>CM066036.1:130610770-131860770 GCA_033557465.1 Ichthyophis bannanicus | reverse complement strand
AGAGTTGCAACATCTCTCGAGCAGTTAAATGGGATTTTAATTGAATCTGGGAGGCTAACTGCACCAAGTGTAGGCAACGGGCCTGGGGAAGATAGGCTCTTGCAGTTGTGGTATCCATTAAGGCCCCTATGAACTCTAGAGACTGAGTAGGGGTGAGATGGGATATTGGAATGTTGATTACCAGTCCCAGATACTGAAGAACACGCTTTGTGCAGGTCAGGGAAGCCTGGGCCTCTGACTGGGATGGAGCTCGGATGAGCCAGTCGTCCAGATATGGGAATACAAATATGCCTAGAGTGCGCAGAAATGCAGCTACTACTGCCATGCATTTTGTGAACACTCTTGGAGCAGAGGCCAGACCGAAAGGAAGCACTTTGTATTGGTAGTGCTTTCCTTGGTAAAGGAACCGAAGGAACCTCCTGTGTGTTGGATGGATGAGTACATGGGTGTACACATCCTTGAGATCTAGAGAACAAAGCCAGTCCTGACTCTGGAGGTATGGAAGGAGAGTTCCGAGAGAAGTCATCTTGAATTTCTCCTTGCATAGAAACTTGTTCAACTCTCTGAGATCTAATATGGGTCTGTAGCCCCCCCGGTTTCTTTGGGATGAGAAAATAAGAGGAGTAGAACCCTGAGCCCTGTTGAAGAAGAGGTACTTCTTCTATTGCCCTTTGGGCAAGAAGGGTAGCAATCTCTTGACCTAGAAGGTTGAGGAGAGATGTGGGAGTGTTGAACTGTTTCACCATGGTGTGAGGGTGAAGGTTTAAGAAATGAAGCTTGTACCCATCCCGTATGATGGAGAGGGTCCATTGCTCTGCTGTGATTTGTTCCCATCTGGAAGCAAAGTGAGCTAACCTTCCTGGGATGGTGGGAGGCTCTGGATGTTCTAGAGCCAGAAAGGCTAAGTTCCCTAGTGGAAAGTCAAAGACCCTGAGGAGGCTGAGGCTGTTGGGCCGTAGCAGTCCTCGCAGTCTGAGACTTGGTCTGTTTTGGTTGTTGCTGTCTCTTTGTAGCAAAACGACCTTGAGAAGAGGCCTGACCATAACCAGAAGAAAATTTCACTTTTTTTTGGGAAAGATCCTTTTTTGAATAACATCTTTTTAAAAGGAGCAGTAGTAGACTTTGAAAGTCTATCTAAAGCAGAGTTTTCAGCATCCATCTGGTTGGCCTTTGCTTGCCAATCTTTGCCAAACAGGTTGTCTCCTGTACAAGGAAGGTTACCTAGACCATCCTGTACCCAGGATTCCAAATCAGAGGCTTGCAACCAAGCAACTCTGCGTGCACCTATGGCAATAGCCGAGGCTCTACTGACCCCCTCAAAAGAGTCAAAGGCTGCACGGCCCCCTCAAAAGAGTCAAAGGCTGCACGGTTGGAAAACTTGGATACATCCTGTGCATGTTTAAGCCAGGTGATATATTCTTCTCTCTTATCTTCTGACATATAAGGAGATAAGGTTTGCAGATCTGTAACCTCTTTCAGAAACATCCCCATATAGAGACTATAGGAGTTGATTCTGGCCACAAGCATACTGGCCTGGAAGATCTTCCTGCCAAAGGCATCCAAGGTTCTGCATTCCCTTCCTGGAGGAGCAGAGGAGTGCCTTTTTGTACTCTTGATTTTTTTCATAGCAGACTACCACAATGGAGTGGTGAGGAAGCCGAGTCTTATGAAAACCAGGACAGGGAGGAACACGATACATGGTGTCCAACCTTCGAGAATGAGGGGAGGTGGAAAGAGGAGTCCTCCCATATGCCTAACATGCGATCATAAAGAATCTCATGTACTGGTAAGGTGGCTGCCTCTTTAGGAGCCTTAGGATATTGAAGGATATCTAATTTTTTGGCTCTAGGTTCAGTTTCAGAGGCCACTGAAATGGATAGGCCTCTGGCCACCTCCCTGATGAAGTCCTGAAAAGACAAGTCTTCAGGAGGAGACATTCTCCTTTTTTGGAGAAGAGGGTTCCTGAGGAAGGATCCCCGATGCTTCAATAGAGGCCTCTGATGCAGAGTGTCTTCAGAGGAATCGAAGTATCGACTGTCTGGATGCTCTCGGAGATCCCGATACGTGTACCGGGGGGTATCGACATCGGGAGTAATCGGTACCGGGTCGGTACTGATGGGCATCACTGGACAGCGTACTGCTGCCGTCGACGCTGATGTCGATGCAAGCGGTACCGGTATCGGATCCGGTACCAGAATCAGTACCGGTACCGACAACGGGGTTTGTTGCGGTACCGTAGGTGTCGCAGCTTGTATGAATGCCGTGATGGCACGCTGCATGGTCAGAATATTCTGATCCATCAACACCACCAATGTCTGGATGTCAGTACCGGTGGGAACCGCCGGTACCCCAGAACATTGTAACAGGTGATTGGTCGAGGCCGAGCCATCGATGTCAACCTGTGACCCCATAGATAGAGCTTTGGAAGCCGGAGCCTCCCGTCGGGGTAATTTTGCCGGTGTGGATTCCTCAAGAGTAAGCCCGGGGGCATCTCGATACTTGGAGGGAGATGTACTCTGAGGACCGGCAGGATTTAAGTTTGGTTACCTGAGATCCATGGGATGAAGAAGAAGCCCTGGAAGACGTCGATGCTACAGAAGCTGCATCGGAGGGAAACAGGGTACTGAGCTTGGCTGCCCGATTCTGTAACCCTCTTTTAGACATCATGGAACAGGACTCACAATCCGCAATGGAGTGGTCAGGACCTAAACATTTTAGACACCAGTCATGGGTGTCAGTGACAGAAATAGTGCCACTGCACTTAGTGCACTTTTTAAACCCAGAGGCGGGTTTTTCCATGAGGAAAAATATATCTGTAGGCCTAAGGCCTCAGAAGAAAAAATGCACTGAAGTCAGAAAAGAGTAGTTTGTTTGTTTTTTTTTAAAAGAAAGAAAAAAGACCGGTGGTACCGGTCCGGAGTCGAGAAGGCAGACACGCGACTAAAGAAAAATAAAAGAAAATAAGAAATTCTTCAGCGGTGACAGGAAACACGACCTGCTGGCTCCGCGGAAAAGAAGAACTGGAGAGAGGCAGTTGGGAAAGGCGGGAAGGCAGCGCGCAGGCGCTGTGGGATGCTCCCAAAAGCTTTCTTACTGGACGCTGGGGAGCGTTCCCGCGCAGGGTCCGTCAGTACCGACGGTACCCATATGTGAAGACTCATTCCTGCTTGTTCCTGGAGATTGCATTATTATGCTTGATTCTCAAGAAAACGGATATTTTTTTTCTGGGGGGTAGGATTCAGATTTTCCCAGATGTGTCCCGTTTGACAAATCCGTAGAAAGACATTTTTGGAACTTGGCACAGAGGTGTTATCTCTGGGAGCGAAGTTCCAATTAAGATTTCCTTGTAAATGTATAGTTCGTTACCAGAATTCTGTATTTCACTTCTTTGAACCTTCTCAAATGCGCTTCTTTCTGGATGCTAAGAAGTTGGAGGGCTGACTGGGGTTGGTTGGACGTTGGAGTGTGGGTATGCTGGGGGACATTAGTGTACTATGTTTGCCATAATAGTCCTGTTTTTTGTGTTTGAACTTTTCCTTTGTTTCCACTCCTCTGGAATAGTGTTTCTTGGATCTCTCCTATTGTGGACTATTTGGTTGATGGCCTTGCATTTCCCAGTTAGGGCTTTGGGTTTGTTATGTGATTTATTCTATGACTATATTTTTCTTGTGTCAGACCATCAATTGTATTTCCTGTTTCAAGTTTTCTTGGTGTATTTGTAAAATTTGGTAAATAGAAAATAAAAATTAAAAAAAAAAAAATGCACGCATAAGGTAATTCTGCCTTTACCAGCAAACGTGAAAGTACTTTATGATATCCATCCAATAGAAAAGGCAAAAGTTTGACAAAATGTTTTGCTTGGATTTACGAGCCAGCTGAAAAAAATAAGAGCCAACCTCTATCAAAGTTAAAAAGATCTCTTAATAAAATCCTAGTCATTTCCATGCCTGGGATTTGGGCTCAGTCCCTGCGAAACAGAGGCTGCAAATTAGAGATGCTAATCCATTCTCAGAGCCCAGTTACACCCTATAATCACATGCAACAAAATTTCTTCATGCCCATAACACATATGGACCAAACTGAAGTCAACCACTCTACAGATAACATGCCAGATTAAAAGGCAATTTAAACCTGTCGAAAGCCAAAGTGCTCCATCCCTAACCAAAGTTGCTTTGCAAGGATGTTCACAGGGTCAGGTTCATATACATAAAGCCCAGAGATGCTTCACCTGCTACAAAAAAAGTATTGCATAAGACTGGCTCTACCTGAATGGTAAACGGTGTTAACTTTTTCTTGTTGATTGCTCTTTCATCAATTGTGTCAGGAACGGAGAGATTGATCATTTTACTGAAAGTAGCAAAAAACTGCAGTCAGCAACAATATTTTCAAGCAAAGCAAATGGGCACACGAGCCATTTTTACCTTGAAAACCATCTCCTTTGCATTTACAAAAGAGAAAATTTGGAATGGCATCACCATTTAAGATATGGTCAAACACCTTAATGGTTCTACAAAGTTCAGATTTTAAAATATTAAAAATCCACTGTAATAAAATATTAAATGGAAGAAATCTGATTATAGACTAGAAATAATGAATGGCATACGCTTATACAACAGAGCAGTAACACTTCACGGCACTCTGCTACATTAATAAGGGACTGCTTAGGTGCCTCAGGCAAGAGAGATTCTCTTTGCTGCTCATTAACAGGAAAATGCCTGCATAACACAATATAATGGACCAAACACATCTGACATGTTTATAATTTATTTATAATTATAATTTAGATTAGTCACCAACCACATACTGCTCTTAGCCATGTACAGTGCATAAACATATAAATGTGTTACAGCTACAGGAATCTTTTTTTTTTAGCAGAGCTTTATTTAAAATATTTGTTGAACATCTGGCAGCATCTTTAGCGCAAATGTTTATATTTGCAAAAAAAAAAAAAAAAAGTTATAAAACGCAAACTACTAGGAACATTAAAGGGCATGTTTAACAAAGGGTATCGTAGTGTTACCATGCAGTTTTGGGGGTGACACTGAAACCCTGTGCTACCCTTGTACTGCACATTGAGGCAGCGATTGATTGGGACAGGGCCTCTCTCGCTGCATTTCTGCTAACCTGGGCATTTGTAGTCCACGCTACCTGCACTCAGCACAAGTACACAGATGCAACTAATACCACTTCAATGGCTAGCGTTAGTTACTCTCATAGTCCGTTTGCCATTGTTTTGCCTTAAACTGATACCAAGCTGTAATGCGAACTGCTTTGACTTCAGGATAAAGCGGTATAAAAATCGGAAGCACAGCAACCACAGGGCAACGAGAGTCTCTGCCCTCCCCTATAGTTAGCCCAAAGCAGCACACTAGCAACACAGCCCTCACACTAGTTACCAGCGTGGGGCTTTAGTAAACCTGCCTCTAAACGTTTCCAACTAAAGACCAAATTAGTGCATTTATTAAGTCTGATTATTCCCCTCTATTTCTATCAAAAAAATAAGCTTATGCAATTTAAAACTGAAAAACGTATTAAATTTTAAATAAAAATTATACAGCATGGCAGCAAAAGTCCAAATAAGATACCAGCAGACTGGGCAATTTTTAAAGCAATTTACATTGGTAAAGGAGGATTTACTCTGCTAGAGCTTTGTGGCAATTGCTCTTGGCTCAGTTTTTCTAAGTGGATGAACAGCACACATACTTCTAGATTAAGAGGAGACATTTCCAGGGCGTTTGAGCAGGTTCATAAGGTAACATCTCTAGTCTGCATTAAAGCACTTTTTTCATAGAAATTATATCCAGAGAAAAAGCAAGTGGAAGTGTTTGTGCAAACCTTCCACCCTTTGCAATTTTCAGAGTAAATTATTCATATACTTTCTCTCTAAAATGTTAAGTAAAATTAGAGGGACAGCTAGAAAATTAGTCGCTATATACCCAATTTTTTTTAGAGCACCCAAAAGTTATTTGAGAGAGAATAGCAGCTTCTTTGCATCATACTTTCTGTACCAGCACTCCCAAAACTTTATTAGAATCCAGAATTTAAGTAAATAAGCAGCATGTGAAATGGCATTTTAGAATGGACATCCGAGATCAATCTGGGATGTCTAGGGTAAAATGTGCACGAAAACGCCGGGAATGTACATGTTTTGGCTTGATTATAGAAACACAGACCATCAATGTAGACACCTGCTCTGGATCCACATAGACTTCCCTGCCCCAAGTTTTTGTAGCGGAGAGGTCTATCACATGTATTGCTGTATCCAGGGGTGTCCAACAGTGTGGCAAAACAAAATAAGAGCCCTCTTTCCCCATTAGTGTTTGTCGTCAACGTTGAACATAGGGGATAGGAGTTAACTTTTCCTCCACATCCTCCAATTGTTTGGCTGGCAAAGTGAGACTTTTTCCAATGCCCATTCCCATTCATGATTGGAGCAGCTATAAACTATAACATGGCTCAGCAAGTGCAGGGCACTTCCAAAATCAGGCAAGGACCCCAAGCTCTAAGGGAATTTCCCCTGACCTGTCATGGATGTCCGCACATCAGGGATGTCTTTAAATCCACTTTCTACAATAGCTCCAGGGATGTCTCCGTGCTTTGGACATCTGGATGCCCATGTTCAGACATTCAAAGCACAGATAGGGCTTCTAAAAGAGCCCCCTTAGTGTCTGCACCTCAGCTGGAAAATATGACCCAAATTCATTATTCAACCAATTTCTCTCAAAAATTCACCAAAATTACAGTTAAATCTGCAACAAAAAACATGTTAGATAAGGTAGTAGATTTTTCACAATTAACTCAGTTGTATTTATCCTGAAAAATTTAAAAAAAACCACACAAAGAAAACCAAATTTACCAGTCCTAGAACCCAACCTTCCTCTCAATATTTTAATTAGATTACAATAGCTAAACTGTCTATCCTAAAGCACTTATTTGTTCATCAAGCCATTATAATTCCCACTCTAGATTATGAGCTACGTGTCAGGCTGGGTCAGACCAACAGTCCATCGTGTCCAGCATTCTAACACCCCCCCAGGCCAGCAATCCAGATCCAGCAGATGCTAATGGAATAGTCCATTTCTTGTTGGTTACTCCCAGAAGGAAAGATTACAGTTCAAGTCTTCCTAATTATTAGGAATGGGCCTTTTTTCCAGAGACTCAAACATTTTTTTAAACCCAGCTATACTACTAACCTTGGCCATATCTTCTACCAGCAAATTCCACAGGTTAACCATGCACAGACTGAAAAGCTCCTGATGGGTTGTGAATCTATTCACCTCATTGCAAAACAACTTTACCAATCCACTTACCAAAGAACAATCCCATCTCCAACAGCTTTGAACAAATCATTTGTGTTTGGGTTCATTGGAAGCACGTGCTGACAGTCTGGTTCGTTCTCCAAGGCTTTGTTTATCCAGTTCACAAAAGCATATTTTTCTTCCTCTAAAATAATGTTAAGAGAATGGTTAATTTCACACCTCAGATATCCATATTGATGGTTTGTATATACCTTTAGTGCTTTAGAACTGATTAGGGCTAAATAAGTGGGTGCCCAAATAATTTGATAGCGGGTGCCCAAATAATTTTATCAAACTGTGTATCATAAGAAATTGGAACTATAAGCCACTATCATGCTGTGAATTGTATATGTGTAAAATAAATATTTCTGCAGTTTCATCCCTACAGTTGTGCACTTCTGGGGGTGGAATGGCAGCAACACTGTCTGAAATGCCTAACGCCCCCCAAAGGAAGGGGAAAAAGGGACAGAATTATTAATATCCAATCAGAGGGAAGTAACTTGAACATAAGGGAGATGATCCAACTAGTCCACAATGCATATCATATGCATATTCACTGTGGACATCTTGAAAATCTGACTGCCTAGGCCGGGGGTTCCCCAGGACATGTTTGAGAACCACTGGACTAGTCCAAGGCTATATGGAGTTTGTAGCAAAGGAAATTTGTGTTTTTAACTCAGAATATATTTCTCAAATCATAGATTAGGGTCTAAATCGCTAGACCACACCTCACTAAGTGTCTGCATAGCATATGATAAGGAACCATCATAGTAATGACTCAGTAACATCACAAAGCTATGAATGATTCAGTCTGAAGTATTGTTAGCATTTTCTTTAATGGTGATTAAACGCCATTATTTAGCGAAGCTGCTTTACCTATGTGTTCCTAAATTGGTTGTTTAGCTTGTCAGAGAAGGCGCTGTTCGAAGTGCCTCTGTTTCTGTCCATTAACCTGACAATCGCATAGCGGAACAGCTTTTGCTGCTTCAGCTGAGGCAAAGGAGGAGTACAATTATATTAATTTTTTTAGACAGATTTGTATCCCACCTTATCCTATAATCAAAGTGGTCACATTACAATTGGAAGGTTACATTTAACATGAGGTAGTTAACAATATACATTGAAATTAAACAAGTTGGGCAGGCGAATGTCGATTTAATGGAGGTAGCTGGAAACCATTTGGGTGAAGACTAGTAGTTGTCTATTTGCTCATATGTTTCTGTGAACAGCAGGATTTTAAGGGCCTTGTAGAAGTCTTTGGGATCATTCAAGGTCCTCAGACCCATCGGGAGGGAGTTCCAAAGTGAGGAGGCCAGTAGTGAAGGAGCTCTTCTCGATGTTGATTAGTCTAGTGATATCCAGCAGGAGAGTCGATTCTATTGTCATTAATAGTTCTTCTTGGTCTATTAATGATATCCCTTGTTATTATATCTTGGAGTGCATCTGCCAATTGATGATGAAAAATATTAAAGATGATCATGATTATTCTATATTTTGTTCTGGCAATCATTGGGAGCCAGTGCAGCTTTTGTAAGACAGGGGTGATGTGCTCTGATCTTGCAGTGTCAGTAATGATGCGTGCAGCGGTGTTTTGCACCATTTGGAGTGGGAATAAGGTCTGCTGGGGAAGGCCCTGATACAGCGAGTTTCCATAATCGAGGAGAGGTGTGATGAGAGCTTGGCACACTGTGCGGAAGTGGTCTTGTTGGCGTACTGGCTTAAGCTTTCTAATGGTCCTCAAGCGGAGATAAGCCCTATTTGTGATTAAAGAAGGTATTAAAAGCATGACTGTTGAATAATGCATTTGGTGAGACATGATGGACTGGGGTAGGAAATGTAGGTGTCTGTTTATTAGAGTAAGTTGGGTTGGGAGTGTGGATAGGAGGGAGTTAGTGAAGGTGGGATTGTATGTGTTGTATTTTTTTATGATGGCTTGAATATGTGTTATTTTATAATGCAATTTACTCTAGAGCCTTGACCCACCATGAGGAGTGTAACAAGAATGAATGAATAAATAAAAAACATTTAATATACAAAAATGAAGCACTGGTGTAAAACACCCCACCTGGCCATGATTCACCTTGCACGTGAGAGCTTACAAAACAGGTCTAAACATAGCATTATAGAGCAGTGCTGACCCAACAATTTGCAAAAACATTTGTTTTATCATAAAGAAAGAAATCAGAAGAGCAAGTATCCAGACAGACTTAGCTTTTTGTTCCGATTTGCTGCCACTACCACAGCACTTTGAGAGACTATTTTGTTGGTAACACTAGCATCACACCCGTTTTTCTAAACACTTTGTCTTGGCAATTGTCCAACTGAACAGTTTAGAAGCAGACTATTCTCTAGTGCTTTCAACCTTATAAACCATGACCTGCTGATACCAAGCTTACACTCAATTGGTCTTCGAGGCATTGTTTTACAATGGACAAGCTCAGATCTGGCCCCTGCTAAAAAAGTCAAAATTGACCCAACAGGACTCATCCAATTACCATCCTGTTTCTAACATCCCATTTTTTTCTAAACTTACAGAATGATTTGTCTTTACTCAACTTGGCAACTACTTGGATCTTGCGCATGCCCTACATACCCAATTAGGTCTCCATACAGGTAACTCCACAGAGACCATCATGGTAGCACCCAAACGATATTCGTAGTGCACTTGATTCCAGCAATATTGTTCTCGTTGTCTCACTGGAACCCTCCAGTGCCTTCAACCTTGTAAAGCATAACCTGCTGATATAACACTTAAATTCAATTGGTCTTTGAGGCACTGCTTTAGAATGTTTTCTATCTTGTTTCAGGTCGTAGTTTTCATGTTCACATCAACAGTAATCTTTCTCATACCACTCTCTCACATGCAGTATTCCACAGGGCTCAGAGTCCTTGTTACCATCCTTTTCAGCATTTTCCTAAGCTCCCTAACTTACCCTTATCCAGAGCATGGGGTCTCAGCCTTTGTATACACAGATGATCTTATTTCCATTGCCAAACCCATTAATCCCAATCTTGGCCCTATGAAAAGATGTCTCACCTTGGTTGCAGATAGGATTCAGTAGCAGGCAGTTTTGATGCAGTCAAACAAATCCTGAGGGACCTGAATTACCAGGGGGCTAAGCAGCCCAAGCATTGCACCTAAGGTCAAATCAAGGGCCATGTCATCATCCTGACCTCTTCCTTTTGATATCCAGGTGTCCTTTTAGCCTCTGAGCTTGCCTTTTCCAAACACGTCAGTCAGGTTGTCAAAATGTCCTTCAATTTCCCTTGACACTTTCACGCAGTCTGCCGGTTCCTATGCACATCCGTTCAGACTACCGTTATTCTGGTCATGGTGATTGCTTGGCTGGACTACTGCAACTCCATGTATGCGGGCTTGCCTAACTCAGAGCTGAAACATCTACAAACAGAACAGAATACTGCTATACACATTCTCACACAGACAAACCAATATGACTATATAACTTCTGCTCATCCATCATCATTGGCTCCTGATAAAAGCCCAATGTTTAAAGCATTCTATCAAATTGCCCCAGACTACTTGTCTACCTTGAACATTCCTTACTGCCCGGTTTGCCCTCTTCGATCTATTCACAGCAATAGGCTGTGTTTGCACGCACCAAACAGGGTGCACTACGAATTTACAAGGCAAAGTACCTTCTTAGCTCTATGACTTTGGAAAAGTCTCCCAAATCAGCTTTGGCTTCAACCTACTCTCTCTCTTCCCCTCCAAGTTCAAACTGAAAACATACCTTTAAGTGGGCGTTTGATCTCCCAGTTTAGTGACTCGGGCTGTCCCCAAAGCTGATAGAGTAGCAGCTATCTACCAGGTGTCCATCTTTCTTCTTTCCTGCCTTTCACGTAACTTATTTTAAAAATTGTTTTGTAAAGCGCTTTGTGTATACTGAAAAAGTGCTATAGTAAATAAAATAAAACAAGCATGTCCAACAAGTAGATCGCCAGCCCCACTTGGCTCCATCTCTCCAGTAGCTCGCCCTGTTGCTAGGAGAACATAAGAACATAAGATATGCCATACTGGGTCAGACCAGGGTCCATCAAGCCCAGTATTCTGTTTCCAACAGTCGCCAATCTAGGTCATATGTACTTAGCAGTATCCCCAAGAGACACAAGTTCCACAATGCTTGTACTGGGTCAAGCATTGATATCTTCGGTCACTTCTTAATAATGGTTTATGGACCTTTCCTCCAGAAACTTGTCCAAACCTTTTTTAAACCCAGCTACACTAACAGCCTTTACTACATCCTCCGGTAACAAATTCCAGAGTTTGATTACACGTTGAGTGAAAAAATATTTTCTTTTATTAGTCTTAAATAGTTTACCCTGTAGCTTCATTGCATGTCCGCTAGTCTTTCTATATTCTGATAAGGTAAACAATCGATCGACGTTTACCCGTTCCACTCCGTTCATTCATTTATAGACTTTTATCATATCTCCCCTCAGCTGTCTCTTTTCCAGGTTAAAGAGCCCTAACCTTTTTAGCCTTTCTTCATAGGAGCATCCTTCCATCCCCTTTACCATTTTGGTGGCTCTTCTCTGAACCTTTTCTAAAATCGCTATATCCTTTTTAAGATACGGCGACCAGAATTGCACACAATATTCAAGGTGCGGTCTCACCATGGAACGATATAGAGGCATTATAATATCTTTTGTTTTATTTTCCATTCCTTTCCTTATCATACCTAGCATTCTATTTGCTCTCTTGGCCGCTGCTGCACACTGGGCCGAGGGTTTTAACATGGTATCCACAATGATGCCTAAATATTTTTCCTGGATGGTGGTTCCTAATGTGGAACCTTGCATCGTGTAACCATAGTTTGGGTTGTTCTTCCCTAGGTGCATAACCTTGCACTTGTCCACATTAAATTTCATCTGCCATTTTGATGCCCAGTCTTCCAATTTATCAAGATCCTCTTGCAATTTTTCACAATCCTCTTGGGTTTTAACAACTTTAAATAGTTTTGTGTCATCTGCAAATTTGATAACCTCACTCGCTATCCCACTTTCCAGGTCATTTATGAATATGTCAAAAAGCAGCGGACCCAGCACAGATCCCTGGGGTGCACCACTATTCACCTTTCTCCATTGGGAAAATTGGCCATTTAGTCCTACCCTCTGCTTTCTATCTTTTAACCAGTTCCTGATCCACAATAGTACACTGCCTCCTATCCCATGACTCTTTAGTTTTGCCAAAAGTCTCTGATGAGGGACCTTGTCAAAGGCTTTCTGAAAGTCCAGATACACAATATCAACCGACTCACCTTTGTCCACCTGTTTATTCACTCCTTCAAAAAAACATAACAGATTAGTAAGACAAGATCTTCCTTGTCTAAAGCCATGTTGGCTGTCTCCCATAAGGTTGTGACTATCTACATGCTGAGTAATTTTATTCTTTTTGATGGTTTCTACCATTTTTCCCGGTACTGACGTCAAGCTCACCGGTCTGTAGTTTCCCGGATCACCCCTGGAACCCTTTTTAAAAATTGGTGTTACATTGGCGATACTCCAATCTTCAGGTATTAGAGATGATTTTAATGATAGTTCACAGATTACTAATAGCAGGCCTGCAATCTCATATTTCAGTTCTTTCAACACCCTTGGATGTATACCATCCGGCCCAGGTGATTTGCTACTCTTCAGTTTATCTAATAGTTGTAAGACATCTTCCCGATGTATCGATATTTCCTTCAATTCTTCCGCACCTTTAAATACCACTTCAGTCATGGGTAACATCCCTACATCTTCCTCAGTAAAGACTGAAGCAAAGAATTCATTCAGTCTCTCCGCTATTGCCTTGTCGCCTCTTAGTGCTCCTTTAACCCCTTTATCATCTAATGGACCAACTGACTCTCACAGGTTTTTTGCTACGAATGTACTTGAAAAGGTCTTTATTTCACGTTTTTGCTTCCGCAGCAAGCTTCTTCTTAAATTCTCTCTTTGCCTGCCTTATCAATGCCTTGCATTTGATTTGCCAGTGCTTGTGCGGTTTCCAGGTTTCGTCGTTTGGCTCTTTTTTCCATTTCCTGAAAGATGCTTTTTTGGCAACAGCCTCTCTGACCTCACCTTTAAACTATGCTGGCAGTTTTTTGGACTTCCTTCCACTTTTCTTAAAGCGTGGAATACAGCTGCTCTGGGCTTCCAAGATAGTATTTTTCAACAACACCCAAGCTTGATGTACGTCTTTAACCTTTGCAACTGCTCCTTTTAGCTTTTTCTTAACTGTTTTTCTCATTTTATCATAGTCTCCCTTTCGAAAGTTAAAAGGTAGTACTGTGGATTTCCTTACTATCCCTCCTCCACTAATTAAATCAAAGGCGATCATGCTATGATCACTATTGCCAAGTGGCCCCAACACCCTTATCTCTTGCACTAGATCTGGTGTTCCACGAAGGACTAGGTCTAATATGGCTTCCCCTCTGGTCGGTTCATGAACCAGCTGCTCCAAGAAGCAGTCATTTATTTCATCTAGGAACTTTATCTCCCTAGCATGTCCTGACGTGACACTGACCCAGTCGATATCGGGGTAATTGAAATCACCCATTATTATTACTGCGCTGTAACTTTTGTTAGCTTCCTTGATTTCTTTGAGCATTTCATCATCCATTTGGTCATTCTGGCCAGGTGCCCGACAGTACACCCCCACTGCCATTGCCTTCCCCCTTTTATATGGAATTTCAATCCATATAGATTCTACAGCAGATTTTGTTTCCTGCAAAACTTTAATCCTTTTTGACTCAATGCCCTCTCTAACATGGAGCGCAACTCCTCCACCAATTTGATCAGCTCTATCATCACGATATAGTTTGTACCCAGAGCTCGTGCCGGCAGGTCGTCTGCCGAGGGCTTGCTGCCACTGCTGATCCGTTGCCTGTCTCTTTTCCCTGCCTGCGGGAATCTTGCCTGCTGGTGTATTGGGGGCGCTGCTTGTTTTCGTGCCAATAGTTTGTGGGTACTCCAGGGGGTCGCCGCCCGAGCCCTGCAACGAGACACCACAGGCCCGGGCATCATACCTGGTCTCCTGCCTCTCAGAATTACCCATTCCTGCCCCCGCCCCAAAACCCCTTAGAAGTGTGTTATATACCGGACCATATCCATTCACCCGGGCTTTACCTGAATACATTTACCGTATTAGTTGTGTCGTGTGCGGGTCGTTGGTTGCTTTATAGTTCACTTTCATTAAACGTTTTCGGGCAGACACAACAAAGTGTCAAGAATTTGGTGATTTTGGTGGGCTTTTCCAATTTTGTTCTAACTTGCCTATGCCTTGCCTTCGAATTGGTTCAAACAACTGTGACACTTTGTCTCTGCAATTTTGCCTAGCCTTTGCGTTGATTCTACACTGCAATTTTATTTTGCCTTGCCTTTACGTTGATTCTACACTGCGTGCAGAATTTATTAAATCGCATGTAGTGATATTTGAACTTGTTTGGCGGTATTTGATTTTATCTGGTTTGCTGGACAGGTGTTTGAGGTTTTTTTGATGATTGTTTGGTGGTATTTGATTACTGGTGCCAATATGATGAATTCTTATTTTTACTTTTAGAACTGCAGCAAGGTGAAAGGAGAGACGTCGGGAGTTACCGGTACGAGTGAAAGGCCTAGACAGAAGTAATTTGTTAGCGGAGCGACGTTCCCGAGCTGGGATGTGGGGAGAGATAAGAGATGAGAGGTATTGAGGGGCCGCAGAGTGAATGCACCTATAGGTGAGTAGGAGAAGTTTGAATTGGATGCGGAATTGGACGAGGAGCCAATGAAGCGACTTGAGGGGTAATGTGGGCATGGTGGGACTGGCAGAAAATTAGTCGAGCAGCATAATTTTGAATAGATTGAAGGGGGAGGAGATGGCTCACGGGAAGACCTACTCTGCTGGTTAAAGAAAGTTATTAAGACAGTTAAAGGAAGTTATCACTCAATAAAACTAAGAAAAATGTACTTTCCATTTCCCCTCACAGTTCTTACTGGATCTTCGTCTGTTTTGATTTTGCTTAATTTGCTTAACAGCTTATCACATCCAAGTAAAATGACAGAAGGTTCATTAAAAATGGCAGGGGGGGAATCCTCCAACTTTATTGGGTTAAAATTTAATTTGAAGCTAATTGGAAACTTAATTTAATGGTGGTAGATCACCGGCCTTTTGGACGGAAAAAGTAGATCACGACCTGTTCGAAGTTGGACATGCCTGAAATAAACCATAACTATTCAATGCATAAGACCTCCCAAATTGGTGGGAAGAGTGATGTATGATGGTGTGTTTAAGCTCCCACCCTTGATGCAAGTGCAAGCTGAAAGATGAGTATGTCTGAGATATTGCTTTAATATTTTATTATTGATTATTTATAGTTGTGCTCTTGGCAGATACATGTTTATGGGGTTTTTTTCTGTGCTACTTCAAATCACATTCTCCTGAAAAAATGTTTCCCTGTTTATTTCTTAAAGTTTGCAGCTAGAATCCCCAAGTCTTTGTGAGCAAATATTAGATAACTGACTGTTAGATGTGCTCTCACCGTCTGGATTTTTGTGTACTCTAAGGTAATTGAAACATGAGTGAAGCATGATTAACCGAACAGCAGCTAAGGTTGATGCTACTCAAATCTCAAACACTAAGTCAACCCCTTGTTCTTGTTACAACAGACCTAAATAAATAGAAACCTACTTTTACATATCTAAGAATATAACACTTCATATCACTATAATCTAGGGCTAAATATTGTCATTACATGTGCATCTCTGAAAACTGCCAGGAGGTGTCACTTTCTGTACCACCCAAATAACCAATGAGCAACCTACTCACAGAACAGTATATGGAACAGGTAGACTTTTTTTTTTTTTTTTTTTTTTTACCAAAAGCATATATATACTAGATATTTTCAAAATCATGTTTTCAGATTAAGTCAATAGTCTGCAGCATAGCTGCTGTTTAATTTCAAATTCATAAACTTGTAAATAAATAAATAAACTAACTTGTAAATCTTGTAAATAGATATATGTAATAGTTCAAAATATGTAAATAGTTCGATTGTTATTTAACAAATTATACCATATTTAATCCATGTTTAATGTATTTAGCAAAATTTGTACTTAGTTAACTAATGTTCCATGTAAAACAGACTTGTAAATCTGTTCATTCCTTGTTCACTGTAAACCGCACCTGATCTGTGGAAGGTAGCGGTATATAAGCAACTGTTAAATAAATAAATAAATAATTTATACATATAGGTTTACATGCATTTTCAGTGGCACCATCCATAGAAATAACACTGAAAATCCACAAGTACCTTAAATGGATATTTCTACATTAAAAATTAAACCTATTTACACTTGACACTTGGACCATAAATTAGACCTTTGGTGGTAAAATTTGGCCAGTGAACATATACAATTTTCCCCTACCCTTACTGTGTCCCAAAACCCGACCCTTATTACATATGGCTTTGGCCTTTTTTGCAAATAAAAAGGCTAAAATGCACAACCACCAGGAATTTATTTTAAAGCACTTAAATGGGAGCTGTATTCAAAACAGCTATTTATGGACATTACTGAAACTGGAGGAGGGAGGGGGGAGCAAGGTGAGAAAGCATAGTTACTTACCTGTAACAGGTGATCTCCGGGAACAGCAGGAATTTAGTCCTCACATATGGGTATCGTCGGTACCGACAGAGCCTGCGCGGGAACGCTCCCCAGCGTCCAATTAGAAAGCTTTTGGGAGCATCCCACAGCGCCTGTGTGCTGCCTTCCGGCCTTTCCCAACTGCCTCTCTCCAGTTGAGTTTTAAAGCTGAGACAAAGGGAGAGAGAAGGAAAGGAAAAGAGATAGAGATACAACTCCTAGGGGAGGTGGGTGGGTTGTGAGGACTAAATTCCTGCTGTTCCCGGAGATCACCTGTTACAGGTGAGTAACTATGCTATCTCCAGGAACAAGCAGGAATGTAGTCATCACATATGGGGACTCCCTAGCTTTAGATGCCAGGGAGAGACCCCAGAAGTCGTGTGTCCCTGAGAAGGGCTCCACTTCCCCCCATGGATCTCTGGCATCCAACCAGGGATGGTGGGTAGGAGTTGATTAGGTATGGAACAGGTGTTGGAGAACAGCCTGACCAAACAAGGCATCCCGGGCGGGAGTCCTTGTCCAAGCAGTAATGGGCTGTGAAGGTATGAACTGAGGCCCAGGTGGCTGCTCGACAGATGTCGTCGATAGACACAGTGTAGATGAGCCATTGAAGTTGCCATGGCTTTCACATTGTGAGCTGTGACATGGCCCTCCAGAGGAAGATTTTTACTCTGATAGGCAAAGTCTATACACTGAGAAATCCAATTAGATAGTGTTCTCTTGGAGACTGGAAGTCCCAAATGAGAAGGATCAAAAGCAACAAAGAGTTGAGAGGACTTTCTATGTTGCTGTGTTCTTTGTAAGTAAAAGGCTAAAGCTCTTTTACAGTCCAAAGTATGAAGGTTCCGTTCTGCATTTGATGCATGAGGTCTTGGAAAGAACACAGGCAAGTAGACCGCTTCGTTTAGATGAAAAGGCAAGACCACCTTTGGCATAAAGCGTGGATGAGTCTTAAGGACTACCTTGTCATAATGGAACCTTGTATAAGGTGGATCAGCTACTAGTGCTTGCAACTCACTGATGCGACGTGCTGATGTGATTGCAACGAGAAAGATAACCTTCCAAGAAAGGAATTTCAAGGAGGTAGTAGCTAAGGGTTCGAAAGGCGGCTTCATGAGCTGACCGAGAACCAAATTTAAGTCCCATGCTATCGGTGGTGGCTTAATGTAAGGCTTAGTTAAAAGAAGGCCTCTCATAAATCTCGCTAGGAGAGGATGAGAGGAAATAGGGTTGTCCATTTAGGGGCTTGAAGGAAGCTGCAATAGCACTCAAATGGACCCTCACTGAGTTAGTCTTAAGTCCTGCATTGGATAAATGAAGAAAATACTCCAGTAATGATTCCAGAGGTATGGCACTGAGGTTAAGGCGCTTCTGCGAACACCATACGGTAAACCTTTTCCACTTGAAAGCATATGAGCGTCTTGTGGAAGGCTTCTTGGAAGCATAAAGGATATCCTTTATTTGCTCAGGGAGGTTAAGATCATGGAGGATCTAGGCCTTCAGCAACCAAGCCCTGAGATGCAGAGACTGGGGATTAGGATGCCATAACATTCTGTCCTCCTGAGATAGGAGATCTGGAGCAGACCCTAACTCCAGGGAGGGAGCTTGAGAGAGATGTAGAAGCACATCCATGTAGAAGCACATCCAACAACCTGCATACTTCCCCCATATACCTGCCGCCCCTGCACGTCATCTCCTCAGATAATGGTTAGCTTCACAAAACTAATGCAACACCCATTTACATTAAAGTATTGTACATAGTTTGAGTTAATATGTATTTAGTTCCCCTGGTTTCCTTCCCATGTTCAATTTCCTGTTCTTTGTAAACTCAATGTTGTTTGTATACATTGTAGTATGCTTGTTTGATGTACACCGCGCTGATTTTAATAGCGCGGTATAGAAGCAAATGTTAAATAAATAAATAAATAAAATGTAGAAGCAGAGGGTACCACACTTGCCATGGCCAATGTGGAGCTATGAGAATCATACGGCCTCTGTCTCTCTGAAGCTTGAACAGGGTTTTGGGAATCAGGGGAATGGGTGGAAAGGCATACAGGAAGTATTGACCCCAGTAAAGGAGGAAAGCATCCCTGGACTGAGCCCACTGAGCCGGGGTCCTTGAAACAGAACCGGGGAAGTTTGGCATTCCACGGACTTGCAAAGAGGTCTATGTCCGGGGTTCCCCAAATTTGAAAAATCCTGGGCACCTGGTTTGCATGCAGAGACCACTCGTGTGGAAGCAGAACTCGACTGAGTGTCTGCCCAAGCGTTTTGTATGCCTGGAAGATACACCGCCAGGAGATTAATCGAATGCTCTCTGGCGAGGGCCCATAGTTGCAAAGCTTCATTGCAAAGCGACAGAGAGCCTGTTCCCCCCTGCTTGTTCACGTAAAACATGGCTACTTGATTGTCCGTATGAATGAGAACTGTCTTGTAGCTGAGCAGGGTGTGGAACACTCGAAAAGCAAGGAAGATTGCTCTGAGCTCCAAGAGATTGATATGTAGATGAGTCTCCTGTGGAGACCAGGTGCCTTGGGTGGAGAGGTCTTGTAGATGAGCTCCCCAACCCATCAGAGAAGCATCTGTTGTGAGAGTTGTCTGGGGTAAGGGTTGTTGGAAAGGGGACCCCAGCAACAGGTTTTGAGTGGACTTCCACCATTGGAGGGACAAAACAAGCCGACTTGTGTTTGCTATTTTGTCTGACAGGCATCCTGATGCCTGTGTCCATTGAGTGGATAAAGTCCACTGGGCTGCCCTCATATGGAGGCGAGCATAGGGAACCACATGCACGGTAGATGTCATGTGGCCTAGTAGTTGTAGCATTTCTCGGGCAGTGAGATGAGACTTTAGCACTGATTGAGAAGCTAACTGCACCATGCGAAGGCAGCGGGCCTGGGGGAGATAGGCCCTTGCCTTTCTGGTATCCAGCAAAGCTCCTATGAACTCTAAAGACTGAGTGGGAGTTAGACTGGATTTTGGGATGTTTATTACCAGACCCAAATACTGAAGGATACGCATTGTGCAGGATAGATAAGTCCTGGCCTCTGACTCTGTTGGGGCTTGAATGAGCCAATCGTCTAAGTAGGGGAAGACGAATATCCCTAGAGTGCGGAGAAATGCTGCTACCACAGCCATGCATTTTGTGAACACCCTTGGTGCTGAGGCCAGGTCAAAAGGAAGCACCCTGTATTGGTAGTGCTTTCCTTGAAAAAGGAACCGAAGGAACTTTCTGTGAGTTGGATGGATGAGAACATGGGTGTACGCATCCTTGAGATCTAGAGAACAAAGCCAATCCTGACTCTGAAGATATGGCAGCAGAGTTCCGAGAGAAATCTCTGACAAGGAATTTGTTCAATTCTCTGAGGTCCAAGATAGGTCTGTATCCCCCCGTTTTCTTTGGGATAAGGAAATAGGGGGAGTAGAACCCTGTACCCTGTTGATGGATGGGGACTTCTTCTATTGCCCCTTGGGCAAGAAACATAGTGACCTCTTGACCTAACAGGTTGATGAGAGAGGTCGGAGAATTGAACTGCCTTATTGTGGGAGGGGGCATGCTCGAAAAATGAAGCTTGTACCCCTCTTTTATGATGGAGAGTGTCCAATGCTCTGCTGTTATCTGTCCCCATCTGGGGGCAAAATGGCCCAACCTTCCTGGAATGGTGGAAGGCTCTGGTCCATTGAGAGCCAGGAAGGCTAGGTTCTCTAGCTGAAAGTCAAAGGCCTTGTGGAGGCTGAGACTGCTGAGATAGTTGAGGTTTAGCAGTCTTTAATTTCCTTTGTTTGTGTGGTTGCTGACTTTTCCGGACAGGCTGACCTGCAGAACGTCCCTGCTGAGAATAAGCAGGATAAAATGTTTTCTTTTTAGAAAAGAATGGTTTCTTAAAAGATTTCTTTCTTGCAGAATCAGCTGTAGACTTGGATAACCTATCCAAGGTGGAGTTTTCAGCAGCCATCTCATTGGCCTTCTCTTGCCAATCTTTACCAAACAGGTTCTCACCAGTACAAGGAATATTTCCCAGTTTGCCTTGTACCCAGAGCTCCAGGTCAGATGCCTGAAGCCAAGCAATTCTATGTGCACCTATGGCAATAGCAGAGGTTCTGCTTATGCACTCAAAACAGTCAAAAGCTGCACGGTTGACAAATTTTGAAACATCCTGGGCATGTTTGACCAATGTGAGAAAATCCTGTCTTCTATCCTCAGGAAGAAGAGGGCTCAAAGCCTCTAAAATCTCCTGTGACTTCCTTCAGGAACATTCCCATATACAGACTATAGGAACTGATCCTGGCAGAAAGCATGGAAGCTTGGAAGACACGACGTCCAAAATCATCCAATGTTCTGCACTCACGTCCTGAAGGATTAGAGGCATGCCTCTTTGCACTCTTGATCCTTCTCATAGCTGATTCCACTACAATAGAGTGGTGAGGAAGCTGAGTTTTCTGAAAACCAGGACAAGGAGGGACTCGATACAGAGTATCCAGTCTATGAGAATGAGGAGAGGTGGTAAGAGGTGTCTCCCACATTCTTAACATGAGATCATGTAAGATCTCATGGATGGGCAAGGTGGCTGCCTCCTTAGGCATTTTAGGATATTGTAAAATTTCCAACTCCTTTGCTGTGGGCTCTGTTTCAGGTGCCACAGTAATGGACAGACCTTGAGCCACCTCCCTGATGAAATCCTGAAAGGAAATGTCCTCTGGAGGAGACATCCTACTTTTAGGGGAGGAAGGCTCCTCTGGGAGAAGTATTCCTGCATCGACAGAACTGTCAGAATCCTCAGATTCCTCTGAGGACTCGAAGTATCTTCTGTCAGGATGCTCTTGAAGAGCCCGATACCCGTACCGACCGAAGTCGGTACCAGGAGTAATCAGTACCGGAGTATCGGTACTGGAAGGCATCAGATGACTGGGTGCCGGCAATGCAGAGACCGATGTCGATGCTATTGGTACCGATACTGGTGCCGGAGTCGGTACTGGTTGAAAAGTCTGACGCAGTTCCGAGGGCGTCGACGCCGCAAGGAAAGTCGCCAGACTGCGCTCAATAGCCAGGACTCTCTGGTCTATCTACGCTACCGATGCCTGGATATTGGTACCGGAGAAGACCGCCGGTACCCCAGAGCATGGCACCAGTAGTTCTGCCGAGGTCGAGACTGAGAACATCCTGGAGCCCCGATAATGCTTTGGAAGCCGAAGCCTCCCGCGGGGCAATTTTGCCAGTGCAGAATCCTCAAGGGCAACGCAAGAGGTATCCCGATGCTTAGGAGATCTACCCTTTGAGGACCGGCTAGACTTATGTTTAGTTACCTGAGATCCACGGGAGGAAAACGAAGCCCTGGAAGACGTTCGCGCCACCGAAGCTGCATCCGAGGGAAATAGGGTACTGAGCTTGGTGGCTTGGTTCTGTCGACCTCTCTTGGACATCATGGCACAGGCCATACACTCCGAGATGGAATGGTCAGGACCTGAACATTTCAGACACCACTCATGGCTGTCGGGTGACGGAGATGGTACTGCCACACTTGGTGCACTTTTTAAAACTCGAGGAGGGCTTTTCCATTATGGAAAAAATCTTGGGCCTAAGGCCCAAAATGGCACATGCACCTGGAAAAAATGGGAAAGTACTAAGGATTTTTTTTTTTTTTTTTTAAAAGACAGAAAAAGAAAAGCCGGCGGTACTGATAAAGCATCGAGGAAGGCAGACGCGACCACAAAAAAGAAGGAAAATTTTCTGCAGTGACAGGAACACGACCTGCTGGCTCCGCGGAAAGCGAGGAACTGGAGAGAGGCAGTTGGGAAAGGCAGCACGCAGGCGCTGTGGGATGCTCCCAAAAGCTTTCTAATTGGACGCTGGGGAGCGTTCCCGCGCAGGCTCCGTCGGTACCGACGATACCCATATGTGATGACTACATTTCTGCTTGCTCCTGGAGATAGACGCTTTTCCAGAAGTTGATAGGGAATTCCATAAAACACGTCCACACTGTACTCTTTATACCAGTCAATCCTCCTTGTTCAGCACAGTGAACACAATACAAGAAAACAAAGTCTTTGCCCAGATATTAGCAGATTCCTCAAAGCAACTGTGTATGTGTATCTGATTTCTTAAGCTGATTTATCAGTTTACATGTACTCATCTTTCAAGCTCTTCCTTGGTTTAGAGAACAGCGCCAGCATTTTAGATAAATCTTTTGAAACTTAATGAAGGTACTTCATATGGAAATGAGCCCTTTCCAGAACTGGCAGATGCAGGCCTAACCGTTATTCTTGTATTGCCAAGTGCTGCCCGACAAGACTTCTAAAATGAGCAGTAAATCATTTTTTTTAAAGGCTGGTGTGAAGTTGCCAGACAGCCCACTAACAGCTGGCCACACTCACTATCATAGCGATACCAGAGCCCATCTTCCAGTGTTGTGTGCCTGCTTCCCCCTCTATCTTCAAACGAGGGCACAGAAAGACAGTCTGCGATGGAGGTTCAAGCCCCAAAGCATTTGTCTGCTGCACACCAACATTTTTTTTTTCATTCCAGGTCATGCAGCTTGCGATAACAGAAGATTTTTATGCAGTCTTAACATCTGCTAGATGCTGGTACTTTTTCTTTTGTTTCAACAAAGGTAGCATGCTAGAAAGTAGTACCCTTTGAAGACAATACCCGAGTAGGAGTGCTGGGTCCCTTCACTGGACAGCTCCGATGTTCCACCAATGGCACAAATACCCTCCTTCCGGTTTATTGCTTTTCGGAACGTCTTTGCAATGTCGCTGCTTTTCAGTTCTTGAAAGATCTATAGTTAAGACAAAAATATTCAACAAGATCCATTTTAATAGTATTGTATAATGGTTCTTTTTTTATGGCTTGTAAACCTTACAAATGTTTGTCAATTGAACTTGAAACCAACTACTTCCGTTTCACAGGTCAAAACATTTACACCACTACAAAAATAATGGGTTTCCTTCTAAAGCTAGAAAAAAATACCCCCAACCAGGAAAACCGTTCTATGTATGAGAAATTTTATATGAACTGCTGAAAAAGTGAACTATTCTGCTCTTATTTTGCTGCACTTAGTTGAAAGCACGTGAGGAAGCATAATATATAGCCTATGAAGCATGCGTGCATGCAATGTAAGACTGTGAACAAAAGTCAAAAGCAGTCGTGTATCTATTAGTGTAATCAGAAAAGCTTAAGTGAACATAACCATGCTCAAAGTGTGACAAATCCTCTAATACCATGTCACTCCATTAACCTATGACAAAATGCTTTAGAAATAATTCAAAGCAGCATCTCTTCTTTGTACTAGTGTATGTTTTGCTGGCCAGTTATTCAAACTATCCACCTTGGAGAGTTAACTAGTCTTAATTGTCAATAGCTCCTTTTACACAAAACTGGATCCCAATAAGCTTGACCTAATACTTTTAGATATGTGCATACAACCATGTAGGGGCAGAAAATGGACAGCAACAGAGGGAGATATTCCTACTCGTTCCATTTAGGTAAACTGAGGCACATGGGCTTGCTCAAATTTGCAATCAGTTAAAGGGCAAGCTTTTTAGCCACAAATTCTAGCTTTCCTGGTTCACAGATCATTGCTGTAAGTTTATTAATTCGGAGACAAGATCCCCTCAAAACATGTTTGTCTTGTATGCTGGTACTATTTAAAATGAAAATGGGATGAACAGATCAGTGCTGTTTAAAATTATTATGGTATACTGTGCTCTAGCAATCTTCTAGGACATGAACTGCTTTGAGTCCTCCTTGTGGGGGAACATGACAGCATTATAAGCCTAAGAATAGGACAAAATTACTCTCAGCTGGAAAGCAGCCATTCTGCTGGCAACCCTCTCGGTAGCTATAAAACTATGTGGCTCATCTCCGAGGATTTTCTGATTACTTCAACTGCAGCTGGAATCAAGTGAAACTGTTTATTTCAGCAATGTTTAAATATTCAAAGACATTGACTTTTCTCCAAAAAGAAGTGTGCAGTCTTGCTCCTAGGCAGTCTATACTTACTGGCAGAAACGGGCTACACTCATAGAACAGTAAATATCTAAGCCAAAAGAGCATTTCAGCCTTCAAGCTAACCAAAAGCTTTGTAAGTAGGCATGACATGGTTCCCACCCTCCTCAGGAAGAGATGCTCTGGCCAGCTTTGAGTACAAAACCCACAACTGACCTCACGGGAAGCAACTCTGAGACATCGGTTCTCTAACAATATGCGTCAGCAGGAGCTGTACGTTACTAACAGGTTAGTGGATAAATTAAAAGTGCTTAGAATGAAATCTCTCATTCAAAATGATGAAACGAATGAAGTGATAGACAAAAATTGTTTATGCTGTCAATATACCTAAAAGAAATATGCATCAGACGTTAGGGTTTAAGGAGAGAAGGAAAAGTCACTATTCTTCACCGCTGATCAAGAAATCATCCATATAAAGAGATGCTTGTGACTGAAAACTAAACGGGCATATACACCAATCTCGCTGGATAGAATGAGAGAAGCTTCTACCTACCTCCAAAATGGGCAAGGTGGTTTTACAATCAAGTAGCAGCCGAGAATACTTTGACAAAAAAAACCACCCTATTCTGCTATTGCACCAGTACTCCTGAACCTATTATGGGAAGCACCGAGAACAGCAGATCCTAAAATGTCTGTTTTAAAGTTTTAAAAAAATAAACGCACTACACGTTTTGCTGTGAATAAATAAAGCTTCGATGAGATCTTTAAACATGCAGTTGTAACTAAAGTACAAAGTGCACTGGACATGCAAGTTGTCAAACCACAAATCAGAACTTACTATTAACCTGATAGAGGAGAGAGCACGGACATTCCCAGAACTGAGGGAGGCCTATTCAGTAAGGATTTCTAACATGGCCATAAGCATGTGAAAAACTCCATTACTGAATAAGGCCCTAGGAACCTAAAAGGAAAAAAAACACTTTTCTGAAGACTTCCAAAAATGTTTCAAAGAGGCACACAAAAAACTGTTGGTTCTTAAAAATTCTCAAATGTGGCAATACTTACATAAACAAATTCTTCAAAGCCTATTTTTCCATCTTTGTTCTTGTCTCCGTCAGCCATAAGCCGCTGAATAATCTCTCTCACTTTATATCCAGGTAAAGGCAAATTGGCTTCTTTAAAGAGGCTGTGAAGTTCATAGTCCGAAATGAATCCATTGTTGTCAAGATCTTTAAAGGGGGGGGGGGGGGGAGAACAACATATGGTTTAAAAAAAAAAAAAAAAGAAAAAAAAAAGAAAAAAAGCACCTAGGTGAAAGAAAAGGCGAGTATAGTTCTTGTCCATTAAAAATGCTCAATGCCATATAACCAGACCACCTCTGAAGTAAAAGAAAACTAGCTTAAACATACTTAATACCATCAAGAATAAGAATAAATAACTACAGAATCTATCCATTCAAACCAAGCAGCATTCACAATCGAATGTTTGAAACTGGCCAACATGACTGGCTTAGGAGGTGAGCCGATAAGGCACTCGTTCAGGGCGTCCAAAGCCCACCTCAGCGGCTCATCTCCCTGCAGCAGTGGGGGCTTTCTGCCTTTACCCCCACTGCCTTGTGTAGCTTAGTTCAACTCTGCTGGCACCGCAGAAGCATTTCAAATGCAAGAACAGGAACTAGCTGTTCTGCGAGACATCTGGAGGGGGCACGTTGAGTTTCAGGGGTACTGGGTTGGTAGGAGGAAGGGGGTTATGTTGTCTCTTGCATCGTTATCTATTGCCTATATATTGTATGAATTTGATCAGTAAGCCACTTTAGGGTCCTCATTGACCATATCAAGCGGCAGTAATAAATAAATGCTAATGCCGGAGGGTTGATGCCAGTGCTGGGGGACTAGGAGGAGGACCAGATGCATAAAAAGGTGGGGAGGGAAGGAATGCTGGGAATGAGAAAAGGCAGGGTTCATGCTAGCGGAAGGGAAAAGCTTTATAGGGAAATGGATGCTGGGGAAGAGAGAAATAGTGCAGGCGACATGGTGACATGGAAGAGCAGGGGATACAGTCTTAGGCATAGACTCTTAGGAATGGCTGGGAGAGCAGAAGACAGACTGGCTGGGATTGAGAGAGCAGACACGGGAATTTGGTAGGCTGAAAGAATGGGGACTTGCAGACAGTGTCAGAATCTTTGGGATTTAGAAAAAAATTGAGCAAGGATTAGGAGAGCAATAGGGACCAGGAGACTGGGTGAGGGGTATGAGTAGGTCTGTGATTAAGTGAAGAAATGCAAGGAGGGGAGACAATTTGAAAAAAGGTTTGAGACACAATTGAAAGATACAGAGGGCTATGGACAGGGTGAGACACAAAGGGAGGGGGACAGATCCTTGAAGCACGAGCGTGGACAGGGCTATATCAAGGGCTGTGCAAGCAATGTGGCCATATAGGGCCCAAGTACAGAAGGGGCACCGTCGTCACTGGGCTTCCAAGAAGCTTGCTAAGAGCTAATTCCTGCATGCAGCTTGGCGGGGGGAGTGGGGTGCCAGGGTCACAGATCATAGAGGGTGCATTGCTAGCAGCTTGGCGGGGGGGGGGGGGGGGTGCCAGGTTCACAGATCATAGAGGGTGCATTGCTAGCAGCTTGGCGGGGGGAGTGGGGTGCCAGGGTCACAGATCATAGAGGGTGCATTGCTAGCAGCTTGGCGGGGGGAGTGGGGTGCCAGGTTCACAGATCATAGAGGGTGCATTGCTAGCAGCTTGGCGGGGGGAGTGGGGTGCCAGGTTCAGAGATCATAGAGGGTGCATTGCTAGCAGCTTGGCGGGGGGAGTGGGGTGCCAGGTTCACAGATCATAGAGGGTGCATTGCTAGCAGCTTGGCAGGGGGAGTGGGGTGCCAGGGTCACAGATCATAGAGGGTGCATTGCTAGCAGCTTGGCGGAGGGAGTGGGGTGCCAGGTTCACAGATCATAGAGGGTGCATTGCTAGCAGCTTGGCGGGGGGGAGTGGGGTGCCAGGTTCACAGATCATAGAGGGTGCATTGCTAGCAGCTTGGCGGGGGGAGTGGGGTGCCAGGTTCACAGATCATAGAGGGTGCATTGCTAGCTTGGTACTGTCCTGAGAGTGGGAATGAGGGCCTGAAGAGAGTACCTCATAAGGGAGAGGATGGAGAGGAGATGTGTCAAGCATACTAAAGGAAAAGAAGTGCTGGGGCTATGGGGAAAAGGAGGCAACGCTGTGTGTTACCTTGGATATGACAATGGTGCTTCCCCTACACTACACTGGTATGACCTGCAGACATTCAGCAGACAGAAAACATTTAACAAAGGTTTCATCAGAAGCATACTTCCAATTACATGAGAGAATATACTGGTGGCAGGTTTTTAAAAATTTCCAGATGTTAGAGACTATTCTATTTGCAATATCAGTGTTCAATAAAGAAATCCTAGGCTCCCTTTGTGGGAATGATCAGGTTGGAGGAAGGGATACTGAAAATGGCAATTACAAAGGAAGAACATTTTAGAAATGTTCGCACAAGTGGGTTATGTAAATTCCAGTGATAAGATGTTATGGTATGGTATAATATAATATAAGAGCCAAAGTAGAGAGGGGTGAATTTATGGACTTCAGCAGCACTGACTGTTGAAAGGAGTATGCATATTACGGAAGGGACAGCAGAGGGGAAAGTAAATTAGAATGGCGAGTTAAACCAAGAGAAGCTGTAATAAGGTTAGCAGTTCTTCCAGTTAAAGTAAAACAAAATAGTTTTCCAAAAGGTGGGCTGAAAAGGTCAGGACAAAAATTAGTTTTTCAAGAAACATTAAAGATTTCACAAAAAGGAGCATAAGGAAGAATAATATCTAGTAAGCTAAAAAAATAAAAATAGAATGTATTCAAGGCAGCAAATGCAAAAAGCAAAGCCAAATGACATGACTCTTCCAGGTATGTCAGTGAAAGGAGGAAGTATAGCAGTAAAGGATGACTCCATGGAGGATAATCAAGTATAAGCCAAAAAATGCTCAACACTTAGTTCAGTATCCACTAAAAAGGAGACTGGAGAGAGACTGATGACAGATATATACAGCAGCAGGACAGATGCTGCAATGTATGCAAAACAATGGATGGGATTAGCATAGAGGGCCCCTAGTGCTGAGGTATTAAGGGGGTGGGGGGTGGGAAGAACTGGAAATTAATTAGTGCTTGCAGCAAAGCATCAGGAGCAAAGTTGTCAGATTAAATGGGCTTCACGGTACCTATCCTGCTATCATACCCAAGGCTGCATTAGGGAATGTAAACAGAGCAATTTTCCTGGGCCCCATCCCTGTCTGAAGCTAAAGGAGATACAGTTTGCTAGCGGGCTTTGGGGCCCCCAACCATGATTCTATCCTTTAAGATTAGTAGCCATTGAGTCAGGAGGTAGCAGATTGATGGCAAATGGATGCTGTCCAGTAGGGCCATGAGAACCTAGAAGGCCAGATGTTCATATCCGTTTTCTAAACCAGTTTAGACAGCTATCTAAAGTAACAAGCATGATGGTAAGGCATGACAATGACCAGATGTTGGATCAGGCACTGAATTTTATATGCTTAGCTATCCAGGATAGTAGAGAACTGATGAGAAGCAACCAAAAACTGGCTTAAAAGGAGCGACAGCCTACCGGTGGGGGGCAAATCACTATAGCTGCCAGCTGGTAGCTCTCTCTGTGATGTCAACATGGATAACTCAGCAGATAAAGAACCAGCTTTTCTTCTGGCATTATGGCTTTAGGGGGTCTGGTGGGAGACCAGGACAAGTTACAGCATGTGACCGGGCCTCCCCTTTCCAAAAGAAGAGAAATTGCAAACACACTATTTGCTAAAATAAGATCACAGCAGTATTACATGTTCAGGGTTTTGGGGGTTTTTTGATACACTGTTCTGGTTGTTAAGTGCTGTCAAGTCTGTGTCAACTCATGGCAACCCTCTGTATAGTTGACCCCAAACGGTGTTCGGTCTTCAGTCAGGCGGCTCATTATTGATAAAGTGTCACCCATGGCTTCAGTTATTGTATAGATCCATCTCATTGCTGGCCTTCCTCTCTTACATTGACCTTCTACCTTGCCAAGCATGTCGTCCTTCTCTAACGATCTCTTCTCATGATGTGTCCAAAGTCTTGCCATCTGAGCTTCTAAAGAAAGCTTAGGTTTGATCTCCTCTAATACTGACTGGCTTGTTCTTCGGGTAGTCCATGGTATACACAATATTCATCGCCAACACCATAATTCAAAGGCATCAATTTTCTTCCTATCTTTTTCACTGTCCAACTTTTTCAATATGACGTTATTGAAAAATGCCATGGCTTGAACAAGTCAAATCTTTGCATGGAGAGAGACATCTCTGCTCTTCAGAATCTTGTCTAGGTCCTTCATAGCCATTTTGCCAAGAGCAATGCGTCATCACATTTTTTGACTGCCTGTTTCTTTATTGATAGTTAATCCAAGTAGGTTAAAGTTGTCAACCATTTCAATTTCTTCTCCATCAACGGTGAACAAAGATTTTTCTTTAATAGTTGACAGGATCTTTGTCTTCTTTACATTAAGGTGCAGGCCCATTTTAAGACTATATTCCTTGATCTTCAGGAGCAAATGTTTCACATCTTCACTTTCAGCCAGTAATGTGGTAACAGCATAGCAGAGATTGTTGATGAATCTTCCACCAATCTTCATACTGTTGTCTTCATATAGTCCTGCATCTCTGATTTGTTCTGCATATAAATTAAACAGATAGGGGGAAGTATGCAGCCTTGTCGTACACCTTTGCTGATTTTAAACCATTCTGTTTCTCCTTGTTCCATTCGAACTGTTAGTTCTCTTGCATAACCTTTACATCGATGAAGCATCAGGTGTTCTGCTATACCCATGCTTCTTAATGTGGACCAGATTTTCTCATGGTTTACACAGTCAAAAGTCTTGCTGTAGTCGATAAAACATCTTTTTGGTATTCTTTGGTCTTTTCAAGAATCCATCTCACATCTAGGATAATGTCTCTCGTCCCTCGCTCTTTCCTGAACTCTGTTTGCACTTCAGGCAGTTCTCGTAGGTATGGTTGTAGTTTCTGCTGAATAATCTTCAGTAGAATATTACTGGCACATGTGTAATCAGAGCGATTCTGCGATAATTTCCAGAATCAGTTGGATCATCTTTCTTTAGTAGCGGTATAAACACAGCTCTTTTCCAATCAGTCATTATGTCTTCCAAATTTCTTGGCAGAGACGTACAAGAATGGTAACAGCTGTATCCAGTGCTTCAAGGCGGCTTTTAATGCTGCTTTGAAATCATCTTTCATCACCAATGGTTCCTGATCATAAGGTACAGGTTGAAATGGCTGTTGATCCACTTGATCTTTATGTTATGATGATTGTATATTCTTTCCACCTTTTCCTGATCTTCTCAGCATCATTCAACATGGATCCTTGAGCCTCTTGTAGCATTTCAATTCAAGGTTGGAATTTTTTCTTTAACTCTTGTAGCTTTAAGAAAGCTGATCTTGTTCTTCCTCTAATGGTTTCTGATTCTATTTCTTTGCATGTGTCATTGTAGTACATCTCCTTGTCTTACTGCACGTTGAAAATCTGTTGAGTTCTGCGACTTCCTTGCTTTCTCCTCTGGCTTTAGCTTCTCTGTGTTTCTGGACAATTTTCAGAGTTTCTTCAGTCATCCATTTTGGCCGTTTTTGCTTTTTCATCTTTTGATACATTGTTGTGGCTGATATATCCAGTTCTGTGATAGGTAGTGATTGATGCCATTCTTTATCATTATGTTAAGTACACCATGGAATTCGATACCAATGGTGCCCAATTCCTCGTCCCAAACACAGTGCAATAGAGGGAATCAGAAATCTGTAAAACAGATTTAAAAGTGTAGATAAAAGTATAGTTACTCATTGGTAACATGTGATCTCTGGGAACAGTAGGAATTTACCCTTCACACATGGGTGATGTCAGTACCAGAGCCCACGTGGGAACACTCCCCAGCGTCCAATAGGAAGCGCCTTTGGGAGCACTCCACTGCACCTGCATGGCTGCATTCCCAACTCCCTCTTCAGTTTAGTTTGTAGCTGAGAGAAAGGAGAGTAAGAGAAGAAAGTTCTAGAACTCCTAGAGGAGGGGGCAGGTTGTTAAGACTCAATTCCTGCTGTTCCCAAAGATCACCTGTAACATGCAGGTGAGTAACTACACTATTTGCAGGAACAAGCAGGAATGTAGTCTTCATATATGGGACTCCCTAGCTCCCAGATGCTAGATGAAGTGGCCTTAGAACCTGTGGAGGTTCGCTCGGAGTAGACCTCAAGAGGTCATGGATCCCTCATGGATGTCTGGTATCGTCAAAGCCTGGGAAGGAGTTGCCCTCAAGTCTGAAAGAGGTGCTGGAGAACAGCTTGACCAAACATGGCATCCCAGCAGGAGTCCTTTGTCCAGGCAATAATGGGCAGGGTGATCGCCTCCCTGGGAGTTGTTGGGTATTGAAGGATCTCCAATTCCTCAGCCATAGGCTCTTTCTCAGATGTCACTGTTATGGAGAGACCCCTAGCTAGGTCACAAATTAATTCTTGGAAAGACACTTCCTCGGGAGGTGACATGCGTCCTTCTGGAGGCAGGGAGGGTTCCAAAGCAGGCCTCGGGACCCCCAGGAGTCACACAACTTCATCCGAAACAGGAGAATCTGAATCAGAGGACTCAAAGTATCGGCAGGAATTGTGTTCACCTTCCACCAGACGCTGATACCGATGTGTGTCGGTATCAGGCTCGGGAAACCGTTTGGGTTGAGCCCCAGTATCAATGATGGATTCAAGGGAAGGCATGGGTGGCAGTGATGATACTGCCATGTATCCCAATGCACCTTACACAGGTGCCAGTCAGTGCCGGTACCTGTACTGGTATCAATGGCCCAGTTCCTCAGGGCAAAGGTTTGATGGGAACCGAGGAGTCATAGCACTGTCAAACCCCACACGATGACCAGTATACACTGGTCTATCAAGGTCACTGATACTTGAGTATCGGTGACAGATACTTGTGCCACCGTCCCAGAGCATGGCACTAGTAGCACTCCTGAGATCGAGGCCTTGAGAGCATCCTGGAGCCACTTGATGGATTTGGAGTGCAGGTCCTCCTGCCGGGGTTGTTTGGCAGGCTGATCCACCTCCAGGACAATTCCTGAGGCATTTCAATGCTAGGAACAAGATCTACCTCTGGATGAGTTTTCTGTCTTCAAGGAAGACTTGTGCTTGGACACTTGATATCTGAGATCCATGTGAGGAAAATGAGGCTCTCGATGTTTATGCCAAAGATATGGCGTTCAAACTAAGAGAGTTCCAAACTTAGAGGCCTGGATCTGCAGGCCTCTCTTTGTTCCCTTTGTAAAAAGATGACATTCTGTTGGCTGATGGTCGGGCCCGAAGCATTTCAAGCACCAGTCGTGAGTCAGTTTCAGAGATGGTACTGCCACATTTTGAACATTTTTTTAAACCACTGGTCGGTTTCTCCATTCTGTCAATGGACAGTATAGTAGGCTTAAGATTGCATCAATGTGCCTCATTTTTTTTCTTTTTCTTTTTTTTTTAACTAGTAAATGAAAAGCTAAAGAATAAGGGAAGCGGCTGTGTAAAGACGGTGCCAGCGTCAACAGGAAGGCAGATACTAACCACAAAAAACAAAAAAGAATTTTCAGCAGAGACAGAATTTTTCTTCTGCTGGATCCGCGACAAACGAGAACGGAAGAAAGGGAGCTGGGAAGGCAGCCATGCAGATGGAGTAGAGTGCTCCCAAAGGCTTTCCTATTGGATGCAAGGGAACGTTCCTGCACGGGCTCCATCAGTAAAACATCACCCATATGTGAAGACTATATTCCTGCTTGTTCCTGGAGATACAATTTCAAATTTAAAATAAAATTTCTACCAGTTCTTTTTCTCTCTCCCTACTTTATATCCTTCTTGTGGATAACTTTGATGTCAAATTTTTTCATTTCTCTGCCTCCATCTCAACCACTTCATTTCCTGCTCTCCTCCCTTCTCCATCTATTGCCTCTCAACTATCTTTCCTTACATCCCCCCTCCCACCTTTGTCTCATTTTCAGAGCTCCTTTTAGTCCTACATTTGCCACTCTCTCAACCCAATTTCCAGGCACCAAGTTCCCTTATTAGTCTCCGGTCCAAAATCTCCATTCCCCCTGCAGTAAAGCGTAGTTACTCACCTGTAACAGGTGATCTCCGGGAACAGCAGGAATTTAGTCTTCACATATAGGTATCGTCGGTACCGATGGAGCCTGCACAGGAACGCTCCCCAGGGTCCAATAGGAACGCTTTGGGAACATCCCTCAGCACATGCACGGTGCCTTCCCACCTTTCCAACTGTCCCTCTTCAGTTAAGTTTGTAGCTGAAAGGACAGAGGGAGAGAGGAAAGAGACAAAGGGATAGAGACAACTCCTAGGGGAGGTGGGTGGGTTGTGAAGACTAAATTCCCGCTGTTCCCGGAGATCACCTGTTACAGGTTAGTAACTATGCTATCTCTAGGAACAAGCAGGAACGTAGTCTTCACATATGGGGACTCCCTAGCTGAAGATGCCTGGGAGACAGCCCCAGGAAGATGCCATCCTAGAAGGTGGGAATCCTTCCTCCCATGGATCTCTGGCATTCCACCAGGGTTGGTGGGTAGGAGTTGATTTAGGTCTGAAAGAGATTTTGAAGAACAGCTTGGCCAAAGAAGGCATCCAGACGGGAGGCTTTATCCAGGCAGTAGTGGGCTGTGAAGGTGTGTACCGAAGCCCAGGTGGCTGCTCGACAAATGTCAATCGAGAGACACAGAGTGGAGATTAGCCATAAAAGCTGCCATGGCTCTCACATTATGAGCTGTGACATGGTCCTGAAGAGGAAGACCCTTACTCTCATAAGCAAAGGATATGCATTGGGAAATTCATATAGATAAAGTTCTTTTGGAGACTGGAAGTCCCAAATGACTAGGGTCAAAAGCTATAAAAAGTTGTGAGGACTTTCTATGTTGCTGTGTTTTGTATGTAAAAGGCCAAGGCCCTTTTACAATCCAAAGTATGAAGGTTTCTTTCTGCATTAGAGGCGTGAGGCCTCGGAAAAAATACAGGAAGATAAATTGATTGATTTAAAAAGGCGAAACCACCTTTGGCATAAATTGTGGGTGAGTTCTAAGCACAACCATATCATGATGAAACCTAATATAAGGAGGATCAGCCACTAAAGCTTGCAATTCACTAATGTGACGGGCAGAGGTGATTGCAATTAGGAAGATGACCTTCAGGTCAAAAACGTAAGGGCTGTAGTGGCCAAAGGTTCAAAAGGCGGCTTCATGAGCTGCCCGAGAACTAGATTTAGATCCCATGCCACCGGTGGTGGCTTGATGGGAGGTTTAGTTAATAAAAGGCCTCTCATAAATCTTGATATGAGTGGATAAGAGGAAATTGGTTGTCCACTCAGAGGCTTATAAGAAGCTGCAATTGCACTAAGATGGACTCTTACCGAATTGGTCTTTAGACAGAATTCGATAAGTGAAGGAGATACTCTAGTATCGATTCTAAGAGTATGACAAGGGGGTTTAATCCCTTCTTGAAGCACCATATAGTAAAACGTTTCCACTTGAAAGCATAAGATCTTCTTGTGGAAAATTTCCTAGAAGCCTGAAGGATTTTTACCTGTTCGGACAGGTTGAGATCCTGGAGATCTAAGACTTCACCAACCAGGCCATGAGGTGCAGGGACTGGCGATTCGGGTGCCATAGCGTCCCGTTCTCCTGGGAAAGGAGATCTGGAGCATGCCCTAACTCCAGAGGTGCTGCTTGAAAGAGAAGTAGAAGTAGGGGATACCACGTTTGGCGTGGCCATCGTGGTGCTATAAGGATCATTCGACCCCTGTCTCTCTGAAGCTTGAAGAGTATTTTGGGGATGAGGGGAATGGGTGGAAAGGCATAAAGGAAGTCCTGACCCCAGTGAAAGAGGAAAGCATCCCTTGCCTGACAACTGTGAGCTGGAATCCTGGAACAGTACTGGGGAAGTATAGCATTCAATGGACTTGCAAAGAGGTCTATGTCTGGAGTGCCCCAGAGATGAAATATCTTTGCCACCTGATCTAGGTGGAGGGACCACTCGTGAGGCAACTGTACTCGACTGAGTTTGTCTGCCCAAGGGTTTTGAATGCCTGGAAGATATACCACTAGAAGGTGAATTTGATACTTTCTGGCGAGGGCCCACAGTCACAAAGCTTCGTTGCCTAACGACAGAGAGCCTGTTCCGCCCTGCTTGTCTGGACTAGGACTGTCTTGTAGCTGAGCTGGGCATGGAAAAGTCGAAGAGCTAAATAGATTGCTCTTAATTCCAGGAGGTGTGTGTGTAAACCGGCCTCCTGTGGAGTCCAGATCCCCTGGGTAGAGAGATGATTCAGGTGTGCTCCCCAACCCACCTGTGATGCATCTGTTAGGAGTGGAGGAGTGGCCTAGTGGTTGGGGCAAGGTACTTCAGGCATTCAAATCCCACTAGAGGGCAGCAACCTTGGGCCGGAAGGACTGGCGTTTCTAGTCCCACAGGTGCTCCTTGTGGTCTTGGGCAAGCCACTTAACCCTCCAAAGCCCATGTTCCCTGTAAAATAGTTATCTCCAAGTTATAATGCCCTGTTCTATGTAATTTCAGTTTGTTCAATGTAAACCGCACTGATGCAGAATAGCGCGGTATATAGGAGAATGTAAATAAATATAGGGTGGCCTGAAAAGAGGGTTGATGAAAAGGAGACCCCACTGTCGGGTTTTCTAGTGACTGCCACCATTAGAGGAACAAAATTAGTTGTCGAGAGTTTATTTTGTCCGACAAATGACCTGTGGCCTGTGTCCACTGTGTGGATAGGGTCCACTGAGCTGCTCTCATGTGGAGGCGAGCATATGGGACTACATGAACTGTGGAAGCCATATGTCCTAGTAACTGTAGTAGCTCTCGAGCAGTGAAGGAGGATTTGCCTGCTGCTTGAGAAGCTAGTTGTATTATGTGAAGACAGCGGGCCTGTGGAAAGAACGCCTTTGCTTGTCTGGTATCTAGACAGGCTCCTATGAATTCCAGGCATTGGGAAGAAACAAGTTGGGATTTTGGGAAGTTTATTACCAATCCCAAGTATTGGAGAATTCACATTGTATGGGACAGTGCAGTGCTGGCCTCTGCAACTGTAGGGGCTCGAATGAGCTAGTCGTCTAAGTAAGGGAAGACAAATATCCCCAGGGTTCATAGAAATGCGGCTACTACTTCCATGCATTTCGTGAATACCCTTGGTGCTGAAGCCAGACCAAAAAGGAAGAACCCTGTACTGGAAATGTCTTCAGCTGAAAAGGAAATGTAAATTTCCTGTGACCTAGATGGATGAGAATGTGAGCGTATGCACCCTTTAAGTCTAGAGAGCAAAGCCAATCCTGGCTTTGAAGGTACGGCAGAAGAGTTCCTAGAGAAATCATTTTGAACTTCTCTCGAAATAGGTATTTGTTCAATTCTCTGAGGTCCAAAATGGGTCTGTGTCCCCCTGTTTTATTTGGAATAAGAAAATAGGGGGAGTAGAACCCTGCACCCCGTTGAAGAATGGGCACTTCCTCTATTGCCCCTTGGGCAAGAAGTGTGGAGACCTCGTGATCTAACAGATTGTCTGTGGAGGCTTGAGAATTGAATTGCTTTAGAACTGTAGGAGGGGGCATGCTGTGAAAATGAAGCTTGTACCCTTCTCCTGCAATGGACAAAGTCCAATCTTCTGCTGTTATCTGATGCCATCTGTTGGCAAAGTGGCATAACCTACCCGGGATATTGGGGGGTTGGGGACCCCTCAGAGGCAGGAAGGCAAAGCTCTCTAGGAAGGAGTCAAAGCCCTTGAGGGGGCTGATCCTGGAGAGCTGGTTGGGCTCTCGGGCCTTTTGGCTTCTTTTGCTGTCTAGTTTGCCCTTTTTGGGCAAGCTGACCCCAAGTCTGACTCTGCTGGGTATAGGAAGGATACAATTTCCTCTTTGCTGAAAGAGGGTTTTTTATAAGGCTTCTTTTTGGCTGGAGTGGCTGTAGATTTTTACAATCTAGAGTAGTATTGTCAGCATCTAACTCAGACTTTTCCTGCCAGTTCTTGCCGAAGAGATTCTCCCCGTGCAAGGAATGTTGCCTAATTTGTCCTGTACCCAAGTCTCCAAGTCTGATGCCTGCAGCCAGGCAATCCGTCGTGCACAAATGGCAATAGCAGAGGTTCTGCTGATGCATTTGAAGCAGTCAAAGGCTGCACGATTTACAAACTTGGAGACATCCTGAACATGCTAAACTAGAGCAAGAAAATCTTGTCATCTGGGAGAAATGGGATCATAAGTTCCAAGTCTCCTTGACTTCCTTAAGGAACATTCCCATATATAGAATATATGAACTGATCCTAGCTGAAAGCATGGAAGCTTGAAAGGTGTGGCGCCCAAAAGCATCCAGAGTCCTGCATTCACGACCTGGAGGATTGGATGCATGCCTCTTTGCACTTTTCATCCTACGCATGGCTGACTCCACTACCATTGAATTATGTGGCAGCTGAGTTTTCTGAAATCCAGGACATGGTGGAACTCGATACATAGTACCACGTCTCCTAGAGTGAGGAGAAGTAGTCAGACGTCTCTCCCACATTCTGAGCATCAAGTTATGCAGAATTTCATGGATAGGCAGAGTGGCTGCCTCATTAGGAGCTTTAGGATACTGGAGAATTTCCAACTCCTTTGCTCTGGGTTCCTCTTCAAGAGCTACTGTGATTGAAAGACCTTTGGCCATATCACGGATAAAATCCTGAAAGGACATGTCCTCTGGAAGTGACATTCTGCGCTGGGGAGAAGAGGGATCTTCTGGGAGAAACCCTCTAGTGCCAGCAGAATTGTCAGAGTCTTCGGAATCGGAGGAATCGAAGTATTCCTGACCCCGATGTTCCTGCAAAGCACGGTCCCGGTACAGATCGAAGTCTGTACCGAGCTGAACCGATACCGATCTGTCAATTCCAGCCAGAGATGGCATGGGAAGAGTTCCCACCGGGGCCAGTACCGGTATCGGTGTCGGTACTGGTGTCTGTACTGGTATTGGTACCAGCATCGGTGTCGATGTCGGTACCGGTGCCCGATGGACCACCGCTACCACAGCTGAAAGAGGAGCTGCGATGCTGCGCTTGATAGCGAGGAACCTCTGGTCTATCAATGTTGCTGATGCCTGGGTGTCGGTACCGGTAAAAGTGGCCGGAACCCCTGAGCATGGCACAGTAGTTCTTTGCGAGGCTGAGGCCTCGAGAATATCCTGAAGCCCCATCGATGCTTTGGAAGCCGAAGCCTCCCGCCGCAGCTGTTTTGCCGGTGTGGTTCCCTCAAGGGCAATGCCAATGGCCTTTCGATGCTTAGCAGGAGAGCTACCCTTTGAGGACCAGCTTTTATGTTTAGTTACCTGAGATCCATGGGAGGAAGAAGAGGCCCTTGACGATGTCGATGCAATGGATCTGGCATCTGAAGAAAAGAGGGTACCGAGCTTTGCAGCCCGGTTTTGCCTTCCTCTTTTAGTCATCCCCATACAGGAGAGACATTCAATTGGGGAATGTTCAGGTCCTAAACATTTAAGGCACCAATCATGGGTGTCAGTGACGGAGATGGTACCACCACACTTAGTACATTTTTTTTAAAACCACTAGTTGACTTTTCCATGTTTTAGGAATATGGGGCCTAGTGCCCAAAATGGTGTCTGGCACCAAATAGAAAAGTTTCTGAAGAGGAATAGTCTAAAGTCCAAGTTGCTATTTTTTATTCTTTTTGAAAAGAAAGAAAAGAATCGGCGGTACTGGTAAGCGTCGTGCGGTAGGCAAATGCGACCATAAGAAAAGAAATTTAAAGACGGAATTTTCTGCGGTGACAAGGAATAGATCCTGTCAGCTCAGCGGAAAATGAAGAACTGAAGAGGGACAGTTGGAAAGGCGGGAAGGCAGTGTGCATGTGCTGAGGGATGCTCCCAAAAGCGTTCCTATTGGATGCTGGGGAGCGTTCCCACGCAGGCTCTGTCGGTACCGACGATACCCATATGTGAGGACTACATTCCTGCTTGTTCCTGGAGATTGAGCAGACAGAGGACAATTTACAAAGGCATCTAGCCTACATTAATAAAGGTTAATATAGCTAGACTGCACCATTGAAAAAATGCCTCCTCCCCACCCTCAATTTGGCCAAATATATGGACATCATTTCACAATGTGTGTGCATATGGCCATGCTGAAAAAGAACAGATAGGCAGAGAAGTGGGAAGGGAAGGAAAGGGAATATAAACGTGTGGATTTCATTTTGACATCTCCATGAAGACTTTGTAATAACAGAAAAGCAGGTACAAAGTACATGTATGCATTGCTATAGATTTCATATTTAAGGTTTAAGGTTTATTTATTTGATAAAAACCGCCTTTCTGGGATAATCAAGGCGGTGTACAATGGTAAAATTACATTAAAACTTGGCCAAGGCCGAGAAAAGGAAAGGAAATGTACAATTTGTAAATAGGACAGAAGGAGTAAAGAAGACAAGGACAAGACAGGACACAAAAGGCAAACGTATAGTACTAAGGAGAGGGGGGTCATACAAATGGGGAAGGGGTGTCGAATGCCAGGGAAAATAAGTGGTTCTTGAGGTTGTGTTTAAAGGTGACATATTGAGATTCCAGGCGAAGGGAGGGAGGGAGAGAGTTCCAGAGAGCAGGACCAGCAAAATAGAAGGCGGAGAAACGGGTGAGCTGTAGGCGGGCACGAGCGGGGGAAGGGAGGGCAAGACGATTAAGATGGAAAGAACGGGGGGTGTACCTGGGAGAATGAAAAGATAGTAGGTCAGCTAAGTAAGAAGGGGTACCAGTGTGAAAGACCTTGTGTAGTAGAATTAACATCTTGAAAGTCAGCATACAGGTGAATTAGATATGCCATTTAAAAAACCTTCCCCTGGAAAGGATGAGAGCTCTCACACTGTCCCCACAGCTGCTGCTGCTGTTCTTCCTCCTCCTCCAGCAGAGTGCATTTTCCTCTTAGCCCTGAGGGTGGAGTTAAGGCATAAGTTGCAGTTCCAACAGCCTGCAAATACTTTCACTGTGTCTGCCAGTCAATGTCCAGCTATTGATTTTGGGCCTGTAGTCCCAGCACATAAACCAGGAAAAGCAGCTTGTGATCCGGAATAGAAGAGAATGCCAGCCCAGAAATCTTCCAGATGTTATGGGACAGCTCCTACTATTACTCATTTATATAGCGCTACAAGGCATACACAACGCTGTACAAACATATAAAGAAGAAAGTCCCTGCTCATGGAGCTTACAATCTGATCAAGACAGACAGAATAATACAAAAGAAACAAGAGGCCACAAATAGGCAAGGCGACAAGGAGAACAAGGGATTAGAATCCAAAAGCGGCCTCATAGAGGCAAGCCTTTAGCATGGATATGAAGAGGGGGAGAGAAGAGATTTGATGTAAAGATAGAGGAAGTTTCTAACATGCATAAGGAGCAGCAAGATGAAAAGATCAAAGTCTGGAGTTTGCAGAAGAAAAGGGCATAGAGAGAAGAAAGCCCGAGGAGGAGAGTGCATACATCTGAACCATAGCAATAGGAGGGGGGAGAGCCTCAACTCATGTTGCTCCTAACTGGACACCGTAGGTACCCAAAAGAAGAATTCATTTTTTTTTTTAATTTATGCAGTTTTGAAATAGATACAAAAAAATTACTTGTACAGAAAGGGCAAATACTTAAACAGGAAAAACATCCAAAAAGATGATCATCCCCAAGAAAAGCCCACAAGACCACAATAAGGAGCCAAGATAGGTCACAAAAAAGAGTCTATTATTCAATCCCCCCCCCCCACCACTTGTGAAAGGCCGAAATATCTGTACTAATGGGCGAGAAGTGAGGTAGCATGCAAATCAGACAGGGATGATCTACCAGCTGACCTCTGAGCATCTACTTTACTCTCAGATTTGGAGCCATAAAGTTGCCAGCTCATATCTTCAAAATACATTATAACAGTTATATAAAGTGGCGTGGAGGAGCAGCCTAATGGTTAAGGACCAGAAAGAGCAGGGTTCAAATCCCCTTCAGGCCCTTGGCAAGTCACTTCATCTCCACTACAACATAGTTACTCACCTGTAACAGGTGATCTCCGGGAACAACAGGAATTTAGTCTTCACAAATGGGTATCATCGGTACCAACGGAGCCTGCACATGAACACTCCCCAGCGTCTAACAGGAAAGCTTTTGGGAGCATCCCACAGCGCCTGCGTGCTACCTTCCTGCCTTTCCCAACTGTCCCTCTCCAGTTGAGTTTATAGCTAAGACAAAAGAGAGGGAAAGAGAGAAAGAAAGAGAGAGAGACACACACAACTCCTAGGAGAGGTGGGTGGGTTGTGAAGACTAAATTCCTGCTGTTCCCAGAGATCACCTGTTACAGGCGAGTAACAATGCTATCTCCAGGAACAAGCAGGAATGTAGTCTTCACATATGGGGACTCCCTAGCCGCAGATGCCAGGGAGATGGCCCCAGAAAGTTGTGTGCCCTTGAAAATGGGCTCCACTTCCCCCCATGGATCTCTGGCATCCTACCAGGGATGGTGGGTAGGAGTTGATTAAGTGTGGAACAGGTGTGGAAAAACAGCCTGACCAAACAAGGCATCCCGGCGGGAGTCCTTGTCCAAGCAGTAATGGGCTGTGAAGGTATGAACCGATGCCCAAGTAGCTGCTCGACAGATGTCGTCGATAGAGACAGAGTGAAGATGAGCCATAGAGGCTGCCATGGCTCTCACATTGTGAGCTGTGACATCGCCTTCAAGAGGCAGGTTCTTACTCTCATAGGCAAAAGATATACACTGTGCAATCCAGCTGGAGTGTCCTTTTGGAGACTGGAAGTCCCAACTGACTAGGATCAAAAGCAACTAAGAGTTGGGAGGACTTTCTATGTTGCTGTGTCCTTTGCAAGTAAAAGGCCAAAGCTCTTTTACAGTCCAAGGTATGAAGAGTCCTTTCTGCATTTGAGGCGTGAGGCCTTGGGAAGAATACAGGAAGGTAAACCGCTTGGTTTAAATGAAAAGGTGACACCACCTTTGGCATAAAATGTGGATGAGTCCTAAGGACTACCTTATGATGGAACCCTGTATAAGGAGGATCAGCCACCAACGCTTGCAATTCAATGATGCGACGTGCTGATGTGATTGCAATAAAAAAAGATGGCCTTCCAGGAAAGGAATTTCAAAGAGGTAGTAGCTAATGGTTCAAAAGGCAGCTTCATGAGCTGCCCAAGAACCAGATTTAAGTCTCATGCTACCAGTGGTGGCTTAATGTAAGGCTTAGTTAAAAGAAAGCCTCTCATAAATCTCGCTAGGAGAGGATGAGAGGAAATAGGTTGTCCATTTAAAGGCTTGAAAGAAGCTGCAATAGCACTTAAAGGAACTCACATTGAATTGGTCTTAAGCCCTGCATTAGACAAATGAAGGAGATACTCCAGTAATGATGCCAGAGGTATCGCAAGAGGGTTAAGACCCTTCTGCAAGCACCATATGGTAAACCTTTTCCACTTGAAAGCATAAGAGCGTTTTGTGGAAGGCTTCCTGGAAGTATAAAGGATATCCTTTACCCGTTGAAAAAGGTTAAGACCGTGAAGTTCTAGGCTTTCAGCAACCAGGCCCTGAGATGCAGGGACTGGGGATTAGGATGCCACAGCATCCCGCCCTCCTGAGAAAGGAGATTTGGAGCAGATCCTAACTTCAGAGGCAGAGCTTGAGAGAAATGTAGGAGCAGAGGGTACCACATTTTCCGTGGCCAATGTGGAGCTATGAGAATCATATGACTTCTGTCTCTGAGGCTTGAACAGGGTTTTGGGAATTAGGGGAATGGGTGGAAAAGCGTACAGAAGTCCTGACCCCAATGGAGGAGGAAAGCATCACTGGCCTGACAACCCTGAGTCGGAATTCTGGAACAGAACCGGGGACGTTTGGCATTCAGCGGACTTGCAAAGAGGTCTATGTCCGGGGTTCCTCAAATTTGAAAAACTTTGGCTACCTGGTCTGCATGGAGAGACCATTCGTTTGGAAGTAGAACTCAGTCTGTCTGCCCAAGAGTTTTGAATGCCTGGAAGTTACACCGCAAGGAGATGAATCTGATGCTCTCTGGCGAGGGCCCATAGTCGCAAAGCTTCGTTGCAGAGCGACGGAGCCTGTTCCCCCCTGCTTGTTCACATAGAACATGGCTACTTGATTGCCTGTTTGAACTAGGACAGTCTTGTAGCTGAGCTGGGTGTGGAATACTCTAAGAGCAAGGAAGATTGCTCTGAGTTCCAGGAGATTGATGTGTAGATAGGTCTCCTGTGGAGTCCAGGTACCCTGGGTAGAGAGGCCTTGCAGGTGGGCTCCCCAACCCACCTGTGAGGCATCTGTTAGAGTGGCTTGGGGTGGGGGCTGCTGAAAAGGAGACCCCACCAAAAGGTTTTGGGGTGACTGCCACCATTGGAGGGACAAAGTAAGGTGATCTGAGTTTGCTATTTTGTCTGACAGGCAATCTGGCGCCTGAGTCCGCTGAGTGGATAAAGTTCACTGGGCTGCCGTCATATGGAGGCAAGCATAAGGAACGACAAGTACGGTGGATGCCATGTGGCCTAGCAACTGCAGCATTTCCCAAGCAGTGAGGTGAGATTTTAGCACTGCTTGGGAAGCTAACTGCACAATGCGAAGGCAGCGGGGCTGTGGAAGGTAGGCCCTTGTCTGTCTGGTATCCAGCAGAACTCCTATAAACTCCAGGGACTGAGTGGGAGCAAGGTTGGATTTTGGGAAGTTTATGACAAGTCCCAAATACTGAAGGATGCGCATTGTGCGAGGGAGAGCAACACTGGCCTCTGGCTCTGAGGGGCTCGAATGAGCTAGTCGTCTAAGACTAATATTCCCAGGGTGCGGAGAAATAGAAACATAGAAACATGACAACAGAAAAAGACCACATGGCCTATCTAGTCTGTCCTTCCATATCAACAACAATAGTCCACTTTTTACCTTTAGAGATCCTCTGTGTTGGTCCCATGCTTTTTTGAATTCAGTTACTGTCCTCATCTCTACCACCTCCACTGGGAGACTATTCCACGGATCCACTACTCTTTCCATAAAGAAATATTTCCGCGTCTCACTCCTGAATCTATCTCCCTTCACCCTCATCCCATGTCCCCTCGTAGCAGAACTTGCTTTCAATTGAAAGAGGCTCTCTCCCTGAACATTTATGCCACGGAGGTATTTAAACATCTCAATCATATCACCTCTATCCCGCCTTTCCTCTAAGGTGTACATATTAAGATCCTTAAGCATGTCCTCATATGTTTTATAATGAAGCCCACTAATCATTTTAGTAGCCACCCTCTGCACCGACTCCATCCTGTTCACATCCTTTTGAAGGTGCCGTCTCCAGAATTGCACACTATACTCCAAATGAGGTCGCACCAAAGACTTATACAGAGGCATTATCACCTCCTTTTTTCTGCTAGCCATTCCTCTCCGTATGCACCCAAGCATCCTACTAGCTTTTGCCGTCGCCTTTTCTACCTGTTTAGCTACTTTAAGATCATCAGACACAACCACGCCTAGGTCCCACTCTTCTTTAGTGGACGAAAGTACTTCACCTCCTATACTGTATTGCTCCCTTGGATTGCTGCAGCCCAAATGCATGACCTTACATTTTTTAACATTAAATCCCAGCTGCCAAATTCTAGACCATTCTTCAAGCTTAGCTAGATCCCTCCTCATGTTATCTACACCTTCCTGGGTGTCTACTCTATTGCAGATTTTGGTATCATCTGCAAAGAGGCAAACCTTACCCAACAGCCCTTCCGCTATATCACTAACAAAGATGTTAAAAAGAATCGGACCAAGGATAGATCCCTGGGGCACACCACTGGTAACATCCTTCTCCTCAGTGAGCTCCATTTACTTGTACTCTTTGTCGCCTCCCACCCAATCAATTTCTAACCCAAGCAGTAACTTTAGGGTCCATCCTTAGGGTGCTCAGTTTGTTTATAAGTCGCCTGTGAGGAACAGTGTCAAAGGCTTTACTGAAATCTAAATACACCACATCTAGAGCTCTCCCTCGGTCCAACTCCCTGGTCACCCAGTCAAAGAAAATCAATCAGATTTGTCTCACAAGACCTGCCTCTGGTGAATCCATCCTGCCTCGGATCCTGTAATCCGCTGGACTCCAGAAACCTCACTATTTTCTCTTTCAGCAGCGTTTCCAATAATTTACTCACCACCGAAGTTAAACTAACCGGCCTGTAGTTTTCAACGACATCCTTACTTCCGCTTTTGTGTAAAGGCACCACATGAGCCTCTCTCCAGTCCTTTGGCACCACTCCCGACTCCAACGAGGCATTGAAAAGGTCAGTCAGTGGAGTTGCTAGAACGTCCCCAAGTTCCCTCAGTATTCTAGGGTGTATCCCATCCGGTCCCATCGCTTTGTCTACTTTAAGTTAAGCTAGATTCTCACGAACACAGCCATGCATTTTGTGGATACCCTTGGTGCACAGGCCAGGCCAAAAGGAAGAACCCTCTATTGGTAGTGCTTCCCTTGAAACAGAAAGCGAAGAAACGTTCGGTGAGTTGGATGGATGAGAACATGAGTATACGCATCCTTGAGATCTAGAGAACAAAGCCAATCCTGACTCTGAAGGTATGGCAGCAGAGTTCCTAGAGAAATCATTTTGAACTTCTCTTTGAACAGGAATTTGTTCAATTCTCTGAGGTCTAGAATGGGTCTGTGTCCTCCTGTTTTCTTTGAAATAAGGAAATAGGGGGAGTAAACCCTGTACCCCATTGGGGAATGGGTACTTCTTCTATTGCCCCTTGGGCAAGAAGCACAGTGACCTCTTGACCTAACTGGTCGTTGAGAGAGGTCTGAGAATTGAACTGTCTTACCATTGTAGGAGGGAGCATGCTGAGGAAATGAAGCTTGTACCCCTCTCTTACAATGGAGTCCAATTTTCTGCTGTTATCTGGCCCCATCTGGGGCAAAATGACAACCTTCCTGGGATGGTGGAGGGCTCTGGACCATTCAGGGCCAGGAAGGCAAAGTTCTCTAGATAGGAGTCAAAGCCCCTGTGGAGGCTGAGTTTGCTGAGCCGGTTGAGGCTTAGCTGCTTTTGTCTTTGTCTAGGTTGTTGCTGCTGTCCCTTTTGGGCAGACTTAACTAAACGATGCACCTGTTGGGTATAGGAAGGATAAAACTTCTTACTGAAGAAAGGTTTCTTGGAGGATTTTTTCCTCGTGGGATCAGCTGTAGATTTAGACAATCTATCCGAAATGATATTGTCAGAATCTCTCTCATTAGGGCCTGGTTCCAAGATGGCGGATGAGCTGATAGCGTTGTCGGTTGTGTACTAGCCTGCTCCGCCTTGAGACATGCGAATGGGGAGAAAGAGGAAACAACGGGCAGAGAAACCCCCCGCAAGCTCTACTCCTACCGTTGCTTCGTCCCAGTCAGTTATTCCGGGCTTTTTCCCTCCGATGGCAGTGGTTGTGGCTTCGGCGGATCAGTCGTTGATTTCGGCTGACCTGAGCAATGGGGTTAGTTTGAGCCCCCAACAAGTCTTGCCGCTGCAACCCGGAAGTGTTTCGCAGGTTGGTTCGCCTGCAGGAACGGCTCCTGATGGTGAGAGCTCTCCTGCAGTGGGGGGTGCCGCCTCGTCTCAAAGGCAGAGTTCTCCTGCTATTCAGCCTGCTGGACGAGAGGTGATGATGCAGGCTGTTAGGGGCGGTGAGGTAGAGCCCAGAGAGACGGGCTCCTCTTTTCCTTTGGGTTCTTCAGTGTCGCTGGCTTTGGTAAAACCTGCAAGAATAACGATGGAAAGTTTGTGGGATGCCATATCTTCCCTCCAACAGTCCCTCATTCCCGTAGTGGCGGTATTTTCAGAGGATTTATCTCAGTTGAAGCTACAGAGTGCAGCCGAAAGCTCGAGGGTAGATGGTCATGCGGAGAGACTCTCTCGTTTGGAAACCCAGGCTGAGGAGTTGCAGGATCTGGGGGTGACCCAGACTAAAGGGAATTTGATCTTTGCGCGACGTCTGGAGTTTCTCGATAACCAAGTGAGGAGGAATAATCTACGCCTGCTGAACTTTCCTAGATCTCCCTTGTTGGACTCAAGGGAGTTGGTTCGCAAGTATCTTACTGAGATTCTCCTTATGCCCTCTGATAATTTGCCTCCCATTGTACGAGCTCAATATGTCTCTATTTCCTATTCAGAGGTGGCTGGTGGGAGAGCCTCGGTGGAACCTGGAGGGCCACCCCAGATGGATCTAACAGGCTTTCTAGAGAGCTCGCTTGACGTGGTAACCAGTAGAGCTACTCTACTGGTCTCCTTTGCCTTCGAGTCTGATCAGAACTCTGTTTTGCGTTTATATTTTCTTAAAATGAATGTTTCCCAATTTATGGGCTCTAAGATTTTGATATTTCCTGATTTGGCAAGGGATACCCAAAAGAGGAGGAGGGAGTTTCTGGCCATGTGCCAGCGCTCCCTTGCTTTGGGGGCACAATATAAGTTGAAATACCCGTGTAAATGTGTAATTGTTTATAAGTCTAAACAGTTTCTATTCTTTGAGCCCACACAATTAAGAATGTTTCTTGAGGGTAATGAGAGGGGTGGGATGGATCCCGCACTGGCTGCCACACATAATATCTAAGCTCTAAGGCACTTGTTGTCAGTATGTATTTCTTATGGCTTTTTTCTTTTTTCTTGGAACCTTATTGTGGTTATATTTTTTGAGGTCTATACCAAGAGAAATTATTGTTTAGTTTGATGTTGGTATTGTTTAATCTATTTCTTTATTCATTGTATGCTTAGTTTATTCTTTGTGTATATGAATAACTTTAATAAAGAGAAAATTAATAAAAAAAAAAAATAGAATCTCTCTCATTAGCTTTTTCCTGCCAATTCTTGCCAAAGAGATTCTCTCCTGTGCAAGAAATATTCCCTAGTTTATCCTGTACCCAAATTTCCAAGTCAGATGCCTGGAGCCAGGCAATCCTACATGCACCTATGGCAATAGCAGAGGTTCTGCTTATGCACTCAAAGCAGTCAAAAACTGCACGATTCACAAACTTGGAAACATCCTGAGCATGTTTGACAAGGGCGAGATAATCTTGCCTCTAATTAGGAAGGAGAGGGCTCATAAGCTCTAAATCTCCTGTGACCTCCTTAAGGAACATTCCCATATATAAGATATAGGAACTGATCCTAGCAGAAAGCCTGGAAGCCTGAAAGGTTCGACGTCCAAAGGCATCAAGCATTCTACACTCACGTCCTGGAGGATTAGATGCATGCCTTTTTGCACTCTATCATTTTCATTGCTGACTCCACCACCATGGAATAATGCGGTAATTGAGTCTTCTGAAACCCAGGACAGGGAGGAACTTGATACATTGTGTCGAGTCTTCGAGAGTGAGGAGATGTGGTTAGAGTTGTTTCCCACATCCTTAACATGAGATCATGCAAGATCTCATGAATAGGTAAAGTAGCTGCCTCTTTGGGAGCTTTAGAGTATTGCAGGATTTCTAATTCCTTTGCCCTAGGCTCTTTTTCAGGAGCCACTGTGATGGAAAGACCTTGAGCCACATCTCTGATAAAATCCTGAAAGGACAAATCCTCTGGTGGAGACATCCTACGCTGAGGAGAAGAAGAATCCTCAGGAAGAAATACTCTGGTATCGGAAGAGCTTTCAGAATCTTCAGACTCATCCGAGGGTTCGAAGTATCTCCGATCCGGATGATCGTGCAAGGCACGGTACCGGTACCAATCGAAGTCAGCATCGGAGTGGTCCGGTACCAACCTGTCGATACCTAATGGATACGCATGACTCGGTCCCGGTAGAATACCTGCCAATGTCGATGCAGTCGGTGCCGGTACCGGTTGAATTGTCTGAAGAGGTTTCAAGGGCATCGAGGACGTGAGAAGAGCTGCCAGACTGCATTCAATAGCCAAGAATCTCTGGTCTATCGACGCTGCCGATGCTTGGGTGTCTGTACCGGAAGAAGCGGCCGGTACCCCAGAACACCAGTAGTTCTGCCGAGGTTGAAGCCTCGAGAACATCCTGGAGCCCCGTTAGTGCTTTGGAAGCCGAAGCCTCCCGCCAGGGCAATTTTGCCGGTGAAAGTCCCTCAAGGGCAACGCCAGAGGCATCTCGCTGTCCAGAAGGAGATCTACCCTTTGAGGACCGGCTAGATTTATGTTTAGTTACCTGAGATCCATGGGAGGAAGATGAAGCCCTGGAAGACGTCGATGCCACGGAGAGAAAAAGGGTGCTAAGCTTAGCAGCTCAGTTCTGCTGGCCCCATTTTGACATCATCCCACAAGCAACACACTCTGAAATAGAGTAGTCAGGACCTAAACATTTGAGGCACCACTCATGGGTGCCTGTGACGGAGATGGTACCACCACACTTAAAACACTTTAAAACCCGAGGGGGGTTTTTCCATTCTGAAGGAAAAGTTGGGCCTAGTGCCCAAAATGGCACGTGGCACCTTAGAGAAAATTACTGGAAAGACTCCAGAAGAAAGTTGTTTTTTTGTTTTTTGAAGACAAGAAAGAAGAACCGGCGGTACCGGTGTAGCGTAGAGGGAAGGCAGACGCGACCACAAAAAAGAATAGAAGGGATTTTTTTCTGCGGTGACAGGATGTGCAACCTATCGGCTCCGCGGAAAACAAAGAACTGGAGTCAGTTGGGAAAGGCAGGAAGGCAGCACGCAGGCGCTGTGGGATGCTCCCAAAAGCTTTCCTATTGGACGCTGGGGAGCGTTCCACCGCAGGTTCCGTCGGTACCGACGATACCCATATGTGAAGACTACATTCCTGCTTGTTCCTGGAGATCTCAGGTACCAATTTAGATTGTGAGCCCTCTGGGGACAGGGAAATACCTACAGTACCCTACTGCCTTGAACTGCTACTGAAAAGGTGTGAGCTAAATACTAATAAATAAGTAATAAACACAAAAAAGGGAAAATAAGTTGATACTTTTGGACAAACAATACATTTTTTAATTAGCTTTCAAAGATTAAAACCTTCTTAGGTAAGGACAGTATGAGCAACAGATGATAGTACCATAATATATAAGTAAATTCCAAAAACAATGTACATTGGAGAGATAGGTCAAATGTTAAAGAGTCAATTCACACAGAAAAACAAAACAAAACAAAACACAGCGCACATACAAGACCAAGGTGTCAGTTGCATCACTTCAGTGGGTGAAGAGCATTGCAGGACTAGAACACAGCATCAATGATTTTATGGTGAGAATCCTAAGAGGAATAGTCAAATCAGTCCAAGAACGTAAAGCGCTTAAACTTAACACACTCAATCCAACCAGACAGGACTTAAGATAAGGACTTTCGATCACAAAATAAACTATAAATATTTACAGCCTAGTCACTTTCTGATCACCCATCCATCTCTCCCACTCCTCTTCCCCTGCGACTGTCAATGGAAAGCACAGTTACTTACCTGTAACAGGTAATCTCTGGGAACAGCAGGAATAAGTCTTCACATATGGGTATCGTCAGTACCGATGGAGCCTGCGCGGGAATGCTCCCCAGCGTCCAGTAAGAAAGCTTTTGGGAGTATCCAACAGCGCCTGCACGCTGCCTTCACGCCTTTCCCAACCTTTTCTCTCCAGTTCGAGTTTTAAAGCTGAGACAAAGAGAGAGAGAGGAAAGGAAAGATAGAGAGATACAACTCCTAGGGGAGGTGGGTGGGTTGTGAAGACTTATTCCTGCTGTTCCCAGAGATCACCTGTTACAGGTAAGTAACTGTGCTATCTCCAGGAACAAGCAGGAATGAGTCTTCAAATATGGGGACTCCCTAGCTGTAGATGCCAGGGGAAGACCCCAGGTTGTGTCTCCTTGAAAAGGACTCTACCTCCCCCCATGGATCTCTGGCATCCAACAAGGGTAGGTGGGTAGGAGTTGATTAGGAATGGAACAGATGTATGAGAACAGCCTGACCAAACGAGGCATCCCGGCGGGAGTCCTTGTCCAAACAGTAATGGGCTGTGAAGGTATGAACCGAGGCCCAGGTGGCCGCTCGACAGATTTGGTCGATGGACACAGTTTAGATGAGCCATTGAGGCTGCCATGGCTCTCACATTGTGAGCTGTGACATGGCCCTCCAGAGAAAGGTTCCTACTCTGGTAAGCGAAAGAAATGCACTGAGCAATCCAGTTGGACAGTGTTCTCAGAAACTGGAAGTCCTAAATGGGAAGGATCAAAAGCAACAAAGAGTTGAGAAGACTTTCTATGTTGCTGTGTTCTTTGCAAGTAAAAGGCGAGAGCTCTTTTACAATCCAAAGTATGCAGATTCCTCTCTGCACTTGATGCATGAGGTCCTGGAAAAAAAACAGGCAAGTATACCTTCTGGTTCAGATGAAAAGGCGAGACCACTTTGGGCATAAAGTGTGGATTGGTCCTGAGGACTACCTTATCATGATGGAACCTTGTATAAGGAGGATTAGCCACCAAGGCTTGCAACTCACTGATGCGACATGCTGAGGCGACTGCAATGAGAAAGATAACCTTCCAAGAAAGAAATTTCAAGGAGGTGGAGGCTAAAGGTTCAAAGGGTGGCTTCATAAGCTGGCCAAGAACCAGATTTAAGTCCCATGCCACTGGAGGTGGTCTAATGGGAGGTTTAGTTAAAAGAAGGCCTCTCATGAATCTTGCTATAAGAGGATGAGAGGAAACAGGCTGTCCATTGAGAGGCTTGAGGGATGCTGCAATAGCACTCAAATGGACTCTTACCGAATTTGTTTTGAGGCCTGCATGGGAAAGATGCAGAAGATACTCTAGTAAAGAATTCAAAGGTATTGCAAGAGGGTTAAGACCCTTCTCCGAACACCAAATGGTAAATCTTTTCCATTTGAAAGCATAGGAACGTCTAGTGGAAGGCTTTCTAGAAGCATGAATAATCTCTGACTTGCTGAAAGAGATGGAATACTTGAAGGTCTAGGCCTTCAGTAACCAGGCCCTGAGATGGAGAGACTGGGGGTTTGGGTGCCACAACGTTCCGTTTTCCTGGGAGAGAAGATCTGGAGCAGAGCCCAACTCCAGGGATGGAGCTTGAAAGAGATGCAGAAGTAGAGGGTACCACACTTGGCTTGGCCAATGTGGTGCTATGAGGATCATAGAACCCCGGTCTCTCTGAAGCTTGAACAGTGTTTTGGGAATTAGGGGAATGGGTGGAAAGGCATAAAGGAAGTATTGACCCCAGTGAAGGAGGAAGGCATCCTTGGCCTGAACTCCCTGACACGGAATCCTGGAACAGAACCGGGGAAGTTTGGCATTCCACGGACTTGCAAATAGGTCTATGTCCGGGGTTCCCCAAATTCGAAAAATCCTGGCTACCTGGTCCCTGTGGAGAGACCATTCGTGTGGAAGCAGAACTCGACTGAGCCTGTCTGCCCAAGAGTTCTGAACACCTGGAAGATATACAGCCATAAGATGAATCTGATGCTCTCTGGCGAAGGCCCACAGTCGCAAAGCTTCGTTGCAAAGCGACAGAGAGCCAGTCCCTCCCTGCTTGTTTACATAGAACATGGCCACTTGATTGTCCGTGTGGATGAGGACTGTCCTGTAGCTGAGCAGGGAGTGGAACACTCTGAGAGCTAAGAAAATTGCTCTGAGTTCCAAGAGATTTGTGTAGTGATGTCCCCTGTGGAGACCAGATGCCCTGGGTGGAGAGATCTTGCAGATGAGCTCCCCAGCCAATTGGAGAGGCATCTGTTGTAAGGGATGCTTGGGGAAGTGACTGTTGAAAAGGGGACCCCAGCAACAGGTTTTGAGAGGACCTCTACCACTGGAGAGACCAAAAGAGGCGACTGGAGTTTGCTATTTTGTCTGTCAGGCAACCTGATGCCTGAGTCCATTGGGTGGACAAAGTCCATTGAGCTGCCCTCATGTGAAGGCGAGCATATGGAACCACATGCACAGTGGATGCCATGTGGCCTAAGAGTTGTAACATTTCCCGAGCAGTTAAAAGGGGCTTTAACTGTATTTGGGAGGCTAACTGCACCAAGCGTAAGCAACGGGCCTGAGGAAGATAGGCCCTTGCAGTTGTGGTATCCAACAAAGCCCCTTTAAACTCGAGGGACTGAGTAGGGGTGAGACTGGATTTTGGAATGTTTATTACTAGTCCCAAATATTGAAGGACACGCATTGTGCAGGTTAGACAAGTCTTGGCCTCTGCTTGAGATGGAGCTCGAATGAGCCAGTCGTCCAGATATGGGAAGACGAATATTCCTAGAGTGCGTAGAAATGCAACTACTACTGCCATGCATTTCGTGAACACCCTTGGTGCAGAGGCCAGACCGAAAGGAAGCACCTTGTATTGGTAGTGCTTTCCTTGAAAAAGGTACCGAAGGAACCTTCTGTATGTTGGATGGATGAGGACATGGGTGTACGCATCCTTGAGATCTAGAGAACAAAGCCAGTACTGACTCTGAAGGTATGGAAACAGAGCACCGAGAGAAATCATCTTGAATTTCTCTTTGAATAGAAGCTTGTTCAATTCTCTGAGATCTAATATGGGTCTGTAGCCCCCTGTTTTCTTTGGAATAAGAAAATAAGGGGAGTAGAACCCTGAGCCCTGTTGAAGAAGAGGTACTTCTTCTATTGCCCCATGGGCAAGAAGGGTGGCAATCTCCTGACCCAGAAGGTTGAGGAGATGTTGGAGAACTGATCTGTTTCACCATGGTGTGAGGAGGAAGGTTTAAGAAATGAAGCTTGTACCCTTCCCTTATGATGGAGAGGGTCCATTGCTCTGCTGTGATTTGTTCCCATCTGGGAGCAAAGTAAGCCAACCTTCCTGGAATGGTGAGGAGCTCTGGTTCTTCCAGAGCTAGAAAGGCTAAGTTCTCTAGTTGCAAGTCAAAGGCCCTGAGGAGGCTGATGCTGCTGGGCCGTGGAAGGCCTAGCAGCCTTTGACTTGGCCTGTTTAGGTGTTTGCTGATGTTTTGCAGCAAAACGACCTGCAGAAGATGCCTGCTGACCATAAGCAGGATAATATCTTCCCTTTTTAGAAAAAGATGTCTTTTTGAACAATCTTTTCTTAGCAGGAGCAGAGGTGGACTTTGAAAGTCGATCCAAAGCAGAGTTCTCAGCATCCATCTGAGTGGCCTTTGCTTGCCAATCCTTGCCAAAAAGGTTTTCACCTGTACAAGGAAGATTTCCCAATTCATCTTGGACCCAGAGTTCCAAATCAGAAGCTTGTAGCCAAGCAATTCTACGTGCACCTATGGCAATAGCCGAGGCTCTGCTTACACACTCAAAAGAGTCAAAGGCTGCACGGTTGGAAAATTTGGAAACATCCTGGGCATGTTTGAGCCAAGTGAGAAACTCCTGCCTTTTATCTTCTGAAATAAAAGGGGTCAAAGTCTGCAGATGATCTGTGACTTCTTTTAGAAACATCCCTATATAGAGACTATAGGAATTGATTCAAATTCTTATTTTCGTTCACAGGGTGATTCATTCAGGTGTTCCCCTATATCTTTCTAACCTGGTTCACCTTCATACCCCCTCATCGTTCGCTCCGCTCTATTCACGCTAACCGTATGTTTCTACCCCCTCCCTCCCAAGCGCACCTCGAATCTACTCGGTCTTCTGCTTTCTTTTTTCTTGGTCCAAGGCTCTGGAACTCCCTTCCCCCCTCCTTACATCTGGAAACCTCCTATTTGTCCTTTAAAACTAACCTAAAAACCCACCTTTTCTGTTCTGCCTTCAACCTTCCTCTCCCAGTCCCGTCTTCTCCCCCTCCTCCCCCTTTGGGCCTCTGACAGCATACCCCCTACCCCTGTCTTACATCTTTTCTTTTGTTATCCTCCCCTTCTCTCTCCCTTTTGTTTCCCATTTCTATCTCCCCCAATCTGTTCTCTGTATCTATCTCTTTTTTCTAATTTTATGGCGTTCCTTTTCTGGCTCTTTTTCGCAGCTCTCTTTTTTAAAAAAAAAAAAATTTAATTGATTTTATGTATTGTGAACCGCCCAGATGCTAATTGTATTGGGCGGTATATAAAGTTTTAATAAACATAAACAAACAAACATTCTGGCAGCTAGCATAGAAGCTTGAAAAACACTATGGCCAAAAGCATCTAGGGTCCTGCATTCACGTCCTGGAGGATTAGATGAGTGTCTTTTTGCACTCTTTATCTTCCTCATGGCAGACTCTACCACAATAGAGTGGTGAGGAAGCTGAATCTTATGAAAGCCAGGACAAGGAGGGACACGATACATGGTGTCTAGCCTGCAAGAATGAGGAGAGGTGGTAAGAGGTGTCTCCCACAAGCTCAACATGAGATCATACAAAATTTCATGAATAGGTAAAGTAGCTGCCTCTTTAGGAGCTTTAGGATATTGCAAAATATCCAGCTGCTTGGCTCTAGGCTCTGACTCAGGGGCCACTGTGATGGAGACCCCTAGCCACTTCCCTAATGAAGTCTTGAAAAGACAAGTCTTCTGGAGGAGACATTCTTCGTTTAGGAGAAGACGACTCCTGAGGAAGTAGTATCGATGCCTCGACAGATCCTTAAGACTCTTCAGAGTCTTCGGAGGAATCGAAGTATCGCCTGTCTGGATGCTCCTGTAAAGCCAGATATGCGTACCGAGTGGGATCGACATCGGGAGTAACCGGTACCGGATAGGTACCGATGGGCATCATAGGACAGGGTACCATTGCAGTAGACACCGAAGCTGATGTCGGTGCCGGAGCCGGTACCGGCAACGGGGGTTGTTGCGGTACCGGAGGCGTCGCAGCCTGCATGAATGCCATCAGGGTGCACTGCATGGTCAGAATCTTCTGATCCATCGACGCCACCAAAGTCTGGATGTCGGTACCAGTGGGAGCCACCGGTACCCCAGAACACGGCAACAGGTGATCGGTCGAGGCCGAGCCATCAATGTCAACCTGTGACCCCCATAGACAATGCTTTGGAAGGCGGAACTTCCCGCCGGGGTAATTTTGCCAGTGCAGAACCCTTGAGGACAAGCCCGGAGGCATCTCGATGATTTGAGGGAGATTTGCCCTTCGAGGACCGGCCAGATTTATGCTTGGTTACCTGAGATCCATGGGAGGAAGAAGCAGCCCTGGAAGACGTCGATGCCACCGAAGCTGCATCAGAGGGAAACAAGGTACTGAGCTTGGCTGCTCAGTTCTGCCGACCTCTTTTAGACATCATGGTACAGGACACACAATCCATGATGGAATGGTCAGGACCCAAACACTTTAGACACCAATCATGGGTGTCAGTGACAGAAATAGTACCGCCACATTTTGTGCACTTTTTAAACCCAGAGGCGGGCTTCTCCATGAGGAGAAATATTTTTAGGCCTAAGACCCAAAAACTGAAAATGCAGTGTGAAGAAAGTATAAGTTTTTTTCTTTTTTTTTTTAAAGAAAGAAGAGAAAAGAAAAGACCGGCGGTACCGGTCCGACGTCGAAGAAGGCAGACGCGACACAAAAGAATAAAGAAAAAATAAAGAACTTCTTCTGCGGTGACAGGAATACGACCTGCTGGCTCCGCGGAAAAGAAGAACTGGAGAGAGGCGGTTGGGAAAGGCAGGAAGGCAGCGCGCAGGCGCTGTGGGATGCTCCCAAAAGCTTTCTTACTGGACGCTGGGGAGCGTTCCCGCGCAAGCTCCGTCGGTACCGACGATACCCATATGTGAAGACTCATTCCTGCTTGTTCCTGGAGATCACTTTTGTAATTCACTTATATTTATTTTATTTAACATTTTTTATATACCACCTTTCATGATATTAAGGCAGTTTACATTGAACAAACTGAAATTACATTGAACCGGGCATTATAACTTGGAGATAACTATTTACAGGGAACATAGGCTATGGAGGGTTAAGTGGCTTGTCGAAGACCACAAGGAGCACCTGTGGGACTAGAAACCCCTGTCCATATTGTCATCTGTTGCTAATATTTTCGTGACTTGGAGACAAACCTTCAAAGGCTAGCCCAAAAATGTATTAAGTTAGTTCAATAAAAAGGTATCACCTTATTTTCCTTTTTTGTTTAACTACTGGAGTGGAGGAGTGGCCTAGTGGTTGGGGCAAGGTACTTCAGGCCGGAAGGTCGGGGGTTCAAATCCCACTAGAGGACAGCAACCTTGGGCCGGAAGGACTGGGGTTTCTAGTCCCACAGGTGCTCCTTGTGGTCTTGGGCAAGCCACTTAACCCTCCATAGCCCATGTTCCCTGTAAAATAGTTCTCTGTGTGCTGTGCTTTCCTGTCTAATCAATGTGTTTATACCTCAAAAATTTCCTGTCATGATTTGACAATTTCCAATCTGTAATCAAACCGCTGCTGATCGCTGGAAGTAGCGGTATACAAATGTATACTAAATAAATAAATAAATAAAATAAATACTATTGAACATTTAACTACTACTGAAGTGAATTAACATTGCAACCACACTGCTTTATCACATAAATGGTGAGCACTGAACTTTCAAAAAATGGACACAACAAATCTGAGGTCTGACTCAACAGAAGGCAATTCTGGTCCATGTCAGTAAACCCATTTTCCTTCAGCAAAACACCTCGCTGCTGATAGAACAAGATAGAAAAACAAACCATGGGATATGTTCTCAGTTTGGTTACATGAACCTGCATTAAGGAAAGGAATGGAGATTAAAACAAAAAATATCATAATCCTCTGTATCGTTCCATAATTCTGTTCACTGCATAGGGGGGTAAAAGGCTTTGGCAGGATTAGAAAAGGACTGTCCAAACAAAAAGTACACACTTGCAGGCCACCAGAAAACAGTATAAGGAGCAAGGTGAAAAATCCCCCCCAGACGTAGAAAGCACATTTACTTACCTGTAACAGGTGATCTCTGGGAACAGCAGGAATTAGTCCTCACATATGGGTACGTCGGTACCGACGGAGCCTGAGCGGGAAAGCTCCCCAGCTTCCCAGAAGGAAAGCTTTTGGGGCCTCCCACTGCGCATGCGCGCTGCCTTCCTGACCAACTCTCCTCAGTTCGAGTTTATAGCTGGGACAATAGAGAGAGGAAAGGAAGAGAGAGAGAGATACAACTCCTAGGGGAGGTGGGCGGGTTGTGAGGACTAATTCCTGCTGTTCCCAGAGATCACCTGTTACAGGTAAGTAACTGTGCTATCTCCAGGAACAAGCAGGAATAAGTCCTCACATATGGGGACTCCCTAGGTAAGATGCCCGGGAGATCCCCTGAAGGGTATGAGACCCTGAAAGGTTCTTCATCTTCCTATGGATCTCAGGCATCCATTCAGGGAAGGTGGGCTGGAGTTGTTCAAGAATGGAACAGGTGTCTGAGGACAGCCTGACCAAACAAGGCATCTCGGCGGGAGTCCTTGTCCAAACAGTAATGGGCTGTAAAGGTATGAACCGAGGCCCAGGTGGCTGCTCGACAGATCTGGTCAATGGACACAGAGTTTAGATGAGCCATAGAGGTGGCCATGGCCCTCACGTTGTGAGCGGTGACAGGGCCCTCCAGAGAAAGATTCTTACTCTGGTAAGCAAAAGAGATACACTGAGCAATCCAATTGGAGAGTGTTCTTTTGGAGACTGGAAGTCCTAAATGAGAAGGATCAAAAGCAACAAAAAGCTGAGAAGACTTTCGATGTTGCTGTGTCCTGTGGAGGTAAAAGGCAAGAGCTCTTTTACAGTCTAGAGTATGAAGGTTCCTCTCTGCATTGGATGCATGAGGAGCTGGAAAAAAGACAGGTAAATAAACCTCTTGATTAAGATGAAAAGGGAGACCACTTTAGGCATAAAGTGAGGATTTGTCCTAAGGACTACCTTATCATGATGGAACCATGTGTAAGGTGGATTAGCCACTAAGGCCTGCAGTTCACTGATGCGGCGAGCTGAAGTGACTGCAATGAGGAAAATAACCTTCCAGGAAAGAAATTTCAAGGAGGTAGTGGCTAAGGGTTCGAAAGGTGGCTTCATAAGCTGACCAAGAACCAAGTTTAAGTCCCATGCCACCGGAGGAGGTCGAATGGGAGGTTTAGTTAAAGTTAAGCCTCTCATGAATCTTGCAATAAGAGGATGAGAGGAAACAGGTTGTCCATTGATGGGCTTAAGTGATGCCGCAATAGCACTCAAATGGACTCTTACTGAATTTGTTTTGAGTCCTGCACTGGAAAGATGCAGGAGATATTCCAAAAGAGAATTCAATGGGAGTGCCAGAGGGTTAAGACCCTTTTGAGCACACCAAATGGAAAATCTTTTCCATTTAAAAGCGTAAGAACGCCTAGTGGAAGGTTTCCTAGAGGCATGTAGGATATCCTTCACTTGCTGCGAAAGATTGAAGTGTTGAAGGTCTAGGCCTTCAGTAACCAAGCTCTGAGGTGAAGGGACTTGGGGTTTGGGTGCCACAAAGTCCCCTCCTCTTGAGACAGAAGGTCTGGAGCCGCTCCCAAGTCCAGGGAGGGGGCTTGGGAGAGATGCAGAAGTAGAGGGTACCACACTTGGCGTGGCCAGCGTGGAGCTATGAGGATCATGGACCCTTGATCCCTTTGAAGTTTGAACAGAGTCTTGGGAATCAAAGGAATGGGTGGAAAGGCATACAGGAAACCCTGACCCCAATGCAGGAGGAAGGCATCCTTGGTCTGAACTCCCTGACACGGAATTCTGGAACAGAACCGGGGAAGTTTGGCATTCCACGGACTTGCAAAGAGGTCTATGTACGGGGTTCCCCATTTCTGGAAGATTCTGAGTACCTGATCCATGTGCAGGGACCATTCGTGTGGAAGCAGAACTCGACTGAGTCTGTCTGCCCAAGAGTTTTGGATTCCTGGAAGACATACTGCCAGGAGATGGATTTGATGCTCTCTGGCGAAGGCCCATAATCTTAGAGCTTCGTTGCAAAGAGACAGAGCCAGTCCCTCCTTGTTTGTTTATGTAAAACATGGCTACTTGATTGTCCGTGTGAATAAGGACTGTCATGTTGCTGAGGAGGGTATGAAAAACTTTGAGAGCTAGAAAGATTGCTCGAAGTTCCAAGTGATTGATATGAAGGGTGGTCTCCTGTGGAGACCAAGTGCCCTGAGTGGAGAGATCTTGGAGATGAGCCCCCCAACCTGTTTGGGAGGCATCTGTTGTGAGGGTTGCTTGGGGCAACAATGGTTGAAAGGGGGCCCCAACAACAGATTTTGAGTGGATATCCACCATTGGAGAGACCAAAAGAGACGATTGGAGTTTGCTATTTGGTCTGAGAGAGCTCCTGATGCTTGAGTCCACTGGGTGGATAAAGTCCATTGAGCTGCTCTCATATGTAGGCGAGCATAAGGCACCACATGCACTGTGGAGGCCATGTGGCCTAATAGTTGTAGCATCTCTCTGGCAGTCAAGTGGCTTCTGGACTGAGTCTGAGAGGCTAAGTGCACTAGACGTTGGCAACGGGCCTGAGGTAGATAGGCCCTTGCGGTGGTGGTATCCAACCAGGCCCCTATGAATTCTAGGGATTGAGTAGGGGTGAGTTGGGACTTTGGCAGATTGATCACAAGTCACAGATACTGTAGAATTCGCCTGGTGCGATCCAGGGAAGTCTGAGCCTCGGACTGAGACGGAGCTCGGATGAGCCAGTCGTCCAGGTATGGGAAGACAAAAATTCCCAGGGCACGTAGGAATGCAGCTACTATTGCCATGCATTTGGTAAATACCCTTGGAGCAGAGGCTAGACCGAAGGGAAGTACTCTGTATTGGAAATGTTTTCCCTGGAACAGAAACCGTAGAAATTTTCTGTGGGATGGATGGATGAGTATATGTGTGTACGCATCCTTGAGATCTAGAGAACAAAGCCAGTCCTGACTCTGTAGGTATGAAAGGAGAGTGCCTAGAGAAAGCATCTTGAATTTCTCCCTGTATAGAAATCTGTTCAATTCTCTGAGATCCAGAATGGGTCTGTACCCCCCTGTTTTCTTGGGAATGAGAAAATAAGGGGCGTAAAAACCTGACCCTTGTTGAGGAAGAGGAACCTCTTCTATTGCCTTTTGGGCGAGAAGAGTGGTCACCTCCTGACCCAACAGGTCTAGGAGAGATGGGGGAGAATTGAAACTTCTCACCATGGTATGGGGAGGAAGGTTGGAGAAATGTAGTTTGTAGCCCTCTCTGATGATAGAGAGGGTCCATTGCTCTGACGTGATCTGCTCCCATCTGGGAGCAAAATGAGTTAACCTTCCTGGAATGGTGAGAGGTTCTGGATATTTTAGAGCCAGAAAGGTTAAGTTCTCTAGTTTTAAGTCAAAAACCCTGAGGGGTTTGGGACTGTTGGGCTGTAGCAGCCCCTGCAGGTTTTGCCCTGGCCTGTTTAGGCTGCTGACGCTTAGGAGCAAAGCGAGCTACAGAAGATTGTTGGCCAGTGTTTGTGGCAAATCTGGCCTTCTTGTAGAAAGTCTTTTTGAAAGATTTCTTCTTGACAGGGGTAGAGGTAGACTTAGAAAGTCTATCTAAAGCAGCATTTTCTGCATCCATTTGAGTGGCTTTGATTTGCCACTCCTTACCAAACAGATTCTCACCTGTACAGGGCAAATTTCCCAACCCATCCTGGACCCAGGGTTCAAGGTTAGAGGCCTGGAGCCAAGCAATTCTGCGAGCCGCTATGGCAATACCTGAGGCTCTGCTAGCACCCTCAAAGGAGTCAAAGGCTGCTCTGTTGGAGAACTTTGAAATATCTTGGGTATGCTTCAGCAGAAGAAGGAACTCCTCCTTTCTATCCTCTGGGATAAAGGGGAGAAAATGGCGTATTTTTAATGCAATCTCCTTCAGAAACATGCCCATATAGAGGCTGTATGAGTTGATTCTGGCAATAAGCATGCTTGCTTGGAAGATTTTTCTGCCAAAAGCATCCAGAGTCCTACATTCTCTTCCTGGGGGAGTAGAAGAGTGTCTTTTAGTACTCTTGATCCTTTTCATAGCTGACTGCACCACAATGGAATGGTGCGGGAGCTGAGTTTTTTTGAAACCCAGGAGAAGGGGGGACACGATACATGGTGTCCAGACGATGAGAATGTGGAGATATGGGAGACTCCTCTCACCCTAAGTCCATCATGTGATCTTGAAGAATTTCATGGATGGGCAGGGTGACTGCCTCTTTGGGAACCTTAGAGTATCCTAAAATGTCTAACCTTTTTGCTCTAGGTTCTTTTTCAGAGGATACAGAAATAGAAAGACCTTTAGCTACTTTAATGATGAAGTCTTGAAAGGATAAATCCTCTGGAGGAGACATTCTCCTCTTTGGAGAAGAGGGCTCCTCAGGTAGAGTAAGGGATACTTCAGCAGAGTCATCTGATGAATCAGAATCATCAGAAGACTCAAAGTATCGTCTGTTTGCTTCCAGGAATCGATAAGCGTATCGACCGGTATCGACATCGGGGGTACCCGGAACCGGATCGGTATCGGGAAAAACCCCGGAACCGGGAACCGGAATCGGTATCCTGGTCGATGTGGAAGGCATGGGTACCGGTATCTGTTGCAGTACCGGAACCGGAGTCGGTACCGCAGGGTGCGGTACCGAGGGCGTCGCAGCCTTAATAAAAGCCAAAATGGCCTGCTGCATGGATTGAACTGTATGATCCATGGACGCCACGACTGTCTGGATGTCGGTACCGGATGATTGAGCCGATACCCCAGAACAGTCTAACAGGTGATCGGTCGAGGCCGTGCCATCGATGTCAACCTGTAACCCCATAGGAGGAGCTTTGGAAGCCGGAGGTTCCCGCCGGGGTTGTTTGGCTGGGGCAGGGTCCTCAGGGTCAAGCCCAGGGGTATCTCGATACTTAGAGGGAGATTTGCCCTTTGAGGACCTGCCAGAGGAATGTTTGGTTACCTGAGATCCATCAGGAGAGGAAGACCTGGAAGATGTCGATGCTGGAGTATCTGTAGAAAACAGCATGTGAAACTTGGCTGCCCGGTTCTGTAAGCCACGTTTAGACATCAAAGAACAGGATGGGCAATCCGGAATGGAATGGTCAGGCCCCAAACATTTAAGACACCATTCATGGGTGTCTGTGACTGAAATAATACCGCTGCACTTGGTGCATTTTTTAAACCATGAACTTGTTTCTCCATGAGGGAGAATTAGTGAAGGCCTAAAGGCCTCACAGAAATAACACACCAAGTGAGGGGAAAAAAGAAGATTTTTTTTTTTTAATAAAGGAATAAAGACCGGCGGTACCGGTCTGGAATCGGGGAAGGCAGACACGCGGCCAAAGAAATAAATTAAAATAACTTCTTCAGCGGTGACAGGAACACGACCTGCTGGCTCCGCAGAAAAAGAAGAACTGAGGAGAGTTGGTCAGGAAGGCGGGAAGGCAGCGCGCATGCGCAGTGGGAGGCCCCAAAAGCTTTCCTTCTGGGAAGCTGGGGAGCTTTCCCGCTCGGGCTCCGTCGGTACTGACGTACCCGTATGTGAGGACTTATTCCTGCTTGTTCCTGGAGATTATATAAAATCCTGTATTAGTCAAAACCCTACACGACTGTTTCAGCATGTACCTTCTTCAGGGGTAAAACCTCAAAATAGAAATATACTTAAAAAGCTCAGTAATAAAAACAAACAAAACAATAAGGATAAAATATAAATCATATCAGTAATCATAAAAACACGTTTGTATGTATCATGTATTAAAAGGAGGTGATTATATAATATAGTATCAATATAATTATGTAGGTAGAGACATATGGAAGGATCTATAAAGAAGAAGAGTAAAAGTAATTAAAAAGAAAAGTGTGAATAGTCCAAATATTTAATAATGGTATACTTGGCTCAAACAAAAAAAAGACAAGGGAAAACACTATGTTAGTGTAATGAGACCCCAATAGAAGAATACAAACATTGTGATCATGTGTTTCTAAATAGAGGACCTGTACCATTAATGTCCCATCAGGATCTAGAAGGTATTTGTTATCTAGTGCTATCATTAGCAATTTTTATGGCTATTCTGCCCCATTAAACATATGCCTGCAACTGTCCCTGCAGACTTCAAGCATGCTGTAGTCACACCTCTCCTCAAGAAAGCCTCGCTTGATCCTACCTGTCCTAACTACTGACCCATCTCTCTCCTTCCCTTCATTTCTAAATTACTTGAACGTGCAGTTCACCACCGCTGCCTCGACTTCCTCTCCTCTCATGCCCTCCTGGATCCCTTACAGTCTGGCTTTCGCTCTGACAAGAGCCATTTCAGTAGAGTGTAAAAAGTCTCCAGTGACTTGTTTGTAGCTAAATCCAAGGGCCTGTACTCCGTCCTCATCCTTCTTGACCTCTCTGCTGCTTTCGACACCGTTGGCCACAACCTTCTCCTCAACACCCTGTCCTTGCTTGGCTTCAAGGGCTCTGTACTATCCTGGTTCTCCTCCTATCTCTCCCATCGCTCCTTCAGTGTGTGTTCCGGTGGCTGCTCCTCATCCCCTACCCCGCTCCCAGTTGGTGTACCCCAGGGGATCTGCTTTGGGTCCACTCCTTTTCTCTCTCTATACCCAAGTCCCTTGGGGCGCTTATCTCTTCCATGGCTTTCAGTATCATCTATATGCTGACTCCCCCCAGATCTACCTCTCTACACCTGAACTCTCTCCAGCAATCCAGACCCGGATTTCTGCCTGCCTCTGACATTGCTGCCTGGATGTCTCACCGCCGCTTGAAATTGAACATGGCCAAGACTGAACTTATCTTTCCCCCTATTACCTCCTCTCCTCTTCCTCCTTTCTCAGTCTCTGTGGTTAAGTCTGTACTCCTTCCTGTTTCCTCGGCCCGCAATCTGGGGGTTGTCTGACTCCTCCCTCTCTTTCTCCACATACATACATTTCGTAGCTAAGACCTGCCATTTCTTTCTCTACAACATTAGCAAAATCTGCCCCTTCCTGTCTGAACACACTACTAAAACGCTTATCCACTCCTTAATCACCTCCCGCCTTGACTACTGTAACCTAATCCTTGCTGGTCTCCCTTTGAATCATCTCGCTCACCTTCAATCTGTTCAACACTCTTCTGCGCGGCTAATCTTCCGCCAGCCTCGTCATGCCCATATTACTCCTCTTCAAGTCACTTCATTGGCTCCCTATCCGCTTTTGCATCCAGTTCAAGCTTCTCCTGCTGACCTATAAATGCATTCACTCTGCAGCTCCTCAGTACTGTTCATCTCTTATCTCCCCTTACAACACCGCCTCGGGAACTCCGCTCCTCTGGCAAACTGCTTCTATCTATGCTCCGCTATCCTAGTGCTAACTCCAGACTTCGCTCCTTTCACCTTGCTGCACCTTACGCCTGGAACAAACTACCTGTGTCTGTGCGCCTGGCACCTTCTCTGGCCCTATTCAAGTCCAGATTGAAAGCTCACCTCTTTGCTGCTGCTTTTAGATCTTGACTCACCTGATCTCCTTTTCTCTCCCTTGTTCGACCCCTGCCCACATCTTCCGTGTTTCGTATTAACTAGATTGTAAGCTCTGATGAGCGGGGATTGTCTCTTACATGTCTGTGCTGTACAACGCTGCGTACGACTGGTAATGCTATATAAATCCTGAGTAGTAGTAGTAGTATATTGCATCTCAGGCTTTTTATTAGGGTGAGTCTTCAATTTTTAACTCTTATGCTGTACTTATCAAAGTATCTTGGGTTATCCTACATAAATGTGCATATTTATCCCACTGGAGCACACAAGAGGAGTAGGCATGTTAGTGTCACTCTAAACATATAAAAACAATGATTTATAATACAGCCAATGTTATCTATTCTTCTTGTTTTTACTTTATTTGTATTTGTTATATTATATGGCTTCCTACAATCATGCTTTTATGTTTAGCCCGTTGGGAGTGCTCATGATCAGTTTATCATCTGTGACCCCTAATTATAGCCTTTGTGGGATTACATCTGTTTGACATTGTAAATCTTCTGGACTAACACGATCACAATCTTTGTAGGCTTCCATTGGTGACTCATTACACAAACAGCGTTTTCCTTTGTCTCTTGTTTGAGCTTGGTATACCATTATTATTATTATTTATTTGGACTATTCACACTTTTCTTTTTAATTACTTTTATTCTTTATGTATCCTTTTCTATCTCTTACCTACACAGTTTTTATGGCATTATCTCAACACTACATTATATAAGCACCTCCTTTTGATACAAGATACATACAAACATGTTTTATAATTACTGATATGATTTATATTTTATCCTTATTGTTTTATTACTGATCTTTTTATTTCTGTATGAGGCTTTACCCCTGAAGGTGGTGCATGCTGAAACACGGCTGTGTAAGGTACTCAGCAAAAGTATTTTATATATTCCACATCTGTGGGGATTTTTTCACCTCGCTCCTTATACATTTACAGAATTAGAAAAAGGTACAGAGAAGGGAAACCAAAACAGGAATAGAAAGATACCACTCTCCCCCTTATGAAAAAAGGCTTAAGAGGTTAGGACTATTCATCTTGGAGAAGAGATACCTAAGGAGAAATATGATAGAGGTGCATAAAATGAGTGGAGTAAAACGTGACTTAGTTGTTAACTCCTTCAAAAAGTACAAAGACCAAAGGACACAATGAAGATAAAGTAGTACATTTAAGACTAATTGGAGAAAAAGCTTCTTTAATCAACATGTAATTAAACTCGAATTCATTGCCAGAGGCTATAGTAAAAGCTGTTAGTGTACCTGGGCTTAAAAATGGTTTGACACGTTCCTAGGTGGGGAGGAGCAGGGTGGGAAATCAATGAACCATTATTAAAGTGGCTTGGGGAAACCCATTCCTTATCTTGGGATAAGCAACATGGACTGTCTACCTTTTGGGATCCTGCCAGGTACTTGTGACCTGGATTGGCCACTGTTGGAAACAAGATGCCAGGCTTGATAGACTTTTGGTCTGACCCAGTAGATGCAACCAGTGCTTCTCAACCAGTGTGCCGGGGTACACTGATGCGCCTCAAGTGTGACCAGCAGGGGCAAGGCTAAATTTATGGACTTCTCTATTGGAAGTGCCTGAGAGAACAGCCCTCTGCTTTCCATTTTAGCCCTTCCCTCTGAGGCAGCATGTAAGAACAGGAGGGGAGCGAACGGAGTGAGTTTGGAGCAAAGAGACCAGAAAAGCCACTGCTACCTAACCCGCCCCTCTTCCTGTCATTCAAGGATACAAGAACAGAGGTTTGGCTGGAGCAGACACTGCAGGGCAAAGAACAGCACCTATTCTAGCTGCTCCAGCCCCCCCCCCCCCCCCCTTCATCTCCTGGAGTCAAAATGCAGCAGTTAGGGGTAGAAAGGAAAGAAAGGATCCAGATAGATTTATTGAGAAGCAGCTTAGTTAGAGGGTGATGGAGAGCAGAGAGCGTCAATTGTTGCAACAAGGAGAAATGGAAGTTGAAAGATGGTAAAGGAAAGAAGCGATGTAAAAGAAAGGTAAGATACAGCTGTAACTGCATGGAATTTGAAGAGATTATATTGTAAGGGAGAGATTTTAAAAAGTACGGAAAAAAAGAACAGGAGGAAAATTAGAAGGAAAAGATTAATGTCAGAGAGAAGGGTAAGGGAGGATGTGAAGACGACAAAAGAAGAAAGGTAAAACGGAAAAGAACCCAGAGGTGGTGTACGGAGAAAACAGACAAGAAGAAAAACAAAAACAAAAAGAGACTGGGACCAACATAATCTGGAAAAAAAACCCACCATGATTAATAAAGGTAGAACAAAGTATTTCATTTTCAGAATAGTTACTCAAATGTGACAGTGATCTAGTAGCTGTATGGCTCCTGGAGTAAACTGGATGTATTAGAACCCAGCTAAAAACCTCTAACCTGGCTGCGACTCCCACACAAAATCTAAAATGTTTTAAAGAGTTGAATTGTGTTCACTAATTAGATTTTTTTTTCTGGTGTGTACTTATACCCACGAGCCATGGTCTTTTGTATTAGGCTCAAAAGTATTTTGTGGCAACCGACAAAAGAAAAATGTGGTTTTAAGCATAGTTTGAGAGTACATTCTACAGTTTTCCATGGAGACAGTTCATTTGACTGTCCCCCAGAAAATAACTGCTCACTATCTATGGGCAGTACAGGGAACAAGTTTCAGATTCACCCACCAGAAAAGTGGTAATTTTATCCTCCCTCCTTCATTCCCACTGGCAAGAGGAGAGCAGCACTTTTACGTATGCCTCCTTTCCTGGCTTCAATCTGACAAAGTCTGGGATCCTGTAATCTTTCAGATCCTGCTGGCCTCATATGTTCAGGCATCAAATTTGAAGCCAGCAAAAATGAGGATCAGAAATTTTAAAAAAATAAATAAATAAATAAAAAAATACTGCTGTCCTCCTACTGATGAGAGGGAGTGGAGATTGAGCATCATAGAAAATTTAGCTTGATGTGTGATGAGGATCGAAGCAGCTCAGTGAGCCACAAAATAAAAATGTTGATAAGTACTGCACTAGAACACCCTCTGGTGCTCATCTTCAACAGGGCAGAAACAACAGAACCTGCTCCCTTCACTCCAAAGGTGTCAATACTACAGTCTTGGAGGGCTGCAAACTAGTCTGGTTTTCAGGATATCCTTAATCTTTTTCTTCATTCAGAATATTTGCTATACCACCTTTCATATACGGATCAAGGTTTCTACTGTACGTGACTATATCTCATGCATATTCATTAGAGACAGCCAGAATATCAGACCAGTTTATGGCCCCCAAAGATCGCAGTTGATACCCCTGTTCTAGGCACTAGCTCCTATCATAGTAGGTTTTTAACAGCATATAGAGGTTAGTTTGACTCTTAGAAATTGATTTAAACAAGTTCAGAAGTTAGACTAATTAGCATCTCCTACCCTGTGACCTGGTTTCCCATCTTGAATTAAAGGGACATCATAATTTTCAACCCTCATGTTAAGTGCCGTTGAGTCAATGGCGACTCTTGACCACCCTATGAATAGTTGTCCTAAACTGTGTTGGATCTTCAGTCAGGCGGCTCCTTGCTGATAGAGTGGCACCCATAGCTGCTATTATTGTATCAATCTCGACCCTCCTAGGTGATCACTAAATTACAGACTGATACCTGTGTGCTCATTGCCACAGTGGAGGACAGAAATCTGATATTCTAATATAAATATAGCTGGCTCAGAAAGTGGAACACTGTGCATGTCTTATTTTAATTTTATACACATCTCCTCTAAGCACCCATCAATTTCCACTACTGAAGACATAATACTGGGCTATATGAAATGCTGGTTTGATCAGATTCATCAATCTTAACTGGAAAAATGGCTTCTTCAGGAGGGCCAATTCCAGAACACTAAGGGACCTACTGACTAAGATATGCTAGCTATTTAAATGTGGGAACTGCTGCACACTAAAAGCTACCTTGTGCACTAACTCCCATGTTAAACAGCCAACATGGGAGGTGGCATGAAATGGGCAAGGCAGCATCTTAGGTTTGTGTGGTACTAAACTCCATGTTAACCGCATCATGGCAGATAGCACAGAGCAGAATGTCACCTCGAGAGATGTCGCTAACTGCATCATGCATGGTTTGCCATGCAGTTAACATATGGTAGCAATGTTTTCTTCTGCACTAGCACACTGCACCACAAAATGATGGGCATGATTCAGCAGTTAACAGTTATTGTGCATTAATTTTGGAAATTAGCATGAAGTACTTAAGCTCTCCTTTACTAAGCTGCACTAACAGTTTAAAAAAGGAAAATTACACTTACCTGGTAATTGTTCCTTGAGAAACTCCAGTTCAGTCCTCCACCACTGGGTAGTGCACCTCCTCCTGCAGCATGGAGACTGAGCATGTCAGATTCTTGACATCACTGGATATATCCTGCTGGTCTTCCCATCAGCCCCAGTGAACTATTGACAAAGCAGACTCAAAGGAGCAACAAATAAGTAGCTAAGATATAAACACAACACTAACTTTAATCATTTAACTCTTAAAAATAACTCCCCCTAACATTAAAAGGGAAGACAACACCCTCCTCCTTGCCCCTGTCTTCTTTCCCACAGAACAGATTAATACGACAGAAGGAGAGAGAAAGAAGACCGAGCGAGGTCAGAAGGAAAAGGCAACAGCATAAGGATTTCCGTCATTATAAAAATATTCCACTCTTAATGACCGACCACCACCCCCCCCCCCCCCCAAAGTAAGGCCCACGTTTGTATTAGTCACCCCCGGGCGGGAATGAGGACTGAACTGGAGTTCCTTAAGGAACAATTACTAGGTAAGTGTAATTTTCATTTCCTTATCATTCCTCCAGTTCAGTCCTCCACCACTGGGATGTAACAGAGCAGTAATCATTGGGAGGGACCTTTAAATCCGGATCACAGCAGCGCAGACGCAAAACTGGCATCACTTGCTGCCTGCACATCCAGGCAATAGTGCTTACTGAAGGTATGGAGAGACGACCACGACGCCGCTCTGCAAATCTCCACCGGTGGAACCAAACTGTGCTTCGCCCATGATGTCGCTTGCACTCTGGTAGAATGCGCCCGTAATCCCTCTGGCACCGGGTGCCCTTGCAATATATATGCCGAGGCTATTGCCCCTCAGATCCATCTGGAAATTGAAGCTTTAGCTGCCGCCTCACCCTTACGGGGGCCTCCGAAGAGGACAAATAGACGTTCGGACTTACGGAAGGGATCTGAAACTTTCAAGTATTGATGCAGCGCCCTCTTTACATCCAGGCGATGCAGCCTCTGGTCAAACGCCTCCTTCCGAAGTACCCAAAACTGGTAACGACACCGCTTGATTCAAGTGAAAATGAGAAACCACCTTAGGCAAAAACGACGGCACTGGGCGCAGAACCACCTTTTCCCTAGAAAAGGACAAAAACGGCTCCCGGCAGACAACACCTGCAGTTCTGAAACACGCCGAGCCGAACAGATGGCCACTAGAAACACTGTCTTTAGGGTCAAATCCTTGACTGAAGCTTGAGATAAGGGCTCAAAGGGTTCTCTAGTTAACGCTCCTAACACCAAATTGAGATCCCACAGAGGTAGCATTACGCTGCGAGAGAGTCGCATCCTCAAGACTGCTTTTAAGAAACATGCCACATCAAAATGAGAGCCCAAGGTGACGCCCTGGAACTTCCCCCTATAGCAGGCCAGAGCTGCCAGATAAACCCTTATCAATGCCATCCTGCAAGAAACACCACCGGTACAGAAACCATGGCAGCACGGATCTACCGGCACAAACACCAGTCCTCAAAAATACGCCATATCCGCACATAAGCTAGCGACGTGGACCGCTTCCTGGCTCGAAGTAAGGTCGCAATGACGGCTCCCGAATAACCTTTTTTCCTTAGCCTTGCCCTTTCAATGGCCAAACCATAAGCGAGAATCGATCTACCTGAGGCATCTGCAGTGGACCCTGTATCAACAGATTCTCCATTGCCAGCAATCTCCACGGCTCTCCTTCAAGAAACCGGATCATATCGGCATACCACGACTGTCTCGGCCAATCTTGTGCCACTAACAGCACTCTTCCCCTTTGAGCTTCTATGTGCTGCACCACCCGTCCTATGAGGGCCCACGGAGGAAATACATAGATGAGGCCATACGACAGCCACCGTTGCATCAGGGCGTCGATCCTTTTAGACATCCTCTCTCGCCTGCGGCTGTAGAAACAATTCACCTTGGCCGAATGAAAGGTCGCCATGAGATCCATGATTGGCGGTCTCCATCTGTAGACTATCTGGGCAAATATGTCCGGATGGAGCTTCCATTCTCCGGCATCCACTCAAACTCTGCTGAGAAAATCTGCCATAACATTGTCCATTCCCACGATGTGTGCCGCCAAGATCGCCTGGATTTGAGGTTCCGCCCAGGCGAACAGCTCCTCTGCTTCCTTTTCCATGGTAGTCCTTCCTGTTCCTCCCTGCCGATTGATGTAAGCAACCGTCGCAGAATTGTCGGACAGCACTCGCACCGCCCGACCTTTCACCTCAGCCTCGAACGCTTGCAGCACCAGGGTCACTGCCCTGAGCTCCAGCCGGTTGATTGACCACTGACTCTCCTGGCTGTTCCACGCGCCTTGGGCAAAGAGGTCCCCGCAGTGCACTCCCCAACCAGCTAGACTCGCATCCGTCAGTATTGGAAGCCATTGCAGTTGGTTCCAGGGGCAGGCCCACCTTCAGGTTTCCTGGACAAAGCCACCACTGGAGCGACTGCCTAACTCGAAGAGGGCAGGGGAGATGCTTGCTCAAAGTATTGTTCTGATGAGACCAGTGCCGCAACAGATTTCTGCAACGGTCGCATTGAGCTCTGGCCCAAGGCACCACTTCTAGACTCGCTGCCATAATTCCCAGCAGCCGAAGATAGCTCCACGCTGTTGGAGCTGGAGTAGACATGAACCTGCGCGCTAGTTGACGAAGGGCTTGAACTCGCCGATCCGGCAGGAACACCGATCCCTGTCGCGTGTCGAATCGGACTCCTAAGTATTCTAGGACCTGTGACAGTACCAACCGGCTCTTTGCAAAATTGACTACCCAGGCAAGGCTCTGTAGCAACTTCATGACCTTGTCGGTAACCTGTGCGCTCTAGACTTCGGACTTTGCCCAAATTAACCAGTCTAAATAAAGGTGAACCAAAACGCCTTCCTTCCGCAATGCTGCCTCCACCACCACCATGACTTTGGTGAAGGTGTGCGGAGTCGTTGCCAGACCGAAAGGCAAGGCTTGAAACTGGTAATGACCCCACGGAAGGGCGAACCGCAAAAGCATTTGGTGAGCTGCTCTGATCGGAATGTGTAGGTACACCTCGGTAAGGTCTAGAGGGATCAGGAATTCTCCTTGTCGCACCACCATAATTACTGACCTTAAGGTTTCCATTCGGAAGTGAGGTACTTGAAGACGATTCACTCCTTTTAAGTCCAGGATAGACCCGAGAGAGCCTTCTTTCTTTGTAAAACTACAAAATAAATGGAGTAACGACTGGTGCGAAACTCTGCCGGAGGCACCGGCACCAAGCTCCCAGCTGCAACAGATGATCCAATGTCTGTTGAACCGCCAACGTCTGTCAACCTCTGCAAGGAGAAATCACGAACGAATCTCGCACGGGATGAGCTAATTCTAGAGCATAACCTTCTCTATTATTTTCAAGACCCATTGGTCGAACGTTATTTGGGCCCAGACAGGAAGAAACTCTCGAAGACGACCTCCAATCTTCTGGCTTCCTACCCGGACCCGCCTCGTTTCATTGTGACTTTCGAGCTGCAGTTGCAGCGGTTGCTGAGAAACCTCTACCTGCTCCCCGAAACCCACGAAATCCCTGGGCCCTGGAAGCAAATCTTCCTCTTTGGAAACTTCTTAACCGAGACATCCGAAACCTCTGGAAATCTTGAAACTGGCTGCGTACCGCTGGGGATGGTTTCCCCTGTTTAGGCCTGTCCTCCAGCAGCCTCCTGCCTTTGGAGTCTCCCAAGTCCTTAACCAATTTATCCAAATCTTCCCCAAACAACAACTTTCCTTTAAAGGGGAGTTTGCTGAGGCGCACCTTAGAAGACCCATCCGCTGACCAATTTCTTAGCCACAGGTAATGCCTGGCAGCTACCAATGAGGACATACTATTCGCTAATGCTCTAATCAAATCGTAATGCACATCCGCTAAGTATGCCGAGCCAGATTCCATTCTTGTCATGTCCAACAATTGTTCCTGCTCCGGCTGAGCGGTCTGCCGTAAACGTTGAGACCACCGGAGACAAGCTCTCGCTACAAAAGCCCCACAAATGGAGGCTTGCAAGGACAGAGCGTTAGCCTCAAATGCCTGCTTCAACAAACCATCAACCTTCCTGTCCTGTGCATCCTTCAAAGCAGCGCTGCCTTTCACAGGAATAGTGGTCGCCTTTGTGAACACTGACACTGCCGCATCTATCCTCGGGGACCTAAACCTTTCCTTATCCTTGTCTGCTAGGGGATAGAGCCTGTTCATTGTCCTAACCTCTCTCAGACCCGCTTCTGGGAGGTCCCACTCATCCTGAATCATACGATCCACCACTCGGTGAACAGGGAACATCACCTGAGACTGCCTTACCGCCTGAATGAGGGGGATCTTCCAACCCCTCCTTCTCTGAGGATTGTATCAGAGCCAGATTGAGTGCCTGCAGAGACTCCATAATGAGCGCCGTAAGCTCGTCCTTCACGAAGACCCGGATGATTCTCGCCTGATCCTCCGGCTCTGGAATCTCACCATCTTCCAGTTCGTCCATCTCCGGTTCCACCTCCAACCTGGTATCCTCGGGCCACTCCCCATCTGAGAGTGGAGGGTCAAGCTGTCTTGCCTTCTTAATGGGTCTTACGAGCTCGCTACCAGCCCGTTTCATTCCGGGCTGCTGCCCTAGTACCGGCAACGGCTCAGGTACTTGCCCCTGTCACCGCAAACAAAAAGCCTGATGCAGTAATAAAGACAAAATCCGGGGAAAAGTCCCCCAGCGACAGCTCCGCCTGCACCGAAGGCCCAGTGCTAGAAGATCCTGCTGGTGCTTCCTGTGAATCCAGTAAGGGGTTCTGCAACATCAAATCACCCTCTGGTCTTGCAGATGGACTGTGGGCATCTTGTGTGCGCTTATCCTCTAACTGCTATTCCTTAGTGGATGAAGCTGCAGCGCAACCCCGACAAAGTCCTGCTTCCGATACTGTGCCTCTGCGGGATCCACAGACCAAACATTGGGGTCGCGAAGGCATTAGCTATGGGACTCTAGAAATTCCTGCACCAAAATAAAGAATTTTTTTTTCTCCACTTAACTATCATGGATGAAAAACAGAACCCCTCAAAATCCCCAAATTAAACTCCAAAGGGACTTTTATGGTTAACCGGTGCTCTGAACTCCTCCGCTGTATTACTGAGCCATTTCTCCTACCTGTGTTGAGCAGCATAGCCTCTCTAGCACAAGGCAGAAGAGCGTGGGAAGCGGCCCGTGTGGAATAAATAGCCTGCTTCATGCTAAACCCTCGTCGTCCGCCCCGAGCCCCGTCGAGGTTGCACAGCCCTGGGAGTCAGTCACCTTCCACGGCGAGATTCACAGATGCACAATGAAATGATCCGGCCCGACTCCAAGCCCTCCAACCGCTATGCTGCTTAGCCACGTGTGAGCAGCGATCGCGGTGAGAGTTGAGTTCCCAGCTGATACAGCAGTGGGCTGATGGATCTCTCCCCTGCCAGGCTCCCCTCCATACAGTCCAGGAGGGGAGACACGAGCAAGAGGAACCGCAGGCAGACAAACCAGAGAGTTAGAGAAATCGGATGGGACAGGACCAGGGCTTAGTTAATCTCTTTTTTTTTTTAAAGGGATATCGCCCAAAAATCAATTAAGAATAAAGCTTAAACAAAATTTTAAATCCTACTGCCTAACTAATGCTCCTTATTCATTCCTCAAGGGAGCCCAGCATCTAAGCTCACTAAGTCCTCCTGCTGCATGGAGACTGGACACACTGGGGCTGATGGGAAGACCAGCAGGATATATCCAGTGATGTCAAGAATCTGACATGTCCAGTCTCCATGCTGCAGGAGGAGGTGCACTACCCAGTGGTGGAGGACTGAACTGGAAGAACGATAAGGAAAAACACTTAACACATATGATAACTGTAAAAAGCAACAATGACATCTAAAATACTTTTATTTAAAGCCTGCTTACCCCATATTTCTAAAATTCTATTCCTACAACTGGACAGTCACCGGAGACGGTAGTTATTCAATAAGAAATATGGGCAGATTGAACAGGCATTGCCTACACATACTCCTCAGAGAATAAGTAAAGTTATAGGTTGTTTCTTGCTTACTACATCTAAAGATCTTTAAACAGTGGCATTTAATTTACATTTGCCCCACACTCCAAAAGGGCAATATTTTTCACTGATGTATAAGCACGCCCATCCCCTTTCAAAAGAACGGAATTTAAAGTATTAAGGAAGGTACTCTGAGCTGCTGTCTTCTAGATCTGCTTTGCTATATGATTTCCTTTAAAATGAGATACCAGCAACCCTCCCCTTGCCCCCATCAGTATGCAGAAGAACAAGCTGTGAGCTTTTTAACACTTCCAGTAACCAAGATACTGTCCCCTATTGATCACAAAAAGCATATGTCTACTTCAGTTAACATCTGGAATGAGTCCAAGTGAGATTTGCAATAGTAGTTCCTCCTTATAAAACTAGATAAATGGCATCTAGTCAGAGGTGATGTGACTGCTGCATAATTCTCCCGATTCAGTAAAGCAAATCTTAAAAATGTGCCAAATTCTGCAGTTTGCTGCATTACCAGCTCCACCGACTTCAGGGAAACTGCAACAGGCTCGAGCCATTAATAGAACAGAAAAGCACAGAAGAGACTGTTTTCAAAGGAATTTGCCTGGGGAACTAACCAGTTGCTTGGATAAATTCCCCAAGCTGAAAGCTGTCCTCTGGTGGCTACAAAAGGCTGGTGGATGGGAGGGGGGAGCCAGAGAGTTCAAGTAAATGCAAGAATTTCATTTTGAAATCCATGAGAACACTGCACTTACCTTAAAAGCAGCTGCAGGGTTTTCAGGTACATTTGTAACCAGAGTACTCATGGACCATGAATTTTTATAGGCACTCTGCTGGAAATTTCCCCTCAAAAATTAGATTGCAAGTATAAGGTACTTACTGTCTAACTGGACAGTCCTATAAAGAAATGCTATGCAGGGATTTAAACTTATTCAGAAAAAATTGCTTAAGTGCTGCTTAATCACCTTATACCATTTCAGTAAACCTGGGGAAAAGATTTGCACTCAGAACACCAAGGGAGAATAGTAAACATCTCATCTTTAGATAAAGGAATTCTCTATGCAAGGAATGGCAAAATTACGAGACTACTCTTACTTTTACCGATAAAGGTGGCCATGGCTATGATGTTAAATAACCTCAAAAGAAAATCAGCAATTTTGTAGAGAAAAAAAGGAGGTTGGAGGAGAGGACACTACTTGGACTAGAGAAACATTAACCATGCTTGGGGCTAGAATACATTTCTTGGGTCCTCCAATACTGAACCAGCTATCATTTTGGCATCTATAGAGAATTCTTTACTGCCAGAAACTTTGCTAGCTTTCTTATGGATTACAGTGGGGAGATGGCCATAAATCAATCATGTTGATGTTGAATATATATGCGACATATGATACAATTTGTATATATTTACTATGTATATATGTTATGATAGTTTAATAATTTACTGTTCAAATTTATACCGTTATCTGTATCTAGTTCATCTGTTCTATGTAAAATGACTTGGTATGATACTATCCATACCATATAACACATTGTTCATTGTAAACCGCACTTGATACTTGTGAAAGAGCGGTATAGAAATAGTTGTTAAATAAATAAATAAATATATGGTATCTGGTGTCTTTAACCTAATAAACTAAGAGTAAAAAATTTAAAGGCTTTGGTTTCCATACAGGGACTGAAAAATGCTTACTTTTGACCAGTCGTCTCAATACCTAATGAGAAGCTCTTGTCAATGCCCTATGCAGAATATATTGCCTAGTACCAAGATTTTCTTCCCACAGGCAAAACGGGGAAATGTTTCACTATATTTGGCTCAGATGTGACCATAAAACTATATTTGCCAAAATGGGTCAGACCAAAGGTCCAAAAAGTTCAGTATCCTGTTTAAAACAGAAGCCAGACCAGGTGACTAGTGCCTGGTAGGATCCCAAAAAGCAGATTCCATGCTGCGTACCCTAGGAATAAGTAGTGAATTTCCTCGAGTCCACTTAGTAATAGTCTATGGACTTCTCCTCCAGGAACTTGCCCACTACACTAACAGCTTTTACTACAATCCTGTGTTAATGAATTCCAGATCGTAACCATGTACAGAGTGAAAAAACAATTCCTCCAATTAGTCTTAAACATACGAGTATTTTGTAGCTTCATTGAATGTCCCTTGGTCTTACTTTTGAAAGAGTAAACAGATTCATGTTTACTCATTCTACTCTGCTCAATAATTGTATAGACCTCTCTCCTATCTCCCCCTCAGCTAAGTCTTCTTCAAGCTAAATAGCCCTAACCTTTTAAGCTTTTAATCATCCTCTATCATTTGTCACCCTTCTCTGTATCTTTCCTAATTCCGCTATATTTTTTAAATATAGCAACCAGAACTGAATGCAATACTGTCCAATGGTCAAGCACATCAGCAAGTGGTGAGTTATCCCACTTGTGCCCTGCGATAGCATGGTAACATGCAATGTGAAGGTGGCATGTGCTTATGGAGTTTAATGTCTACCGTTTTGTTATGTTTCCTTTCTAGTTATCTTATTATGTTCCTAAATCTAGGCTTTGTAAAGATGTAAAGTTGATATGATCCCTGTCTGTTCCATCCCATTAGTCTGTAATTTATTTTATAACAAAGAAACAAAGATATGGGGAGGGGTGCACCTGCTCCTGGTGGTTGCACCACTAAGCAAAGACATGGGTAGGGGTGCACCTACTCCTGCCATATTGCTGGGCAGACTAGATGGACCACGCTGGTCTTTATCTGCCGTCATTTACTATGTTACTCAAAGTGCGGTTGCACTATGAAGCAATAAATGCATCAGCATATCCTTAGTTTTATTCTCAATTCCTTGCATATTTGCTCAGTGTGCAGTGGCAGGTAAAGCTAAGGATTTCAGTGTATTACCGATGACGACACCTAGGATCCATTTCCAGGGTGGTGACGCCTAATGTGAAAACTTGCATTGTGCAGTTCTAGTTTAGGTTGATCTTCCCTAAGTGCATAAATTTGCACTTGTCCACATTAAATTTCATCTGCTACTTTGGATGCCCAGTCTCCTGGCTTCACAAGGTCTTCTTGCAATTTTCACAATCCTCTTGTGACTTAATTTTTAATAATTTTTCGTCTGCAAATTTGATCTCATTTGATGGTCCCATTTTCAAGTCATTTATAAATAGTCCCCCGTTAACTGTCTCTTTTGAAAGATTGTCTTACATTTATGTGTACAGCACTATTCATACCTTGAAATGAAACGTATGCCTTGGGGTTAATACTGACTCCTGATGACCCAGCAGCTCTTATGTTTTCTTGGCAGCGTGAGGGTTAAGTGACTTGCCCAAGGCCACAAGGAGTGCCAGAGGGAACTGAACCCTGGTCTACCAGTTACCAAGCCAGTGCTCTAACTACTAGCCTACTCCTCTATTCCTCATACCCTGTAGCACTATACAAATAAGTAACAGTACTATGTTAGAAAGGAGTGGGCCCAATGCATAACTCTGGGGTACTCCACTATTCACCTTTCTCCATTGAGAAAATGGACCATTTAGCTCTATTCCATTTCTGGTTTTGAACCAGTTCCCAAACAATCTGACATACTGCTTCCTAATCCCATGACGTTTTAATTTCTTCAAGAGTATCTGATGAGTTTTAGCATTAGTTAGTGCCTGCTAGGCTTAGGCCTTTAGATTTAGTTCACAAGAATTAAGTCATTATGTCTAAGAAGCTGTTCTGCCAAGTCTAATAAAAATGAGCTTCCTGTGTTAGTTTCCTTGTTCTTTTTGGGATACTATAAGCATGCTGTCATATCCCACTAACTCACTTAGGAAGTGGCTCAAGCCATGACTCATGCCTTGGGCTACTTCCTAAATTTTAACAGGACCAAGAGCATGTTCATAAGGATTTTTTTTTAAAGGAAACTTCTGTTCTCCATTTAACTAAATCACATCCTATAAGTTGGCAAATGTTCGACTTCCCATCCAAGTACTTTGACTCAGTATACCACTCATGAGATTCTTAACACTATGGCCTACAGCAAAGAATCCTTAGATCCAAAAACGTCATGCAGCTGAATAATCATGCTCAAGGGATATATTGAACATTAGTGTGTAAAAAAGTGTTGTGTGGTCTAGTTTCACACAGCGATGCCTGAAACAGTTTGATAAATTCAGATTTCAATAGTACCTCCCAATATCTCTGTATTACTGGATTAATGCACAGGCAACTGCCAGGGCACCAACTTCTGAAAGCACCGAATACCAAGGTCAAAGAAGAACCTCCACCTACTTACTTCAGGGCCAGGTCCATGTCATACTTCAAAGGAGTGCCAGAGTGGCACTATGAGCTACACTTGCTCTTCTTCTAGTTTTCCAATCTTTGGGATCTCAGCCCCCACCCCACCCCAAGTCTTGTCTATGAGTGCCAAAATCTTAAATCCAGCCTCGATATCAGGCTTACCCAATAGCGAGAGCTACACACTTTCAAGCTGATGGTCCCCGATTCAATCCCAAGATTTAATCATCTGCATCCTGGGTCAGCCAAAATTGGAGAAATGGTGGGGGCGAGGGGCAGGGGTTGAGAGCAGTCATCGTCATTATTGAGGGCAACACTTGATGACCAGACAGAATCTGACATGGGGCTCTGGAAAGATGCCTGCACATTGCTCATTTCAGAAATCTTGAGGCCAGGAGCTAACTAGAAAGAGTAGGGGGGGGGGGGGGGGTCTCTAAGACAGGGGAAAATTCTCTGGGTAGTTCAAATAAAGGCTCCTGATGTCAGAATCACAGCACTGGTTTCAAAACTGAGCTTGAAAGAACTATTTGGCACTACTGGGCCAAATGGCAAAGAGGAAAAAAAGTAAACCAACCCTAATTAGAGAAAGCACAGTTACTTACCTGTAACAGGTGATCTCTGGGAACAGCAGGAATAAGTCTTCACATATGGGTATGTCGGTACTGACGGAGCCTGCACGGGAACACTCCCCAGCGTCCAATCAGAAAGCTTTTGGGAGCATCCCACAGCGCCTGCGTGCTGCCTTCCCGCCTTTCCAACTGTCTCTCCTCAGTTGAGTTTTATAGCTGAGACAAAGAGGGAGAGAGAGGGAAAGGAAGAGAGACAGAGAGAGAGAGAACTCCTAGGGGAGGTGGTTGGGTTCTGAAGACTTATTCCTGCTGTTCCCAGAAATCACCTGTTACAGGTAAGTAACTGTGCTATCTCCAGGAACAAGCAGGAATGAGTCTTCACATATGGGACTCCCTAGCTTTTGATGCCAGGGAGAGTGCCCATAAGTTGTGTGTCCCTGGGACAGGGCTGCACTTCCACACCTGGATCTCTGGCATCCCATGAGGGATGGTGGGTAGGAGTTGATTAAGTATGGAACAGGTGTTTGAGAACAGCCTGACCAAACAAGGCATCCCGGCGGGAGTCCTTGTTCAAGCAGTAATGGGCTGTGAAGGTATGAACCGAGGCCCAAGTGGCTGCTCGACAGATGTCGTCGATAGACACAGAGTTCAGATGAGCCATTGAAGCTGCCATGGCTCTCACATTATGAGCTGTGACATGACCCTCCAGAGAAATGTTCTTGCTTTGATAGGCGAAAGAAATACATTGAGCAATCCAGTTGGAAAGTGTTCTCTTGGAGACTAGTTGTCCCAAATGAGAAGGATCAAAAGCAACAAAGAGTTGAGAGGACTTTATGTTGCTGTGTCCTCTAAGTAAAAAGCTACAGCTCTTTTACAGTCCAGGGTATGAAGATTCCTCTCTGCAGTTGATGCATGAAGTCCTGGAAAAAAGACAGGTAGGTAGACCTCTTGGTTGAGGTGAAAAGGCGAGACCACCTTAGGCATAAAATGTGGATTAGTCCTAAGGACCACCTTGTCATGATGGAACCTTGTATAAGGTGGATTAGCTACTAGTGCTTGCAATTCACTGATGCGGCATGCTGATGTGATTGCAATGAGAAAGATAACCTTCCAAGAAAGGTATTTCAAGGAGGTAGTAGCTGAAGGTTCAAAAGGCGGCTGCATAAGCTGACCAAGAACCAAATCTAAGTCCCATGCCACCGGTGGTGGTCTAATGGGAGGCTTTGTTAAAAGGAGGCCTCTCATGAACCTTGCTACAAGGGGAAGAGAGGAAACAGGTTGTCCATTTAGAGGCTTGAGGAAAGCTGCAATAGCACTCAGATGGACTCTTACTGAATTTGTCTTAAGGCCTGCATTAGACAGATGAAGGAGATACTCCAGCAACGATTCCAGAGGTATGGCACAGGGGTTAAGACCCTTCTCAGAACACCAGATGGTAAACCTTTTCCACTTGAAGGCGTAAGAACATCTAGTGGAAGGTTTTCTGGAAGCATAAAGAACATCTTTCACTTGTGGAGAAAGATGAAGATCCTGGATATCTAGGCCTTCAGCAACCAAGCCCTGAGATGCAGAGACTGGGGAATGGGATGCCACAACTTTCCGTCCTCCTGAGAGAGGAGGTCTGGAGCAGACCCTAACTCCAGGGAGGGAACTTGAGAGTGATGTAGAAGCAGAGGGTACCACACTTGCCATGGCCAATGTGGAGCTATGAGAATCATGTGGCCTCTGTCTCTCTGAAGCTTGAACAGGGTTTTGGGAATTAGGGGAATGGGTGGAAAGGCATACAGGAAGTCTTGACCCCAATGAAGGAGGAAAGCATCCCTTGCCTGAGCCCCCTGAGCCGGAGTTCTGAAACAGAACCGGGGAAGTTTGGCATTCCACAGACTTGCAAAGAGGTCTATGTCCGGGGTTCCCCAAATTTGAAAAATCTTGGATACCTGGTCCATATGTAGTGACCACTCGTGTGGAAGTAGAACTCGACTGAGTGTCTGCCCAAGAGTTTTGAACACCTGGAAGATAGACTGCCAGAAGATGAATGTGATGATCTCTGGCAAGGGCCCAAAGTCGCAGAGCTTCGTTGCAAAGCAACAGAGAGCCAGTTCCTCCCTGCTTGTTTATATAGAACATGGCTACCTGATTATCCTTGTGGACAAGGACTGTCTTGTGGCTGAGCAGGGTGTGGAAAACTCGCAGAGCAAGGAAGATTGCTCTGAGTTCCAAGCGATTGATATGTAGACAAGTCTCCTGTGGGGACCAGATGCCCTGGGTGGAGAGGTCCTGAAGATGAGCTCCCCAGCCCATTGGAGAAGCATCTGTTGTAAGAGTTGCCTGGGGTAGAGGCTGTTGAAAGGGAGACCCCAGCAACAGGTTTTGAGGGGACTTCCACCACTGGAGGGACAAAATGAGGCGACTTGTGTTTGCTATTTTGTCTGACAGGCAGCCTAATGCCTGGGTCCATTGGGTGGATAAAGTCCACTGAGCTGCTCTCATGTGCAGGCGAGCATATGGTACCACATGCACGGTGGATGCCATGTGGCCTAGCAACTAACATTTCTCGAGCAGTTAGTAGGGGTTTTGACTCTGCTTGAGAAGCTAACTGGAGTGGAGTGGAGTGGCCTAGTGGTTGGGGCAAGGTACTTCAGGCCAGAAGGTCGGGGGTTCAAATCCCACTAGAGGACAGCAACCTTGGGCTGGAAGGACTGGGGTTTCTAGTCCCACAGGTGCTCCTTGTGGTCTTGGGCAAGCCACTTAACCCTCCATAGCCCATGTTCCCTGTAAAATAGTTATCTCCAAGTTATAATGCCCTGCTCAATGTAATTTCAGTTTGTTCAATGTAAACCTCACTGATGCAGAATAGCACGGTATATAAGAGAATGTAAATAAATAAAACTGCATCAAGCGAAGGCAACGGGCCTGAGGAAGATAGGCCCTTGCCCTTGTGGTATCCAGCAACGCCCCTATAAACTCCAGGGACTGAGTAGGGATCAAATTGGATTTTGGGATGTTTATTACCAACCCTAAATATTGAAGGATACGCATTATGCAGGTTAGAGCAGTCTTGGCCTCTGATTGAGTGGGAGCTCGAATGAGCCAATCGTCCAGATAAGGGAAGACAAATATTCCCAGGGTGTGCAGAAAAGCAGCAACCACTGCCATGCATTTCGTGAACACCCTTGATGTAGAGGCCAGGCCAAAGGGCAGCACTCTGTATTGATAGTGCTTCTCCTGGAAAAGGAACCAAAGGAATCTTCTGTGTGTTGGATGGATGAGAACATGAGTGTACGCATCCTTGAGATCTAGAGAACAAAGCCAATCCTGACTCTGAAGGTATGGCAGAGTTCTTAGACAAACCATCTTGAACTTTTCTTTGAATAGGAATCTGTTCAACTCTCTGAGATCTAAAATGGGTCTGAAGCCCCCTGTTTTCTTTGGGATAAGAAAATAGGGGGAGTAGAACCCTGTGCCCTGTTGTTGAGAAGGCACTTCCTCTATTGCCCCCTGGGCTAAAAGAGTGGCAACCTCCTGCTCTAACAGGCTGAGGAGGGAGGTTGTATAATTGAACTGGTGCACTCTTGTGAGAGGGGGCAAGCTGGAAAAATGAAGTTTGTACCCCTCTCTTATGATGGAGAGTGTCCAATGCTCTGTGATTTGCCCCCGTCTGGGAGCAAAGTGACAAAACCTTCCTAGACTGGTGGAGGGCTCTGGTCCTTCTAGAGCCAGGAAGGCTAAGTTCTCTAGCAGAAAATCAAAGGCCCTGAGGGGGCTGAGATTGCTGGGCTGGAGCAGGCCTCGCAGCCTTCGCCTTGGTCTGTTTGGAGGATTGCTGACGTTTGGAAAGGAACTGAGCTGTAGAAGATGCTCTCTGACTATAAGCAGAATAGGATCTTCCCTTTTTAGAAAAAAGGTGTTTTCTTGAACAACCTTTTCTTAGCAGGAGCAGCTGTAGATTTGGATAGTCTATCCAAAGCAGAATTTTCAGCATCCATCTGATTGGCTTTTGCTTGCCAATCCTTACCAAACAGATTCTCACCTGTACAAGGGATATTTCCCAATTCATCTTGGACCCGGATCTCCAAATCAGATGCTTGAAGCCAAGCAATCCTACGTGCACCTATAGCTATAGCTGAGGCTCTGCTGACGCATTCAAAGGAGTCGAAAGCTGCACGGTTGGAGAATTTGGAGCTATCCTGGGCATGTTTGAGCCCAGTGAGAAATTCTTGCCTTTTACTGTCAGACATAAAAGGACTTAAAGTCTGCAAATGGTCAGTGACTTCTTTTAAGAACATTCCCATGTACAGACTATAAGAATTAATTCTCATAATAAGCATGGAAGCTTGGAAGACTTCTACCAAAAGCATCCAGGGTTCTACATTCACATCCTGGAGGATTAGAGGCATGTCTCTTGGCACTTCTAATCTTTCTCATTGCAGACTCAACCACAATAGAGTGGTGAGGAAGCTGAGTTTTATGGAAACCAGGACAAGGAGGGACACGATACATGGTGTCCAACCTGCGAGAATGAGGAGAGGTGGTTAGAGGTGCTTCCCACATCCTTAACATGAGATCATACAGAATCTCATGAATAGATAAGGTAGCAGCCTCCTTAGGATTTTTAGGATATTGTAAAATATCTAACTCCTTAGCTCTAGGCTCTGACTCTGGGGCTACTGTAATAGAGAAGCCCAGAGCCACCTCTCTGATAAAGTCTTGAAAAGACAAGTCCTCTGGAGGAGACATCCTTCGTTTAGGAGAGGACTCCTCCTGTGGAAGAAGCATCACTGCATCGACAGACTCTTCAGAATCCTCAGAGGAATCGAAGTATCGTCTGTCGGGATGCTCTTGCAAAGCCCGATACCCGTACCGACTGGAATCGGTATCGGGAATCATCGGTACCGGAAGGCTGCAGAGGGCAGAGTACCGGCCAAGCGGACACTGATGCCGATGTCAACGCCATCAGTACCAGGATCGGTGCCGATGGCGATGCCGGAGCCGGTACCGGCTGAGTAGTCTGTTGCGGTACCACGGGCATCGATGCCACAAGGAAAGCCGCCAGACTGCGTTCGATGGACAGAATCCTCTGATCCATCGATGCCGCCAATGCCTGGAAGTCGGTACCGGTGGAAGCCACCAGTACCCCAGAGCATGGCACCAGGAGATCTGTCAAGGCCATGCCATCGAGATCATCCTGGAACCCCGATGATGATGCTTTAGAGGCCGAAGCCTCCCGCCGGGGTAATTCTGCCGGTGCAGAATCCTCGAGGGCAAGGCCAGAGGCATCTCGATGCTTAGAAGGAGATTTACCCTTCGAGGACTGGCTGGATTTATGTTTAGTTACCTGAAATCCATGTGAGGAAGAAGCAGCCCTGGAAGATGTCGATGCTACCGAAGTCGCATCAGAGGGAAACAGGGTACTGAGCTTGGCAGCTTGGTTCTGTCAACCTCTCTTAGACATCATAGAACAGGACACACAATCTGTAATGGAATGGTCAGGGCCTAAACATTTTAGACACCAGTCATGGGTGTTGGTGACGGACATAGTACCGCCACATTTTGTGCACTTCTTAAATCCTGAGGCAGGCTTTTCCATATTTAAGGAAAAAGGTTTTGGGCCTAAGGCCCAAAACTGAAGTGCACCTGAAGAAAAATAAATGGAAAAAAGGTCGTTTTTTTGTTTTTTGTTTTTTTTGTTTTTTTAAAAGAAAACGACCAGTGGTACGGTACAGCGAAGAAGGCAGACGCGACAGAAAAGAAATAAAGAAAAAATAAGGAAATTCTTCTGCGGTGACAGGAACGCGACCAGCTGGCTCCACGGAAAAAGAACAACTGAGGAGAGACAGTTGGAAAGGCAGGAAGGCAGCACGCAGGCGCTGTGGGATGCTCCCAATAGCTTTCTGATTCGACGCTGGGGAGCGTTCCCGCGCAGGCTCCGTCGGTACCGACGTACCCATATGTGAAGACTCATTCCTGCTTGTTCCTGGAGATAGAGAGATTAATACTTATGTAAAAACTGGCCAAATGTGTGTGTTAAATTTATCCTATGAAAACGGCACAGTCTGGTTTTCAACCTCCAAAGTCAACAAATGCAACTGAACACAAACCATTTCACCATTTCAATGGCTTTCACGATTATGTTGTATTGAACTGTGTTTTTGCAGGTGAGTGGCATCCAATAATGAAGCTGGATTAGCACAGAACCACCATGAAACAGAAGAGAACCCCATCCCCCACAACAAAAAGCCTTCAAATATCACATTCTTTAGCAAAAGGCAACTAAGCAAGTATAATGTGTTTGTCTAAAGTTGAGAGGGATGCATGCATGCCCCCAGCCCACTGTGATCTGGGGACAATATGATGGGAAGTCATGAAGGATACTTGCTGAAGTAAAGAGGATAAGGGTTTTGTGGGCAGCCCTGGGGATTAGTCTGGTCACACTCTACCAGAAGATTTGACTTATCTGGAACTTGTTCACTAATTGATGCTACATCAGTGGGCAACAAACAGCCTGTACTCCTTAACTCACATTAGACATGGTTAGTATGTCATAGGCTGGTGGGTCACTGTTATGCCTACAGGGTTCTTTTTATCATACCCTTAGAAGTGGAAGCAAGGATAAGATGGGGTTGTTGAGCAGTCAATTGTTAAAAATTGGTGGTGGATAATTTAGGAGAATGGAACTGTTAGATTTAAAGAAATGCTAGTTTTGAATATTGTGTCAATATATTGCTCCCCCTGCTGGGTACAGTAGGGATGTATAAAAATGAATACCAAACTCAAGACAGATTTTCAGTTTGTGTCATTTTAGGCGATATTTATTCTCATCTGATTATTGTGGATGATGGAAGGGCTGGTGCCCCTTTTACAATGTTGGGCCCAGCAGAATGCAGCAGTAAGTAACCTCCAGCACTCCCTCTATTTGTTATATTAAATTTACTAGTCACATCATAGAGATTAACTGAGCAAGGTGCCATAAACTTAAATGACAATGTTAAGGATCCTGACTGGATATTTTCTGGTCCCTTTTAGACTGGAATTTGATACTTTGTTGTAGTGCAGGTTCTTAACTGGCGCAACTGAAAGAAGAAACACGTTTAAGAATTTTGTAATGAGGCTTATTGTCTCAGACATTGGTAATACAGTCCTAACAGATTTACAGCCTCATAATTGCTATATCTGTTGTAAGAAAGCACTGGCTAAGACTGCCCCTATAAAGTCATTTATCTTTAAATCCCAAGAATGGTAATGAATCGTTTTCCCAAGTATTTGAGGAAATTGGAGAAGACAACAAATTTCATGCCATTATTGAAAGAAAAATATGATTTAAGGCGACCAATATTCAATAGATAAACAAAGGGCCACAATGTTTCTCAGTGTCCACTGAATGTGTAGTGAATAAAGAGGTCAAGAGACTGTTAGGAAGTGATAATAATCAGGGAGAGACAGTTTGATGGGCCTTCTCAAAATATATTAGCCAACTCTGTGGAAAAAACAGAAGCTCAGGATCATAAAGATCTGTTACTTATTCTAGGGAGATAGAGCTAGAATCCTTGTATAGAGGGAGCAGAGGTAGGGAATATTCAATTTTCTGACGTTTCTCTTCTTAGAATAAAGCAGAGTTTCAAATCACTATTGTCTACATTACTTAACTAAACCTTCCTTCTTAACTTAAAGACTTCTCAGAAGCTAGCAGCTCAATTGGTTGATGAATGTAGTCAATGCCTCCTTGAAATGGAGAATTCTCCCTATAAAATTAAAGGAATCCATCACCCCTAGCCTTGAAGAGGAAAATTTGACTAGATCCATTTGTTCAAATTGGTACCTTATCAAACCCAACCTCTTCAATTTTCAATAAGTGTAAGAATGCTCAATTGAGGCATTTTGGGAGCGTTCTGGAAGATTCAGTACAAAAATTGCCACTTGAGAAAAGTTGGCAAAACAACCAAATTCAATGTAAAAAAGAGCCAATGGATAACTAGGAGCTAATGAATTATTCAATTGCTTCTTTTTACATTGAATTTTGTTCTTTTCCTTTTGCCTTGTATGTATACAAGACACAGTGAGCACGAAATACAGTAAGAAAGAAGAGGATTTCATGACCAGAAGCCTTCATGCAAAACAAAGTTTTATAATGACTCTTCTTGCAAGCAAAGTGCATCCAGTCCTAAGTTACATAGGAAGAGAGCTTCAAAGCAAGCAAGCCAAGTAAAAGCAGAACGACATGAGAATTTTAAATGGATTCTTGTGGAGGGTAGAGGGAGAGGGCAATAACTAATAAAGCTGACAGATTATCTTCAACTGTGAACGGCATAAGGAATAAAAGTGGTCATGTAAATAGCTCACACCAATCTAGCACACAACACAACACACACTCAATTTCCCCCCACTGCATGTATAACACACTCACTTGACCTGATTGTTTGCTGTGATACCACCTTGATTATTAAGATAAGGCGGTTTAGAAATACTGTTAAATAAAATAAATATAGTTTTGGATGTCCTGAGAGAATCATTTTAAAGATCACACAAAAAACTTTTTTTCCCCAATGATGAAACGAGAGTCGTATGATAAACTAAAAGCTAGAGAGAATCTTTAAGTGGTAACTGAATACTTAAGAGGACATGGGGTATCTAAAAGGAAGTCACTAATGCTAAAATATTACATGTGCAGAAACAGGATTCCTCATATTTTAAGGGGATCACGTTTTAATCTGAGCAGAAAAGGCAGATGCATTGGCATTCACAGTAAATTTCATAAGATCTGAAGAAGCATCCACATAAGCCATTAGTTGTATGTCAATGTGAAAGAACCTACTGACACCAAAATCTTGAATTAAAGTAGCTAAAAGGAACTAGGAACAAAGAGTAGGAAGAGTGGATGGAACACCACAAGTGAAGATACTGTTTAGATGTCAGTGACCTCCATTTTACAGTCACAGAATGGTCTTTCAAAAAAAGATCTCCAATTCAAGGCATCATCTTGTATACCCCCATATTTTATAAACAGGAAAGGAGATAATCATGGTACTATTCCCCTCAGTGCCCTTTGGATTCCAGTCTCTCTTCTACCTCCACTACCCCCAAAGGACTATCCAGGAAACCAATCCTGAGAAGCCACAGACTTCCCTAGATAGTACCTTCTAAAAGCCCTTAAGGCGCTCTGGTGATATATAACCACGTGGCCTCTTGTGGTTTGTCCTTAAGGAGTCTTGGAAACTTGGATTTACCTAGATCCCTTTGTAATCTGACTACTCCCTGGAAAGGAGTTCGTCCTATAAGGACAGCTTACCCAAGCATAATAGACAATATTCATCAATCAAATGCATGGCCACAGGCCGGCCCGTCCACTAGGTGGACTAGGCACTGACTAGGGTAGCAGGTCACAGCAAGTGGTATGGTGACCCGTGGCCCCTCCACATTTGTTAAAATTAGCAGCAGGGGCTTAAAGTGGCCACGTGCATGATCTAACAGCTGGCCAGTCCTACCTCCCTTCCAACAACTTCCTGTTGGAGGAGACAGGAAGTTGCATAGGAAGAGGGGCAGGAACGGCAGAAGGTGAGAGCATGCACAGACACTTTAAAGCCCGCTACAGCATTAGAAAGCTGGTGAGATGGGGAAAGGGGGATGGCACGATGTGGCTGCCTTAGACAGCAAAAGCCCTTGGGCCAGCCCTACATGGCCATAAACTGTCACCACTGTGGCCATGTTCTTTGCCAAAGCTCTAATTTAAAAAAGTGCATCTGCCAAAAAAAGGCATCCTGTCTGAAGGTTGGCCCTCTCTGATGCTCAAAAAACTCCCCCAGAGCTCCCTCAGGAAGCTGCTGCATCTGGGGTGTTGGATGCCTGGAAATGCATCCTGGCCTGAAGGTGACGAGGGATCTGCCACCAGTAATTTCCTCAGTTAACCCCTCCAAGTCGGCGGCTATCTGGTTTACCTTTGGCACCACCTCCCCCACCTTGACACCGCATATGTCCAACTCACCGATCCCTCTGGTACCAACTCTCCGTTATCTTGGTGTTACCCTTGACCCATCTCTCTCATTTCACCAGCACATTTCTGGGGTGGTGTGTAGTTCTTTTTTCCACCTTCGTAGGATTAGGGCTATTCACCCTCTCCTTTCAGTTGCATCTCTCACTACTCTTGTTCTCTCCCTAGTGATCACTCGGCTTGATTATTGTAATTCATTTCTTGCAGGTCTCCCTCAACACCAACTTCACCGATTACAATTAATCCAAAATACTGCTGCTCGTCTCCTCACCTTTTCCTCCCCCCGTGACCATGTCACTCCCGGTCTTCTTTCTCTTCACTGGCTCCCTGTCAAGGCCCGCCATCTCTACAAGCTTCGCATTCTTACCCACAAAGCCCTCCATACTAGCACACCTCAATATTTAGCAGATCTTATCTACCTCCAGCCAACTCCTCGTTTACTCCGCTCGGCATTTGGCAACCATCTCTTCTTACCATCCCCTACCCAGGCCCACCTTGAGTCAACCCGACGTGCTGCTTTCTTTTTCGCCAGCCCCGCCCTGTGGAACTCCCTCCCACACTCCCTCCATACTGAATTGTCTTTCCCTCTGTTCAAGGCCCTTCTCAAGACCTATCTTTTCTGCCAGGCTTTTGATCTTCCTGCCACCCCAATCACACCCTCCACTAACATCTATCCAACGTCAGGCGAACCTCCTAGTCACCACTAAACATTACTCGCTTGTGCTACGCCCTAAACATCCCTCTCCCCCCTTCCCCTCCATTTTTATCCTCACGTTCTCCTGTGTATCTTATTCTTGATGTCTATGTTGATATCTGTCCTATTCTATCCTCCTTCCCCCTTTTTCTAATCACTTTTCTATCAAATTTAATGGCGTTCTTTTCCTTCTATGTTTCTTAGCAGCCCCAATTTTATTGTACACCGCCTTAACACTTTGGTAACAGGCGGTTTATCAAAAGTCACAAATATAGATAAAGATAAAGATCAGAGGGAATCTGCCAGCTGGCAGGCCACGCTCACTCTGTCCCTGAGCCTGCCTGTGGCTTGTGTCCAATGAGAGCAGAGGCACCACTGAGCCGCTCTCATGTGCAGTCTGGCATATGGGGTCATGTGAACCGTGGAGGCCATGTGTCCCAACAGGCAGAATAGAAGCCAGATGAGTAGCACCCAGCGTCAGTATACATCCGAGGCTAGCCCACTGAGGCGATCTGACCTCACCTGAGGGAGGAAGGCTTTTGCCTGGAGAATATCTAGCTGCACCCCTATAAACTCTAGGTGTTGAGCTGGAGTGAGTTGGGACTTGGGGTAGTTTATGACAAACCCCAGGTGCAGCAGTGTGATTATGGTGCGCCTGGTGGTGCATTGTGGCTCTGCAACTGTGCCTCCCCTTATGAGCCAGTCATCCAGATAAGGGAAGATGAAGACCCCTTGGAGCTGGAGGTGGGCTGCGACCACCAGAGACACTTGGTGAAGACCCTTGATGATGAAGCCAGGGTGAAGGGTAGCACCCTGTATTAGTAGTGCTCTCCTGCCACCACGTACCGAAGGTATTTTCTATTGTTGGGATGGATTGGGATGTCTGTAGGCGTCCTTTAGGTCCAAGGAGCATAGCCAATCTTCCTGCTGGAGAAATGGTAGCAGTGTTCCAAGGGAGAGCATCTTGAACTTCTCCCTTACCAGAAACCTGTTCAACTCCTGCAGGTCCAGGATGGGCCCGAGGTCCCCTGTCCTCTTGGGGATGAGGAAATACCTGTAGTAGAAGCCAGTGCCCCAGAGATTTTTCAGCACTGGCTCCACTGCTTTGTCCTGGAGTAGGCCTGGAAGCTCTGTGAGCAGCAGGGTCTGGTGAAGGACAGGTCTGATGGGCTCTCCTGGGAAGTACGAGGGTGACAACCACTGTAGGTGGAGGACATAGTCCTCCCTGACCACTTGTAATAGCCAGGTACAGGTGGTGATGGTTGGCCACCTGTGGGCTAACAGGGCTAGGCACTCCCCTGTGGGTTGAAGAGGATCCCCAGGGGGAGAGGTGGTCACACCCAGGCAGTCAAAAGCTCTCCCCAGGCTGTGCTGTGCTGTGGCTGGCACCTGGGACTTTAGGGTCTTTTGCTTTTGGGGGCCATGCCCCTGTCCTTTGTGCTGTTGGCCTTGAGGGGCCAAGAAAACCTGAAAATGCAGGATACTGTCAAAGTTTCCTTTCTTTCCTAGGGCTTTCTTCCAGTCTTCAAGAGCCTGGTTTTCATTAGGAACTCTGTTTCTATCTCTGCAGTCTTGTCTGCCATGGGTTTCCTGAAGAGATTCTCTCCAGTGCAGGGATCATTAATAAGCTTGTCCTGCACCCATTGTTTTAGATTAGACTGCAGCCATGCTCGGCATCATGCCTCAATGCCTGCGGAGGCCACCCAGGCCGAAGACTCAAAGCCATCATAGGCTGCTCGAGACAAAAACTTCAAGCACTCTGACCACAGAGGCCAGAAACAAATCGCTGCAGAGAGTTTCCCCAAGGCCTACCAAAAATCCAAACTCCATCGACAGTTCCTTAAGGTACAGCCTGATATAGAGCTGATAGGACTGGATCTAGCAAGTCAGCATCGAGCCCTGAAAGGCCTTCCAGCCGAGGGTTCAGGCCTCCCTGTCGGATGGCACCAAAGAATGAGTCACTTGGCTCTTGAGCCTGCTCATGGTTGACTCAACCACCATCGAGTTGTAGGGAAGTTGGGTCCTCTCGAACCCAGGGCATCAGCGCACTCTGTACATGGAGTCGCGAGGCATCTGCAGACAGTCTGTACAGATGCTGGTGCCTCCCACATCTGGAAGAGGCGGCGCTAAAGGATCGGCAGCATCGATACCGTAAGGGTTTCCTTAGGAGGGGCCTCGTACTGGAGTATCTCGAGTCCCTCTGAGTGCGGGTCCTCCTTAAAATCAGTCTCGATGGTGAGAACCTTTGCTATGTCTTGCATAAAGTCAAGGAAGGTGACATCCTCGGGCAGGGAACGACATCGGGACATCGGAGGAGATGGGTCCGAAGGCATTTCTTGGTGTCGCCAAGTGTCCAGGGACTCTTCGCCCTTGGTCTCACAGTCGGACTCTAAGTCTGAGTAGGAGTCAGAGGCCCTATGATCACCCCGGTCGAGGTCCACACTAGGTGGTCCATAACCTCTGGGGGATCTGCAGTCTGAGCCGCATGTGCTCGCTGGAGAGACCCAGTGTCTCAAGAAACAGAACCAGTCCCTCATCCAGAGCAGTTAGGTCTTTCGAAGCGAGTAGCACCCAAGAGTCGGCTCGACGTCCAGGGAAACCCTCAATGTCTAGGGTCCTGTCATCGAGGTGGATGAACCAGACATAAATGCCCGCTGTATGGTCACAAGGGCAGAGATACTGCTCTCTAAGGCTACCATCCTGGTCTCCATACCAGTTGGCTCCGCAGTCTTCAATGAGGACACTGAGGATTTCGGTCCCAGAATCAGCACTGTCAAAGGTGAGTCCTCTATGTGGATGACCTCGGGCATCTGAGGCCGGTCAGCGAGTGCCGACTCCTTACAGGGCAGCTTGTGAGGCTACTCCTGCTCCAACTTCTTGGACTCACACCAGGGACTGGGGAGCCTGGAGTAGGATATTCCCCTTATTCCCTGGCCTGTCCTCTAAGGCAGTCTGAGGATTTCATCTTCTTGAATTCCAACTCCGCGACTTCCTCTCAGAGGAACTACAGCTGCAGGACTCAGAGGAGGCTTGGACTTTGTGAGGTACTGGAGGGGGAACTTGGAGCATGTTATCGCCAGAGAATCCGGCACAGAGTCAGACTTTTGGAAGAACTTTTCTTACTGCTGACGACAGCTCTTTAGGGCCTTTGATGTCATGGTACTGCCAAGTTCACAGTTCGAGTAGTTATTTTCCGGGCCGAGGGACCAGAGGCAGCAGTCATGCGGGTCGGTGAGGAACATCATTTTGCTGCACCGATCTCACTTCTTAAAGCCGCTGGAGGCCATCAGATAAAAGGGGTCCCTGCTGCCCAGCAGGAGTCAGAGGCCTTCGGCTGAAAAAAAGGCACAAACGCATAAATCGTTACCTCTGCTCATATGTAACCTACAAATAAGTATATTGTTAAAGATACAAAGAGAAAAAAAAAAGGAACGAATCCGAGGAGCTGGCTCAGGGGTGGGCAGGAAGGAACCAGTATGCAAACTGGACAAAAATGTTTCAAAAATCATACTTTCCAGGGGAAACTGGACAGATATCTGGAGGGCTCCTTGGAAAAGAGGAGACTAGGCAAAATTGCATCCTTGGGCGGGAAGTGGTGCATCTCACAAAGACTTTTTATGAAAGCTAGGAAGATGCTTCCACGGGGCTCCGTTGACGCCACCCATATGTAAGGAGCGACTTCCTGCTTGTTCCCCGAAAATAACCAACAACTTTTTCTAACTCCTCAATTTATTTTGAAAGATTTCTATAATCTGTATTGGTGCTTTATCATTATAAACTTTTGGAGAAGAGGAGAGGACACCTTCAACACGAACACCATCCAGAAAAATGGCCCAGTAGTTAGAGAAGTGGGCTGGAAACCAGGGAAGCCGTGTTTCAAATTCCACTGATGCTCCTTACGGCCTTGGATGTCACTTAACCCTCTCTTGCCTTAGATGCAAAACTTAGGATGTAAACCCTCAGGGTACAGGGAAATACCTGCTGTACCTGAATAATTTGTCCTGAGTTACTATTGGAAAGGCATTACATAAAATACAAAAATTAAAAAAAAAAAAAAAAAAAAACCACCCTCAAATGCTTTTTCAAAATCAATAAAGGGACACATGTTTTCAGATTATATTATCGTATTTTTTCTATTTGATTGTAAAAACACTGCATATATATAAGTGCAAAGTTTTTATTACTGCATTTACCTTCTTAATGCTAGGGCAAGCAGAGACTAATTAAGTTATAGCAGCAGTACTCCCAGCATGTGGAAGAAAGGATACTGGATCTACTGGCTGGCTTATTGTAAGAATGTTCTTGTGCAAGTTACTATACAGAACCATGGTCTGAGTCATTGAGCCTCAGAACAGAAAGAAAATACTAAGCAAGCCTCAAGTAACTTCTAGAAACATAAAGTGAGCAGGAATATTAATCATCCAAGTATGCATCACTGAAATTAATGGAGAGTAGGAAATCTCATCTGCTGCTTGCAAGATGAACCTCTGAATAAACATACCCGTGTGCAGGCTAAGCCGGGCTAACGGTTAACCTCCGCTATTGACAACTAGGTTCCATTGAACATGAAACCTAATTATAAAACAGCACAGGTTAACCATTAGCCCAGATAGCAAACATATCCCACACTCAAAGCCACCTGGGATAAGAACGTTCCTGGAAACCAACCCACCAAATTCAGGATATCTGTGCAAAAGCACAGTTACTTACCTGTAACAGGTGATCTATGGGAACAGCAGGAATAAGTCTTCACATATGGGTACGTCGGTACCGACGGAGCCTGCGTGGGAACGCTCCCCAGCTTCCCAAAAAGGAAAGCTTTTGGGAGCATCCCACAGCGCCTGCGCATTGCCTTCCCGCCTTTCTTAACCATCTCTCCTCAGTTCGAGTTTAAAGCTGAGACAATAGAGAGAGAGAGGAAAGGAAAGATAGAAAAAGAGATACAACTCCTAGGGGAGGTGGGAGGGTTGTGAAGACTTATTCCTGCTGTTCCCAGAGAGCACAGTTACTTACCTGTAACAGGTGATATCTCCAGGAACAAGCAGGAATGAGTCTTCACTTATGGGGACTCCCTAGCTAAGATGCCTGGGAGATCCCCAAGGATATGAGACCCTGGGAAGGGGTCTACTTCCTCCTATGGATCTCAGGCATCCATCCAGGGAAGGAGGGTAGGAGCTGTTTAAGAATGGAACAGGTGTTTGAGGACAGCCTGACCAAACAAGGCATCCCGGCGGGAGTCCTTGTCCAAGCAGTAATGGGCTGTGAAGGTATGAACCGAGGCCCAGGTGGCTGCTCGACAGATCTGGTCGATGGACACAGAATTTAGATGAGCCATAGAGGTGGCCATGGCCCTCACATTATGAGCTGTGACATGGCTCTCCAGAGAAAGGTTCTTACTCTGGTAGGCGAAAGAAATACAATGAGCAATCCAATTGGACAGTGTCCTCTTAAAGACTGGAAGTCCCAAATGAGAAGGATCAAAAGCAACAAAAAGCTGGGAAGACTTTCTATGTTCCTGTGTCCTTTGTAAGTAAAAAGCAAGAGTTCTTTTACAATCCAGAGTATGAAGATTCTTCTCTGCACTGGATGCATGAGGAGCTGGAAAAAAGACAGGTAAATATACCTCTTGATTAAGATGAAAAGTTGAGACCACTTTAGGCATAAAGTGTGGATTTGTCCTAAGGACTACCTTATCATGATGGAACCTTGTATAAGGTGTATTAGCCACTAAAGCCTGCAGTTCACTGATGCGGCGAGCTGAAGTGACTGCAATGAGGAAAATAACCTTCCAGGAAAGAAACTTCAAGGAGGTAGTGGCTAAGGGTTCAAAAGGTGGCTTCATAAGCTGACCAAGAACCAAATTTAAGTCCCATGCCACCGGAGGAGGCCTAATGGGAGGTTTAGTTAAAGTTAGGCCTCATGAATCTTGCAATGAGAGGATGAGAGGAATAGGTTGTCCATTGATGGGCTTAAGGGATGCTGCAATAGCACTCAAATGGACTCTTACTGAATTCGTTTTAAGGCCTGCATTGGAAAGATGCAGGAGATAGTCTAACAGAGAATTTAAAGGTAGTGCTAGAGGGTCAAGACCCTTTTCAGCACACCAAATGGAAAACCTCTTCCATTTAAAAGCATAAGAACGCCTGGTGGAAGGTTTTCTGGAAGCATGGAGGATATCCTTCACTTGTTGAGAAAGATTCAAGTCTTGAAGGTCTAGGCCTTCAGTAACCAAGCTCTGAGGTGTAGGGACTTGGGGTTTGGGTGCCACAGAATCCCTTCCTCCTGGGACAGAAGGTCTGGAGCAGCTCCTAAGTCCAGGGAGGGGGCTTGGGAGAGATGTAGAAGTAGAGAGTACCACACTTGGCATGGCCAGCGTGGAGCTATGAGGATCATAGAACCTTGATCCCTCTGGAGTTTGAACAGAGTCTTGGGAATCAAGGGAATGGGTGGAAATGCATACAGGAAGCCCTGACCCCAATGAAGGAGGAAGGCATCCTTGGCCTGAACTCCCTGACACGGAATTCTGGAACAGAACCGGGGAAGTTTGGCATTCCACGGACTTGCAAAGAGGTCTATGTCCGGGGTTCCCCATTCTTGGAAGATTCTGAGGTACCTGATCCATGTGCAGGGACCATTCGTTTGGAAGCAGAACTCGACTGAGTCTGTCTGCCCAAGAGTTTTGGACTCCTGGGAGGTATACTGCCAGGAGATGGATTTGATGCTCTCTGGCGAAGGCCCACAATCTTAAAGCTTCGTTGCAAAGCAACAGAGAGCCAGTTCCTCCTTGTTTGTTTATGTAAAACATGGCTACTTGATTGTCCGTATGAATGAGGACTGTCTTGTAGCTGAGGAGGCTATGAAAGACCTTGAGAGCTAGAAAAACTGCTCGAAGCTCCAAGTGGTTGATATGAAGAGAGGTCTCCTGTGGAGACCAAGTGCCTTGAGTGGAGAGGTCCTGTAGATGGGCTCCCCAACCTGTTTGGGAGGCATCTGTTGTGAGGGTTGCTTGGGGCAGCAACTGTTGGAAGGGGGACCCCAGCAACAAATTCTGAGTGGATATCCACCATTGGAGAGACCAAAAGAGACGTTTGGTGGTCGCTATTTGGTCTGAGAGAGCTCCTGAAGCTTGAGTCCACTGGGTGGACAAAGTCCATTGAGCTGCTCTCATGTGTAGGCGAGCATAGGGTACCACATGTACTGTGGAAGCCATGTGGCCTAGCAGTTGTAGCATCTCCCGGGCAGTTAAGTGGCTCTTTGACTGAATCTGGGAGGCTAACTGCACTAGACGTTGGCAACGGGCCTGAGGAAGGTAGGCCCTTGCAGTAGTGGTATCCAACCAGGCCCCTATGAATTCTAGGGACTGAGTAGGGGTGAGCTGAGACTTTGGGAGGTTTACCACAAGTCCCAGATACTGCAGAATGCGCCTTGTGCGGTCCAGGGAAATCTGGGCCTCTGACTGGGATGGAGCTCGGATGAGCCAGTCGTCCAGGTATGGGAAGACAAATATTCCCAGAGTGGGTAGAAATGCAGCAACTATTGCCATGCATTTGGTGAACACTCTTGGAGCAGAGGCCAGACCGAAAGGAAGGACTCTGTATTGGTAATGTTTCCCTTGGAAAAGAAACCGAAGGAATCTTCTGTGAGAGGGATGGATGAGGACATGTGTGTACGCATCCTTGAGATCTAGAGAACAAAGCCAATCCTGACTTTGAAGGTATGGAAGGAGAGTGCCCAGAGAAAGCATCTTGAACTTCTCCTTGCATAGAAATTTGTTCAATTCTCTGATATCTAAGATGGGCCTGTATCCCCCTGTCTTCTTTGGAATGAAAAAATAGGGTGAGTAGAACCCTGACCTTTGATGAAGAGGAGGAACTTCTTCTATTGCCCCTAGGGCAATAAGGGTAGCTACCTCTTGACCTAGAAGGTCGAGAAGAGATGTGGGAGAATTGAAGTGTCTGACCATGGTGTGGGGAGGAAGGTCTGAGAAATGAAGCTTGTAGCCCTCTCTTATGATGGAGAGGGTCCACTGCTCTGATGTTATTTGCTCCCATCTGGGAGCAAAATGAGCCAACCTTCCTGGAATGGCGAGAGGCTCTGGCTGCTTTAGAGCCAGAAAGGCTAAGTTCTCTAGCATCATGTCAAAAACCCTGAGGAGGTAGGGCCTGCTGAGTTGCAGCAGCCCCTGTAGGCTTAGGCCTGGCCTGTTTAGGTTGCTGACGCTTAGTGGTAAAGCGACCTGTAGAGGATTGTTGGCCAGAAGTAGAAGTAAATCTGCCCTTTTTAAAGAAAGACTTTTTAAAAGGCTTTTTCTTGGCAGGAATGGAGGTTGACCTTGAAAGTCTATCCAGAGCAGAGTTTTCTGCATCCATTTGAGTGGCTTTTATTTGCCATTCTTTGCCAAATAGGTTTTCACCTGTACAGGGAAGATTTCCTAAGCCATCTTGAACCAAGGGTTCTAAATCAGAAGCCTGGAGGCCAAGCAATTCTGCGAGCAGCTATGGCAATGCCCGAAGCTCTGCTGGCACCTTCAAAGGAGTCAAAGGCTGCCCTGTTGGAAAACTTTGAAATGTCTTGGGTATGCTTAAGCCAAATGAGGAATTCCTCCCTTTTATCCTCTGGAAAAAAAGGGAGGAAAGTGTGCAGCTTTTCTGCAACTTCTTTTAGAAACATACCCATGTAGAGACTATATGAGTTGATTCTGGCAATAAGCATACTGGCTTGGAAAATTTTCCTACCAAAAGCATCCAAGGTCCTGCATTCTCTTCCTGGAGGAGCAGAAGAGTGTCTCTTTGTACTCTTTATCCTTTTCATAGTTGACTGCACCACAATGGAATGGTGAGGAAGCTGAGTTTTATGAAATCCAGGACAGGGAGGAACACGATACATAGTGTCCAATCTGCGAGAATGAGGAGAGAGAGTGAGAGGAGTCTCCCATAGATCAATCATGTGTTCATAAAGAATCTCATGAATTGGTAAGGTGACTGCCTCTTTAGGAGCCTTAGAATAGCCTAAAATATCCAATTTTTTTGCTCTAGGCTCTGATTCAGAGGTTACTGAAATAGAAAGTCCTTTAGCTACTTCTCTTATGAAGTCTTGAAAGGACAAGTCCTCTGGAGGAGACATCCTTCTTTTTGGAGAAGGCTCTTCAGAAAGGGCTATGGATACTTCAGTAGACTCGTCTGATGTATCAGAATCATCAGAGGAATCAAAGTATCGCCTGTCAGGGTGCTCTTCCAACGCTCGATACGCGTATCGAGCAGTATTGACATCGGGCGTCCCCGGTACCGATAAGCAGCCCAGGACAAGGGACCGCAGCAGCTGGTATCCTGGTCGATGTAGTCGGTACCGGTATCAGCGCTGGTGCAGGTACCGGAGCAGATACCGATAACGGAGTTTCTCGGTACCAGCGGCGTCGCAGCTTGAATGAAGGCCGTAATAGCCCGCTGCATGGACAGAACATTCCGATCCATCAACGCCATGAATGCCTGGAAGTCGGTACCGGGAGATTGTGCCGGTACCCCAGAGCATTCTAACAGGTGATCGGTCGAGGCCGTGCCATCGATGTCAACCTGTAACCCCATAGGAGGAGCTTTGGAAGCCGGAGCTTCCCACCGGGGTTGTTTTGCTGGTACAGGATCCTCAAGGGCAAGCCCGGAGGCATCTCAATGCTTAGAGGGAGATCTACCCTTTGAGGGCCTGCTAGATTTATGTTTGGTTACCTGAGATCCATCAGGAGAAGACCTGGAAGATGTCGATGCTACCGACGCTGCACATGGAGCTTAGCTGCTCGGTTCTGTAAACCCCGTTTAGACAGAGAGCAGGAGGGACAATCTGGAATGGAGTGTTCAGGACCCAAACATTTAAGGCACCATTCATGGGTATCTGTAACAGAAATAGTACCGCTACACTTAGTGCATTTCCTGAACCCGGAGGCTGGTTTTTCCATGAGGAAAATTTTCTTGTAGGCCCTGAGGCCCAAGAGGAAAAATACACTAAGTGAAGAAAATATAGATTTTTTTTTTTTTTTTTGAAAGAGAGAGAGAAAAAGACCGGCGGTACCGGTCCGGAGTCGGGGAAGGCAGACACGCGACCAAAGAAATAAAATAAAATAAAGAACTTCTTCAGCGGTGACAGGGCTCGATCTGCTGGCTCTGCGGCAAAGAAGAACTGAGGAGAGATGGTTAGGAAAGGCGGGAAGGCAACGCGCAGGCGCTGTGGGATGCTCCCAAAAGCTTTCCTTTTTGGGAAGCTTGGGAGAGTTCCCGCGCAGGCTCCGTCGGTACCGACGTACCCATATGTGAAGACTCATTCCTGCTTGTTCCTGGAGATACTATTTAACAGCCTCACAATACGAAGTCAAGCTAACACCACCCAAGCATGGCTCTAAGATCAAACCATTACTAGAATCATTTGAGACTTTTCTTACTTTCAAGAATAGTGCTGTAGAAATGTCTTCTAGATGGGTAACATTAAAGGTCCTGTTAAAGTAACAAGATCTCAAAAGCCAACTTCAACTTGTCAGCTCAGAGTATGATGATATTCAGTTCTATTGAAGAACCACCTCTCAGACATTTGTACGCACAATATGTTAAACCAAAGCATCCGAGTATAAGCTAATTTAAACATGGTGAAAGCATGTAGAACATGGCTGACGGAATTCTTCCCAATCCCTTCACACGCATGTGTGTGCAACCTGTGTTGTGTAGGTGTCAAGGGAGGGGGAGCTGGCAGTTTGAAAGGAGCAATTCTGTAACTACTGGTTTGCTGTATCTAAGTTTCTATGCTACATAAGTTGTAACTGTTCTGTCACAGAAATGCATTGGGTCATTCTTTTTTTTTTGGGAGGGGGGGGGGGCCCGGCGGCGAGGCAGGGCATAGCGGCATTATTGGAAACTTACAGTCCAAACACTGTCTTTTCACTGCTTTTCCCACATGCCAATTTTCACCACATTTTGTTAGATTTTCAGATAGCTATTTTGTCCCCAGAAAAAAACATTTTTAAACTGTTTTCCAAAAAACAATCAATGCCATGCACTTAAAAAAAAAAGTGTAACACAATACTATCTAAGGAGGAGAAAAAAAAAGGGGAGGGGGTAGACAGAGGCTCCACTAAAGCTACAAAGCAACCGATATAAGGCAGCTCATACTGTAGACAAAAAAGGATCAAGAGATTTCCAAATTTTTTCCACCTTCAACATACAATTAATGGAAATTGACACAGCCTCTTCCAATCTGTGCACTAGGCACACAGAATTCTACCAGAAGGTGATGTTTAAAAACAGACACATTTTTCCAGTTATACAACACATGCTGTATTGCAAGAGACAGATTATGAAATAATTTCTCTTATATTTGGTAAGCTCTTCCAATAACAGGAGAGAGTGGAAGAGAATCTGCAGCGTAAACCTAGTATCCAATTTTAAAATACTGCTAACAAAAGACCAAACACCATCCTAAAAGTCTCTCAGTACAACACCGTTATTCAGCACGTGTTTTAACATCCCAACCGCAGAACAATGCCAGCACATGTTGGAAGTCAACAGATTAGCCCTCTGCATTTCAAAAGGCATCCAAACATTCTCACCCTAACTTCCATTGGGTTGAAACTATTAAAAACAGTTTACTAACCAACTCTTGCAAAAGCCTCTCTGAGTTCCTCCAGCTCATCTTTGGAAATCTGTGTTGTATTAGCCATCTCGTGAAACTGAGCAGTACAATATCTGCAATAAAAAAAAAGAATCAAAACAAAAGCAATGAGATTTTTCGAAGTATCTGCTTTCACTACTCCATAAAGAACAAGATTTCCCCAGCATCTAATTCAACTGGAGGTTTTGTTTCATCGTTATTTTAAAAAAGTGCAATCCCTTTTACTTGGCATATTCTCTTCCCAAAGTCTCTCCTAATAACCCGTTATCCAATGAAGATTTCAGGATACACAAAGAATATGCTTGAGAATTTTGCATATGTTAAATATGAATATTCTTCATATCTATCTTATACATATCAAATCATTGATACCCGCAAACCCAGGACAAATTTCTGAATCTCCCATATATGGTTTATTCTTTTAAAATGGCTTTTTCCTGCACCCAAGACAATGCCAAATACTCAACATTCCATTTTCTACTCAACTTACTGCTCAGTCAGTCTACAAATCAGATACCAATGTAAGAGCTTGTGAGGACATCTGGTTGTAACCAATTACTATGCTGAAAGGCGAAATTTGATCACTGTTGAGCAGCAGCACACAGCATATACCCCTGCATTGGTTTATGTCCTTGGAATTTAACCACTCTGTGTAAATGAACCATTGCTTAAACTTATTTCCCATTTAATTTTGAAAGAGTTGTAAGCTATTTTGGTTAGCAGCTGCAACAATGTTCCATTTAAATGTTTGCTTATGCAATTTCTGAGTTAAAATAGAGTTTTAAATCTGAGGGGGAAAGGTGGTCACATTTGTTCAATAGTGCTCAATTCATTATGGTTGGAAGCGACTGAAGCAAAATAGAGGAACAGCTGTTCTAAGCCTCAAAACTCATGGCAGGTTTCATACTGAAACGCTAAAGTATGAACTTAGTCTAGAAACATTCAGAATGGATGGTGATAGAAAGTTTCTGAAATCAGGGGTATAGCTGCCAAATTACAAACGGGCAAAACCATGCTATGATTTATTTTACATATCCCTTCATTTGTGTAACAAGATCAAGAGAGGAAGCAGCAGAGTTGAACAGGCACAGGAACTTTAGGCAATGTGGCTGAAACTGCTGTTCTGACCTATCATTTCTAAGCCATCGCTCCAGGTGTGACCTTGCAAGCACCAGCCTTATGCCAAGTAACTTTCAGAGTAACGCATATAAAGAGATGGGTTTCAAAGTTAAGTATATAAAGTCCAGCAACAGAAGACAATGAATGCATAGTGAAATGTAACTATGTGAGAAATATTAGGACCTTGTCTATACCCTTGGCCATGTGGCTTCTGTATGGAATTTTTGCTAGTCATTCCAGTCTGTATATTCTTGTATGGATCTCTAAAGAAATATACCATAAACTTGTTTTCCTGGAGGATTAGACATGTGTACACCATTCTATACAGGATCATTGCATATTACGTGCCAAGATGCATCATTTATGAGAAACATGGAAATATGTAACACACACACACAGACGAATAGAGACACTAGAGCTCTTGCCAATGAATGCACTCTGACTGCTTCATACTACTACCACATGCACACGGTTTTTCTTACACAGTCAGCAAATGGTTTGCTATAAAAAGCTATTTTGATTTAAAGATGCACGAGCAATAACTGCTCATATATTCCTCCTGGTAAACATAGGGGCATGATTACTAATGTGTGCTACCCAGGTAGCACAGGATTAGCATGCCATATCTGCACCATGCTAAAATCCCTGTGCTATCAAGATAGCACATGTCTGGGCAAGATGAGGGCGTTCCCGCTGAAGCACTGCTAGCACGGACATTTGATACCACCTGTCCTTGTTGCAGGTAATAAGAGTGCAACTAACGCCAACTCAATGGGTGGCGTAAGTTGATCCTGGGGCAGTTTTACCACCATGACACACGTTAACTGCAAGGGGACAGCTGTACTCGCTTCCCTGCAGTAAAACGAGAAGCCCCAGGCTAGTAATGCGGCCCAAATTCACGTTACCAGTGCAGGCCTTAGTAAATATGCTTCATAATGTGACAACTGGGGGTGATCAACCAGAAGCTCAGGAAGGGGATAGTTTATATTTAATAATGTATTTAGAGGCCTCTGTGACATACGAGGTGTGACAAAAGAGAAACCAGACTGTGGCAGCCACGCCCATGACTCAATGCCAATTGGCTAACTACTAATGTCACTGTGTTGTGCAACATCTCACCACTATTCTGCTATAATATTTTTTCTCTCTCTCTGTAGCACACCGCTCCATCGCTTTGTCACGCAATTGGAGGTGGCAGAAACATGGAGCAAAATAATCAAGCTGAAATTTCTGGTTAAGTTCGAGAAGGGCCCAACTGAGTCTCCAACTTCTCCAAAAGGCTTATGAAGAAGGTGCAATGTCAAGGCCGCGAGTCTTCGAGTGGCACAAACCCTTCAAGACTGCCCGTGAGGAAATGGAGGATGACCCAAGTCAGGACATTCTTCCATGACAAAGACGGCTGAGAACATTGACAGACTGAACCAGTGATTGCAGATTGGCAGTGTGGATGATAGCTGATGAGTTCAGTCTGAATAGGAAGTCAGTGCAGACCATCTTGGTGCAGAAGATGGGGATGCGGAAGGTGTGTGCCAAGATGGTACCCAAGCTTTCATTGGACGACCAGAAGGAGCACCGGGTCAATGTTTGTTGAGACTTGCTAGAGAAGATCGGAGAAGATCCAGAGTTCGTTGGCCGAGTTATCACAAGCGACGAAAGTTGGGTTTTCCAGTATGACCCTGAAAGCAAGAGACAGAGCTTGCAATGGACGACTCGACTGTCACCCAGACCCAAGGCGGCGCGCATGTCCAAATCAAGGATCAAGGTCATGCTGATCGCATTCTTTGACCAGAAGGGAGTGGTCCGTCATGAGTTTGTGCCTGAGGGTTAGACAGTCAACCAGCATTTCTACCAGTGGGTCCTCAATCGCCTCCATGACCAGGTTCGGCACAGCATGCGGGCTCTATGGAGAGACAAGTCATGGCTGCTCCACCACGACAACACACCCAAACACACCGCGCTCAGTGTGAGGCAGTTCTTGGCCAACAAACAGATCACAGCTCTCAATCACCATCCTTATTCCCCAGATCTCGCACCATGCGACTTCTGGCTCTTCCCCAGGCTGAAGACTGTGCTCAAAGGAACTCGTTTCGCCTCTGTAGAAGAAATCAAGGCCACTGTGATGAGGGAACTGAGTGACCTCAAGGAGGACGACTTTACAGAGTGCTTCCGTACGTGGTAGAAGCAAATCTCTCAAAGATTTGACTCTCAAAACGTTTTTTCTTATAGCATGGTGCCTTTTGGAGCTCCAGGCACTTGACTGCCAGGATCCTTTTCTGTCTTTTTCCCTGAGGGAGTTACCATTTGAACAGAGCCCTCTTTTCTGCCTACGGTCCTTTTGAATTTTCATGTCAATCAGTTGTGCTTCCTTCCTTTTTTAATGAGCAATCTTCAGGTGACAACCAAGTCCATCACCTGTTGGATGTTGGTAGGGTGTTACACCGTTACCTCAAACTCACTAATACGTTTCATCTTTCTGGGGTGATCTGGGAAACTACAGACCACTGAGCCTGATGTCAGTACCGGGAAAAATGGTAGAAACCATCATAAAGAACAAAATTACTCAGCATGTAGATAGTCGTGACCTAATGGGAGACAGCCAACATGGCTTCAGACAAGGAAGATCTTGTCTTACTAATCTGTTATTTTTTTTGAAGGTGTGAATAAACAGGTGGACAAAGGTGAGTCGGTTGATATAATGTATCTGGACTTTCAGAAAGCCTTTGACAAGGTCCCTCAGAGACATCTGGCAAAATTAGAGTCATGGGATAGGAGGCAGTGTACTACTGTGGATCAGGAACTGGTTAAAAGATAGAAAGCAGAGGGTAGGGCTAAATGGCCAATTTTCCCAATGGAGAAAGCACAGTTACTTACCTGTAACAGGTGATCTCTGGGAACAGCAGGAATAAGTCTTCACATATGGGTATCGTCGGTACCGACGGAGCCTGCACGGGAACGCTCCCCAGCGTCCAGAAAGAAAACTTTTGGGAGCATCCCACAGCACCTGCGCGCTGCCTTCCCGCCTTTCCTAACCGCCTCTCTCCAGTTCGAGTTTTAAGCTGAGACAGAGAGAGAGAGAGGAAAGGAAAGGAAAGATAGATAGAGAGATACAACTCCTAGGGGAGGTGGGTGGGTTGTGAAGACTTATTCCTGCTGTTCCCAGAGATCACCTGTTACAGGTAAGTAACTGTGCTATCTCCAGGAACAAGCAGGAATGAGTCTTCACATATGGGGACTCCCCAGCTAGAGATGCCAGGGAGATCTCCAAGGTTGTGAGTCCCTGAGAAGGGCTCTACATTCCCCCATGGATCTCGGGCATCCAACCAGGGATGGGGGGTAGGAGTTGATTAGGTATGGAACAGGTGTTTGAGAACAGCCTGACCAAACAAGGCATCCCGGCGGGAGTCCTTGTCCAAGCAGTAATGGGCTGTAAAGGTATGAACCGAGGCCCAGGTGGCCGCTCGACAGATTTGGTCGATGGACACAGAGTTTAGATGAGCCATAGAGGCTGCCATGGCCCTCACATTGTGAGCTGTGACATGGCCCTCCAGAGAAAGGTTCTTACTCTGGTAAGCGAAGGAAATACACTGAGCAATCCAATTGGACAGAGTTCTCTTAGAGACGGGATGTCCTAAATGAGAGGGATCAAAAGCAACAAAAAGTTAAGAGGACTTTCTATGTTGCTGTGTCCTGTGTAAGTAGAAAGCAAGTGCTCTCTTACAATCCAGGGTATGAAGATTCCTCTGCACTTGATGCATGAGATCCTGGAAAAAAGACAGATAAATACATCTCCTGGTTCAGATGAAAAGGGGAGACCACTTTAGGCATAAAGTGTGGATTAGTCCTGAGGACTACCTTGTCATGATGGAACCTTGTATAAGTAGGATTAGCCACCAAGGCTTGCAGCTCACTGATACGGCGAGCTGAGGTGACTGCAATGAGAAAAATAACCTTCCAGTAAAGGAATTTCAAGGAGGTAGTGGCTAAGGGTTCAAAGGGTGGCTTCATAAGCTGCCCAAGAACCAAATTCAAATCCCATGCCACTGGAGGAGGTCTAATGGGAGGTTTAGTTAAAAGAAGGCCTCTCATGAATCTAGCAATAAGAGGATGAGAGGAAATAGGATGTCCATTGAGAGGCTTAAGGGATGCTGCAATAGCACTCAAATGGACTCTCACTGAATTTGTTTTAAGGCCTGCATGGGATAAATGCAGCAAATACTCTAGTAAAGAATTCAGAGGTATTGCAAGAGGGTCAAGACCCTTCTCTGCACACCAAATGGAAAAACGTTTCCATTTAAAAGCATATGAACGTCTGGTGGAAGGCTTTCTGGAAGCATGAAGGATATCCTTCACTTGCTGAGAAAGGTGTAAATCCTGAAGGTCTAGGCCTTCAGCAATCAGGCCCTGAGATGGAGACTGAGGATTTGGGTGCCACAAGGTTCCCTCCTCCTGGGAGAGGAGATCTGGAGCAGACCCCAGGTCTAGGGAGGGAGCTTGAGAGAGATGCAGAAGCAGAGGGTACCACACCTGGCGTGGCCAAAGTGGTGCTATGAGGATCATAGACCCCTTGTCTCTCTGAAGCTTGAACAGAGTCTTGGGGATGAGGGGAATAAGTGGAAAGGCATAGAGGAAGTCTTGTCCCCAATGAAGGAGGAAGGCATCCCTGGCCTGCACTCCCTGACATGGAATCCTGGAACAAAACCGGGGAAGTATGGCATTCCACGGACTTGCAAACAGGTCTATGTCTGGGGTACCCCAAATCTGAAAAATCCTGGCTATCTGGTCCCCATAGAGGGACCATTCGTGCGAAAGCAGAACTCGACTGAGTCTGTCTGCCCAAGAGTTTTGAACCCCTGGAAGATACACTGCCATGAGATGGATTTGATGCTCTCTGGCGAAGGCCCACAATCTCAGAGCTTCGTTGCAAAGCGACAGAGAGCCAGTCCCTCCCTGCTTGTTCACGTAGAACATGGCTACCTGGTTGTCCATGTGGATGAGGACTGTCTTGTAGCTGAGCAGGGTGTGGAAGACAGAGCCAGAAAGATTGCTCTGAGCTCTAAGAGGTTGATATGAAGAGGGGTCTCCTGTGGAGACCAGATGCCCTGGGTCGAGAGATATTGTAGATGAGCCCCCCAACCCTTTGGAGAGGCATCTGTTGTAAGGGTTTCTTGGGGTAACACCTGTTGAAAGGGGGACCCCAGCAACAAATTTTGAGTGGACTTCCACCAGTGGAGGGACCAAAAGAGGCGACTGGAGGTTGCTATTTTGTCTGACAGGCAGCCTGATGCCTGGGTCCATTGAGTGGATAGAGTTCACTGCGCTGCCCTCATATGAAGGCGAGCATAAGGAACCACATGCACCGTGGATGCCATGTGACCTAAGAGTTGCAACATCTCTCGAGCAGTTAAATGGGATTTTAACTGAATCTGGGAGGCTAACTGCAACAAGCGTAGGCAATGGGCCTGGGGAAGATAGGCCTTTGCAGTTGTGGTATCCAGTAAGGCCCCTATGAACTCTAGAGACTGAGTAGGTGGTGAGATGGGATTTTGGAATGTTGATTACCAGTCCCAGATACTGAAGAACACACTTTGTGCAGGCCAGGGAAGCCTGGGCCTCTGACTGGGATGGAGCAGAGGCCAGACCGAAAGGAAGCACTTTGTATTGGTAGTGCTTTCCTTGGTAAAGGAACCGAAGGAACCTTCTGTGTGTTGGATGGATGAGGACATGGGTGTACGCATCCTTGAGATCTAGAGAACAAAGCCAGTCCTGACTCTGGAGGTATGGAAGGAGAGTTCCGAGAGAAGTCATCTTGAATTTCTCCTTGCATAGAAACTTGTTCAACTCTCTGAGATCTAATATGGGTCTGTAGTCCCCCGTTTTCTTTGGGATGAGAAAATAAGGGGAGTAGAACCCTGAGCCCTGTTGAAGAAGAGGTACTTCTTCTATTGCCCATTGGGCAAGAAGGGTAGCAATCTCTTGACCTAGAAGGTTGAGGAGAGATGTTGGAGAATTGAATTGTTTCACCATGGTGTGAGGAGGAAGGTTTAAGAAATGAAGCTTGTACCCTTCCCTTATGATGGAGAGGGTCCATTGCTCTGCTGTGATTTGTTCCCATCTGGGAGCAAAGTGAGCTAACCTTCCTGGGATGGTGAGAGGCTCTGGATGTTCTAGAGCCAGAAAGGCTAAGTTCTCTAGTGGAAAGTCAAAGGCCCTGAGGAGGCTGAGGCTGTTGGGCCATAGCAGTCCTCGCAGCCTGAGGTTTGGCCTGTTTTGGTTGTTGCTGTCTCTTTGTAGCAAAACGACCTTGAGAAGAGGCCTGACCATAACCAGAAGAGAATTTCCCTTTCTTTGGGAAAGATCCCTTTTTGAACAACCTCTTTTTAAAAGGAGCAGTAGTAGACTTTGAAAGTCTATCTAAAGCAGAATTTTCAGCATCCATCTGGTTGGCCTTTGACAGGTTTTCGCCTGTACAGGGAAGGTTACCTAGACCATCCTGTACCCAGGATTCCAAATCAGAGGCTTGCAACCAAGCAACTCTGCGTGCACCTATGGCAATAGCCGAGGCTCTACTGGCCCCCTCAAAAGAATCAAAGGCTGCACGGTTGGAGAACTTGGATAATCCTGTGCATGTTTAAGCCAGGTGATATATTCTTCTCTCTTATCTTCTGACATAAAAAGAGATAAGGTTTGCAAATGATCTGTAACTTCTTTTAGAAACATCCCCATATAGAGACTATAGGAGTTGATTCTGGCTACAAGCATACTGGCCTGGAAGATTTTCCTGCCAAAGGCATCTAGGGTTCTGCATTCTCTTCCAGGAGGAGCAGAGGAGTGCCTTTTTGTACTCTTGATCTTTTTCATAGCAGACTCTACCACAATGGAGTGGTGAGGAAACTGAGTCTTATGAAACCCAGGACAAGGAGGAACACGATAGATTGTATCCAACCTTCTAGAATGAGGGGAGGCGGAAAGAGGAGTCTCCCATATGCCCAACATGTGATCATAAAGAATCTCATGTATTGGTAAGGTGGCTGCCTCTTTAGGAGCCTTAGGATATTGTAGGATATCTAATTTTTTGGCTCTAGGTTCAGTTTCAGAGGTCACTGAGATGGACAGGCCTTTGGCCACCTCCCTAATGAAGTCCTGAAAAGACAAGTCTTCAGGAGGAGACATTCTCCTTTTTGGAGAAGAGGGTTCCTGAGGAAGGATCCCCAATGCTTCAATTGAGGCCTCTGAAGTATCAGAGTCTTCAGAGGAATCGAAGTATTGACTGTCTGGATGCTCTCGCAGAGCCCGATACGCGTACCGGGAGGTATCGACATCAGGAGTAATCGGTACCGAGTCGGTACTGATGGGCATCACTGGATAACGTACCGCTGCCATTGATGCTGATGTTGATGCAAGCGGTACTGGTATCGGAACCGATTTTGGATCCGGTACCGGAATCGGTACAGGTACCGACAACGGGGTTTGTTGAGGTACTGTAGGCGTCGCAGCCTGTATGAATGCCGTGATGGAACGCTGCATGGTCAGAATATTCTGATCCATTGACGCCACCAATGTCTGGATGTCAGTACCGGTGGTAACCGCCGGTACCCCAGAACATTGTAACAGGTGATCGGTCGAGGCCAAGCCATCGATGTCAACCTGTGACCCCATAGGTAGAGCTTTGGAAGCCGGAGCCTCCCGCCAGGATAATTTTGCTGGTGTGGATTCCTCAAGGGTAAGTCCGGGGGCATCTCGATACTTAGAGGGAGATGAACTCTTTGAGGACCGGCCAGATTTAAGTTTGGTTACCTGAGATCAATGAGATGAAGAAGCAGCCCTGGAAGACGTCGATGCCACAGAAGCTGCATCGGAGGGAAACAGGGTACTGAGTTTGGCTGCTCGATTTTGTAACCCTCTCTTAGACATCATGGAACAGGACTCACAATCCGCAATGGAGTGGTCAGGACCTAAACATTTTAGACACCAGTCATGGGTGTCAGTGACAGAAATAGTGCTACTGCACTTCGTGCACTTTTTAAACCCGGAGGCGGGTTTTTCCATGAGGAAAAATATATCCGTAGGCCTAAGGCCCCAGAAGAAAAAATGCACTGAAAAGAGTAGGTTTTGTTTTGTTTTGTTTTTTCAAAGAAAGAAAAAAGGCTGGTGGTACCGGTCCGGAATCGAGAAGGCAGACACACGACTAAAGAAAAATAAAAGAAAATAAAAAATTGTTCAGCGGTGACAGGAAACACGACCTGCTGGCTCCGCGGAAAAGAAGAACTGGAGAGAGGCAGTTGGGAAAGGCAGGAAGGCAGCTCGCAGGCGCTGTGGGATGCTCCAAAAAGCTTTCCTTTTGGACGCTGGGGAGCGTTCCCGCACAGGCTCCGTCGGTACCGACGATACCCATATGTGAAGACTCATTCCTGCTTGTTCCTGGAGATATGCAGCTATCACTGCAATGCATTTTGTGAACACTCTTGGAGCAGAGGCCAGACCGAAAGGAAGCACTCTGTATTGGTAGTGCTTTCCCTGATAAAGGAACCGAAGGAACCTTCTGTGTGTTGGATGGATGAGGACATGGGTGTACACATCCTTGAGATCTAGAGAACAAAGCCAATCCTGACTCTGAAGGTATGGAAGGAGAGCACCGAGAGAAATCATCTTGAAATTCTCCTTGCATAGAAACTTGTTCAATTCTCTGCGATCTAATATGGGTCTGTAGCCCCCTGTTTTCTTTGGGATAAGAAAATAGGGGAGTAGAACCCTGAACCCTGTTGAAAAAGGGGTACTTCTTCTATCGCCCTTTGGGCAAGAAGGGTAGCAATCTCCTGACCCAGAAGGTCGAGGAGAGATGTTGGAGAATTGAACTGTCTCACCATAGTGTGAGGAGGAAGGTTTAAGAAATGGAGCTTGTACCCCTCCCTTATGATGGAGAGGGTCCATTGTTCTGCTGTGATTTGTTCCCATCTGGGAGCAAAGTGAGCTAACCTTCCTGGAATGGTGAGAGGCTCTGGTTCTTCTAGGGCCAGAAAGGCTAAGTTCTCTAGTTGTAAGTCAAAGGCCCTGAGGAGGCTGAGGCTGTTGGGCTGTAGCAGTCCTTGCAGCCTTAGGCTTGGCTTGTTTAGGTTGTTGCTGACGCTTTGCAGCAAAACAACCTGCAGAAGATGCCTGGTGACCATAACCAGGATAATATTTCCCTTTTTTGGGAAAGAAAGCCTTTTTGAATAACCTTTTTCTAACAGAAGCAGAAGTAGACTTTGAAAGTCTATCTAAGGCAGAATTCTCAGCATCCATCTGAGTGGCCTTTGCTTGCCAATCCTTGCCAAAAAGGTTTTCACCTGTACAAGGAAGATTTCCTAATCCATCCTGGACCCAGGGTTCCAAATCAGAAGACTGTAACCAAGCAAGTCTGCGTGCACCTATGGCAATAGCCGAGGCTCTGCTGGCACACTCAAAAGAGTCAAAGGCTGCACGGTTGGAAAATTTGGAAACATCCTGGGCATGTTTAAAGCCAGGTGAGAAACTCCTCCCTTTTATCTTCTGAGACAAAAGGAGATAAAGTTTGCACATGATCTGTAACCTCCTTTAGAAACATCCTCATATAGAGACTATAGGAGTTGATTCTGGCAGTAAGCATATTGGCCTGGAAGATTCTCCGTCCAAAAGCATCCAAGGTTCTGCATTCTCATTCTGCATTCTCTTTCTGGAGGATTAGATGCACTCTATCTTCTTCATAGCAGACTCCACCACAATAGAGTGGTGAGGAAGCTGAGTCTTATGAAAGCCAGGACAAGGAGGAACACGGTACATGGTGTCCAACCTGCGAGAATGAGGGGAGGTAGTAAGAGGTGTCTCCCATATGCCCAACATATGATCATAAAGGATCTCATGACTTGGTAAAGTAGCTGCCTCTTTAGGAGCCTTAGGATATTGTAAAAATATCCAATTTCTTGGCTCTAGGCTCTGGTTCAGGGGGCACTGAAATAGAGAGGCCCCTGGCCACTTCTCTAATGAAGTCTTTAAAAGACAAGTCTTCTGGAGGAGACAATCTTCTTTTTGGAGAAGAGGGCTCCTGAGGAAGGAGTACCGATGCTTCGACAGAAGCCTCCGATTCATCAGAGTCTTCGGAGGAATCGAAGTATCGCCTGTCTGGATGCTCTTGCAGAGCCCGATACGCGTACCGAGTGGTATCGACATCAGGAGTGATAGTTACCGATGGGCATCACAGAACAGGGTACCGCTGCAGTCGACACCGAAGCCGATGTCGATGCAATCGGTACCGGCACCGGAACCGATATCGGTGCCAGAACCGGTACAGACAACAGAGTTTGTTGCGGTACCGGAGGCGTCGCAGCTTGTATGAATGCTGTAATGGCATGCTGCATGGTCAGAATATTCTGATCCATCGACGCAACCAATGCCTGGATGTCGGTACCAGTGGAAACCACCGGTACCTCAGAACATGGCAACAGGTGATCGGTCGAGGCCACACCATCGATGTCAACCTGTAACCCCATAGATGAAGCTTTGGAAGCCGGAGCTTCCCGCCGGGGTAATTTTGCCGGGGTAATTTTGCCGGTGCAGGATCCTCGAGAGCAAGCCTGGAGGCATCTCGATACTTAGAGGGAGATCTACCCTTCGAGGACCGGCTGGACTTATGTTTGGTTACCTGAGATCCATGGGAGGAAGCAGCAGCCCTGGAAGATATCGATGCCACCGAAGCTGCATCAGAGGGAAATAGGGTACTGAGCTTGGCCGCTCGATTCTGTCGACCTCTTTTAGACATCATGGAACAGGACTCACAATCGGTGATGGAGTGGTCAGGTCCCAAACATTTTAGACACCAGTCATGGGTGTCGGTGATAGAAAGAGTACTGCTGCACTTTGTGCACTTTTTAAACCCGGAAGCGGGCTTTTCCATGAGGAAAATTTTGCTAGGCCTAAGGCCCAGAAGGAAAAGTTGCACAGAAGTGGGAAACGGTAGTTTTGTTTTGTTTTGTTTTTTAAAAGAAAGAAGAAAAGACCGGCGGTACCGGTCCGACGTCGAAGAAGGCAGACGCGCGACCAAAGAAATAAAGAAAAATAAAGAACTTCTTCAGCGGTGACAGGAACACGACCTGCTGGCTCCGCGGAAAAGAAGAACTGGAGAGAGGCGGTTAGGAAAGGCGGGAAGGCAGCGCGCAGGCACTGTGGGATGCTCCCAAAAGCTTTCTTTCTGGACGCTGGGGAGCATTCCCACACAGGCTCCGTCGGTACCGACGATACCCATATGTGAAGACTCATTCCTGCTTGTTCCTGTAGATAGGTGAATAGTGGTGCACCCCAGGGATCTGTGCTGGGTCCACTGCTTTTTGATATATTCATAAATGACCCGGAAAGTGGAATAACGAGTGAGGTTATCAAATTTGCAGATGACAAAACTTTTTAAAGTTGTTAAAACCCAAGAGGATTGTGTAAAATTGAAGAGGATCTTGATAAATTGTAAGACTGGCAATCAAAATGGCAGATGAAATTTAATGTGGACAAGTGCAAAGTTATGCACCTAGGGAAGAACCACCCAAACTATGGTTACACGATGCAAGGTTCCACACTAGGAACCACCACCCAGGAAAAAGATTTAGGCATCATTGTGAACATGTTAAAACCCTCGGCCCATTGTGCAGTGACGGCCAAGAGAGCAAACAGAATGCTGGGTATCATAAGGAAAGGAATGGAAAATAAAACAAAAGATATTATAATGCCTCTATATCGTTCCATGGTGAGACCGCACCTTGAATATTGGGTGCAATTCTGGTCACCGTATCTTAAAAAGGATATAGCGTTATTAGAAAAGGTTCAGAGGAGAGCCACCAAAATGGTAAAGGGGATGGAAGGATACTCCTATGAAGAAAGACTAAAAAGGTTAGGGCTCTTTAACCTGGAAAAGAGATGGCTGAGGGGAGATACGATAGATGTCTATAAATTAATGATTGGAATGGAACGGGTAAACGTAGATCAATTTTCTATATTCTGATAGCGTAAACAGACTAGGGGACATGCAATGAAGCTACAGGGTAAACTATTTAAGACTAATAAAAGAAAATATTTTTTCACTCAACGTGTAATCAAACTTTGGAATTTGTTACCGGAGGATGTAGTAAAGGCTATTAGTGTAGCTGGGTTTAAAAAAGGTTTGGACAAGTTCCTGGAGGAAAGGTCCATAATCCATTATTAAAAAGGGACCAGGATATCAATGCTTGACCCAATACAAGCATTGTGGAACCTGTGTCTTTTGGGGAAACTGCTAGGTACGTATGACCTAGTTTGGCCACTGTTGGAAACAGGATACTGGGCTTGATGGACCTTGGTCTCACCCAGTATGGCATATCTTATGTTCTTATGAATGCACTAGTGCATTAACTCGGGGGGGGATTACTTTGAAGGGGACAATACATAATTTCTCTGTAGATTTTCTAATTAAGCATTTATGGGACAGTCTTGTTTCTTTTTTGTCATACCTCGTAAGAGCCGGGGGGGGGTCCACCTTCCTGGTCTCCATCTTTGAAGCAGATCACAATAGATTCATGCATTTATTTTTCCATAGTTAGAATGTTTTTGTGTCAAAGTAAAGATATTTTTGGATTTGTCAAGAATAACTCAAAATTAAAAGTAAAGTTTTCAGAGCTCTACCAGAAGGTTTTAGCTCTTGGGACCACTATGGTTTTGTATATAATTCCCCTGCAAATGTTTACTTACATTGTTAAGCACACATTTTATATCCCACTGAAGTTGAAAACTCTTGAATATAAACAAAACTCCTCAAGTATGATGGTGTGGCTATAAAGTCTAAGGTGGGAGGAGGAGAAAGACTATCTGGTCTATGATCTTCTGATATAGCGTAGCTACTCACCGTAACAGGTGATCTCTGAAAACAGCAGAAAGCAGTCTTCACATATAAGAGATATCGGTACAGTCCGAGTCTGGTGCAGAACACTCCCCAGCATCCAATAGGAATGCTTTTGGGACTGCCACTCCACGCATGCATGTATGCCTTTCTGCCTTCCCAACTAGTCACTTCAGTCAGGTTAAAAGCAGAGTAAAAACACTCATAGAAGCAGGTGGAAATACAACTTGAAGGGGAGATGGGCAGATTGCGAAGACTGCTTCCTGCTGCTCCCGGAGATCACCTGTTACAGGTGAGTAACCACAAAACCTCCAGGAACAAGCAGGAAGTCAGTCTTCACATATGGGACTCCCTAGCCCACAACATCCTAGCAAGAGGAAGAATCAGAGGCCCATACAGAGGGTTGCAGCAGGTATCAGACGGACCCAGCTCGTTCAGTACATTCCTCGTGGGTTAGTCGAATAGGCAGTAGGCAAGTTGTTTTAGACTTGAAACAGATTACATAGTACAGATTGTACGAATTGAGCATCTCTGCTGGAGTCTTTGTCCAGGCAATAGTGAGCCACAAAGGTATGCAAGTAAGATGGCTTGGCAGATTTCTGGGATTGAGACCAAACGAAAGGTTGGCCAGAATAGCAGCCATAACTGACATTACGAGCTGTGACTTGCTTATTTCCAGGCTGGACTGTCTCTCCAGAATCATAAGACATGCAGTCTGCAATCCAGTTCAACAGAGTCCTTTTGTAAATTGGTAAGTCAAGATGACTTGGATCAAAGGAAAGAGTTGAGAGGATTGGCGATGACCCTTAGTGCAGACAAGATAGAAAGCAAGCGCTCTCTTGCCATCAAGAGTATGAAGCTTGGCCTCAGCTCTAAAGATGGGAGAGGCCTGAGAAAAAATGTTTGTAGTGAGATAGATTGGTTTAAGTGAATGGAAGTAACCACTTTCGGGAAAACCTTTGGGTGTGTCTGGAGGACCACCTTGTCATGGTGGAATCTAATGTATGGAGTGTAGTCCACCAGAGCTTGTAGCTCACTGACTCTTCAGGCTAAAATTAATGCAACAAGGAAAAGGACTTTCCAGGTTAGGAACTTTAAAGGAGCTGTAAAGGAGCTGATGCCATTGGCTCAAAGGAAGTGAGCATGAGTTGCGCATGAACATTTAAGTCCTACCACAATAGGTGGAAAACGGAGAAGCGGTTTGTTAAGAGAAGGCCTCATATAAATCGTGGAGTGGAGATTAGAGTGATTCTCCCATGGATGGTGGGAAGCGGAAATGGTACTCAAGGGTACCCTCACTGAATTGGTCTTGAGACCCAATGAGGATAAATGCAGTAGGTACTGGAGTAGGTGCTGCACCGAACAGGTGAAAGGATCCAGGCTTTTCTGCAAGCATCAAAAAGAAAATCTGCGCTATTTAAAAGCATAGAAATGAAAGGTAGATTCCTTTCAGGAAGATACAGGGACTTGTAAAATATCTTCTGGAAGCTCTAATCCCAAGAGGGTGAAACGCTCAGCAGCCAGGCCACCAAGTGCAGAGTCTTGAGGCTGGAGTGTAGAAAAGTTCCCTGATCCTACAAGAGCAGGTTGAGCTCGCAACCCAGTCTAAGGGGAGAAGCCTGAGCTAGGTGAAGAAGAAATGGAAACCAGGTCATCTGGGCCAAAAGAGGGCAATGAGGATGATCATTCCCCGGTCTATTTGAAGTTTGAAAAGTGTCTTTGGCATGAGAGGGAGAGGAGGAAATGCATATAGCAGACCCTGTCTCCAGTGCAAGAGAAATGTATCCAAACTCTCACTGCAGGGAGACTGAATTCTTGAGCAGAAGAGAGGTAGTTGGGTGCTGTATGGAGAAGCAAAGAGATCAAGTTCGGGCGTCCCACATAGTTGAAACAAGTGTTGTGAGATCAGAGGATCCAGCATCCACTCGTGCAGGTGGAGGACCAGATCGAGTGTCAGCTAACTGATTCTCTTCCCCTGGGAGATAAACAGCATGCAGATAAATCCCGTGAGCTATCACAAAATTCCAGAGGCAGATTGCCTCCTTACAGAGGGGGCGAGAACTTATTCCTCCCTGTTTGTTAACAATAAAACATGGCAACTTGATTGCCTGTCTGAATCAGGATGGACCGTCCTACAAGGTGTGGAGAGAAGACGAGTAGGGCATTGGAAATCGCCCCGAGTGCCAGAAGACTGATGTGAAAAAAATTCTCCTGATGAGACCACAGTCCTTGGGTCATGAGGCTGTTGAGGCGAGATCCCTACCTGTGCTTGGATGCATCGGTTGTTAGGGTACTCTGAAGTACAGACCTTTGAAAAGGTATCCCTACGCTTACGTTGTGCAGCATGCACTACCACTGAAGGGAGCTTATCATTTGTGGAGAAATGATTATGTGATCTGATAGATGACCTGTGGATTGTGTCCACTGCTGTGACAGGTTCCATGGTCCTACACACATGTTGGGATGGGCATGTGGTACAACATGGACTGTGGAAGCCATGTGGCCTCGTAAGCAAAGATGGCAGATACAGTTGTCTGCCCCTGAAAATGAGTGCCAAGAGTGACCAGTCGAGTCTGGCAGTCATTTGGCAAGAAAGCTTGGGCTTGAACCGTTTCTAGGCGAGCCCCTATAAACACCAGTTCTTGAGCTGGAGTGAGGTGGGACTTTGGATAGTTTATTATGAATCTTAAGTCTGGATGGTCTGACGAAGGGCCACGATGACGGATTGTGGGGTATCTGCCTTGATCAGCCAATCTAAGTAAGGGAACAGAAAGATCCCCAAAGTGCGGAAATGGACTGTGACAACAGCCAGACACTTTGAAACCTCTGGGGCTGAAACCAGATCAAAGGGAAGAACTCTATACTGGTAATGGTGTTTGAGAAATACAAACCTGAGGAATTTTCTGTAATTGAAGTGTATCAAGGTGTGTGTATATGCATCCTTGAGATCCAGAGAGCATAGCCAGTCGTTTTGCTGGAAATAAGGGAAAAGTGTACAGAGTAAAATCATTTTGAACTTCTCCTTGACTAGGAATTTGTTGAGATTTTTGAGATCTAGGATAGGCCTGTGGCCTCCCGACCTCTTTGGGATAAGGAAATAGTGGGAGTAGAATCCTTGACCTTGCCGAGATGGAGGGACCTCCTCGATCGCTCCCTGCGAAAGAAGAGTGAGGATCTCCTGTTCAGAATAAGGTGGCCTGTTGGATGTCCATGGTGGCTTGGCCTACAAAGTGAGCAGGTGGTGGCGACATGAAACACAGTTGGTGGCCCCTGCTGACTAACTGCAAGGTCCAAGGTTCTGAGGCGATAGTAGTCCATCAATGTACGGAGAGAACCAATCTCCTTGGAATTTGGGGAGGAACAGGAGATGTTATAGGACAACTGGCCATGCTCTGCCAGAGAGTCAAAAACTCTGTGTAGATTGTGACTGAGGGACAGGCTTCAAAAGCATCAAATGCTGCTTTTGTAAGGAACTTTGAAGTGTTTTCGGTGTGAGAGACAAGGACTTGATGAGGGGCCTGTTTCTCAGGAGGTAGAAGGGAAGTAAATTTCGACAGGTCTCCCCTGCTAACCCTGCAAGCGGAGGTGAGCGCGACTAGGACCACCACCTTCCGGAGGCTTCGATAAGAGCAGACCCTTAGGAAGCGGGTCACCAGCAGCTGGACCGAGGGGGGGGGGGTTGCCATCCACCAGGTGGTGATGCACCCTGATGGAGTTCAATTTAAGCCTGGCTTGTGAGAGGTGGAGAAGGTACAGTAGCACCAGTCCCACCAGGCAGGAGAATGGGTTGGTCCCATGCTCTGCACATCACATTGAAAACCTGTGCTATTTGAGGGCGCATGCTTTCCTAATAAAAAGCTTACGAGAGACTAGCAGGATTTCCTCTACCTCACCCGAGAGGTTGAAAGGGGCTAAGGGAACCCAGGTTGGGGTGCACAAGAGAGCGCCCATCCTGGGACAGGAGCCCTGGAGAGTTCCCCAATGGGAAAGGAGTCTCCACTGATAGCCAGAGGAGTAACAGGAACCATGATTGCCTGGGCCATCGAGGGGCTATCAGGATGAGCATGGCCTTGTCGCGGAGGGTCCTGAACAATGTCTTGGCAATTAGTGGTGTGGATGGGAAGGCGTACATGAGGCCTTCTGACCACAAGATGAGAAATGTGTCTGCTGCCATCCTGGAGAGATGGGCCTGCCGGGAACAGAAGTGGGGCAGCCCGGTCTATCTCGGGTTCCCCCCCAGAGCTGAAAGAGCCAGTCGGCCACACTGTGGTCCAGCTGCCACATAAGGCTGGAGGACCCTGCTCAATCTGTCTGCCAGTAAGTTGTTCTGACCTGGCAGGTATACTGCCTACAGGAGTATACCCTGTCAGACTGCATAGGAGCAGAGGATCACTGCCTCAAGGCAGAGGGCATGAGACCATGTGCCCCCCTGTTTGTTCTCACAGAACATTGCCACCTGGTTGTCCATCTAGACCAACACCTGCTGGTGATGTAGCAGTGGCAAAAGACTCTGAGGGTTAAGTATATCGCTTGTAGCTCCAGGAGACTGATCTGCTGATTTCTCTCGTCCTGCAACCAACTGCCCTTGGTGTGGAGTTTCTTGCAGTGGGCTCCCCAGCTGAGCAGGGAGGCATCCATGGCGAAAACCCTTAAGGGGCTCGGGGCTTGAAAAGGCATCCCCGCCTCGAGGTATTGAGGAGTCCGCCACCAGGTAAGGGAGTCAACCAACTGGCAGGTTACTGAGACTTTGTCCTGGAGGTGTCCCGTGGCCTATGTCCACTGGTCCCAAAGGCATCACTGTGTGGCCCTCAGGTGGAGGCAGGTGTCTGGGGTGACATGGTCTGTGGCGGCCATGTGCCTGAGTAGGCGCAGGAACCGCCATGCAGGTACTGAGGGATGGTGCTGTATGTCCAGGACCAGGGCCTGAGCCCTGAGACGGTCAGCTCAGTCTCTGGGCAGGAAGGCCTTTGCATGGAGGGTGTCCAGTCTTACCCCTATAAACGCCAGACACTGTTGGGAGGAGGTGGGACAAGGGGTAGTTTATCACAAACCTCAAGTGTTTCAGGACCTGGATGGTACATGCAGTTGCCTGCTGCATCTGAGGCCGTTCCTCCCTTTATGAGCCAGTCGTCCAGGTAGAGGAAGACAAAGACCCCCTTGGAGGCGGAAGGTGGCGAATATGACTGCCAGGCATTTTGTGAAGACCCTTGGGGCAGAGGCCAAGCCAAAAGGCAGCACCCTGTATTGGTAGTGCCCCCCCCCCCCCCCAATCATGAACTGCAGGGTACTGCCTGTGGTTGGGGTCAATAAGGATGTGGATATAAGCATCCTTCAGATCCAAGGAGCATAGCCAATCTCCCTGCTGGAAGACGGACAGCAATGTTCCAAGGGAGAGCATCTTGAACTTCTCCCTCACCAGGAACTTGTTCAGGTTGTGCAGGCTGAGGATGGGCCTTAGGCCTCCTGTCCCTTTTTGGCATGATGAAGTACCTGGAGTAGAATTCCTTGCCTCTGAAATGGTGGGGTACTGGTTCTACCACTTTGTCCTCGGCAAGACCTTCAAGCTCCTTCAGTAGAAGGTCCCAGTGAAGGCGAGACCTGAGGGGCTCTCCTGGAAAATAAGGGGGAGCTGTCAAAATCAGATAGAGGAGGTAGTCCTCCCTGACCACCCGCAGTGCCAAGGAATTGGTGGTAATAGTTGGCCACCTTTGGGCATAGTGGATCAGATGTCCCCCTGTAGGCTGTTGATCTCCTTGCGATAGAGAGGCTGTACCCCAGAAGTCAAAAGCTCCCGCCTAGCTGGGCCAGGGGTTTGGGAGCCTTCTGCTTACGAGGGCCATGCCCATGTCCCTTGGCCTGCTGACCCTGCTGGGGAGGCCTGAAAAGGTGAGTAGCTTTTTACCCAAGCCCTTCTGTCGGGGAGGGGCAGCGGTCTTTTTCGAGAGCCTGGTCCTCTTCATGAATTCAATCTCCAGCTTGGCAGCCTTGTCGGTCATGGGCTTGCCAAAGAGGTTCTCTCCTTGGAATGGGACATCAACTAATTTGTCCTGAACCCATTGCTCGAAATTGGAGTGTCTGGCGCTGATGCCCACCGTCACTACTCAAGCCGTCGACTCAAAGTCATCATATAGGCTGCCCGAGACAAATTTGGAGCACTCAGACAGCCTTCGCCATGTTCTTGAACTGCTGCAGGGGTTCCTTGGACAGACCAGCCAAGAACCTGGCAATTTCCTTTGCCAGTTCTCTCAGGTACATGCCCATGTACAGCTGATAGGCCTGGATATGGCCGGTGAGCATTGAGCCCTGGTAACACTTTCTGCCAAGGGCGTCCAAGGTATATGCCAACCTGCTGGGAGGCAGAGGAGGGCATCTTCTGACTCTTCAGTTGACATATGACTGACTCCACCACTATGGAGTTGTGTGGCAGCTGTGATTTCTGTAAGTCCGGACTCCAGCGAACTCAATACACTGAGTCAAACCACTTGCTCACCACTGGCACCGATGCCGGTGTCTCCCACATACGGAGCATTAGCCATTCCAGGATGGGAGGGATGGGCACTTTAAGCGATTCCTTTGGAGGGGCTTCATACTGGAGGATTTCTAGCTCCTTCGCCAGAGGGTCCTCCTCACATTCCATCTGGAATGCTAGGGCCTTAGACATTTCCCTGACGAAGTCAAGGAACGCCATGTCCTCCGGCGGGGACCACCACCATGGCTCTGAAGTGGGAGAGTCCGAGGGGACATTGCAAATGTGATGGATATTGGGTGACTCCTCATCCTCCATCTCCCACTTGGAGTAGTCCATCAAGGACTATGGAAGGATGGTCTGCGGGCCCCGGGGCTGATCCCAGCTAAAGTTCTTTTGGGGGACCTTTACAGGCCATGCTCTCTCCAATCCCTCAGATGAACGTCTCAGACTGTGGGACCTGGCCTGGGACATACCCGGCCTGTCTGATCCATCCAAGGATGCCACCTTCAAACTCTTCTTGGGTTCCCTCGAGGGAGACCTCCACTCCAAAGATCCACAGCACCGCTCAGGTTCTGTAGAGCCACCCCGAGATGCTGTGGCTTCAGATGAGGCCCTAGCCTTTGGAGGTACCAGGGACTCAGGGAAAAGCTTATCATGCTGCTGCTGGCAGCTCTTGAGATCCTTGTTTGACATCTTTTTGCAGAGACTGCATGCTGTGGGGTCATGGTCCAGCCCAAGATAGTGAAGACAGCAGCCATGTGTGTCAAAGACAATTTTGGCACACCGATCATACTTCTTAAAACCACTGGTAGCCATGGGGGGGGGGGATACCCCAGCGAAGTCGAAGACCCGCTGAGCTGCCAGTTGGAAAAAAGGTGCAAAGATGCCAGAGGAAAAAACTACAAAAAGGACCCAAACTTTATGCTGAGACAACAAGGTCAGGTGACAGGAAGAGTACCGGTGCAGTACTGGAGGAGAGTATGAAACTAGAGCTGAAAAATCAACTGTTTCCGGGGACAAGCCAGACAGACTTATGAAGGGCTCCATGGAAAAAAGGAGACTGAGCAAGATGGCACCCTTGGGCGGTAAGGGGACCATGCATGCGTGGCGGCATCTCCCAAAGGCTTTCTTTGAAAGATGGGATGCTTCCGCCAGGGCTCCATTGGCACTGACGTCACCCATATGTGAAGACTGACTTCCTGCTTGTTCCCAGAGAATACCCAGATATCAGTGGTGATGGCTGCCCATCTGTGGGCAGCAGAGGACCCCCTTGAGGGTGTGGGAGTCGCGCCTGAGCCGGTGCATTGGGCTTTTTGCTTTCTGGGACCATGTCCCTGGCCTTTTTGGTACTGGGCCTGTTGAGAGCTTAAGAAGGCTTGGAAGTACAGAATACTGAAGCCCCTTTCTTTCTCGGGAAGAAAGGCTTTTTCCCTGGGGTTTTCTTTTGGGTTTGCTCCAAGGTCTATTTTGCGAGAGCCTGGTTCTCGTCACATACTTTGTCTCCATTTCCGCTGCTTCGTCCGTCATTGGTTTCCCGAACAGGTTCTCACCTGTGCAGGAGACCTTGATCAGTTTGTCCTGTATCCATTGTTCTAGGTCGGACAACTGCAGCCATGCTTGGCATTGTGCCCCGATGCCTGCAGCAGCTACCCTAGCCAATGACTCAAAGCCATCATAGACTGCTCGGGACAGGAACTTTGAACATTCCTTTACTGCTGAGGTTAGGGTCTTGAACCTCTGTAGAGGTTCTCTCTCAAGGCCTGCCTAGAATCCCCCGCGCTTCCTCGACAGTTCCTTCAGGTACATGCCGATTTAGAGTTGGTATAAGTGGATTTGGCATGTTAGCATCTAGTCCTGAAAAGCCTTTTGGCAGAGTGTCTAGGGTTCGGGCCTCCCTGCCAGGCAGTGTGTTTTTTGGCTCTTAAGCTGGCACATGGCTGACTCCATGACCATTGAGTTGTGGGGGAGCTGGGCCTTTAGGAAGCCAAGGCTCTGGCGTACCCAGTACATGGTGTCAAGGTGCCTGCTGACAATTGGTACCGATGCCAGTATTTCCCACATCTGGAGGTGGCGGCGGTCAAGGATTGGGGGCACTAGAACCGTAAGGGTTTCCTTCGGAGGTGCCTCATATTGGAGTATCTCCAATTCCTTGATTTGCAGGTCCTCCTCGGCCTCAATCGTGAGAGCCTTGGCCATATAACTCGCAAAATTAAGGAACACAACGTCCTTGGGTGGGTAGCAACGTCGGGTCGACAGAGAAGACAGATCTGAGGGCATGTCACAGTGTCGCCTCATGTCAGGGAACTCACCCTCGGTCTCCCATTCAGACTCGGAGTATGAGTCAGACGCTGCATGATCACCACTGTTGAGGACCACTCTCCACAGTGCAGGACCTCCAGAGGATTGTCGGTCTGAGCCATGGGCACGCGTTGAGGACTGGTGCCCCAAAAAATGCCAGTGGTGCTCGAAGACCAGCTCAATGTCCAGGAAAGCCCTCGATGCAGAGGGTCCCATCGTCGAAGTGGATGAACCAGACGAGCCGGACATAAATGCCTGCTGTATGGCCACTAGGGCACTTATACTGCTCTTTAGGGCTGCCATTCTGGACTCCATGCCAGTTGGCTCTGCAGCCTTCTACAAAGGCCCGTCATCTGTAATGTCGAGGGAGAATCCTCACTAAGGATGGCCTCTGAGGCCCAAGGCCAGTCGGCGAGAGCCAACTCCTTGCAGAGCAACTTGGAGGGCCACTCCTGCCCTGACTCCTCAAACTCACGCCTGGGACTGCAGGATCTGGGGCGAGATTTCACCTTCTTCCCAGATCTGTCCTCCAAGGCAGTCATCAGGGTTTCTTCTTCTTATGCTCCACCTCCGTTGACTTACGCTCAGAGGAACCGTGGCTACGGAACTCCAAGGAGGCTCTGGCTTTGCTGGGCACCAAGGTATTGGAGGGGGCCCTGGAGTGTGGTGTTTTCCCTGCTGCTGATGGGGACTCTTAAGGCCTTAGGGGATCATTATTCTGTAGAGCTCACAGTTGGAGTAATCGCGCTTCGGGTCAAGGCACTGTAGGTAGCAGTCATGTGGATTGGTAAGTGACATAATGTTGCCACACCAGTCATACCTTTTGAAGCCACTTGAGGCCATCGTAAAAAGGGGGTCCTTGCTTCCCAGCAAGGGTCAGAGGCCATCAGCTGAAAAAGGGCGCAAATGCCAGTTGAGGCGGACCTTGATGAAAAAAAAATGGAAAAGGGATAGACTAACCTGAGGCAAACTGGTCTTGGGGTGAGAAGGAACTGATACATATACTGGACGAAATTTAACTATAAAAAAAAAAAACTGACTTTTTTCGGGGAAAAAAGGACATCTGAAAGGCTTAGAGGAAAAAGAAGAGACAGAGGCAAAATGGCACCCTTGGGTGCCACGTGGACCACACATGTGTGGTTCATATCCTAAAGGCTTTCCTTGAAAGCTGGGGAGATGTTTCTGTGTAGGCTTCGTCAGCACCGTCACCCATATGTGAGGGCTGACTTCCTCCTTGTTCCTGGAGAAATGTACAGCAGGTGCTAACTAGGCTAAAGCTAGATGAGGTTGTCGACACCCTCTGACCCTGTCTCTGTGTAATGACTGAAGCAGCAAGCTTTGGCATCGGAATGGGTCACTATCAGATCCATTTCGGGGCAAACCCAGTGGCACACAATCAACTGAAATGCCTCATGACTCAACTCCCATTCTCCAGGATTGAGAGAGTGCCTACTGAGAAAGTCCGCTTCCGCACTGTCCACCACAGCAATGTGCTGAGCAGACAAGGCCAGGAGGTTCTTTTCCGCCAAGGCAATCAGGAGAGCCATCTCCACAGCTACTGCAGCACTCCTCAAGCTTCCTTGCTGGATTGACATAAGCCGCCACCATGGTGTTGTCTGAAAACACTTGAACTTCCCAGCCCTTGATCAGGGGCCGGAAACGCAGAAGAGTCAACCTGATGGCCCTCGCCTTGAGACAGCTTATGGACCACACTGCTTCCCTACAGTTCCAACAACTCTGGGCCACTCAATCTTGGCAAAGAGTCTTTCAGCCTGAAAAATTTGCATCAGACAGCAGGAGCCAGAAGAAATTGTCCAGTGGCACACCCTTTCCCGGATGACAGAGCTGCTATCACCACTACAGGCTGGACTTCACCATCAACAGTAGTGGGAGCCTGAGCAAGAATGAGGACAGAGCCAGTGGGGGGGCCCCAGAGCCAGCAAGGACCACTAGAGGAGTCGCATGTGGGCACACACCCAAGGCATCATATCTCAATGATGAAGCCAAGCCTTGTTACTCATCCCCTGAGAGCCCCAGTCCAAACATTTGTGCAGAGCTCAGTCCTACTCCCCAGAAACTGTTTGGCTTTGCAGCACTGCATTTAAAGTTGACTAGCAGATAGATACGTCTGAGAGCCTTCTGAATTCTGAAGTCTTCGTGAGAGAGTGGGGGGGGGGGGGAACAGAGGAGGAAGGAAGGGGCATTGAGGCTGTTGGAGGGGGCATTGAAGCTGTGTGAGGCAGCTGTATTCTTCCAGATCCTTCCAACTTCTGGCTGCTCAACAGGCTCTTATCCAGGGTAACAATTTTCCCTCCTCCTATGGCTACCAAAAAAGACCGCAGTCTGGTGAAGCCTCCCAAGTCATGCTCTAGTGAGACATCAAACCGCAGGCTGTCGTTCACGAGCGTTTTAAATCTCTTTTCATCTCCAATCTTCAGAATTTTCTTCAGAGAGGAGAAAATCCAGCCATCATCTGTTGAAGACAGAGAAATGCTAAAGAGACCTCTGGTGGCAGAGGCAAACAGAGGTATGGGAGTGATATCATTGAAACCTGTGCTTTTCATTGGTTCTTTGACTCTGCCAATCTACTGGTAGGGGAACACAACCAACTTGTCTGGACTGGTTTAGCAAGACGATACGGAATTACCTTTGCTTTGAAAAAAAGATTTAACCCTGTGCATGGGCCTGCATATTTTATAAAGTATGTGCACATGTTCCAACACCACCTCCACTCTGCCCAAACAGCCCTGTGAATGTCTAGAGATAGATCACTTAAACCTTTCCTTGCACCTACTATGTATGTGCTTGTAGCCACACAATTACATAAAAAGCTCTTTTCTGCGGATGAAGTCTGAAAGAGTCTTATAAAATTTCTATAATTATGTATTTGTCTTAAAACAAATACGAGTATCAGAAGTGTATCTTGTTTGTTGTCAAGGTTTATTGTGTTTCTTCATGGATGTAAAATTAAAAAAAAAAATACACACTGTTCAGAACTACTCACTACCATACCAACAGAATATTGCTTGCCGGAAAGTTGTTTATTGGTAATTGGGGTTCTATGCAGAAAACAGAAGTAAATCAGACAAATTACTGATGTCATTTGGCAACATCTACAAGGATAGCGCTTCCCATTAAAAGCGAACCTAGAAGTTTTTCCTGAGCATACATGGACTTCCCATGCATCTTCTACCGCACAAGTCCCCTTAGTGTTATGCAGCACTTAGGTAAATGTGTGTCTAATTTATCCTATCTATAGAAAACCCCCATTACAGAAAGCAACTTAGCTTTTTCTGTTGACAAGCAAGATTAATCAGTCATATAAGTGGGTAATCTCACAACTGAAGGCTACCATCTTTTCACTTAGCTTATGGATTCTCAGGGCAACTCAGACAGCAATCTTGATGGAGGGAGTTGATAATTAATTGAAAAGACCTTGGAGGAGTGTTTGTCCAAATTCACTGCCACTTAGAGATATATGGTGTCAACAGCAACAAGATGCAAAGACCATATTGTATCTCTATATAATTCTATGAAAAGTGAGCAAAGAGGGGCAACTGACATTACCATTGCTCCATCCTGATGTTTTTACAGTCCCATCTGATCAAGTATGGTGCTAGTGTTGTCATCAATTGGCTCCACCACAGCCGCCATGAACTTACTTTTAAAAAGCAACAGTTACCTAGGCAGTCCACTGCAAACCTAGCTTCTGGAAAGGAGACTGGGCTTGAGAGACCTTTGGCCTGACCCACCACAGCAATGTCAGGGTATACCAAGGATAAAACCTGCAACCTAGCGAACTAGAGGCCATAGAGATATAGCTAGAGATACAAAGGCTACTAGCAGAGGATGAATCCATTAAAGAGCTAGTCTCCAGGTATGGACAGTGTCAGTTGTTATCAGGACTCCCACCACAGTGAACCTGAGAGGCTATCCAGCACACCCTGGGGCCGAGGGTACAGATGAGACAAGAGCTTGGGGCGCCCCAAGGGCCCAGTTTGGGGATTTCTTCCCTAAAACCCTAAGCACTGCGCATGAATACAGCAGGACAATGGATAACCACCTGTATAATGGGGGAACCATCAGCTAACCTCACCCAAAAGCAATCTCTGCAATATGCAGAACTGCTACAGCATTCCAAAAAGACAAATCGGGCCCATCAATGAAAGACTGATCATAGAAATAGTAGCCTTCCCTAGGGCAGGGGTTCCCAAAACCTGCCTCTCAGCCAGTAGGATTTTCAGGATTTGCATGCAATTCTCTCTCATGCATATTCATGGTGGATATCCTGAAAATCCAAATGGCTGGGGAGGCACCAGGACAGGTTTGGGAACTGGATCAGGAACTGGTTAAAAGACAGAAAGCAGAGGGTTGGGCTAAATGGCCAAATTCCCAATGGAGAAAGGTGAATAGTGGTGTACCCCAGGGATCTGTGCTGGGTCCGCTGCTTTTTGACATTCATAAGTTACCTGGAAAGTGGAATAACGAGTGAGGTTATCAAATTTGCAGATGACACAAAACTATTTAAAGTTATTAAAACCCAAGAGGATTGTGGAAAATTGCAAGAGGATCTTGATAAATTGGAAGACTGGGCATCAAAATGGCAGATGAAATTTAATGTGGACAAGTGCAAAGTTAAGCACCTAGGGATGAACAACCCAAACTATGGTTACACGATGCAAGGTTCCACATTAGGAACCACCACCCAGGAAAAAGATTTAGGCGTCATTGTGGATAACATGTTCAAACCCTTGGCCCAGTGTGCAGCGGCGGCCAAGAGAGCAAATAGAATGCTAGGTATCACATAAGTAAAGGAATGGAAAATAAAACAAAAGATATTATAATGCCTCTATACCGTTCCATGGTGAGACCGCACCTTGAATATTGTGTGCAATTCTGGTCGCCGTATCTTAAAAAGGATATAGCGTTATTAAAAAAGGTTCAGAGAAGAGCCACCAAAATGGTTAAGGTGATGGAAGGATACTCCTATGAAGAAAGGCTAAAAAGGTTTGGGCTCTTTAACCTGGAAAAGAGACGGCTGATAGAAGTCTATAAATTAATGAACGGAGTGGAACGGGTAAACGTAGATCGACTGTTTACGTTATCAGAATATAGAAAGACTAGGGGACATGCAATGAAGCTACAGGGTAAAGCACAGTTACTTACCTGTAACAGGTGATCTCTGGGAACAGCAGGAATAAGTTTTCACATATGGGTACATCGGTACCGACGAAGTCTGCGCGGGAACGCTTCCCAGCGTCCAATCAAGAGCTTTTGGAAGCATCCCAGCACGCCTGCGTGCTGTCTTCCCGCCTTTCCTAACTGCCTCTCCTCAGTTAAGTTTTAAAGCTGAGACAGAGAGAGAGAGAGAGAGAGAGGAAAGGAAAGATAGATATACAACTCCTGGGGAGGTGGGAGGGTTGTGAAGACGTATTCCTGGCTGTTCCCAGAGATCACCTGTTACAGGTAAATAACTGTGCTATCTCCAGGAACAAGCAGGAATGAGTCTTCACATATGGGGACTCCCAAGCTGAGATGCCTGGAGTACCAGCATGTCATAGGCTGGAACATGCTATCTCCCAGAACCCCAGGCATCCTGAGGATGGAGGGTAGAAGTTGAAGAAAGAAGGATGCTGTGAAACAGCTAACCTAGCAGAGGACTGCAGAGATGGAGTCCATGTGAGGATGATGATGGTCATCAATAATATTGCAAAGGATATTGCAATATGGACCTCCCTGACAGGATTTCACAGAAATATGGAGGTTCATGGATCTACTGGGAAAAACTAGTAGAGGAACCTTGAAGAGGACTCCACTGTAAGTGGAAGTAATAATCCTGTAGGAAAAGTAGTGGAGGTCAGAAGCTTGAAAGGTAATAGGTAACCCCAGTAGGGGAACTGGGGTAGTCCAAAAACGGTGGGCCTTCAGCGGAAGGCTTTATGAGAAAAACCCTAGCTCTTTTGGAGGCAGAGTGAGTCACTCTTAGGAGCAAAAAGAGAAGGCTAACCGATTTGGACAAACAGGCACAGTCCTTGTGGGGAGAAAGGGTGTGAGAACTCCTTGTATCCCAAAAAAGGGAGGTCAAATGCCTGAGGCGTTAAAGCCTGTGATTAACTCAAGATCCAGAATGTCTCTCCTAACTGGGATAAGCTAGGAGAGATATTGAGCATGGAGAGCTTCAGAGGTACCTAAACCGTTAGGTGATGGTATAAAAATTGTTGACTACCACAGGAGTGGGTGTGTGTGTAGAACCCCAAACCTGCTAGATAGCATAGGTATGGGTGAAGTCCCTCTGTCAGAATCGCATAGGTATATGAGAATAGACAGGGAGATAGATATGTATCCACATACTTATCTATCTATAAGACAATATCTCAACACACACACACTTTTATTTATTTATTTAGCTGTATTTATATCCCACTTTTCACCGGGTCAAAGCGGTCAATTGGGAGATACATTTAACACGAGGGGATATGACACACATACGCTAATACTTACAGGGAACATGGGCAATGGAGGGTTAAGTGGCTTGCCCAAGACCACAAGGAGTACCTATAGGACTAGAAATCCCAGTCCCTCCAGCCTGAGATTGCTGTCCCCAGGTGAGACTTGAACCCCCGGCCCTCCGGCCTGAAGTACCTTGTCCTAACCACTAGGCCACTCCTCCCCACATACACACACACACATATATATATAGATAGACAGACATATAAGAATATATCTATAGTGAGATATGGCAGGGCATAAAATACACACAAAAAATAAATATGGATATGTAGGCTTACATATGGGTGTCTGCAGTTAAACAGAGATATGCCTACAGTAGTGATCACATAGGATATGTGGAGAGGAAAGATTCATCAAGGAGGTGGAACCTACTTGAGAAGACATATAGAGAATCTATTCCTCCTGGTCATGATCTGCAAGAATGCTAGTTAGTGCAAAATAACCAGGACTGTTACGTGAAAAAACAAGGACAATGTCAATGTGTAGTCAGCAAGTCCCGAGTCTTCCAGGACTCTGGCATGGTAAGTAGACAGAAGACGCCTAGAGATGAAATACCATGTTGACCTGCTTAAGGGCAAAGGTATCATGCGTTCTTACCATGAGGACGAGCATATCCCCGATTGGGAATACTATGGACCAAAGCAGGGAACTGGCAACTCCTTGAGCTTTCACGTAAGAGAAGGCCTATGTCCTTATATCAAAAAAGGAGATAGAAAAAGAAGGGGGAACCTTCTAGTCATGGGAGACATGACTGAAAAGCTTTTTCTAACCAGCTAGGATAGCTATTGGAGAAAAAAAACCCCATGCTCTCTAGCAAGGGCCCACAGTGGAAAGCTTCTCTGTAGATTGCAGAGAGCATGATGCAGGAGAATGAGGGGATAGAACTGGCTGTTAGAGAGCCAGTATCTCTGTCAACTATGCTGCCAAACTCAGGAAATGAAGATGGCAGAATAGAAGACAATCTAGAAAGCTTGTAGTGAGATGATCTCCAAGAGAGATGAAGTACTGACCTGGAGCCACTACTAGGACTAGACAGAATGTTAGTGGAGGACAATCTGGTCGTTTGTGGATAAGAACCAGTGGTCCAAACATTAAAGCTCCTGCATGGGCAGCTGTTAGCAAGACAGCAGAAAGAATCTTACTGTTCAAAAACAGAAAGGACAGAACTGGAGTAGGAACTCTGGACATGTCTGATAAGCTGCCCCAAAGCAAGATTGAAACAGAGGAGGTAACTCAGAGAGGAAAACTCCGCACTGAAAAGTGAGAAAACTAGAGAGGCTGAAGAGAAAGCCTCCCAGTAAGTAATTCCGCTCTTACAGAGGAAAAACTTGGTAAGAGGGTGAAGAGAATGGAGCTGAAGAAGACTTAAGTAGTAAGTCTATAGAAAGGAAAATACATGCTGGCACGAACTATCATCTGATAGTGGTTAGACCTCTTTCCCTAGCAGGAAAAAGAGGAGAAACCTGTGACTTATAGACATGAACATTCTGACAGCTCATAGAAATATAGAAAAAATGGATATCTTTTGGGAAGAGATCCCTGTGTAGGGGTTAGAATAAAGCGGTGGATTGCTTCTATTGAGAAGAAGCAACTGTAGATTCTAACCCCAAGAGTCACAAGCATCTGATGAATGATCAGAAACCCTGCAGGTGCTGGGTTTGGTGAGCTTGGTGAGAGGTTGGATTCTTTAGACCAGGACGATGCTTTCCCTGTTGGGGAACATCTGTATGATGGGCAAGTGATGAATAAAACCTTCTCCTGTGGGAAGAAAGTTTGGTAGGACATTTCCTACGTACTGGGACAGAGAAAGGGGTAGAACAACCCTTAGGAACAGGTAAATCAGTGGACAACTGAGTAACCTGACGTAGAGACTCCTTGTTGAAAAGATTTTCTCCAGTACAAGGAGTATGTCCCAGCCTTTGTTGTGCCCATTTGTCCAAGTCTGAAGCTTGGAGCCAGGCTCTACGTCGTGCCCCTATAGCTATAGCAGAAGTCCTGCTAACAGACTCAAGAGTCTAGGGAAGCACGAGAAAGAAACCAAGAGATATTCTGGATATGCTTAAGCAGTGAGGAATAGTCTGTACTCCTGGAATCTGAAAGGAAAGGAGACAAAAGATGTAATTGCTTTGTGACCTCCTCAAGAGAGAGACTCAAAATATATATGAGAGAGTTCTTGCAGAAAGCATAGATGTCTGGAAGGTTTGACGTCCAAAGTCATCTAGTGTTTTAGACTCACGACCTGGCAGATAGGAAGAGTGCTTTTTCTTACTCTTTACCCGCCTCATTGCTGATTCCAGTACTATGGAATGATGAGGAAGTTGAGTCTTTTGAAACCCTGGAGAGGGGGGCACCTGATATAACAGATCAGTTGCCCTGGGAGATGGGGTACCCTGAAAGGTGTTTCCCACATTCCTAGACGGAGATCCTGCAAGGAATGATGCAAAGGAAGCATTATGTTCCCCTTTGCTTTGGTAGAAAGAGAGCCTTGTGCAGGATCATGTCCTGGGATAGGAATGGCAAGAGATTTTGCCATATCCAGGAGGAAACTCTGAAAAGAGGGACCCCTAACAGGAATCTCTCTTGGACAGGTTAGATGTAAAGAACTAGCCTGAACATCCACAGAGGTATCCAAATATATAGGAAGAGAAGATCCTGCACAGTGCAGTGTGGAATGCTTAAGGGATTGTTGCTGGTACTGGGTATCAGGAGCAGCAACCGTCCTTACCACATTGTCCATGCCAGGTATAGACTCCAAGCTTGGTATAGAATGGAGCGATCCTGTTGAAAAAAGCATGGTAGGAGTTGGCCACGATGCTACTGTGGATACCGGTAGTGATGTCAATACCGGTACTGATGTCGAAGTCGAGCCCGACAAAGACATCGGAGTAGTCATCGGTGACAGTTCAATCGGTACCGAGGTGACCGAAACCATCCGGCCACTATCCTCGGTACCGAAACACCGGTATCGATCGATGTCGGTACCCAAAGCTATTGGTACCGAGTCTTCTAGACTAGAGATAGATTTCAAACTCGGCATCGAGGGCAGAGAGCCTGATAAGCGAAGCATGGAAGGCACCGACTGCAAAGGTAATGAGGTCGTCGGTACCGATTTCGGTACCATGTCTGACACCGGTGAAGGAAGGTCAACCAGTGGCAACTCAATCGGCCTCAAAGGAACCGAGAGTTGTGGATCCGAATCATTGGAACCGAGCCTTCGGTACCGCCCAGAGCCGGTACCAAGGCGAGTCGGTACCCAGTCCTCCAGACTGGAGATCGATTCCAGACTCGGCATCGAAGGAAGCGAGTCTATCGATGCACGTCTGGAGGGTACCGACGGCGGTGGTAGTATCGGTGCTGGTACCGATAATGGAAAGTCAGTCTGGGGTGTATCCACCGGTCCCGAAGGTACCGAGGACGCCAGATGACGATCCCTGGTGAGGAGTGTTTCATCCAACACCAGTGCCGATGCCGGGGTACCGGTACCGCTCGAAGCGGATGCCACCACCGGACACGGCTGAGGTATGTTCTGTGAGGGGTGAACCCCAGGAACAACCTGAAACCCCTTATTTGCTTTGGAGACCGAAGACTCCCGCCGGGGCTTTGAAACCAGTGGGCCCTCGAGGGCAAGGCCGGAGCAGTCTTCATGCTGTGCATGAGACCTACCACTCGAGGACTGGCAAGTCTTAACAGACTGTTTGTGGGTTACCTGATCCTGTGTGGAAGAAGGGGACGGTGCCCCAAAGTTGGAGGGCAATCGTGTATCGAGGGAACCTCGATGTTGAAGACCTCTTCTCACCAAACTGTTGTCAGGACCCAAGCAGGTTAGACACCGACTTTGAGGGTCTAAAAATAAAGTTGTACCGCCACAGTGTGAACATTTCTTGAAGAAAATGCCCGGCGGTTCCATGAAGGAAAAAGAAGAGGCCCAAAAGGCCTAAGAGACCTTGGGACACTATGAAGAAAAAATATCCCGTGGAAAAGGAAAAATTTTCAAGAAAAGAAAACACCGGCGGTACCGGTGGCGTCGGGAAGACAGCCGCGACCACAAGAAAACTAAAAAATAAAAACAAGAATTTTCTGCGGTGACAGGACGACGTCCTGCCGGCTCCGCGGAAAAACAAAAACTGAGGAGAGGCAGTTAGGAAAGGCAGGAAGGCAGCACGCAGGCATGCTGGGATGCTTCCAAAAGCTCTTGATTGGATGCTGGGAAGCGTTCCCGCGCAGACTCAGTCGGTACCGATGTACCCATATGTGAAGACTCATTCCTGCTTGTTCCTGGAGATACTATTTAAGACTAATAAAAGAAAATATTTTTTCACTCAACATGTAATCAAACTCTGGAATTTGTTACCAGAGGATGTAGTAAAGGCTGTTAGTGTAGCTGGGTTTAAAAAAGGTTTGGACAAGTTCCTGGAGGAAAGGTCCATAAAACATTATTAAGAAGGGACCCAGGATATCAATGCTTGACCTAGTACAAGCATTGTAGAACCTGTGTCTTTTGGGGAAACTGCTAGGTACATAGGACCTAGATTGGCCACTGTTGGAAACAGGATACTGGGCTTGATGGACCTTGGTCTGACCCAGTATGGCATATCTTATGTTCTTATGTTCCTTGCCCTAGGGGAACCAGCACCTCATCCTTCTCAAACTTACCTTCTGGTGACAGAAACGTCACTCAAGTCCTTCAACCAACGTCCATAAGAGAGAAGGTTGGGCTCCCCAATGAAACAGAGGCTGTGACTCCTCTGTCCATGATCAAAGCACTCGTGGACCTCGGGGGGGGGGGGGGGGGACAGCGAGACAAGACTGACAACAGCCCATGACCATAGCCAGTGGTTTCATCATATAACTAGGTTTCTTCAGTGAGTTCTAAAAACTGACCAAGGCTTACAGCAAACAGCTGGTCAGTTTTGGAGTTCCGTAAATGGGAGCTCCATAATTGATGAGATAAGTTCATGAATACCTTTTGTTTTTTGAAATATAGTGGAGCAATGAATTGAAATTTTTGCTACAATAAAAGAAATGCAGTTATTAAAAAAATATTTCTTTGATAATTTTGGAGCATGATAAAGATTTAGATGCAGCAGTAAAAGAGATAGTCTACTGTTGCCAAAGGCAGCAGAAAAAAAACTTTAATGCCGATAGATGAGCTCCATTATCTTTTTAAAGATGTTTACAGCTTCATAGAAAATACTGGAAGTAAATCAAGGGAAGTGCTGTTCATGTATATCAATATGATGGATTAAAGAAACACTACAGGGATTTTCACAAAAAAAGAACTTATAACAGCGCTTCAGCTCCTGATGAATTGAGTAAATGATTTTTTGCTGCTATTTCTTGATGGACTAAGTAAGTTTTGCAGTAGTGTGGCAATATAATTTTTGTATGAAGTCCAACACATACTTGGAAAAATCTAGGTTTTTGTGCGAGTCATCCATGTTTGTTCTTTCTTCTAATGGTGTCACCCACTTGTGTGGCCAACTTGTCAATAAAGAATCACTTACCTCTAAGGGGCACGATGTTTCTTCCAGAGCTCAGAAATACGATTTGCTTCAAGCTGCTTGTTTAATCCTTTTACAGTCCTACCTGTCAAAGACCATGACATTGTTAGACACCATCAATATTAATTTTTCTATTACGCACTTGTCAGGTTTATCTATGGACTACTGCAGATTTTATCTCAGAAGCCAAAGAGTACTATATGGTACTGTTTTTTGCAGAAGTAATTTGCTTTAAAGAGGGTCATTTTCCAAAGTCATTTACCTAGGTACATAGCAAATTTCCCTGGTAAACCAGCCAGTCTGCAAATTACCCTTGTCTGTCTAGCTAAATGTGTGCACAGGTTTCCAAGATGTGCATGCTTTTAGTCAGATCTAAGGGAGACATTTTTGGGGATAAGAAGTCAGGTTGAGGTGGTGTGGGGAAGGGAACACAGATTTTATTAACTAATCTACCTTTGTTGTTTACTATCACATAAAAGCCATGTTGAGTTAGACCAGGGATCTCCAACTCCAGTCCTGGAGGGTCACAAACCAGTCAGATTATCAGGATATTCCTAATGAATATCTATGAGATAAATTTGAATATAATGGGGGCTGTGCATACAAATATATCTTATGCATATTCATTAGGGACATCCTGAAACCTGTTTGCGGCCCTCCAGGACTGGAGTTGGACACTCCTGAGTTAGACCAAGATCCATCAAGCACTACATCCTGTCTCAAACTGGCCAATCTGGCTCATAAGTAGATACCAAAAAGTAGTTACATTTCTCATAGCTCATTTGAAGGGATAACTGTTTTCCCAAGTCTACCAGATTGTTCCTCCAAAGACTTGCCCAAACCACTTTTGAACCTTGCTATGTATTCACCTTGACCACATCCCGAAGCAAAAGATCCCATAGCTTAACTGTACCACTGAGAAACACAATCAAGGCAAACATAGTGGGGTTCAAAAAAAAAAAAAAAAAGAGGGTGGTTAGGTTTCTGGAGGAAACCAATACAAATTATTACACAGATTTGGGAAAGCCATAGTTTATCCAGTCAAATGAGCTATGAAAAATCTGACACTTTCTGGGATTCCCTAGATCAGTGGTTTCCAAAACTGACCTGGGAGATCCCCAGCCAGTCAGGTTTTTTAGATATCCACAATGAATATTTATAAAATAGCTTTGCATGCATTGCCTCAATAGCATGTCAGTTTCTCGTGATTATATTCATTGTGGATGTGGGGGTCCCTCAGGACTGGTTTAATACCCCCCCCCCCCCCCCCCCCCGCTAAGTTCTGGTAAATCAGACTGACCCTGTCAGACAGGATGCTTGATGGACCATGATCTGACTTAACACTGCTTATCTTAATTCTGGAAAACAAGACAGATTTGTAAACTGTGTGCAGTGTTCCCCCAAACTTGCTTTCTCCTCACCTCCAGGAATGCCACTCTTAGCTTGATTTCACCTTTCCTTTTCTCCACTGTGATAGTATAGTCCTCGATCTCCCTCTTCATTTCTCACCTAATCTTCCAGCTTTTCAGTTCCCATTCTCGCTCCTCTCCAGGTCACCCATATCTCATTCCTTCCCTTAGTTCTATTCCCTTTGCCTTTTACCTACTCTTTGCTAACCCCCAGAAAATGCAGCCTAGGCAACCACCTAGTCTTGTCTAATGGTAGCTGAATGTAGCTGAAATGACATCTAAAGACATTTCTTTCTGCAACAATAAATGGTCAAATAAGCACCCTCCTCCAGAAAAAGTTAACCACAAAGAACTAGAATGTGAATCAGACCAGAAAAAACACATATAACACAGATTACACAGTTTTGTTCAAACCATCTACCTTTATAAAAGAACACAAGGAAATGAAAGCAAATTGCTTTTAAAATGCTAATTTTTCCTCCTCTTTAATAATTTAACCCAACCATTCCTACTCCGCCATTATAGCTCAAGTATACTGATGAAAATCCAGTCATTCATGCTGAAAACTGGATAGCGTTTTCTGTCAAACTACATTTGGCAGCACTTCAACTTCTGCAAAGCAGGCATCCTCAGGACTAGATAATTAAGTACAGGAAAGGGAGTGCCACGTTCTGATCCACTATCATAAGCTGCATATCCAAGGGCTGGTGGTGTATGAAAGCAGAGCAAATGGCAGCAAGCTCCAGACCAGGAAGAGGATGGAAACACCTGCACTCCACACTGCCGGTAGCGGTTTAGTGTAGCACTACTGCCTTTGCCCTCCTTACAAAAGCTTGCTAGAATACAAAATGGGTTCTGAATAAAAAAAAACAAAGGCAAATGAAGAAAAAGGACGGTTGTCTCAAAAGCGAACACTCAGGTTCTAGCTCAATGTTTATTCATCACAATCCCCGAGTCTAGAGCATATGAACAGGGACCAAGACAAAAAAAAAAAAAGAAAAGAAAAGAAGAGGCACACAAGAAGGGACATGTTAAATATAAAATAAACGTCTGTGCTTGCAAACTATAAAAACCAAGTTGTAATTAACTGTGTACATGTAACAGTTTTAATATCTTGGGACCTGGGTGTGTGTTATATCCTATTGCTCAAATGCTAAAGAAAATAATGGGCTTGCCTTTTTAAGGTTCGGCCCTTAAAGGTAGTTTTTTTTTGTTTGTTTTTGTTTTTTTAATTGTGCTTCCCACTTTGAAATTGCTGATCTAATTTTATTTTAGAAAACACTGTCTAGTAAGTTTAATTAAGGCACTATTATGGGAGAATTATCTTGATCAATCAAGCATTCTAAACAAAGCAACGCAATACTTAAGGGAGACCAATGTCAGAGTATTACTGTGTCAGCCAGTACTGCACAAAAGTTTTGGGGCCAATATTCAAAGCCCCAGATATTTAACGCCATGGCAGTTAGCAGCTGTGTTTCAATATTCTTTGGCTATTCAATGGCAGTACCGAGGACTTAGTGACTGCCATTAATCGCTAAATATCCAGGATTGTGCGGCCACCACCCAGATAATCACAACACTTATCTGGAGAGTGATTTTCAGCCACTATCTAGGTAAATTATCCAAATAGCAACTTATACCAGATTTTGGTGCCCCAAGGCAAGATTCCAAAGAGAAGATGTTTGGGGCAGGGATGTCAGTAATCCCAAGGTTTGGAGAGTCAGAAAGCCAAGAGAGGAAGGTGAAAATACTACAATGCTGCCACTTTAAAGCAGCACAAGCACATGGACCTAAACAAAGCAGGAGCAGGCTCCTTTTTGACCTGGCTATTTTGCACCTTGAAAGTGTGGCACTCAAGGCAACCGCCTAGGTTACCTATGCCTATATTCCAGGCCTGCTGCAGGCTGAGCTATCCAGATAACTTAGCCAGATAGTGGCTGAAAATCGCCACTAACTGGATTACATGCCACAATTATCCAAACAGTTGCAACACCCTTGCGCCGCCCATGGACCACCCCTACACTAACCAGATTGGGACGATATTTAGAGACACTCCTCAAATAACACTGCTAATCCCCCTTTGTGCCCTTATCTAAATAAGCACAGAAGTTATCTGGATAAGGGCTTCTGAAACCGGACCCTTTATTTCCTTGGGGGTGGGGAGAACAATCGAGTGCCTCTGCGGACATGTGTTGAATGGGAGATGGGGTGGGTCCCTTTCTCATCACCACGCCAAGAGTTAGGCCAACTAGGCCGGCCTCTAGGGCAGCAACTCCTGGGGCAGCAGAGAGCAGGGCATTCAAAGCTGAACAATGGATTCCGACAGCCAGAAGGGGGAAGGCGGCTTAAAGTTTGCCCAGGGCATCCCCCTCTTTTTAAACAATAAATCAGCAAAGTTAAGAGCAAGACAGCCCATGCTTATCCCTGTTACTACTTGGTGTTGCTCAGTGAAATCACCACTCCCTTTAGTCCTCATAGTATGACTGCATAAACACTAAGCTATACTGTCGAGCAATCTCACCCCACCCAAAAAAATATACTGCAGCCTAATTTGGTCATAACTCATGAAATGCTTGTGTAGCTACAAATATGCAACCCTTGTAAATCTGCATTATTTCATAACAAAGCTGCAAGAAAGTCAAATGTGTCACTTCATTGCCAGACAAGTGCCCTAAAAATTAGTAGCAGTCTAGGAAACAGGAAATAAGAATAGGAAAAACGCCCTCACTTACAGACTAAATTAAACCATTTCACTGGTAATGATGAAATTATCCATCTAGTTTGCAATCCCATTGAAGCCTCAGCTTCCCTGCACCTATAAACAAAAAACTCATCTTAATAAAAAACTGTACTGTCTTTCTCAGTCTGCAACTTTTACCAAGATTGAGTTTCTGCTTTTTCACTTCATCTAATAAGGGCTGAATTAATCTGATTAACTAGACAGTATCCATTAAGCCCACAGTTCTTGTGTCTACCAGCACTTGTGCATTATGTTTGTTCAATGTAAACCGCACTGATGCAGAATAGCGCGGTATATAAGAGAATGTAAATAAATAAAATAAATAAATAAATAAATGTACAGGCTTTAGAATCTTAAATGTTATGTAAAAATGAGAAAGTGACCAAGATCCATTAGGTTCTTCCTTGCATAGGTTGGCTTGGAGCCCTTTTCTTCATTCTCTTTTACACTGTCAAATTTCAGAAGCACCAGATTAACAGATAAGAGACAGACTGTTACTCACTTTTGACAGGTGATCTTTGGGATTAGCAGGAACACCTGTTACAGATGAGTAACAACACTATCGCCATTAACAAACAAGAATGCTGTCTTCACATATGGGACTCACTAGCTCCCAGGTACCAGACTGGAAGCGGGTATCCCTTGTATCCCCGAGGCTATAAGGATATTACCAAGAGTGTGGATACAATGTTGCCCTGTTGGACTCGACTGCAGTTGGCTAGAACACCTCTGATGGCAGTCTGGAACCAGAAAGAAGTCCAGGACGGAGGGTAGGAGTTGTATTTAAGTCCCAAAGAGGTGCTGGAGAACAGCCTGGCCAAAGACAGCATCCCAACAGGAGTCCCTGTCTAGGCAGTAGAATGGAGCATTAGGTAGCTGCCCGACAGATATCAATGGAGACAGAATGGAGGTTGGCAACTGAGGTTGCCATGGCTCGCACATTGTGAGCAGAGATGTGAACCTTGAGGGAGAGTCCTACCTGTGCACAGGTAAAAGAAATGCAGTCCGCTATCCACTTGGATAGGATACACTTTGTCACTGGGAGTCCCAGGTGACTTGAATCAAAGGAAATTAATAGTTGAGGATTTTATGTGAGGCTTGGTTCTATCCAAGTAGTAAGCCAGTGCTCATTTACGGAGTAGTGTGTGTAGCGCAGCTTCGGCCTGAGAGGCACATGGTCTCAGGAAGAAAACTGGTAAGATTATCGACTGGTTCAGGTGGAAGGCTGAAACTACTTTCGGAAGGAAGTGCAGATGGGTACAGAGGACCGCTTTGTCATGGTGAAACCGGGTGTCAGGAGAATCCGCTACTAAAGCCTGCAGTTTGCTGATGCAGCAAGCTGAGGTTAGAACAAAGAGGAAGAGTACCTTCCAAATGAGAAACGTGAGTGAAACAGTGACTAAAGGCTCAAAGGGAGGCTTTAGAAGTTGAACTAGAATCACATTGAGGTCCTGGGTCACAGGGACAGAAGGAATCTGTCCTCACATATGGGTGACGTCAGCGCCAATGGAGCCCATGCAGAAGCATTGTCACAGATTTAAAAGAAAGCCTTTCGGAGATGCACCACACATGTGTGGTCCCCTTCCTGCCCAAGGGTGCTATCTTACCTCAGTCTGACGACATAGCTAAGACGGCAAAAAATACAGTAAAGTAGCAATTCCAAGGAGAGGAAGGAAGGTTGTGAGGACCGATTCCTGCTGTCCCCAGAGAACACCTGTTGCAGGTGAGTAACTATGCTTTCTCTAGTCCTTACATATAGGACTACCCCAGCTACTGAGAACCTGTAAATATACCATGGTGATCTGCAAAGGACAAGCCGTGAACAGCAGCAATTGAGTCCCTACTGAGAGACTCGCGCATGACCCAAGTGTCTGGTAGTGAACCAGCACTCCGGTAGCCTGAACATAGAAGGGTCATTGGGCAAGAGTTGCCTACACCCCGAAGAGATTACGGAGTACGGCCTGGCCGAAGAGATTACGGAGACACCCTCTCCTGGAAGTAGTGAGCTGCGAAGGCATGGACCAAAGACTAGGTAGCGGCCCAGCAGATTTCCATCACAGGTGCAGAGAGTGCAGGTTTGCCAAGGAGGTAGCCATGGCCCTAACATATTGCGCCGTGACCCTCTGTTCCAGTGAGATCCCCGCCTGCTCACAGATGAGGGTTATGCAGTCTGCCATCCAAGCAGTGTTTGCTTAGTCACTGGGAGTCCCAGGCGACTGGAGTCATAGGATATAAAAAGCTGCGGTGCTTTGCAGTGGCCCCAGGTCCGCTGCAGACAAAAGGACAGGGCCATTTTACAATCCAAACCATGGAGAATGGTCTCTGCCCTGCTGGTGTGAGGCCTCGGAAAGAAGATGGGGAGCACCACCTCTTGAATGAGGTGGAATGGGGACACCACCTTTGGCAGAAACTTGGGCGTGTGTGCAGAGCACCACTCTGTTCTTGTAGAACCTTGTGTAGGAGGGCTCTGCCATCAGAGCCTAGAGCTTGCCGATTCTGTAAGCTGATATGAATACCACAAGGAAGATGACCTTTCAGAAGAGGTACCTCAAGTGGCAGGTGGCCAGGGGCTCAAACCGCAGCTTAGTGAGCTGTAAGAGCACCATGTTGAGATCCCACTCCACAGCTGGAGGCTGGACGAGGGGGGGGGGTTGGAGAGCATAAGGCCCCACAAGAACCAAGATACAAGGGGCTAAGCTGAAAGGGACTTGCCCTCAACGGAATGGCAGTGCGCTGCGATAGCGCTCATGTGCACTGACAAAATTGGACTTTAGTCCCATCTGTGACAGGTGCAGCAGGTACTGGAGTACCATTTGTACATAGCAGGAGAGCGCGTTTGTCTGTCTTTCTGGGCACCACACCAAGAATTGGTGCCACTTGAAGGCATATGCCCTTCTTGTGGAAATCTTATGAGAGGCCAGAAGAACTTCCTTGATGTCCTGTGGGAGACTGAAGGGTGTAGGAGAGAGAGCCCTGCTTCTGTGAGAGTAGTCCTTGGGCTCGGCCCAGGGTAATTGGCGATGTCAACGACAGAGAGAAGTGCAGCAGAAACCAGGGTTGCCTGGGCCACCAGGGAGTTATCAGTATTAGTGATGTCCTGTCGTGCTGGACCTTGAAGAGAGTCTTTGTGACCAGCGGTGTTGGTGGTAAGGTATAAAGGATCACTACTAAAGAAAAAAACGTTCAATGTAACTGAGTATGATAATTTCAAACAAACTTTTTAGAGACAATGCTTATTCTATCTCAAAGAATAAAAAAATTTTTAACAACGTTAGGAGGTCTCAAACTTACAATAGCAACCGTCCCTTTGGCTAAAATGCCAATAGTAGGGAACAGTTTTGCTAGTTAGCATCAATGACCTCAATAGCATAGTGCGGTAGTAATAGGAGAAGCAAATGCTGAAGTTAAATCTAATGTCCACAGCTCATTAGTCATTTAGAGCATACATATTTGCATTCTGTTGTCTTTGTTCATGTAGAGGACATCTGCTTATAATGATCCTAAACACCACACGTTGAACAAATCGAACCCTGGAGTTTTCACAGCATTGGCTTCGTTGAAATTCATATACCACACTTAAACTTAAATTCATTCAAGTGTTCAAGTTGCCCCCGTTCCCGACGCCTCCCCTCAGCGCTTCAGAGCGTTTCTCCTGATGCGGTTCTTCAGGGGATGGGGTATAAATCCTAAGGATATATAAAACACCGTGTCTTAACCTAAACCTATTATCCTACTATTAAAACTCATGATTAAAACCAAAATTATCACTAAATCAGAACCGTCTCCCCCTATACTCACAAATAGCTGCCCACGTTTCGTAGAAAAGTTTTTAAGATACTCGTTCTTCAATACTATGTTCACCGAGATGAAAGCTAAAAACGCCGCGCATGCGGATCGTATACTTGACAGAACCTTTATAGGAGCTCCTTGATGACGTCATAGGTTGATCGATGTAATCAATTTTAACGATAGGTGGCCAAATTTTACCTAGTACCCAAAATACATAAAGATGCAATTCGACCACCGGGCAGGCCTATTGTCTCCACCATAGGGAGTGTTCTTGAGCCCCTCTCTACTTTTGTGGATTCATTTTTGCGACCATTATTACCACAAATACCAGCTTATTTAAGGGACACCACTAGTTTTTTGAGTTTGCTGCATGAGTTAGACATTTGGGCAGCACGGCCTGATGTCTATCTGGTCACCATGGACATAGTTTCTTTATACACGAACATCCCTCAAACAGCAGCTTTAAACATTGTTAAGACGACGCTGGAAACAAGAAATGATCTTTCTAACACAATGATAGAATTTTTAATTAGAATTGCCACATTAGCTATATCTGAGAATTATTTTTATTTTGAGGGTCAACTGTTTAAACAAAAAACTGGAGTGGCGATGGGAGCCACCTGTGCTCCATCGGTGGCTAATTTTTATATGGCAGGCTTTGAGGAGTGTTGGTTAAAGGATTCTCCTTATCTGTCCAACATAAAAAGTTGGAAAAGATACATTGACGACATTTTCCTGCTTTGGCGGGGTACAGACATTGAGTTGTTATCTTTTTTTCAATGGCTTGATCAACTCGATGCAAATATTAAATTTACTCATACGTATCATAAAACTACGATAACTTATCTTGATGTACAGATAACGAGAGGTGAAGATCAATGGTATACCTCCATATATAGAAAACCCTCCGACAGGAACACCTTGCTTCATTATAAAAGTGCTCACCCGATTGCGCTGAAGGAGGGGCTTCCATTCTCACAATTCCTACGAATACGTAGGAATTGTTCCACCGATCAGGATTTTAAGGCACAAGCACGACAGTTACAATTTAATTTTGTACAGAGGGGTTACCCGAAAAGAACAGTTAAGCGAGCGTATTATCGAGCACTTTATAATAATAGGACACTATTGCTCACACCTCGTCCCCGAAGATCAGAGGATAGCAATGATACTATTAATTTAATAACAAAATTCTCACCCCTGAGCCGAGATATACAACGTAGTATACAAAGACACAAGAATGTTTCGTCTACTCTCTCAGGTCTTGAGGAAAAGCGATTTAGATGCGTGTGGCAACGCCACCGGAATTTAAAAGACTATGTGAGTCCAGCTGTCTTATTACCTTTGGATCAGGACCACAGGGCGAAAGGACATAGACCTTGTGGAATGTGTGATATTTGTGCCATTACCGAAGAGATGATGATTTTTCAATATCGACATGTCAAATATACTATAGCTTCAAATACCACTTGTGATTCTACCAGGGTGGTTTATGTAATACGGTGCCCGTGTAACCTTTTATACATAGGTAAAACTTTAAGAACATTCCGCACTCGCATGAGAGAACATCGCAGTAAAATACGCTGCAGGACAGTAGCAGCTCCTATAGTTCAACATTGCCTAGACTACGCACACAGTTTTGAACAACTAACATGTTTCTGCATAGCACAAATAACTCGAGGCACCACAGATCAGACAATAGATCAAGTTCTGATCCAGCGAGAACAGCGCTGGATATTTGAGTTGGACACGGTAGTACCGCAAGGGTGGAATGCTATGGTCGAATGGTCGGCGTGCCTTTAATTAAGGGTTCAGTCATGTGTTATTTAGATCAAGGATCACGAGAATGAACAACGTAGTATACCTTCAATAATACCGAAATAAATATATAGCGAATGAGCAAGGAACAGATAGGTTTGTTCAGAGGAGAATAGTCTATCGTTAAAATTGATTACATCGATCAACCTATGACGTCATCAAGGAGCTCCTATAAAGGTTCTGTCAAGTATACGATCCGCATGCGCGGCGTTTTTAGCTTTCATCTCGGTGAACATAGTATTGAAGAACGAGTATCTTAAAAACTTTTCTACGAAACGTGGGCAGCTATTTGTGAGTATAGGGGGAGACGGTTCTGATTTAGTGATAATTTTGGTTTTAATCATGAGTTTTAATAATAGGATAATAGGTTTAGGTTAAGACACGGTGTTTTATATATCCTTCTGATTTATACCCCATCCCCTGAAGAACCGCATCAGGAGAAACGCTCTGAAGCGCTGAGGGGAGGCGTCGGGAACGGGGGCAACTTGAACACTTGAATGAATTTAAGTTTAAGTGTGGTATATGAATTTCAACGAAGCCAATGCTGTGAAAACTCCAGGGTTCGATTTGTTCAACGTGTGTTGTTTAGGATCATTATAAGCAGATGTCCTCTACATGAACAAAGACAACAGAATGCAAATATGTATGCTCTAAATGACTAATGAGCTGTGGACATTAGATTTAACTTCAGCATTTGCTTCTCATATTACTACCGCACTACGCTATTGAGGTCATTGATGCTAACTAGCAAAACTGTTCCCTACTATTGGCATTTTAGCCAAAGGGACGGTTGCTATTGTAAGTCTGAGACCTCCTAACGTTGTTAAAAAATTTGTATTCTTTGAGATAGAATAAGCATTGTCTCTAAAAAGTTTGTTTGAAATTATCATACTCAGTTACATTGAACGTTTTTTTCTTTAGTAGTGATTATTAGCGTTCTATAAATAGACCACTTGATACGAAGGTATAAAGGATGCCTTCAGTCCATGGAATGAGGAACGTGTCTGCCGCCACCTGGGATGGGTACGGATAGTGAGAACAGAAGCTGGTCAACTGCGTGTTGTCCGGGCTGGTGAATAGGTCCACCAGGGGAAAAATCCCAGAGTCAAAACAACCGAGAGGCCACTTCATACGGCTGGAGGACTCTGCTCAGCTTGTCCACCAGGGCATGGTCTTGGCCCAGGAGGTAGACCGCTCTTAGGAGCATCCCTCTGTGTGTCGCATAGGAGCAGAGGACTACCACCTCCTGGCAGAGGGAGTACAACCCCGTGCCCCCTTGTTTGTTTATGTAGAACATTGTGACTTGGTTGTCGGTGTGGACCTGCACCAACTGGTGCTGCAATTAGGGGCAGAAGCCTCAGAGAACCAAAAATATCTTCCAGAGCTCCAGCATATTGATATGCATCTGGGACTCCGTCTGGGACCAGCTGCCTTGCATCTGGAGGCCCTCTCAATGAACTTACCAGCCCAGTAAGGAGGCATCCATGGTGAGGACCCTCTTTGGGGGTAGATGCCTGGAAGAACATCCTGACTTTAAGGATGACAAGAGATCTGCCACCACTCGAGGGAGTCTGCCAGCTGGCAGGACACTCACTCAGTCGTGGAGCCTGCCTGTGGCTTGTGTCCACTGAGAGCAGAGGCAACAGTGGGTCACTCCTCATGTGCAGTCGGGCATATGGGGTCACGTGAACCGTGGTGGCAATGTGGTTCAGCAGGCGGAGAAGCCGTGTGGGTAGGAACCTATGTCACTGTACCCTGCGGCTAGCCTCCTGAGGCATTCTAACCTCACCCGAGGTAGGAAGGCCTCGGCCTGGAGGGTGTCTAGCTGAGCCCCTATAAATTCCAGGCATTAAGCTGGAGAGAGATGGGTCTTGGGATAGCCGATGATGAACCCCAGATGCTGCAGGGTGTTGGTGGTGTGCCCTATGGCACATTGCGCCTCTGTCACTGTGTCTCCCCTTATGATCCAGTCATCCAGGTAGGGAAAGATGAAGGCCCCTTGGAGACAGATTGACTGCAACCATCACCAGGCAATTGGTGAAAACCCTTAACAATGATGTAAGCCCTAAGGGCAGTACCCTGTATTGCTAGTGCTCTCCTGCCACCATGAACCTGAGGTATTTTCTGTGGCTGGGATGGACCAGGATGTGTGTGTAGGCATCCTTTAGGTCTAAGGAGCATAGCCAGTCTCCCTGCTGGAGGAATGGCATCAATGTTCCAAGGGAGAGTATTTTGAACTTTTCCCTTATCAGGAACTTGTTCAGATCACACAGATCCAGGATGGACCTGAGGCCCCTGGGTTCTCTTGGGGACGAGGAAATACTTGGAGTAGAAGCCAGTGCCCCAAAGATGTTGCGGCACTGGCTCCACCACCTTATCCTTGAGGAGACCTAGGAGCTTAGTGAGGAGCAGGGTCTAGTGGAGGAGAGGTCTTACAGGCTCTCCTGGAAAGTATGAGGGTGGGTCTGCCGCACATGGAGGAGGTAGCCCTCCTTGACCACATGTAGGACCAGATAGATATCGATGGTGGACCACCTGTGGACAAACAGGACCAACTGCCCCTCCTGTGGTCTGTAGGGGACCTCCTGGGGGAGAGGTCATGCCCAGGGAGTCAAAAGCTCCTTCCAGGCTGAGTCACGGCCGGCACCTTGGACTTGAGAGTCTTTTGCTTATGGGGGCCATGCCCCTGCCTCTCGTGCTGTTGGCTGTGCCGTGGATCCGAAAAGGCCTGAAACTGAGGCATTGCCAAAGCTACCCTCTTTCCTCAGGAAGGGCGGCTTCTTTCCTGGGGCCTTCTTGCGGTGCTGCACAGAGGTCTTTTTGAGATTCTGATCCTCGTTAAGACCTCAGTCTCGATCTCTGCTGCTTTGTATGCCATGGATTTCCTGAAGCTGGGGACATCAATACGTTTGTCCTTGAACCCATTGTTCAAAGTCAGATGATTGCAGCCATGCCTGGCGTTGGGCCACAATGCCTGCGGCAGCACCCTGACTCACTTGAAGCCATCATAAGCTGCTCGAGCACTTGGAGCACTCTTTCACCACTGAGGCCAGTGACTTGAACCTCTTAAAGGGGTTCCCCATTGAGGTTTGCTGAGAACACACTGAGCAACTTAGATTGCACTTTGAGGAACATGCTGATGAACAGCTGGTAGGACTGGACCTGGCATGTTAGCACTGAGCCCTGAAAGACCTTCTGGCAGAGGATGTTGAAGGTACAGGAACCGAGGAATGGTCTCAAGTCTGCGCATGGCAGACTCAACCACCATTGAGATGTGGGGAAGTTGGGCTTTCTGGAACCCAGGCAGACTTGATACCTGGAGTACAGTCGCCTGCTGACAATGGGCATCAATGCCAATGTCTCCAACATACAGAGAAGGATGCGCTTGAGGATTGGAGGAATGGGCAGAGTGGGGGCCTCCTTCAGAGGAGCCTGATACTGGAGGAATCCATTTCTTCCGTGCAAGGTCCTCCTCCGCCTCAGTCTCGCACTGCCAGTCTCACACAAAGTGGAGGAAGGCAATGTCCTCAAGCAGGGAATAGCCGGCAGTATAGGTCCAAAGGGACACCTCTGTGGTGCCGAGTGTCCAGGGACTCCTTGTCTTCGGTCACCCAATCATAGCAGAAGTCAGATGTTGATGCCAAAGCTTTACGGTCACCACAGTCGAGGTCTGAGCCGAGGGGCCCAGGGCATCAGGAGGACCTGCAGTCCGAGCCACATGTGCCTGCTGGAGAGGACTGGTGAACTGAGGAATGGGACCATGACCTCGTCCAACACGGATGGCTATTTTGAGGCTGGTGGCACTCGAGAATCAGCTCAATGTTCCGGGAGGTCCTCGATGTTGAGGGTCTCTGAATTGGACATGAATGCCCACTGTTGGGCCACGAAGGCAGAGCTCTCCATGTTAGTTGGCCCTCCAGCCTTCAACGTGGACACAGAGGGTTTGGGGTCCGGAATCTGTTCCTTCGAGGGGGAATCCTCAACCATGATAACCTCAGACACCTGAGGTTGGTTGGTGGGTACCGACAACTCCTTCCAGGGCAGCTTGAGAGGTTGCTCCCGCTCAGATTCCTCCCAGGGACTGCAGGGCCTGGAGTGGGATTTTCCAAGTCTTCCCAGATCCGGTCTCAAAGGAGGTCTTCGAGGGCTTTGACTTCTTGCATTCCACCTCTGGGGATTTCCTCTCTGAAGATCTGCGACCACAGGACTCTGAAGTACTGGTACAGGGTGCTGGCGGAGAATCCAACACAAAGTTTGGGAAAATGTTTTCCTGCTGCTGGTGATGGCTCTTAAGGGCCTTTAAGGTGATGGTCCTGTAAAGTCTGCAGTATGCGTTGTCATGTTCTGGGCCAAGGCACCAGAGGAAGCAGTCATACGGATCAGTGAAAGACATCTTGCTGCACTGGAGGCAGGGTCAGAGGCCTTAGGACAAAAAAAGGCATGAACACCAGTTGAGGGTTACCTCAAGGAAAAAAACAAAAAGGAATGAAACATAGGAGCGAGACAGAGGTAAGCTGGCTTGGGGGGCAAGAAAGGAACCGGTATGCAAACCGGTCAGAAAGCTATTAAAAAAAAAATAAAAACCCACAACCCACACCACACCTTTTCCTGGGGAAACTGGACAGATGTCCAGGGCTGCACGGAAAAAAGGAGACTGAGGCAAGAAGGCACCCTTGGACGGGAAGGGGACCAGGCATGTGTGGTGCATCTTCCAAAGGTTTTCTTTGAAAGCTCGGAGATGCTTCCTCATGGGCTCTGTCGGTGCCATATGTGAGGGTCGACTTCCTTCTTGTTCCTGGAGAAACTGTTGTACCAAGAGGTGCATTGAAATAGGTGGTGTGTCTCGAGGCTTGTGATAAGCCTTAATGGCACTGAGATGATCTCTGAGTTAGTCTTGAGACCTGCCGAGGAAAAACTGCAGAAGAAATTCCATTGGGCAGGTATAGGGGTCAATTTGCTTTGGAGAACACCAGAGGGTGAACCTCTAACATTTGAAGGCATAAAAAATGTCTGATGGACAGTTTGCATGATACAAGGAGGATATCCTTGACCTGTTGTGGAAGATCTAGATCTGAAAGGATGCTTTCAGTAGCGAAGTCATGAGGTGGAAGCCCTATGGATTGGGATGGAGAAGTGCCCCATGATCCTGAGAGAGAAGGTTGGGTGCATGTCTCAGACAGAGGTCAAGTCTGCGCTAGTTGAAGCAGCAGAGGAAAACACAGCTGATGGGGCCAAAAAGGGACTATGAGAATCATGGAGCCCTTGTCTGACTGTAGTTTGAATAGGATCTTGGGGATCAAGGGGATGGGCGGGAATGCATACAGCAGACCTTGTCCCCTGTGGAGAAGGAAAGCTGCATGGCGAACAGATCTGTGGGGTCTCCCACATGTGGAAGATCAAAGGTGCCGTTTCAAGACTGAGGTGCCACTCGTAGCATATGGGTAAATCTGTCAACAAGGAGATTTAATTCGCCCAGGGGATACACCACTCTGGACGTGGATGCAGTGTGCAATTGAAAAAAAACAGAGGTGAAGAGTTTCTTGGCAGAGGGGATACGACCAGTGGTGGGAATCTGGCTGATTCACACAAACTGTTCCTACCATGAGCCACTTTCAGCTAACTGGGCCGAAAAAGACATCCCAATGCTGGCGCTGCACTAGCTAGACACCCCCCGCCTGCCAGTGGTTTGCTGCAGAAGTCCCCAATATCATCAAACCACGTGCGGGCAGGGGAGGGCGGGGGGAATCAAGTCGCTGAGCCACCAGGGAGCTGCTGCCCTGCAGTGACTGCCAGTGGCCCAAGCATGCGGCGCTGGCAACACAAATGTGTGCTGTGCTGCCACCCACTCAGTTCTGTCAGTGGTGGATTGATTCCTGTTCGGATCAGATCCCGCAACTGGATAGGACCCTGTTCTTCCTTGCTTGTTCACAGAGCACAGCAACCTGGTTGTCTGTTCTAAGACCTGTTGGCCAGATAGTTGGGGGTTGAAAAACTTGAAAGGCATTTCTAAGTGCCCATAGTTCCAGGAAATTTGTCTGCAACAGATTCCTGGTATGTGCACTGTCCATGTGCGGTTAAGATCATTCACATGTGCTCCTCAACTGAGCTTGGAGGCATCCGTTGCTAGGATGCACCAAGGTGAAGGCATCTGAAAAGGTGATCCCTCCCCCCCCCCCCCTCCTTCTGAGAAGGTTTTGAGGGAAGCACCACCACTAAAGGGAGTTGCGGAGTGGAAGGGTGATGCATATTTTGTCTGAGATGCGCCCGGGTTGCTTGTGTCCATTGAGACGAAAGAGTCCATTGGGCTTGTCTCATGTGCAGGCAGGCATAGAGGACTACATGGACTGTGGGGGCCATGTGCTGCAAAAGACATAGCATCTCTCAAGCTAATACTCAAGTGAGACTTCTTACCTTGTTAGTTAGCTCGATGAGGCGGGTACAGCGATCCAGTGGGTGGAAAGGTCTGGCCTGTAGCCAGTTGTTCCTCTGAAGGTATGGGCAGGAGTGTTCAGACAGAATTCATTTTGAATTTTTCTCCATTTGTTTAGGTCTCTTAGATGGGCCTGAACCCTGCTGAGTTTTGGAGATAAGAAAATATGGAGAGAGTAGAAGCCCATGCCTTGTTGGAGCAGAGGAACTCTTGATGGCCCCCCCGAGTTCACAGGATGGACACCTTCTGTGAGATTTATCTGCAGGAGGTTTCTGGGACAATCTCCTTTGAAGGTGGTGGGGGGTAAACTTTCGAAGTGAAACAGATAGCCCCTTTGGACGATGTTGAGAGTCCACTGCTCTAATGTTATGAAGTGCCATCTGTGGGCATAGGTACAGAGCCTGCCTGCAATGTGTAGGGGTTGGGGACCTTGCAGAGGCAGAGTGGCTATGTTCTCCAGAAAGGAGTCAAAAACCAGGTGCTGGCTGTAGCTGTGCAGCTGGTTGGGGTTTAGTGGCTTTAGGCTTCTTGGTGTGATGGGGGCCCTGCTGGCACTAGTAAGCAGCTGCAGGTGGATAAGCAGTATATCATCTCTTCTTTTTTGGATAGAAAGATCTCTTTGGATGAGTCCTCCTTTTAGAAGGGTCCGCTGTCTTCCTTTAAAGGCTCTTGAGTGTGAGATCTGTCTCAATCTCTCCAGCTTTTTCCCTCCAACCCTTTCCAAAGAGAATATCTCCAGAACAGGGAATGTTAGCCATTTTGCCCTGGACCCACTGTTCAAAGTCAGATGCCTGGAGCCAGGCCATCCTATGAGCACTGCTGCAGACTGCTGGAGCACTGCTGCAGACTGCTGAAGCTCTGCTGGATGACTCAAAAGCATCAAAGGATGCTCTGGTTAGAAATTTGGATGCATTTTGATTCTGCCTGATGAGGGCTTAGAATGCATTTCATTTGTCATCAGGAAGGAGAGGTGCAAATGTCTCCAGATCCCTGGATACATCTTTGAGGAACCTGTCCATGTAGAGTATGTAGGAGGTAATGCCAGATGTGAGCATGTATGCCTGAAAGCATTGACAGCCAAAGGCATCAAGTGTTCCAGAGTCTTTGCCTGGAGGCATGGAAGAATGATTCTTAGAATTCTTGATGCGGCACATCGCCAATTCCACTATCATGGAATGGTGTGGAAGTTGAAGTTTTTGAAACCCTGGGCACACTGGAACCCGATACATGGTATGGAATCATTTGCTGATAGGAGGAACAGTTAGAAGAGCCTCCCACATACAAAGCATTAAGTCCTGTAAGATGTGGTGTATTGGTAAAGTGGCAACCTCTTTAGGTGTTGAGGGATATTGGAGAATTTACAAGTCCTCTGCCCTCTGTTCTGTCTCTGATGCTACAGTAATCTGTAGGCCTGCTGTCATGTCCCTAATGAAGTCTTGGAAAGACCCATCCTCTGTCAGGGATCAACGCTGCTCATGAGTAGACAGATCTGAATAAATGTTCCAGCTTTCTCAGAGTCCTCCATTTCCTCCGATGATTCCAATGGCACATCTGAGTCAGAGTCCAAGAAAAAGTCAAAGTATCAGCTATCTCGTGCTTGATCTCGATGCTTCTCTGATGGTCGATCGATGCAGCAACAGGCACCTACTGGGTACCGATAAAGTCTGTCAGTTCCAAAGGGGGCATCAGAGGGAGTAGTTCCCCTGGTGCAGGTTTGAGTGCCAGCATCAGTCCTGGAACTGACGGTTGGTGGCTGGATGCCATCACCTGCAATGCTGGAGCTGCTGATACTATCGGTACTTAGGCTGCTAGGAAAATGGCCAAACTCCTCTCGATAGCCAGTATGCACTGGTCAAGGGAATTGACAGATGCCTGGCTAGAATCCCGAACAGGGCTTTGAGCCACTAGCCGAGCATAGAATCAGCTTCTCACTGGAAGTCAATGCCTCAAGAGCATCCTGGAGCCCCTCGTGCTTTGGAGGACAGGACCTTCCACCGGGGCTGTTTGACAGGCTGGTCAGCATCTACCATCCCTTTTGATGAGTCTCGATGGCAATGAAGGGACTTACCTCTGGAATCTGTATCGGTCACTAGTGCTGATGACTTAGATTTAGTTTTGTGTTTGGACTGAGGAGATCTGAGAACCATGAGAAGAGGCAGAGGTCCTCAACGATGTGGAAGCCACTGAAATAGAGTCCATGGCAAACAGAGAACCATACTGTCTGGCCTTGTTCTGCCGGCCTCTTTTTGTCATTTGCTTGCACAAAAGGCAATCATTTGGAACATGGTTTGGGCCCAAACACTGTAAACACCAGTCATGTTTATCCATGACCGATATAGTACCAGAACATTTGGTACATTTTTTAAACTACTGATGTGTTTTTCCATCATGATGAAGAAAGTAGGCCAAGGCGTAGCTGGTGGTGAAACCACCAAAAATTGAAGAAAAATAAAATAAAAATTATTTTGAAAGAAAATATTGGTAGCAGCACCGTCGTCGATAGAAAGGCAGCGCACAGAATTTAAACCAAAAAATAATGTTTTTCAGCCGTGACAGGAAATAAACAACCTTCTGGCTCTGCGGACAACAAAGAACGGAGAAGAGGACTTGGGAAGGCAGAAAGGCAGATGCACAGGCACAGTGGATTGCTCCCAAAAGCCAATTGGACACTGGGGAGCATTCCCACATGGGCTCAGTTAGTACAGATGTCACCCATATATGAAGACTGCATTCCTGGAGATCTATATTTATATTTAAGCTCTCCTCACCATCTTCAAAACTGCACACAACCTATCCTCAGAATACTTTCAAATTGCTTCTACACAAGACAGAAGACAACTGAATAAGGAGACTGAATGCAAAACACACATTCATAACGCCAATACAGAAGACAAATATCACCCAAGTTGTTTGCAATCTAGCATTCTCATGTTATGCTCCCTCTCTGGAATGCACTACCACGAGATATATGAGCTACCTCAGAAATAAAAGAATTTCAGGGGAAAAAAACCCACACCCACCTAATCAGAATACTTTGGAGGTGAAACCTAATTCACTTAATATGAACACAGTAACACATACCTGTACATCCAGGACAAAGGGTTCTCCTACCCCAGTTACGATCCTAATCCCCCTACAACTACAAGTTCAATATTTATGTTCTAATATGTTAATATTTCACTGTAAACCTACATATATGTAAATTTAAATCACTTAGATTAAGATAAAGTGGTATATAAACAAAAAAATTATATATGGAGTTTTGCAGGGATCACATGGAGGACTATGAAAATCCCGTCAATAAGACCGATCTCAGGAACCATCAATATTTCCTAAACAAGCAGGTTTGGATCTGAAAACGCACAAAGTGAGTTCTGCACTTGCAGGATAACTGAGGGTGCATTTAGATAATGTTTTGTTAAGTAACTAACTATGGTTACTTAATACTAACTATGGTTATTTTTGTAGTTTGACCGGTGAACATTATACATTTTGGTTTTGGGACTTTTTTTAATGCAAAAAAAAAAAAAGGTAGATGTGCAACACCCTTGAAGAATCCCACCTCAGCAATGCCAAATCCATTTCTAGGACATCACAATAGCCTATAAGGTTTAAGGAGGAGTATCTTATTTTCTACTCTAGAATTCTTCTGTATTTCACCAGTATTTAATGCAGTTTTCACTAAAAAGCCCAAAACCTTCCTGTCAGTGAAGAGGTAAACATGCTATATCATTCTGGTCTGTTAATAGAGAAAAATGCTTTCCGACTTTGCTGGGCGTTTGTCTGGCAGAACAAGTTTGTGTAACAGAAAAGGGAGGAGGGGATGCTCTTACCATTTTACACCAAACTCTATTCTTACAATTTCCAAATTTAAAAAAAAAAAAAAGTAATCTGCCCCCTGGGATGCTACCTGAGACTGCTTTCAGTTTCTAATATTTACCAAAGGATACAGACAGACACTAGTATTTGGGTGGGTAACTTGATGAGACCCTGGGGAGCAGGAGCAATTAGATTTCTCAGGTGCTGGCTACCCAGGAGAGGGCAATGTGCTTTACACCTAGGATTTTAGAAAACTGAGCTGCTTGAATCATTAAAGTAGCAACCCAACTCCTAATCCAGCTGTATAAACATTTTGTGCATGAGAAGTACAGTCATGTCCATTAAAACCTCTGCTGCAGCATGGGAACCATGCAGTGTGTGTATTACATGTTTTTATGAATGACGATAGATTTTAAATAAGCTCCTTTACAATTTGGTGGGGGGATTTTTTCACCCTTGCTCATCAGATCACACAGCAATTTTACAGCACTTTTGAAGATACAGATTATTCTTCAATTTAGAAAACATTCACTGTTGGCTCGGTACAACAATGCAGCTGACTAGAGTATAAATTATGCTCTTTCCACCAGGCTCAGGATACAGTAACTGGGGACAATAGCCTCTTTGGAGAAATCTAATTATATACTGCAGACAGAATGGAGACAGTTAGCTGTAGTACAAGGAATATATTTTTGGACCGAGTCCTCTCCTCTCCTCTCTATTTTACCATCATAAAGTTATCAGAGGCCCTATAAATTACTGACCTACTAGAAAAAGTAATGGACACTTAAAATGCTGTTTACTGATTGATAGACTTCAACCGGATATTCAATGCTGGAACCGGATATGACCCCAATACTGAATATCCAGGTTTAACGTTCAGCAGCAGCAGCTAGCCGCCACCACTGAACATCAGGCCCAATATGTTTAAGGAAAGATTTTTCAACATGCCTATAATGTTTAAAAGGAAATTCCAACCACCGAAACCCAGACGTTTACTAATGTCACCTAACATTAAAGGGTATTCATAAACCTAACAAAAAATGCCATTGCTACAGCTTTAAAACAGGTCATTCCAAGTAAAACCGCCAACTGTCAAAAAAGCTCAAAAGTTATAGCAAAATATTAAGAGACACCTCTTATCCTCAACGTTGCTCAAATTAGTTATTTTTCAATTTGAACACCCAGTGAAGAAAAGCAGAAACTGATTAGCAGTCATGCAACTACCCCAGGGAATCCACATATATTCTATCACACCTATAGAAGCAAACAGAAGAGAAACTGTACTTTGCGAATTAGGAAAAGCTCATGAAATTAGACCTTGAGAAATAAAGACATGTTTCTGTTGCTGGGAGTGTTCAGCAGACTGCTATACTTAAAAGTAAAGGTATGACACATTTGTTCCATTAGACGCTATGCTTTCAGATGCTACTCAACCAGTTTCACTTCATCTTCCATCCACCAATTTGTGCCTGCGGCTGTTTCTACCTCTAAGACAGTGACTAAAGACATTGATTCAAGGTCCTGGAAGCATACGAGTGAGCTCTTACAGTCTTCAGTAACACCTAGATGTGTGTGCATTACAAATAAACCATACAGTGTCACACCACCACCAAAGAGGAACTGGATATGATTAATTTAACCGAGTGGGAGACCAGAAAATTGGAGCGAGGGAGCATGCTAGATGTTAAGTATGTAAAGTTCAGCAAAGCTTGACATGGTTCCAGCTTAGTAACTCAAACTGAGTGCTCTTGAGATGGGACCTAAATTGATTAGCTTAAAAACTGGTTGAGTTATAGGGAACAAGGGATAGGGGTAAATCGTCAGGGGTGGCTCTATAATGAGACCAAGTGAGGCAGTCGCCTCAGGTGGCAACATTTTGGGGGCGGCAAAAATTGCCCCCAAAAGGCCTGCCTCACTCGGCCTTCAAAATAAAACAAAACAAAAAAAATCTGGACACAGAAGCTGCTGCCACAGCTGCAGCAGCAGCAGAATAAAGTGCCCCGCGGCCCCCTGCCGACCCAGAAAAGCCCGACCATCTGATTTCCCCCGCCCAGGCTCAGTCTTTGCAGAGCCGCGATTTCAGCGACTCTGTTAAAGTTGAGCCCGCCGGCGCTGATGGGAAAGAGGGGAGAGTGCTGCCGACCCTGGAAGAAAATTAGAGCTAGGGCTACAAATGGGCTGATGCGGGGGGGGGGGGGATAGAAGAATAGGTCTGGAAGGCAGTGGATACTGCCAGGGGAAGGAGGGGGCTGGAAAGGAGTCAATATGGTGGGGGAAGGAGGGGGCTGGAATGGAGCTGACACCTGGGATGTACTGAAGGGGGACTGGAAGGGAGCCGACACTGGGGGATGAGAGTGGTAGGTGGCTGGGTAATGGGGAGGAGGCTGGAAGGGAACTGACATGTGTAAATGGCACTGGAAGGGGGGTGGACAGAGGGTAGGGCAACTGACAGTGGACGTGAGCCGATATCTGGAATGGTATTTGGACTAGAAGGGGCTGGACAGTGGGGAAGGAGGGGGACTGGAAGGGAATGGACACCAGTGGCAGTCATGGGAATACAAAGCACTTGACATTGGAAGGTACTGGGAGGTGAGGGGAGAACTGGAAAGGGGGCTGATACTGGGGAGTGTTACTGGAACTGGAAATGGGCTGATGGAAGGAAGTGAAGAAAACAAAAGAAGAGATAAGAAATGGCAAATGAACCATAGACCTCAGAAAGAGAGCTAAGAGAAGACAGGAAAGCAGAAGCCTCAGATCAGGACCAGGATGATCAGAGAATAAAATGGTCAGACAACAAATGTAGAAAAAATAGTTTTATTTAATTTTAGTGATTGGACTTTGTGCTCTCTTATATTTTACACAGTATGGGGGGAACTGCATTTCTTATTTATCTGATGTTGCACTGCATGCGGAGTCTGGCTTCTTGGGGTTTCAGTTTAAACTTTGTCTAGATATTTTTATTTTTACTTTAGATTGTGGTTACTTATTCTGTACTTGGTGAGGGTCTGTGTTCCGAGTGTGTGACTGAGCCCACGTGTTCTGTTAACATGGAGTTTGTACATAAAAACCTATACTGTACTGTAGTAATTTGACTTGTTCAGCTTTTCAAATAGGTGTATAGATGTTCCAGGGCCCACTGTAGTATTTACAGTGACTTTTTTTAGATGGGCTCTTTATGCGAGTTTTGGAAGTTGGTGCTGATATGGTATGGTACATGTGCTCTTTGTTGTAGGGTTTTGTATTAGTTCACAATATGCCTGATACTGGAGAATGGTTGTTGGTAAGATCAGAATCAGATTTTAAGATATTGAGCTTTGTGGGTGAATGTCCTGGTTCTGCTCTGTACCCACTGTGCATGCAAAATATGTTGAAAAAGAAAAAGCAAGAACCATAACGCAGTTTAACGCAAAATAAAAATGAGCTATAATATAGTTTTATAAACTGTGCTGTTGGTTCTCGCTCTCTTAATTCCTTGGTGTGCAAACATCTTGCATTTCCTCCATATAATCTAATCGGCTTTTTGGTTTGGTTCAGTCCCCGATTGGAATTCTGAAAAAGCCCTGCCCCCCTATACGGGGGGGGGGGGGGGACATCTCATCCTTCGCTCAGGTAGGAGATTGCCTTGAGCCGCCCTGTAAATGGTGTTCATTCTGAGGATAAAGAAGTTACCAGTGGTGTGCTACAGGGTACAGTTCTATAAAATATTTGTAAAGAATGTGAAAGGGCCGCCTGTCAGGTAAGGTTTTCATCTTTGTGGATGATATCCCAAAGTATGATAATCCTCATGCTACCTACACTTTGGAAGATGTAAACATGAGGAGGGATATAGCAAAGCTTGAGAAATGGGCTAGAATTTGACAGTTAAGATTTAATGCTAAAAAATGCAGGGTCATGCATTCTGGCTGCAAAAACCCAAGGGAGCAGTACAAAAGAGCAGCAGGATCTGAAGGCGATAGTATATCATGCGCCTTGACAAATTCTTGCAAGCTAGGAACCAGCTTAAAAATGTAGGCAGCTAGATGCTGAAGCCTAGGTCACAGCATCTCTCCCCATTCTCCACTCCCAAAAGGCAGTGGCAGCTCCTTTTTTAGGGATTTATTTACTGTTATCAATGGGAAAAGAAAGGTTAAAAAAAATATATCAGGACCTCAATGTGCCAATGCACAGTGCCTAAAGGAAGCGACTTCTCCTCCTGACCCTCCCACCACTCTCAATGAGCACAATGTCAGCAGCATATTGGTGACCTTTTATGGCTGCACCCGAGTCAACTTTTTATTTTGCTTCACCTATTCAAATAGTCCCATGGCCTAGTAACAAACACAAGCAAGAACTCTTAAGTTCCTCCACAACCGTTGCGCAGTCTCTCTCATAACCTTCCACCCACCCCCGACTTCACCCAGTCTCTCTCTCTCTCTCCGACCCCACCCAAAAAACACCTTTGCAGAATCTCCCTTACCATTCATCATCTTGCTGTTTTGCTGCTGCAGTAAACGCACCACACTTATCACTTTCCACCACAGCTGGCTCTCTGCAAACAGCTTGAGTAACTGCGCGGCTAAAGCTGTGCAGAGAGCTGATCGTAGTGAGAAAGCAAGGATGGCCTTTGTACAGCAGCAGCGGCACACTCCAAAACACATATGGAGGCTTGGAATCCTGGGGTACCAGTGTGCAATTTCTAGGTGCTATGGTGACCTGGCACCCGGGATTTGTCCAGCCCTTTCATATCCGATGATCTTACTGTGGCACTCTAGATGTAGGAGCCTGTCCACACTAGTTGGAATCAGAGTGGCTCGGGTGGTGCAATGTGGAAAGCTGCTTACAGTTGGTTCCCAAGGATAACAAATTGTCCCCCTCCCAGTTAAGCTCTCTTACTTGCACTAGCAAAGACAGGATAAAAATCAGGATTTCATAAAAACAAATCTGACAACTTCAAGCATTCAAATGGTCAATTGAGTATAAAGAAATTACCTTTATTCAGCAGATGTTTCAGAGCTGCCATATCAAAGTTTTAGAATTTACTTCAACAATTGCATTGTAATTATTCATCAGAATAAACCTTAAACTGTTTTTTTGTTGTTTTTTTTAACACACAAAATCTAACTTCAGCATAACCATACCATTTCTTCAAGTAAGTATTTAGACTCTTCTGGACATTACTAGATTCATATCACAAATTAGATCAAACAAAAAATTTGAATCTTTCACTATGACTATTTTCTATACAAACTAGAGACTTCCAAATAAGAATTGCTTAAAATGAAAGTGCTCTCTTGTAGTGTATTTGAGCACATTTCATTGCTTCCATCAAGACTATCAGAAAAGTCTCTTTAAATCTTTCTAATCCCTCTTCTAGCTACTCTGTTAGCAGAGTTCTTCAAAAGGGTTTGATCCTGTGTGTTAACTTTTGATTTTCCGGGTTTAGTGGTTGCTCACAGCCATCATTGGAATTTCAAGTTAAATAAAAACAAAAACCACCACCCAAAGACACACACAGTCTACCCCACTGACTGTCCCTGTGTTTCTCTTGCTTTCTAATCCCAGTGAAGGCATATCTTTCCTAAGAAATTTGAGCTCCCGGTATCTCTGGATCCTCTCAAGAGGTATATGTCTGCTTCGGCCCACAGTGATCTCCCGTCCTTTCAGAGTTAGCTAGTAATGACACCTACTATCTAACTTGAAACTTAACACAGGCCTTGACAACTTTGCTTGGCATATAAATCAGCCGAAACCTAGGTCATAACCCCCACCCCCACAAAAAGGTGTATCACAGTTACTTTAGGTTTTAGGGTCTGATTTACTAAGATTGTGTTCCCATTTTCTATGGGACAAAAACTTTATAAATCAGGCTCTTAACGGGCCACTGCACAGTGCAAGCAGAAGGCAGTGGTCTCACTCATCCTCCCTCTCCCACAACCCGCACTAACTCTTTAAGCTACACCCATGTGTGTGTGTGCCTACATGTGTGTGTGCTGTGCAAAGGTAGAGTGCCTGCGTGCATGTGTGTGGTTAGAGAAGTGTGTCTTACTTCCTATATATTCTTCTCTTCACCCCCAACATCTTGCACTTTTCCCTCCCCCTCACTCCAACCCCTCTCTTGCTGTTCCTCTCCAGCCCCCTAACTCTGTTTCCCTTCCCAGACTCTCTCCTCTTCGACTTTCCCCTTGCCCTGCATTCCCTACTCCACACCCCTCCCTACCATTCATTATTAAGACGTACTGTCCCTTTAAAACTGTACAGAAAATTCCATCTTTAACCTTGGGATTGGGATCCCTGCAGGTAGATGCCGATGCTTCTTCTGCCCTTGTTCTCTGAGCACCAGGCGCCAGATATGTTTTAGTCACCATGGCAACCTGGCACCTGGGGGGGGGGGGTGTTGAGCATTCTTAAGGGCAAACCTTAATTAAATTTATTATTTTTTTCTTAAGTAAATGTTTTTAAACCCTCAGCAGCTCTTAACACCCCGTCAGATGGGTCCCCTACACTGTCTCTGTCTAATTGAAAACAAAGGATAATCATTTTCCCTACTTAAAGAAAATGCCTCTTTATGCATTTGCAGCACACTCAACCTTTACCGTGAACACCTGGCCTTAGGTAAAGTTTAACCAAAGGTAGCTTCTTCTACCACTAGGCCTTCACTTGCTTTGCTTTCACAAGAGCTTTCCCGAAGCCTCTCTTACAAAGAATTCCTTCTGCTATTTGTTTATAAAGCTAGCTCATCCTTAGCACCAGGTTAGCCAATGAAGACTGTTGGTGCAGTCTCTCAACTTCTTCTCAACTACTCTTTAACCACTATTTCAACACTCTTCCAAACATCATACTCTAAGGCACTATTAAAATGTGGTTACCAATTACTTTTATTACACTCATTCAAGCATATTTTTCTCAACTTTTTCTTAATACTCTCCACCTGCCCCAGCTGTCATGGCTCTCGTATACAGATCAATACTCAATGATAGCTTCGGTTGATCTCCCAAGGTGGAGCTTCTGGTTGCAAAGGGTATAGCAACCACCTAGAACTGATGATATGATGTTGCCAGAAGTTGTTGTGAAACCACCAATGAGGCATCGAGTTTCAGCTTTCCCTTGACGTAGGATTTTACAACCATTTCCCTTGTAATACTGGTGATGGTCAGTCTTTAATAGAAAGGCGTTTACCAAGAACACAGCATAACTAAAATATATTAAAATAGACTCTCCAGGCCTTCCCAAACTTTCCAATGGCTTAATTGACCCCTCTGTCAACCCAAACCTGCCTCAGTGCTACCACAGATACATAGCCCTTTTTTTTTTTTACTTAAAATTCTTTTCTTGTGTCCCTGCTGCACCATTTCCATCCTAACCATCATTGCCATCCCCCACTCAGTCTCCCTCTGGAGTCTGTCATCACATTTTTCCCCATTTGTGTACAGCTGCCAGCAATTGTTTCTTCTTTATTTTTTTTTATTTTATTTTTTTTTTTAAATGGGATGCTACCCCTCTAAAATTTTAAGCTATCCTTTTCCTCAACTCTCTCCTCTCCCCCTCCCATCAGGGAGTCCCTTCTTGGTTCAGGTTTACATCCCACACCCCCTCCCCACACCCCAATCCTTCTGCAATTTCAGAACCACTGTCCTTTAAATTAAAAAAAATAGTCTGTGCGGCACTGCTCACAGGCCCGTGGTTCTCCCCAAGCCATGATTAGCATCTCTGGGGGGGGGGGGGTTGTTATTGTTGTCCGTAAGCAGGCACTAACTACCCTTTCTATATTTCTGCAGCCTTAACAGCATCGACACCAAGTATTGGCACTAGCGTTGTTCTGCCATGGCTCATTCCTCAGCCTTTCCCGAGCTCCTCCAGTTCTGCTTTAAACCTTGGGTCTCTTCTGTTGCTCTCTTCTATTTTAAAAGACTCAGCTCATCGCCACCTGGAGCTCTGACCCCAACTGCACTGCTATAGCAGATTTGCAGCTCTGCCTAATCTCATGACCTAGTGCCACAGAAGGTCCCAAGCCGATCAACAGCTTAAGTGCTGCGATCCATGACTCTTGCCTGGTACAGACTATGTCCCACCCATTGTGTTCTGGATTTGTATTCCAAAAATGCTAGAAACGTTCCAGTGGATTCCCAAGGAATTCAAGTATTTTTCCGTCACTCCAATTAAAATGGCCAAAAGTGTAGAAAAGGCGATGGCGAAAGCTGGGAGGATGCTCGAGTGCAGAGGGAGAAGAATGGCCAGCAGAAAAAGGAAGTGATGCTGCTTCGTTATAGTGCTCCAAATGAGATTTCACTAGAGACACTATGAGCAATTCTGGAAACCACAACTTCAAAAGGATAAAGAGAATAGAGCCGATCCAGAGGATAGCTACTAAAATATTTTACAATAGTATCTGGTCTTCTGAGCGACTACTTCCTGGTAATATTAACTACGTGTTAACATGCTCAATTTATCAATATGGAACCTTGAACTTATACGTTACATTATATGATTACTACAAACAAAAAATGTTAAATATAACTTTTATATCAGTGAAGGTCTCAGACTTATTGAGCACTCGGGTATGGACTCATGATATGTCCTAATTCAGTGCTTATTTAGCATCAGCGACCTTCAGTGAGAACTTAGTAAATACTCGTGAGGCGAGTGGATACTCTTGTTTTTCAAACAATCCAATACTAGACGTCAATGAAGTACTTAGCTTCAATCTTGATTTACTGCACCATGTTCCCTTCTCGCTCTCACTCTCGGATCCCAACGCCAACCTTCGGCACCCTTGCGTTTCACTAAGTGTTTCCTCAGGGGACCACCACTTTCAACTTTTCACCAAACTATAGACCTGGGTAGACAAGAAGCTGCTATCCTCAATGAGTAAGAAAGCAAGGGGCTACAGGCTGATTACAGAGAAGCTGGGAAGTGACTGAAGAGGGGAAAAAAGGCCAAGGATACAATTAATAAAAAATCTTTAAGAAGCTGGCTCTTTAAAAGGTCTGAACTGGTACCCGATTTTCCCCCCCGAGGGCTTTTACCCTATATACAGGGCACAAAATGTGCTTCCTTCCCATTCACCTAGATAAATCATAGTTCCCACTTGTTGTGTTGTCTGTCGTAAGCGCCTATGAGCAGGGACTGTCTTACACGCTTCTGTACAGTGCTGCATATGCCTTGTAGCAATATAAAAATAAGTAGCAATAAGACAGAGTCCAAAATGGTATAGGAGAGCCATATTAAAAAAAAAAAAATCTACACACAATATAAAATCCTAAAAGTTTGCAGCAGGCAGAAGTAACTTTACGTAGCTGTTGATTGTACGTACTACTAACTACACCCTTAGTGAAGGGCACAAGGGAGATGAGACCAATTTTACAACACACAGAACTGCTAACTGCTTCAAACACCAACAATATATTCCCAAGACACTTATTGTTTTGTTTTTTTAGCAAGTATTCCAGTGGCAAAATACATGTTATAGTCTACCTCCTTAATATGTTATATATAATATATTTGACAGTATTTTCCAACCCCCCCCCCCCACAGTTCATATGGCCTTTATAAATGCTCAGAGGCTTTGGTTTAAACCTCACACCAATACGCCCACTGGCATCAAGTTATAGCTTTATTTTTTAGTTTAAGTTCAGAAATTTAGAACAGCAAAAACTACCATTTTCAAATCTGTTTAGCAGTTCAAAGGGACTTTGCAAATTGTAAAGTGGGAGATTCAGGGCTTTACAAAATCCAAAATGATTTACGTTAAATTTAGTCTGAGCAAATATTGAAAGCGCAACACCCGCCCCCCCCCCCCCCCCCAAGTTGCTTCCAGCAAAATTTGCAGCTGTTTTCTCAGATTTCTTTTAAAAGGTAGTTGCTAGTCAACAGCATAAGGTTTTTTAAAAATAAGAAAAACCTGAAGTCTGTCCACATTCCAAGCAACAAAGTATTTCCATCATCTAGAGGACACTATTATTGCCAAACCAAAGTGACAAAGGCAATTAACTTACCCCCTCCTCAGCTAGAAGCAGAACAAACCTGCTCCCTTCTGCGTGTTCCTGCACTAACGGAGGCGTCTCCCAGGCCCCTCCCAGCTCTGGAGATCTAATCTGGAAATCCAGCATTTTTCTCTTCTGCAATTCTAGTCAGCAAGTCACAACACTTTCTACCAGCTAATGCGAACACGTGGACAAATCAGTGCTACCGTGCCCATTTCAGAAACCCTCCTAACTCTAAAAATTACAACAAAACAGCACCTGCAAACATATTTTGTCTATCCCTCTGCATTCAGAATATCCGTTTTACCTGCTGACATTGCTCCCCCTTACAGGGGTTGAAAAAAGCTCAGTCACAGGAACAGCTTTTTCTACCTGTTTGGCTCAATTGTGCCTCCCACTCCTTTAAAAAAAATGATTACAAAATCTGAAATGATTACATGCTTCCTCAGTGGGGAAAATGAAATATTGCATACTGTCATTTGTTTCAGATTCAAGTAAAATGGTCTCTTTCACCCCATTACCTCAACTGAACTGCTTAAACTCCTGTCTTCTCATTAATTTACCTGTTCTTCCAACCCTATACCCTCATCTTGGCTGACAGAAGCCCTCTGGCCCTCTTACCTGCAATACTTTCCATCTTCAAACAATAGTCTAAGCTCAGATACCTTTCCATCATTCTGGAAGCACATTAATTCAGCCCATCCTGAAAAAGCTCTCAGAGCCCTCCCTCTCCTGCTCACTACAGACCCATTTCTATTCTCCGTTTCCTTTCAAATATTTTTGAGAAACTAGTCTTTGCTCAACTCTGCCCACCTTGATGCCACTCATGCTCTGCACCCCCACCAATCTGGTTTCTGCCCTGGTCACAGCACCAAAACTGTTCTTTCCTTCCTAAATAAAATTCATGAATCTCACAATGGGGTAACCTCTCTCCAGCAGCGTCTTTGGATCTGTCCTCTACTTCATACCTTGTTGATCACGTCACTTCTTTCCAATCTTCAGGACTTTGGGATCCATGTTACTGGTGTTTCACTGGTTTCATTTGTATCTCACCGTTCTGGCTCTTCATCCTCTTCACCTGTCCCTCTCTCCACTGATGTTCCCCAGGGATTGGTGCTAGCTCCCCTGCTCTTTAATATCTTCTTGGTCCCACTTATTCTATTGTTTCAACAGCACACACTCTACGTATAGTATGCAGATGACAGTCCTTCAGCATACAAACCCTAGTCTCCCCTTACTTCACCATCCCTTATCCAGAAAGGTATGTGGGCCAAACAACTTATCTGCTATCTTCACCTCAAACTTTCCAGACCACCAGGTTATTTTCTTTTAGTGGGGGTACAGGGACCGTTAAACCACCAGGTAGTTACTTTTTATTTAAAAAAAATAAATAACCAGGGCACCAGCTACAGACAGTATTTTGATGGCATTGGAGACTTTTCCCGATGCCGCAATTTCCCGGATGCCATCAAAATACTGTTATAAGTGCCGTCGAGTCTGTGTTGACTCATGGCAACCCTCTGGATAGTTGACCTAAACTGTGTTCATTCTTCAATCAGGCGGCTCATTGTTGATAACAGCAGCTATGGGTGCCACTCTACTGTATCAATCCTTCTCATTGCCAGTCTTCCTCTTTTACATTGACTTTCTACCTTGCCAAACATTATGTCTTTCTCTAACTATCTCTCTTCGCATAATGTGTGCAAAGTATGCAAGTCAAAGTCTTGTCATCTGAGCTTCCGAGGAAAGCTTAGGTTTGATCTCCGCTAGTACTGACTGGTTTGTTCTTCGGGCAGTCCATGATATACACAGTATTCGTCACCAGCACCATAATGCAAAGGCATCAATTTTTTTCCTCTTTCACTGTCCAACTTTTGCATCCATGTGTTACTGAAAATGCCATGGCTTGAACAAGTTAAATCTTTGTATGGTGAGAGATCTCTGCTCTTGAGAATCTTGTCTAGGGCCTTCATAGCCATTCTGTCTGATTTGACTGCTTAACCTACTTGGATAAACAAAGAAAGGACAAAGTTATAAACTATTTCAATTTCTTCTCCATCAATTTTGAACTTATTGATTTTGTCAGTTGTCAGGATCTGTCATCTTAAGGTGCAGGCCCATTTTAAGACTCTGCTCCTTGATCTTGAGAAGCAAATATTTCAGATCATCTTCACTTTCAGCCAGTAATGTGGTATCAGCATAGTGAAGGTTGGTGATGAGTCTTCCAATCTGCACACTTCATTGTCTTTGTAAAGTCCTGCTTCTCTGGTGATTTGTTCTGCATATAAATTAAACAGGTAGGGGGAAGTATGCAGCTTTGTCTTATACCTTTACTGATTTTAAACCATTCTGTTCCTCTTTGTTCCATTCTTGCTTCTTGATCAGTGTAAAGGTTGTGTAAGTGATCAGGTGTTCTGGTATACCCATGCTTCTTTATGTGGCCCAGAATTTAAAGACTGCCTGCAAAATCAATTTGCTGCTTTAGATACAAATGACAGAGTTCCTTCTTGATATCATCCCATAACTCTTCTGGTTGTGTTGGAAGAAAGTGAGAAGATTATATAAAAGGTGAAAAAGCAAAAACTACAAAAATGGATGACTGAAGAAACTCTGAAAATTGCCCAGAAACGCAGAGAAGCTAAAGCCAGATGAGAAAGAGGCAATCTCAGAACTCAGAATTCCAACGTGCAGCAAGACAAAGAAGTACTACAATGATACATGCAAGGAAAAAGAAGAAGAAACTATTAGAGGAAGAACAAGATTGGCTTTCCTAAAGCTACAAGAGTTAAAGAAAAAAAATTACAGCCTAGAATTGAAATACTACAAGATGCTCAAGGATCCATTCTGAATGATATTGAGAAGATCAAGAAAAAGTGGAAAGAATATACAGAATCATTATACCATAAATATCAAGTGGACCAATAGCTGTTTCAACCTGTACCTTATTAGGAACCATTGGTGATGAAAGAAGTCGTCAAAGCAGCATTGAAAGCCTTATCAAAGAACAAAACACCAGTATTGATGGCATTCCCAATGAAGTATTACAGCAAAGAAGTAATTAGATCTTACCTGCTAATTATTGTTCCTGAAGGAACGACAGTCCAGTCCCTTTACTTCAGGGTTGCGTAACCCTTCCAGCAGCTTGGAGGCTGAGCCCAACCTTTTTGGAGGTGGAGCGGTACAAATACCACTGAGACCACCCACCAACCCCAGTAATCGACTGAAAAAGTAGCCTAAGTGAACCTTGTCACAACTAAAAATCAAACCTAACAAACATGCAAACTTTTTTTTTTTTATAAGTAAATAGGAAAAAGGAGTAGAGGAGGGAGAGGAGGAAAGGCACCGAAGGAGGACTGCTCACCTACTTACTCCTGGCCTCCCTCACCCCGATCTGGTCCCCCGCTCGGTTCGCTGTTCCGCCCTTTTCCGACAGGCCTTCAGGTCCGACATAGCCGGGTGGGATCAGGGACTGGACTGTCGTTCCTTCAGGAACAATAATTAGCAGGTAAGATCTAATTACTTCTTCCTTATCGTCACTCCAGTCCAGTCCCTTTACTTCAGGGAAGTACCCGAGCAGTTCAATTCTGGGTGGGGTTCGGCAAACCGGACTGAAGAACCGCTAGGCCAAACCGAGCATCCGCTGAGCTCTGCACGTCCAGCCTGTAGTGCTTGGTGAAGGTATGTAGGGAGGACCAAGTTGCCGCTCTACATATATCCAGCGGGGGGACTAGACTGAATTCTGCCCATGAGGTAGCCTGAGCTCGGGTGGAATGAGCCCGCAGCCCCCCCGGAACCTGCTTGCCTTTCAGGATGTAGGCGGAGGCAATCGCCTCCCTAATCCACCTAGAGATGGAGGCCTTGGCCGCCGCTTCCCCTCTGTGGGGGCCTCCGAACTTGACAAACAGCCGGTCTGACTTCCGGAACGGAGCGGTTCGGGAGAGGTAGCGCTTTAGGATTCTCTGAACGTCCAATAGCCGCAGCCTGCTATCCTTGCCTGCCAGGCCCCCGGTTGGGAAGGCCGGGAGCGTGACAGTCTGGTTTACATGAAAAGGAGAAATAACCTTGGGAAGGAAGGAGGGCACCGTGCGCAGAACGACCTTGTCCTTGAGGAAGGCCAGGAAGGGGGGCTTGGAGGAGAGAGCTTGTAGCTCGGAGACCCGCCTGGCCGAGCAGATCGCAACCAGGAAGACTGTCTTCAGGGTTAAGTCCTTCAAGGAGGCCCTCTTTACCGGTTCAAACGGTTCCCCCATCAGTGCATTTAGTACCAGGTTAAGGTCCCAGGTGGGTACGACCGACCTCCGCTGGGGACGCAGCCGTCGTACTGCTCTTAGGAACCTGGTGACGTCCGTGTGCACCCCTAACGGCTTGCCGTGGATCTTTCCTCTATAGCACGCGATAGCGGCTAGTTGTACTCGAAGTGAGCTGTGCGCTAGACCCTTGTCGAACCCTGCTTGCAAAAATTCCAGGATTTCTGGGACTGAGGCGGTCAGGGGCTTCCTACGGCGCTCCGCGCACCATGCCTCGAAAATGCGCCAGACCCTTACATAGGCGAGACACGTCGAGCGCTTCTTAGCGCTCAACAACGTTGAGATTACTGCCGCCGAATATCCGCGCTTCAGAAGCCGCGCCCTTTCAAGAGCCAGGCCGTAAGCGAGAACCGATCCACGTGAGGCATCCGGACCGGGCCTTGCCTGAGAAGGTCGCTCCTGCAGGGCAGCCGCCATGGGTGGTCGGCTAATAGTCTCACCAGGTCTGCATACCAGGGGCGGCGGGGCCAATCCGGAGCTATGAGGATTATCCGGCCCTGGTGAGATTCCACTCGTTGAAGAACCTTTCCGATCAGAGCCCAGGGAGGGAATACATAGAGGAGGCCCTCTGCCGGCCACTTCTGAGACAGGGCATCCAGACCCTCGGACATCCTCTCCTTTCGTCGACTGAAGAATCGGTCCACCTTGGCCGAAGAGAATCTTGCCATGAGATCCATTAGTGGGAGACCCCACCGAGCCACTATTTGGTCGAAGACTGCCTGCTCCAGTTCCCACTCTCCGTGGTCTATTCTGTGCCTGCTGAGGTAATCGGCCGTGACATTGTCCGAGCCTGCCACATGCTGGGCCGAAAGCGCTTCGAGGTAGACCTCCGCCCACTGGAGGAGAGTGTCTGCCTCCTTTTCCAGGGCCGGGCTGCTGGTGCCGCCCTGGTGGTTGATGTACGCCACCGTTGTGATGTTGTCGGAGAGGACGCGGATTGCCCTTCTTCGTACCCGGGGCTCGAGTTTCTTGAGCGCTAGGGTGACGGCCCGTAACTCCAGTCTGTTGATGGGCCACTGAGATTCCATCGGGGACCAGCATCCCTGAACGAACTGGTCCTCGCAGTGTGCCCCCCAGCCTGACAGGCTGGCATCCGTCGTCAAGAGGACCCACTGGGGGGGCTCGAGGGGCATTCCCCGTTCCAGGTTTCTCGGGTGTTGCCACCATCGAAGAGCTCGTTTGGTCCGCGGAGCGCAGGGTAACTGTTGTCAGAGGATGAAGTTGCGGAGACCACCGACGCAATAGGGATCGTTGCAATGGGCGCATGTGGGCTCTGGCCCAAGGTACTACCTCTATCGTTGCTGCCATCGTGCCCAGGACCTGAAGGTAATGCCATGCTGAGGGGTTTCGCCTGCTTAGGAACCGAGTGATCAGAAGCCTTAGGAACCCGGCACGGGAAGAGGGCAAGAACACTCTGCCCCTGCCGGTGTCGAACCTTGCGCCGAGATACTCGAGATTCTGGGAGGGGGTCAGCCTGCTCTTTGCTCGGTTGATCACCCATCCCAATTCTTCTAGCAAGCGAACTACAGTGTCCGTCGCCGAGCGACTTTCTTTCTCTGACTTTGCCCGGATCAGCCAATCGTCTAGATACGGGTGAACCAAGATCCCCTCCTTCTGGAGGAAGGCCGCTACTACCACCATCACCTTGGTAAATGTTCGTGGAGCTGTCGCTAGGCCGAAGGGAAGGGCCTTGAATTGAAAGTGACCCGCTGGTACCGCAAACCTTAGAAACTGCTGATGGGATTTTCTGACCGGGATATGCAAGTAGGCCTCTGCCAAGTCGAGGGCTGTCAGGAACTCCCCGTTCCTTACGGCAGCAATGACTGACCGCAGGGTCTCCATCCTGAAGTGCGGGACCCTGAGGCAGCGATTGACCTGTTTTAAGTCCAGAATCGGTCGGAAGGTGCCTTCCTTCTTTGGCACCACGAAGTAAATCGAGTATCGACCTGAGCCGCACTGATCTGGGGGCACTGGAGACACGGCCCCGAGTGCAATTAAGCGCGTGAGGGTAGATTCCACCGCTGTCTTCTTTGCGGGGGTACTGCAGGGGGACAGAACAAAGGCTGGTGTTATTGGCTTCGAAAATTCGAGGGCGTAGCCCTCCCTGATCACCTCTAGTACCCATTGATCCGACGTGACCCGGGACCAGGCGGGAAGGAACTGTCTTAAACGTCCTCCTATGGGCAGCTCTTCCCCCTGGGCCCCCGCAGCTTCATTGTTGTTTTCTGAAAGACGAGGAAGAGGAGAAGGAGGTGGTTGCCCCAAAACCGCGGCCTGCTCCCCGAAACCCTCGAAAGCCCTGGCCCCTCGAAGGGAAACGCCCCCTGGAAAAGGAGCTGGATCTGGCGGGGCGAGATCTCTGGAAATCCCTGGGCTGAGTACATGCCGGGGGAAGTGAGCGGTTTTGCTTCGGTCTATCTTCCGGGAGTCTGCCACCCTTTGACTCGCCCAGATCCTTTACCAATTTCTCTAAATCCTCGCCGAACAACAGTTTCCCTTTAAAGGGGAGGTGACTCAGGCGAGCCTTCGAGGAAGTATCCGCTGCCCAATTGCGTAACCAGAGATATCGCCTGGCAGCCACCACCGAGGCCATGTTCTTTGCCAGGCTCCTGATGAGGTCATACTGACTATTCGCCAAGTAAGCTGTTCCAGATTCCAACCTGCTTGCGTTGGTCCGCGTCTCCTCCGAGGGACTTTCGTCTGACTGCAGGTGTTGTGACCACCTTAAACAGGCCCTAGCCACCCAAGCTCCGGAGACCGAGGCTTGCAAGGCGAGGGCGCTTACGTCAAAGGCCTGCTTCAAGAGAGTATCCAACTTTCTGTCTTGAGGATCCCTTAGGGCAGCACTGCCCTCCACTGGAATAGTGGTCTTCTTGGTGACCGCTGACACTGCTGCATCTACCCTGGGAGACTTTAGCAGTTCTTTGTCAGTCTCTGAGAGGGGATAGAGACGAAGCATGGACCGGACTCCCCTTAGACTTGACTCGGGTTGGTCCCATTCTTCCTGGATCATCTGTCTCACTACCCTATGTACCGGAAAGACCTTCTGGGATCTTCTAATGGCCTGGATCAATGGATCCTCCAATGCTTCCTCTTCTGCAGGTGTATCGGAGGACATGTTGAGGGCCTTCAGGGACTCGTTAATCAAGGCCGGAAGCTCCTCCCGACGAAATACTCTAATTATCCTAGCCTGGTCTTCTTCTGGAATCTCACCTTCTTCTAACTCCTCCTCATCCTCACCAAAGTCCTTGTCCGATGGCGTTTCTTCCGGAGATCCCTGTGAAAGGGTCTCCTCTTCGTTCATCCGGAGGCGCTTAGGTGGGACGTTGGAATCTGGATTGGCCGCCCTCGCGGGCCTGGCTGTCTTGGCCTCCGCTGCCGAGGGCGCCGCACCCGCTTTCCCTGAACCTTGCTTACGTAGGCAATATGCCTTGTGGAGTAAGAGAATGAAGTCCGGGGAGAAGAAATCTCCTACCCCATCCTCCCCTGCCGGGAGAGGGGCGGGGGATAAGGAAGGGGTGGGCAAGTCCGAGGACGTAGAAGGAGGGGCTTGCATCTCACTCTCCCCTACTGGGAGTTCGTCTGACCCTTGGGAGGCCTGGGCCATGGTTAAGTTAATGTCCTGCTCTGCCGAGGCTGCCAGCGCGGTACAGTTCCTGCAGATACCTGTTTCTGCGGAAGTACCCCTGCGGATTCCACAGGAAAGGCAGCGTGCTTTGGTTGACATGACCCGGGGCTGAGGACCTTCCCGTACCAGAACTCCAGGCCCGTGGGGAGGGACTCTTCTCTACTATGGAGGCTAGCTCTACCCTTCTCTACAATGAAGGCTAGCTCCTCCCTGGCCAACCAAACCGAGGTTTCTTTTCCTTTTTCTCCCCTCCCCAAGGGATCCCCCAGGGAAGAGACCGGCTATCAATTTAGAGGAAACCAATGATCAATTAAATGAAACATAAAGTGGATTTAAAATAGAAGGAGCACCCTGTAGCCAAACATTAGTTAAAAATAGAGTTACAAATAAAGAAATTTAGAAATAAATTAAAGCTAACAGCACTTGTTGCTAGTTAAAATTAGGATTCAAATTAATCACAGTTATATCCCTTCTACTTGCGGTTAGCTGTGCTGGGAATCTGTAGCCGATTCAGCGCTGCATACCCGTTGGCTCTACACGTGGTGGGCCTCACCACGTGGAGCCAGGACGGGGAACCTTTAGGCTCTCTCCCGGTCGCGGTCGCACTCTCTCCTTGCTCACTGCAGACTGAAACCTCTGATTCCTGTGAGAATCGCCGCCTAAGATTTTCCCCGCGGTCCTTGGGGGGGCCGGACTTCGCCGCCGCGTCCTGCAGTCTCCGGACGGGTCTGGCGGTATCGACAGGCCAGCGATGCTGCCTCAAGCGCTCAGCCTCCGTGGGGCTTCGGCGCGAGGCAGCAGCGATCCGCGTCTCAGCAGCAGGGGAGCAGAGAAGCAAGAAACCCTCCTCGATGCTGCGAGTCGCGGCTCTCCTCCGACGCCTGATCCAGTGAGGGGGGGGGGGCGGGTGGAGGAGGGAGAGGAGAGAGCCGGAGAAATTAAAGAGACAGAGCTCTTGGTTAAAAGTAAACACAGCAAGAAACTGTAGTGGAAATCAAAGAAATTAAATGAAGAATAAAGTAAAGTAAAGAAATTTAAAAATTTAAAATTTAAAAATAAGGACTCCAGTAAGCCCTAGGCTTACGGATCCCTCCAGCTGCTTGGAGGCTGAGATTACTGGGGTTGGTGGGTGGTCTCAGTGGTATTTCTACCGCTCCACCTCCAAAAAGGTTGGGCTCAGCCTCCAAGCTGCTGGAAGGGTTACGCAACCCTGAAGTAAAGGGACTGGACTGGAGTGACGATAAGGAACTGATGCAGCCGTTACCATACTTACAAGGCTCTCCCAGGAAATTTGGAAGACAAATTCATGGCCAACAAACTGGAAAAAAATCTGCGTTTATACCAATACTGAAAAAGATGACCCAACTGATTGTGGAAATTATCGCACAGTCGCTTTAATCTCAATTGCCAGCAAGGTTCTACTCAAGATCATTCAGCAGAGATTACCACCATACCTGGAATGAGAACTGCCTGAAGTGCAAGCAGGGTTCAGGACAGGGCTAGGAATGAGACACATTATTGCAGATGTGAAATGGATCCTTGAAAAGACAAAAATACGAAAAAGATATCCATATGTGTTTTATTGACTACAGTAAGGCTTTTGACTCTGCAAACCATGAGAAACTCTGGGCCACATTAAGAAGCATGGGTATACCAGAACCTGATCGTTTTTACACAACCTTTATACTGATCCTCAAAATACTGTTGGGGCCGACTAGCCACGCAGTGCCCAGAGAACAAGCCAAACTAGCAGAGACTTCTTGTGTGCACGTGTTTGGCTTGCTCTCTCAGTTTAGTGCTACGGTGGTTCATTTGCATGTGTGGTTACCGCATCATTCATTTGCATTCCATATCCTTGCTGCATTGCATGTTAGAATGTGTGCGTTGTCTGGAATGAAAAAGCTGATTCAGCACACATCTAGCATCAGCTTTCAGCATCGGCCTGCAAGTCTGTAGTCTAGGTCAACTCAGCTCCCCAAAGTCCAACTGGAGAAACTTCCCCAATGAAACATTTTCCATTACCACGAGTGAGAATTCACCAACATAAGGATAGAAGCAATGAAATTTGCAACAGGAGAAAAAAATTATCTTCAGAGAAAGCACAGTTACTTACCTGTAACAGGTGATCTCTGGGAACAGCAGGAATTAGTCTTCACATATGGGTATCATCGGTACCGACGGAGCCTGCGCAGGAACGCTCCCCGGCGTCCAAAAGGAAAGCTTTTGGGAGCATTCCACAGCGCCTGCGCGCTGCCTTCCCGCCTTTCCCAACCGTCTCTCTCCAGTTCAAGTTTTAAAGCTGAGACAGAGAGAGAGAGAGGAAAGGAAAGATAGATAGAGAGATACAACTCCTAGGGGAGGTGGGAGGGTTGTGAAGACTAATTCCTGCTGTTCCCAGAGATCACCTGCTACAGGTAAGTAACTGTGCTATCTCCAGGAACAAGCAGGAATGAGTCTTCACATATGGGGACTCCCCAGCTAGAGATGCCTGGGAGATCACCCAGATTGTGAGTCCCTGGAAGGGCTCCATCTCCACCTATGAATCTCAGGCATCCAGTCAGGGATGGAGGGCAGGAGTTGATTAGGTGTGGAACAGGTGTTTGAGAACAGCCTGACCAAACAAGGCATCCCGGCGGGAATCCTTGTCCAAGCAGTAATGGGCTGTGAAGGTATGAACCGAGGCCCAGGTGGCTGCTTGACAGATTTGGTCGATGGACACAGAGTTTAGATGAGCCATAGAAGCTGCCATGGCTCTCACATTGTGAGCTGTAACATGGCCTTCCAGAGAAAGGTTCTTACTCTGGTAGGCGAAGGAAATACACTGAGCAATCCAATTGGAGAGAGTTCTCTTAGAGACTGGAAGTCCTAAATGGGAAGGATCAAAGGCAACAAAAAGTTGAGAGGTCTTTCTATGTTGCTGTGTTCTTTGTAAATAGAAAGCAAGTGCTCTTTTGCAATCCAGGGTATGAAGACTCCTCTCTGCACTTGATGCATGAGGTCCTGGAAAGAAGACATGTAAATATACCTCTTGGTTCAGATGAAAATGTGAGACCACTTTAGGCATAAAGTGTGGATTAGTTCTGAGACCTACCTTATCATGATGGAATTTTGTATAAGGAGGATTAGCCACTAGAGCTTGTAACTCACTGATACGGCGAGCTGAGGTGAGTGCAATGAGAAAAATAACCTTCCAGGAAAGGAATTTCAAGGAGGTAGTGGCTAAGAGTTCAAAGGGTGGCTTCATAAGCTGGCCAAGAACCAGATTTAAGTCCCATGTCACTGGAGGTGGTTTAATGGGAGGTTTAGTTAAAAGAAGGCCTCTCATGAATCTTGCTATAAGAGGATGAGAGGAAATGGGTTGTCCATTAAGAGGCTTCAGGGATGCTGTAATAAAACAAATTCAATCAGGGTCCATTTGAGTGCTAAGGCCTGCATGGGATAAATGCAGCAAATAGTCCAGTAACGAATTCAAAGGTATTGCAGAAGGGTTAAGACCATTTTCTGCACATCAAATCGAAAATCTTTTCCATTTAAAAGCATAAGAGCGTCTGGTGGAAGGCTTTCTGGAAGCATGAAGGATATCCTTCACTTGCTGAGAAAGGTGTAAATCTTGAAGGTCTAGGCCTTCAGCAACCAGGCTTTGAGATGAAGAGACTGAGGATTTGGATGCCACAGGGTTCCCTCCTCTTGGGAGAGGAGATCTGGAGCAGACCCCAGGTCCAGGGAGAGAGCTTGAGAGAGATGCAGAAGTAGAGGGTACCACACTTGGCGTGGCCAATGTGATGCTATGAGGATCATAGACCCCTTGTCTCTCTGAAGCTTGAACAGTGTCTTGGGGATTAGGGGAATAGGTGGAAAGGCATAGAGGAAGTCTTGCCCCCAGTGAAGGAGGAAGGCATCCCTGGCCTGAACTCCCTGACATGGAAACCTGGAACAAAACCGGGGAAGTTTGGCATTCCACGGACTTGCAAACAGGTCTATGTCTGGGGTACCCCAAATCCGAAAAATTCTGGCTATCTGGTCCCCATGGAGGGACCATTCGTGTGGAAGCAGAACTCGACTGAGTCTGTCTGCCCAAGAGTTTTGAACCCCTGGAAGATATACTGCCACGAGATGGATTTGATGCTCTCTGGCGAAGGCCCACAATCTCAAAGCTTCGTTGCAAAGCGACAGAGAGCCCGTTCCCCCCTGCTTGTTCACATAGAACATGGCTACCTGATTGTCCGTATGGATGAGGACTGTCTTGTAGCTGAGCAGGGTGTGAAATACTCTGAGAGCCAAGAAGATTGCTCTGAGCTCTAAGAGGTTGATATGAAGAGAGGTCTCCTGTGGAGACCAGAAGCCTTGAGTGGAGAGATCTTGAAGATGAGCTCCCCAACCCCTTGGAGAGGCATCTGTTGTAAGGGTTGCTTGGGGTAACACCTGTTGAAAGGGGGACCCAACAATTGATTTTGAGTGGACTTCCACCAGTGGAGGGACCAAAAGAGGCAACTGGAGGTTGCTACTTTGTCTGACAGGCAACCTGATGCCTGGGTCCATTGGGAGGATAGAGTCCACTGAGCTGCCCTCATGTGAAGGCGAGCATAAGGGACCACATGCACTGTGGATGCCATGTGGCCTAAGAGTTGCAACATCTCTCGAGCAGTTAAATGGGATTTTAACTGAATCTGGGAGGCTAACTGCACCAGGCGTAGGCAACGGGCCTGGGGAAGATAGGCCCTTGCAGTTGTGGCATCCAGTAAGGCCCCTATGAACTCTAGAGATTGAGTAGGGGTGAGATGGGATTTTGGAATGTTGATTACCAGTCCCAGATACTGAAGAACACGACTTGTGCAGGCCAGGGAAGTCTGGGCCTCTGATTGGGATGGAGCTCGGATGAGCCAGTCGTCCAGATATGGGAATACGAATATCCCCAGAGTGCATAGAAATGCAGCTACTACTGCCATGCATTTGGTGAACACTCTTGGAGCAGAGGTCAGACCGAAAGGAAGCACTTTGTATTGGTAGTGCTTTCCTTGGTAAAGGAACCGAAGGAACCTTCTGTGTGTTGGATGGATGAGGACATGGGTGTACGCATCCTTGCGGTCTAAAGAACAAAGCCAGTCCTGACTCTGGAGGTATGGAAGGAGAGTACCAAGAGAAATCATCTTGAATTTCTCCTTGCATAGAAACTTGTTCAACTCTCTGAGATCTAGGATGGGTCTGTAGCCCCCTGTTTTCTTTGGGATGAGAAAATAGGGGGAGTAGAACCCTGAGCCCTGTTGAAGCAGGGGAACTTCTTCTATTGCCCCTTGGGCAAGAAGGGTAGCAATCTCTTGACCTAGAAGGTCGAGAAAAGAAGTTGGAGAGTTGAACTGTTTCACCATGGTGTGTGGAGGAAGGTTTAAGAAATGTAGCTTGTATCCCTCCCTTATAATGGAGAGGGTCCATTTCTCTGCTGTGATTTGTTCCCATCTGGGAGCAAAGTGAGCTAACCTTCCCGGGATGGTGAGAGGCTCTGGATGTTCTAGAGCCAGAAATGCTAAGTTCTCTAGTGGAAAGTCAAAGGCCCTGAGGAGGCTGAGGCTGTTGGGCCGTAGCAGTCCTCGCAGCCTGAGGCTTGGCCTGTTTTGGTTGTTGCTGTCTTTGTAGTAAAACGACCCTGAGAAGAGGCCTGGGTATAGCCAGAAGAAAATTTCCCTTTCTTTGGGAAAGATCCTTTCTTGAATAACCTCTTCTTGAAAGGAGTAGTAGTAGACTTTGAAAGTCTATCTAAGGCAGAATTTTCAGCATCCATCTGGGTGGCTTTTGCTTGCCAATCTTTGCCAAACAGGTTTTCCCCTGTACAGGGAAGGCTGCCCAGACCATCTTGTACCCAGGATTCCAAATCAGAGGCTTGTAACCAAGCTACTCTGCGTGCGCCTATGGCAATAGCCGAAGCTCTACTGGCACCCTCAAAGGAGTCAAAGGCTGCACGATTGGAAAACTTGGATACATCCTGTGCATGTTTAAGCCAGGTAATATATTCTTCTCTTTTATCTTCTGACATAAAGGGAGATAAGGTGTGTAGATGGTATGTAACCTCTTTTAGAAACATCCCCATATAGAGACTACAGGAGTTGATTCTGGCTACAAGCATACTGGCCTGGAAGATTTTCCTGCCAAAAGCATCCAAGGTTCTGCATTCTCTTCCTGGAGGAGCAGAGGAATGTCTTTTTGTGCTCTTGATTTTTTTCATAGCAGACTCTACCACAATAGAGTGGTGAGGAAGCTGAGTCTTATGAAATCCAGGACAAGGAGGAACACGATACATGGTGTCCAACCTACCAGAAAAGGGAGAGGTAGTAAGAGGAGTTTCCCATATACCTAACATGCGGTCATAAAGAATCTCATGTACAGGTAAAATGGCTGCCTCTTTAGGAACCTTAGGATATTGAAGAATATCCAATTTTTTGGCTCTGGGTTCAGTTTCAGAGGCTACTGCAATGGACAGGCTTTTGGCCACCTCCCTGATGAAGTCCTGGAAAGACAAGTCCTCAGGAGGAGACATTCTCCTTTTTGGAGAAGAGGGTTCCTGAGGACGGATCTCCGATGCTTCGATGGAAACCTCTGATGCATCAGATTCATCAGAGGAATCGAAGTATCGACTGTCTGGATGCTCTCGTAGAGCCAGATACGAGTACCGAGGGGTATCGACATCGGGAGTCATTGGTACCGGATCGGTACTAATAGGCATCACTGGATACCGTATCGCTGCTTTCGGTGCTGATGCCGATGCAAGCAGTACAGGTATCAGAACCGGAGCTGGATCTGGAATCGACAACGGGGTTTGTTGTTGTACCGTGGGCATCGCAGCTTGTATGAAGGCCGTAATGGCACGCTGCATGGTCAGAATGTTCTGATCCATCGACGCTACCAATGTCTGGATGTCGGTACCGGGAACCGCCGGTACCCCAGAACATTGTAACAGGTGATCGGTCGAGGCCGTGCCATCGATGTCAACCTGTGACCCCATAGATAATGCTTTGGAAGCCGGAGCCTCCCGCCGGGGTAATTTTGCCAGTGTGGATTCCTCAATGGTAATGTCAGGAACATCTCGATACTTAAGAGGGAGATGTACCCTTTGAGGACCGGCCAGACTTAAGTTTTGTTACCTGAGATCCATGGGATGAAGAGAAAGCCCTGGAAGACGTTGATGCCACCGAAGCTGCATCGGAGGGAAACAGGGTACTGAGCTTGGCTGCCCGATTCTGTAACCCTCTTTTAGACATCATGGAGCAGGACTAACAATCCGCAATGGAATGGTCAGGACTTAAGCATTTTAGACACCAATCATGGGTGTCTGTGACAGAAATAGTGCCACTGCACTTTGTGCACTTCTTAAACCCGGAGGCGAGCTTTTCCATGAGGAAATAGACTGTAGGCCTAGGGCCACAGAAGAAAATGCACTGAGGCAAAAAGAAGGGGTTTTTTTGGGGGGTTTTTTTAAGAAAGAAAAAAGACTGGCGGTACCGGTCTTCGAGAAGGCAGACACGCGACTAAAGAAAATAAGAATATGAAAACAAGAAAATAGAAATTCTTCAGCGGTGACAGGAAACACGACCTGCTGGCTCCGCGGAAAAGAAGAACTGGAGAGACACGGTTGGGAAAGGTGGGAAGGCAGCGCGCAAGCGCTGTGGAATGCTCCCAAAAGCTTTCCTTTTGGACGCTGGGGAGCGTTCCGCACAGGCTCCGTCGGTACTGACGATACCCATATGTGAAGACTCATTCCTGCTTGTTCCTGGAGATAGAGATAAGCAAACAAGGAAAAACAAGTGACAAATACCAAGTGTTAACTCCAGTAACTACCAGGGACAAAAATCTAATGCATGAACTTTTAAAGAGGAGATGACCTGAGGAAAAAATAAACCCTGGTAAGAGACATATGTAGATTCAATAAGGTAAAGCTGGAAAGTTACTTCTCTTGTTGGCTGCAAAATTTTAATGACAGAAAATTTCTATAAAGGCATATCTCATCCATTAGAAACACAACAGCACTGCTGTATTTGAAAAACCACTGGTATAATGATTATGAGTATTATGGAAAAAGAAGAGGCTGTAATCATCTAGTGCATACCTATTCTATCTTAAAAGCTCAATACAAGGAAACTTGGCGGTGGTGACAAAGATGCGAGAATGGCATTGCTAATAGAGGTGCCAGCACCAAGTAATTATTCTGTACACTGTGTGGAGAGGAAGAAGATTAAGTACCAAACAATGCAGAGACCAACATGGTGGAACGATACAGAAATATTCTCCATTGTATTGGGTGTCACAGGTCTGATTAAAAGCAATTTTTAAGCACACTTGGATAAAATGTAATATGTATAGACACAGCCTATGAGCTCCAGAAGGAAACCCTTTGGCATGATGCAAATATTATGGCAAGCTCCAGCAGTCAGTTTGAGAGACTGAGATCCTACAAAAGCAATATTTAAATTTAAAAAAAAAAACCCACAAAAAAAAAAAACCACCCCAGCCTATTTTGAAAAATATAGTAAACATATTTGTAATATAAAAAAAAATTATAGATAGTTCAGGGATCGACAAATCCTAGGTGCAGGTCACCATGTTGCCTAGAAATTTACATCTGGCACCTGGGATTTTCTTGCCCCGCCCTTTTTTTTTTTTTTTTTTTAAATATGCTGTGCCACACTGCTGCTACCGGAGCAGAAGGCTCTCTGCACCACATGGTTCTGTGCAAGTACAAGGCACAGTGGTGCAGAAACTCTTATGCTGGTCTGAGACTCAAGAACCAGAGATCAGCATAAGTTCTGCACTGCAGAACTTAGACCCACACAGAGCCATGTGATACAAGGGTGGTGCCTGGCTATCCTCAGAGAGGGAAGCTCTTAGCTCTGCATCACTCTGCACTACTATACAGTCTGAGCCTCACAGCAGACAGACATCAAGGTCAATCAATGGAGAATCAATGGCTTAGAGTGGGGGGCGTGGCTGGCTAGCTGGTTAGGGAGGACTGACTGGCTTGTAGAGGCTGGGGGGCTGGCAGAGAGGGCTAACTGGTTTTCAGGGGTAGAGATGGGGAAAGAGACTGGGAGAGTGAATGCTTAGCTGGGAGGGAGGCTGACTGGTTGGCAGGGGCTATAAGGTGGACAATTTTAAGGGAGGAAGGAGAGTGATGAGTGGGTGGGCAGGGGAGACCATGCAAACTGGGTGACAAAGGGTAGGGAGGGGGATTTCTGGCTAGAACCAATTTACTAAGCCTTTATAACCCCTTTGACATGGAATGGTAAAACCGCTTTGGTAAATCAGGCCCTGAAGGAGCTGCAGTAGACCTCAGAGGAAATTTCCCCCATCCGCTCCTCAACATTTGTGGAGAATAGAGACAATGGAGGAGGGGAGGTGGTGTGTGGTGGTCTCAACCACTGGTTCTTAAGATTCTGGCCTGGCTCCTAAATTCAAACAAAATCTCTCAAGGCCCGATACAGAATAAATGACAAGAGAAAGAGCAAACGTGTGAGAAACCCTGAGCACTACTAATCCACAACTCATGTGCTCCTTCAAGGCAATGATGTGAAAGCAGATGTCAGCTTTTCATAATAAGGTGAGCTAAACTCATAGTACCCTGCCCTGGACACACAGTGAAGGAGTTTAATCACTACTGGGAGTGTTCAAGCACGCACAGAGCAGATGGTTCTGCTGGAGCTCATGGCTTACACCGAGAAAGCTGAACAGGGAGGCTGGGTAAGGAAACAGTATAGCATGCGCAGCATGAAGGCATTTGCAGAAACCAAGAAACGTAAATACCACAGGTCAATGGTCTACACTCAGCAGCAGCCTGGTTTCTCTAAGAAATGCAACAGTTCATGGAGCCGGATAAAACTCAACTTTTCCAATTTAGAGGCTCATTTCACAACAGAGGTACAAACCCTTTAAAGCTGTTTTCATATTCCTGCCAATGTCCATGTAGACACCACTGTTAACACAGAACTTGGCTGATTATCAAAACTTGTTGTCCCTCATGATATATAAAAAACTTTGGCTTTATCTCAATATTTACTTTCTGGATCAATGAATTTTCATATTCACCTCTACAGAAGCCAGTTTCTGAATACTGTCACTGCAAACATTTAGTCTTTAGCCGAAAGAACTGACCTTTTAAAGTCAATACAAAGCTCAAGATACTTAAAATTCAAGATTCAATTTGGGTCGGTTTTATACTTTCTAATTTTGGAGAAGCATTGGGAATTACTACTATTCCTTGCTAATTCTGAGGCCTGGACACAAGGAAGGAGGGGGGGAGGTAACAATCCCCCCTTGAAAAAAAAAACCACACACACAGGAGGGTGGGGTTGGGGCACGTATCAACAGCAGTCCTAGTTAATTTTTGAAAGGCCTGATAGCTGACAGAGCTTGGTTCCATTTCCAAGGATGTATGGGAGATGGGGTACCAATAAGGTTGGAGACACCACAGGACAAGCAACTCTACTCTGTGCTATGAGTTATCAAATATGACACGGGGGACTGCCAGCTTGGCATGAGCTGTGATGCTGGCAGCATGTCGGCCCAAAGAGCTTATTCTGGTGGCAGTGGAATGGAGCACTATGATGGGGGGTTTAAGTTAATCCCAGCACAATGTGAAGCACACAGAAAGGGCGCATGCAAAGCAAGAAACAGTTCAGAGAGCTGAAGGAAGGAGACACTTGCAAAACCCACACTATACACAAGCACAATCAGGATCAATGGAAACAGGAAATGTTGCACTGGAAGAAAGTAAAAGTAACTTAGCTGTAGGGCCTCAGAAAAGCAAGGTAAAGTACAATAAAGGGTAGGCAGGATTAAGAAGGGACAACAGGGATAGGGTCACAAGGGCTCTGGCAAGCTTGAGTATAGGTAAGGGATGGTGCTAAATCAGGTGAGAGCTTAATTGACAATGGGCAAAGGAAGCTATAGGCAAAGTCAGGAGTCAACACCGACTCGACAGCACTTAACATGTGGAATGGGAACGCAGCTATTAAATGTTCCAAGAAAGGACAAGGAAAAGCTGGAAGTGGGGCCAAGTAGAAAGGGCCTGGTACAGCAAAGCCTCATCGCCAGTTAAGATTGAAAAGATGGACTGATTGAAGGACTTATTGGCAAAGATAAGGGGCAAGTTAAGTTTTAGGATTCCATATATAGGGAGGAGAAAGTGGGTGGGTACTCCAAATCTAAAGTTAGATTCACAGAAGTGGTAGAAGCAAGGTTGAAAAGGGCAATCAAATTGGGGAGGGTAGCAGAACCAATCCCTTATTCACTTTTTAAGGAGATGCATTTGTTGCCCTTGTGGTGATACTTAAGGATGAGGTCAGAAGTGCCAACTCATTCTGAAACAGTCAGTGCCTGCAGGAGGGAGAACAGCTGAGGACTTCATCTCAAAGGAGCTTTACCCTCTGAAATATGAATCTTTCGATGATGCAGCAAGTTTGCTGAGAAAGGCAGGACAAGGTGCAATATCGGTGAAGGAAGACATCAAGATGGCTTGAAGGTGGTTTTCAGTTTATCTTTGCAGCTTCCACTTACTAACCTTTTTTTTCTTTTTTTAAATTTAGGAAGGTCAATTAAGACAAGTTTTTGCTATATGGTGGCTCCCTTTCTTCTGTGTACTTTGAAACTTTCAGTATGTTTATACATTGGAAAGTAACACAGGACAGACACGAGCAGGCTGTATCTTACTAGATTACTTCCTGTTTGTGAGGGCAAGGGAATATAACAAACTACTGCAGAGTTTACTCCTGCCGGAATTCTACACAAAATTAAGAATTTTGCACCTATTTTTTTTATGAATTGTATGTTAAGCTAAGTATCACTTAAATAATTATGGCTTTGTTATTTTGACAAAGCATTCAAAATTTTGCATAATTCAGACCTTTTGACACACAAGTTTGAATTTTGTTTGCAGAATTCCAGTAGAAATAAGAGTTTTAGAAATAGCTAGGTGTGGAACACACCAGATTTCTGGTCATGCTGGGCAAGAATGAGAGCCCCGTGCAAACACATGATCACCTTTTTCAAGCATCAAAATTACAGTGATTATGGTCACCAAGCTCCTTGAAGAAAAGCTGGGGATACTTAAGAGGGTGACTTTAGAGAGGAGAAAAAAAGGTCACCTTGCAATAAACACAATCTAATAGGATCCTGAATTTTGCTAGTAGAGTTACATTGATGGGGAAGATGTTCTTAGGTTATCAGCCGCTGATATGAGAAGTCATTACTTTACCTGGGTCGCAGCTGGAATGCAGGGGGATTTAAGGGTGTGGGAGTCATTCCCAGAGAACATGAATAGCATGGTCTTCAGGTAGGACATGCTATCAAATAGGTACTTTCTGTTACTTATACCTGCAGCAGGAGTAGCTAGTTCTGGGACATACTGTCAGAGCTTCCGGTGGTGGAGATATGGCAATATGGCAGAGTATGGTTTGACAGCAGGCTGATCAGAAATTTTATCTTATTGGAATTATTTCCATTGGAGGGGCCTGGATAGTGTGGGGAGACTGACTGAACAAAAGGCTTTATTCTGGTGCAACCACCTTGGCATGGTGGAAGTGATCAATAAAGAGTTGGCAAAGTATCAGTCTTCAGAACTGTTCTTGAGTGCTGTTATGTTTGCAGATCCGTGTGTTTGCATGTGCAAAATGTGCTGTGAATTCCATAATGGACTCGCTCATTTCAAGTGGGATTCCTTCATCAGCTTGTGGCAACATTCGGCGGAAGGAACCAGAGCACCTGTGGGACCTTTGGAGCAATCAGGTCTGGACGTTGATCTGAACATCCCCAGATTCTACAACATGAGCAGATGTCCAACCTTAGCAATTCAGGAGCCACTGATTTCGGCTGTGACAAGCATGAGGGCCAACATCTTCCCCTCCACCCCCCCACCCCCCCCCCCGTGCAGTTCCCTCTCATTTCTTAGCCTTTTCTTTCTATTTAAGTGTACCGATGGAACTTGAAATGATAAGTTTTTACTAGAGTGTTAGAATTAACGCTTTTCGATGATGAATAACTAAAAATATATCACTAATATTTCAACACTACATTCTCACACCACTAAACTAGTTAGCTCCTCCGCCATTATCCCCCTCCTCCGTGTTTCTCACCTTTTCTTCTCACGGGTGCAGGAAAACAGCTTTGCTGCTTTCTCACTGCAATCGGCTGTACAGAGCTTGAGCAGCACGGTGAAGTAGTTTGTGTTATCTCGCGGTTTTAAGTCTCTTGAAATAGTGATATCAGCACAAATGTCGTCACCATATGGCTCAGGATTTTTCCAGAGCCGATCGCAGTGAGAAAGCCACGCCGTTTTGCTGTAGCTGAAAGATCAAAAGGTGAGAGACTGGAATTCAGTTGTCTGTTGCCAAGGGCCAGTCAGAAACCTCTGATGGGCCGGATGCAGCCTGCGGGGCACTAGTCTGGCACCCCTGTGTTAGAGGCAGAAAAGCAGTGTCATCATTTGAGGTGACAAGGCTCAGTGAATGAGAAATAGATTATACAGTATATTCTTCAAGAAAGGTAGCAGGAATTAATGGTATCAACTATTAAAATATAGCTATCGGGGTTCTTTTTTCTCTGTAGATTCATTAGAAGATTACATTGAAATAGCGTGGAGGGGGGTGTAAAAATATATATGTGAATCCATAAGATTAAGACATTTCAGAGGAGTACAGGGTAAACCATCATGCTCCACGCAATGAGCAAGGCGTCCCCTGTTTTTTTCATATATGGGTTGAGGACTTGCTGGTGAGCTTGCAGGGTGGCTAATGATTCATTTCATGTCAACAGCATTTCAATACTGCTCTCAATAAAGTGGGGAGGGAAGCCAGGACTTCCAGTACTAAATGCCGTGAGCATGGCAGCTGTAAAGAGCTGCAAAATTCAACATCTAGGTAGGGGAGAACTATCTTTGCCAGATGATGAGCCTGAGAAGTGGCGAGTAGATATGATAATTACTGACAAGTTTAATGCCCCATAATACCCATGATCAAAAAGCAACAGCACAGCAGAAATTTATATTATATCTGAAGCTGCAAACATGCAAAAAGGTGGTTTTTAATTGTGCAGTTAAGGAAATACAAGGGCAAAAACAAAAATTCTTTAAAGTTAACCATTCAAATCATTAAAAATAAAAAAAGAGAGAGACACATTTGGCTATTTGTGTTGGTTGATCAAAACCTCGGACTTACTTCACCTGAAGCATAAACAAAATTAATGACAACCCTGCCAGAAAGCTTTAAAAAAGTATACTTTGCTGGCAAACATAATGGAAACATGGAAACTAATGAGTAAACCAGTAGGATGAATAGTTCAAGCCTCCAGACCGACTGTTGCAAGAGGTGGGCAGTTAGCCCAACAGCCCTGGATGCCAAGCCACCCCTTGAGTAAGTCTGCAAGCACATGACCCCAAAAGGGAAGGGAGAGGGGACTTTCCCCATGACTGTCCAACTAACAATGATATGTAGTACTACTGCTCTCTTAACTTTTAAATGTCCCTGTATATTTTTTTAAAGGGTGGACTAAATATACTTGCATAACAATACACATTTAAAACATAATGTGATCCGCGACTAGAGAGACAGGCATACAAAATATATTACACCAATACTGAGTCACTGCAACATGGGCTGCAAATACAATTCCCTATTTACTGTTGGTTCATAAGCTCCTTGCAGTACATTCGCTCAGCATTTAGTTTGTGGAAAGAACTTCTGGGTAATTGTTTTGAAGGAGACTGCACCAAGGCTATTACTTACTAAGATGTGGTACACCATGCTATTTTACTGCATGATTCGCTAACTTGCAGTATCTTAGTACCGTGGTAAATTTAAATTTACTTTGCTGCAGCCATAAAATCTGTGTTCCTGGCTGCAGAAACACAGATCGTAGGCCCCAAGTCAGGCTTGCTCTTCTTAAAGGAGGGGGGAGGGGGAACAGTGCCATAAAAAGTATCCCTGCCCCTACCCTAATACCTTTTTCCACCAAACATCCACCCCCAACACACATGCATATTAACCAGGGTCTCCCCAGTGGGTAGTAGGAGGGGGGGGGGCAGAAGTGATCCCCAGCACTCCTGCCCCAGTGACTCCCGGCATCAAAATGGCAGCCTCAGCCCCTAACAGTAGCCTCATGGAAATACTGCTAGGACCCTGAGGCTGCCGTTTTGATGCCGGGAATTGCTCTTGTTCCACCCCAAACCACCCATGAGGAAAACCCCTGGTAAGTGCAGGGGAGGTGGTCATTTAAGTTGCACCCCAGAAGTAAGAGGTCATATGTTAGCAGTCCGATGCCGTCGAGGAAGACAGACAATGCCACCTCCAAGTTTTATTTTTAAAAAAAATAATGTTTTGGCTCCATTGGTCACTTCATCTTGGTGTTCTATGCAGATGATATTCAATTGCTAACCACCATTTCATTGCAAAGAAACCCATTTAAATTATTAAATAATTTCACCAAAGTTGCCAACTGTCAAAAGATAATATTTTATCTAGATTTAATTTTAATTTAACAGTCTTATTTGACAAGTACAGTTTGAGCTCCACTCCTATAGCCCCACAAATAGAGGGTCACAGAAAAAGACCACATGGCCTAGTCTGTCCTTCCATATCAACTACAACAGTCTCCTTTTTTCCTTTAGAGATCCTGTGTTGGTCCCATGCTTTTTTGAATTCAGATACTGTCCTCGTCTCTACCACACCCACTGGGAGACTATTCCACGGATCCACCACTCAGTCCGTAAAGAAATATTTCCACATATCACTCCCGAATCTATTCCCTTTCACTCTCAACCCATGTCCCCTAGTAGCAGAACTTGCTTTCAATCGAAAGACTCTCTCCCCCTGTGCATTTATGCCACGGAGGTATTTAAACGTCTCAATCGTATCACCTCCATCCTGCCCTCCCTCTAAGGTATACATATTAAAATCCTTACGTCTGCCTCATATGCTTTATAATAAAGACCACTAACCATTTTAGTAGCCACCCTCTGTACCGACTCCATCCTGTTTATATCCTTTTGAAAGTGCAGTCTCCAGAATTGCACACAATACTCCAAATGAGGTCGCACCAAAGACTTATACAGAGGCGCTATCACCTCCTTTTTTCTGATAGCCATTCCTCTCCGTATGCACCCAAGCATCCTTCTAGCTTTTGCCTTTTCTACCTATTTAGCTACTTTAAGATCATCAGACACAACCTGCTCTTTAGTAGACAAAAAGTACTTCACCCCCTATACTATATTGCTCCCTTAGATTGCTGCAGCCCAAATGCATGACCTTACATTTTTTAACATTAAATCCCAGCTGCCAAATTCTAGACCATTCTTCAAGCTTAGCTAGATCCCTCCTTATGTTATCTACACCTTCCTTGGTATCTACTCTATTGCAGATTTTGTTATCATCCACAAAGAGGCAAACCTTACCCGACAGCCCTTCCGCTATATCACTAACAAGCAAATTAAAAAGAATCGGACCAAGGACAGATCCCTGGGGCACACCACTGGTAACTTCCTTCTCCTCAGAGTGAGCTCCATTTACCTGTACCCTTTGTCGCCTCCCACTCAACCAATTTCTAACCCAAGCAGTAACTTTAGGGGCCATCCCTAGGGTGCTCAGTTTGTTTATAAGTCACCTGTGAGGAAAAGTGTCAAAGGCTTTGTGAAATCTAAATACACCACATCTAGGGCTCTCCTTCGGTCCAACTCCCTGGTCAACCAGTCAAAGAAAATCAGTCAGATTTGACAAGACCTGCCTCTGGTGAATCCATGCTGCCTCAGATCCTGTAATCCACTGGACTCCAGAGGTTTTCTCTGTAAAGATCTTTTGAGTTATCCTTTATAACTATTCTTTGAACAGTAGAGCTCTGCCACAATTACATTTTTTTTCATCTCAAACATTTGTTCTATATGCTCAGTCTTAAATGGAAATGCTATCCATACTCAGATACCATGCTTAGTCATAAGTTAACTTGATTATAGTAATGCATTGTGTTGTTGTTGTTAAGTGCCGTCGAGTCGGAGTCGACTCATGGCGACCCTCTGGATAGCTATCCTAAATTGTGTTCGGTCTTGAGTCAGGCGGCTCATTGTTGACAGACTGGTACACGTAGCTGCTGTTAATGTATCGATCCATCTCATTGCTGGCCTTCCTCTTTTGCATTTACCTTCTATCTTGCCAAGCATGTCGTCTTTCTCTAATGATCTCTCTTCGCATGGTGTGTCCAAAGTATGAAAGTCGACGTCTTGTCATCTGAGCTTCTAAAGAAAGCTACTTGGATCAACTATCAATAAAGAAGCAACAAACAGTCAAGAAATCAGATAACGCATTGCTCTTGGCAGAATGGCTATGAAAGACCTAGATAAGATTGTCAAGAGCAGAGATCTCTCTCCATACAAAAGCTTCAACTTGTTCAAGCCATGGTATTTTCAGTATCATATGGATGTGAAAGCTGGACAGTGAAAAAGAGACAGGAAAAAAATTGATGCCTTTGAATTATGGTGCTGGTGGCAAATACTGTGTATACCATGGACTGCCCGAAGAACAAACCAGTCAGTACTAGAGGAGATCAAACCTAATTCATTGTATTAAGGCATTAATAACACTTCCCTCAAGAATGTACAATTCAAAATACCACTGTAAAGCTGATTCATCATGCAAACACAACCAAGTTACATCTTTGTTCTGTATTATCTACCAAATGCCCTTTAAAGTTCAGATTTTGACTCAGACTTTTACTCTGGACTCCCAGCTTTTCTTGCCACTTCTCTGATCTCATATGCACCAGCTAGATCCCTTCGATCTTCCCAGCAAAATGTAATCATGCCATCACACTCTAGGGTGGGCATGAATCCAGGAGATTGGTAACATTTTATAAGCAATCTAAATCAAATGTAAAAACACATCAATAGGGTATACGTTCCCCGACAGTCACTGGCTTGGACTCTGGGGCTGATGATTGTTGGTCTAGAACATGGCATCTGAACTCTTCACTTGTCTCATTTAGTTTTCCCTGGAAGAGAGATGGCCGAGGGGAGATATGCTAGAGATCTTGAGTGGAATGCGACAGATTGTTTACTCCTTCAAGACGTAGAAAGACTAAGACATGCAATGAAACTACGAATGTAGCACATTTAAGACCAGGGCATTCCTGCAGCCACACTGAAAACCAATAGGGGCCGCGGAGGCACAGGGCCGAGAAAAACCACAGCGGCAAAAGAAAAAAAAAAAAAAAACGACCATGTACAAAGTCACACCAAAAACGTTACCTGGAGCCATGGCAAAATAGTTGTCCCAAGGCCTGTCAGACCAGCCAGGTAATCCCTATTAGGGAGGCCCTGGACACCCACATAAGCCTTGGGAGGCCTGGACGGGGTATTTCTTCCACTGAATTGAAGCTGCTTTATTACAAGGCAGCCGAGAGCCAATTGCATTCCTACTGAAATCAATGGAGAAACTTCCTCATTGAAATCAGTGGGCAAAACGGGGACTTTGTAGAAACATAAAAAAAGGATGCCAGAAGAATATCATGCTGGATATCCTTTAGAGCAGGGATTCTCAACCTAGCCCTCGGGACATACCTAGCTACTCAGTTTTTCAGGATAACCACGAATATACATAAGACAGATTTGCATGCACTGCCTCCATTGTATGCTAATCCTGAAAACTTGATTGGCGAGGTGTGTCCCGAGGGCTAAGTTGAGAACTCCTGCTTTAGAAGGTGCTGTCAACTGAGCATACGTAAAGGTGCACGCCAGTTCTGGATGATGCTAGTCCCCTCCCCCAGATTTTAGAGCCATGTACAAATCTCTCCCGTACCGGGACCTCTGGAATTTCTGCATATTTTCTGATTTGCATCATAAAATGCCATTCATTGGCTATACTTACTAAGTGCTTTCAAAGTGCTTGACATTTGTCTACTAAAAAGACTCAGACAAAAAAAGAACTACTGGAAAGGCATGAGCTAAATAAAAAAAACCTTCCAGGTGCACTAAGCAACTTTAATGCTATCATTTTCTGGCTTGAGGTCTTCACAATTTTATGCCCCTTGGCACCGACAACTGGCCTTTCTATTTAAAAAACAAAAAGAACTTAAAAGCATTCCTACTTACACTACATCATAAAAATGTGCTTTTAATTCCCCTCATTTTTCTTTTAAAGTATGTCTGGAAAAATCTCCTGTCCAGCATTTAACCAAATCCGATTTAACCAATAGGAATGTTTTGTTTTGGGGGTTTTTGTGTGTGTGTGTGGGGGGGGGGGGTTTAACCATTTTCCATGGTATGAGAAAAGGGATTTTTGTTAGCATAGGAGGCAAAGGAGGGGGCTGTCATTTTTGTTTAAAGCAGTGTTTCACAATCCTTCTCTGGGAGGCACACAAACCAGTCGGGTTTTCAGGATTACCACAATAAATAAGCATGGTACAGATTTACATATACTGGAGACCCATTGTATGCAAGTCTCATATACATTTTAACTGGTAGTCCCAAAAACCTGACTGGCTAGGTGTGCTCCAAGAGGGGGTTGAGAAGCACTAGTCTAAAAGAACCAGGCACAGTTCATAAATTCATGACAGACATGTAGGTAATTCTAATCTTGGTAATTCCTTCACTAAAGCAAATACAAGCTTATATAAACAGGTGCTGAGAAATGTGTAGTCGCTGCATACTGTGTCCATCACCCCTATCCTAAAGCATCTACACTGGCTCCCTACTGCAAGCAGAATCAGTTACAAGGTTATTACAAATACATTCAAAATCCTTCACAAATCTATCCTCACGCCATCTAAAGTCTCTAATCCAAAACGTCCCAAACAGATCCAGAAGAGCTTGTTCGCAACATACCTTAACTCTACCCACTGAACTCACAAAAGAGCAACGACGCCCACTTGCAAAAGGGCATTCTCACTTTAAACACCGAATATATGAAAAGCACTCCACGAAAGAATAAAGAAGCTTATCTGACCACTCAACATGTAAGGAATTAAAAACACAGCTAGTCACTGAAAGAATGTACCACTCATATCCTATCCTTGAGGGCTCCATTCCATCAACATCCTCTCATATGATCACCATCCATGAATTCTTTAATAATCTCCTGTTTATGCTTTTACTCCCCATTAACTTATTTTTTAGCATAGCAGTTCTACTTTGTGGTTCAGTGTTATTGTTCTATGTAAACTACACGTTCTTGTTCTCTGTAAACCACTTTCATTTATAGATAAAGCAGTATAAAAGAATATATAAATAAAATAAATACATCAAGAGCTCTAATTATGGAAAGAATCAGCCCTGTCATAACGACAAGAGTTCAGTGTCTGAGCCTGGCAGGGACTGGATATTTTGTGAAAGCATTCTCAGTCCCCAGAAGTCACAATATTTTGCAATAGCCTGAACTGGCCCCCGAGTGCACTTGTGCCAAAACTCCAGAATGTTGTTCTGATAGCTGGACAACTAAAATGAAGTAAACATTTAAAAAGTAAAAACGGAGAAGAAGTGACGTCACCGACCAGGATGGCGGCCTGAAAGAGCAGCTCTCTTCGAGACGCGGAGGAAAGTAGCAATAAGTATGAGCATAAGGCCTTCCCCCCCCCCCCCCCCCAGGAAAAAGTGTCTTTTTACGAACGACTTTGACAGGGCTTACGAAGTCAGCTAGGAAAAAGCTGGATAAATTCCGTTCTACCTATGCTCCCTTGAAGTCGCAGAAGGAGAGAGATGAGAGAGAAGATACTGAGACGGAAGAAGAGCTGGAAAATGCTGAAGAGCAATGTACAAAAGGCGATCTTAGGAGTTGGTGCCGAGAGATAAAAACAGAGGTCATCGGAGTGAAAACGGAGGTGAAAGAATTACTGGCTGAGTTTCGCCAGGATATACAGGCTCTGGGACATCGTGTAGATGCTTTGGAGGAACACGTGGATGAGATGGCCACAGCAGCACAGGTGGTGCGCAACATGAATAGTAAGTGGCAGAAGGAGACGGAGGAATTGCGAGAAAAAAAATCAAAGACCTCAAGAATAGGTCTCGACGTTGTAATATACGCATACGAGGGGTCCCTGAGGAAGATCAATATAAAACAGGCTGCGAGTGGTTCGAGAAATATGTGAGGCCTTGCTGAGCAGAGAGGACCAGGCAGAGATGTCAGCGCAGCGGGAGATTGGAATAGAAAGGGCGCATAGGGCCCTCCGGTTCCCCCCGGGGAACCGTCCCAGAGATATTATTGCCTGACTGACTAGCTACCCGTTAAAAGAAGCGGTTATGAGAGCGGTGACGAGAAAAGGCAAGCTGCAGTGGAAAGTATCAGCTATTGAGGTGTTTCAAGATCTGGTGTGGCAGGTGCAGGCCTGTGACCCACGGTGTCTGACATAGGCAGGCCAGCATGGCTAGCTTGACCTGTAAATGAGGCCTGTGGAGAGGCATATAGGATTGCACATCCCCCAACATGCTGCTATTGTAAGAAAGAACTCAGTAGAAATATTGAATTAGCTTAGATAAGCAGAATTGCAGAATTAAGAAATGGAAAAATACAGAAAAGATGTGTTTTAAAGTTACTGATAAGAAAGAGTACATTTGCAGAGAAATATTGAGGAGTGCTGACAGATGAGTTACAGAACCTTGCTCTTCTGCACGCACAAATGGTCCCATAACCTTGAAAGTGTGAAAGTAACAAGTTGATGAACTGACCATTGTAATTGGGACTAGAAGGGGGGCAGGCAGGTGTCATGCCTACAGAAGCCCACAGAAGGAACATAATTGGAGAAACTTATCAGTACCGGGACCAATAGAAGGGCTACGGGAGGTACGGGAGAGTACCGGGACCAATGAAATGTTTTTTCTATACCTAGAATGGAACAGAAGTCTATAAAAGTTGTTGTAATGCTTGAAAACTTTGCTCAGCCATTTTGAAATTGCCTTGCTTGAGACTTGTGCACAAATAAATGATTTGGACCTTCTGAACAGACTCCTGGTATCATTGGTTTGTCTGCGCTTTGCTGCTACATATTCCTTGGTGCGTTGGCCGGGAAGTTGTGGAATCAAAGTGTATATAGGGCAATATACCACGACTTTCCGCCTCTATAGGCTTGGTCCTGCCGGGATCGCGCCCTTCCGACGAGGGCCGCTCCCTGGCGCCACCGGTCCCTTGTATCGGAGGGAGCTGGTCGGACCTCGGCGGGTGACGAGCCCGGCTGGAGTCAACGCCTCGAACCCGAGTGAGGGGAGTCCGAGGTCCAACTCATGCGCCTGCTTGGGAAGTTTGAGGACCGGATCCGGTGAGTATAGTTTTGATTTTGGGTCTAGACAGAAATAGAAAGAGCAGTACTGCCATTGGAACTTGGAATTTGGAATTTGTAATCTCGAGATATTGGGAATTGGTAAGAGAGCTTGATCAACTCTCAAGGAAGAGCCGAGTAGCCTGGCATGGGAATGCGCTAGGTGAAACCCTCATCCTTTTTGTAATTGTACTTGGAAAAAAAGACTAGTCAGAACAGATAGAAACGAATGCATTCTGGGAATACGTTGCTAGCATGGTTGAGTGAACGAAGTGTGATTGAGAGGTCTGGCAGCACGGACCAAGTGAAAGCGGACCCCTGATTAGCGCATTTCCTGACCGGGCGACCGCGTTCAGGTCGCGAAAAGGGGGAAGCGATTGTCGTCTTGTTTTGTTATTTGTATTCCCTGTATGTTTCCAGGGCCGTGAGGACCCCTTACCCACGGTCCGCCCACCTTTTCCCTTCTGTCTGTTGTTGCGCGCACACATCGAAATGGGAGGGGCGGAGTCTACTAGGAACACTCCATTGGAATGTATGATCGCACATTTTAAAGAGGGATATTCAGGAGATTATGGTATTAAAATGACAGCAGCCCGTTTGCAGATTTGTGTACTAGGGAGTGGCCCGATCTAGACCCCATCTGGCCCCGAGAGGGAACGTTCACCGTAGAGATTATCCAGTCAATACATCGTAGAGTGCGGGTAGCGCACCCTGATCAGTACCCCTATATAGATTCCTGGTTAAGTATTTGTGAAGATCCGCCCTCCTGGGCGCAGCGCTGTTATGAGGAACAGTGCAGAATAATGTTAGCTAAAACAGATTCTAGACAGAAAAAGGAACAGCCTAGAATGAACGAGCAGGATAAGAAAGCCAAGAAGAAACCCATCTTGGCAGATCCCGATTCCCCAGAAGTAGTCCTCAGGCAGCCCCGAACCCCAGGTCCAGTAAGAATAGCCCGGCGGCGTCCTGCCCCAGATCCCCAGAGACCGCCGGAGCCGAGGCGAGACCCAACCCCTGACCCCCCTCCTCCTGGAGGAGAGGAAGAGACAGAATTAGCGGGAAGAGAAGAGGAGGATGTAAAAGGTGAGCCAGAAGCGGAGCTAGAAGAAGAAGTAGGAAGGAATCCCCCAGAAGAAGAAGAAGAGGACAGCGTACAAATAATTGAGAAAGCCAGCGCTAGCACTAGCAAGCCAGTGAAAGAAAAAACCCAAAGCAAAACCAGTTGAGAAAAAGAAAGCAACTCCTGCAAAGACAACGACAATAGCCCTTAGATCCCAGACCCAAATGACGCCTGGGACGACAGCCAAACTGTTTCCCTTAAGGCAGGTCCCGGGGGTGCCCGTAAAGAACGATAATGATGAAGTGGTAGCGGGACCCCTAACTTATGTGTATATCCCCTTCTCTACAACTGATTTATTAAATTGGAGGTCGCACTATGCCTCCTATACTAGCAAGCCCCAGGAGCTGACAGAATTAGTAACTAGTATTATGGAAACTCACCAACCCACTTGGCCAGATTGCCGTCAGCTCCTGACCACCCTATTTACCACAGAAGAACGAGCGAGAATTAGAAAAGCAGCTATCGAATGGATGGCAGAAAACCCTGCAGCTCCAGCGCAGGGGCAGAATATAATAGATCGTAGAGAAGCAGCTCAGAGAGAATTCCCGAATGAAGACCCCCAATGGGATCCAAATACAGATGAAGGATCCACCGCCCTAGCCCGTTTTCGCCAAGGCTTTTTACAAGGCCTGCGAAGAGGAGGCCAAAAAGCTATGAACCTTTCCAAAGTAGCAGGAATTATCCAAGGAATAGATGAGAGCCCAGCAGATTATTATGAAAGATTAACTGAAGCATACAGAATGTATACTCCCTATGATCCCGAGGCACCAGGAAGTTTATGCATGGTGAATTCTGCTTTTGTAAACCAGTCTCAACCAGACATTAGACGTAAATTACAGAAATTAGAAGGGTTTGCGGGCATGAATGCAACACAGTTATTGGAAGTCGCTCATAAAGTGTATGTGAATCGTGATACTGAAAGACAGAGAGAATGTGATAGAAAGATGAAGAAGAAAGCTGATTTTTTGGCTGCGGCCATAGTTGAAAAGAAAAGGGGAGGTGTCCCTAATCGAAGGAGCAGAGGAAGAGGGCGGGGTCAAGGCGGAGGCCGGACCCAGAGACTAGGCGTGAACCAATGCGCCTATTGCAAAGAGGAAGGACATTGGAGAGATACGTGCCCGCAACTCGAAGACGCCCAGCAAGATGACGAATACGATCATCAGTGGCGAGAAGAAAGACGAGGCCGTCCCCGAGGCCGAGGAGGAGCCAATCGAGAACAATTCCAGAGAGAGAGGGGAGGAGGAGCCATCCAAGCATTGGCCACACAAGCCCATGATGAGGATGACGTGGATTAGGACAGACCGGGCTCCAAGTTTGCTTTAGGTCTCCAGGAGCCTATGGTCGAAATACAAATAGGAGACCAATTTATGAACTTTATGGTTGATACTGGAGCAGAGCATTCAGTAATAGACAAAAAGATAGCCCCATTCACTAAAAGAGCAGTCACCATTGTAGGAGCAACAGGTGCCAAAGCCACAAAGTCCTTTCTACAAAACCGAATATGCAGTCTAGGAGGACAGCAAGTAACTCATCAATTCCTTTACATGCCCGAATGTCCAGTACCCCTACTGGGACGAGATATGCTAGCCAAGCTTCAAGCACAAATATCTTTCTCCGAGCAAGGAGAAATGCAAATGACAGTGAATTCTCAAGCCAAACCAGCAGGAGTGATGCTGCTGACAGTACCCCGAGAAGAAGAATGGAGATACTACATTGATGATTCGATTCAAGATACCTATTTTGAACAAACTTTAAAGAACATTCATGCACCACTTGAAGTGTGGGCAGAAGGCAGCCCCCAGGCCTAGCCAAACATATAGCTCCAGTGATTGTAACCCTCAAGCCTAGCGCTACCCCAGTGCACGTCAAACAATACCCTCTCCCAAGAGCCGCAATTGAAGGCATTCATCGCCACCTACAGAGATTGCTCGAGTATGGCCTACTGAAAGTATGTCAATCCCCATGGAACACCCCACTTTTGCCAGTGAAGAAACCTGAGACAGATGATTATCGCCCAGTGCAAGATTTGAGAAGAGTAAATGATGCAGTTGAAACTATACATCCAGTTGTACCCAATCCTTACACTCTACTAGGATTGATACCCGCTGAAGCTACCCATTTCACTGTACTGGATTTAAAAGATGCATTCTTTTGCATAAGATTAGCCCCTGTAAGCCAAATATTGTTTGCATTTGAATGGCAGGACCCCATCTCTGGAAGAGGGGGCCAACTCACCTGGACAAGATTACCCCAAGGATTCAAGAATTCACCTACCATCTTTAGTGCTGCACTAAATCAAGACCTTTCAAGCTATCCAGTAGCCCCGGGGAAGAGAGTACTTCTCCAGTACGTGGATGATCTGTTGATAGCTGCCGTATCAGAAAGAGAATGTATATTAGCCACCAAAGATCTCTTGCAGTTACTTAATGAAGCTGGATATAAAGTTTCCAGAGCCAAAGCACAACTATGCCAAACAGAAGTGAAATACTTGGGTTTCCGTATTACCCAAGGAAGCAGAAGATTAGGCAGAGAAAGAAAAGAAGCAGTATGCAGAATTCCAACTCCAACAACCAGAAAGCAAGTTAGAGCCTTTCTGGGAGCGGCAGGATATTGCCGAATCTGGATACCCAACTTTGCCCAAATTGCCAAACCACTGTATGAAGCCACAAAAGGAGAAGAGAAGTCACCACTGGAGTGGGGACTTGAGCAGGATACAGCCTTCCAGAAGTTAAAAGAAGAATTGATGTCATCACCAGCACTTGGACTACCAGATGTCCACAAACCTTTCCACTTGTTTGTACATGAAACACAGGGAAATGCCCTAGGCATGTTGACTCAGAAATTAGGAAATTGGGAGCGACCTGTAGCCTACCTATCGAAACAATTGGACCCTGTGGCAAAAGGATGGCCACCTTGCTTGAGAGCAGTTGCAGCTACAGCACTACTAGTGAGTGAAGCAGACAAACTCACACTAGGACAAAACATACGAGTCACTGTGCCACATGCAGTCCTTGCCCTTATGGAACAGAAAGCAAATTATTGGCTCACCAATTCCCGAATGTTGAAGTACCAGAGCATGTTATGTGAAAACCCACAGATACAACTTGAAGTGAGCCATGCCTTGAACCCAGCTACCTTGATAACCATCAGTGAAGAACTCCCAGAACATGACTGCATCGAAGTCATGGAAACTGTGTTCTCTAGTCGACCTGACCTAACAGATGTGCCCATAGATAATCCCGACCAGATCTATTATGTTGATGGGAGCAGTCTCATCCTTGATGGACGACGCTGTGCCGGATATGCAGTCGTCACTCAACACGAAGTAGTTGAATCATCAGCCCTAGCCTCAGGCACATCAGCCCAGAAAGCCGAATTGATAGCACTCACCAGAGCATTGTTATTAGGAGAAAAACTTGTGCTGAATGTATATACAGATTCCAAATATGCTTTCACTACCCTGCATGCCCATGGAGCTCTCTACAAGGAAAGAGGACTCATCACATCCGGAGGAAAATCAGTCAAATATGGTCCCGAGATATTGATGTTACTTGATGCAGTCTGGGCCCCAACACGTGTAGCTGTCATGCATTGTAGAGGACATCAAGCAGGAAAAGGAGAAGTTGCTCGAGGAAATAGATTCGCAGATGCCTCAGCACGACAAGCAGCTATGACAGGACAGATTGCCCCACAAGCTACGCCAATGCAAGCGGCATTGTTTCCAGTACCCTTGAATCTATGGACCCCACGATATACCACCAAAGAATTAGATTACTATTGTGACAAAGAAAATGGAGTATTGAAAGACGGATGGATTGAGCTGCCACCAGAAGAAGGCAGTCAACCTCCGGGAAGAATAGTAATTCCCGAATTATTAGGACCAGCCTTTGTCAAAGCTTTTCATGAAGCCACCCACTATGGAAAGAGTGCTATGGAGAAAGCACTCAGACCACATTTCTACATCCCTCTGATGACAACCATATCAGCCTCAGTAGCCCGACAATGTCAAATCTGTGCCAAGAATAATGCCAAGCAAGGCCTTATTACAGCACCCCGAGTTCAGTCAAGAGGTGTGACCCCCATGCACAACCTCCAAGTTGATTTCACCGAAATGCCAAAAGCCAATGGATACCATTACCTACTAGTATTAGTTTGTACTTTCTCTGGGTGGGTAGAAGCATTCCCAACCAGAACTGAGAAAGCCCGAGAAGTTACCAAAGCCTTAATGAGAGAGAGAGATTGTCCCCAGATTTGGAATCCCAGCAGTAATAGGGTCAGACAATGGACCCTCATTTGTCTCCCAAGTTACTCAGCAGTTAGCAAAAGCTTTGCAGATACAGTGGAAGCTCCACACTGCATACAGACCCCAGAGTTCAGGGAAAGTTGAGCGAATGAATCGTACATTGAAAGCCCAAATCTCTAAGCTTTGTCAGGAGACACACTTGAAATGGCCCCAAGTGCTCCCCATAGCTTTACTCAGAATACGCTCAGCCCCTGTAAAGTCAACAGGATTTTCCCCTTTTGAAGTTTTGTATGGTAAACCCCCACCAATAGTGCAGGGAATCAAAGGAAGTCTAGCCCAGATTGGTTCAGAAGTAACCAGACAAGAACTCCTAGCTCTTAGTTTTGTTCTGCAGACTCTCCATACGTGGATCCAAGACCAGTTGCCTATCAACTTGACGGAACCCTTGCATCCCTACCAGCCTGGAACTTCGGTGTGGATCAAAGATTGGAAGAAGATACCGTTGGAACCCCATTGGAAGGGACCGTACACCGTCATCCTGTCTACCCCAACTGCAGTAAAGGTAGCCGAGATCGACGCCTGGATCCACCACAGCAGAGTCAAGCCCGCCGCCGATCCTGAACCAGAGCGGTGGACAGCCGAGCAGCACCCTGATGTACCCTTGCGAGTTACTCTGAGACGGCAACCAGCAGCATAGACACTTCATCACAAGTGCTTTGCAGTAGCCAAGTCTTTCGAAGAGGATTGCTGTTTTCCATGCAGCAACAGCTTTGTTTCAACGAACCCCATTTGTGTGTGTGATTTGACACACTACTTTGAGACTACATTGACTAAGCCAGACTTCACAAGCCAACTGAATTGCTAAGTTGGTTAATGTGTGTTGGACATCTTGAGGATCTTCAATCAACACTCAGCAACCGTTAAATTGCTTCATTAGCAAACGGGACGAAGAATAATAGAACGTCGTGATCAAGATCAGCAAGCTGAGGATTCAGAAGAACTCCAATCAACATCAACATGTATCTTTGCTTCTGCTTTGCCTTGGTTGCCTTCTTTGGAGGTTTTGAACAGACTTATGCTCTACCTCCATGCACAGCTTGCATTACTTCTACTAGAACTGGACTGAAAGTAACTCAGACTTTGCTTTACCATTCTTACTATACCTGCAAGGGAACAATAACTCGGTGTATCTATAACACCACTGAACTAAATGTTTGCACTCATGGCAAAATTAAAGCATGCTATAATCCGCATCAGAATCCATCCTATTACACGTTGGAAATAAGATGGAAGGATACAGATGGACCTATATTAGCTGCTACACCACCACTTAAGGACATTACTAAACCTGCTGTTTTGAATTTTGATGCATGTAATGCTATTAATAGAGATAGTCAGTCCACCTGTGGTACATGGGAGAAAGCGTATCGAAATGACCATAAGTATATGTGTCCAGAAGGAGCCACAGGATGGAGGAAGTGTACAGGTAAAAAGGAACCAGGGTATAGTACTGCTACAGCGGCAGACTACTATTGCCCGTATTGGGAATGTGTTTTCTATGCTACCTGGAACACTGGTATAACTGATGAGAAAATAGATAAGCGGATGGCTACTCTAACCAAGCCAACCACAAATGATAAATGTCAGAAAGATGCTTGTAACCCCTTACATTTGCGTGTACATAACCCTCATGCATGGAAACAAGGATATAAGTTTGGTTTACGTATTGCTGGAGGAGGAACAGATCCAGGGACCATTGTGTATATTAGATTGAATACCCAAGCTCACAAGTCATCTAAATATCATATTCATAATACCTTTTATGAAGCTATGCATGTAAATAAGTTTGAGATCCCTCACCCTTCACAGAATTTGTTTCTAGAATTAGCCGGAGCAGTAGTATCTAGTCTTAAGATCACAGATTGTTATTTCTGTGGCGGAACCCAAATGGGAGATCAATGGCCCTGGGAAGCCCAAGAATTGAATTATTCCATGATTTACAATCAGACTGAATTACACAAGACAACCAGTGAATGGGTGTTAGCGCACTCAATCGTTGGACGTCTTTGCTTTGCCAGAACTGGACCCCAGTTCACCCAAAAGGTAGGACAGCTGGTCTGTCTTAGCCAGAAGTACTATAATGCCACGACTAAAAAGACAGCATGGTGGTCAGGAATCAGACATCCTGAACCTCCTAACCCATTAGCCAGATTTCCTGAACTTGCAGGTCTATGGACTAACCTTGCCAAAGTCCAAGCCTGGCAAGCCCCACCTGGCCTATATTGGATCTGTGGAAACCGAGCATATGCGCAACTCCCACCACAATGGGGAGGAGCATGTGTCTTAGGAACCATCAGACCTTCTTTCTTCCTGTTAAACACTGAACATGGAGAACAATTAGGATACCCTGTATACACTACCCACAAACACAAAGGAGCATCTAGACAGAAAAGAGAGGCCTTACAGATAGGCAAGTGGGAGAAGTGGCAAGGTGATGATTGGCCACCAGAAAGAATTATTGAGTATTATGGACCTGCCACTTGGAATGATGATGGTATGTATGGTTATCGTACCCCAATTTATATGATTAATCGTATTATTCGCTTACAAGCAGTAGTTGAAATAATAACCAATGAAACTAGTCATGCTCTCACGCTCTTAGCTAGACAAAGTACTCAGATGCGCACTGCCATATACCAAAATCGTTTAGCACTTGATTATTTGCTAGCAGCTGAAGGAGGAGTATGTGGTAAACTGAATTTAACTAATTGCTGTTTGAAAATAGATGATAAAGGTCAAGTAGTTGAAGAAATTGCTAAAGATATGCAAAGACATGCTTATGTGCCAGTACAGACTTGGCACGCCTTGAAATTTCCTAATTGGTTTGCTAACCTTTTCTCTTGGCTGGGAGGATTTAAGACTTTCGTTATCTTAGTACTAATCCTTGTTGCTGTTGTCCTCTGCTTACCATGTTTAATCCCATGTTGTATGCGTTCCCTTCATAGTGCTATTGATAGTACAGTAGAGCGGAAGACCGCAACTAAAATAATGGCTTTATACAAAGCTAGTCCTAGTAGAAATCCTTCAATCATGATGTGATTCTTCAGAAAGTGATTTAATTCTCACACCTTATTAAGTAATAGGGTGAGATTAATCAAAGGGGGGAATGTGGCAGGTGCAGGCCTGTGACCCACGGTGTCTGACATAGGCAGGCCAGCATGGCTAGCTTGACCTGTAAATGAGGCCTGTGGAGAGGCATATAGGATTGCACATCCCCCAACATGCTGCTATTGTAAGAAAGAACTCAGTAGAAATATTGAATTAGCTTAGATAAGCAGAATTGCAGAATTAAGAAATGGAAAAATACAGAAAAGATGTGTTTTAAAGTTACTGATAAGAAAGAGTACATTTGCAGAGAAATATTGAGGAGTGCTGACAGATGAGTTACAGAACCTTGCTCTTCTGCACGCACAAATGGTCCCATAACCTTGAAAGTGTGAAAGTAACAAGTTGATGAACTGACCATTGTAATTGGGACTAGAAGGGGGGCAGGCAGGTGTCATGCCTACAGAAGCCCACAGAAGGAACATAATTGGAGAAACTTATCAGTACCGGGACCAATAGAAGGGCTACGGGAGGTACGGGAGAGTACCGGGACCAATGAAATGTTTTTCTATACCTAGAATGGAACAGAAGTCTATAAAAGTTGTTGTAATGCTTGAAAACTTTGCTCAGCCATTTTGAAATTGCCTTGCTTGAGACTTGTGCACAAATAAATGATTTGGACCTTCTGAACAGACTCCTGGTATCATTGGTTTGTCTGCGCTTTGCTGCTACACTGGCACCCTGGACTTTACAACGTTGGAAGATAATGCGGCCTGTTACTGAATATTTGCGACAAGAAAGTATTAGATATAAGTGGCTTTTCCCTTTCGGCCTGCAGTTTGAAATCGGGGGTAAGCTTCAATGGATTAAGACCTTGCTGGAAGCATGGAAGTGTTTAGAGAAGGCCCAGGCCCCAAACTTACCTCAGACTCGAATCCAGCAAGATACTTCAGATCAATAGAGGGAACCTTCCAATTTATTGGACAAACTGCGGTGGCAACGGATTCCAGAGAAGGGACATCATCTACGGCGTACATCTAGAGGAATCTCTCAGGACGGGGAGGACGAGCCTGGCGGACTGTTACCAGCACCATGAGTTTGAAAAGACCTAGGGTCAGGACATGTGGCGAATTATAGGAGCGGCTTGGGCTCCGTTTGAGGGACATGGGGAAAGCCTGGTCAGTGGTTATTCCCCTCCTCTTTCGTTCAAAGTATGAAGAATATTAGGTTGATGGGGTAAGCGGAGTGTTTAAAGGTTGAGAGTTCACATTATTGAATATAATGGGGGGGGGCATGAAAACAAAAAGGAAAAGAAAAAAAATTTTTTTCTCTTCTTCGCTTGGGGGAGGGGGGGGGTGTCTTATTAAATGGGGGGAGAAGAGTCCCGGAAGGTGTGTTTCTTCCTCTGGAAAGGAGACACAGGATTTGGGCCTGTGGTGTGAAAGAGGGGAAGGGGTATGGGGTGGGGGGGCAGCTAGAGAATATGAGTAGGGGGAACCCTAAACCTACGGAACACCTGGGTATACCACTGATAAAGTTCATGATTTTTTCCGATGGCTGGACTTAGGGTAGGGTCATTAAACGTTAGAGGTTTAAATACCCCCCAAAAGCGAAAAGCGCTGTTTCGGGAGGCCCGACTACAGCGGTGGCAAGTAATTTATTTTTACAAGAAACACATATACTGCCGAAAGATGAACATCTTTTGCGGCATGGAGCTTATAGGGATACCTGGTTTAGCGCTGATGGCTCGCATAAAAAAGCAGGAGTGGCTATCATGATTCGCAAAGATGTTTCCTTTCATTTGGGGGGGGGTGATAAAGGGAATAAAGGGGCGTGTCCTGTTAGTTTGGGGCGAATTATATGGCCAGGAAATCACCTTTTTAAATGTTTATGGTCCTAACGACCCACATACTGATTTTTGGGACACGTTGTCCTGCTGGTTAAAAGATAAAATACATGGGGCACTATTGATGGGGGGAGACTTCAATGAGGTCTTGAATCCACAGAAGGATCGATCTTTGGCGGGAAATTGTGGGGGGGGAGTAGAGGGAGGGAACAGCTGCGGAGTCTGATGAAGCGATATGGGATATTTGGCATCAAGTGCATCCTCAAGAAATTGACTATACATACTATTCACAGGTTCATCAGAGTTATAGTAGAATTCATTTTTTTCTTGGAGATGCTTCTTGGACCCAAAAGATTATTAAAGCTGGCATCGAGCCTATAACATGGACTGACCATGGCCCAATCTGGGTTGAGTTTGGGGGGGGGGGGGGGGGAGAAGGATAGGGACGGTAGGTCCTTTTGGCGTCTCAATGAAAGCCCCTTACAAGATAAAGTGCTAAGCAATATTGCGGATGCAATTCAGGAATATTATATACTGAATGATACAGGGGAGGTGGCGCAGGAGATTCAATGGGATGGCTTAAAAGCGGTATTGCGAGGGAAACTGATACAATGGGCGGTCCGGAAAAAGAAGGATAGAGAGGGGAAGATAGCGCAGTTGCTTAACAATGTTCAGGAGTTGGGACGACGCCATAAGCAGGGGGGAGGAACAAAGATTGGAGTACAATTGGAACGCACCCGAGCAGAGTTAGCATCCTTGCAGCTGGATTTAATTAACTTTCAATTGCAACTAATTAATCAGCAGTATTACGAATTTCATAATAAAGCACGTAGATTATTAGCGAGGAAACTGCAAGATCGAGAACAGCGATCCACCATATTAAAAATCAAAGGCCCTGGGGATAAGCTTTTATTTCATGCAAAAGGATATTAGGGAGCAATTTATGCAATATTATAAAACTTTATATACTAGTGAGATGAAGGGCCCCATAGCAGAAGCGGCAAATTATATACAAGGAGGGGACTTTCCGGTAATATCTGATTTAGATCGAGAAATATTAAATCAGGCCATTGCATTAGAAGAAATTTGCCAAGTAATCAAAGGGCTGGCTTTAAATAAATCACCAGGACTAGATGGATTTTCAATGCTGTTTTATAAAAAATTTGCAACACAGTTAGCCCCGGTGTTACAGAGGTTATTTAATGACGTACTTCAGGGGAATCCATTGCCTCCTTCAATGAATCAGGCCGGGATATCAGTGATAGCAAAGCTAGGTCGCGATCCCTCCGTTTGCGGTTCCTACCGGCCCATTTCCCTCTTGAATGTAGATGGGAAAATATTGGCAAAAATTCTAGCGAACAGATTAAGGTGCATATTACCAAAGATTATACATTTTGATCAAACGGGGTTTATCCAGGGACGAAATACAGGTGATATCAGGAGAGCAATTCAGGTAATATGGGCCGCTAAGCAGCAAAGACAAGAACTTTTAATGTTAGCTATTGACGCCAAAAAGGCGTTTGATAGGGTGGAATGGGGTTTTATGTTTGAGGTGCTAAAAGCCGTAGGGATAGGCTCCAACATGTCATGGATAGGAGCGTTGTATACTAACCCAGTAGCAACAGTTAAAATAAATGGGAGACATTCTGAATTTTTTCAATTACAGAGGGGCACGAGACAGGGGTGCCCCTTGTCCCTCTTATTGTTTGCGTTAACTATGGAACCCTTGGCGCGGCGACTAAGAAGGAATAGCGATGCTTCGGAGCTAAATATCGGGACCACAGAACACAAGTTGGCATTATTTGCTGATGATTTGCTGTTTATCACTCGTCCGTTGCTGACATTGCCTATCTATATGGCAGAGTTGAAGCGATTTGGGACGGTAGCAGGGTTTAAGATCAATTGGGATAAAACGGAGGCGCTAAGTATTAACTTGCCAGGAGCTTTAACAGCGCATTTGCAAGGGTGCTATAAATTTCGTTGGCCCCGAGCATGATTAAATATCTTGGAGTGCATCTTACACGAGACCCGGATAAGCTCTATGGGGCCAACTATCCAAGGTTGCTTGAACAGATAGGGAGGGACTTGGAGAAATGGAATAAAGAGGAGATTTCTTGGTTAGGCAGGATTGCGACAATTAGGATGACAATATTACCCCGATTGTTGTATTATTTTCAAGTACTACCCATAAAAGTCCCTCAAAGAGTGTTACAAAAGTTTCAGCGGAAGCTGTTCTTGTTTGTGTGGCGACACCGACCTCCACATATAGCAAGGAATGTAGTGTATAGAGCAAAAGGGAAGGGAGGGTTAGGGATGCCGGTGATTGCAGATTATTATTTAGCAGCACAAATGAGGCAGGTGATGGAGTGGAGGGAACCTGAATCATCTAAAGGGTTTATATCTATTGAACAACAGGAGGTAACAAATTATAAACTTCAGCATTTACCCTGGTTACAGAAGGGACTATTACAGGGGGACTGGACGGGGAATCCTTATTTACGTCATCTTTGGGGGGAATGGGGTAGGGGATGGCGGAGGGTAAATACTCGGCCAGGGACATCTTTGCTTTCATCAATTACTGCCACCCCAACTTTTGAGCCAGGCAGGGAAAGAATATTTCAGAATTGGGGAGAGCGGGGCCTAACCTCCTTTATGCATTTCATTGACACTGACACAGTAAAGTCCTTTGATCAGTTGAAAGGGGAATTTAATTTAGAAAAGAGAGATTTCTATGCTTATTTGCAAGTGATTCATTATTTGCGCCAGAAAAATAATCTGGAACGTATTGAGGAGGGACTTAATGAGATAGAGGCCCTGTGGGTGGGACATCACTCCTCTCGAGGACTGATACGATTGATCTACGCCAGTTTGCGAGCTGCCAGTGAAGTAGAGATAAAGTTAAAGTATATGGTGGAATGGGAAAAAGATTTGGGGGTGACCTGGGTTGCGGATAGATGGAAAGCCATATATAAAGCAGCGGCTAAATCATCTATTTGCACTATGGGGCTTGTTTACAAAGCCGCGGTAGCGGTTTGCGATCGTAATCGGAGCCGCGGCCCCATTGATTTCAATGGGGCCGCGGTTGCGATCGCGAACCACTACCGCGGCTTTGTAAACAAGCCCCTATGATTCAAGAGAATACATATAAAATTTTAATGCGCTGGTATTATACTCCAGAGCACTATCATAAGATGTTCCTGAGGTCCCGGATCTTTGCTGGAGGGGTTGTGGAACCCGTGGAACATACTTTCACATGTGGTGGGAGTGTCCATTTGGTCTTGAATTTGTGTCCAATAAAGCCGAACCAATGTGGGTAATTTTTGGGGTGACTCTGGAGCTTTGCCCCTCTTTGTTTTTATTGGGAGTCTGGCCAAATAACCTGCTAAATAAATGGATTAGACCAATGAGGTCATGTATAGTGGCGGCGAGGTGTGAAATTGCCTGGAAGTGGCGACAGGGGGGCTCCCCGGATTTAACCCACTGGGTCACACGGTTGCATACAGTGGTGAACATGGAGCGCTTGATAGCCATCGGGAAAAATAAAGGAGAACGATTTGAAAATCAATGGAAGCCTTTATTGACACATTTATCTGTATCATATATGGGATAATTAGTCCAGTGGAAAGGAGGGAAGGGCACAAGGAAGAGACTCTGTGGTATTTGTGAGCTTTGAAGGCAAAGGGGGAGGAGGGGGGAGGGTAAGAGGGAGAGGGGGAGGGTAAGAGGGAGAGGGGGTAGCTTATACTACTTGTGACTAAACAATGAGAAGATGTGTTTAGAAGATTATATGATTGTGCTTAGATGTGTTTTGTTTAATGGTGGAAATAAAACTGATAAAGATAAAGTTAAAAAAAAAAAAGTAAAAACGTGCAAGCGGTTGCAAAAGGTAGGTTCATGATGCCCTAGCTCATTCAGGGAAGGTCTTAACTGAGCTGAACAAGCAAGAATAAGCAGAAGAAAGCGACTTGACAGACCTCCCCCCCTCCCTCCTAATGAGTTCCTATGTGAGCTTCAACTCATGCCAGTAGAGTGGAAAATTGTAATCAGACTCCACCTAAAGTATATCACAATGTTACAGCAAAGAGTGTTACCAATAAATGTCAATATGACTCCAAAACCAACCATCTGATATTATAAACTACTCTTCTACCCTTTATGGTTTCACCTAGAAAAACGAACTATGCTCCTCTTATCTCCCTCTAAGGAGCTAAAAATCAGCATGGCATTACTCAAGAGGTAACTGATTAGTATGTGTCTTCCATAACCCTTCACTCTTACCATGTCTAAGATGCATTCAGTTCTAGCTTATTGCGAATGAGGGAACTAGAAACACACACAGAGGATCTGACACCAAATACAAGATAATCAGTGTCACATTAGGAGTGCTTGCAAACACACACACACATACACTCCAAGAGAGAGAGTCGGCATTTGTATTACTGGGTATTGATTTACATATTCCTCCTATGAAAACTGCAAATTACTACATTGTCAAGCCATGTACCTCATTTCTAAACATCTCAAATATCACTGACCAAGTTAATTGTATCCCCTCACTTCTTTACTTTGATGTTTAGGATTCAGTTCTTACTAGGAAAGAGCATGAAAATTAATGGTATATGAGTTAAGACTTCCTATTTCTACTGGCTTCTAAATATCCTAAGGTGCAAACAAAGAAAGACCACAGCAGCAGAACACAGATGTTCTTCAATGGAGATTTATTAAGAGGACTCAATTCGGCCAAGTTTCAACAAAAACTCTTGCGTCAGGGGTCTTATAGAGAGATTGCATAAATCAATAGGCCAATGTTGAATATGGCACTTCTAGTATGTCTCAGATAACATGAATCAATTATACGAGGTATCTGATAAGGATTCGCTATGAGATATGCAACCGAGAATACCATTTGTGTCAAAACTCCGCAGAGTTGGAGCCTCTTAATAAATCTCCATTGAAGGACATCTGTGTTCTATTGCTGTGGTCTCTCTCAGTTTACATCTTTTGTTCATTTGGACTGATCAATCAAGAAGATTCCCTTCCTCTTTTTGTTCCGACATTTCTAAATACCGTAACATATTAATGTGGGTTTATATTTTCTTTGGGGGGGGGGGTTGGGGGAGAGGGAGGGGTGGCTGTACACCTCACTAAATGGACCGGATCAGTGTGAGTTGTATTTCTCTATGCCACCACTCTACTAAATTGTGAAAAACTAGCACGTATTAAGAGTTTTTCTTCTTTTACCCCTCTTCAGTTATTCATAGAAACAGAAAAACAAACAGCAGATAAAGACCATCCCAGCCTATACAGTCTTCCAATCCTTAATAGTTCTTAAATTTTGCAACCCCTTCCTTCCCCCCCCCCCCCTTACAGATCTTCTGTCCCAGGCTTTTTTTCTTATAGAAACACACCTTATGATACAGTTCTCATCTCCACCACCTCCACTGGGAAGATGTTCCATGCATCCACCACCCTTTTTGTAAAGGAATACTTCCTTAAGATTACTCCCGGAAATAAACAAAGGATATTATAGTGCCTCTCTATCACTCCATGGTGTGAATGCACCTTGAATATTGTGTGCTCTTGTGGTCGCCATATCTTTAAAAAAGGATATAGTGAAATTAGAAAAGGTACAGAGAAGAGCGACCAAAATGATAAAGGGGATGGAAGGATACTCCTACAAGGAAAGACTTAAAAGGTTAGAGCTCTTCAGCTTGAAAAAGAGATGATAGAGGTCTATAAAATAATGAATGGCGTGATTGGATGTTTACTCCTTCAGGAAGTACAAAGATTGTAGTTTCATTGCATGTCCCCTAATGTAGCACATTTAAGACAAATGAGTGAAAAAAAATATTTTCTCTGAACATGTAATCAAACTCTGGCATACACTGCTGGAGGATGTACTAAAAGCAAATAGAGTAGCTGGATTTAAAAGGTTTTCACAAGTTTCTGGAGGAAAAGTCCATAAACCATTATTAAAGTGGACTGGGGAAATCCACTGCTAACCTCTGGGGATAAGCAGCATGGAACCTCTCTACCTTTTGGGAACCTGATAGGTTCCTGTGACCTGAATGGCCTGTGTCTTTTGGGGAGACTGCTAGGTACTTATGACCTAGATTGGCCACTGTTGGAAACAGGATACTGGGCTTGATGGACCTTGGTCTGACACAGTATGGCATATCTTATGTTCAGGTAGTGGTCCTGGTGTGCTATCATAGGCATATCCAAGGGATGCAATTGGCTATGCACCCTGTCATCTCCCTATTTCCTTTTGGGAGTGAAGATTTGTCTGCCAATGCATCTGATGATCCCTCGGTGCAGGATCTCTCTGGTGCAGATTCTAGTTGACTCTGTACTGAAAGGAGCCCCCTTTAGAGCCCATTAATGCTGCCTCTTTCAAAGATTTGACCCTCAAGGTGGTTTCGTGATAGCTATAGCATCTGCCTGGTGGGTGTCAGAGCTGCAGGCCTTGTCCTGCAGGCAATTCGTTTCTGGTCATCTCAACAGCTTCTGTCATCTCGCAGACTGTGCCCGTCTTCCAAAGATTTTCTTTTTCACCTTAGCCATACCATCATCCTCCCCTCCTTTCCCCGAGGAGGATCTTTGAATGGCCCCCTCTGTCTGGTAGATATGAGGAGGGTGTTGATCAAATATTCAGAAGTTACTAATCACTTCAGTCAGTCACTCATATCATCTCTGACCTTTTCAGTGGTCCGAGGAAAGGACAGGCAGTGGCAAAGTCCTCTGTTGCCCACTTGATTAAGGAGGCTGTTAGTTCAGCATACTTTTTCAGCTGAAAACATGTGCCTGAAGGAGTCTGAACTCACTCCACTAGGGAACAGACTCCTCCTTGAGCAGAGTCTGCCTCAATGTCACCAGATGATATCTGTAAGGCGGCTACATGGTTGTCGGAGCACCTTTTATGAAACACTAGAGGCTGCATGTGGGAGCCCATGTGGATGGTGCCTTTGGTAGGGCAGTTCTGTACACAGCATCATCTTTCTCCCACCCTGGATCCTGCAAGGGTACATCCCACTTGTCTTGACTGGTCTAGCAGCAGCATGATAAGGAGAAGAAATTTTTACATACCTGAATTTTAAAATTTCCTTGAAGTCTTCTAGACCAGTCCAGGCCCATCCTTGTAAGACTTAAGTTTGGGTGACCTGCTGCCTCTTGGATTTCCTTGTCAAGCTGTTTCTGATGTACAGTTATTTATGGTAAGTTGGCCAAATAGATGTTCCAAATGTTTGCAATTTATGGGTTGTTAACAATGCTGGTAGTTTGGGTTTTTGTTCCCCAAGTTTACTGCCTACGGCTTGGAAGGTTTCATGTTAGCTTCTCCCAGTGCTTCACCAGTTGATATACCAAGTGATAACCTCACTGAAAGTTGCTCAAGTCTGCCGCCACCTGTTAGCAAGGGAGCATAACCCACTCATCTTGGCTGATCTAACAAAATTCAAGGAAAGAATTGTGTCTCCATGCACTTACTTCCATTATTCCCTCGTGCACATTAATTGAATATGAAGAAATAAGGGTTACCTAAAAAGTTATAGATAAAACCTATTTGACTGAATACACTCTTGACTGCTTCAAGAGCTGTTCTTCCTTTATCAGGTTAGTGAGGATTTTTTTTCTTTTTTGTATGTTCTGTGGTACAAGTAGTATTTTGTATGGAGGGTTTTTAAAAATCTAGATTACTGATGACATATTGTATGTGGGGCCTGTTGATACTATGAGTAATAGCACCTATATCCATGCTTACTTACATAGTATGCAGCACACTGCCTTGGGTGCTAGTTTTGCATAAAGATGGGTAATAAACTAATACAGTGATACAGGTAACTCATTTAGCTGGTTCTCTGTTTCAAAGGTTGCAGGCCACATTACCCTTATCCCCAGGGGCACTCAATCTACATTTTTTTTGTACCCTCCAAGGAAATGCATATCGTACCTGAATGTACACCGCTTTGACCTAGTGAAAAGCAGTATAAAGCATTGCTAAATAAAGTACTAGTGCAGCTTAACAGGACTGGGATGGAAAGCGAGGTGCCTCACAAGAGGAGACACAGTAAAACTTGACTGTTCAAAGGATCCTAGTTTATGATGCGTGAAAAGGAATTCCATAGAGTAGACACCCAGGAAGGTGTAGATAACATGAGGAGGGATCTAGCTAAGCTTGAAGAATGGTCTAGAATTTGGCAGCTGGGATTTAATGTTAAAAAATGTAATGTCATGCATTTGGGCTGCAGCAATCCAAGGGAGCAATATAGTATAGGGGGTGAAGTACTTTTGTCCACTAAAGAAGAGCAGGACCTAGATGTGGTTGTGTCTGATGATCTTAAAGTAGCTAAACAGGTAGAAAAGGCGACGGCAAAAGCTAGGATGCTTGGGTGCATATGGAGAGGAATGGCTAGCAGAAAAAAGGAGGTGATAATGCTTCTGTATAAGTCTTTGGTGCGACCTCATTTGGAGTATAGTGTGCAATTCTGGAGACCGCACCTTTAAAAGGACATGAACAGGATGGAGTCGGTGCAGAGGGTGGCTACTAAAATGATTAGTGGTCTTCATTAGAAAGCATATGAGGACAGACTGAAGGATCTTAATATGTACACCTTAGAGGAAAGGCGGGATAGAGGTGATATGATTGAGATGTTTAAATACCTCCGTGGCATAAATGTTCAGGGAGAGAGCCTCTTTCAATTGAAAGCAAGTTCTGCTACGAGGGGAAATGGGATGAGGGTGAAGGGGGATGGATTCAGGAGTGATATGCGGAAATATTTCTTTACGGAAAGAGTGGTGGATCCGTGGAATAGTCTCCCAGTGGAGGTGGTAGAGATGAGGACAGTAAATAGTAATTAGATCTTACCTGCTAATTAGTGTTCTTGAAGGAACGACAGTCCAGTCCCTTTACTTCTGGGTTACGCAACCCTTCCAGCAGCTTGGAGGCTGAGCCCAACCTTTTTGGGGATGCAGCGGTATAAATACCACTGGGACCACCCACCAACTCCAGTATTCGAATGAAAAAGCAGACAACTAACTTCCAAAAATAAACCTCAAAGAACTATTAAACAATCCTCTTTTTTTTTTTTTTTTGTATGGTATAAGGGAAGGAGAAGGAGGAAGGGCAGCAGGCGGAGGGGGATAGCTGAGTCTGCCCGAGCCGGCTTTCTCCTGCCCTTCCTTTTGCCGAACCGGCCCTACTCTCGGTCCGATGCTCTTCAATGAACAATAGGCCTTAACGTTCGCCGGAACCGGGTGGGATCAGGGACTGGACTGTCGTTCCTTCAGGAACACTAATTAGCAGGTAAGATCTAATTACTATTTCCTTATCGCCACTCCAGTCCAGTCCCTTTACTTCTGGGATGTACCAGAGCAGTTCAATCCTGGGTGGGATCCGGCATACCGGACCGAAGAACCGCTAGCCCAAACCGAGAGTCCGCTGAACTCTGCATGTCCAGTCTGTAGTGTTTGGTAAAGGTATGTAGCGAGGACCAAGTCACTGCCCTACAAATATCCAGCGGTGTAACCAGGCTGAATTCTGCCCAAGAGGTAGCCTGGGCTCAGGTGGAGTGGGCCCGCAGACCCACTGGCACCTGCTTTCCCTTCAGGATGTAGGCGGAGGCAATCGTCTCTCTGATCCACCTGGAGATAGAGGCCTTGGCCGCTGCCTCCCCTTTGTGCGGACCCCCGAACTGGATGAATAGGCGGTCGGACTTTCGGAAGGGCGCTGTGCGAGAGAGGTAACGTTTCAAAATCCTCTGGACGTCTAGGAGACGAAGTTTGCTATCCTTACCTACATGCCCCTTGGCCGAGAAGGCCGGAAGGGTAACTGTCTGGTTCACATGAAAGGGAGAGATAACTTTGGGCAAGAATGAAGGCACCGTGCACAGAACCACTTTGTCCTTGAGGAATGACAGAAAGGGGGGCTGAGATGACAGCGCCTGTAACTCTGAAACCCTCCTGGCCGAGCAGATGGCGACCAGAAAAACTGTCTTTAGGGTTAAATCCTTTAAAGGAGGCCCTCTTTACTGGCTCGAAGGGTTCTCCGATCAATACATTTAGCACTAGGTTAAGATCCCAAGGGGGGATGACCGACCTCCGCTGAGGACGCAGCCGTCTAACCGCCCTGAGGAACCTGGAGACGTCCGGGTGTGCCCCTAGGGGTTTGCCACGGACCTTGCCCCTGTAGCAGGCGATCGCCGCCAGCTGGACCCGTAAGGAGCTGTGCGCTAGCCCCTTGTCAAATCCTGCTTGCAAGAATTCCAGGACCTCCGGGACTGAGGCCGCTAGGGGTTTCCGACGGTGCTCAGCACACCAGGCTTCGAAGATGTGCCAAACCCTTACATAGGATAGACAGGTCGAGCGCTTCTTAGCATTCAACAGCATCGAGATTACTGCTCCTGAGTTGCCTCGTTTTAGGAGCCGCGCCCTTTCAATAGCCAGGCCGTAAGCGAGAATCGATCCATGTGAGGCATCCGGACCGGGCCTTGCCTCAGAGCAGGTCCCTTTTGCAAGGGAGCCACCAGGGTTGGTCGGCGACCATCCTCACCAGATCCGCATACCAGGGGCGGCGGGGCCAATCCGGGGCTATGAGGATTACCAATCCTTGGTGGGCCTCTACCCGCTGGAGGACTTTTCCGATCAAGGCCCAAGGGGGGAATACATAGAGAAGACCCTCCGAAGGCCACTTTTGGGACAGGGCATTTAAGCCCTCGGACATTCTTTCCTTTCGCCGGCTGAAGAATCTGTCCACCTTGGCTGAAGAGAACCGTGCCATGAGGTCCATGACTGGGAGACCCCATCGGGCTACTGTCTGGTTGAAGGTCTCCTGTTCTAGTTCCCACTCTCCGTGGTCTATCTTGTACCTGCTGAGGAAATCGGCCGTGACGTTGTCTTCGCCCGCTACGTGCTGGGCTGAAAGTGCTTGCAGCCGGACCTCGGCCCACCGGAAAAGGACGTCTGCCTCCTTCTCCAATGCAGGACTGCTGGTGCCTCCCTGGTGGTTGATGTAGGCCACCGCGGTGACATTGTCGGAGAGAACACGAATTGCTCTTCCTTGCACAAAGGTCTTGAAAACCTTGAGAGCCAGGGTGACGGCCCGCAACTCCAGCTTGTTGATGGGCCATTGTGCTTCCAACTTTGTCCAGCTGCCCTGGACGAAGTGGTCCTCGCAATGCGCTCCCCAGCCTGACAGGCTGGCATCCGTCGTCAATAGTAACCACTGAGGCGAATCGAGGGGCATCCCGCGGTCCAGATTCCTTGGGCACCTCCACCAGTGGAGAGCCTGTTTGGTCCGCGGAGCGCAAGGTAGCTGCATTGATAGAGGCTGGTGCTGGGGTGACCATCGACGTAATAGAGCCCGCTGCAACGGCCGCATGTGAGCTCTGGCCCATGGTACTACCTCTATCGCCGCAGCCATTGTTCCCAGCACCTGAAGATAATGCCACGCCGAGGGATTTCGTCTGCCTAGAAACTGCGTGACTAGGAGTCTTAGCTCCCTTGATCTTGAGCGTGACAGGAATACTCTGCCCCTGTTGGTGTCGAATCTTGCCCCGAGGTACTCGAGTTCCTGAGAGGGAGTCATCCTGCTCTTTGCACAGTTGATGACCCACCCCAACTCCTCCAGAACCTGGATCACTCTGGCCGTCGCCGATTGACTTTCCTCCTCCGACTTTGCTCGGATCAGCCAATCGTCTAGGTAAGGGTGCACCAATATTCCCTCCTTCCGGAGGAATGCCGCTACTACCACCATCACCTTGGTGAACGTCCTGGGGGCCGTGGCTAGGCCGAAGGGTAGAGCCTGGAATTGAAAGTGGCCTCTTGGCACTGCGAATCTCAGGAACTGTTGATGTGCCTTCCTGACCGGGATATGTAAGTAGGCTTCTGTCAAATTGAGGGACGTGAGGAACTCCCCGCCCCTCACGGCTGCTATGACTGAACGTAGGGTCTCCATCCGGAAATGCGGTACCCTGAGGCAGCGGTTGACCTGTTTTAGGTCCAGAATCGGTCGAAAGGACCCTTCCTTTTTTGGTACTACGAAGTAAATCGAGTACCGACCAGCACCGAACTGGTCTGGTGGTACTGGGACCACGGCCCCTAGCGCTATTAGCCGAGTGAGAGTCGTCTCTATCGCTGCCCTCTTTGTAGAAGAACCGCAGGGAGACTGAAGAAATGCTGGAGGTATTTGTTTTGCAAATTCGAGAGCATAGCCTTCTCTGATCACCTCTAGGACCCATTGATCGGACTGACTCGGGACCAGGCGGGAAGAAAGCCTTAGGCGACCGCCCACCCTTCCTCCTGGACGCCCGTCTCCTCATTGTTGTTTCCTAGGTCCCGAGAAGGAGGAGGAGGAGGATGTCCCAAAACCTCGACCTGCTCCTCGAAACCCTCTGAAACCTTGACCCTTCGAGGGAAAACGGCCCCTGGGGAAGGAGCTTGACCTGGCTGGGCGAAACCTCCGCGAGTCCCTCGGCTGGGTACACACTGGAGCTAGGGGGCGCCCTTGTTTTGGTCTATCTTCCGGGAGCCTGCCTCCCTTAGACTCACCCAAGTCTTTAACTAACTTCTCTAAATCCTCCCCAAATAACAGTTTCCCCTTAAAAGGGAGTCGACTCAGACGTGCCTTCGAGGAAGGATCTGCTGCCCAATTCCGTAGCCACAGATAACGCCTAGCTGCCACCACCGAGGCCATGTTCTTGGCTAGGCTTCTGATGAGGTCATACTGACTGTCCGCCAAGTAGGCTGCTCCGGATTCCACCCTAGCCGAGTTGGCCTTTATTTCGCCCGTTGAGCCCTCTGCCTGGAGCTGTTGGGCCCACCTTAAACAGGCCCGAGCCACCCAAGCTCCTGACATGGAGGCCTGCAAGGCGAGAGCGCTTACATCAAAGGCTTTTTTCAGGAGCGTATCCAACTTCCTGTCTTGTGCATCTTTTAAGGCCGAGCTGCCCTCGACTGGGATAGTCGTCTTCTTAGTAACCGCTGATACTGCTGCATCCACCCTGGGAGATTTTAGCAGCTCTTTATCTGTCTCTGGGAGAGGGTAGAGGCGACTCATGGCTTGGACTCCCCTTAAGCTTGATTCTGGTTGGTCCCACTCTTCCTGGATCATCTGGCGCACGACTCTGTGGACCGGGAAAACCTTCTGGGATCTCCTAATGGCCTGGATTAAGGGGTCCTCTAACGCCTCTTCCTGAGCTGGCAAGTCTGATGCCACATTGAGAACCTTCAGGGACTCATTAATTAAGGCCGGGAGCTCCTCCTGACGAAAAACTCTAACTATCCGTGATTGATCTTCTTCCGGGATCTCCCCCTCTTCAAGCTCCTCCTCTTCCTCGTCCAGGTCCTTAATAGAGCCATCCTCCTCCGGGGTACCCTGAGATAGGGACGCTAGAGGTTCCTCCCAACCAAGCCGTGGGCGCTTAGGAGGGATACCGGAATCCGGAATGGTTGCCCCGAGGGATCTAGCTGCTTTGTCGTCAGCTGGTGGAGCAACCTCTTCTGACCCTAAGCCCTGTTTACGCAGGCAGTAGACCTTGTGCAGTAAGAGGATGAAGTCGGGGGAGAAAAATTCTCCGGCCCCCCCTGCACTAGATGGGGGGGAGACGGAAGAGGAGGCGGAGGCAGATCCGAGGGTGTAGAGAGGGGAAACTGGGATCCCCCTTCCCCTTCTAGAGGGTCTCCTGACTCCTGGGAAGGCTGTGTCATGGTCAAGTTGATTTCCTGCTCCACTGAGGCGGCAACTGCGGCACAGCTCCTGCAGATTCCTGCCTCTGCTGAGGTGCCCCTGCGAGTTCCACAGGAAGGGCAGCGGGGTTTGGAGGCCATGACTTTGTGCTGGGGCTTCCCACAGTGAGCTCCCAAGCAAAGGCTAAATTTCCCCCGGAGGAAAAACTAAGAGCCCCTTAGTTTGTAGCTAAAGGCAGCTTAAACCAGTTAAATGGAAATCAAAGTTGAATTAAAATAAAATAAAGGTAACTGTAAACTAAATCACTGAAAACAAAGTAAAATACAATCGCTAATAAACAAACAAACTGCAGAAAGGCAGAGTACTTGCGATTATGTTTCTGTCGCTGGGTAGGCCCGACTCATCAATCCGCACCCGCCGGCTCTACACGTGGTAGGCCTTGCCACATGGAGCCTGGACGGGGGACCGCAAGACCGCTCTCCGTGCCGGTGGATCACAATCCGGAACGCAGTCCTGAGTCGGGAACTGCTCTCCAAACGAAGCTCGCCGCTGAAAGATGCCCCGCGGTCAAACAGGAGACCCGGAACTCGCCTCCACGTCCTCCTGCTCCGGGACGGGTCCGGCGGCAGAAATGGGCCTGCAGCGTTGCCTCAAGCGCTCAGCCACCAGGAGGGCTTCGGCACGAGGCAGAACCAGCTCGGGTGAGGTAGGGCAGAAGCCAGCCGGGATCGCCGCCAAGGGATTCGTGCCAGGCAGGGCTCTTTGCTGCAGCCTGCAGGAGAAAAACCACCTCCAATGTCCTTGCCGACCCGGGGAGGGGGGGGGGGGAGGGAGCGAGCAGGTAGGGAATTAAAGGGGCAGGCCTGAGAATAAAAAGGAACACTGAAATTAAAGAAGCAAAGGAAATAAAAGGAGAAATTACAGAGAACTTCTAAGTAAATCTAAGCAAATAGTCTAAATAAAGGGAGAACTCCAGTAAGCCCTAGGCTTACGGAACCCTCCAGCTGCTTGGAGGCTGAGAATACTGGAGTTGGTGGGTGGTCCCAGTGGTATTTATACCGCTCCATCCCCAAAAAGGTTGGGCTCAGCCTCCAAGCTGCTGGAAGGGTTGCGTAACCCAGAAGTAAAGGGACTGGACTGGAGTGACGATAAGGAACTGAATTCAAAAAAGCATAGGACAAACAGAGGATCTCTAAAGGTAAAAAGGGGACTGTTGTAGTTGTTGATATGGAAGGACAGACTAGATAGACCATATGGTCTTTTTCTGTCATGTTTCTATGTTTCAGAACTATACAGTAATGTATAACATTTGAAATCAAAATAATTTTTGCACCAATAAAAACTATTCAGACTCCATAGGTGAGGAAGTAAATGTCTTCAGTTCAGACCTTGGTCACAACTGTCTGTTGCCTCTGTCTATACTCACTCTTGTTCACCTCATCCTTTTACTGAGCTATGGTTGTAATACTTCTTGTAATTTTATGGTATAGGCAGATAACCTCATGCCTAATTGATTCTATAGTATTCAAACCCAGAGTAAATGTTTTCACCGACATGAAAGGAGCCTACTTCTTGAAGGCTAGTGGAGCTGGATAAAACAGTACCTCCTATAAGGTTGCCCTATCCATACAAGATCTTAATGTGCTCTGCACTTTAATGCTTCAGTATCGTATAGCCACAAATATCACAATTACTCCAATGATGTGAGAATTTATCAAAACTAGTCTCAAGCTTCCCAACTAAACCGTATAAGTATATTTTTTCAAGTGATCTTCACTTTTCAGTAAAAGAGTGGAAATTGGGTCTCACACTTGTAAGGAGCTATGGCATTAACACTTCAACCAAATGCTCCAATTTGCATCAATGACCCCTCTTATGTTTACTGTTTTTTCTTAGATTCGCCAAGGTCCTTAACCAACTTATCTAGGTCTTCACCAAACAGTAGCTTCCCCTTAAAGGGGAGACGACTCAGGCGCGCCTTTGAAGAGGCATCTGCTGCCCAATTACGGAGCCATAAATATCACCTAGCTGCTACCACAGAGGCCATATTCTTAGCTAGGCTCCTAATGAGGTCGTACTGGCTGTCCGCCAGGTAGGCAGCCCCAGATTCCAACCTAGCTGAAATAGATGGAGGCTCCCTCAGGGGACGCCCAGCTAGTTGAAGTTGTTGGGACCACCTCAAACAGGCCCGAGCCACCCAAGCCCCGGAAACCGAGGCCTGTAGGGCAAGCGCACTAACATCAAAGGCCTGCTTCAGTAGTGTGTCCAATTTTCTATCTTGAGAATCCCTCAAAGCCGCACTACCCTCGACCGGAATAGTTGTCTTCTTTGTCACTGCAGATACCGCTGCATCCACCCTGGGAGACCTCAGCAGTTCTTTATCCAGTTCTGGCAAAGGGTACAGCCGAGACATGGAACGTACTCCTCTCAAACTTGATTCTGGTTGATCCCATTCCTCCTGAATCATCTGACGCACCACCCTGTGAACCGGAAAGACCTTTTGAGACCTCCTCACAGCTTGGATTAAAAGATCTTCCAACACTTCCTCCTCTGCTGGAACGTCCGAAGTCACATTGAGTACCTTGAGGGACTCATCAGCGCCGGGAGCTCCTCTCACCTAAAAACACGTACTATGCGGGATTGATGATCTTCTATAATCTCTCCCTCTTCAAGCTCCTCCCCATCCTCACCTAAATCCTTGTCCGAGACCTCCTCTTCCGGAGTATCCTGCGAGAAGGATGTGAGAGGCTCCTCACTCACTAGCCTTGCGCGCTTAAGAGGGACACCCGAGTCCTGGGAGCTTGTCTTCCATGGTCTGGACCCCTCACTCGGCTCACCAGCTTCGAGCCCCTGCCTGCGCAAACAATAGGCCTTGTGCAGTAAAAGCACAAATTCGGGGGAGAAGGGGTCCCCGGTACTCTCCTCCTCCACTGTCGGTGGTGGGGGGGGGGGGGAAGAGAGAAGAGAAGAGACCGGCAAAACCGAGGAAGAAGGGAGGGGGAAGATGGGAGACCCTCCACCCCTCCAAAAGGTCCCCTGACCCCTGCGTAGATTGGGACATGGACAATTGAATACCTTGTTCCGCCGAAGCAGCCTCTGCAGCACAACCCCTGCAGATTCCTGATTCAGAGTCAGTGCCCCTACGAGTGCCACAAGACGGGCACCGTGTTTTGCCAGTCATGTCCACTTTAAATACAAGTTTTTCTGATAAACAGTAGGCAGCTTTATAATAAAATACAGTCAAACCTCGGTTTTCATTTGCCCCGGTTTTCATACGCTTTGGTTTTCAACGTCTTTTCTGACTGAGATTTTGTCCCGGTTTTCATGCATTGCTTCGGTTTTCAACGTCTTTTGACTGAGATTTTGTCCCGGTAGCAGGGAAGAAAAGCTGTCAACGTAAGCAGGAGATGTTGCATGAATGTGGGAGGCAGTTCTCTCTCTTGCAGGGTACGTCTGAAGCTATATCATTAAGATTTTCTGCCATTCTGAAGCATTGAGCAGATAATGTAAAGGTATTTTAATGGACTGAATTCAATGTGATTCCGAAGAGAGCTGGGCACAGCAGCTTGTCAGGGGTGGCTAAAGCCAGATGTTAACATACTGTACTGTACAGTACTGTACTTAGCTTGCTTTCAGTGATGTTAAATGTTAATTTATCCATTTCATTAGTCATTTATATTTATTTCTCATTGTTTTCTGTATGCAAAAATATAGTTATTCTCTATAAAATGTATTTTTTGTGAATATTTTTGGGTGTCTGGAACGGATTAATTGGATTTACATTATTTCTTATGGGAAATATTGCTTCAGTTTTCATACGTTTCGGTTTTAGTCAGACTTTTTCGAACGGATTAATCATGAAAACCGAGGTTTGACTGTATATACTCTCAAAAAAAATGCCTTCAATCACAATGGGAATAAGGAGAGAGGCCTCTAGGTAGTAAATACAATAGAGCCCTCACCAACCTCCCCAAACTATTAACTAACCCGGCCAGGGAATAAAGAAAGAAAGAAAGAAATTAAATTAAAGACAAGCATCCAAATAGGAGGAAATCAGACACTAAAATCGCTTCCCAGTACTTGCGGTTTGCTGTTCCTGCACTGCGATTCTCCGCTGAAGAGAGAAGCACTCCGGAGGCTCACACGTGGTAGGCCTCAGCCACGTGGAGTCCTATCCGGTGATCGGTGGCTCTGCTCACGCTGCCAAACAAATTCACAACGCCGAGTCCTGATCAGCGTAGGAACCGGGCTCCGGAGCAGGCTTCAAGACCCGAGGCTCCCAGTGCTGCTCCGCGAAAACCGAGGATGCGGGTGAGCCACGCATTGCTGCCTCAAGCGCTCAGCCACTGGAGGGCTTCGGCGCGAGGCAGGACAGGCCTAAGAGTAGGTCTGCGGGGAGCCGGCCGACCTGGAGGGAGAGAGGGGTCTTCGCGATCCTCCTCGTAGTTGCCAGTAAACCTCCTTCCTCTGTGGAGCTTGGCAACAGACAGGGGAGGGTGGGGGGGTGAGGGAGGAGAAGAAATTTAAAGGTGCAGATGTCTAATGTGGATACCAAATCAAATGCAAGAAAGTAAAGGAAATAAATAAATAAAATTAAATTGACATTAACTAGAATTAACGGTGAAATTAAAAACAGAAGACTCCAGTAAGCTCTTGGCTTACAGAACCCTCCAGCTGCTTAGAGGCTGAGAATGGGATCTGTGGGTGGTGCCAGTGGTATTTATACCGCACCATCCTCAAAAAGGATGGGCTCAGCCTCCAAGCTGCTGGAAGGGTTACACAACCCAGAAGTAAAGGGACTGGACTGGAGTGACGATAAGGAAGCACTCATTTCAAAGCGTCACAATGCCCACTGGCAGGAAAGTAAAATCAAAGAGAGCAGCAAGTGCCACAGAAACATCATACTCCAGGTCCCCCCCCCCAATGGGTGGGGGGAGGCAACATTCTGATAAAGCATCCCAGGCATTCATGCCACCACTGTTGTGGGCAAAAGCCACTTTGGGGGGGGGGGGGTGTCTACAGGCTGTATCACACTGCATGGTCAAGGTGGGGAGGGGAGTACCATGCGAAAACCAGCAAGGGTTATGGTGAAAGGGGAATCCTGAAAATGGAATCCAAGCACCTGTCAGACTGACCAGGGAAGCTCCAGATGCCATGCAGAAATGGGAAGCCCAGCTGACAATAAGCACCTCCCTCCCCCTCCAATTTAGAGCTGTTTTATTGCAAGCAGTAAAGAGCCAAATGCAACCTACTGAATTCAATGACAGGAAAAAAAAAACCAAAAAAAAAAAAAAAAAATAGGCAACGACAAGACAAGCATGCAGAGGATAGCAAGAGAGGAGTCTTGGCCTGACTTTCCAACCCCCCTCCTCAGGGACCCCATATAGGGTTCTCCTGTCCAGCCTGCAAAGCACTAGAAACTAGGGGTAGCAATGCTGGACACATGGCAAGCTGTCAGCTCCAGGAGACAAGGGTGCACCTAAGCTCTGAGCAAACGGACCTACAGGTCTCAGTCACACAGTCAAAATCTGGGCCAGGGGAGGCAGGTTTATCTCCACTGCTGCAGCAGTCCACACTTCTTGCCATTTGTTAGAAGTCAGTATTTGTCTGCCTCCATCAGTATTGTCATCACTTGGCATATCTAGTGGTGCATCAATGACAGTTGCTCATATCTGTCACCACCTGCTGGCAAGGGAGAATAACCCACTCTGTCTGGATCCGTCTGGCAGTATAAGCAAGCAAGTCTCATGCACACTCATTGTGGGTATGTTAAAAAAATAATCATGATTATCACTAGGGGGTAACATAGGAACAGCCTGAGAAACACTGAATTAGTGTTGACATTTTCAGTAGATGCGAATCAGATGATGGAATGTAGTGAGGGGCAGTTGTGCCATAAGAGTTGAAGAGCGGTTGCACCCCAAAGAACTTCAACAGAAGGTATGTGAAACTTCCTGGATCTGAAGGGAAGGGAAGGGAAGGGAAGGGGGGGCGGAAATGCTGAACCCACAACAAGTGTTTGGCATACTAGCAAACACCTGCCAATCAGGATCCCAGTTAGAAACATGACTGAAGAAAATGCATTCTTCTGACCCCTTCACATTCGCAAGGTTTTGTAATTGTATTAATAAAACAGCAAAAAATAAAAAAATAAGATGGACAATGGGAGCTGGCTGTATACATCCATTATACTATTTAATTTAACCATCATGACTGGAAAGAAAAACTATTGTATAACTTAGCTCGTGTCCTCATTAAACAAAAAATATTTTTTTTAAGTTTTCATGTAACAGCCGACTGTGTTCGCAGATCCACTATGGGATGCTGTACAATTTATCCAATGCAATTAGTGGAAATTTGTGCTTGTGGGGTTCAAGATTTTATTTTATTTAGCTGCATTTATATCCCGCTTTTCACTGGGTCAAAGCGGTTTGGGGATACATTTAACACGAGGGGATATGAGACACATACACATACACTAATACTACCATCAGGAAGTAGCTCCTCTAATATGACTAAATGCAGTGGAGCTGCAGCTTGCGCCAAACTAATGAGGCATGCATCTGAATATAGGCGAAACTCAAGACACCACCCTCAACTCTTCCTGCTGTACTAAAACGCTTGTCCTGCAAACACTACTGCCTTACCTTTCAAGAGCAAAAATCATCTCAGAAGCAACAAAGGGACAACCAGAAGACAATAGGAAAATATTCCCTTCTCTTAAAGCAAAAACTCGGACACAAATGCAGGTTCTGTAGCACATAATTCAGAATCAGTGCAAGGCCCCCTCAATTAGCTTCCATGCAAAGGTGTAACCACCCCAAATCCACCTCTCTCAGAATGAGCCTGTAAACTCAGGGCTGGACATACACACACATACACAGTGTACTGTACATATATATTACAGATAGATAGAATGAAGGCAATGTCTCATAGCAATTAACTCAGGTAAATGGGCTATTTGAAAACATTTGGCTGTAGGGAGGGCAGGCAATTATGTGCTAATAGTTCTTGTGGGAATCTATTCTTTGATCTAACTGCAGGTGCTCTTTGTAGCCAAGGTCCTCTCCACCCCCCCCCCCCCCCCAAGAAGCTGCTGCCTAGGCAACCATCCAGTCAGTCTACCCATTAAGCCAACCTGGATAGAACTGAAGATGGAAGCAATTTACTCACATCAGAGGACTGGTACACAGAAACATACTGTACTAGAATTAATTCATCGGAAACTGAACATTTAGTGCCAGAGATTCCAACGGCCATGGGCCACACAGTCTTCGCAATGGGCTCCCCAGCTCGAGAAGCTGACATCTATCAGGAGGATCCAGGAGAAATCATCCAGCGGCATGCCCTTCCTCAGATGACAGGGCTGCTGCCATTACCACCGCCGGCTGTACTTCACAATCAGCAGGAGAGGGAGTCTGTACTCAAACTCCTGAGAATGCTGGGACCACTGGTATGGTCGCATGTGAGCACATGCCCACAGCACCATCTTTATGGTCACTGCCATCAGTCCGAGCAGCTGAAGATAATACCAGACTCCGGGAGTCTGCTGCGCACAGAACTGCATCAGGAAATCCAAGTCCTTTGACTTTCTACTCTGGCAGGAAAACACTGCCCACTTAAGTGTCAAAACATGCTCCCAGAAACTCCAGGACTGGGAAGGCAGCAGCTGCCTCTTTCCCTGATTGATCACCCAGCCGAGGCTTTCAAGATACCACCCAGGACACTTCTGAAAGGGAATGGCCCTGGATGAGCCAATCACCCAGCTATGGATGGACAGATCCCTTTGCGCCACAGCCGCCACCACCATGACCCTAGAGGTGGTCCTCAGGGCAGTAGACAGTCTGAAGTGGAGGGCAGCAAACTGATAGTGAAAGCCATATACTTCTGCTGATCTGCCTGGATTGGGATGTGAAAGTATGCCTCGGCCAGATCCAGAGAAGCCAAAAACTCCCCTTGGCACAACACTTGAAATTACAGAAGACAAGGTTTTCATTTGGAAGTGCAGGATGCACAAATCCTCGTTGATCCCCTTGAGGTCCAGAATGGGCAGGAAGGAACTGTCCTTTCTTGGCACCACAAAATAGCTGGAGTATCTGCCCTTTCCCTGCTCATCTGGGGGAATGGGCACTATGGCCCTTAGGAGCAGCAATTTGTGCAAGGTGGACCACACCATGGCACTCTTTACTGCAGACCCACAGGGGAAATGAAGGTGTCCGGAAGTGGAAATGAAAGCATCCGGTATCAGCTCCTTGCAGTCCAGGACAGCGTCAAACTGAATGGTATCTAGCACTCAACGATCCTTGGTGAGCTGGACCCATTCCTGAAAGAAAAGGAAGCCTGTCTCCAACCAGAGGAACCAGGGAATGGATCCCCAAACCCTCACTGCACAGTCCAGGCTAGTGCACCTCTGGAGAAGCCCGAGTCCCTGGGCCCACGGGCCCCATGAAAGGATACAACAAGCTCGAAGTCCAGAAGCAGAGAATAAGAAAGATTTTCCAGGTCTGTAACAAGGAAAGTCGCAAGATCCCCAGGAGTCCTGCCAGCGCACCTGCAGTAGACAGGCGGAAGCTCTCTCACCGCAGGGGCTTACTGGCTTCAGAAGGAGCCTTAGCCAAATCTCAAGAATACTACAAGCTCTAAAAGGACTGACTATTTTTGGGCTTAGGTCCATAAAGACTAGATTTTGCGAGAGGAACTCCAGGCACCCCCTGGGCTAGTCTTCTGGGAGCCTCTGAGGGCAAGCACTGAACAGGTCTTTTCATCAACTTCTTCAAAGTCAGAGCAGAAATTAAACTCTTGACTCCCACAGGCACAAAATTTACGTATAAGCACCTGTTTTAATGGGGGGGGGGATCCATACCACCATACCTTGATTTAGGGTTGTACCTGATGCACTATACAGGTTAGTCCAATCTATTTTTTGACATGTAAAAGTTAAGGTTGCTTTAATTAAAAAAATAAATAAAGAGGGGTATAATCTACATGGAATGGCAGATGCAACAAAAAAAAGCACAGAGGGGGCCAGTCTACTTAGAGCAGCAGATACAACTCAGGCCACCTTAAATTTAAACAAGACTCAAGTAATGTGGTGGGGCAGATGGGGAGGCAAGGGAGGGGGAGAATGTATGTATCAAGAAGAAAAGGACTTTTCTTTGTATTGCCTCTATGCTGCAAGGGACAATTTAAAATAGCACACTTGGCAGGAGGCAGACTTCAAAATGCCATAAAAATCTTGGCACGGGAAGAAAGTGCCTCTCTTCTGTGGCCTATACATAAATTCAGGCCCGTCTTCAGTCCCCCCCCCCCCCCGAGAATCTTCCCATTAAAAAAGAAAGTTTGCCCCAATGTAACTTGCAGGCCATCTAAATGTAGGGCCAAAGCCACAGCCTGGCAACTAGCACAGCTGCCATAGACTTGGACGTGATCCTGATCTAGTCAGAGAGCATCAGCCACACACGTAGCACCCTCCCCCTTCCCCCAACTTCAATTTAGCAGTCTCTGGGCTTTCTGGCAGTTGCTAGACCCAGAGTAAGGCGGCTCAGGCCACCAAGTCAGCAAACAAGACTCCCTGAGCACAGTGTCATCTCCTACCAGAATGGTCATGTGCTTCTTCACCACCACCATGACCAGAGCATCCCCCTGAAGGTGCCTGAAGAAATCATCGAATTCACCCTGGGGCAGAGGATACAACCAAGAAAGGACCTCAGGGCCCTTAAAACCCAACTCCGTGGTCTCCCACTGGGAGACCACAAGCTGCTGAATAGGCTCCAATAGAGGAAAGCAGCCGAAAGGATACTTGATTGTCTTAAAACAAACAGAACCACCACAGCGTCCTAAATCAATATAGGAAGGTCCTCCCTGTCAACAAGGAAGGTGAGAATCCCGTTACCTGCCAACAAGGAAAGTTCATCTTCTTCCTCAGACTCACCCCTCTAGAGAAAAGATGTCCTCTTCTACATTCCTAACAACCCTCATAGGGAACAAAGCTGGATTTCCAGACAAAAGAACAGTTGAAAAGGCTAAGCAGGGAGCACTCAACCCCCTGTCATTAGTAACAGGGGCGCGCAAGGGCCTTGGGTCCCCATAGGAAAAGCCTGGGCCACAGAGAACCCCAGAGGGGGCAGCCAAGCAGCTAGCAATAACCGCAAAAACAGCCCATGTGTTGTTTCAATAGCTGATGTGCAAATCTAGCTGAAAAAGGTCCCTGGGGGGCCCAAGGGGGACTGTTGGCTACAAGCCACCACAGCACATTGCCCTTATGCCAGAGGCTTTACAAACCATGGAGAAACCAGAGGTGGTACCAAAATCTGTACTGGGCCCTATGACCCCTGTACTGTATGTGGTACTCAAACTGCAAAAAAGGAGCGCCCAAGGTGTCACCATCACACACAAGGCAAAAGTACCCAGCTGTGGAATTGACCCAACATGTACTGCAAGAGGCACAGCACCAAAGTACTTGTATCATGGCAAGGCTCCACAGGGCAAAAAAGAAAGACCATGAGAAACTATGAAAAAAGAACCACCGAAAAAACTGCAGTGGCCGTGGTGAAAAAGGAATCCCAGCACCTGCCAGGCTATAGATCCCTAAACAAACTACAAGTTAAACAGAATAACTCACCTTGGTCTCTGCGAGACGCCAAGGGAGGCCCATTCCTAAGAGTAGGATTTATCTATGGTATAAATTCAATTGAATATCATATGTTTGTAAGTAGCAACACCACATTCAGCTGTCTTTACTGTCTCTAAAATGCCATAGACAGAGTTGAGGTGGATTGAACTGGAGGTGGTTTGAAAGCTGGGACTATAGTCCAGGGGTCTCAAACTCAAATTGCTTTGAGGGCCAAATGAGGACTTGTAGAGTAACCCGGGGGCCGCACAAGACGCAGGCCTCATTTGCATAATGGCATCATTTGCATAAGGGCATCATTTGCATAAATATTTGCATATACACTAACTTTTAGTAAACATGCAGAACATACACCATCACCAAACAAGGAATCACAATTTAGAAACAGGAAGACAATTAAACTGGGAACCCCAAAAGCCAAACTTAGAATGTACAACACTGTAGAAATAAAACTATAAATTGATTTCCTCTTGTATGTAAGGGAACAATCATGGAGAATGGGCCCCTGGGCCTGTGTCCACTCCCATATCTTTTCTGGTCACATGGAGGGGGATGCTCTCACCTTTGTGGCTCGAATCTCTGGCCCTGTGTTCATTCTCTGCTTGAAAACCCTAAGGAGGGGATTTCCTAGCTCTCTGTTCTCTCTGTTCCTGATGTCTGGAGAGAGAAATCTTTTGGTTCTGTGCAGTTTCTCTCCTTCAAGGTCCTGGGGGGAGGATTCTTCTGCCCCATGTTCCTTCTCTGCTTATGTTGATCCTATACTCACGATCTTCCTTTTATGCTGTTCAAAGGGTGGCATCCAGCTTTATGCTCGCTTTATTCTTCTGTGAGGAGAGGATCTCTGGTTCCTTCATTCATCCTGTCTCTTTTTGGGTCCCAGGGAAGGGATCCCTGGCCCTGTGTTACTACATTCTCTGTTTCTGGGATTTGGGAATGACATCTCTGGCTAGTTGCTTGCTTTTTCTCTACTTCAGGAGCAATGGGAGAGGATCCCCAAGTCTTGCACTGATGATATGACCAAAGAGCTCATGTGCACTCTGGCCATTTTTACACCAGCTGTTGCACAAGCCTTTTATTTTGATGTTTATAGACTCTCCTACCTTTTTTCTTAAAACTGTGTTTTTCTTTTATTTTCCAAAATGATGAGCTCACTATTAGTTGCATGAACAGACAGATGGGTCTATGAACCAATGGCAAACTCACACAGACAACATAGTCAGCCACAGAGAAATTTGAGTAGTGTCAGTTTTTCACCCGGGACTATTATTTTTTTAAAACATAGCCACTAGTGTCAGCAGTCAGTCAGTCCCTGCTCCCAATGCCAACAGTATTAAGCGTCCCGCGGCCCCTCTGCCTGCTCTGAGTCCTCTCCTCCCTGCAGCATCAGCTCAAAAAGTGGCGGCTTTCAGAGCCGCGAAGAGAGAGAGTTTCTCTCGCGCGGTTCTGAAGAGCAGCGAGTCTTCAGAACCGCGCGAGAGAAACTCTCTCTTCGCGGCTCTGAAAGCCGCCACTTTTTGAGCTGATGCTGCAGGGAGGAGAGGACTCAGAGCAGGCAGAGGGGCCGCGGGACGCCTAATACTGCGGCGGCAAGTTTGGATTTTTTTTTTTTTTTTAGACACCGGTAAGTGCTTCGCGGGCCGCACAAGATGCTCTCGCGGGCCGCATGCGGCCCGCGGGCCGCGTGTTTGAGACCCCTGCTATAGTCTATGCTCTACCAGGACTCCAAAGAATCAAATGAGGGTCCAGGAGGAAATGCCTCTCACATGACCAGTCTGACAGACTTACTAGGGTATGCCCAATAAGGCATTAAGGTCAGAGCTGAAAAGCACTAGAAAATTGACTTCCTTCCTTGATCCTTTCAGCTTAAGTTGTCTGACAGTGACAGCATGCCCTAATCGCACGAGTGACTTATACAAGTAGTTCAGTGTTTCATTTAGAGTGGGGGAAGGGAACAAACCACACACCTCCATCCCACAGCAGACCCCTGCTCAGTGCTTACATATGGCTTGCAGTTTTAAATGCAATGCTATAAATAATTTATAAACTGAGCTATGTTGGGAATAAAATGCATAAAGAGCACACAAAGGAACAAGAAAGGAATTTTTAAAGCAGACCTACAGACTTAAAATTTAATCAAGCCATTTCCGGTCTCTCTGGCTCTCAAGCTATCTAGATTGGCCAATGTCAGACAAAATGCCAGGCTCTATACACAGTTGGTCTGACCCAGCAGTCACCTCAAGTTTTGTACTGATCCTTTGTCAAGATCGACTTTGGTTAATTCAAATGTTTGCTAAAAAATTTGTAAAAACTAATAAAATGCTTTTACTGTACTCTCAATTCTATGATCTTTAAAGATCACTATTCCTATTCAGCTCCTATTATTTTCCTTGAGAAGACAAACAGGCACTTGCTTTCTAGTTGAAAAGCAAATAGTACAAGAACTCTTAGGTGCATGTATAGTGCTGCATGAATACCCCTTGCAGCACTATTTATTTATATATTTGTTTGTTTTTATATACCGCACTTTTCAAGATCAGTGCGGTTTACATATAACGAATAAGTCATTTACATAGAACAGTAAAATACATAAACTCAGAACCATGGAACAGATATTATATAGGCATTAAGAACAGGCAACAAGACATTAAATGTTAAATAGGGGAATAAACTCATGTTTAGTAATAGTAGCATGTTGTAGGGATGTGCATTCATTTAAATTAAATGGGAAATTTCAACAATATTTCCCCATTTAATTTTGTATCTTTTTCAAACAAAAACAAATAGGTGATGCCAAAATTGTCACTTCCTGTTTATCATTAAAAGGTACTCAAATAATAGGGCACCCTATTGACGAAAAACAGCAAGCGATGAAGGGGGAGAAAAAAAAAAAAAGGCAACAAAACTAAATGTTTTTCCTGCACACCCCTAGTGTTCACTATAGCCGTGCCCAGTCTCATTAAGCATAGTCAGGGGAATGGTTAGTAATGGGATGAAAGATCACCTTGGAATACCAGGTGCTGTAGACTTACTGTTCAGGCCTATCTACATCCAGTCACACCTCACCAAGAAAACCCAGGAGATAATCACAACATGGACAACTATGCGCAGTGTTGCCAGGAGTCGACAGATTCTATGGCTCTTAACAGTATATTCCATGATTAACTATCCTAAATTTCCAGCAATTACAGCTGTAGCATTCAGTTTTATTTCAGTCCATGAATGGCAAGCTAACTTGCACATTCCTTTGATTTTCTAATGAGGGCCACAGAAAGAAGAAAAGAAAGCAAAGTTAAAACCTCACTTTTGTTCTAAGCATTCCTTCTGAATTAGAAACTTTTCTGGGGAGACTGCTGCTTTAGGAACGAAGGGATTCACTGCTTCAAAGCTTTTACTAACCCGCCTTAAAAAGACATCTCTTTTCCTATGTCTACAAAGATGCATGTGTGCTGCTTGCGTTTAATTAAACACACAGTCCAGTTTATAAATAGCGTAGACTACGAATTTACTGATGCAAACAAGTCTTGCCGTTTGAACAGCTACCCAAAGGAAATGCATGCTTTCCTGAAAAACACCAAGGGCTCAATGCAGCAAAGTACGCTCACATTAATGAACAGCTTGCAAAGAATTTTCTGCACTATTGTAGGCACAGAATGCAGGAGGGACGGGGGGGGGGGGGGGTCAGAGGTGAGCATAACCAATGCACCAACAGCTGTGCTCACTGCAGTACCCAGTAAGTTTAAATCCATTTAAATGGATGGTTATGAACCAATTAGCTATGCAAGGAAGTGCATAGAAGACCAGAAGGCTGAACGCAACACTGGGATTTTAACGCAAGGAACTGATATTGTGTTAACGGTTAGCTCGTAGGTCTTCAGTCAGTGCTGGTAAATAAGGAATTTTTGCTCATTTCTAGAGTGATCACCATGCACAACTGACAAGTTTGAAAAAGGGCCAGGAGGATCTATGGTCCGAAACACAATGTTGGGTTAAGATGAAGCATTGCATTTAGAGGAGAATTTAAGGCTGTCAGAGCTGGATCACCACATTTAGATTACTTTACAGAGTGTTTTTGGTGGTGATATGGACTATAGCTGATGGACTTGATGATTAACATACATGTTCTTTTCCTCTTTGTTGAGGAAAAGACGCCAGGATTTAGGTTACCAGCTCTAAGTCCTGTGACAAGAAAGACGCCATAGTCTCAGGGTTTTTCTTATGTGGATTGCGTATGTGGTTATGACAAGAACTCCGAACAGCTAAGTACAAACTACATTATAGATTAATTTCTACTGTGGTATATAAAGCACAGTTACTTACCTGTAACAGGTGATCTCTGGGAACAGCAGGAATAAGTCTTCACATATGGGTACGTCGGTACCGACGGAGCCTGCACGGGAATGCTCCCCAGCATCCAATCAGAAAGCTTTTGGGAGCATCCCTCGCGCCTGCGCACTGCCTTCCCGCCTTTTCCACTGCCTCTCCTCAGTTGAGTTTCATAGCCGAGACAAAAGGAGAGAAAGAGGAAAGGAAGATAGATAGATACAACTCCTAGGGGAGGTGGGTGGGTTGTGAAGACTTATTCCTGCTGTTCCAAGAGATCACCTGTTACAGGTAAGTAACTGTGCTATCTCCAGTAACAAGCAGGAATGAGTCTTCACATATGGGGACTCCCTAGCTATAGATGCCAGGGGGAGATCCCATAAAATGCGTGTTCCTGGATCAGGACTGCAGTGCCCACACATGGATCTCCGGCATCCCATGAGGGATGGTGGGTAGGAGTTGAAAGGAGAGGAGCTGTAAGAAAAAACAGCAAAGTTAAGGACTACAGGAGAGGAGTCCTTGGTATGTATGATAAGTACCATTAAAATTAATTAATGAACAATCATAAAATGGATCTTACCTACTGGATTGTAGGAAGTAGATAGCATGATGGAGTCTACTGGAGATTTAGTAGAGGATCCTCAAGGTGACCTCACAGCAGTGAGGGTGAAGGTCCAAATCTGGAATTGGCAGGTGACCCAGGTGTCAACTGGGGTAGTATAAGAACGGCAGGTCTTCAGTGGAAAGCTTTATGGAAAAAAGCTGAAAACTTTTAGGTACAGAGTCATTAACATTGAGGAGTAAAAGAGGAAGACTGACCGATTTGGACAAGTAGCCTAGTCCTGGAGGGAAGAAGGGGTATGGAAAAAAGCCCGCATTCCCAAGGAGGACAGATGTGTGAAGGGCTGAAACCTCAGAACTACTGAAGATCTACACTGTCTTTCCTAGCTGGTGAGAGATAGGAAAGATATTGAAGCATGATGTTTCAGGGACAGCGAGACCTAGAGTAAAGTGGAGCTGTTAGTACCACAGTAGTGGTTGTGTGCATAACAGCCCCCACATACCGAGGGACAGTATGAAGATATACATATATATATATATAGATATATATATATATATATATATATATATATATATATATATATATATATATATATAAATATAGATATATATAGGGGCATAACCTATGCACACACAGCTTACAGACATATGTATGTATAGAATATATAGAGATATATACATACACGAATATGTAAGTCTGAAGATACATGTCTGCAACTAAGCCCCATGAGAACATTCACATGAAAGATGTGAAGGAGAAAGATTCATCTAATAAAAAGAAGGTGGAACCTACTTGAAAAGATATATAGAGAATCTATTCCTCCGGGCTAAGAGGATGCAGGAATGCTATCCAGTGAAATAACCAGGAGGGTTGCGTGAAAAAACAGAGGATAATATCAGTCTGTAGAGAGCAAGTCGTGAGTTCTGTAGAACTCTGACATGGTAAATGGACAGAAAAACGCATAGAAGGAGATACCAGGATGACCCACTGGAGGGACACAGGGGTTTCATGCGTTACTGGTAGAATATGTGCTGTCCATGAGGAGTAGGATAGCAGGAGGGCAAGCTGTAAGGAAAAAAGAGCATATTCCTGCAGGATTGGGAAAGTCCTTGGACATTCACGCAGAAAAAGCTTGTGTCCTGTATTATAACAGGAGACAAGAGGGTGTGGAGAACCCTCAGAGTCATGGAAAATGACTGATAAGCCTTTTCTACTATACAGAATAGCCATCAGAGACAAAGTTCAATGCTCTCTAGCAAGTGCCCATAGTAGAAAGCTTCTCTGAAGATTGCAGAGAGCATTATGCAGGAGAATTAGGAGATAAAACTGACTAGGTCAGCTGTGTTGCCACATCCAAGGAAATGGAGATGGCCAGAAAGAAGATAATGTGAGAAGCCTGAAGTGAGTAGGATTATCCAAGATAGATGAGGACAATCTTGGAATCACTACTAAGGCTAGACAGACTGGAAACCTGTGGGAAAGTACCAGTAGATGAATCACTGGAACTCCTGCATGAACAGCAACTGAAGGAGACAGCAGAGAGAATCTGCCTGTGAAACACAGAGAGAACAGACAAAGGGAGAGGAAATGGTCCTGTCCCTGTCTGATAAGCTGTCCAGATAATTTAGTCAAAGAAACACTCTACACTGAAATGAATCACTCATTCAGGAAAAAAACGGGATGAGAGGGTAGAAGAACAGGAACTGAAGGGTGACTTACCATATGGTGAGTCAGCTGAAGAAGAAAATGTTCATGTTGGGACAGAAACTATCATGGGATAGTAGTTAACTTCTCTTCTTGGAAGGAAGAAGAGGAGAAATCTGTAACCCATAGACAAGAATATCCTGACAGCTGAGTACATCCTGAAGAAAGGAAGCCATGTGTAGAGCTTTAAAGAAAAAAACACAGTGAACAAACTTCTGCTAAGAGGAGGTTAACTGTATGTTGCAACCTTTAGGAATCTATGGTTGCTGGGTATGCTTAGACTGGTTAGAGTTTAGATTCTTCAGACCAAGACGAGGTGTCCCCTGCTTGGGTACATCGGGATGATGGGCAGGAGAAGAGTGAAACCTTCTTTTCTTAGGGAAAGAAGGTTTGGTAGGACATTTCCTACCTCCTGGGGAAGAAGGCTTAGGATGGTTCCTAGAACCAGGAAAGTCAGTGGAGCAATGAGCAACCTGACGTAAAACCTCCTTATTGAAGAGATTTTCTCCAGTACAAGGAGAATTACCCAGTGTGTGTTGTGCCCATCTGCTCAAGTCTGAAGCTTGGAGCCAGGCTCTATGACGTGCTCCAATGGCAATAGCAGAGGATCTGCTAACAGACTCAAAAGAGTCTAGAGAAGCACGAGAAAGAAACCAAGAGATATTCTGGCTATGACTAAGAAGCAAGGAATAGTCTGCAGCCTTAGGCTCTGATAGAAAAGGAGTCAAAAGAGATCATTTCTTTGTTACCTCCTGGAGAGATAGACTCATAAAATATATAAGAGATAATCCTTGATGCCAGCATAGATGTTTGGAAGGTTTGACGTCCAAAGGCATCAAGTGCTCTAGATGCACGACCTGGCAGATAAGAAGAATGCTTCTTCTTGCTTTTTACCTTCCTCATTGCTGATTCCACTACAATGGAATGATGGGGAAGTTGAGTCTTTTGAAACCCTGGAGAGGGGGGCACCTGATACAGAACATCAGTTGCTGTAGAAGGTGAGGGAACCCTTAAAGGTGATTCCCATATTCTCAGAAGATCCTGCAAAGAATGATGTAAAGGAAGCATTATATTTTCCTTTTCTGCAGGAGAGCCTCGAGTAGGATCACAGCCAGGGATAGGAATAGCAAGAAATATTGCCATGTCAAGGAGAAATTTCTGAAAAGAGGGATCTCCAATGGGAACTATCCCTGGGCAGGCTAAGGTTGAAGGAGCAGCCTGAGCACCAGAGGATGTACTGGTCTGGTGCAGAAAAAGAACCCCACTAGAAGGATAGTGGTACTGGCAGTCACGATTTGAGGCAGTGAGTACTGCATCGTCCATGCCAGGTATCGATTCCAAACTAGGCATAGAAAGGATCGATGGTACTGATGTAACTGCAGGAACCAACATCGATACCGATACCGGTAGCTGAGTCGGAATCGGAGACGGTAACGCCATCGCAGCAGTCATCGGAGGCTGCTCAAGCAGTACCGAGGGAACCAGAAACACTTGGTGAATATCCTCGGTACTGCGTATCCGGAAACAATAAGGGTCGGTTCCGAGACGCGTCGGTACCCAGTCATCTAGACTAGATAACGATTCCAGACTCGGCATTGAAGGGAGCGAGTCTATCGATGCATGTCTAGAGGGTACCGACATCGGTGGTGGTATTGGCGATGTTGCCGATACAGGAAAGTCAATCTGGGTCGTATCGATCGGTCCCAAAGGTACCGAGGACGCCAGATGACAATCCCTGGTGAAGAGTAGATCACCCAACACCGGTGCCGATGCCGGGGTATCGGTACCGCTCGAAGCGGATGCCACCACCGAGCATGGCTCAGGTATGTTCTGTGAGGGGTGAGCCCCAGGAACAACCTGAAACCCCTGAAATGCTTTGGAGCCCGTAGACTCCCGCCGGGGTTTTAATGCCAATGGGGTCTTGAGGGCAAGGCCGGAGCCGTCATCATGCTTGGCATGAGACCTACCACTCAAGAATTGGCTAGTCTTAACAGACTGTTTGTGGGTTACCTGATCCTGTAGAGAAGAAAAGGCCGGTGCCCGCACTCCGGGAGGGAAAACGGTATCGAGGGAAACTCGAAAGAGGGAAGTTCTTCTCACAGTTTCGCAGCCTGATTGTTCAGGGGAAAAAGGGTCAGGACCCAAACAGGTTAGACACCAGGCATTGGAGTCTAAAAAGAAAACTGTTTCCACAATGAAGGCACTTCTTAGGGGAAGAAGGCTCCATGATGGAGAGGCCTTGCAGGCCCAAAAAATTTAAAGGCAGAAACTGAGGGAAAAATCTCCCTGAGTTTAAGAAAAAGAAAAGAAAAAACCCACCGGCGGTACCGGTGGCGGCGGAAGAAACAGCCGCGACCACAAGAAAACAAGAAATAAAGAATTAAAGAAAAAAGTTTCTGCGGTGACAGAAGAACGTCCTGCCGGCTCCGCGGAAAAACGAAAACTGAGGAGAGGCAGTGGAAAAGGCGGGAAGGCAGTGCGCAGGCGCGAGGGATGCTCCCAAAAGCTTTCTGATCGGAGCCTGCACGGGAATGCTCCCCAGCATCCATCGGTACCGACGTACCCATATGTGAAGACTCATTCCTGCTTGTTCCTGGAGATACGTTGTTACCGATTGGTGAAACTGAGGGGTTGAATGTATCCCTTAGGGACAGTTTAGGGTTGCGTCCCTATTAAAATAATAAAAAGGAACAGGACCCACGAGAGGTTGTTTTTCAACTTCATGGAGCCAGTTCCGACAAAAATAGGTTAGAATGTCGCTTTATTTCCTTTAGTATGGACTGATATAGAAAAACTTCAGCATTCAACTTGTTTGCACTAGAGCTTTAGTGCAGAGTTTCTGCATCAAGCCCTAACTGTACTACATTTTGCTCTGAAAAGAGGCAAAAAGCAGCAACAGAAACACATTCAACATTTTTACATACTGCTTTTCCAGCTTAACAAGTTGCCTGCAATGGTTTACAAATCTACACACAAAAATACCGACTATGCCATGCTTTATATCAAAACCTGGAAACCCCATATCAAACTAGCTACAGTAAAAGTAAGATTTTTCATTTCAGTTGGGATATACCACCTAGCATTTCCATTAATATAAAAAGTCAGATGACTGATCTATTTCCTTGTCTTCAAATTAGGAATCTGGGTCTCATCTTTGATGTTCAGTTGGAAAAGGACACCCATAGTTCACCATCTACAAACTGTTAATGATTAGGAGATTAAGACATTTTAGCCACCAATAAATTTGCTCATAGTGATTCAAGCTCTGATTATTTTGCACCTGGACTACAATATAGTCTTTACAAGGAGCTTCCAGAATATGTTATTTAACCCCGTCATAGTTCAAAATACAGCTGTTCATTTTATTGCTGGCATTATGCATCAAGAGCGAATAAATGCCTACCTTGCATAATCTTCACTGGTTGCCAGTCAAGTGGCACATGTTAAAGCCTTAAAAACCATGACCAATCCCTTAATCTCATGAGTCCAGTATGTATCTCATCCACACTAAGAATTTAATCGACCAAACACGTTGCATCCTGAAGACACTGTTACATATTCTCTTTCAAATTAATTTGAATTGAAGAGCTGCAGGATCAAATGTTCTCTGTATGAGCAGCAACACACACACTCCCACTGGAGTTACTTAAACTACTACATCTTATTGAGTTCAAGAAAAAATGCACACATTTACAAAGGCATTTCTGACGTGTCATTATTGTTCATGTGGTAGGTTAATTTATTTTTTTTTTATTTATAATTTTTATTAAAGTATTCTGAATACATTCCAAGAAAAACAAGAAATGAAAAAAAAATTATGGAATAATATCTAATAAGAAAATTAGCCAATTCCATGAAACAAATCTCCAAAGAAAATTAGACCACAATGAGAAAGGATACAGAGGCTCCAGGAAATAAATTCAAGGAGAAATATCCCCTATCAATCATTTATAGCAGAACAAGAACTTATGCATCAGCATTATGGGACAGCACCATGACCCTAGCCTCCTCTCTAGCCACCAGGAACTCCAAAAGCTGCCCAGGTTTAAAAACAAAAAAAAAAAAAAAAAAAAACACACCTTATCTTTATAACAGACGAGAAGGAAATCTCAAAACAAAATTCCCACCAAGGAAAAGAACCCTGGGTCTAAGTTCCAGGAATTCCTTCCTCCTTGTTGGGTAACACGAGAAAGATCGGGGAAAATACACACAAAAGGACCTAGAAAAAGCACATTGAAATTCCTGAAATATGAATGAAGAATTATAGATTTCAGGTTCCAGGGCCAGGGTCACAAGCAAAGTGGTCTGCTCAGTTATCACCCCAAAGGAATCCACCAGAAACCCAGTTAGGTTCCCAGGAACCCGAGGGGAATCACAGGAGGCAGACCCATGAAGGCTTGCACCCAAGGACAAATACTGTACCCTCACGAAAGAAGCAAGTTATCCCCAAGAGCCTCCTGGAAATACTTGCGTACCATCTCAGAAGCAGACAGGAGATTTAGGAAAATTCAACAATCTAAGATTATTTTTGCACATTTGATTCTCTAAATATTGTGTCTTTCTGGAAAGCCATTTCTTATCCTTAACATGGGCTGCACACAGTCCTCGAAGCTGACCCAGCTCTGCCTCCATACTGGCTAACCGACCAGCATGCTCCCCCAGTATCCGAGAAACCTCGGAGAAATCAGTTTTAAAAGTTAACAGTTCCTTACTGAAAGTCCCCACAACAGACCGAAGAGAGAAATTCATAGTGGTCATGGCATCCCATAGCACATCCATTGCGATTCTTGCAGGCTTAACCAAACCCTCGGGGACAACAATACCCCAACCCAGAAGCGCTCAGAGCCACAAATGACTAACAGCCAGCAGCCCCGCTGAAGATGCTGCTTTTGCCGCTGGAGAAGGAAAGCCACATACTGCCAATGTTTTATGCCCCCGAGCGATGTTACTGGCCAAATCAGAGGGCAGGCTGGCCCGTTTGCGTTTGCCGCCCCATCTCTCTACTGGAGCCACCACACAATGCCAGGCAGAAAGGCCAGTGCCGAGCACCCACTCCTTAGCAGATCCCTGCCGCCTCATGAGGTATTTTATAGTGCAGCCAAACAGTATGTTGTCATTAAGGAGAACACATGTATGGAGATGTACGTCTTTGGTCTTGATTTTGTGTGATAATGTTTAGTTATTAGGTTTTTATGTATTTGTTGGATTTAATTGCCTGCTTATATTATGTATGTTAATTGTGATCTGCCACAAACAAAAAAACATCAAATATCATACCTCCTTAATTCAGTACTTCGACTAAGGCTGTGGTGTACCGTCAAGCCCATGTCAACTCCTGGTGACACTATGGATAGATGTCCATGTGACTATTTCCTGGCTTTTCATGGCAAGGTGTGATCAGAAGTCAACTGTCAGGCATTTTTTCCACTCAGTAAGCCTACATCACCTAGTATTCCAAGGTGGTCTCATCAGGGTACTAATCAAGCACAACCCTGCTTGGCTTCCAAGATCAGATGAAATCAGCATACTTAGGGTGATGCAGCTATGCTACCTCGACTAATAGGACTGCATCAATAATCCATTACAACCCAACAGTAATCCTTACTTATCCTGGGAACAAGCAATCTCAATGCCTGCCATGCTGTTCCATTAACAAGGGACTACCACAGCAAACATCTTATCCTGGAGACCCCACATTCCTAACCTCTTGTACTTGAAAACAAAACCATTACTTCAAAAGGCAAAGTAGAACAGAAAGTATCTGTGGCAGAAAGGCACATTTTGGCTCGCAAAGCAGACAAAGCTACAGGAATCTACTGTACTATACGAACAAAATTATATAATGGGATTTGTTAATAGAACTCACTTTGAGCCATTTCCTGTTCTCAGATGAGGAAAGTATTTAGCTCAAACACTTATCCCTAATTGGTAATAAGACGTGTGAAAACTCAGGCCCTAGAGTCTTAAACTAACACAGTTGTTGACAATTAAGAAATACTCAGGCATTGACCAGTGAATCTGCCAAAGGGACATCCTGGAGAGGAGATCAAGAATAGGCCACTAATCTTCCACATCCATGTGGATCCCATGCTAGTCTGCCACAGAGACTCCAGCTCTCTTATCAGTACACCCTAAACCTCATTAATGCAGTCCTGTGCAGCTTTTGTGGGAGTGCCTGCTTTGTTTTGAAGTGCCACATCTAACATTAGCTCTAGTGAAGCGATTCCCAAGCCTGTCCTGGGTTACTAATTTTACTAACTTGTATAGCACTACAAGGTATATGCAGCGTTGTATATATACACACAAATGAGAAACAGCCCCATTCTCAATAGAGCTTACTATCTATGAAAAGACAAATGTGACACGTAACAAGGGACAAGAGAGAGAGTTTTAACACGCATGGATGATAAAGAGGAGAATAAAGGGCCAGGATCCAAAAGCAGCCTCGAAGAGGTGGGCTCTTAGCCTGGATTTGAATAGAACCAGACACACCGACTTAGGTAGCCTGTTCCAAGCACATGATGCAGCAAGGTACAATGAAGTCTGGAGATGGCAGTGGAGGAGATGGGCATAGATAGAAGCAATTTGCCTGATGAGCAGAATTCCCAAGGAGTGGTAATGAGGAATGGCAGAATAAATGTACTTGTAGGTCAGAAGGATAAGTTTGCATTGGATGCGGCAACAGATAAGGAGCCAACGGAGTAACTTGAGGAAAAGGTTTATGTGAACATAGCAATACTAGCAGACGTTTAACCTCATGACTGAGTTCTGAATGGATTGATGGAGAGAGAGAGAGAGAGAGAGAGAATATATTCAGGGGAAGACTTAGTGAGAGGCAGATTGTAATAGTCTAAACAGGAAGTGACTAGAGCCCCAGCCAGTCAACCTTTCAGGATATCCTAAATGAACATGAGATAATCCATACTGGGTAAGAACCAAGGTTCCATAAAAGCATAGTTACTCACCTGTAACAGGTGATCTCCGGGAACAGCAGGAATTTACTCCTCACATATGGGTATCGTCGGTACTGACGGAGCCTGCGCGGGAACGCTCCCCAGCGCCCAATTAGGAAGCTTTTGAGAGCATCTCACAGCGCCTGCGTGCTGCCTTCCCCAACTGCCTCTCTCCAGTTGAGTTTAAAGCTGAGACAAAAAGAGAAAGAGAGAGAGGGAAAGAGAAAGATAGAGATACAACTCCTAGGGGAGGTGGGTGGGTTGTGAGGACTAAATTCCTGCTGTTCCCGGAGATCACCCGTTACAGGTGAGTAACTATGCTATCTCCAGGAACAAGCAGGAATGTAGTCCTCACATATGGGGACTCCCTAGCTTTAGATGCCAGGGAGAGACCCCAGAAGTTGTGCGTCCCTGAGAAGGGCTCCACTTCCCCCCATGGATCTCTGGCATCCAACCAGGGATGGTGGGTAGGAGTTGATTAGGTATGGAACAGGTGTTGGAGAACAGCCTGACCAAACAAGGCATCCCGGCGGGAGTCCTTGTCCAAGTAGTAATGGGCTGTGAAGGTATGAACCGAGGTCCAGGTGGCTGCTTGACAGATGTCGTCGATAGACACAGAGTGCAGATGAGCCATTGAAGCTGCCATGGCTCTCACATTGTGAGCTGTGACATGGCCCTCCCGAGAAAGATTTACTCTGATAGGCAAAGGAAATACACTGAGCAAACCAGTTAGACAGTGTTCTCTTGGAGACTGGAAGACCCAAATGAGAAGGATCAAAAGCAACAAAGTTGAGAGGACTTTCTATGTTGCTGTGTTCTTTGTAAGTAAAAAGCTAAAGCTCTTTTACAGTCCAAAGTATGAAGATTTATTTCTGCATTAGATGCATGAGGCTTTGGAAAAAACACAGGCAGGTTTAGATGAAAAGGTGAGACCACCTTTGGCATAAAGTGTGGATGAGTCTTAAGGACTACCTTATGATGAAACCTTGTATAAGGTGGATCAGCTACTAGTACTTGCAACTCACTGATGCGACGTGCTGATGTGATTGCAATGAGAAAGATAACCTTCCAAGAAATTTCAATGAGGTAGTAGCTAAGGGTTCAAAAGGTGGCTTCATAAGCTGACCAAGAACCAGGTTTAAGTCCCATGCCACAGGTGGTGGCCTAATGGGAGGCTTAGTCAGAAGAAGGCCTCTCATAAATCTTGCTACAAGAGGATGGGAGGAAATAGGCTGTCCATTTAGAGGCTTGAAAGAAGCTGCGATAGCACTCAAATGGACTCTGAGTTGTAGACCCTAACTCCAGGGAGGAGCTTGAGAGAGATGTAGAAGCAGAGGGTACCACACTTGCCATGGCCAAAGTGGAGCTATGAGAATCATATGGCCTCTGTCTCTCTGAAGCTTCAAAAGGGTTTTGGGAATCAGGGGAATGGGTGGAAAGGCATACAGGAAGTCTTCACCCCAAAGGAGGAGGAAAGCAGCATCCTTGGCCTGAGAGCCCTGAGCCGGAATTCTGGAACAGAACCAGGGAAGTTTGGCATTCAACGGACTTGCAAAGAGGTCTATGTCTGGGGTTCCCCAAATTTGAAAAATCTTGGCCACCTGGTCTGCATGCAGAGACCACGCGTGTGGAAGCAGAACTCGACTGAGTCTGTCTGTCCAAGCGCTTTGTATGCCTGGAAGATACACTGCCAGGAGATGAACCTGATGCTCTCTGGCGAGGGCCCATAGTCACAAAGCTTCGTTGCAAAGCAACAGAGAGTCTGTTTCCTCCCGTTTGTTCACGTAGAACACGGCTACTTGATTGTCCGTATGAATGAGGACTGTCTTGTAGCTGAGCAGAGTGTGGAACACTCGAAGAGCAAGGAAGATTGCTCTGAGCTCCAAGAGATTGATATGTAGATGAGTCTCCTGCGGAGTCCAGGTGCCTTGGGTGGAGAGGTTTTGCAGATGAGCTCCCCAACCCATTAGTGAAGCATCTGTTGTGAGGGTTGCCTGGGGTAAGGGTTGTTGAAATGGGGACCCCAGCAACAGGTTCTGAGAGGACCGCCACCATTGGAGGGACAAAATAAAGCAATTTGTGTTTGCTATTTTGTCTGACAGGCACCTTGATGCCTGGGTCCACTGAATGAATAAAGTCCACTGGGCTGCTCTCATATGGAGGCGAGCATAAGGAACCACATGCATGGTAGATGACATGTGGCCTAGTAGTTGTAGCATTTCTCGGGCAGTGAGATGGGGCTTCAACACTGCTTGAGAAGCTAACTGCACCATGCGAAGGCAACGGGCCTGGAGGAGATAGGCACTTGCTTTTCTGGTATCCAGCAAAGCTCCTATGAACTCTAGAGATTGAGTGGGAGTTAGACTGGATTTTGGGATGTTTATGACCAGACCCAAATACTGAAGGATACGCATTGTGCGAAATAGAGAAGTCCTGGCCTCTGACTCTGATGGGGCTCGAATGAGCCAGTCGTAAGGGAAGACGAATATCCTTAGAGTGCAGAGAAATGCTGCTACCACAGCCATGCATTTCGTGAACACCCTTGGTGCTGAGGCCAGGCCAAAAGGAAGCACCCTGTATTGGTAGTGCTTTCCTTGAAAAAGGAACCAAAGGAACTTTCTGTGAGTTGGATGGATGAGAACATGGGTGTACGCATCCTTGAGATCAAGAGAACAAAGCCAATCCTGACTCTGAAGGTATGGCAGCAGAGTTCCTAGAGAAATCATCTTGAATTTCTCTTTGAAGAGGAATTTGTTCAATTCTCTGAGGTCCAAGATAGGTCTGTATCCCCATGTTTTCTTTGGGATAAGGAAATAGGGGGAGTAAAACCCTGTACCCTGTTGGTGGATGGGCACTTCTTCTATTGCCCCTTGGGCAAGAAGCATAGTGACCTCTTGATCTAACAGGTTGATGAGAGAGGTCTGAGAATTGAACTGTTTTACCATTACCATTACCAAAATTCGCTGATTACCTGCAATCCAAGATTGTGCAAACCAACAAGGTTTCAGCAGTCACATTTCATGAACCGACTGGCCTATCCCCACTGAACATTCTCTCCACACCATCCACTAAATCTATCGAGGACACCATAGCATCTCTCAACACCTCCACTGCACAGACTGACCCATGTCCAGCTTTCTGGATCAAGGAGCTACGTGATGTGTTCAGCCCTGTCATCGCAAATATAATGAAGATCTCCTTCACAACAGGATACTTTCCCACTTCACTCAAGCAGACCTCCATTAGGCCACTATTGAAAAACCCCAAACTTGACCCCCAAAGAGTTGACTCTTATCGACCAATAGCCAGCATCCCTCTCTTAGCCAAAATAATTGAAAAAGAGGCACAACGGCAAATTCAGGACCACATAGATGCCGCTGTTCCATTAGACAGCTGTCAACATGGGTTCAGAGAACATCATGGCGTCGAGACACTACTCACTGGTCTATTCAACGACATCATCACAGGAATTGACAACATCCGTCAAGGTTTTGTGCTCATCTTCCTAGACATCGCCGCGGCTTTCGACTCCGTGAGTCACGAAATACTCCTCGGAAAATTGAGGGAAAAGGGCATCTGCAACAGTGCACTAGGATGGTGCAAATCTTATCTGGACGGTAGATGGCAATATGTGAAGTCTGCATTAGAAGAGTCGATACATTTCCATCAAAAGCAAGGGGTACCCAAAGGCTCCTCGTTATCCTCCTTACTCTTCAATATTTACATGCAGCCCATCTGCAATATCATAAGATCATTCAATGTGAACTGCTTGATATATGCAGATAACATTCTCCTAAAATACCAAAAATAGAGAAATCACTCCAATATCAACAAACGTGTCTTCTAACTGCGAAAAATAGTGTAGTTTTCTTTAAACAAGTAAATCAGGTCTCAGCATATCAAGGCACAGGTGAATGAACAACCATTTTGCAGGCCGTCTACACCAAACATAAGCCCAGTAACATCAATGACCTGATGAGTGGCAACTGGCGTACTCCACACCTCGTATTATACGAATAAAAGATGACAGCACTTAGCTTTAGGAATCAGGCAGGAGAATCACAAAAACGCCAGCTGCATCCACGACGTTATCACATCAAGAGCTCTTCAAACGTTTCGCGGGACTGCCCGCTGCTTCAGGGGAATCTGCAAAAACACATACAAACCACACATACAAAACCAAAACCTTTAATATACAGCAACACACTGAAAAAGTACTCTATAAAAGTTAAAAGGACCACCAGTTGCCATTTACCTGCCAGCTGAACTTCAACTACGCCGGACAAACTAAACACTCATGCGCACTGCACCCAACCCAAGCCCTTTAAACAAGCGCACTTAATGACGTCAGAGGAAATCCCCTGTGTCAATCAAACTAAATTAAAGGGCCAAAATATAACCCAGCCCCCAACCTGACTCATACACATACAGCCCAATCAATCTGCAGATTTAAACCATCCGGGGCTACTGTACCTAGACGAAAAATCCAACTTTGTTCACGCCACAAGAGTGTCTGTTCCCGGCTCATCCCGTTACGCCCACACCAAACCTTCTCCACGCAAAAACATGCAATATCATTAAAAGAATGTTGAAATTCAGAAAAATGGGCCACGAGAGGCGCTGACAATACACTGCAGCGGAGCCTGCTTTTGTGCTCCGACAGCCGTTTACGGAAAGGCCGACAAGTGCTGCCAATGTAAAGAAGCTGACATGGGCATCGGATCGCATAAATCACAAATGCAGAATCACAAGTGGTGACATCGCGCAACTTATACTGTGTGCCCCGGTAATCAAAAACAGAAACCGTGCATGAAAACCTCACAGACAGCACAATGCCCACAAGGAGCATGGCCACCCATCACCTCACTTCGTCGTGAAGGGGAATTCAGTATCTCACGAATATTACGTTGACGCTGCCACACGCATCTGACAGTATGATTTTCCAACCCAGGAACAGTGCGGATAACAGGAAGATGTTTTCTAACTATGCGCTGGATACTGAAACTTAAAGGTGAATACTTGGAAATGAAATTCACAGAGGTGCTGTCCACATCAACCGGCTTAACCTTGGGAGTTAGCAAAAGAGACCGGTTGTTAAATAAAGCCCGTTTATATGCATCACCCACAATCTTTTTGGAATATCCCCGAGCCTGAAAACCATCCATTAATATCCGGGACTTTTTCTTAAAATCTACCAGATTGGAACAATTACGCCGGTAGCGGATGAACTGAGAAAAAGGCAAGCTATTTCTTAAAGCCAGGGGATGGGCGCTGGAATAGTGCAGGAGAGTGTTCCTGTCGGTGGGCTTCCTATAGACAGAAGTTCCCCATCCCTGGGCACCCTTGCTAACCTCAACATCAAGAAACACAATCTTGTGGAAACTATGGGTACTAGTAAAACTAATATGCTCATCACAAGCATTAAGCCACTGAACAAAACTCAGAAAGGCCTCCATAGTGCCCCCCCAAAGTAAAAAGACATCATCAATATACCGATGCCAGGACAAAATATGAACTGAAAGGGGAGATCTCCCAAGCCACCGTGCCTCGAACCGGGCCATATACAAATTGGCCACGGAAGGAGCGCACGTGGCACCCATGCTTGTGATGAGCATATTAGTTTTACTAGTACCCATAGTTTCCACAAGATTGTGTTTGATGTTGAGGTTAGCAAGGGTGCCCAGGGATGGGGAACTTCTGTCTATAGGAAGCCCACCGACAGGAACACTCTCCTGCACTATTCCAGCGCCCATCCCCTGGCCTTAAGAAATAGCTTGCCTTTTTCTCAGTTCATCCGCTACCGGCGTAATTGTTCCAATCTGGTAGATTTTAAGAAAAAGTCCCGGATATTAATGGATGGTTTTCAGGCTCGGGGATATCCCAAAAAGATTGTGGGTGATGCATATAAACGGGCTTTATTTAACAACCGGTCTCTTTTGCTAACTCCCAAGGTTAAGCCGGTTGATGTGGACAGCACCTCTGTGAATTTCATTTCCAAGTACTCACCTTTAAGTTTCAGTATCCAGCGCATAGTTAAAAAACATCTTCCTGTTATCCGCACTGTTCCTGGGTTGGAAAATCATACTGTCAGATGCGTGTGGCAGCGTCAACGTAATATTCGTGAGATACTGAATTCCCCTTCACGACGAAGTGAGATGATGGGTGGCCATGCTCCTTGTGGGCATTGTGCTGTCTGTGAGGTTTCATGCACGGTTTCTGTTTTTGATTACCGGGGCACACAGTATAAGTTGCGCGATGTCACCACTTGTGATTCTGCATTTGTGATTTATGCGATCCGATGCCCATGTCAGCTTCTTTACATTGGCAGCACTTGTCGGCCTTTCCGTAAACGGCTGTCGGAGCACAAAAGCAGGCTCCGCTGCAGTGTATTGTCAGCGCCTCTCGTGGCCCATTTTTCTGAATTTCAACATTCTTTTAATGATATTGCATGTTTTTGCGTGGAGAAGGTTTGGTGTGGGCGTAACGGGATGAGCCGGGAACAGACACTCTTGTGGCGTGAACAAAGTTGGATTTTTCGTCTAGGTACAGTAGCCCCGGATGGTTTAAATCTGCAGATTGATTGGGCTGTATGTGTATGAGTCAGGTTGGGGGCTGGGTTATATTTTGGCCCTTTAATTTAGTTTGATTGACACAGGGGATTTCCTCTGACGTCATTAAGTGCGCTTGTTTAAAGGGCTTGGGTTGGGTGCAGTGCGCATGAGTGTTTAGTTTGTCCGGCGTAGTTGAAGTTCAGCTGGCAGGTAAATGGCAACTGGTGGTCCTTTTAACTTTTATAGAGTACTTTTTCAGTGTGTTGCTGTATATTAAAGGTTTTGGTTTTGTATGTGTGGTTTGTATGTGTTTTTGCAGATTCCCCTGAAGCAGCGGGCAGTCCCGCGAAACGTTTGAAGAGCTCTTGATGTGATAACGTCGTGGATGCAGCTGGCGTTTTTGTGATTCTCCTGCCTGATTCCTAAAGCTAAGTGCTGTCATCTTTTATTCGTATAATACGAGGTGTGGAGTACGCCAGTTGCCACTCATCAGGTCATTGATGTTACTGGGCTTATGTTTGGTGTAGACGGCCTGCAAAATGGTTGTTCATTCACCTGTGCCTTGATATGCTGAGACCTGATTTACTTGTTTAAAGAAAACTACACTATTTTTCGCAGTTAGAAGACACGTTTGTTGATATTGGAGTGATTTCTCTATTTTTGGCATTTTTCACTCCGTGAATCTTGACCGACTACGTTTTGGATAACATTCTCCTATACATGCCTTTCTCCACAACTCACATGGACCTGACCCCACTCACGGATTGCTTCAATGCAGTTTCAACTTGGCTCCAGTCACAGAACCTACGCATTCAACATAAAAAAACAGAGGTGCTATTCATCACCAGAGACCCCAACTTTACTCCGCCATCCCACGTCAGTGTCAAGGAAGCTGACCTGCAAACTAAAGAGGCAATAAAATACCTGGGAGTTACTGTGGATCAACGTCTGGACATGAAACGCCACATAAGCAATATAGTCAAAGCCGTCTATTTTAAAATCCGTTCACTCAAGCACCTTCGCTCCCTGTTGGACCCAGATGATTTCCGAACCATATATCAAGCACTGATCCTGCCACATTTTGACTTTGCAAATGCCATCTTACAAGGGCTCCCCCAATCCACACTAACCCCCTTACAGTTGGCCATGAATGCCACAGCCAGGGTCATCTACGGAGCAGCCAGAAGCGACCACGTGACTCCCATTCTCAAACAGCTACACTGGCTACCTATTCATGGGAGGATCACTTTCAAAACACTTCTATTAGCCTTCAAGGCAATCAAAGGTATTTCCTCCTCCTCATTTACACATCTTATCCACATTGTACCCCCCAACAGATCCAGAAGAGCAACAGCTGTCAACCTGCTAATTACACCAAAGGCATCGACAAAGTGCAACAAGACAACCACAAACAGGGCGTGCAGTTTCTATATCCCCAAATGCTGGAATGCGCTACCCCCTGACATTAGGGCCATAACCAATCTATATCAGTTCAGGAAGGCACTCAAAACCTACCCTCTTCCTCCAATACTTCCCAGCCAGCAATTGATCCTAGATACCCCTCCCACGAATGACCCACTCTAGAAATGCCCTCATATTCATTATCTGATTTTTACCTATCCTTGCTGTATAAATAGCTTATGTATATAGTTTACCCTGTTATCCAAGTTTGTATCCCTGTTCGATGTAAAACCTGACAACTTGTCGTTATGGTAGTTATGTTATGATGTAAACCGCGCTGATACCGAATAGCGCGGTATATAAGAAACTGTAATAAATAAATAATAAATAAATAAAATTATGTGAGGGGGCATGCACAGGAAGTGCAGCTTGTACCCCTCTCTTATAAATGGAGTGTGTCCAATGCTCTGCTGTTATCTGCTCCCACCTGGGGGCAAAGTGACATAGCCTTCCCGGAATGGTGGAAGGCTCTGGTCCATTGAGGGCCAGGAAGGCTAAGTTCTCTAGATGAAAGTCAAAGGCCTTGTGGAGGCTGAGACTGCTGAGACGGTTGAGGCTTAGGAGTCTTTGCTTTCCTTTGTTTAGGTGGTTGCTGACTTTTCCGGGCAGGCTGACCTGCAGAACATCCCTGCTGAGAATAAGAGGGATAAAACCTCTTCTTTTTTGAGAAGAAAGGCTTCTTGAAAGATTTTTTTCTCGCAGGATCAGCTGTGCCTTTGGATAGCCTATCCAAAGTGGAGTTGTCAGCATCTAATTCATTGGCTTTTTCTTGCCAATTTTTGTCAAATAGATTTTCACCTGTACAAGGGATATTGCCCAGTTTGTCCTGCACCCTGAGCTCCAAATCGGATGCCTGGAGCCAGGCAATTCTACGTGCACCTATGGCAATGGCAGAGGTTCTGCTCATGCACTCAAAACAGTCAAAAGCTGCACGGTTGACAAACTTAGAAACATCCTGGGTATGTTTGACCAGTGTGAGAAAATCCTGCCTTCTATCCTCAGAAAGAAGAGGGCTCAAAACCTCTAAATCACCTGTGACTTCTTTAAGGAACATTCCCATATATAAAATATAGACCTGATCCTGGCAGAAAGCATGGAAGCCTGGAAAGTACGACATCCAAAGGCATCCAAAGTTCTACACTCACATCCTGGAGGATTAGAGACATGCCTCTTTGCACTTCTGATCCTTCTCATAACCGACTCCACTACAATAGAGTGGTGAGGAAGCTGAGTTTTCTGGAATCCAGGACAAGGGGGGACTCGATACATGGCATCCAGTCTGCGAGAGTGAGGACAGGTGGTGAGAGGTGTCTCCCACATTCTCAACATGAGATCATGTAAAATTTCATGGATAGGCAAGGTAGCTGCCTCCTTAGGAGCTTTGGGATATTGTAAAATCTCCAACTCCTTAGCTCTGGGCTCTGTCTCAGGAGTCACAGTAATGGACAACCCACGAGCCACCTCCCTGATGAAATCTTGAAAAGAGTTATCTTCTGGAGGAGACATCCTTCATTTAGGAGAGTAAGGCTCCTCCAGGAGAAGTATCCCAGTACCAGCAGAGCTATCAGAATCCTCGGAGTCCTCCGAGGATTCGAAGTATTGTCTGTCCGGATGCTCTTGAAGAGCCCGATACCCGTACCGACCGAAGTCGATACCGGGGGTAATCGGTACTGGTGTATTGGCAACAGAAGGCATCGCATGACTGGGTACCAACAAAGCTGATACCGATGTCGATGCTACCAGTACTGGTACTGACACCGGTGTTGGCATTGGTGCTGGTACTGGTTGAATTGTCTGACACGGTTCCAAGGGCATCGATGCCGCAAGGAGAGCTGCCAGACTGCGTTCAATAGCCAGGAACCTCTGGTCTATCGACGCTGCCGATGCCTGGGTGTCGGTACCCGAAAGAGCCGGTACCCCAGAGCATGACATCAGTAGTTCTGCCGAGGTTGAGGCCTCGAGAACATCCTGCATCCCCAATAATGCTTTGGAAGCTGAAGCCTCCCGCTGGGGCAACTTTGCCGGTATGGAACCCTCAAGGGCAACGCCAGAGGCATCTCGATGCTTGGAAGGAGATCTACCCTTTGAGGACCGGCTGGACCTATGTTTAGTTACCTGAGATCCATGGGAGGAAGACGAAGCCCTGGAAGACGTCTATGCCACCGAAGCTGCATCGGAGGGAAAAAGGGCACTGAGCTTGGCAGCTCGGTTCCGTCAACCCCTTTTGGACATCATGGCGCAAGCCATGCACTCGGAGATGGAATGGTCAGGACCTAAACATTTAAGACACCAGAAGAAAGAAGAACCGGCGGTACCGGTGTAGCGTCAAGGAAGGTAGATGCGACCACAAAAAAGAAGAATAAGGAAAATAATTTTCTGCGGTGACAGGAACACAACCTGCTGGCTCTGCGGAAAACGAAGAACTGGAGAGAGGCAGTTGGGAAAGGCGGGAAGGCAGCACGCAGGCGCTGTGGGATGCTCCCAAAAGCTTCCTAATTGGACGCTGGGGAGCGTTCCCACGCAGGCTCCGTCGGTACCAACGATACCCATATGTGAGGACTACATTCCTGCTCGTTCCTGGAGATAGCCCAATATAGCCTGCTTGCAACAGTGATCAATGCAGGTCACAAGTTTATGTCAGGTTCCCAAAAGGTAGACAGATTTTCTGCTGCTCTTATCAGGTGTAACAGTGGATTTCTCCGGTCCACTTTAATAGTTTATGAACTCTTTTTCCACGAACTTGTCCAAACCTCTTTTAAACCAAGCTACACTAACAGCTTTTGCTAAATCCTCTGGCAATGAATTCCAGTGTGATTATGTGCTGAGTGAAAGATTTTTTTCTGATTAGTCTTAAAATGTGCTACATATGGAACATCATTACATGTCCCCTAGTCTTTACTTTTTAAAGGAGTAAACAACCCATCTACATTTACCTATTGCACTGCATGCATTTCATAGACTTCTGTCATATCTCCCCCTCAACCATCTTTCCAAGCTGAAGAGCTCCAACCTTTCAAGCATTTCCTCGTAGGGGTATCCTTTCATACTCTCTATCATTTTGGTGTCTCTTCTCTGTAACATAGTATATGATGGCAGATAAAGATCAGTATGGTCCATCTAGTCTGCCCAGCCACCAATCCTTTTTTAGGTATCAGGATAAGGTGGTACAAAAAAACAGGTTTAAAAAAATTAAATATATGGTTATAAGTGACTCTGACCTATCCTTTAAATCATGCCAGTAGTCATTTGGCCTTCCTGTCACCTTCTTAAAGCGTGGAATACGTTTGAGTTTGGGTTTCCAAGATGGTATTTTTCAACACTCGGGCCTGATATATACCTACTGATGTAAAATTCTCAATTGAATCCTAAAATGTGTGGTACTCATCTATTTTCACATCCTGTTGGACTCGCCTCCCAATCAGTGCCAGCTCAGCAAATGCCACTGTGCCCTACAGCAATGGTGCCAGTCATTGTCAGTAGTGTTTGTGAGCTGGCACTGATTAGCATATAGATAAGTACCACACATTTTGGGATTCGATTGAGAGTTTCAGATACAATTATTAAAAATGAATTAAACACATTCTTTTTTTTTTTTTTACTAAAAGAACCCAGTGACTGATTGCACAGGAGGCAGCAATGTTTGCATGCCGAGTGTACTGCCCCGTACAGAGGTCCCTTCAAATATTCATTTGTAATTGTTTATAATGTACTAGTGCATATATCACTAAGTGTATAATGTGCGCTTTTCTTTGTGTGAGGTTAAACAATTACACATTTCAAATCTGCAGATTTACAAGTAGTGGTGTCCATAAATTACTGCAAGGCATTTACTTAATGATCAAGTTGACGGCCCATCCACCTAAATGCCAAATGAGACTTAATGGGGACAAATGCCGAGCAATGCAGACAGGGAACAATTATTTTGAACTGTATGTAGATATTCACTAGAAAAGGCCCGATTACAAAATTTCCAAGCACATCTTGATATGTTGCCAGTGCATATGACGTATTATGAAGGTGGCTCTCTTTGGAGCAATGCAAGTGTTGAGACAAGCCCTAGCAATGAAACAGAGCAAGATCATCTCGAACACACCTGGCAGAGAAGTGGCGTTCATTCCTGTCATGGTATGTGCAAAATTAACCCACTGAAGGCCTTACCCCATGAAAAGGTTCTTGGAGTCATTGTTAAAATGTTGAAATCTTCAGCAGTAAAAATGCAAATCCAAACATTGTGGTTTGGAATTATTCACGAGGAATAAAGAAACACACAGATTATAATGCCTTTGTGGAATGGCGTAGCTGCCTAGTAGTTAGAGCAACAGCCTACAACCCAAGCGATCTGAGTTTGATTCCCACTGGCACTCCTTGTGGCCATGGGCAAGTCACTTTACTCTCCATTTCCACAGAAGAAGAGGCCTGGCAATCTACTTCTGGTGATACCTTGCCAAGAAAGCCCAGAGACTGCTGGGTCACTAGGAGTCAGTATTGACAGCACTTTTAAAAAAGGCCTTTGTATAGATTTATAGCACAAGAAGTAATTAGATCTTACCTGCTAATTATTGTTCCTGAAGGAACGACAGTCCAGTCCCTTTACTTCTGGGTTACGCAACCCTTCCAGCAGCTTGGAGGCTGAGCCCAACCTTTTTTGGAGGAGGAGCGGTATAAGTACCCCTGGGACCACCCACTCACTCCAGTATTCGAATGACAAAGCAAACTGTAACAATTTCTACGAATAGACCTCAAACAAAAATCTAACTCCCCTAGGGGATGACTAACACACAGTCCCGCAAAAGGACCACCTTTTTTTTTTTTTTTTTTTTTAAATGGGAGATAGGATCAAGAAGGAACACGGAGGAGGGAGGGCAACGGGGGAAGCGGCGTGCCCGACACCATCAGAGGAGACTTTTCTTGCTCTCTTTCGCTCAGACCTGGATCTCCGCTTGGCCCGCCCCCCGTCCTCGTCTGATAGTTCTTCAAGTCCGGCCGAGCCGGGAGGGATCAGGGACTGGACTGTCGTTCCTTCAGGAACAATAATTAGCAGGTAAGATCTAATTACTTCTTCCTTATCGTCACTCCAGTCCAGTCCCTTTACTTCTGGGATGTATCAGAGCAGTTCAACTCCGGGAGGGGTCCGGCACGCCGGACTGAAGAACCGCCAGACCAAACCTCGCGTCCGCTGCGCTCTGTACGTCCAGCCTATAGTGTTTTGTGAAGGTATGCAGCGAGGACCAAGTCGCCGCTCTGCAAATATCCAAAGGGGGAACCAGACTATACTCTGCCCACGAGGTGGCCTGCGCTCGGGTAGAGTGCGCCCGTAATCCCACTGGGGCCTGCTTCCCTTTTAGGATGTAGGCGGAGGCAATCGCTTCTCGGATCCACCTGGAGATGGAGGCCTTGGCTGCCGCCTCCCCTTTGTGCGGGCCTCCGAACTGGACGAACAGACGTTCGGATTTCCGGAAAGGGGCAGTGCGGGAGAGGTATCGCTTCAAGATCCTCTGGACGTCTAGGAGTCGTAGCTTACTGTCCCTGCCTTCCGGGACTCCGGCCGGCCAGGCCGGGAGGGTTACTGTCTGGTTCAAATGAAATGGGGAAATGACCTTGGGTAGGAAGGAAGGCACTGTCCGTAGGACCACCTTGTCCCTGAAAAAGGATAGGAAAGGAGGATGGGAGGACAGCGCTTGCAATTCGGAGACTCGCCTAGCCGAGCAGATAGCGACCAGGAAAACCGTCTTGAGGGTTAAATCCTTCAGGGAGGCCCTCTTTGCTGGCTCAAAGGGTTCCCTGACCATTGCATTTAGTACCAGATTGAGGTCCCACGGGGGGGATCACCGATCTCCGTTGCGGATGCAAGCGTCTGACTGCCCTCAGGAACCTGGAAACATCCGCATGGTCCCCTAGGGGCTTGCCGCGGACTTTACCTCTATAGCAAGCGATGGCTGCTAGTTGGACTCGCAAGGAGCTGTGCGCCAGACCCTTATCAAAACCGGCTTGCAAGAATTCCAGCACCTCAGGGACTGAGGCCGAAAGGGGTTTCCTTCGGTGTTCCGCACACCATGCTTCAAAGATGCGCCAGACCCTTACATAGGACAAACAGGTCGAGCGTTTCTTCGCATTTAATAGCGTTGATATTACTGCTCCCGAATAACCACGCTTTAAGAGCCGCGCCCTTTCAATAGCCAGGCCGTAAGCGAGAATCGATCCACTTGAGGCATCAGAACTGGGCCCTGTCTGAGCAGGCCCCTTTTGCAGGGGAGCCGCCAAGGCTGGTCGGCTAGCAACCTCACCAGATCTGCATACCAAGAGCGCCTCGGCCAATCCGGGGCAATGAGGATCACCAGGCCCTGGTGAGACTCCACTCGCTGAAGGACCTTCCCGATGAGGACCCAAGGGGGGAACACGTAGAGGAGGCCCTCCGCCGGCCACTTCTGAGACAGAGCATCCAGGCCTTCGGACATTCTTTCCTTCCGCCGACTGAAGAACCTGTCCACTTTGGCTGACGCGAAGCTTGCCATGAGATCCATCACTGGGAGTCCCCAGCGGTTCACTATCTTGTCGAAGGTCTCCTTCTCTAGTTCCCACTCTCCGTGGTCTATCCTGTGCCTGCTGAGGTAATCGGCCGTGAGATTGTCCGTGCCTGCCACGTGTTGCGCCGAAAGTGCTTCCAGGCGGGGCTCCGCCCACTGGAACAGGACGTCCGCCTCCTTCTCCAGAGAGGGGCTGCTGGTGCCGCCCTGGTGGTTGATGTAAGCTACCGTGGTGACGTTGTCTGAGAGAATGCGAATTGCCCTTCTTCGTACTAGAGGTTCGAGCGCTCTGAGTGCTAGAGAGACGGCCCGCAACTCCAGTCTGTTGATGGGCCATTGAGATTCCAGCGGAGACCAGCGGCCCTGGACAAACTGGTCCTCGCAGTGAGCCCCCCAGCCTGACAAACTGGCATCCGTTGTCAACAGTACCCAGAGATGAGGCTCGAGAGGCATTCCCCACTCTAGATTCTTTGTGCACTGCCACCAGCGAAGTGACCGTTTGGTCCTTGGAGCACACGGTAACTGTGTTGAGAGGGAATGGATTTGCGGGGACCACCGACGCAATAGAGCGCGCTGTAATGGCCTCATGTGGGCCCTGGCCCAAGGCACTACCTCTATTGCTGCCGCCATCGTGCCCAGCACCTGAAGATAATGCCACGCTGAGGGGTTTCGTCTACTCTGGAACTGCGCGACTAGCAGTCTTAAGTCCCTTAATCGCGTTCGAGAGAGGAACACTCTGCCCCTTCTGGTGTCGAATCTTGCTCCAAGATATTCGAGGTCCTGGCAGGGGGTCATCCTGTTCTTTGCTCGGTTGATGACCCACCCCAACTCCTCTAGGACCTGCATAACTCTGTCCGTTGCCGAGCGGCTTTCAGCTACCGATTTTGCCCGGATCAGCCAATCGTCTAGGTACGGGTGTACTAGAATTCCCTCCTTGCGGAGGAAGGCCGCTACTACCACCATCACCTTGGTGAATGTCCGCGGGGCCGTCGCTAGGCCGAAGGGAAGTGCCTGGAACTGAAAGTGGCCCCCCGGCACCGCGAACCTTAGGAACTGTTGATGGGACTTCCTGACCGGAATATGCAGGTAGGCCTCTGTCAAGTCGAGGGACGTCAGGAACTCTCCGGCCCTTACCGCTGCGATCACTGAGCGTAGGGTCTCCATGCGGAAATGTGGTACCTTGAGACAGCGGTTGACCTGTTTCAAGTCCAGGATTGGCCGAAAGGACCCTTCCTTCTTTGGGACTACAAAGTAAATCGAGTATCGACCCGATCCGAACTGGTCTGATGGTACAGGTACCACTGCCTCTAGTGCAATCAGCCGTGCGAGGGTTGACTCTATCGCCGACCTCTTTGCAGGAGATCCGCTGGGAGATTGAACGAATGCTGGAGGTAATTGTTTTGCGAATTCGAGAGCGTAGCCCTCTCTGATTACCTCCAGTACCCATTGATCCGTAGTGACCCGGGACCAGGCGGGAAGGAACTGTCTTAGGCGGCCTCCCACTGGACGCTCTACCCCCTGGTCCCCCGTCGCTTCATTGTTGCTTTCTAGGGGCAGAGGAGAAGGAGGAGGAGGCCCCAAAGCCGCGGCCTGCTCCCCGAAACCCCCGGAAACCTTGACTCCTGGAGGGGAAGCGTCCCCTGGAAGGGGGGTTGGATCTGGCAGGGCGAAACCTCCGAGAATCCCTGGACTGGGGGCAATTTGGAGACAGAGGACGATTTTGTTTCGGCCTGTCTTCTGGTAGCCTGCCTCCTTTGGACTCGCCAAGGTCCTTTACTAGCTTCTCCAAATCTTCTCCAAACAGCAGCTTCCCCTTAAAGGGGAGTCGACTCAGGCGTGCCTTTGAAGAGGCATCCGCCGCCCAATTTCGTAACCACAAATAACGCCTGGCTGCTACCACCGAGGCCATGTTCTTGGCCAGGCTTCTGATGAGGTCATACTGACTATCCGCTAAGAAGGCTGCTCCGGATTCCAACCTAGCGGCGTTGGACCGGGCGTCCCCCGCGGTAGCCTCTGCTGCTTGCAGTTGCTGCGACCACCTTAAGCAGGCCCGAGCAACCCAAGCTCCCGAGATGGAGGCCTGTAGGGCTAGAGCGCTTACGTCAAATGCTTGTTTCAGGAGCGTGTCCAACTTTCTGTCCTGAGAATCCCTTAAGGCCGTGCTGCCTTCAACTGGGATAGTAGTCTTCTTAGTGACTGCTGATACCGCTGCATCTACTCTGGGGGACTTCAGCAACTCCTTATCTGCCTCCGGGAGAGGGTAAAGGCGCAGCATAGGGCGGGTCCCCCTTAGGCTAGATTCCGGCTGGTCCCATTCTTCCTGGATCATCTGCCGAACCACTCTATGGACCAGAAAGACCTTCTGGGATTTCCTAATGGCCTGTATCAATGGATCCTCCAGCGCCTCCTCCACCGGCGTATCTGAGGCCACATTGAGCACCTTTAGGGACTCATTAATTAGTGCCGGGAGCTCCTCCCGACGAAAGACTCTGATGATCCTGGATTGGTCTTCCTCCGGGATCTCTCCCTCTTCCAGCTCCTCTTCCTCTTCGTCCAAGTCCTTGTCCGAGTACGTCTCCTCCGGAGTACCCTGAGAGAGGGTTGCCAGGGGCTCCTCCTCGCACAGACGAGGGCGCTTCGTTGGCACGCCGGATTCAGAGGCTGAATTGTCCTTTTTTGACGGCTCGGCCTCAACTGCTCCTAAGCCCTGCTTCCGCAAGCAATAGGCCTTGTGCAGTAGAAGTATGAAGTCCGGGGAGAAAAAATCCCCGGACCCTCCTTCCCCCGCAGGGAGGGGGGGAAGGGGGTAGGGGGGGGAGAAGGTATGTCCGAGGACGTAGGTGGAGGTACTTGTGATCCTCCCTCCCCACCTAGGAGGTCTCCTGTCCCCTGAGGGGGAAGAGCTACAGCTAGATTAATTAATAAAATTAATAAAATTAAATAAAAAATATTATCTAAAAGAAGGACTCCAGTAAGCCCCAGGCTTACGGAACCCTCCAGCTGCTTGGAGGCTGAGAATACTGGAGTGAGTGGGTGGTCCCAGGGGTACTTATACCGCTCCTCCTCCAAAAAAGGTTGGGCTCAGCCTCCAAGCTGCTGGAAGGGTTGCGTAACCCAGAAGTAAAGGGACTGGACTGGAGTGACGATAAGGAACTACTTGCTAAATGTTGTGTGTCATTCTATTTGTTTGTTGAGATTGGGTGCCAGAACTAGTAAAACATACAGAGAAAAGTAACCAAACAATGAAGACGGGCTAAACAGAATAGGGGTCTTCAGCTTGCAGAAGATATGATAAAGGTCTATAAAATCATGAGTGGGGTAGCACAGGTAAATCAGGGAGAGAAATTTCACACACCTGAACATTTTCTTTCCTTGAATCCTGCCAGACCAGTCCTGACTTGGGACTCGTCTCTTCTTGTCAGCAGGAGGCAGCAGACTTGAGCAACTTCCAGTGAACTCTTCATTAGGTATATCTGTGGTATAGCACTAAAAGAAGCCAGTATCACACTTCCTAAGCAGCAAACAAGACTGAAAATCTCAAACACACAACATTAAAAACAAATAAACCATGCAACATATATATTAAACATTTGGTGAAGACTCTTGGTGTGGAGGCTAGGCCGAAGGTAGTACCCTGTACTGGTAATGGTCGCCTCTGACCATGAACCTTAGGTACTGCCTGTGGTTGGGGTGGATCAGGATGTGGGTATAAGCATCCTATAGATCCAAGGAGCATCGATAATTTCCCTGCTGGAGGTAGGGAAGCAATATTCCAAGGGAGAGCATTGTGAATTTCTCCCGCACGAGGAATTTGTTCAGGATTCTCAAGTCCAGGGTGGACCTTAGGCGTCCTGTTCTTTCTGGGACCAGAAAGTACCTAGAGTAGAACCCCTTCCCCTCTTAGGTGGGGTGGTACTGGCTCCACAGCCCTATCCCAGAGGAGGCCTGTAAGTTCCTGCAATAGCAGGGCCTGGTGCAGGGGGGTCAGAGGGGGCTCTCCTGGAAAGAAAAAGGGAAGCACCTGGTCCAGGTGAAGGAGGTAACCCTCCCTGACCACCTGGAGGGCCCAAGAGTCTCTGGTGATGGTAGCCCACCATGGGCAAAATGAGTCAGGCACCCCCCTGTTGGTAGCTGGTCTCCTATGGGTAGAGAGGCTATGCTCTGGGAGTCAAAACTCCAACCCAGTCTGAACTGGGGCTGGTGTCTGGGGCTTTGGGCCCTTAGGCTTACATGGGCACTGGCCTGCTCCGTTGCCTTGGTGACCCTGCTGAGGGGTCTGGAGAGCCTGGTAGGGGGTATAGCCTTGATAAGCCTGGCCCTTCCTGGGAACAGTGGAGGTATTCCTCAAGAGTCAAGTCCTGGTGACATACTCTGTCTCAATCTCAGCCATTTTGACCTCCATTGGCTTGCCAAAGAGGATTTCCCTGAGGCAAGGGACATTGAGGAGTTTTTCCTGGACCCATTGCTTGAAGTCAGATGCCTGGAGCCAGGCCTGGTGTCAGGCACAGATGCCTGCGGCGGCCATCCTCGCGTTGGATTTGAAGCAATCAGAGGCCGCTTGAGACAAGTACTTCAAGCACTCTCCGACAGACTGTGAGAGAGTTTGGAAGCATTTGAGGTGGTCTCTGTCGAGGCTTGCATGAAACCCCCAAGTTCCTTGGTTAGGTCTCGAAGGTACATGCTAATATACAGTTGGTAAGTCTGTATGTGGCATGCCAGCATCAAGCCCTGGTAACATTTCCATACGAGGGGTTCGAAGGCATGAGATTCCCTGCCTGTGGGCTTTTCTGCCAACGCATTGCCAATTCTACCACCATAGAGTGAGGGAGTTGTACCTTCCTGAAGCCGGGTCCTCGCTGGACCCAGTACATGGTGTCCAGGCATCAGCTAATAACTGGCATCAATGCTGGTGTCTCACACATTCTGAGAAGGAGTTGACTGAGGATGGAGGGGATGGGGTCCATGAGGGCCTCCTTGTATGGGGCCCTGTACAGTAGGACTGAATTCCTTTGTTCGAGGGTCCTCCTCTGACTTCATAGTGAGGGAGAGTGCCTTCGCCATGTCCCAGACAAACTTGAGGAACAAGGTATCCTCAGGTGGGGACCAGCACATCGACGTGTGGGAACAGATCCGAAGGGAGGTCACAGTGTGCCTGTGTCTCCAGGGAAGTCTCAACATCAGACTCCCAGTCTGAGTAGTTCGTTGAAGACTCGAGAACCGACTGCTCTAAGGGCGTCGATGGATCCAGCCTTCAATGAATCGTGGCTGCAGCTTCGCCGGAGCCAGAAGCACTTGCTGGAGAAGACCTCACTCTCGAGGACCAGGGATCAAGACCCTCGCAGAGAATCTGCTCGAGGCATGTGGCTCTCGAGGATCTCTTCGGTGGCCTGGGGAGTGCTCGACAGAGGTCCCTGAGGTCTCAATGCGAGCACCAGCATGGCCAGGCATAGACGCTTGCTGCAAGGCCAGGAACACACATGTTGTGTGTTCCAATGCCAGCATCCTGGTTTCCCACTCGGGGGTTGCAGCCTTTGACACTGATGCCAAGGTAACTCGGTCAGGTGTTGTGGAGGAGAGGGAGTCAGATAGGATGGGCCTCGGGTGTCTGAGATCACTAGAGGCCTTGATGTCTGTCCTGGGTACCTTTGCCGGCCACTCTGGCTCATTGGATGCTTGCCAGGGCTGAGGGACTGCGTATGGTATTTGTCATGCATGTCCACTTCCCAGGAAGAGCCCTCGAGGATTATTTGTTCTTGCGCTCTCACTCTACAGAACCCTGGTTGGAGTGTCTGCATGCCTGCTCAGGTACCGCAGGGGCTTTAGGCAACTCCGAGGATCTGTGCGGGGCTTTAGAGCGCATGGCTACTGGGGATACCGGGGTTGAGTCTGCCCTATGGAAGAAGTCGTCCTGCTTCTGCCTGTGAGTCTGGATGGCCTTTAGCAGACATCTTTTTGCACAGAGAGCACCATCTTCTGGTCGCAGTCAGCACCCAGAAACCAGAGGCAACAATCGTGTGTCAGTGAGGGACATGTTCTTGGAGCACCAATCACACTTCTTAATCTGGTGGCCATTGGGGCAAAGAGGGCCCCAGAGAAGTCTAAGACCTTTGACATGGCCAGTGGTTGAAAAAGGCACGAAATATGCTGTATGGAAAAAAACCTAACAGGCTCCAAGGCCCGAAGCCAGGGCAATGGGGCTTGGGGGTAGGAAAGAGGCCGATGCTAGTCAGAAAAAGGAATAGAAGTGCACGAGAACAACTTTTTTCTGTAGGGCTCTGCGGAGAAAGGAAGACTGAGTAAGATGGCACCCTTGGGTGGGAAGGGGACCATACATGTGTGGAGGCATCTACCAAAGGCTCTCTTTGAAAGCTGGGAGATGCTTCCACGAGGGCTCCGTCGGTGCTGACGTCACCCATATGTGAGGACAGACTTCCTGCTTGTTCCTAGAGAAAGTATTTTATCACCAAATGTACATTTAAGCTGTAGAATTTGCTGGCGGATGTGGTTAAGGCTGTTAGTACAACTGTGTTTATAAAAGGTTTAGACAATCGCAGGCGGCCAGAAAATCTTAGCCAGGCAGAGCTGGGAAAGCCACAGCTTACCTCTGGGTATGAGCAATAAGGAATAGATTTACTCCTTGTGATCCTACCAGGTACTTTTGACTTGGCCACTGTCTGAGACAGGATAAGGTCTGTGCACAACAGACTTTTGATATTAAGCACTATGTACATCATATGTTATCTTATTGAAGAACCAAATATGGGTCAACTGGCAAAAGTGAGAAATCAGGTTTACACAGTTGAAAGTATTTGAATCTGATCAGGCTCCAGTCAGTCACAACCAGTGCATTTTTCTTGCCAGTACTAATATCGAGGGCTCTTTCATTAATGCATGAGGGCCATGAGTACATTTTAGCAGGCAAGGAAAAAAAAAGTGGCAGTATGCCGAGCCACTACATACCCCCCTTACAGGGGTCATGATGAATATCCCATTCCCCCACCCATCTAGGTCTAACCACATTAAGGAAAGTTATGCTTCCAGACAGAGACTGAACCAGTTCCCAAGCACTCTTAACAGTTTTATTGTTTCCTTTGCTTTCTAAGATCTTTATAAAAAAAAAAAACCCACATATTTTCAAAGTTCTTAATTTTTAAAAGTCTAGTCATAATGAACTCACTTGGTTTGTAGTTTGTCATGCTGGGAGGGCTTGTGTGCATCAGTGATGCTGAGAGCTAAACTCTCGGTAGCTTAACCTAAGGGGACTGTTGTAGCTGTTATGGAAGGACAGACTAGATAGGCCAATGTGGTCTTTTTCTGTCGTCATATTTCTATGTTTCTATGTTTATTGGCAGGGTCTCCCAAGATGAACAGGTCTTAGGCTGAAGTGCTAAACAAAGACAAAACACCCATTGGCGTAGCAGCAGAATGGGACGGTGTTGGCAGTGAAGGATCACATTTATGCGACAATGGCAACACTAGAATTATCTGCGCAGAAAAAAGGCCTGGCAATCTACTTCCGTATCTTGCCATGGAAACCCAATGGATAGTCACAAAACAAATTGCACTACAGTGCTGGAAGATGAGATACCCAGGTCAGAAGGCACTCGATTGGCTACTGGGGAGGAGCTGAAGACTTTTCAGAGTAAAGCCAGCATTTATGATGTGGTTGGATCAAAGCCCTCGGGTCTGACTGATGATGTAGCTGTGCATGAAATGAGATTCAGAAGCTGCAAAGATGTCTTACATATTGGGACACGGAACGTACAAAAAGCATGAACTAAGGAAAGTTGGAGGTTGTCAAGAATGAAATGAAACGTGTACAACTATCTTATCGGTGTCAGCAAACCGAAATGGAATATCGGGCATGTTGCATCTGATGATCACATGGCCTACTATGCTGGAAATGAAAGAGACAGAAGAAATGATGTTGTATTTATAATCAAGAAGAAACTTGCAAGAACTGCAATGAAACAATGCAAAAAGGTGAATGCTTAATTTCTATTCGTCTACAAGGAATGCCCAGCAACAGGACTATAAATTCAGGTATACGCCCCAACAGCAGCAGCAGAGGAAGAACTTGACAAGTTCTATGAACAAGTCCAAGCTAAACTGACGGAACATGCAAACAGAATATCCTGATAGTCATGGGTGATTGGAACGCAAAGTGCTTGGAAAATACGGACTTCGCATCAGAAATGAAGCTGGAGAAAGAATTCTGCAAGAACAATCAGTCTATCTATTCATCTCAAACACCTTCTTCCAGCAACACAAGTGCTGACTGTACACACTGACTTTACCCAACGGAATGTACAAAAATCAAATTGATCACATCTGTGGACATCAACAATGGAAACAACGAAGACAACCTGAAGCAGACTGTGGTACAGATCACCAACTATTAGTATGCAAACTCAAGCTAAAGTTGAAAAAGAGCATGCCAATCGATTTGCTACTTTAAATACAAATGACAGGGCTCCAGAAGAGTTATGGGATGACATCAAGAAGGTTGTTGAAAGAAAGAGAGGTTGATACAAAAAGTTTAAAAGCAAAACCAGCCAAAATGGGTGACTAAAGAAACTCTGAAAATTGCCCAGAAACACAGGAAAGCTAAAGCCAGAGGAGAAAGTCAGTCACAAAACTCAGATTTCCAATGTGCAGCAAGAGTAGACAAGGAGGAGAAGTACTACAATGACACACACAAGGAAAAAGAATCAAAAGCTATTAGAAAAACAACAAGATCAGTTTTCCTAAAGCTGTGAGAGTTTAAAAAAAATAAATAAATAAATTCCAGCCTCGAAATGGAATGCAACAAGATGCTCAAGGATCCATGTTGAACAATAGGGAGAAGATCTAGAAAAGGTGGAAAGAATATACAGCCATACCATAAAGATCAAGTGGACCAACATCAGTTTCAACATGCACCTTATAATCAGGAACCATTGGTGATGAAAGTCGAAGCAGCATTGAAAGCCTAATCAAAGAACAAAGCACCGGGTATTGATGGCATTCCCACTGAAATATTACAGCAAATCGGATGCAGCAAGACTGTCAGGAAATCTGGAAGACAATATAATGGACAACTGACTGGAAAGTTCTGTGTTTTTACCAATACTGAAGAAAGGTGATCCGGCTGACTAGAAATTATCGCACTCTGTCTGATCCCACATGCTGGCAAGATTCTACTCAGGATCATTCAGCAGAAACTACAACCATACCTAGAACAAGAACTGCCTGAAGTGCAAGCAGGGTTCAGGAAAGGGTGAGGAACAAGAGACATCACATCACAGATGTGAGATGAATCCTTGAAGAGACAAAAATACCAAAACGATATCCATGTGTGTTTTATCGACTACAAGGCTTTTGTCTGTGTAAACCATGAGAAACTCTGGGTCACATTACCAAGCATGGGTTTATCAGAAAAAAAACAATAGTTCTCTTGCACAACCTTTACATTGAAAAAAAAGCAACAGGGCTCAAACGGAACAAAGAGAAATAGAATGGTTTAAAATCAGAAAAAGATGACAAGGCTGCATATCTTCCCCCTACATGTATAAAATTTATATGCAGAACAAATCAGAGAAGCAGGACTGTATGAAGACAGAGGTGTGCAGATTATTGGAAAAACTCAAACAATTCCTAATTGGATCTCTCCATTTCAAGGTAAGAATGTTTGACTTTTAATTACTAGCTCTCTGCCCAAGAGCTCCTAAAAGGTGTTTGGTGTACATTTTTAAAAAGTTACATTCTTTTTAGGTGCTATATTTCAAAAGGGGACATATTTGTTTGTGATGTAGGTTAAAACCTTTAATATCTCTTTCCCAGCTGTTGCCCACGTTACAGCTTCTGCTTCTGTCCAGAGATCCCAATGCCAGTTGAAGGGCCGGTTCCACGTGCAGGATGCCCACATGCTGAAGTTCTCAGCAAAAATGTGGAGGAGCACAGAGAGGAGGTAGTGAGGTTGAGGAGCATTCAAGACAATAGGAGTCCTCAACCAGGATGGCCTCGGGTATCCGGGGCCAATATTCAGGCAATTCCTTCCAGGCGACTTTGTTGGGCTGCTCCTGCTCCGAATCCTCGGACGAGCAGCATGGACTGCAGGATCTGGCTCGGGGCTTACCCAGACTGCCAGAACCGTCCAGGGACACTGCCTTCAAGGGTGTCTTCTTCTTGTGTTCACTCAAGGGAGACTCCCTTTCTGAAGGCCCCTGGTGTCAACCGGGATATGCAGGGGGTGCCATGGGAGTCTGAGGCTTCGGATGGTATCTTGGCCTTCTGAAGTGTCGGGGACTCCAGGAAAAACATATTGTGCTGCTGTTGAGTGCTCAAGGGCCTTGGTAGACATCTTTTTACAAAGACCACAGGCTGCGGGGTCATGGTCGGGTCCTAGGCAGCACAGGCAGCAGCTGTGTGATCAGGGTACAAAAATTGTCCCTTACCGATGCACACTTCTTGAAGTCAATGGTAGCATGAGGGAAAAAAGTACCTGGCAAGGCTGAAGAGCTGTGATGCTGCCATTTGGAAAAAGGGCGTGAAGGCACCAAGGGGGGGGGGGGGGGAAGGATTATGGATCTGAGACGCGATGCCAAGGCAGTGGGCTCAGGTGGCAGGAAGAGTACTGGTGCACAACAGGATAAGAGTATAAAAACTCAGGCAAAAAGAAATCACAACTTTTTTCCAGGGGAAAGCAGACAGATGTCTGAAGGGCTCCGCAGAAAAAAGGAGACCAAGTAAGATGGCACCTTTGGGCAGGAAGGGGACCATGCATGCGTGGTGACATCTCCCAAAGGCTTTCTTTGAAAACTGGGGAGATACTTCCATGAGGGATCTGTCGATGCTATCACCCATATGAGAGGGCCGACTTCCTGCTTGCTCCCTGGGAAATAAAACATATGAGGTCAAAGATCTTAATATGTATACTTTAAAGGAAAGGCGGGATAGAGGAGATATGATTGAGACATTTTAAGTACTTCCATGGCATAAATGCACAGGAGGAGAGCCTCTTGATTAAAAGCATGCTCTCCTACGAGGGGACATAGGATGAGGGTGAAAGGGGATAGATTCAGGAGTAATATGTGGAAACTTTCTTTACAGAAAGTTGTAGATGTGTGGAATAGTCTCGCAGTGGAGGTGGTAGAGATGAGGATGGTATCCAAATTCAAAAAATCATGGGACAAACACATAGGATCTCTAAAAGGTAAGAAAGGGACTATTATAGTTGATATGGAAGGGCAGACTAGATAGAAACATGACCGCAGAAAAAGACCACATGGCCTATGCTGCTAACGTGTTATCATCGCTATGCTGACGACACCACATTAGTGTATGAAAGTGAAGATGATCTGAAACATTTATTTCTCAAGATCAAGGAACAGTCTTAAAATGGGCCTGCACCTTAACATAAAGACGACAGATCCAGACAATTGGCAAAATAAATAAGCTCATCACTGATGAAGAAATTGGAGTAGTTGACAACTTTAACCTACTTGGGTCAACAGTCAAAAATGACAAGCAGTCAAGAAATCCAACGGACGGATTGCTCTCGGCAGAACAGCTATGAAGGACCTAGTCAAGATTCTCAAGAGCAGAGATGTGTCTCTCCATTTTGTTGATGCAAAGGTTGGACAGTGAAAAAGATACAGGAAGAAAATCAATGCCTTTGAATTATGGTTCTGGTAAAGAAGAATGTATACACCATGGATTGCTCGAAGAACAAACCAGTCAGTACTAGAATAGATCAAACTTAAGCTTTCTTTAGAAGGTCAGATGACAAGACTTCAACTTTCATGCTTTGGACACATCATGCAAAGAGAAATCATTAGAGAAAGACATCATGGTTGGCAAGGTTGAAGGTCTACTTAAAAAAAATGAAGGCCAGCAATGAGATGGATCGATACAATAGCAATTATGGCTGCCACTTTATCAACAATGAGCCACCTGACTGAAGACCAAGTAGTTTAAATCAACTACCCAGAGGATCATCATAAGTCAACACAGACTCAACAGCACTTAACAAAAGCAGTCTTCATAATTATTTAAGCCATTTACCGCCTATCAAACTTCTAAGTGGGAATAATAAAGTGAAATTAGGCCTTACCTGCTTATTACCTTTCCTTGAATCCCTTCAGTTCAGTCTGGACTGAACCCCCTAGAGGCAACATACCGCACCAAAATTGGCTTCCTTATGTGCCCAAACAGCCAGTTGATAATGTTTCATGAATGAGTGCAATAACGCCCAGGTGGCACATCTACAAATCTCTCCGGGCAGGACACAGCTCATCTCTGCCCAGGAGAGAGTCTGCCCCCTTTTGAAGTGTGACCACAGCCCCAATAGAACCTGCCTGTGCTTCAGCATACAGGCAGTAGCAATTGCTTCCTTCAGCCACCGAGCAATGAAGTCTTCGCTGCTGCCTCCCCTCGGTGTGTTCCTCCAAAGAGCACAAACAGCCTCACAGACAACTGGAAAGGCTCTGTTCTCCACAAGTAAAGCCATAAAGCACAGTTACTTACCTGTAACAGGTGATCTCTGGGAACAGCAGGAATAAGTCTTCACATATGGGTACGTCGGTACCGACGGAGCCGGCGCGGGAACGCTCCCCAGCTTCCCAAAAAGGAAAGCTTTTGGGAGCATCCCACAGCGCCTGCGCGCTGCCTTCCCGCCTTTCCTAACCATCTCTCCTCAGTTTGAGTTTAAAGCTGAGACAATAGAGAGAGAGGAAAGGAAAGATAGAAAAAGAGACAACTCCTAGGGGAGGTGGGAGGGTTGTGAAGACTTATTCCTGCTGTTCCCAGAGATCACCTGTTACAGGTAAGTAACTGTGCTATCTCCAGGAACAAGCAGGAATGAGTCTTCACATATGGGGACTCCCTAGCTAAGATGCCTGGGAGATCCCCAAGGATATGAGACCCTGGAGAGGGGTCTACTTCCTCCTATGGATCTCAGGCATCCATCCAGGGAAAGGAGGGTAGGAGTTGTTTAAGAATGGAACAGGTGTTTGAGGACAGCCTGACCAAACAAGGCATCCCGGCGGGAGTCCTTGTCCAAGCAGTAATGGGCTGTGAAGGTATGAACCGAGGCCCAGGTGGCTGCTCGACAGATGTGGTCGATGGACACAGAATTTAGATGAGCCATAGAGGTGGCCATGGCCCTCACATTATGAGCTGTGACATGGCTCTCCAGAGAAAGGTTCTTACTCTGGTAGGCGAAAGAAATACACTGTGCAATCCAATTGGACAGTGTCCTCTTAGAGACTGGAAGTCTCAAATGAGAAGGATCAAAAGCAACAAAAAGCTGGGAAGACTTTCTATGTTGCTGTGTCCTTTGTAAGTAAAAAGCAAGAGCTCTTTTACAATCCAGAGTATGAAGATTTCTCTCTGCACTGGATGCATGAGGAGCTGGAAAAAAGACAGGTAAATATACCTCTTGATTAAGATGAAAAGGTGAGACCACTTTAGGCATAAAGTGTGGATTTGTCTTAAGGACCACCTTATCATGATGGAACCTTGTATAAGGTGGATTAGCCACTAATGCCTGCAGTTCACTGAAGTAACTGCAATGAGGAAAATAACCTTCCATGAAAGAAACTTCAAGGAGGTAGTGGCTAAGGGTTCAAAAGGTGGCTTCATGAGCTGACCAAGAACCAAATTTAAGTCCCATGCCACCGGAGGAGGCCTAATGGGAGGTTTAGTTAAAGTTAGGCCTCTCATGAATCTTGCAATGAGAGGATGAGAGGAAATAGGTTGTCCATTGATGGGCTTAAGGGATGCTGCAATAGCACTCAAATGGACTCTTACTGAATTCGCTTTAAGGCCTTCATTGGAAAGATGCAGGAGATAGTCTAACAGAGAATTTAAAGGTAGTGCTAGAGGGTCAAGACCCTTTTCAGCACACCAAATGGAAAATCTCTTCCATTTAAAAGCATAAGAATGCCTGGTGGAAGGTTTTCTGGAAGCATGGAGGATATCCTTCACTTGTTGAGAAAGATTCCAGTCTTGAAGGTCTAGGCCTTCAGTAACCAAGCTCTGAGGTGAAGGAACTTGGGGTTTGGGTGCCACAAAGTCCCCTCCTCCTGGGACAGAAGGTCTGGAGCAGCTCCCAAGTCCAGGGAGGGGGCTTGGGAGAGATGCAGAAGTAGAGGGTACCACACTTGGCGTGGCCAGCGTGGAGCTGAGGATCATAGATCCTTGAACCCTCTGGAGTTTGAACAGAGTCTTGGGAATCAAGGGAATGGGTGGAAAGGCATACAGGAAACCCTGACCCCAGTGAAGAAGGAAGGCATCCTTGGCCTGAACTCCCTGACACGGAACTCTGGAACAGAACCGGGGAAGTTTGGCATTCCACGGACTTGCAAAGAGGTCTACGTCCGGGGTTCCCCATTCTTGGAAGATTCTGAGTACCTGATCCATGTGCAGGGACCATTCGTGTGGAAGCAGAACTCGACTGAGTCTGTCTGCCCAAGAGTTTTGGACTCCTGGGAGGTATACTGCCAGGAGATGGATTTGATGCTCTCTGGCGAAGGCCCACAATCTTAAAGCTTCGTTGCAAAGCGACAGAGAGCCAGTTCCTCCTTGCTTATGTAAAACATGGCTACTTGATTGTCCGTATGAATGAGGACTGTCTTGTAGCTGAGGAGGGTATGAAAGACCTTGAGAGCTAGAAAAACTGCTCGAAGCTCCAAGTGGTTGATATGAAGGGAGGTCTCCTGTGGGGACCAAGTGCCTTGAGTGGAGAGGTCCTGTAGATGGGCTCCCCAAACTGTTTGGGAGGCATCTGTTGTGAGGGTTGCTTGGGGCAACAACTGTTGGAAGGGGGACCCCAGCAACAAATTTTGAGTGGACATCCACCATTGGAGAGACCAAAAGAGACGTTTGGAGGTTGCTATTTGGTCTGAGAGAGCTCCTGAAGCTTGAGTCCACTGGGTGGACAAAGTCCATTGAGCTGCTCTCATGTGTAGGCGAGCATAGGGTACCACATGCACTGTGGAAGCCATGTGGCCTAGCAGTTGTAGCATCTCCCGGGCAGTTAAGTGGCTCTTTGACTGAATCTGGGAGGCTAACTGCACTAGACGTTGGCAATGGGCCTGAGGAAGGTAAGCCCTTGCAGTAGTGGTATCCAACCAGGCCCCTATGAATTCTAGGGACTGAGTAGGGGTGAGCTGAGACTTTGGGAGGTTTACCACAAGTCCCAGATACTGCAGAATGCGCCTTGTGCGGTCCAAGGAATTCTGGGCCTCTGACTGAGATGAAGCTCAAATGAGCCAGTCGTCCAGGTATGGGAAGACAAATATTCCCAGAGTTCGTAAAAATGCAGCAACTATTGCCATGCATTTGGTGAACACTCTTGGAGCAGAGGCCAGACCGAAAGGAAGAACTCTGTATTGGTAATGTTTTCCTTGGAAAAGAAACCGTAGGAATCTTCTGTGAGAGGGATGGATGAGGACATGGGTGTACGCATCCTTGAGATCTAGAGAACAAAGCCAATCCTGACTTTGAAGGTATGGAAGGAGAGTGCCCAGAGAAAGCATCTTGAACTTCTCCTTGCATAGAAATTTGTTCAATTCTCTGAGATCTAAGATGGGTCTGTATCCCCCTGTCTTCTTTGGAATGAGAAAATAGGGGGAGTAGAACCCTGACCCTTGATGAAGAAGAGGAACTTCTTCTATTGCCACTTGGGCAAGAAGGGTAGCTACCTCTTGACCTAGGTGGTCGCGAAGAGATGTGGGAGAATTGAAGTGTCTCACCATGATGTGGGGGGAGGAAGGTCTGAAAAATGAAGCTTGTAGCCCTCTCTTATGATGGAGAGGGTCCACTGCTCTGATGTTATTTGCTCCCATCTGGGAGCAAAATGAGCCAACCTTCCTGGAATGGTGAGAGGCTCTGGCTGCTTTAGAGCCAGAAAGGCTAAGTTCTCTAGCATCAAGTCAAAAACCCTGAGGAGGTTGGGCCTGCTGAGTTGCAGCAGCCCCTGTAGGCTTAGGCCTGGCCTGTTCAGGTTGCTGACGCTTAGTGGCAAAGCGACCTGTAGAAGATTGTTGGCCAGAAGTAGAAGGAAATCTGCCCTTTTTAAAGAAAGACTTTTTAAAAGGCTTTTTCTTGGCAGGAATGGAGGTTGACTTTGAAAGTCTATCCAGAGCAGAGTTTTCTGCATCCATTTGAGTGGCTTTTATTTGCCATTCTTTGCCAAATAGGTTTTCACCTGTACAGGGAAGATTTCCTAAGCCATCTTGAACCCAGGGCTCTAAATCCGAAGCCTGGAGCCAAGCAATTCTGCGAGCAGCTATGGCAATGCCTGAGGCTCTGCTGGCACCTTCAAAGGAGTCAAAGGCTGCCCTGTTGGAAAACTTTGAAATGTCTTGGGTATGCTTAAGCCAAATGAGGAATTCCTCCCTTTTATCCTCTGGAAGAAAAGGGAGGAAAGCGTGCAGTTTTTGTGCAACTTCCTTTAGAAACATACCCATGTAAAGGCTATATGAGTTGATTCTGGCAATAAGCATACTGGCTTAGAAGATTTTCCTACCAAAGGCATCCAAGGTCCTGCATTCTCTTCCTGGAGGAGCAGAAGTGTCTCTTTGTACTCTTTATCCTCTTCATAGCTGACTGCACCACAATGGAATGGTGAGGAAGCTGAGTTTTCTGGAATCCTGGACAAGAAGGGACTCGATACATGGTATCCAGTCTGCAAGAGTGAGGAGAGGTGGTGAGAGGTGTCTCCCACATTCTCAACATGAGATCATGTAAAATCTCATGGATAGGCAAGGTAGCTGCCTCCTTAGGAGCTTTGGGATATTGTAAAATCTCCAACTCCTTAGCTTTGGACTCTGTTTCAGGAGTCACAGTAATGGACAACCCACGAGCCACCTCCCTGATAAAGTCCTGAAAGGAGATATCCTCTGGAGGAGACATCATACGTTTAGGAGAGGAAGGCTCCTCCGGGAGAAATATTCCGGTAGCAACAGAGCTGTCAGAATCCTCAGAGTCCGAGGATTCGAAGTACCTTCTGTCCGGATGCTATTGAAGAGCCCGATACCCATACTGACCAAAGTCGGTACCGGGGGGAACCGGTACCGGAAGGCATCGCATGACTGGGGCCGGCAAAACCGACACCGATGTCGATGCTATCGGTACCGGCATTGGTGCTGGTACCAGTTGAACTGTCCGATGCGGTTCCGAGAGTGTCGATGCCGCAAGGAGAGCCACCAGACTGCGTTCAATATCCAGGAACGTCTGGTCTATCGACGCTGCCAATGCCTGAGTATCAGTACCGGAAATAGCCGGTACCCCAGAGCATGGCACCAGTAGTTCTGCCGAGGTCGAGGCCTCGAGAACGTCCTGGAGACCCGACAGTGCTTTGGAAGCCGAAGCCTCCCGCCGGGGCAATTTTGCCGGTACAGAACCCTCAAGGGCAACGCCAGAGGCATCTCGATACTTAGGAGATCTACCCTTTGAGGACCGGCTGGACTTATGTTTAGTTACCCGAAATCCATGGGAGGAAGACTAAGCCCTGGAAGACGTCAATGCCACTGAAGCTGCATTGGAGGGAAAAAAAGGGCGCTGAGCTTGGCAGCTCGGTTTTGTAGACCCCTCTTGGACATCATGGCACAAGCCATACAGTCGGAGATGGAGTGGTCAGGACCTAAACATTTAAGACACCATTCGTGGGTGTCAGTGACGGAGATGTTACCGCCACACTTGGTGCATTTTTTAAAACCCGAGGCGGGTTTCTCCATGATGGAAGAAATTTTGGGCCCAAGGCCCAAAATGGCGCTTGCACCTCAAAAAGTTTGGAAAAAAAGATTTTTTATTTTTATTTTTTTAAGAAAGAAAGAAAGAACGAACGAACTGGCGGTACCGGTGAAGCGTCGAGGAAGGCAGACGCGACCACAAAAAGAAGAATAAGGAAAATAATTTTCTGCGGTGACAGGAACACGACCTGCTGGCTCCATGGATAACGAAAAACTGGAGAGAGGCAGTTGGGAAAGGCGGGAAGGCAGCATGCAGGAGCTGTGGGATGCTTCCAAAAGCTTCCTAACTGGACACTGGGGAGCGTTCCCACGCAGGCTCCGTCGGTATTGACGATACACATATGTGAAGACTACATTTCTGCTTGTTCCTGGAGATCCCAAAATACACTCCGTCCTCCTCCAGAACACTCTGATCTCTGCTGCCCCAAAAACACAGCATGACCTGTTCCACCTTCGGCCCACAATGGCCAACTATCTATTAGTTGATACAAACCGACCGAGTCCCCACCCCCGCCGAAATCCTGATAGACTAAACTGGGTGGGCCCTGGACTGGCCCAGAGAGAACTCACGGAAAGACAATTAGCAGGTAAGGTCTAATTTCTCCTTCCATTTCATCTCTCTGGGCCAGTCCAGGAATGCACGGGAAGTACCAAAGCAGTTCCGAAACTTGAGAGGGTCCCGCGAGTCCCGCCAGAATGGCTGAAGCCCCGACTCCCGCGTCCCCCCCCCTTGCCTGAACATCTAAATGATAATGCTTCGAGAACGTGTGGAGTGACGACCACATTGCAGTTCGACAGATGTCTACCGGCGGAATGAATGTGAAATCGGCCCAGGACGCAGCCTGCCCCCTGGTAGAATGGGCCCTGAACCCATCGGGAGGTGATCTTCCCCAGGCAACATAAGCTACCACTATCGCCTGCTTCACCCAACGGGCAATCGACGCCTTAGCCGCCGCTTCCCCTTTACGAGGACCACCAAACAAGACAAACAACCTGTCTTACAAAAAGGACTTAGTTTTTTTTTAGGTACCTGCGAAGCACTCATCCCAGATCCAACTTTCGTAGTGAGCGATCCACCTTACCCACTACCATACCGGAAAACGTTGGGAGCGAAATTGGCTGGTTCAAATGAAAACTGGAAACCACCTTAGGAAGAAAGGAGGGCACCGGTCTCAATGCCACCTTCTCCGGTGAAAATTGAATGTACAGTTCCCTACACGAAAAGCGCTTGAAGATCCGAAATTCGTCTGGCAGAACACAAGGCTACTAGAAAAGCAGTCTTCCAAGACAGTTCTTGCAGACTTCCAGACGCCGCCCCCTCTAGCGGAGGCTGCGTCCACGCTTCAAGGACCAAGTTCAAATCCCAAGGAGGAACTACCCGCCTTTTTGGGGGTCGGAGAATCCTAGCCGCTCTGAAGAAACGTTGTACATCCTGATGTGACAAAAAAAGAACACCCTGCACTCCACCTCTGTAGCATGACAGGGCTGCCAAATGCACCTTGAGAGTACTAAGCACTAGTCCCTTCTCAAGCCCTCCTTGCAGGAAAGCTAAAACCTCCGGCAACCTCGTTTCCATTGGTCTCAGACTCCAGACCAAACACCAATCTTCAAAGATGCACCACACTCTAACATACGCTGAGGAAGTCTAATCTTTTGGACTTCAAGAGGGTATCTACTACCAACGCCAAATACCCTCGCCGTCGCAACCTTTCCCTCTCTCAAGAGCCAAGCCGTAAGCAAGAACCGATCCACCTGAGGCATGAGCACAGGACCCTGAGACAGATTGATCCGCTTGGGCAGCCTCCATGGCCAAGCTACTAGCAGTTGCACCAGATCCACATACCAGGGTCTCCTGGGCCAATCCGTTGCAATGAGAATCACTGTCCCGTCGAGTCCCGCTATCCTCTGGATAACCCGGCCAATCATTGGCCAGGGTGGAAACACATACTGGAGGCAGCGCACCAGCCAGGGTTGCACCAGGCAGTCGAGACATGTGTTCCCTGCCCCTGCTGTAAAACAGACGCCTTGGTATTGCTGAGGGTGGCCATCAGATCCATGACTGGCTGCCCCCAGCGTACCGTAATGTCATGATAGACAGCTGCGTTTAGTTCCCACTCTCTGGGATCCAGAGCATGACGACTGAGATAACCGGCCTGCACCATTGTCTCTTCCTGCCACATGAGCCGCTGATAGCGCTACTAGATGGGTCTCTGCCCACTGCATCGACTGTTGACTCTCCCACAAAACAGCACTGCCTGTGCAGCCTTGCTTGTTGATGTAAGACACTGTCACAAGATTGTCGGAGAACACTTGCACCGCTTTCCCTTTCAGCAGGTCGGCGAAGTCTCTCAGCGCCCAACACACCACTCTGAACTCCAAGCGATTGATCGACCAAGCGCTCTCCTCTGCTGCCAGACGCCCTGCGTCACGAGCGACCGGCAATGGGGTCCCCACCCCAAAAGGCTGGCATCTGTGGTGACCAAGATCCAGTCTGGTTCCCGCAAGGGCACCCCTGCCTGAAGATGCTTTGGGTCTAACCACCACTGCAGACCTCTGCACATCTCTTCCAGACAAACCAGCCTTTGAGACAGGGAGTGCTCCTGCGGCGACCACCTGGACAACAATGCCCGTTGCAGAGGCCTCATATGCGCTCTGGCCCACGGTACCAGATCCAAGGCCGCCACCATGGACCCCAGCAACTGCAAGTACCTCCAAGCTGTCGGAGCCCGCAACCGCAGGAATGCTCACACCTGAGCCAGAATCTTTAGCATACTGTCTTCAGGCAGAAACACGGACCCTATCTCCGTGTCGAATAGGGCCCCAAGGTACTTAAGTCGGTGAACTAGCCGCAACTTGCTCTTTGCCTGGTTGATAACCCAACCGAGGTGTTCCAGGAAGTGCACCACTCGCCTGGTTGAGGCCACGGCCTCTCCACCAACTCCCCACAGATCAACCAATTGTCCAGGTAAGGGTGCCCCTGAATTCCTTCTTTCCGCAGCCCCACTGCTACCACTACCATCATCTTTGTAAAGGTGCGCGGCGCCGTAGCCAGCCTGAGGGCAACCCCCCTGAACTGGAAGTGCCCCATGGGGACGGCAAAACGCAAAACCTTTTGATGCTCTGCTCTGATGGGAATGTGCAGATACGTCTCCGTGAGATCTATGGAAGACAGAAGCTCTCCAGGTTGCACTGAGCGAATTACCGAACGCAGGTTTTCCATTCGAAAATGTGGGACGTGCAAACACCTGTTCACATGCTTGAGATCCAGAATTGGCCGAAAAGACCCCTCTTTCTTGGGAACCACGAAATAGATAGAGTACCAACCTAATCCGTACTGGCTTAGGGGCACCAGTACCACTGCTTGAAGGCGTAACAACCGCTGCAGCGTGTCGCATACCGCCTTTCTCTTTGACGGAGACCCACATGAGGACCTCACGAAGGCCTCCGTAAGCGGCTGATCAAACTCTTAATGCGTGCATACCCCTTGTGGATGATTTCCAGCACCCACTTGTCCGTAGTTATGGAGGTCTAAACGGAGACAAACTCCTTTAAACGTCCCCCTACTGGAATCTCCGTCTGGACCGGCTACCCATCATTGAGGCTTCTTAGCTGAGTTCTGCTGGGCGTTAAAGTACCCCCTGCCGAACCCTCTAGCCCTGCGAAAGGGCTGACCTCTGGATACAAAGCGACCCCGTTCATATGGAGCAAAACGTGGTCCACAAAATCTACCTCTTCCTTGACCTCTGGGGATTGACCTCTGCCTGGGCCCTTTAGGGCGGTCTTCTGGAAGCCAGCCCCCTTTGGAATCTCCTAAATCCTTCACAATCTTCTCCAGTGCCTCACCAAAGAGCAGCTTGCCCTTATATGGGAGCTTATAAGGCAGTCTTAGAGGAGGCATCTGCCGCCCAATTCCAAAGCCAGAGAAATCTCCTGGCTGCAATGACAGAAGCCATCGACTTTGCTGCTATCCTCACCAAATCATAGAAGGCATCCGCTAGATAAGCCGCGGTGGACTCCAACTTTGCCCCCTCCGGGGACGAGTTCTCTGCTTCCTCCGGCCCCGACTGCCCTTGAAGCCATCGGATGGAGGCTCTGGAAACATAAGCACCACAGATGGAGGCCTGCAAGCACAGCGCACTAGAATCAAATGCCTGCTTAAGAAGCGTTTCCAACTTACGATCCTGAAGATCTTTAAGGGCTGTCCCGCCTTCCACCAGAATAGTTATTTATTTATTTATTTACATTCTCTTATATACCGCGCTATTCTGCATCAGTGCGGTTTACATTGAACAAACTGAAATTACATTGAACAGGGCATTATAACTTGGAGATAACTATTTTACAGGGAACATTGGTTGTCTTCTTTGTCACCGCTGCCACCAAGGCATCCACCTTGGGCCTTCACAACAACTCCTCCTCTTGCGGCACCGGATAAAGGCGACTAATGGTGCGACTACCCCTCAGGGTAGCTTCCGGACATTCCCATTCCGACTCAATCATTTGCTTTATCACCTTGTGAAAGAGAAAACAGCGCTGCTCGGACTTGAAGCCTTGCAGCAACGGATCTTCCAGAGGCTCTTGCTGAGACACCGGCAGCGCCACATTTAGAGCTGCTAGGGACTGAGAAGAAATAATTGGTCCTTACCTGCTAATTATTGTTCCTGAAGGAACGACAGTCCAGTCCCTTTACTTCTGGGTTGCGTAACCCTTCCAGCAGCTTGGAGGCTGAGTCAAACCCTTTTGAGGTTGGTTAGGTATAAATACCCCTGGCACCACCCCTAAGCCCCAGTAATCTATAGAAAAGCAGACTTAATATACAAGCAACCAAAATCCAAAAGCTTTTTTTTTTTTTTTTATATATGTAAATAATGTAGGAAGAGGAAAGGACCCCGAAGAGCCAACACGAGGAGAAGGGAGGAGAAGGTTCACCTGAGGCTGCCGCAGCCTTCCCCAATCCCCAATTCACCTGACCTGTGCAAGACCCCTTCCGCCTCTGCTTCGGCCTGGTAATTCGGACCGCTATACTCCCAGTAACCCGGGTGGGATCAGGGACTGGACTGTCGTTCCTTCAGGAACAATAATTAGCAGGTAAGGACCAATTATTTCTTCCTTATCATCACTCCAGTCCAGTCCCTTTACTTCTGGGATGTAACAGAGCAGTTCAAACTTGGGTGGGGTTCGCTGACCCGGAACGAATTATCGCGTCCCCGAACCTAGCATCTGCAGACGCTTGCACATCCAGCCTGTAGTGTTTGGTAAAGGTATGTAGCGACGACCAAGTCGCCGCTCTACAAATTTCCAGCGGCGGTACAAGGCTGTACTCCGCCCAGGAAGCGGAGTGGGCCCGCAGCCCTCCCGGAACCTGCTTCCCTTTCAGGATATAGGCGGAAGCAATAGCTTCCCTAATCCATCTAGAGATAGTCGCCTTAGCCGCGGCCTCCCCTTTGTGAGGAACCCCAAACTGGACGAACAAACATTCTGACTTTCGAAAGGAGGCCGTACGGGAGAGGTAACATTTCAATGCTCTCCGTACATCCAATCGGCGAAGTCTGCCATCCTTCCCTTCCCGCCCGACGGTAGGGAAAGCGGGCAGCGACACTGGCTGGTTAAGATGGAAAGGCGAAAATACCTTGGGTAAGAATGAGGGAACTGTCTGTAAGACTACCTTGTCCTTGAAAAAGGAGAGGAAGGGGGGGTGGGAAGACAGCGCTTGGAGCTCGGAAACGCGTCTGGCCGAGCAAATGGCGACCAAGAAGACAGTCTTCAGCGTCAAGTCTTTAAGTGAGGCTTCCATTGCTGGCTCGAAAGGCTCTCTGGACAAGGCATTTAACACCAAGTTAAGGTCCCAGGAGGGGATCACTGATCTCTTCTGGGGGCGCAGGCGCCTAACCGCTCTCAGGAACCTGGCCACGTCCGGGTGGACTCCCAGGGGCTTTCCTCGGACCTTGCCTCTATAGCAAGCGATGGCTGCCACCTGGACTCGTAGGGAGCTGGGAGCAAGACCCTTCTCAAAACCTGCTTGCAAGAATTCTAGGATTTCAGGGATAGAGGCTGAAAATGGCTTCTTCTGTCGCCCTGTACACCAGGCTTCGAAGATGCGCCATACTCTTACGTAGGAAAGACAGGTCGAATGCTTTTGCGCGCTCAGCAAGGTAGAAATCACTGAACCCGAATATCCCCGCTTCCGGAGCCACGCCCTTTCAATAGCCAGGCCGTAAGCGAGAATCAATCCACGTGAGGCATCTGGACAGGCCCCTGACTCAGAAGGCCTTTCCTGCAGGGGAGCCGCCACGGCTTGTCGACCGTTAGCCTCACTAGATCCGCATACCAAGGACGACGAGGCCAATCTGGAGCAATGAGGATGACCAGCCCTTGGTGGGTTTCCACCTTCCGAAGAACTCTTCCGATCAAGGCCCAAGGCGGGAACACGTACAGGAGCCCCTCCGAGGGCCACCTCTGAGCGAGAGCATCCAGGCCTTCGGACATTCTTTCCTTTCTTCGGCTGTAAAAAACGATTTGCCTTGGCTGACGAATAACGGGCCATGAGGTCCATCACTGGGGGACCCCAAAGGGAGACAATCTGGTTGAAGACTTCCTGGTCCAGCTCCCACTCTCCGTGGTCGATCTTGAACCTGCTGAGGTAATCGGCTGTAACGTTGTCCGATCCGGCCACGTGCTGAGCTGACAGGGCCGACAACCGGGGCTCTGCCCATTGAAACAGGCTGTCCACCTCTTTCTCTAGGGCGGGGCTGCTTGTTCCCCCCTGGCGATTGATGTAGGCCACCGTGGTGACATTGTCTGATAGGACGCGGATTGCGTTTCGCCTCACTAATGGCTCCAGCGTCTTGAGGGCCAACACTACTGCTCGTAACTCCAGCCTGTTGATGGACTACTGTGACTATCGAGGACCAAAGACCCTGGGCGAAATGGCCCTGGCAATGAGCTCCCCAGCCCGACAGGCTGGCGTCCGTTGTCAGCAGGATCCACTGAGGAGTTGAGGGGCATCCCGCATTCCAGGTTCTTCGGACACCTCCACCACTGTAGAGCCTTCTTGGTTCGTGGCGCGCAGGGTAGTGGTACGGACAAAGGATGAATCTGCGGAGACCAACGACGTAATAAGGAGCGCTGTAGAGGCCGCATGTGGGCCCTGGCCCACGGGACTACCTCTATTGTCGCCGCCATAGTACCCAGCAATTGAAGGTAAAGCCACGCTGAGGGGTTCCGCCTCTCCAGGAACTGTGCTACGAGAGCCCTTAGATCCTTTGCCTGCTTCCGGGGGAGAAACACCTTTCCTTCTCTGGTGTCGAATCTTGCTCCGAGGTACTCGAGCTCCTAAACGGGTACGAACTTGCTCTTCGTCCGATTGATGATCCACCCTAACTCCTCCAGGACCTTTACCACTCGAGCTGTAGCCGAGAGGCTTTCCGCTTCTGATTTCGCCCTGATCAGCCAATCGTCGAGGTATGGGTGAACCAGGATCCCTTCCTTTCGTAGGGAGGCGGCTACCATCACCATAACTTTGGTGAAGGTCCGGGGAGCCGTAGCTAGACCGAAGGGTAGTGCCTGGAATTGGAAGTGTCCTCTTGGTACCGTGAATCTCAGGAACTGCTGATGAGACCTTCGCACCGGGATATGTAAATAGGCCTCTGTCAGGTCCAGAGATGTCAGAAACTCCCCTGTTCTTACGGCCATAATGACTGATCTCAGAGTTTCCATTCGGAAATGGGGTACCTTGAGGCAGCGATTGACCTGCTTTAAGTCTAGAATGGGACGAAAGGATCCTTCCTTCTTTGGAACTACAAAGTAAATGGAGTACCGACCGGAGCCGAATTGGTCTGGAGGGACCGGAACCACTGCCCCGAGTGCTAAAAGTCTTGAGAGAGTGACTTCTATCGCCCTCTTTTTTGCTGGAGAGCCGCAGGGGGATTGAATAAAGGCTGGAAGGATCTGCTTTCCAAATTCGAGAGCATAACCTTCTCTGATCACTTCCAGGACCCACTGGTCTGACGTGACCCGGGACCAGGCGGGAAGAAATAGCCTTAGGCGGCCCCCCAAAGGTAAGTCGCCCGCCTGGACCCCCTCTATCTCATTGTGATTTTCTAGGTCCCGAGAAGGAGGTAGAGGCCCCAAAGCCTCTCCCTGCTCCTCGAAACCCCTTAAAGTTCGAACCCCTGGCCGGGAAACGACCCCTAGGAAAGGGGTTTGACCTGGCTGGACGAAACCTCCGGGGGTCTCTTGGTTGGCTCCGCGATGGCGCAGGAAGGCGAGCCTGCTTCGGCCTGTCCTCCGGAAGCCTGCCTCCCTTGGACTCGCCAAGATCTTTTACCAACTTTTCCAAATCCTCGCCGAATAATAATCTCCCCTTAAAGGGGAGACGACCCAGCCGGGCCTTTGAAGAAATATCGGCTGCCCAATTACGGAGCCACAAATAGCGCCTAGCTGCGACAACTGATGCCATGTTCTTAGCTAGGCTCCTGATGAGATCGTACTGGCTATCTGCCAGGTAGGCTGTACCTGACTCTAATTTAGCTGCAATGGGCTGTAAGTCTACTGCGGGGCCCTCTGTCAGCTGAAGTTGGGACCACCTCAAGCAGGCCCACGCCACCCAGGCCCCTGACACCGAGGCCTGCAAGGCAAGGGCACTAACATCAAAGGCCTGCTTTAGCAAGGTGTCCAACTTTCTATCCTGTGTGTCTCTCAAGGCCGTGCTACCTTCTACTGGGATAGTCGTCTTCTTAGTAACTGCGGAGACCGCCGCATCCACTTTGGGTGACTTCAGCAATTCTCTGTCCGATTCTGGTACTGGATAGAGGCGTGTCATGGAACGCACACCCCTCAGGGAGGACTCGGGTTGGTCCCACTCTTCCTGAATCATTTGGCGGACAACCCTGTGGAGAGGAAAAACCTTTTGAGACTTTCGGACCGCTTGGATCAGGGGGTCCCCTCCAGCGCTTCTTCCTCAGCCGGAGTGTCCGAGGCCACCTTGAGGACTCTCAGGGATTCATTAATTAGCCCCGGGAGTTCTTCACGACGGAAGACTCGTACTATGCGGGATTGATCCTCCTCTGGGATCTCTCCTTCTTCGAGTTCGTCTTCTTCCTCCTCTCCTATCTCCTTATCGGAGAGCTCCTCCTCCTGCATGCCCTGAAGAGGGGACGAGGGAGGCTCTTCGCTTCCTAGCCTTGCGCGTTTAGCCGGGATACCGGAATCATGGGACATGGCCTTCAATGGTTTAACCCCCAGGCCTTCCTTCCCTGTGCTCGAGCCTCCTGCCCTCCGCCCCTGCTTGTGCATGCAGTAGGCCTTGTGTAACAGGAGGATGAAATCAGGAGAGAATAGATCACACGTATCCTCTTCACCCAGGGCCGATGGGAGGGGGGGAGCTGGAATTCCGGATGCTGAGGGCGGAGGGAGGGGAGGCTCTCTTTCTCCGACCAAAGTCTCTGCTGAACCCTCATTAGCTTGAGAGATGGACAACTGGATGTCCTGCTCCACAGAGGCAGCTTCTGCAGCGCAACCCCTGCAGATACCTGAGTCTGAGGCAGTGCCCCTGCGAGTGGCACAAGAAGGGCACCTTAGTTTGCCAGACATGGTGAAAATAATGTGAAACAAATAATGAACTCCGCTTCCCTGGCTCCCTGAATCAGACTCAAAGTAAAAGGAGGCAGAGAATGGAAAAACAAAAATTCTTAAAATCCTTAAAAATTCTTAAAATTCTTAAAAATCATCTAGCTATCTAAAGATGCCGTCTCTAGGCTGAACAAAGTAACAATTTCTTGAACAGACTCCTGTCCCCCCCCCCCCCCCCGACAGAATGTAGCCTTCGGAGCAAAATAACGCTGTGTAAAACAGACAAAAAAGGATTCTTGGCTACAACAATTAGGCTTGAGGGAGATCCCAGTACTTGCGGTTTGAAAATGATTAAATCGGCGGTCCCTCCGGGAAAGAAAATTGCCCTCCGGAGTCCTGCACGTGGCTAGGCCTCAGCCACGTGGAGAGCAGGCCGGGTCCCGGTGTCTCCGCTCGCACCGCCGGACCCGCTACCCGCGAGATCCCTCAGCCGTCTGCCAACTCCGGGCGCTCCCGAGCTGCTTTGTCAAGCCGGGAGCGAGGAGGGATGGCGCATCGGAGCCTCAAGCGCTCAGCCGCCTGAGGGCTTCGGCGCGAGGCGGAAGAGACTGCTGCCGAGGTCTGGGGCTGAGTGCCTTACTGTTTCGCGGTCCGCCCCTGCCGCCGGCAAAACCTCTACGGAGAGATGAACCTTCTCCCACCGGGCAAGGCTCTAGCGAGCAGAAGCTCGATCTCCGGAGGAGAGGGGGGGGGGGGGGAGGATGAAAAGAAATCAAGAAATCAACGAAAAACAAAGAAAACAAAGAAGTAAGTTTACAATTACAATAAATTACAATAAATTAAATTTAAATTTAAATTAATTTAAGATTCAGCAAGAATAAATCAGCAAGAATAAAAAGGAGACTCCAGTAAGCCCTTGGCTTACGGAACCCTCCAGCTGCTTGGAGGCTGAGAATACTGGGGCTTAGGGGTGGTGCCAGGGGTATTTATACCTAACCAACCTCAAAAGGGTTTGACTCAGCCTCCAAGCTGCTGGAAGGGTTACGCAACCCAGAAGTAAAGGGACTGGACTGGAGTGACGATAAGGAAATCAGAGCTCACAACTCCTCCTTACGAAACACCCTAAACATATTGGGGTCCTCGCAGGGCAAGATCTCCCCTTCTTCCAGATCACCTGCCCAGGAGTCGAACCCAGCCTCTGAGAGGGTTTCCCCCTCCTCTCCCATTTGGTGCATTGAGATTGGAAGCCCGAAGCCATCGAGCCCTGACTCCTGCCCTTTAACCTGTCGAGAGGGCCCCTCTCCCTGATCAGCTCCTTTATCCAACACACTGGGGGGACACCTCCTTGCTCACAGCCTGTTTAATCTTCAGGCAATAAGCTCTATGAAGGGCAAGGATAAAATCTGGCAAAAAAATGGATCCTAAGCCCCCCGAGGGCCCTGCAGCCTGCTCCTGCACCTGGGCCCCCCCGGAGAGGGTTTTTGTGCCTTCACCTTCTTTTTTCCCCCCTTTAGTCTGAGGCGCGGGAGAAATGACAGTCCCTGACAAAATGGCCACCGTTCCCGCCTCCATGTCCATACTGAGAGGCCTAATTGAGGACTCCCCGGCCTGTAAACCTGACTCCATGAGGCCCTCAAACCGGCATTCCACAGCACTGCTGCCCCTCACACAAGAGCGGCAAAAACCCGGCCCCGACAGCCCCCGGCGATTTCCACACTGCACGCACGGGGCTGCCGCCGGTAACGTGCGCTCCAGCGAGAAAGCAAAAAATCAGCTTTCCAGCCAGAACACCCCGCCGACGGTCTAACCCGTGATGTCTAAGCCTAAGCCAAAGCCAAAACCAAAAACTGCCAAATCACAAGTGATGAGTCTCCCGACCTACCTCAGAGAAGCTGTGTGACTCACCCGATCAGCCTATGACCGCTGCTAGTGGACACGGAGATCGCACACCGGAGGAAGATGGGTGGATTATGGTGCTCCCAGTGTCTCCCTGTCCTCTCTTAAATGACGGATCTTTCAACCTGTTTTGCCAACTAGGGCAGGCTCTGCCCCCGCCTGCCTCCTTGTAGCTCTGGAGGCCGGCGAAGAACGTCTTTGATATAAGAGTCCTCAGGTTTAGTACCCCACCGCCTGACTCAAGACCGAACACAATTTAGGATAGCTATCCAGAGGGTCGCCATGAGTCGAGTCGACTCAGACTAGACGGCACTTAACAGGGCAAAAAAACGGGATCAGCTTCTCCTGCTGCTGAATCTCTACCTAAGTCCTTTTCATCCCTCCAGGGAGCCTGTCAGCTCAACGTCCTACTCAGCTGCTGAGGACTGAAAGACTGAGTCTCTGACTCCAGGGGGAGCTGTCTAGCCTGTCAGAAAAACTTTTAGAATTCAGTCCTCAGCTGCTGGAGGAGGTTGACTACCCGTGCATTCCTGGACTGGCCCAGAGAGACGAAATGGAAAGCTCCTCCTTGTGAAAAGCTCAAATCACCATGGGTCCATCCACCAAGTGAAACTCCTCCTCCTCCTCCTCCTCCAGCTCCTCTTCCATGAGTCCACCACAATCCCCTTGAGGTCCCCTCCAGGGCGTCCCTCAATAAGGTAGATCACAGAGAGGGGGGGGGGGTGGAGGATCTGGGCTTCTTGGCCAGCGGAGCCCCCTCTGGTTCCGGGAGGGGGAGGCATGCCATACTGGACAACAACTCCTTAGACTTCCCCTGGGAACTGGAGGCCTGCTTCAGAAGGCAGCCTCATGAATTAACAGAATGAATTACAGGGAAAATGGCATCCCCGACTGTTGATCTCCCCCATCCGATGGGGCTTTACTCTTCCTGGCTTTTGAGGATGCTCTGGGGCCTTATATGTCCCTTAAATGCTAACTGAGGCATAATCTCCTGTTTTTCCTGCCTTCTGTGAGCCCCACAGCTGCCGAGAGAAAACCAGGCCTGGCTCCCCTGCAGCCGTGGCTTTGCCCACCAGTGGAGCAGAGCAGAAAGCCTCCTCTAGTGCAGCTTCTGCCAACCTACTCTCCTCTGAGCAGAGCTGGCATAACTCTGCTGCAGAGAGCAAAGCCCTGTGCGCGCCACAGGCCGCCGCCTCGTCAAAAAAAAAAAAAAAAAAAAAAAAAAGAGCCAGCCTTGCTTTCAGCTCCTACCAATGACTCGTGCAAGGCACGCAGGCACACACACACACACCCCCCAAAGGACACTCACCCAGTGAAGCGAAGTCTGAAGAACTATGCACTCTGTTCCCAGTAAGGTAAGCAAGGAGGGTGGCAGGAAAGAGAGGGGACCCGAGACACTCAGGTGTACACCCTATGCATGCGTGAGCCCGACCCCATTCCGAAACGGTTTGCGGGTCTTACTTTGTAGGGAGGCAGGCAGGCAGGCTGCTGGTAGCTGCTATCCCGAACTCCACAGGCTTCGGTATGGCACTTGAAAGGAAGATAAAAAGCACTTTCAGCTTGAGCTTTTTTTTTTGTGCCTTGCCTCCCTCAAGCTCCTCTTCTCAATCACCTCCTTTCTTTTAATAAATTCCTCTCATTTTTTTGATGGGCTGATGCCTTGCCATTACTTCCTCCGGGAAGGGGGGGGGGGGGGAAACCAGGGAGGCCAGGCCAGGCTCCAAGTATCCCTGAAGTGCAGGCCAGATGCAGGAGCCAACCACCTGCTGGTGACAGAGCAATACTGACTTCTCCGAGGATGCACAGAGTCTTTAAAGGATGCAAAGTTGTCAGGCTCAGTCTCCTCCTGCTGGTTGGGGGCACAACCCATGCATCTGGACTGGAGAGATGATTTGGAAAACTTACATATTCAGCAACACACATATAGCACATTAAACCGATCCAGTAAAACATAAATTTTCATCAAAACCCACCCAAACCAAGAATAAGCCCTTTGAAAACATTTAAGACTTCACCTGCTTGTGAAACCTTAATCTTTTAAAGATTGCAGACAGGAAAATCATTCCACAAAGTGGAAGCTGCAATATAAAAAAAAAAAAAAGCCACACCCTATGCAGCACAGAAGCAGCATGTATTCACGAAGAGAAGAAACCAACAGAACCTGTGATGCTGAGCGCAACACCTTAATAGGGCAATTTTTAACCTAATTTCCCCGCAACTCATTTCACTGCAGAAAATGTAACACCTTAAAAACTCTAACATTTACATCCCACCCTAAAATGCACTGGCAGCCAATAAAGCTCCTTCATTAACAGCTGAATATGATTAAACCCATGCACACCATAAATTACCCAAGCAGCAGAATTCTGCACAAGTTGAAGGGACAAATCATACTATAAGACCCATATAAATCAAATTACAATAATCAAGACTCTGTCAAACAAGTGATTGCACAACTGTCCTTAAAACAGTCCGAATCCAAATTTCAAATGGACACAATCTGAAACTTAAAATAAGAGACTGTCACAAGGGCAGCCCGAGGCCATAAAGACAGACTGGTCAAGCAAACACCCAAATCCCTCACAACCTGCTGAATCGGTACATCAATAACTACTAGCAACACTGATTTTGGTGGAACATAGCTATTATCCTGGTATAATAGCATCACCTCTGTTTTTTTCATATTAATCAATCTATACGAAGACAATCAATCAATGGGAAATAGAATTAAAAGCTTGAACCAATTTTGAAGACATAAAACCTTTTCAGCTAGTTGAAACTCCTTAAAAAATAGAATGTCATCAGAAAAACTCAAAACTCTACCTGAAGATAACACAGAAACAGACAAAAAGGTATCAGACGAAAAAGTGTCTCTGAAAGTCTATCCCTACAGCAAACCTCACCCTAATAAATAAAAAGTAGAACTTATACCGAGAACTTCCTGCTCCTTTTCATGCAAATATGAATTACTGATACTGTCTACTCTAGAAAATATTTTGCAGCACTAGACATTCACTAGATATTATGTAAATGTTCAATGCTTTGAAAAGAGCATGTGTACATAGAAAAATATGGAGATTGAATGATAGCATATAAGGTGAAATTAGACTTGCCTGCTAATTGTTGTTCCTTAAGGAACTCTAGTCCAGTCCCGGAACCTGAGAGTTTAGTACCTCCTCCAGCAGCTTTGGAGACTGAAACACGTCATTGCTCTGATGACAGCGGTATAAGTAGGCAAGGACCGCCTCTCCCCGCCAGTACCTATTGACAAAGCAGACTCAGCAGAGCAACAAATAAGTAGCTAAGTCAGCATCCAAAAACGGCCTTAGCCGTACCACTATAGTTCCTATTTACTAATCTATGTATTTTGAACAGAACTGTTAACTAAAAAGCCCCCCCTGGAAGGAGGACCTCAGCAAACATTCAGTACTGCATAGGAAGATTTCACCCTCTCTGCCAGAAAATAGAAGGAGAGAGAGAGAGAGAGCGTGAGAGAGCACGAGCGCGACCCTCATGTGATCCACTAAATCACGCCATTCTGCACCCCCCCCCCCCCCCTTAGCACCACTTTGCCCTGCAAGGACTTCAGGCTGATCCGAAAAACCCGTAAGTAACCCGGGTGGGCTCCGTGACTGGACTAGAGTTCCTTAAGGAACAATTAGCAGGCAAGTCTAATTTCACCTTCCTTTGCGTCCCTCTAGTCCAGTCCCGGAACCTGAGAGGATGTAACAGAGCAGTAAATATTAACGGAAGGGCCCTGCCTGAACAGCCTGAAGTACCGCCGACCCAAACCGTACATCACTTGCCGCCTGCACATCTAGCCGATAATGCTTGACAAACGAATGCAAGGACGACCAGGTCGCCGCCCTGCAAATCTCCACAGCCAGTACCAAAGCAAATTCTGCCCAGGAGGCCGCCTGCGCTCTAGTCGAATGGGCACTGAGACCCTCCAGAACCACTTTACCTTTCAAAATATATGCCGCTGCAATGGCTTCCTTCAACCATCTGGAAATGGACGCCTTAGTCGCCGCTTCCCCTTTCCGCGGCCCGCCGAACAAGACAAACGATCCGACTTACAAAAAGACACTGTCCCACGGAGGTACCGCTTAATAGATCGCTGAACATACAGAAGTCGTAACCTACCTCCCATGGCCTCCTCCTCCTCCTCTCCAGAAAACACTGGTAATGAGACCACCTGGTTGACAAGAAAAAACAAAACCACCTTGGGCAAGAATGCAGGAACCGGCCGCAGCACCACTTCTGATCTGAGAATGACAAAAACGGTTCCTTACAAGACAAAGCCTGCAACTCAGAAATTCTGCGAGCTGAGCAAATGGCCACTAGGAAAATCTTTAACGTCAAATCCTTCAAGGACGCCTTCCCTAACGGCTCAAAAGGAGCCCTGACCAACACTTCCAACACTAGATTCAGGTCCCATGGTGGAACCGAGCACCGGCGTGGAGGCCGCAAAAGCAATACGGCCCGCAAAAAACGTTTAACATCCGCATGCGCCCCCAACACCTCTCCATGGACTTTACCTCAGTAACACAAGATCATCGCCAACTGCACTCTCAAAGAACTGTCCGCCAGTCCCTTCTCGACACAGTCCTGCAAAAATGAAAGGATCTGTGCAATAGATGCCGCCGAGGGCCGTACCCATCTGTCCGCACACCAGGCCTCAAAAATGCGCCAGACCCATACATAACTAAGGAGGTAGACCTCTGCCTCGCCTTCAGCAACATAGAAATGTCTGCCGCTGAATAATCTTTGGTTGTCCTCGCCCTTTCAAGAGCCAAGATGTAAGCGAAAATCGATCCACCTGTGGCATGCGTAGCGGCCCCTGAAGCAACAGATCCTCCCACAGTGGGAGCCGCCACGGCCTGTCCACCAGTAAACGAACCAGATCCACATACCAAGGTCTTCTCAGCCAATCCGGCACCACCAGAACCACTCGGCCTCCGGTGATGCTCTATGCGCTGTACAACCCATCCGATGAGCACCCATGATGGAAAAACAGACGAGTCCCTCAACTGGCCACTTCTGCGTCAACGCGTCAAGACCCTCCGACATCCTCTCTACGCCTGCTGTAAAACCGTGCTGCTTTTGCAGACTCGAAGGTCACCATCAGATCCATTATTGGCGTCCCCCAGCACTGCAATTAGTGCAAACACGTCCGGGTGAAGCGACCATTCTCCTGGATCGACTTTGCGCCAACTCAAAAAATCCACCTCGACATTCTCGGCTCAACATGTAGCAGGAGTAGACATGGCCAGCAGATTCATTTCGGCCCAGGCCAACAGCTGACTTGCCTTTGCCTCCAATGCTGCACTCCCCGTGTCGCCCTGTCGATTGATGTAGGCTACCGTAGTTGCATTGTCGGAGAGCACCCGAACCGCTGACTGACCCAAGCACGACTGGAACTCCAATAGGGCCAAATACACCACCCTCATTTCCAGTCTGTTGATCGACCACGCCGTCTCTAGCGCCAACCACTGCCCCTGCGTGACCCGACCTTCGAAATGCACTCCCCAGCCTGTAAGACTTGCATCCGTCGTCAAGGGCCTCCAGGCCGGGACCTCCAGGGACATACCCTTCTCCAAGTTCTCTCGCAGCGAACACCAGAGAAGCTCCCGTCTCACCTCCGGCGGACAAACTAGGCACTGCGACAGCCATCCAACTGGTGTGATCAATGCCGCAGCAGAGCCCTCTGCAACAGTCTCATGCGCGGTCTGGCCCACAGCATCACCTCTATCGTGGCTGCCATTGTTCCAAGCAATTGTAAATACTGCCACGGTGTGGGAGCACTCTGGGACACAAACCTCCGCACCAGCCCCCTCAAGCCATGCAACCGCTCCATTGGAAGACCGACCTTCCCCTGCGCTGTGTCGAACCACGCCCCCAGATAATCCAGGGACTGCGATGGGACCAGCTTACTCTTGGAGAAGTTGACTACCCATCCCAGGCTCTAACACCTGCACTACCCGGGATGTAGCTGCCTTGCTCTCTTCCTCCGACTTCGCCCGAATCAACCAATCGTCCAAATATGGATGCACCAGCACTCCTTCCTTGCGAAGAGCCGCTACCACCACCACCATAACCTTGGTGAACATCCTCGGGGCCGTCGCCAGGCCAAACGGCAAGGCCCGGAATTGGAAATGCCCCATGGGCACGGCAAACCAAAGAAATTGCTGATGCTCTTGCCAAATGGAAATATGCAAGTAGGCCTCCATTAGATCCAATGACGTAAGAAACACTCTCCTTTCTTGGACTGCCATAATCACGGACCGCAACGTTTCCATATGGAAGTGACACACCCGGAGACAGCGATTCACACTCAAGTCTAAAATGGGCCGAAACGTGCCGTCTTTCTTCAGTACCACAAAATAAATGGAGTGCCAACTGTATCTGCACTGCTCCGGCGGAACTGGCACCACCGCCCGAAGTTGCAACAATCTGTGAAGAGTCTCGTGCACTGCCCGGTACTTGAGCCGCGCTCTGCGCGACTGGATAAACACGTCTACCACTGGCCGTTGGACCTCCAGAGCGTAGCCCTCTTGAATAACCTCAGACACCCACTGATCCAACGTAATTTGGACCCAGGCAGGGTAAAAGTCCCGCAGCCGTCACCCGACGGCTCACACCCCACCCGCGTCCCCCTCATCTCATTGTGGCTTTTTAAAGCTCGAGGCCACGATGGGCGCAAAACCTCTACCTGCCCCCCGAAAACCTCAAAACCCCTGGCCTCGCCCAGGAAACCTGCCTCACTGAAACTGCCCAAAGCGGGGCGACCGAAATCTACGAAACTCTCTGCGCCCCTTTGGGAGCCGGGCTAGGGCGGCCCTGCTTTGGTTTATCTTCAGGCAATCGACCCTCTTTAGACTCTCCCAAATCCTTAACCAACTTATCCAAATCCTCTCCGAACAGCAGCTTCCCCCTAAAAGGGAGCTTACTGAGCCGCGCCTTGGAAGAACTGTCTGCTGCCCAGTTGTGCAACCACAAATACTGCCAGGCTGCCACCATCGAAGCCATACTTTTTGCAAGCCCTTGGATCAGGTCATAATGAATATCCACCAAATAGGTGGTCCCGGACTCCAGCCGAGATCCCTCATCCACCTGCTCCCCTACTTGATCCACCTGCAGTCGCTGCGACCAACGCAGAGAGGCTCTCGCCACCCAAGCCCCTGCAATAGAGGCCTGCATGGACAGGGTGCTTATGTCAAACACCTGCTTTAATAATCTATCTAGTTTTCTATCCTGACCATCCTTAAGCGCCGCAGTCCCCTCTACCGGGATCGTCGTTTTCTTAGTAACCGCAGATAACTGCCGCGTCGATCTTTGGGGAGCAAAAAAGATCTCTATCCTGGTCAGCCTGCGGACAGAGTCTGGCTATTGCCCTAGATCCCTTGAGGGCCGACTGGCAAATCCCACTCTTCCTGAACCATGTTCCGGAACACACTGTGAATAGGAAATACCCGCTGCGCCGTACGTACTGCTTGTAACAACGGATCCTCTAATGCCTCATCTGCTGCCGGAATCGCAGCTGGCATATTAAGCGCCTTAAGGGATTTGGTAATCAGTGCTGGCAACCCCTCCCGCCTAAACACCCTGACTACCCTAGCCTGCTGCTCCGCCTCCGGCAGCTTGCCCTCTAACTCCTCTACGGAATCTTCCTCAAGATCCCCTTCTGCCACCTCGAGATCTTCCAAGGGCATAGATGCCAACATCTCTACACCCGCTCCCTTACTTCTTTTAGCGGGGGTACCTGCAGCCTCCTGCCCCAAGGGGCTCCCCAGGTGCTTCTCTCCACGCCCACTGGCAGGAAGAGTGGCCATACCGGACTGCAGTAGAGACAACGCCTGCTGCAACAGCAAAAAAAAATCCAGAGGGGCCGAGGGGCCGAGGGGCCGAGGGCTGCCCCCCCCCCCCCGTCAGACTCTTGTGTCCAGGCGGCGGAGGCGCCTCCACCACCGTAGACGGCCCTGCCACAGGCTCCGAGGGGAGCAGAGACGGAGGCAGGACATCCTCTTGACTCTGGGACACCATCTCCTGCCCCCCTGACCCCCCTTCTAGTGCCTGCTCCATCAACGCTGCTTCCTGGGTGCAGCCTCTACAAACTCCCGACTCAAGGAGCGAGCCCTGCCTCGTGCCACAAACTAGACACCGAGGCCTAGCTGGCATGCTACCCCTGAGCATGACGCCCACAGAAAAGCAGCTAACAGGAACCCCCAAGCCACTCTCCAGTTGCCCAACACCCATACCTTTGGGGTTTAACTAGCCAATAAATATATACCTATAGAGATATATACCCTAATCTTTTTTTTTTCTCTTCCTTTACTTGCAAGGTCCCACACTGGCAACCCTTCCTAGCCTACCTCCACCGAATCCAGCTCACACGAACCCATCAACGAGAGAACAGCCTCTGTTCTCCCTGTCGTGCTGTGCCACAAAAAATATAAAATGGCTGCCTTCGCGTTTCCCGCACGAACACCATGCGGTCAGGCTGTTGCTCCCGATTTCCACTCACCGCAGTGATCTGAGCTTGATGGTGCAGGCCGTGGTCTGTTGCACCTCTGTGGTCATATCCCCTTTCACGTTTAGTCGCCAGATACGGGATGACAAAGGCCCCTTGGAGAAGGTGGTAGGCAGTCACCACTGGCAGGCATCTGAAGACAACTCTTTGTGCGGAGGCTAGGCTAAAGGGTAGTACCCTGTATTGGTAGTGGTTGCCCCTGACCATGAACCTCCGGTATTTCCTGTTGCTGGGATGAATAAGGATGTGCGTTGTCAGACGGCTGCCTAGGGTGAGAACTTACACAATCTTGACGATGCATATATTCATATGATTCTTGCAAGGTATTGTGGGTAATGTAGTTCATTCACTCCCAAACACAGCTGAAGACAATAATTGAGTTGTGAAACCAGTGGTAAGGCCAATAAAATACTTTTTATTGATGGGGTTTAATTCACCCAGCACAAATATGCTTGGTAACAATATAAATGAGGTTACTTGCTTGCAGTGTTTAAATGGATAACAAAGTCACAAAGCAAATCAGAAAACAACCTTCAACTTGTCAGGCAATTAGCTAATGTTTTCTTAGCAAATAATTACCAAATAAAAAGGCACAAAGAAATGAATAAACTTTGCTTGTTAGGTTAACTTCTGCTTATTTTCCACGCAGATCCCAGCAGTGATTCTCCCTTGCTCACACACACAATCAGGTGCGGCTTTAATTACTATCAATTGACCAGCTGAAACCCTTTAGCTGGCTGGCTGCTACTGTGTGAACCCAAATCCTGCTTTAAGAGCTGTTTGCAGTGGAAATAAAGAACAAAGTTAGGTTTCTTTGTGATGGCTGATGTGTTTGCTCACAGAAAGCTAGCAATAGCACTTGGATAAAGAACAGTCCATGTAATTAATAGTCTCATCTGCTGTATCTCCCCCTTCATCAATCAGCATAGGGTCACTATCATACATTGGCACAGACGAGTCTTTCAATAAGGCACTATCATGAGAATGCTTATTCCCTTGCTGCCATTCTCTATTATAGATAGGGTCTGGATCAGTGTTCATACCTGAGCCTCTCCTGCTATCATAATTCCTCTCTGTATAGCCTGGCCAGTATGTAATCCAATTCTGATGTCCAGCCTTCCAATCTTGATCCCTGGACACTGGATCCTCTCTCACATACCTTCTGGCATAGGTCTGAAAGTCCCTTCCACGTGCAGTCTTCTCTCTTCCAGGTAGCCACTGGTGATTCCTATCTCTGCCAATCCATTCCTCTGGCTGACTCCAGTCCAATGGACTCTGCTGGCATTTGGAATACCTCCCAGTATGGGTACTGCCTTGGACTCTCCCAGACCTGCCAATGGCCTTTCTTCTCTTCCTTCCAGAGAGTTTCCTTCTCTCTCTATCCGCTTGGCTTGGCTTCTGCTTCTCGAGATGATGTTGGTGCTTGAGCTTGAAGCTGTTGCTGAAGCTCTTTCTGTCGCTGTTATCTGAAGAATAAGCTCTATTCTTATTCTGTCCTAATGTGTGCTCCTCCCTAACACAGCGCAGCTGTGTTGAATCAGGCCCTGCCCTTTGAGATGAGTGCTTAGGGATTACCTCATAGCTCTCTTGATTGCACACACGTTTTCTCACTTCAGCCCCTCTCATGGCTGCTGGAAACCTGGTGCATTCTGGGACTGGTAGTCTTTTATGTGAAAACTCTGTTTTCTTACTTTTACCAGAACTGACAGGTTGCTTGTTCAGAGTCACATCATCTTTTCTATAGCTCCTACCTGAGCTATGATAAGCTTCCTTATCACAGCGTATAAGATTCCTTTAGGTCGGGCAGCAATGTTCCAAGAGAGCAATTTGAACCTGTCCCGCACCAGAAACTTGTTCAAATTACGCAAGTCCAGAATGGATCATTGGCCTCCTGTTCTTTTGGGGACTAGAAAGTACCTGGAGTAGAACCCCTTCCCTCTTAGGTGGAGGGGTACTAGCTTCACAGCCCTGTCCTTGAAAAGGCCTGAGAGTTCCTGCAGTAGCAGGGCCTAGTGCAGGGGAGTCAGAGGGGGCTCTCCTGGAAAGAATTGAGGCAGCGTCTGGTCCAGGTGAAGGAGGTAGCCTTCCCTGACCACTTGAAGAGTCCAAGTGTCGGTGCTGATGGCAGGCCACTGAATAGGCAAAATGAAAAATCAGACGCCTCCCCTGTTAGCACCTGCTCCCCAATGGGTGGAGAGGCTATGCTCAGGGAGTCAAAATCCTGACCCAGCTTGGGGAGGGGCCTGTATTTGGTGCTTAGAGCCCATAGGCTAGCATTGGCCCTGACCCACTCCTTTGCCCTGGTGACCCCACTGTGGGGTCTGGGTGGCCTGGTATTGGGGATAGCCTCGGTAAGGCTGGCCTTTCCTGTGGAAGGGAAGCCTTTTCCCTGATGTTTTTTTTTTCTTGGGAAGGGTGAAGCTCTTCCTGGAGAGCCGAGTTCTTGTGATGTATTTGATCTCAATCTCCACTACCTTCTCCTCCATCGGTTTGCCGAAAAGGTTTTCACCAAGGGAAGGGATGTCTAGGAGTTTCTCCTGCCACCCTCAGCATCTGGCACCCATGCCTGTGGCTGCCAACCTCTTGTTAGACTCAAAGCCGTCATAGCGGCTTAAGACATGTACTTCAAGCACTCCGATGCACTTCGTGAGGGTCTGAAATCATTGGAGGCGATCTCCACTGAGATCCGCCAGGAAACCTGCGAGTTCTTTTGCTAGGTGTCAGAGAAACAAGCATAATCAGCTGTATATCGGTATGTATTTGGCAACACCACATCAAGCCCTGGTAGCATCTGCATCCAAGGGTGTTGAAGGCGTGGAACTCCCCACCCAGGGGCACGGAAGAGTAAGTCTTCAGGCTTTTTCAGCCAGCATATAGCCGACTCCACCACCATAGAGATGTGAGGAAATTGCGCCTTCCAGAAGCTGAGGCCCAGCTGCACCCAGTACATGGTGTCCAGGCATCTGCTAACAATATGAACTCCCACATTCGAAGGAGTTGTCGCCAAAGATGGCAGGGACGGGGATCGGCAGGGCCTCCTTAGGTGGAGCCTCATACTGGAGGATTTCGAGCTCCCAGGTGTGAGGGTCCTCCTCTGACTCCATGGTGAGGGATAAGGCCTTCGCCATATCCCGAACAATCCCAAGGAGTCCTTGGGAGGAGACCAGCATCTCAATGCCGGCGAAGACTGATCCGAGGGGAGATCCCAGTGCTTGTGTGTCTCCAGGGAAGCCTTGTCCTCTGACTCCCAATCCGAGAAGTCCATCAAGGACTCAAGGTCTGATCGCTCCTGAGACGTCTGGCTCAGACTGGGTCATCAGTGACCCATGGATGTTGCTTGGCTACAGCCACAAGCGCTTGCCGGGGAGGACCTCACTCCCGAGGACCGGGACAGAGACCCTGGCTAAGTATTGGCTCTAGGCCTGGGGCTCTCGAGGATCATATCAGCAGCCTGGGAGTCAGACAGAGGTCCCTGCAGTCTCTGCACAAGCACTGGTGAAGCCGGGCATAGACGCTTGCTACAAGAGAAGGAAGCCATCGACACTGCGTTCCAAAAACATCCTGGCTTCCCACTCAGGAGTTGCAGCCTTTGACATGGACACTGGAGTGACCAAGTCTGGTGTCGGTGAGGAGTCTTTGATGGGAAAGGCCTTGGGGGGTCCATGATCCATCGCCGGAGGCTTCAGCATCTGTTCTGGGCACCTTCGCCAGCCCCTCCCACTCCAACTCCTCAGATACCCTCCAGGGAGTGTGGAACTAGCTGTGTATGTCCAATTCCCAGGACGAGGTCCTTGAGGATTATTTCCTTCTTGTGCTCCCGCTCCAGAGAACTCTTGTTGGAGTGTCCGCGGACCCAGTCGGGTGCCGCAGAGGCTTTACGTGACTTTGAGGATGCATGCGGGGCCTTAGAGCACGAGGTTAGTGGGAAAACCAGGGCAGAATCTGACCTGTGGAAGAGGTCATCCTGCTTCTACCGATGACTTTGAATGGCCTTAGAGACATTTTTTTGCAGAGGGTGCAAATATCCGGGTCATGGTCAGCACCTAGACACCAGAGGCAGCAGTCATGTTTAAACAATTAGGGACATGTTCTTAGTGCACCAATCACACTTTTTGAACACACTGGCCATTGGGACAAAAAGGACCCCTGTGAGGTCAAAGATCCTCAGCACAGCCAGTGGTTAGAAAAGGCACGAAACTGCACTGGAGAAAAACAAACTAAAAACGGTTCCGAAACTCAAAGCTAAGACAACGGGGCTCTGAGATGGGAAAGGGACTGGTGCTAACCAGAGAAGGAAATGCACTTAGATGCCCAAGAAAATAAACTTTTTTTTCCGGGGGAAAGACAAACGTCTATAGGGTTCCGCGGAAGAGGGGAGACTGCATAAAATGGCACCCTTGGGCAGGAAGGGGACCATGTATGCATGGTGCCATCTCCCAAAGGCTTTCTTTGAAAGCTGGGGAGATGCTTCAGCAGGGTTGTCAGCATTGACATCACTCATATGCAAGGGCTGATGTCCTGCTTATTCATGGAGAATTATGAAGAATCAAAAAACATAGCACTAAAAAACACATAAGATGCATTTCCTCCTATGACAAGGATGGGGGCCTTTGGCCTCATCAGGTTTTCAGGATCTCTCTAATGAATACACAGAGAAATTTCTATGTACTCTATCCACTATATGCCAAGTACATATGTATATACATTAGCACAGCGACATCCAAATTTTCTGGAAATACCTCCAACTCAATTAAGTCTTCAAGATATCCACAATGAATATGCACAAGATAAATTTGCATGCAATGACACTAAACGAAATCTCCCATGTGTATTCCTTGTGAATATCCTAAGCCCTGACTGGCTAAAGGCTATCCAGAGGAGATTTGCAGATCACACCATTAAGGATATCCTAGAAAACCGATAGGTTTATACCCTCAGAAGGCAAACCTAACCATTAAGCCAGTGGTTAACCTCTGCTCCGTGAACCCCTGGGGTTCTGTGAGACCATTACAATGAATCCACAGAACATAGGGGAAAAAAAGGAACTGGCTTTGAGGAGGGGGAGAGAAAGACAGACTGGTGGGGACTGACTTGAGGCCAGTGGAGACAGGGAAGAAAGATGTGAGAATGAACTGGGGATCCCAGAACCTTTTGGAGGTTAATAAGTGGTGCACACATCCAAAAAAGGTTGGAAACCTCTATAATCACAAACTAAGCAGCTACTCAGGGAAGAACCTTCGTGTGGGGGGGGGGGGGGGGACAACAAAAGCTGCAGTCGAAGCAAAATAGATTGTGACAGCCACACAGTCAGAAAACCCTCAAACTACGCTTTTAACTGTTTAATATTTTCATGTATCGTTTCTAATTATGTTTTTACAGGATTTTGGGAGGGATGGGGTAAATATGACAGGTGGATTTAATTATTAAAATATTGTAGGGGGAGGAGGTAGAACCTAGGAGCTTAAAAAGATAGAGAGGGACACAAGGCTGAAGGTTCAGCAAGAGTGCCAAATGCCCTTGCAGCCATTCCTGGGCCCTCAAGCACCCAATGTACTCTAAGGGCAGCTATCTTGGATCGAGATTTAAATTAGGCAAAAGCATACGGGCGGAATTCTCACTGCCAAACACACATCCCAAAAATACCTCAGATTACTGAAGACAGCTAACCCACATCACTACCACCTAAACACAAACTGAAGGTCTGAAATACTAAATCATCAATGTTATTAGGGCCAAGAAAGTAAAAGAATAATTCAGGGGTTTCTTAAAACTATTTTTTGCCTTCAGCTTCCCCTGAACTGCATTTCAAAGTTCATTTTCCTTATTATATAACAAATATTGCTTTGGGACAGTGCAATATTTATATTATTCTATTAGAGAAATTACGCCCAAACACCTGTACTGGTTTCACATTACAGAAGTACAAACATTGGTCTTTAAAGATTCGCTGACCAGATTGAAAGCTTAGCGTCAATGATTGTAAGCATGTCTGGAGAAAAAAGCCAGACATTTCTTAAGAGCTTTTTAGAACTTCATTTCCCTCGGAAAGCAAGGTCAGGTAACCTTGAAGCTTAAAGGCGTAGGAAAATATCAGTTTTCTAATGAGTGCTCTCTTATCAAAGGGCTATTCCAAAGCAGCTTTCCATCTTGTGATGAAATGACAGTCTGGAACACAAACTAGGTAAACACATGAAAACTAAATACTTAAAAACAGAAAGAGCCATCTTTACCAGTCAACACAGTAAAATTAGAATAACCACATTGAATTCCATGTTATAGTAATGCTATCATGGAACCATCTCAGTTTCAAAATAAAACAGAAGATAAAAGCACGCAAAAATGCACATATTAATGAATTCTAAATGAAAAGGGTAGATTTAATTCCTGAATTATTTAATAGTAAAGTAACTTTTGTTGCTGAGGTAGCTCATGAAAGCAATGTATAGCATATTTCTGTTGGAGCCATACATGCTCAGCTCACATAAAATACAATCCTAATGATATAAAGTGCAAATATAACATACGCAAGCTGCAGTTAAGCAGTTAGGCATGTTTTAGCATTAAAAATCTCAGCTGCAAAATTCTTGACCATTCTGCGAGTTTAGCTAGATCCCTCCTCATGTTATTTACTCTTTCCTGCAAAAGAGTAGACAACCAGGAAGGAGTAGATAATAAGAGGAGGGATCTAGCTAAGCTTGAAGAATGATCAAAAATTTGGCTTCTGAGATTTAATGCTAAGAAATGCAGCATCATGCACCTGGGCTGCCAAAATCCAAAAGGAGTGGTACAGGGTAGGGGGTGAAGTACTTCTGTCCACAAAAAAAGCTGGATCTGGGCATGACTGTTTCTGATTATCTTAAAGTGGCTAAACAGGAAGAAAAGGAAATGGCAAAAGCCAGAAGGATGAAGGTGAATAGGGAGAAGAATAGCCAGCAGAAAAAAAAAAAAAGCTGATAGCACCTCTGAGTCTCTGGGGCAACCTCATTTGGAATATTGTGCGCAATTCTGGATACCACACATAACATAAGAACATAAGATATGCCATACTGGGTCAGACCATGGTCCATCAAGCCCAGTATCCCGTTTCCAAACAGTGGCCAAACTAGGTCATACGTACCTAGCAGTTTCCCCAAAAGACATGTTCCACAATGCTTGTACTGGGTCCCTTCTTAATAATGGTTTATGGACCTTTCCTCCAGGAACTTGTCCAAACCTTTTTTAAACAGCCTTTACTACATCCTCCGGTAACAAATTCCAGAGTTTAATTACACGTTGAGTGAAAAAATATTTTCTTTTATTAGTCTTAAATAGTTTAACCTGTAGCTTCATTGCATGTCCCCTAGTCTTTCTATATTCTGGTAACGTAAACAATCTACGTTTACACGTTCCACTCTGTTCATTAATTTATAGACTTCTATCATATCTCCCTCCCTCAGCTGTCTCTTTTCCAGGTTAAAGAGCCCTAACCTTTTTAGCCTTTCTTCATAGGAGTATCCTTCCATCCCCTTTACCATTTTGGTGGCTCTTCTCTGAACCTTTTCTAAGAAGTAATTAGATCTTACCTGCTAATTAGTGTTCCTGAAGGAACGACAGTCCAGTCCCTTTACTTCTGGGTTACGCAACCCTTCCAGCAGCTTGGAGGCTGAGCCCAACCTTTTTGGGGATGGAGCGGTATAAATAGCACTGGAACCACCCACCGACCCCAGTAATCGAATGAAAAAGCAGACTTAACAAACTTCCATTAATAACCTATATAACATAACACAGCAAAGCAATATTTAACCACCAACTTTTTTTTTTAAGGATTAGGAGTAGGAGAGAGAGGGAAGGCCAACGGGAGGAGGTGGATTATCTGAGACTGACCGAGCTGTCCTTCCCCCGCACTTTTCCACTCAGAACTGGCCCCCCGCTCGGTCCGCAGCTCCGCCCCTTACTAATAGGCCATAACTGCCTATGGAGCCCGGGTGGGATCAGGGACTGGACTGTCGTTCCTTCAGGAACACTAATTAGCAGGTAAGATCTAATTACTTCTTCCTTATCGTCACTCCAGTCCAGTCCCTTTACTTCTGGGATGTAACAGAGCAGTTCAATCCTGGGTGGGATCCGACAGACCGGACCGAATAACCGCAAGACCAAACCGAGAGTCAGCTGAACTCTGGACGTCTAGTCTGTAGTGCTTGGTAAAGGTATGCAGGGAGGACAAGTCGCTGCCCTACAAATATCCAGAGGGGGAACTAGGCCGAATTCTGCCCAAGAGGTAGCCTGTGCCCGAGTTGAGTGCACACGCAGACCCCCTGGAACCTGCTTCCCCTTCAGGATATAGGCGGAAGCAATTGCTTCTCTGATCCACCTGGAGATGGAGGCTTTGGCCGCCGCCTCACCCTTGTGCGGGCCTCCGAACTGAATGAACAGGCGGTCGGATTTCCGGAACGGTGCTGTGCGGGAGAGGTAGTGCTTCAAGGCCCTCCGAACGTCCAGGAGGCGAAGCTTGCTATTCCCCCCTTCTTGCCTCTCAGTCGAAAAGGACGGGAGAGTAACTGTCTGGTTCACATGAAAGGGGGAGATAACCTTAGGCAAAAAGGAAGGAACCGTCCGCAGGACCACCTTGTCCTTGAGAAAGGACAGAAAGGGGGGCTGAGGAGACAGCGCTTGTAATTCGGAGACCCACCTGGCCGAGCAAATAGCGACCAGAAAAACAGTCTTCAGGGTCAAGTCCTTTAGGGAGGCCCTCTTTTACTGGCTCAAAGGGTTCCCTGATCAAGGCATTTAGCACTAGGTTGAGATCCCAAGGAGGGATGACCGACCTCCTTTGAGGGCGCAGTTGTCTAACCGCTCTTAGGAACCTGGACACATCCGCATGGGTCCCTAGGGGCTTGCCGCGGACCTTACCTCTATAGCAAGCGATGGCAGCCAGCTGGACCCGTAAGGAACTGTGCGCTAGACCTTTGTCAAAACCTGCTTGCAAGAATTCCAGAACCTCCGGAACCGAGGCCGACAGGGGTTTCCTCCGGCGTTCCGCACACCACACTTCGAAGATGCGCCAAACTCTTACATAGGAAGACAGGTCTAGCGCTTCTTAGCATTCAACAGCGTAGAGATTACCGCTCCTGAATAACCTCGCTTCAGGAGCTGCGCCCTCTCAATAGCCAGGCCGTAAGCGAGAATCGATCCACGAGAGGCATCCGGACCGGGCCTTGCCTCAGAAGGTCCCTTTTGCAGGGAAGCCGCCAAGGCTGGTCGGCGACCAACCTCACCAGATCCGCATACCAGGGGCTGCGCGGCCAATCCGGAGCTATGAGAATCATCAATCCTTGGTGAGTCTCCACCCGCTGGAGGACCTTTCCGATAAGAGCCCAAGGAGGGAACACATAGAGAAGACCCTCCGAAGGCCATTTCTGGGACAGGGCATCCAGGCCCTCGGGCATCCTCTCCTTTCGTCGACTGAAGAATTGGTCCACCTTGGTGGACGAGAACCGCGCCATGAGGTCCATGACCGGGAGACCCCAACGAGCAACTATTTGGTCAAAGGTCTCCTGCTCCAGCTCCCACTCCCCGTGGTCTATCTTGCACCTGCTGAGGTAATCGGCCGTGACGTTGTCCGTGCTGGCCATGTGCTGAGCTGAAAGCGCTTCCAACCGAACCTCCGCCCACCTTCTCCAAGGCGTCCGCCTCCTTCTCCAAGGCGGGACTGCTGGTGCCGCCCTGGTGGTTGATGTAAGCCACCGCGGTGACATTGTCGGAGAGAACACGAATTGCTCTTCCTAGCACTAAGGACTCGAGGGCCTTGAGCGCTAGGACGACGGCCTGCAATTCTAGTCTGTTGATGGGCCATTGAGACTCCAACGGTGTCCAGCGACCCTGGACGAACTGGTGCTCACAGTGAGCCTGCCAGACTGGCATCCGTCGTCAACAGCAAACACTGAGGGGGCTCGAGGGGCGTCGCGCGATCCAGATTCCTTGGGCACCGCCACCAGTGGAGGGCCTGCTTGGTCCGCGGAGCACAGGGTAACTGCATTGACAGGGGATGATGTTGAGGGGACCACCGACGTAATAGAGCCCGCTGCAAGGGCCGCATGTGAGCCCTGGCCCATGGCACTACCTCTATCGCAGCCGCCATAGTTCCCAGTACCTGAAGATAATGCCACACTGAGGGGTTTCGTCTGCCCAGAAACTGCGTGACCAGAAGCCTCAGGTCCCTTGACCTGGTACGGGACAGGAACACTCTGCCTCTGCTGGTGTCGAACCTTGCTCCGAGATACTCGAGTTCCTGGGAGGGGGTCATGCTGCTTTTTGCTCGATTGATGACCCACCCCAACTCCTCTAGAACCTGAACCACTCTGGCAGTTGCTGAGCGACTTTCCTCTTCCGACTTTGCTCGGATCAGCCAATCGTCCAGATAAGGGTGCACTAGTATTCCCTCTTTCCGTAGGGAGGCGGCCACTACTACCATCACTTTGGTGAAAGTCCTTGGAGCCGTAGCTAGGCCGAAAGGCAGTGCCTGGAATTGAAAGTGGCCTCTTGGCACTGCGAATCTCAGGAACTGTTGATGGGACTTTCTGATCGGGATATGCAAGTAGGCTTCTGTCAAGTCCAGGGACGTTAGGAACTCCCCGCCCCTTACAGCTGCTATGACCGATCGTAGGGTTTCCATCCGGAAGTGAGGTACTCTGAGACAGTGATTGACCTGCTTTAGATCCAGGATCGGGCGGAAGGACGACTCCTTCTTTGGTACCACGAAGTAAATCGAGTACCGACCAGATCCGCACTGGTCTGGTGGCACGGGGACCACGGCCCCGAGCGCTAGTAGTCGGGCAAGAGTTGACTCTATCGCCGCCCTCTTTGTAGGCGAACCGCAGGGAGACTGAACAAAGGCTGGAAGTATTTGTTTTGCAAATTCGAGAGCATAGCCCTCTCTGATAACCTCTAAGACCCATTGATTGGACGTGACCCGTTGAAGGGAAACGGCCTCTGAGAAAGGGGTTTGACCTGGCAGGGCGAAACCTCCGGGGGTCCCTAGGTTGGTTACGTACTGGAGCTAGGGGGCGGCCTTGCTTCGGTCTGTCTTCCGGAAGCCTGCCTCCCTTAGATTCGCCAAGGTCCTTTACCAGCTTTTCTAAGTCCTCCCCAAATAACAGCTTCCCCTTAAAGGGAAGCCGACTCAGGCGTGCCTTAGAGGAAGCATTGGCTGCCCAATTCTGTAGCCACAAATAACGCCTAGCTGCCACCACCGAGGCCATGTTCCTAGCTAGGCTTCTGGTGAGGTCATACTGACTATCCGCCAAGTAGGCTGCTCCGGATTCCAATCTAGCAGAGTTAGCCTGTGCCTCGTCTGCGGAGCCCTCTGATGCCTGAAGTTGTGACCACCTTGATGAGATGCTTCTTGCAGCAACCAGGCTCTCCAGCACAGGAGAAGATGGGTGCCTGAGGGTAAAGGCCAAGGCAGAGAGGCTCGCATCCTGGAGATGAATGCATGGCTGCGTGGATGGTGTCAGAGAGCGTTTGTTTCCTAGACCATGGGATGCTGTTCCAAGGGTTGCAGAGCAGAGATGGCATCCATCTGTCCAAGAAAGGTCAACGCATCTTTGGTAGTAGACTGGCTAATCTACTGAAGAGGGCTTTAAACTAGATTCGTTGGGGATGGGTGAAGAAAGTCCCCAGGTAAGTGATACATTAAATACCTTTATGGAAATGTGTAACAGGGGTAACATATGGAAAGCAGTGTGTATTAATGCCCGTAGCATGGGAAATAAGATCCCTGAAGTTGAAGCTTTGGTGGGAGTGGCTGACTTGGATTTAGTGGCAGTTACAGAAACATGGTTCACAGAAAACCATAACTGGGATATAACTATACCTGGCTATACTTTATTCAGAAAGGACAGGATAGGAAGAAGGGGAGGAGGAGTGGCACTATATGCAAAACTACTATCAAAGCTTTGGAATTACAGAGCTTAAAAGGGAGAGAGGAGGCATTGTGGGTTAAACTAGAAAGAGGGAAAGAGAAATCTATTTGCATTGGTGTGATATACAGACCTCCCTCACAAGAGGAAGAGGGGGACAGAGAGTTAATTGAAGACATACGCAGCATTGCTAGGAAAGGGGAAGTGCTACTGATAGGAGATTTCAATATGCCAGATGTTGATTGGCACATTCCTGCTGCAGTATCATCTAGAAGTAAGGAGATCCTGGATTCTGTACAGGGAGAACTATTCAGGCAATTGGTAACAGACCCCACACGTGAAGGGGCCATACTGGACTTGGTGCTTACCAATGGTGAAAGTGTTTCTGATGTTGTAGTGGGAGATCATTTTGCATCCAGTGATCACCAGATGGTGTGGTTCAGTATTAGGACTAGGGCTGTTAGAATCCATTCCAAGGTGAAGATCTTAGACTTTAGGAAGACTAACTTTGCGAAGATGGGCCAATACCTCAGGGAGTCGTTAGTGAGATGGGAACAGCTGGGGGATGTAGAAAAAGAGTGGGCAAAACTGAAAGGGGGTATTTTAAAGGCAACCAAGCTTTGTGTTAAAATGGTAAATAAAGGCAAAAGGAACAGGAGACCGCTATGGTTTTCGAAGGAAGTAGCTGAAAAAGTGAAGAAAAAGAGGGAGGCCTTCATGAAATACAAGAGATCACAGAGAGAGGAAGACAGGCATCTGTATTTGGAAAAACCTAGAGAAGCTAGCAAAGTAGTCAAGAAGGCAAAGATTCAAAAGGAGGAGGAAATAGCCAATGCAATAAAATGGGGGGATAAACATTTTTCAGATATATTAGTGAGAAGAGGAAGGGCAAAAGTGGTATTGTCAGACTCAAGGGTGCAGGGGGGGAATATGTAGAAGCTGATAAGGATAAAGTGGAATTGCTTAAAAAATATTTTTGTTCTGTGTTCACGGATGAAGAACCAGGAGCAGGACCTCAGAAAACACCCACAAATAAGAACAGAAGTGAGGGACATCTTGAACAATTTTCAGAAGACTCTGTTCGTGAGAAACTAGCTCAACTTAAAGTAGACAAAGCGATGGGACCGGATGGGATACACCCTAGAATACTGAGGGAACTTGGGGACGGACGTTCTAGCAACTCCACTGACTGACCTTTTCAATGCCTCGTTGGAGTCGGGAGTGGTGCCAAAGGACTGGAGAGAGGCTCATGTGGTGCCTTTACACAAAAGCGGAAGTAAGGATGTGGTTGAAAACTACAGGCCGGTTAGTTTAACTTTGGTGGTGAGTAAATTATTGGAAACGCTGCTGAAAGAGAAAATAGTGAGGTTTCTGGAGTCCGGCGGATTACAGGATCCGAGGCAGCATGGATTCACCAGAGGCAGGTCTTGTCAGACAAATCTGATTGATTTCTTTGACTGGGTGACCAGGGAGTTGGACCGAGGGAGAGCTCTAGATGTGGTGTATTTAGATTTCAGTAAAGCCTTTGACACTGTTCCTCACAGGCGACTTATAAACAAACTGAGCACCCTAGGGATGGACCCTAAAGTTACTGCTTGGGTTAGAAATTGGTTGGGTGGGAGGCGACAGAGTACAAGTAAATGGAGCTCACTCTGAGAAGGATGTTACCAGTGGTGTGCCCCAGGGATCTGTCCTTGGTCCGATTCTTTTTAACATCTTTGTTAGTGATATAGCGGAAGGGCTGTCGGGTAAGGTTTGCCTCTTTGCGGATGATACCAAAATCTGCAATAGAGTAGACACCCAGGAAGGTGTAGATAACATGAGGAGGGATCTAGCTAAGCTTGAAGAATGGTCTAGAATTTGGCAGCTGGGATTTAATGTTAAAAAATGTAACGTCATGCATTTGGGCTGCAGCAATCCAAGGGAGCAATACAGTATAGGAGGTGAAGTACTTTTGTCCACTAAAGAAGAGCGGGACCTAGGCGTGGTTGTGTCTGATGATCTTAAAGTAGCTAAACAGGTAGAAAAGGCGACGGCAAAAGCTAGAAGGATGCTTGGGTGCATACGGAGAGGAATGGCTAGCAGAAAAAAGGAGGTGATAATGCCTCTGTATAAGTCTTTGGTGTGACCTCATTTGGAGTATGGTGTGCAATTCTGGAGACCGAACCTTCAAAAGGATGTGAACAGCATGGAGTCGGTGCAGAGGGTTGCTACTAAAATGATTAATGGGCTTCATTATAAAGCATATGAGGACAGACTTAAGGATCTTAATATGTACACCTTAGAGGAAAGGCGGGATAGAGGTGATATGATTGAGATGTTTAAATACCTCCGTGGCATAAATGTTCAGGGAGAGAGCCTCTTTCAATTGAAAGCAAGTTCTGCTACGAGGGGACATGGGATGAGGGTGAAGGGAGATAGATTCAGGAGTGATATGCGGAAATATTTCTTTATGGAAAGAGTAGTGGATCCGTGGAATAGTCTCCCAATGGAGGTGGTAGAGATGAGGACAGTAACTGAATTCAAAAAAGCATGGGACCAACACAGAGGATCTCTAAAGGTAAAAAGTGGACTGTTGTAGTTGTTATGGAAGGACAGACTAGATAGGCCTTGTGGTCTTTTTCTGTCATGTTTCTATGTTTCTTAAACAGGCCCGCGCCACCCAAGCCCCTGAAATGGAGGCCTGTAAGGCAAGAGCGCTTACATCAAAGGCTTGCTTCAGAAGCGTGTCCAATTTTCTGTCTTGAGAATCTCTCAGGGCCGTGCTGCCCTCGACTGGGATAGTAGTCTTCTTAGTAACTGCCGATACCGCTGCGTCCACACTGGGAGACTTCAGCAGCTCCTTGTCTGACTCTGGGAGAGGATATAGGCGACTCATGGATCGGACCCCCCTTAAGCTTGACTCTGGTTGATCCCATTCTTCCTGGATCATCTGACACACCACCCTGTGGACGGGAAACACTTTTTGTGATCTCCTGATGGCCTGAATTAAGGGGTCCTCCAACGCCTCCTCCTCAGCTGGCGTGTCTGAGGCTACATTGAGAACATTCAGGGACTCATTAATTAATGCCGGAAGCTCCTCCCGACGAAAGACTCTAATAATACGGGATTGATCTTCTTCTGGGATCTCCCCTTCTTCAAGCTCCTCCTCTTCCTCGTCCAAATCCTTGTCAGAGTTCTCCTCCTCCGGAGTACCCTGAGAGAGGGACGAGAGGGGCTCCTCACAACTCAGTTGGGGGCGCTTAGGCGGTATCCCGGATTGCTTGCTCTCATGGGTCTGGCAGACTTGCCTTCCGCCGACAGACCCGCATCTCCTGTCCCCAAGCCCTGCTTACGCAAGCAATAGGCTTTGTGTAGTAAGAGGATGAAGTCAGGGGAGAAAAAATCCCCGACCCCCCCTTCCCCAGTGGGGGAGGGGGAAAGGGGCAGAGGAGGAGTGGGTAAATCCGAGGACGTAGAAGGAGGGAACTGGGACCCTCCCTCCCCTTCTAGGGGATCTCCGGACCCCTGAGAAGACTGCACCATGGCTAAGTTAATTTCTTGTTCCACGGAGGCAGCCACTGCAGCACAACCCCTGCAGATTCCTGCCTCCGAGGAAGTACCTCTACGGGTGCCACAGGATGGACACCGTGACTTGCCCGTCATGTCCTTGATAAAGGCTACTGAGGCCCTTCCTAAGCTCCGAAGTTTAATCAGTTGGCCTAACAAAAAAGGGAGAAACAAACTGTACAATACAGATACAGGCTTTTATTCAATGTGCTCTCTCCTCTAGCAGATTAACTAACAGTTCTCCAGAATAAGAAAAAGGGGAATCCCGTTTAAAAATTGAAGATTAAACTAAAAACAAATTAAATTAAAGAGAGCAAAGGGATTAAAAACCAAATCCCTTAATTCCAACCCCAGTACTTGCGGTTTGTAGCTTTTTCTGATGCCTGGACCCGATTCAGCGGTCTCTGGCCGTTGGCTCAACACATGGAAGGCCGCACCACGTGGAGACCTAAAACGGGAGCCCGCGATTCTGCCCTCTGGTCCGTTCTTCCCGTGGTATGCAGCATCGGGGCAGGGAACCGCGCTTCGCTTCGATCTGAGAACCGCCGCTTTAAACAGCTCCCCGCTGGATTCGGGGCTCCAGAGCTCGCTCCTGCGTTCCTCTGCTTCGGGATGGGGCCGGCGAGAAAAGGTAGAATTGCGGCGGCGCCTCAAACGCTCAGCCACCAAGCGGGCTTCGGCGCGAGGCAGGGCAGGTCTGCGGGAGATTGTGCAGGCTCCAGTAGGATCAGCAGCGAGCGGAGATCTGAGCGGTCCTCCTCGCTGCTGCAGACAGAAAACCACCTCCGATACCCGGCCCGGCCGGGGGGGGGGGGAGGAGGAGAGAGCAGGCAGGAGAAATTAAAGGTACAGAACCAAAAGGAAAATAAGTGAAACAGCAAAATTTAAATCAACAAATAAGGAAAACTAAAAAGGGAATTTAAATAAAAAGGAAGACTCCAGTAAGCCCTAGGCTTACGGAACCCTCCAGCTGCTTGGAGGCTGAGAATACTGGGGTCGGTGGGTGGTTCCAGGGCTATTTATACCGCTCCATCCCCAAAAAGGGTGGGCTCAGCCTCCAAGCTGCTGGAAGGGTTGCGTAACCCAGAAGTAAAGGGACTGGACTGGAGTGATAAGGAATAACGCTACATTCTTTTTAAGATACGGCAACCAGAATTGCACACAATATTCGAGGTGTGGTCTCACCATGGAACGATATAGAGGCATAACAACTTTTGTTTTATTTTCCATTCCTTATGATACCTAGCATTCTATTTTCTCTCTTGGCCGCCGCTGCACACTGGGCCGAGTGTTTTAACATGTTATCCACAATGACGCCTAAATCTTTTTTCCTGGGTGGTGGTTCCTAATGTGGAACCTTGCATCGTGTAACCATAGTTTGGGTTGTTCTTCCCTAGGTGCATAACTTTGCACTTGTCCATATTAAATTTCATCTGCCGTTTTGATGCCCAGTCTTCCAATTTATCAAGATTCTCTTGCAATTTTCCACAATCCTCTTGGGTTTTAACAACTTTGTCATCTGCAAATTTGATAACCTCACTCGTTATTCCCCTTTCAAGGTCATTTATGAATATGTCAAAAAGCAGCGGACCTAGCACAGATCCCTGGGGTACACCACTATTCACCTTTCTCCATTGGGAAAATTGGCCATTTAGCCCTACCCTCTGATTTCTATCTTTTAACCAGTTCCTGATCCACAATAGTACACTGCCTCCTATCCCATGACTCTTTAGTTTTGCCAAAAGTCTCTGATGAGGGACCTTGTCAAAGGCTTTCTGAAAGTCCAGATACACTATATCAACCGACTCACCTTTGTCTACCTGTTTATTCACACCTTCAAAAAAACATAACAGATTAGTAAGACAAGATCTTCCTTGTCTAAAGCCATGTTGGCTGGCTCCCATTAAGCCATGACTATCTACATGCTGAGTAGTTTTATTCTTTATGATGGTTTCTACCATTTTTCCCAGTACTGACGTCAGGCTCACCGGTCTGTAGTTTCCTGGATCACCCATGGAACCATTTTTAAAAACTGGTGTTACATTGGTGATCCTCCAATCTTCAGGTATTACAGATGTTAATGAAAAGTCACAGATTACCAATAGCAGGTCTCCAATCTCATATTTCAGTTCTTTCAACACCCTTGGATGTATACCATCCGGCCCAGGTGATTTGCTACTCTTCAGTTTATCTAATAGTTGTAATACATCTTCCCGATGTATCGATATTTCCTTCAATTCTTCGCACCTTTAAATACCACTTCAGTCATGGTTAACATCCCTACATCTTCCTCAGTAAAGACCAAAGCAAAGAATTCATTCAGTCTCTCCGCTATCGCCTTGTCGCCTCTTAGTGCCCCTTTAACCCCTCTATCATCTAATGGGCCAACTGACTCTCGCAGGTTTTTTGCTACGAATGTACTTGAAAAAGTGTTTATTTCGCGTTTTTGCTTCCGCAGCAAGCTTTTTTTCAAATTCCCCTTTTGCCTGCCTTATCAATGCCTTGCATTTGACTTGCCAGTGATTGTGCTGTTTCTAGGTTTTGTTATTTGGCTCTTTTTTCCATTTCCTGAAAGATGCTTTTTTGTTAACAGCCTCTCTGACCTCACCCTTAAACCATGCTGGCAGTTTTTTGGACTTCCTTCCACTTTTCTTAAAGCGTGGAATACAGCTGGTCTGGGCTTCCAAGACAGTATTTTTCAACACCCCCCAAGCTTGATGTAAGTCTTTAACCTTTGCAACTACTCCTTTTATTTTTTTTAACAACTATTTTCCTCATTTTATCATAATCTCCCTTTTGAAAGTTAAACGGTAGTACTGTGGATTTCCTTACTATCCCTCCTCCACTAATTAAATCAAATGCAATCATGCTATGATCACTATTGCAAAGTGGCCCCAACACCCTTATCTCTTGCACTAGACCTGGTGTTCCACTAAGGACTAGGTCTAATATGACTTCCCCTCTGGTCGGTTCATAAACCAGCTGCTCCAAGAAGCAGTCATTTATTTCATCTAGGAACTATCTCCCTAACATGTCCTGCCGTGACACTGACCCAGTCGATAATGGGCGATTTCAATTACCCCAGTATTATTACTGCGCTATAACTTGTTAGCTTCCTTGATTTCTTTGAGCATTTCATCATCCATTTGTTCATTCTGGCCAGGCGGTCGATAATACACCCCCCACTGCCATCGCCTTCCCCTTTTTACATGGAATTTCAAGCCACAGAGATTCTACAGCAAATTTTGTTTCCTGTAAAACTTTAATCCTTTCTGACTCAGTGCCCTCTCTAACAGAGCACAACCCCTCCACCAATTTGATCAGCTCTATCATTACGATATAGTTTGCACCCAGGTATCAGTGTCCCACTGGTTGTCCTCCTTCCACCATGTCTCTGATATTCCAATCATATCTTTTAAACTGTCACTGTGGGAGCGTGCACAGTAGCAGGAGAGCAGAAGCCATCAAGAACAGCTGTTTGTAAATGCTCCCTCCCCCTGTTAAGTGGATCTCAAGGAAAGAACTTTTAAACTGTCACTGCGGGGGCGTGCATGCGCCTTGCGGGCCCGCACCTGAGGGCCCTTTGGCGTGGCCCGTAGGTGTTGAACCGTGCGAGGCAAAAGAAACATCTGCTCCTTGCTATATAGTTGGTAACTCTGTTTGAAGGTTTGACTGTTAGTTAATTGTATTGTAATGTATGTATTGTCATTCCCTGTGCTATGTAGTCTCACTTCCAACCACTTTGATGTAATAAGGTGGTGCATGTCCTCCCTGCCTTTGTATGACCTTTGTAGTATGTTGTGAACCGCTTTGATTGAAGGAAAAGCCGGTATACAAAACATGTCAAATAAATAAATATCTAACCTCTCATTTAGTGCTATATATTCTAACTCTCCCATCTTATTTTTTTTAGACTTCTAGCATTTGCATACAAGTATTTTAGAGACTGTATTTTATTCATATTAATTTGGCTATTGGTAGACATGGGTAATTTGGGATCCTTAAGCTCTGTCTGCTCCATACTCGAGGGCATTTGGGCTACTTTACTCTTTTTTGGAACCTCTCTGCTTTTGGTAGTATCCTTTAAGGATACATTCTTCCGAACCATCCGCTCTTGGGCAACTGTCGGACACCTTTGAAAGGATATAAAACAGGATGAAGTCGGTGCAGAAAGTGGCTACTGGAATGGTTAGCGATCTTCGTTATGAAGCATATGAGGACAGACTTAAGGATCTTAATATGTATATCTTAGGGGGAAAGGCGGTATAGAGGAGATGATAGAGATGCTTAAATACCTCCATGGCATAAATGCATAAGAGAGCCTCTTGATTGAAAGCAAACTCTGCTACAAGAGGACACAGGATGAGGGTAAAAGGGGATAGACTCAGGAGTAATGTGCAGAAATTTTTCTTCACGGAAAGAGTGGTAGGCGTGTGGAATAGTCTCCCAGTGGAGGTAGCAAAAACGAGGATGGTATGCGAATTCAAACATGGGACAAGCACAGATCTCTAAGGAAAAAAATGGGGACTACAGTAGTTGATATGGCAGGGCAAACTAGACAGAAAAATGATGACAGAAAAAGACCACATGGCTTATGTTTCTATAAAGGCATAAACAGACTTTTGAACATGCCTCAACAAGAAGACAATGGGGACTGTGTTGAAACCCAAAAAGCTCAATCTTTTGAGACTTTGGAAAACCAGAAACCTCTCTCTAGTGACCCCTATGTGGAATCAAGGAAACTTTCTGTAGCGTGATGTAATACTGAGGAAGGTGCTGGCCATATCCATCAGAGACACAATAGTATAAATTGGACTCACAGACTATATAGACTGTCAACCAGAGGAACAGCTTAGGTGGTTGCATACTCTGCGGCTCCCTGCAGGAAGCAGTGGTTCTTCCTTTTCCAAGAGCCAGGCGTGAATTTTCTTCACACAAGTTGGAATGATCCAAAGAGGAATATGTCTGGGAGCCATTCAGAAAAAAAGTGAATGTTCCCAGGTTATAGCACAGAACTTTGCTGTGACTGCAGTATTCATCAGCAGCTCTCATTTTATTCTAAAATTAACCAAATAGCTTGGAAGTAGTTGAAAGAGCTGGGGGATTTCAACTTGGTGGTACAACTGTTAATTATGAAATATCTGCCAATTTTAACATGATTTACTTAGGTTTGCCTAATGTGTCAATTAAATTGTTCCAATTAGCTCAAAACACAGTTGTACATATGATCTGTGGCATAAGATCACGTCATCTAGTTTGAAAAAGCTACATTGCTTGCCTATTAAGTACAGAACGCTTTTAAATGTATATATATGGTTTCTGTTGGGGGGGTGATTTTGTTTTCACTATTAACTAAATTTGAATTGAATGGCTTGAAGAGTTTGTCATCCTCAGCATTCACTGCATTCTTGGCAACAATGTTAACTGTACCCACATTCAAAATCTACTGTAGTCTGAAAAGTATCTGAAAAACTGTGAAATCAGGCCTTACCTGTTAATTTTCTTTCCTTAAGTATCTCCAGTCCAGCAAACACAGATGGATAGTAATGGTTAAGTGTGCAGAGGTCAGAACTCTCCAAGCTGCTGGACAGGCACTGACTACCCATCCGTGTTGGGACTGAAATGGAGGATACAAAAAGGAAAAGGACGACTTTTTCTATTCATTTTTTTTTTTAGTGCCATCAAGTCAGTGTTGACTCATAGCGACCCAGCTACCTCTGGGTTTTCTTGGCAATGTATCACCGGAAGTAGATTGCCAGCCTTTTCTTCCAAGGCAATGGAAGGGTAAAGTGACTTGCCCAAAGTCACAAGGAGTGCCAGTGGGAATCGAACCCTTGATCTTCTGGGTATGAGGCAGTTGCTCTAACCACTAGGCTACTCCTCCACTCCTTTCTATTCATGGTCCACAATTATAACATGAAATGCCCTAGTTTTAAAGCAGGAACGTTATTTTGCTGGGGGTTTTCTGGAAGAAACTGAAAGCTTATTTACAAAGGCCTTTGTATGACACATTGAAGGCCTTTGAATGACAAAGTTGCTAAATCACAAGAGGATTATGAAAAACTGCAAGAGAATTTAAGAAACTAGGAGACTGGTCGTCCAAAGGGCAGATGAAATTTAATACGGACAACTTCAAAGTTATGCACGTAGGGAAAAACAACCCAAACTATAGTTACACGATGCAAAATTCTATATTAGATGTACCTACCTATGAAAAGGATCTAAACATCATAGTGGATAACATGTTGAAATTCTCTGCTCAGTGTACAGCATCAGTCAAAAAAGCTAATGGAAGGCTAGGAATTATAGAACAAATTTTAATGCCTCTTAACACTCAATGGTGTGAACGCACCTCAAGTACTGCATGCAGTTCCTGTCACTACATCTAAAGCAGCTACAGCAGAATTAGAAAATATAAAGAGAAGGAAGACACAAACCAAGGGGATGGAAGATACCTCTACAAGGTTAGGCTTAAAAGGTTGCGGCTTTTCAGTTTGGAGAAGACACACCCAAGGGGAGATACGATCAATGGCTGCAAAATAAGGAGTGGAGTGGAACAAGTCAACAACAAGCAGTTGTTACTCCTTCAAAACCTTCAAGACTAAGGAACATGCAATGAAGCTACAAAAGTAGGACATTTAAGACTAATTGGAGAAAATGTTCTCGGGAATTTGTTGCTAGAGGATATAGTAAAAGCTGTTAGTATAGCTGGGTTTAAAAAAAAAAAAAAAGTTTGGACAACTTCTTGGAGAAAGTCCATAAAACAGTTATTAAAGTGGACTGTGGGAAATACAGGTGATAAGCAACATGTAATCATTCTATTGGGATCATGCCAAGTACTTGCGGCCTGTATTAGCCACTGTTGGAAACAGAATGCCACACTATGGATGGACATTTGGCCTGAACCATTATGGCAAATCTTGTTTTTATATATGACTTTGTATGAAATTGTTTTATTTATTGTAATTTTTTGTGTATGCTAAAATGTGTATACTGCCTAGAAAATTGTTGATAGGCAAGTATAAATTAAGTAAATGAAATGAAGGTATTTAATAATGTGAGAGACTGGAGTCTTCAAAGCAGGAGAGTGTTTCTGCAACTTCCTGAGTGACTAAAGACAAACAAATCCCCACTGGGAACATGTAGTGGCTCCCGTTTCCTGTTCTTGTGCTCAAAGTTTGCGACATGGCTTGTCATGGAGCTGTTTTCTACTTCAGAGCTGTGTATTTTGTTCAAGACTGAATTTCTAGATTCTACTTCCTTTGACAGCAAAATTACTTATATTCTGGAAAAAGTATCAAGCGTGTGGACTTTAATGAACTAGAGAAGAGTATATGATCTCCCAGGCCTGGCCTCACAATCATTACCTGTTCCCACCTCAAGAATCTGATTCTGGGCAGTGCAGTCACGACAGAAGAGGAGCTATATATAGTTTCCGTCTGGTAGAACATCCCTCCCCCAACCACTAAGTGGGGAGAGCGAGAGGGGCTTTTTATTTTTTCTACACTTTTGTAGCTGCATTAACACAGCATTTCAGCACTGATGCCTGAAGGCCCAGAGGTAAGGTTCTAGCAAGCCTCTGTGCCAGATCAGACATATGCTCTTAAGAATTGTTATGCTGGGCACCATCTCCACTAACGGAGACGCCAGAACCAAAAACATGCCACAGCTCTATTTAAAGGTGATCCAACAAGGGTTGACAAAAGACAGCCTTCACCACAAATAAAAGGAAAAAAAAAAAGAATCATATCCCTCATTTAGTTAGAGTCATACCAAGAGTTAATACCTCTGGCTCACTGCCAACATACCTCCACATCACCACTATGTAGGGTTACCTGATTTTTGGAGAGAAAAATCTGGGACAGCTGGGCAGAGATATTCTTACCTCAGGCATCTTTTTCCCATATATTTCAAAATGACCGAGCCTTCATGACACTTCAGTTTTTATGTCAACTGATATGTATATAGCTTATTGTACTATAGTTAAAATGTTCTCTGTAACCAGGACTCTGGAATGCTGTTCAATGTAAACCTCCCCCGATCGATGGAAGGGGCGTTATATAAGAAATGTTCAAACAAAATAAATAGTATTCAGTAATTGCAAAAGTTTAAAGAGTAGCAGCCTCTCTCAACTTATAAGCATGTATATATACATACCGTATATGCTTAAACTTTATTTTATAAATATAGATAAATATTTTATACATATCTTCTGAAAAAGAGGGAATTTAGAAAAAGCAGTTACTTACCTGTAACAGGTGATCTCTGGGAACAGCAGGAATAAGTCTTCACATATGGGTTTCGTCGGTACCGACGGAGCCTGCGCGGGAACGCTCCCCAGCGTCCAATCAGAAAGCCTTTGGGAGCATCCCACAGCGCCTGCATGCTGCCTTCCCGCCTTTCCCGTCTCTCCTCAGTTGAGTTTTAGAGCTGAGACAGAGAGAGAGGGAAAGGGGAGAGAGATATACAGAAATACAACTCCTAGGGGAGGTGGGTGGGTTGTGAAGACTTCATTCCTGCTGTTCCCAGAGATCACCTGTTACAGGTAAGTAACTGTGCTATCTCCAGGAACAAGCAGGAATGAGTCTTCACATATGGGGACTCCCTAGCTTTAGATGCCAGGGAGAGATCCCAGAAGTTATATGTCCCTGGGACAGGGCTGCACTTCCCCACATGGATCTCTGGCATCCCATGAGGGATGGTGGGCAGGAATTGATCAAGTATGGAACAGGTGTTTAAGAACAGCCTGACCAAACAAGGCATCCCGGCGGGAGTCCTTGTCCAAGCAGTAATGGGCTGTGAAGGTATGAACCGAGGCCCAAGTGGCTGCTCGACAGATGTCATCAATAGACACAGAGTTGAGATGAGCCATTGAGGCTGCCATGGCTCTCACATTGTGAGCTGTGACATGGCCCTCCAGATAAAGGTTCTTGCTCTGATAGGCGAAAGAAATACACTGGGCAATCCAGTTAGATAGTGTTCTCTTGGAGACTGGTAGTCGCAAATGAGAAGGATCAAAAGCAACAAAGAGTTGAGTGGACTTCCTATGTTGCTGTGTCCGCCAAGTAAAAAGCCAGAGCTCTTTTACAGTCCAGGGTATGAAGATTGCTCTCTGCACTTGATGCATGAGGTCCTGGAAAAAAAGACAGGTAGGTAGACCTCTTGGTTGAGGTGAAAAGGCAAGACCACCTTAGGCATAAAGTGTGGATTAGTCCTAAGGGCCACCTTGTCATGATGGAACCTTGTATAAGGTGGATTAGCTACGAGGGCTTGCAATTCACTAATACGACATGCTGCTGTGATTGCAATAAGAAAGATAACCTTCCAAGAAAGGTATTTCAAGGAGGTGGTAGCCAAAGGTTCAAAAGGTGGCTTCATAAGCTGACCAAGAACCAAGTTTAAGTCCCATGCCACTGGGGGTGGTCTAATGGGAGGCTTTGTTAAAAGGAGGCCTCTCATGAATCTGGCTACAAGAGGATGAGAGGAAATAGGTTGTCCATTTAGAGGCTTAAGGGAAGCTGCAATAGCACTCAAATGGACCCTTACTGAATTTGTCTTAAGGCCTGCATTAGACAAATGGAGGAGATACTCCAGCAAAGATTCCAGAGGTATGGCAAGGGGGTTAAGACCCTTCCCAGAACACCAGATAGTAAACCTCTTCCACTTGAAAGCATATGAATGTCTAGTGGAAGGTTTTCTGGAAGCATAAAGAACATCTTTAACTTGTTGAGAAAGATGAAGATCCTGGAAATCTAGGCCTTCAGCAACCAAGCCCTGAGATGCAGAGACTGGGGATTGGGATGCCACAACTTTCCATCCTCTTGAGAGAGGAGAGGTCTGGAGCAGACCCTAACTCCAGGGAGGGAGCTTGAGAGAGATGTAGAAGCAGAGGGTACCACACTTGCCGTGGCCAATGTGGAGCTATGAGAATCATGTGGCCTCTGTCTCTCTGAAGCTTGAACAGGGTTTTGAGAATTAGGGGAATAGGTGGAAAGGCATAGAGGAAGTCTTGACCCCAGTGAAGGAGGAAAGCATCCCTTGCTTGAGCTCCCTGAGCCAGAGTTCTGGAACAGAACCGGGGAAGTTTGGCATTCCACGGACTTGCAAAGAGGTCTATGTCCGGGGTTCCCCAAATTTGAAAAATCTTGGACACCTGGTCCATATGTAGGGACCACTCGTGTGGAAGCAGAACTTGACTGAGCCTGTCTGCCCAAGAGTTTTGAACGCCTGGAAGATAAACTGCCAGAAGATGAATGTGATGCTCTCTGGCGAGGGCCCACAGTCGCAAAGCTTCGTTGCAAAGCGACAGAGAGCCAGTTCCTCCCTGCTTGTTCACACAGAACATGGCTACCTGATTGTCCGTGTGGATAAGGACTGCCTTGTGGCTGAGCAGGGTGTGGAAAACCCGCAGAGCAAGGAAGATTGCTCTGAGTTCCAAGAGACTGATATGTAGACAAGTCTCCTGTGGGGACCAGATGCCCTGGGTGGAGAGGTCTTGCAGATGCTTCTCCAATGGGGTGGGGAGCTCATCAGTTGTAAGAGTTGCTTGGGGTACAGACTGCTGAAAGGGGGACCCCAGCAACCGGTTTTGAGGGGACTTCAACTCTGCTTGAGAAGCTAACTGCACCAAGCGAAGGCAATGGGCCTGGGGAAGATAGGCCCTTGCCCTTGTGGTATCCAGCAACGCCCCTATAAACTCCAGGAACCGAGTAGGGATCAAATTGGATTTTGGGATGTTTATTACCAGCCCTAAATACTTAAGGATACGCATTGTGCAGGTTAGAGAACTCTTGGCCTCTGATTGAGTGGGAGCTCGAATGAGCCAGTCGTCCAGGTAAGGGAAGACGAATATTCCCAGGGTGCGCAGAAAAGCAGCTACCACTGCCATGCATTTCGTGAACACCCTTGGTGCAGAGGCCAGACCAAAAGGGAGCACTCTATTGATAGTGCTTCTCTTGAAAAAGGAACCGAAGGAACCTTTTGTGAGTTGGATGTATGAGAACATGAGTGGGGACCCAACAAAAAAGCACGATCCCACATGCGCAAAGACCCCAGTAAGAAACGTGGAATGCAACAGAAAGACGTGAAGTAAAAAACTTTTATTTCTTTGCTCAACTCCAGCCACCGGCCCGACACTGGCCGTGTTTCGTGAAAGCCTTCCTCAGGGGCAAATGATGGCTAAAATACATAAAATATATATATAAAAACAAACATATAAAATAAAAATAACCTATGAGTAGTTCCAATGAGAGCATGAATGAACAAGGCTCATATCACTAAAAACGCCAATAAAGCATCACACACAAAAAACCACAGTACAGCCAATAAATAGAGCTGAAAACACACAAGAATACGACACCTTAAGAAAAACTGGTCAACGAACTTATAAATATCAATACAATAAATAAATATAAATAGGTTGCTTAATATAAATAACCTTAAAAACATTAAAATAAATAAGGTAACTAATATTATAAATTAAGCAAAGCCTATGAATATAAATACATAAAAGAATAAAATCAAATAGTCATTATAACCAGACAAAAGGCGTGTCACAAATATAAATTGATGATCAAAACAATAAGCATACATGTATATAAATATATGTATGAACAAATATATAATAAAAAAATTTAAAAAAAAAATTCTCTTCAAAGGATGTGACAGTTCATGAAAAAAATCATACCTGTGTCGTGTAAATGTACTATTGCGAATTGCTCTTCCTCTGATTACACAGGAGAGCTTAAAGCATCATAGGTTATTATTTTTATTTTATATGTTTGTTTTTATATATATATATTTTATGTATTTTAGCCATCATTTGCCCCTGAGGAAGGGCTTTCACGAAACACGGCCAGTGTCGGGCCGGTGGCTGGAGTTGAGCAAAGAAATAAAAGTTTTTTACTTCACGTCTTTCCGTTGCATTCCATGAGAACATGAGTGTACACATCCTTGAGATCTAGAGAACAAAGCCAATCCTGACTCTGAAGGTATGGCAGCAGAGTTCCTAGAGAAACCATCTTGAATTTTTCCTTGACTAGGAATCTGTTCAACTCTGAGATCTAAGATGGGTCTGAAGCCCCCTGTTTTCTTTGGAATAAGAAAATAGGGGGAGTAGAAACCTGTGCCCTGTTGTTGAAAAGGCACTTCCTCTATTGCCCCCTGGGTGAGAAGAGTGGCAACCTCCTGCCCCAACAGGTTGAGGAGGGAGACTGGAGAATTGAACTGGTGCACTCTTGTGAGAGGGGGCAAGCTGGAAAAATGAAGTTTGTACCCCTCTCTTATGATGGAGTGTGTCCAATGCTCTGCTGTAATTTGCCCCCACCTGGGAGCAAAGTGACATAACCTTCCTGGAATGGTGGAGGGCTCTGGTCCTTCTAGAGCCAGGAAGGCTAAGTTCTCTAGCGGAAAGTCAAAGGCCCTGAGGGGGCTGAGGTTGCTGGGCTGGAGCAGGCCTAGCAGCCTTTGCTTTGCTCTGTTTGGATGATTGCTGACGTTTGGTAGGGAACTGAGCTGCAGAAGATGCCCGCTGATCATAAGCAGGATAGAATCTTCCCTTTTTAGAAAAAGGTGTTTTCTTGAATAACCTTTTCTTAGCAGGAGCAGCTGTGGATTTGGATAGTCTATCCAAAGCAGAATTTTCATCATCCATCTGATTGGTAAGGATTGGCAAGCAAAAGCCAAACAGGTTCTCACCTGTACAAGGGATATTTCCCAATTCATCTTGAACCCAGATCTCCAAATCAGATGCTTGAAGCCAAGCAATCCTACGTGCACCTATGGCAATAGCTGAGGCTCTGCTTGCGCGTTCAAAGGAGTCGAAAGCTGCACGGTTGGAGAATTTGGAGATATCTTGGGCATGTTTGAGCCCAGTGAGAAAGTCCTGCCTTTTATATTCAGACATAAAAGGACTTAAAGTTTGCAAATGGTCAGTGATTTCTTTTAAGAACATTCCCATGTACAGACTAGAAGAATTAATTCTCGCAAGCAAGCATGGAAGCTTGGAAGACTTCTTCCAAAAGCATCCAGGGTTCTACCTTCATGTCCTGGAGGATTAGAGGCATGTCTTTTGGCACTTCTAATCTTTCTCATTGCAGACTCAACCACAATAGAGTGGTGAGGAAGTTGAGTTTTATGGAAACCAGGACAAGGAGGGACCCGATACATGGTATCCAACCTGCGAGAATGAGGAGAGGTGGTTAGAGGTGCTCCCCACATCCTCAACATGAAATCATACAGAATCTCATGAATAGGCAAGGTAGCTGCCTCCTTAGATAATTTACAATATCCTAAAACTCCTAACTCCTTGGCTCTGGGCTCTGTCTCAGGGGCCACTGTAATAGAGAGGCCCCGAGCCACCTCCCTGATAAAGTCTTGAAAAGACAAGTCCTCTGGAGGAGACATCCTTCGTTTAGGAGAGGACTCCTCCTGCGGAAGCAGCATCACTGCATCGACCGACTCTTCAGAATCCTCAGAGGAATCGAAGAATCGTCTGTCCGGATGCTCTTGCAAAGCCCGATACGCGTACCGACCGGGATCGGTATCGGGAATAACCGGTACCGGGGTATTGGTACCGGAGGGCTTCAGAGGACAGAGTACCGGCATAGCAGACACCGATGCCGATGCCACCGGTACCGGGATTGGTACCGATGGCGATGCTAGAGCCGGTACCGGCGGAGTCGTCTGTTGCGGTACCACGGGCGTCAATGCCACAAGGAAAGCTGCCAGACTGCGTTCCATGGACAGAATCCTCTGATCCATTGACGCCGCCAAAGCTTGGAAGTCGGTACCGGTGGAAGCCACCGGTACCCCAGAGCATGGCACCAGGAGACCTGTCAAGGCCACGCCATCGAGATCATTGTGGAACCCCGATGATGATGCTTTAGAGGCCGAAGCCTCCCGCCGGGGTAATTTTGCCGGTGCAGAATCCGAGGGCAACGCCAGAGGCATCTCGATTCTTAGAAGGAGATCTACCCTTCGAGGACCGGCTGGATTTATGTTTAGTTACCTGAGATCCATGTGAGTAAGAAGCCCTGGAAGACGTCGATGCCACCGAAGCCGCATCAGAGGGAAACAGGGTACTGAGCTTGGCAGCTTGGTTCTGCCGACCTCTTTTAGACATCATAGAACAAGACATACAATCTGTTATGGAATGGTCAGGACCTAAACATTTTAGACACCAGTCATGGGTGTCGGTGACGGAAATGGTACCGCCACATTTTGTGCACTTTTTAAATCCTGAGGCAGGCTTTTCCATATTAAGGAAAAAAAGTTTTGGGCCTAAGGCCCAAAGCGCAAATGCACCTGAAGAAAAGAAACGGAAAAAAGTTGTTGTTTTATTTTTCCAAGAAGAAAGGAACAAAGACCGTCGGTACCGGTAGAGCGTCGAAGGCGGCAGACGCGACACAAAAGAAAAAGAAAAAATAAGGAAATTCTTCTGTGGTGACAGGAACACGACCTGCTGGCTCCGCGGAAAAAGAACTGAGGAGAGACAGTTGGGAAAGGCGGGAAGGCAGCACGCAGGCGCTGTGGGATGCTCCCAAAGGCTTTCTGATTGGACGCTGGGGAGAGTTCCCGTGCAGGCTCAGTCGGTACCGACAAAACCCATATGTGAAGACTCATTCCTGCTTGTTCCTGGGGATATTATTTTTACATCTTCTCCAACCAGGGCTGAGAAGACTGTTAGAGAGAGGTAGGCAGGAGAAGCAAGGTCTTTTCCCCTGTCCAATGAAAAGAAATCAGGGACAGGAAGTGGTTACAGACTATGGAGTCTGGTACACTACCGCAAAATCAGGGACATTTGGTAATCTTACCACTATGGTGTTGATAAAAAAAAAACAAAACAAAAAAAAAGGAAAGGTCAGGGGGGAGGAGGCGGCAGCAGTCCCAGCGCTTACATTAGTCAAAACAAGGCACTCGCCTACAGCACAGATATTCAGGGGTGTTGAACAGCAGTCAGGCAGGTGTGGTGTAATTAGGCCTTACCTACAAATTGCCTTTCCTTTAATCCCTCCACTCCAGTCGCAAGGGTTATGCCCCCGACCAGCAGGTGGAGACTGATCATGACCAGCTTTGCTGATGTCACATACTGAGGGCACTGTGCATCAGGAAGCTAGTCCGTACTGGAGTCACAAAGCAGACTAAGCCAAAAGTCGGCACAACCAGGTCCAACTTAAGATAAAAACAGTTACACAAGGAATGTGACACCTGAACCCTCAGACAAATGCCTCCTGCAGAGAAAGCTCCCCGTAAGAAGTTCCATATTTGGTCACAAATTCATTTACTCATAGCAGGCTTTTGGTGCTCTTTTTTTGGGGGGGGGGGGATGGGGAGGGAGTCCCCTTTTGTCGTTGTCCATCTTGTGACAAAATGACCACATTGCACTCTTCATAAAAACAGTACAGCCAGACATTAATATGGACCCCTACAACAGAACATCCACAGCACCCCCCCCCCCAACAGTCAGCCAACACAACCGGACAAGTAGCAGAAAAGGAAAGATGAATCCCTCCAGTCCAGTCCAGGACACAAGAAAGGCAATTAGCGGGTAAGGCCTAATTAAACCTTGCATATCATCCTTTAAGTCCAGTCCAGATGCATAGTATGTACCACAGATGAAGAACTTACTGGGAATGAGCCACGAGGATGGCCCGCAACACCCTAGCTTCGAACCACACCTCCTCCCGGGCCCCAACATCAAGCCGATAGTGCCTCGCAAAGTATGCAGCGAGATCCAGGTGGCCGCCCTGCAGATATCCCTGGGCAGAACCAGGCCCACTTGCACCATGGTAGAATAGGCTAGTGCCGTCAGGCCTGCAAGCACATGTTTCACAAGATACACCGCTGCAATGGCCTCCTTCAGCCAACACATGATGGGCGCCTTGGAAGTCGCTGCAAGAGGACAAAAAGGTGTCCGTACTTCTGAAAGGATGCTGACTGCTTGAGATATAGATGGAGCATTCACCTGGCATCTTAGCAGCCACAGCTGCCTATCGTCCGAGTCCTCTCCTCCCCACAACACAGGCAGGGAGACTGGGTGATTCACATGAAAGGAGGAAATGACCTTGGACAAAATGTAGGGCATGGTCCTCAACACTGCCTTCTCCAGATGGAACACCGAAGGGCTCCCATCAGGACAGAGCCTGCAGCTCTAAGATACGCCATGCCGAACAAACAGCTACCAAATATACTGTCTTCAAAATGTTCAAACGGTGCACAGACAGCACCAAATTTGTGTCCCATGGTAGGACAACCGGTCTCAGAGGGGGCTGCACCTGCTTCACAGCCTGAAGGCACAAAAATGTCCACAAGGACCACCAGAGTCATACCTTGAATCTTGCCCCAATAGGAGGTCAACGCTGCTATCTGGACTAACAGCAAATGGAGCACCAGACTCTTCTCCAGCCCTGCCTGAAGAAATTCCAAGATATGCGGAATGAAGGCAGAAAGGACATAGACCCTCCACTTAGACCTGCAGCAATTCACAAAGACTCTCCACACTCTGATATGACAGGGAAGTCTAGCGCTTCCTGACCTTAAGTAGCATTGCCACCACTGCTGGCGAGTAGCCCTGGCCACTTAGCCATGCCTCTCAAGAGTCAAACTATAAGCAAGAATCAAGCCACCTGAGGCATCTGGACCAGCCCTTGGACCAAGAGATCATCCTTCGCTGCCATGGTACCCCTCCCTTCAAATGCATCAGGTCCGCCGGAAGGCTCGCATGACCTCAGGCTTGTCCCTGGCAGGGTGCGCAGCCACATCTCCCTTGGGACCAAAGAAGTCCTCCCCAGTCTCCTGAGGTGCCCTCAGCCGCCTCCCCTGAGGCCTGGGACCCAGGTCCTCCAAAAAAGGTACCATTTCCAAGAATTCCCACGCCTCTTCAATGGTGGGTCCTTTCCCAGATCAGTCAGCACCCTGAGCACCCTTGCTGTTTCCCCAGAAGCCACAAGCCCTGAGCTATGCTCTGCTCTGCTCCACAGTCCTGCTTCAGGCAGATGGCCCTGTAGAGTAACAGGACGATTTTGAGGAAAAATGGCATCCCAAATCCTGTTCTTAGTTCAGTTATCCTGTGCTTCTTTTTGGCCCCAAAGTCCTGACCGCACTTTCCTGCCTCCGTGTGGCTCAAAATAGCCTCCCCCCACCTTTGCCACCAAAACTGAGCTACACAGTAAGAGGGAGGCCCTCAGCCACATCAGAATCCGGTGCCGACCCCTGAAGCGCTCCCAACTGCTGCGCCACCTGTAGAATGTGTTCTGCCATTTTGCTCTCCTCCAGGCACAAACGGCCGAGCTCTGCAGCAGACAGTACCCCGGTGCAACCCGAAGGCCGATCACATGGGTCTTGACGAAACCATCAGCCTTGAGCACCCTGCCTCCAACTGCCTGTCCTCACTGCAAGAGCCTAAAGGTCCCAAAGATAAACAAAAAAAAAAAAAAAAAGAGAAAAATGCACACTGAAGTACTCGCCTCACTAGAGCCCCAACGTAGTGGCAAGGCAGCATACACACTCACAGACACACAACCCAGACAGGAGAAAAATCAACCACTCAGGCACAGAGGCCTCCTGGTCAAATCAGGAGGGAGGGACACAGAGCTCCCGGGTGAGCAACCCCATGGTAAGTGAGGCCGTCACCGTTCCAGGATGGTTCATGGCACTCATTGCTAGGAGGCAGCTTCTACAGACCCGACTACCTGCATTTTCTTCTCTCTGCAGTTTTTCTCTCTTTTGGCTGCAGAGCTTAGCATTGCCTCCAACCCAATAATAATAATAATAATAATAGGTGACTTTCTTTTCTTTCCTGTTAATCACCAGCTCAGTTCAAAGATGGCTCCAGGCCTAGCCTCCAAAGGAATCCCTACAGCCTAAGTCAGATGCACAGAGAGATCCCTCACCTTCTGGAGATTGAGAAATACTGGCTAGCCGCCTGATGTCACATACTAAGAGCACTGTGCATCGGCAAAGCTGGTCATGCTCGGAAAACACCACTGATCTAAATACTAAACACATACATACCCAACTTTAGCACTGCAAAGTGTGAAAAGCAGAACTAGTAATGAATGGTCTTGTTTTGATATTATTAGAATACAAGATACTCAAGTATGTACTACCAGTAAGGACTGGACCAGCTGTAAACAAAAATTACTGCCAAAAAAACCCCTCTTCTGGTAAATTAGATTTGACTGTTCTCGTCACACTGAATAGAATTGATAATCTGTCAGGTGGAGCTGGATTTTAGATTTAATGACTCCTTTCAAAAACATAGCTCAAGGCAAGTTGTGTACCTGAATGTATTTCCTTGTCTCCAGAGAGCTTATGTTCTACCTCAAATGAAAGGCAATGGAGGGGGAGCAGGCTTACTCAAACTCACAGGCAGCATCAGTAGAAGTGGGATTTGAACCATGGCTCCCCAACTGCTGCTTTAACACTTAGCTATACCTACATTTAAGAATACTTGTAACCACTGATAGTTCTCTTATTCTAAAGAACAAAGGGGAAAAAAAAGGGGCAGAGCAGGAATAGTGAAGCAATAAAGGAACAAGTCTCAGGTAAACAACTCTTAATACACAAATCTCCAGTACACAAACAGAACTCCTTAAATAAACCCATCCTCCAATATCCAAGCAATTTATAATCCTAGCTGGTTTGTACCGACTCTTTGTGCATTATCAGGAGTTTATCTGGGGCTGCTAGAAAATGTATAAAGCACCTGTTCTTGCAAAAATGGAACCGCTGTTACCACACTGTAAAAAGAAGTCGTCCAGCAGCTGTCTGGGTAAATTAATAGCTCAACAGCTCCAGAATTAATCAAAGAGAAGCTTCCAAAACAAAAACTAAGGGGCATGTTTTCTAAGTTGTGGTACCTGTCAACCCGGCAGATAACGCAGCCTGATAGCGCCCGCTAACAGCACAGGGGAAATAAAGACAGTGCAGAAAAATCACTGTGTTATCTGCACATCCTGCGGTAAATGCCTGAAGTGGCGGGATCAGGGCAGAGAGGAGGCATTATGGCGGGTGACTGCCATGCACTGGCTGTCAAGACTGACTATAACGTGGCTACAGATATCTCAAAAGGTGGCGCTAAGTGCAGCTGTGCTACTAGCAGCCCCACCGTTGACAACCGCAGCAGCAGTGGCCCCCCTCCTTGTTGAGTCGAGACTGGTGCCGCAGATTGGAAAACAGACAGCGCTCATAGAAACCCCCCCACCAGACAGCACCAACATCGGGCAGGCAACTTGACCCCCCCCCCCCAAACCCACCCTGGAGAGAAAGCAAGCAAAGCTGGCCCCCAGAAATACACCCGGCCCCCACTTATGCCTTACCCATAGTGCCCTGATGGTTCAATGCTGTTTGGGGCAGGAGTGGTCCAGTCCCGTCCTGTCTCAGGCAGGTTGTAAAATGGCACCAGTCTCCTGACATCTTACTACTAGGGAGCATCACCATAAAACCAGCACCAGTTTAAAAACTACCGGAGACTGGTCAGGAACAAAGGGGGGGGGGGACAGCTCCTACCTTGACCACCACCAGCACGTCACGAGTAAGCATGAGGGAGGGTCAGTTTTGCTCCCATGCTCTGAGACAGGTTAGGAGGACCCAGCCTCCTGCCTGATGCAGTAAATGCAGGGCAGATAGATACTGGGCTCACCTCTTGCATTTACCACAGAGGATCTGCACCTCTTGCACTGCATTTTGCTACTGCCATGCACAAACGTTACTGCAGCTCATTAAACATGCCCTATAAGCTAGCAAGGTTGAAATCTATGTGGTACGTAACGTTTATTTACTCAGACTGAAAGCTAAGATATACCTCATTTCCCAAACAGGCAATTCCTCCATGAAAAGGATATTGATGTCAGAGGAACTTTCCTGTTAAATAAAATGTCACCATATTTTCAACCTAACAGTCAATGTCCTTTCCTTGAGTCCTGCTACACCAGACAAGTGGATTGTGTTCCCCTGCCAGCAGGTAAGTGGAGACAAAGAACCAATGAAAAGCCCAAGTTTCAATGACATCACTCCTATGCCTCTATTCACCTCAGCCACCAGAGGTCTTTTGAGTATTCGGCCCAAGCAAGCCATATCAATCGTGGGCATCAAGGAGTAATCAACGGTAGAGAACTACGCACAGGAAAGCATAAACAGAAGGCTGTCAGTAGAAGAGGAACCTATAGAGCAAAGGATAAAATTCATAGCAGAGCACCACAGCAGAAGAACAGAGCAAAAAACAGTTCCAGGGGCAGACCCTGGACTGGTCTAACAGAACTCAAGAAAAGGACATTAACAGATAAGTAAAATGTCACCTTCCATATCATCCTGCTAGACTAATCCAGACAAGTGGGATGTACCAAAGCTACAACTCCACTGGGCAGAAAGATACAGCAACTCACAAACCCTTGAGCCAAAAGCCATGTCTGCCCTCGCATGGACATCCAAGCAGTAATGCTTGACAAAAGTGGAAAGTGATGCCCACGTTGCTGCCTGACAAATGTCTGCAGGGGCCACCAAGCTCCGCTCCACCTTCAAGGACACCTGCGCTTGGGTAGAATGGGCAAGCAACCCTCCAGAACTGGCCAGTTGCCTCAGCATATCTGTTGTGGAAAGGCCTCCTTAATCCAGCACCCCAAAGTCGATTTAGTTGCCGTATCACCCTTGCACGGGCCAGCAAACAGCACAAGATGATGGTCGGACTTACGAAAGGAATTCATAACCTCTAAGTACCAGAGAAGCACCCTTCAGACGTCCACAAGGCGAAAAACCTTATTCTTCCCCCGACACTGCAGGCAGGCCACCTAGCTCACATGAAAGGAAGAAAAGCACAGGCCAAATGGAAAAACAGCCTCCTTTGAAGACGACAAATAACTATCTTGGCAAGACAGAGCCTGCAGCTCTGAAAATTGCCTTGCAGAACAAATAGTGGCCAAAAAGACTGGTCTTGAGCATCATATCCTACAAAGTAGAACGCTTCAACAGCTCAAAGGGAGTTGCCATCAGGGCCCTGAGAACCAGACAAATCCCAGAAAGGGATCACAGACCAGAGGGGAGAATGCAGATGCTGAACTCCCTAGAGAAAGCACGACATGCCTGGGTGCAAGACTAGAGACTTACCACCCCCCCCCCCCCCCCGACCTTGGAAACAGGCCAAAGCTGCCACCTGAACTTTCAGGGAGACAAGGGAAAAGGCCCTTCTCTCCAGGCCATCCTATAGAAAGTCCAAAAGAGTGGTAGAATCATCTGGTGGAAGAGACTGAAGCCACTGGAGCAGTGCTCGAAACGTTAGTTCTGCAGATACCACCAACTGAAAAATAGCAGCCACCGAAACAAACTGGTTCTTCAGCACAAATTCATCTTCCAGTCCAGAATATTCTTTAAGGCCCATCCACCTTCCAAAGGAATGGTGGTCAGATTGGAAATCTCCATGACTTGCACATCCATCTTGGAAATACCCGACCACACAATGCACTCCTCCAGGAGAGAGTGTGCATCTTCTTATGCACCCTTAGCCCCCTAAGGTGAGGAGTTGGGGAAATCCCAGTCTGACCGCAACAGGCCCTTGAGCACCTCTGAGAACAGGAATACAGTAGTGGATTTCTGCACCCCTTGAAGGAGTGATGCTTCTTCCGTTCCTGCTTTGTGCCTGGAGCATCTGTCAAGCTCAAGCTGAATAAGTCCCTAGGATCAATGTCTCCAGTACCTATCTCCCGGAAAAGGTGGACATCATCCTCCTCACAATCCCCTGAAGGCAAGAGTACTTCTACATCCATATCAAACATCTCAATCCAAGCCACAGTCTAAATCTCACATATCCCAGTTGATCCCCATCTCCAGGGAGGCTCCCTCTGCTGAGGATACTTAGCCATCAATCGAACAGGGCTTCCACTCTTAGCCTGCCCCTTATGAGCCTGTGCTCGGAGGAAACCAGAGGCCGCAAGGTTTGAAGTTCCATGCCAGAAAGACCAGGCCTACTGTAAAAGGAAAAGAATCCCAGGGAGGACAATATAGATTCTGGAAGCACTCTTTGTAGAAAATGACTCCCCCCCCCCTAAAATAGGGGGCATGATTGACATTGATCCCCCAGAGGACAAGCAGCAGCCTGCAGCATGGTAGCCAGAACTTCCAGCAGACTGAATATTCTTACCCATAGTGCCATTCACTGCCTCCTGCCCTGAAGCAGGCAAGAAAACAAAAACAAAGGGCAAGTGGTGTATGGAGGTCAGATGCTTTATTCGATACAAACCCCTACCCACCTCACTTTCAACAGGCCAAATAACGTTTCCTGGAAAACGACAAAGTCAAGTTTTTCAATAATGGGCATTAAGGCTGTGGTGGCCCAGAAGACACTCGTTAACTGTGCTTTTATTGCAACATGTGTTACAGGCACTAGGGTAGAAACACACATTGGAGCCATTCAGGTAGAACACGCGCAGGTACCACATGCACACAATGTTTAAAACGCTAATAGCGCATGCAGAAAATGGCAGAAACCCCCCACATAACACCAACAGTCCACCCTAAATTGCAACCCACACAGACAGAATTGGGACTCTCCAACAAGGAGGATGACAAGGTCAAGCCTTGCTATTCACCCCCTCAGAGTCCCAGGCAGTGGATACATACCAGGCTCACCTCTACTCCCCTGAAATTGTTTCTCTTGGCAGCAATGCATTTAAAAGGTGACTGGAAGAAAGATTCCTCCGAGTGCCTTCTAGTCTTTGGAAGAGAGCAGGAGGGATAGAGGAGGAGAGAGGAGCAATGAGGTTCTGTGAGGCTGCTGAATTCTTCCATCCTTCCAATTTTCTAGCTGCTCAACAGGCTCTTATCCAGGGTAAGAGTGTGGAGCTGAACCAAATTCCCCCCCCCCCTTTTTTTGTACCCTCAAGTCAGTGCTGATTCCTGGCGACCCTGCTGCCTCTGGGTTTTCTTGGCAATGTTTCACCGGAAGTAGATTGCCAGGACTTTTCTTCCAAGGCAATGGATGGTAAGAGTTACTTGTCCAAGGTCACAAGGAGTGCCGGTGGGAATCAAACCCTTGATCTTCTGGGTACTAGGCAGTTGCTCTAAACACTAGACTACTCCTCCACTCTCCTTCTCCTATGGCTTTTGAAAAGACCACAGTCTAGTGGAACCATCCCACCTTGCAAGCAAGTGAAAGTCGCCTTCAAGGTGGTCTTTCACAAGCACTTTTATCAATCTTTTCCTCTCAATTCTTCAGATTTTCTTCAGAGAGGAGAAAAATCAATCCACCATCTGCTAGAGACCAAGAAATACTGAATAGAACTCTGGTGGCCAAGACAAATAAAGGCATAGGAGTAACATCGTTGAAATCTGGGTTTTTCATTGGTTCTTTGTCTCCACCAAGCTGCTGGTAGGGGAACACAACCTATTTCTCTGGACTGGTCTAGCAGGACGATATGGAATTAACACATTCAATTTAAAGAACATGAGGTTGGACTTTTTTTTTAGTAAAGTAAATTTACACAAATGAGGCTACAAATTTAACATACCTGAAGTCTCAAAGGGCCATCTGCATATTTAATTTATAAGCAGCACACAGATATTAAGCAGTGGTAACCAACTGAAAACCTCATTTGTGAATTTCAGGCTCGGTAACTGTAAGTTAGCACTGATCTTGGGGATTCCAACAGTTTCAGCCAGAAAAGGAAACTCCATATGCAACACCTGTACTCTTAGTTCAAAATCCTTTTTAATTAAAGTTGAGAAAAAGTATGCTTTGTTTGAAAATCTGCTTAAAAGGTCTAAGTTGGAAGCTCATTTTCAGACTGGCAGGTCTTATTCATCCAGATAACTTTTTTTTGAAACATGACCTCAAAGCAAAGAAAGTCAAGAAGGATCTCTAGGCAAATACCAAATCATTGTGCAGCCTTTGATCTTGTTGACCATTACTGGTCCACTATTTGGTCAGTTCATCTAAAAATGTTTTTCATCTAGCTACATATAGGTCCACTGCCTTTATGTCCCAAGCACCACACCTGTGGAACTTCTTGCCCACTAAACTCAGTCTTGAATACTCCTAGGCAAAGTTCAAGGCTGGACTAAAACCTTTGATAGCTGATCTTTCTCTCCCACCCCTTTGTGTACTGCCAAATCAGCAGTTTTTCTGATAGAATTGTTGTGCTACCCCATTTCCCCTCCCTGATATTTCCTGTCATTATTGTATATTGTGTCTTTGAAGTTTAACTGCCTATACTGTACTACTGGCTTTGCTTGGTAAACCACTATGATGCATCTGCCAGTAGCAGTATATAAATAAATATTTGAATGATTTATTTGCTTGCATTGAGACCTGGTCTGTGAAGGGGGCTATAGTCCTAGGTTGATTTATATCACTTCTCACAGAGCGAGCTCATTGTATGCGATTCTCTTATGCGTGGTATCTCATTGGGCTCCATTTTTACACCCATACCATTTTATTTGTTGTGTCCCACTTAATATTCAAAGATTTAGGTTTATGCAGTTTTAATTATACAGATGACATTCATTTTGTTGCCTACCCTGATCAAGGCCACTCAGACTTTGGCCCCAACACCTGTCTTGATGCAGTTGACAGATATTGGCCCAAAAGACTCAAACCCAATGCATCTAACACCTGAATCCATTTGATTAGAATGCTGCTTCTTTCAACTCAACCCTGTTCTGGGTACTCCTGTAGCAGTATGCAACTCCTTTAATCACCCTCTAAGTGCATCTTGATTCACATTTGATGTCTGAATTGTAGTTATTATGAAGTCTGTGTATGCACCGTGACAAAACTAGTCAAGAAAATCATTTTAGGTTGCCAACGATCTTCAATACCTTAACTATGCATTCATCTTAAGGTGAATTATTGCAGTGCTCTCTATAATGGCCTTAAACATGTTTCTCAAGCACCTCCAGCCAATATAAATACAGTGGTCAAAATTACTCTACACTGCTTGCCAGGCTGATCATACCCCCTTCAGCCGAACAACAATGGCTATGTATCCCGACAGGCCTAGTTACAGAAACTTTCTCTGTCCAAACTACAGATGCTCATCATGCCTATAGTACTACCTCCTTAAAGTATGGGCAACTGGAACCTCAAACAAGGTTCCTGCTTGTACACAAATGAATTTCTGGCATGGTTCCCATAAAAAAAAGAAAGAATATCCTGCCCCCTCCTCCATTTCCACCTTTTTGTTTGCAACATGAAATGGATTGTGTTCAGTCAAGTAATTCAGGCACTACAGTTGTGTAAAAAACGTTTAGGCATTCCTGGTCAACCTAGGTGAACAGAAGCTGGCAACCTCCTTAAGAAATTGAATGTGGCAGGTGCAAAGTTTGCATACGTTATTAGTCAGTACTTTGCAACACCTCCCTATGGCTGAAATAACAAGCTTCCAAATATTTACAGCCAAGAGTCATTGAATTCTTGCTTTTGGTAGTTTCCCAATCTTCCTTGCAGAATTCTTCTAGATCAGAAATATTCTTAGCAAACATGCAGTACCTGCAAGAAGACCTATTTCCCCTCCAAATCTTGGTCCATGAAGGCCATTCTAAAACCTTAATCTTTCTTTCCTCTAGATAGATTGAATATTTCAACATACTTCATGATATAATATTAAAATCTTTTCAGCTTCAATGTCTTCGCTCACCAAGAAGCTATGCTGTTATTTAGCCGAGTCCATTTTAACTACCACCCTCATAGTATTTATTTGCTTGGTGTTTTTTTGTACCGCTTAATCAGTGAATCAAAGTGATTTACAGGGAACAAAATACAAGTAACATAAGTAACAAAATAAGATATATAGTCTTACAAGAAATCTATTAACCCAACTGAATAGAACATTAAAGAAATTAGGAATAAAAAATAAACTATAATATACCGTATTTTCCGGCGTATAAGACGACTTTCTAACCCCTGAAAATATGCTCAAAATTCAGTGGTTGTCTTATACGCCAGTATAACTTTTTTTTTTTTTTTTTTTTTAAACTCTGCGGACGGAGAAGAAACAACAAAAAAAAACCCAAACCCTTGGTTTTGCTGCTGCTGCCGCTACCGCCGTGGCAGCAGCAGAATCAACTGTCCCGTGGCCCCTTCCCGTCTGCCCGGCAGAGCCCTCAGCTATTAGCTCCATCAGCGGCAGCTTTCAGAGCCGCGAAGAGTAGTATTTCCCTCTCGCGGCTCTGTTAAGCCTGCTATGAGAGGTCCATTATACCTCTTATACTATCTGGGTATTCTATCTGGGTGAATAGAGGGAGAATGCTCTTCTGCAAGTGGATTGGTTACTTTTTCTGAATTCCGTGGCTCTAGTTAAAGTATTCTGTGTGCAGCTTCTCCCAGACCTGTTGTTCGGTTTGTATGAATGATTTTAGGTAGGTTATGGATAAATTGTGCAGTATTTTGAAGGTGATTAGGGCTTTAAATTTGATTCTGCCTGCAACTGGGAGTCAGTGTAGCAGGTTTAGGATTGGTGCGATATGTTCAGATTTTGGTGCTCTGTGGCCAAGTCGAGCAGCTGTATGTTGTGCCATTTGCAGCTGGTGTAATGCTTGTTTTGGTAATAGTTGGAAGATGCTGTTGCAGTATTTCCCGTGCATTGGCTGTCACACAACTACAAAGCATAATAGATCTACCCCAATGATTAACATAGAAATATGACGACAGAAAAAGACCACATGGCCTATCTAGTCTGTCCTTCCATAACAACTACAACAGTCCCCTTTTTACCTTTAGAGATCCTGTGTTTGTCCCATGTTTTTTTTAATTCATTTACTGTCCTCATCTCTACCACCTCCACTGGGAGACTATTCCAAGGATCCACTACTCTTTCCGTAAAGAAATATTTCCGCATATCACTCCTGAATCTATCTCCCTTCACCCTCATCCCATGTCCCCTCATAGCAGAACTTGCTTTCAATTGAAAGAGGCTCTCTCCATGAACATTTATGCCACGGAGGTATTTAAACATCTCAATCATATCACCTCTATCCTGCCTTTCCTCTACAGTGTACATATTAAGATCCAAGGTTGTCTTTTCTTCAAATGCTTCACCCTTTCTTCTCCAAATACATCTTGTGTGGTTGTGGCTGAACAGTTCAATTTTAGTTTCATCAGTCCAAAGTACTTTTTTCCAAAAGGTTTAGGCTGGACCTCTGCTTAGACTGAGGCCCTGTGATCCCCCTGAAAAAGCACCAAAACACTCATCTCAGACAGAAGTCTGCAGAGAACCCCAGCTTATTATGTCTAAAGCTCTCAAACCTAAAAGGGATTAAGTCCATAAAAGAAATTTATGCAGAAAGACAAAACTCACCACCTGCGATGACTCTGCATTAATGGCACTGGCCTCCCCTGCCTTGGCCTCTAGCAGTGAAGGTGATGACAATTCTTGGTAGATGGAAAACAGCCTTACGATTCTAACAAAGGAGATTCCTCATTCGAAGGCCAAACTACTGAATACAATGTTAGGGCAAGTGTGAAGAAAAGTTTGAAGCTGTGGTGGCCAGAATGGGGAGAGGCCATGTGCAAAATTAATGCTCTGGAAGACTGACAGGTATACAAGCAAGCTGCTATTATTGCATTACAGAAACAGGCGGGCATCTTGCGTGACAAGCTCGAACATCAAGAAAATAGATATCTGATATCAAATGTCAGATCTTTTAGATACCCAAAAGGTGCAGAGATTCTAGAAACCATTGCCTTTGTGCAAACTATTTTACACATGCTTCCCAGATGAGTGGGCTATAGCTTCTCCGAAGCAGAGTGCAAAGGAAAACGTTGCCTAAGCCAGACCTTGAGAAGCCTCCCAGTTAGTTTCAACTTGCTGTCTTTCCAGGACAAAGAGCATATTAAAATCAGCTAGGCAGGAGAGGCATCTGCAGTAAAAAAAAAAAAAAAAAAAGTGTATTTTTTCAGACCACCTTAGTGCTGTGACAATGTGCAAGCATAGGAACTTTAAGAAGTTCCTTGTGTTATTTTATTATAGGTATGAAAGCCACTCCTTAGCACCCTGCCCAGTTAACGGTACTGGACAATGGTGTTAACCGGAGAGCCAAATAGTCAGTGAAGTGCAGACTTACAACCAGCAACTCAAAAATGCAAGAAACACCAGATCCAAGGCAGGGCAGTACATCCACCTCATAAGCGAGCTCAACAGATACTCAGCTTCCTGAAGAAAACAGCAAGTGGCCCAAAGAACACGTTTCGATCGCAAGCTGGGGCTCAGGAAGAAGAGTGTGGAGCACAACTTCTGTTTTGACTGTGCACTGCAGATCTCCAGAGATTCCCATAATGGCAACAGCTCTGAAGAGGTCAGAGTGCAACCGGGCCTGCTAGCAGAGTATCTGATGAGTGGTGTACTGAAACCTGAAGGACCTTCTCTGCGACAACTGAATCAACAAGGGCATAAGTGGCCCTTGATATTACGGGTGACCGACATGATGTGAGCATATGAATATTTGTAAGGCTGGTCTGTTTGTTCTTGCTCTGTGGATATGTCTAGATTGCATGAAAATTGCAGGCCTTGAACGCTGTTTCAGTCATCCGTAAAGAATGGTCTGTATAATCTGGTGCTAGGAGGCAAATAGGAGACTGTTAGCCTGCATGGTAAATGTGTAGAAGTCATTTTACATATCACACACACTCCCCCCCACCCTAGTCTCTCTGTCTTACATATTTACTCCCCCAGCCTGTTATGCCGCCACCCCTAGGCCACTAATGGGGTTGGGAGCCTGCTGCTTATTTCTCACTTTGTCGTCTGCAGCTGCATGAGGACACAGCTGCTTTCCTGCCATTGCTCTTTTCCATAAGCGTGAAGCGCACAGTACATGCCATTTGAGTCTGTCCTGTGGTCTCACGAATCACAGTGGGATGGCAGAAAAGCTCCCGTTTCTCACTCATGGACCAAGAACACAAATATTAAGGGGCAAAAAAGTCAGTCTCCAGGGTGCAATTTCTAAACATCGTGGCAACCTGGCACTTGGAACTTGTCAATGATTTTTGTGATTAGGTCATTGACAAGGTTTGCTTTTAAACAACTCTCCCAAGTAGATCACTTTTGCATAAGCAACCCAATGTTGTGGCTAGCAGGTCATCTGCGGGATCTATTTAGAAAGTGTGAAAACGGGACAGATTTTACAAAAATATTTTTTTCTCTTGGCCTTTTCTTTTTAATGTTTCCAACAGCTGAAGTTGCAAGCTAGAAGCATTTGTACATTCTCTTAACTTTCAAATGCTCACTCGGCTGCTTACTGAAGCCTATGGCTTTTGAAAGTAAACAGAACAATTAGAAACCAAGGTACTTGAAACTTGCATTGGCCACTGTTGGAAACGGGATACTGGGCTTGATAGACCTTTGGTCTAACCCAGTAAATCTTATGTAATCATTTAACAATTTTTTTTAATGGAGCTGTCAAACTTAGAAATTCCTTTATCAGGCATTTTCTCCATCTCTTTTGTCTCTTTTGATTGATTCAGTTCCAATTTCACCTTCTCCTTCCTAAAGATCTTGTCTTTGCCCTCATTTCCTCTCTTAGGATCTCTTCCTCTCTGCACACCACGATACAAAAGCAGTACTTCACTGCACCATAGCTTCTGTTTGTGAAATATACTTTCTTGAGGGGAAAAAAAACACAATCAGCTTGCAACTTTTAACCTATAGATTTTATAGAATTTCTTGAAAGCTACTCTTTATAAAAAAAAAAGTGTTGTAGTTGGGAGTACTCCCAAGGAGTTACTAGCTACAATTTACTGAAGGGAGAGAATAAAGATCTACTAGAAAATTGTTTGCTCTTTATTAGTCAAAAAGTGATCTTGTCAAGCATACTGCTTTAAATTTCCATGTCTGTAAGCGCTTTTTTTGAGCTACCTACAAATTACTACTGCTTATTTCCTAGTAGTAGTTTCTTTAGGTCAGCAAAATGCATAACTCTAAACAGCACATAGCCTTTTGGCTGGTCACCAAGAATCCTGGATAAAGATCTTAAAAAAAAAAAAAAAAAAAAAAAAAAAAAAAAAACAAACCACCCACCCTCACCGACAGGTTCTAGACAACTGTACTCAACAAAAGCTCTGATGCTAACAGTTAAATGACCGACTTGATAACACACTTGTGAGTTGCTTAACATTCTTGCAGCCCAAAGCAATTTCTCCTCACTGCAAGCAGCTGCAATGGGAAAAAAAAAGATTTAAAAAAAAAAAAAAAAAAAAAAAAAGGTTCTTCAGTGCAGAAAACCACAAAAAAATATGCAGTTTAATGTCTTGTGCTTTCATTAGTGCCTTTGTCTTCTACAAATATATTAGACCTGGATGTGCACATCTTGCACTATTTCCAGTTTAAAATAGTGTCAGAAACCACCTACAGTGCATATGGCTCAGTTTTTATTCCTTCCCACCCAATTAATTGAAAAGATTTATACATAAAGGGGTCAAGAATGTCTGTCTGGGGGCAAAATAACTTTCCCAAAACATCAAATGGGTCCAAATTTGGCCCAAGGGAACAATCGCTGGGGCAAAAGAATAAAAAACTTGTTTGAAAATGGGCCAGATATGACTAGAGATTCCAGAAAAATAAGCCCCCCCCCCCCAAAAAAAATGGGATAAGAATTTACAGCGTCTGCAGTATAGAAACTTAGATACATAGGAACTTGGCAGAGATCTGGATGGGGTAGAAAATGCAGATTCCTGAATTTCTTGGATAAAGTTAAAAATTACATCTTATGGGGGCGGAGCCTGATGTCCAGCGGGATAGACGCTTTGCGTTGAAGCTCCCGAGAGGCCTACTCAGAATCCTGAATTAATACCTGCATAAATTTCATTTTTTTGCTCTGAACTTACCGGGGTGCCTCGGGGGGAACGGCGGGCCACAAACCAGTGCGACTTGACCTCGGGTCTCCCTCTTCTTCACACGGAAAACGCTCCAAAACAGAGATCTTCCCCACAAAAGATGGCCCCACTTTGGGAAAACCCCGCAACGCCACAGGAGATCTTGGAGGAGATACGCGGTGTGAAGGAGCTGGTACAATCCAACGGAGCGGCGCTCCGGACCATGCGTGAAGACTTTGGCACACTTCAGAACCGGCTTGAAAGTCTCCCACTACGACAGGACAACATGGCGGAGGTCCTTGACTCGCACGCGGTGCGCTTGGTGAAATTGGGCAAGGCTGAGCGTATGATACAGAATTTTCAAAAAGAGCTGGAGGATAGCAATGATCGAGCTGGTTGCAACCATATGGGGCTCATTGGAGTACCGGAGGATGGGAATGCAGGAGACATGCGAGAATTCTCGGTCAAAACTCTCCCCCCCTTGCTAAAGATTATTATTTACAGAGATCTGGAGACTGACCGAGCGCATCGTGTTCCTGCTAATATGGCGCTCAATCGGACGACCCCTCGGGCTCTCATTTTTCGATTATTGCGATACCAGTAAGTAGAGCAAATTCGCACTGCTGCCCGGGCGAACTATCATCTTGAATTTGAAAGTCATGAAGTTTCTTTTCCCCCGACGTGGCAAAGTCCACAGTTGACCGACGGAGGAGACTCCTTGCTTTTCGCCCTGGACTTCCATAACTACAGGCTCACCTTGGCCTAATATATCCAGTGAAGCTCAGAGTGACTCTCCATAACCCAGCCATAACATTCGAAGATCCCGATCTACTAGCAATGTTTTTGGACTCCAAATAACGCAGATCAGATGCGCTAATCCAACAACTATGATTCAACAATTTTGATCTGTAATCCGCCCGATTTGCCCGCCATCTTGAACGGCCCGACGCGGTGATCCCAGCCTGGAATAGAGACTGCCTGGACTTTTCTTTCTATCTATAATTTCCTTGGCCTTCTTTCCCTCCATGATGTGCACCTCAGTGGGATTCGAAACATGCATAGTTTTACAGGTTATATGTTTTAGCTTGGGCCCTCTCTGGAGTTTCTCCCCGCAGACATTAGGTCGCCAGTAATTTCTGGGGTTTTGCTTCTTCTCTGGTGCACCTCGGTGCTTATTTTAATATGGGGCGTTTCCATGATTTTCATTAACTCATTGATTATTATGTTATGTGCACAGTCATACATAGTTAAGATGAGGGACATTGGGAACCTGGGTGCATTATTGTGTTCTTTCTCAGAATTTATAATTTTTCTTGATGGCCTTGTGTCAGATCTTCTCATAAAACGTAAATGGCATTAATAGTCCACTTCAAAGAAAGAAAATCCTTAGCTATCTTAATCATGAGCATGTTAATTTAATGTTTCTTCAGGAAATGCATTTAAATTCCGCTGCGGCATTGAAACTTAATACCACGCCTAATATGGCGACTGCCTTCTCTTCCGCTGTTTCCAAGCGGTGTGGGGTAGCCATTTTGGTTAAGAAGTCTCTGTAAGCTATTGTAATGGATGTTAGCTTAGATAAGGAGGGTAGATGGGCCCGTGCCCACCTTCAGGTTGAGACTGTAATTTACGTGTATTGGTATTTATGCTCCGAATGTGGATAGTCCTGTTTATTATGCAAGTATTATGCAGTTAGCACAGGCATTTGCCAGCCCTCCATTAATGCTCGGCGGCGATTTCCATCAAGTACTTGAGCCCTTGACAGCTTGGCTGCCGCCCAGACCGAGTGGTCCACCCAAGAGTCTTGATTCTTTTCCTGCTTTGATAACAGATTTTGTGCTAGAAGATATATGGAGGCTGCTTCTCCCCTCACTCCCATTATCCACCAATGCGCTCAGACAGCACAGAAATTCTGGGAGCGGGAGTTGCATGTAGCTTTGACTCCGGAGCATGGGAGCCTAGCCTGGAGCAGGTTGACATAGATCTCTCGATCTCCCTCATTTACTCAGACACTTTTTTTCTTCTTTTAATCCACCGAAGTTTCTATACTCCTGATAGGTTAGTCAAATGACCGCTACCCAGAGCAACAGATTTTGGATATGCCACACGGCCATTCACATACTAACTTATATTATGTTTGAATGCCCGGTACTACAATATTACTGGAAAATACTGGGGGAAAAATAGGTCCCCTCTTAATTTCAATGAATGGTGGCATCCTGTCAGTCTATACAGTAAATATGAACAAATACCTCATCTGTTGGCTTCTTCCGTTCAGACCCTTTCTAAAATGCTAAATGCTCCCATCTGACTGTTTAATTCTATTTCACATGATCAGTCTATATTGCTGATACTCTTTTGTTTGTTTGGATGTACAATCACTGCTATATGTATACGCCTTTTTGATGATACTCCTCAGTTCCAGAGAAGAAGCTTAGGGGTGGGGGGTAATTGGGGTTGCTTTCCTTATGTGTATATTTGTATTTGTCTCCTTTGGTTTGTTGTTTCGTTTGCTTGTTGTAAAATGAAAATAAACGTTCCAAAAAAAAAAAAATTACATCTTATTTCTATTCTTGCAAACGGTAAAACTTCTCCAAGTCTAAGCAATAGATATATACCAATCTATGTTGGCGGAACAGAGGTGGTTTCATGAATGCATTCTCTGGTAAGGTTCACTCTGAGACCGACCAATAAACGGAGCACTGAAACTTTGGACAACTGCTTGAGGCTGGAAAAAAGGGGAGGACAAGATATACGGTTTGGCTAAGATGGTGGATGGCAGTTCTCTATACAATTTCTGGGCCGATACAGTGGATAGTGGTTTTGCTTATGCAACTTGTAGAGAGGCAAAGTGTGAGAGGAAAGCCATGAAGAGGAAAAAAATTATTACTGAATCTTGAGGGGAGGGGGCATGGAAAACATGAATGAGATGGGGGGGGGGGAGTCAGAAAGAATAAAGAGGACTACAGTAGGGGCCCACATAAAATCCATCCTTTGAAATCTGATCTGTGACAACTGTTTACAATTTCACCACACTTAGTTTAATTTTATTCTTCACAAACCAACAAAATATTTGAGCACGACACTGTTTAGGACACCTTTCTCCTAAGACAGACACACACACACGTTGGAAAGAATTCTATGAGCTGTGCTCTGCATGCTTTCGCTACTTGCTAAAGCTAGAAAACTCTAGCATTTCAACATGGTTTAGCATGTGGAATTTCAATACTATTTTTGTTCAAAATTTCTCAAGAACAGCAGAAGACTCGAGGATACCAAGTCCATTTCTATGATTGCAAAAAAAAAAAAGAACCCCCACCCTTTCTAAAGAGCAGATGTTGAGGTGTCCAACAGGCGTGTGCCGAACATGCACTGAATTACTGACAATGACATTTGTCTAAATACTTAACCAAGACAGTTCAACAAAATCAGATGCACTCATCACTGTGATGATGTAAACTTTAGGCTAGTCTGTCATGTAAGTCAAAGGAGGTATATCAGCTAAACAGAGCACAGCAGATGCTTCTGTAAAATATGCAAAGCCCACAAAAGCCATCACTATGTCAACAAAGGCAAAAATCACACAGTAATAAAACATGTGCCACAGCTATCTGAAAGAACATGAAATTCCATTTTGGATAGCAGGGTAAGTAAGTAATACACCAGGCTATCACTTGTAACTGCACAGAATGTTTAGTTACTCACCCCTGTAACAGGTGTTCTCCAGGGACAGTACGAATCAGTCCTCACATATGAGTGATGTATGCGCTGGAGCCCACGCGGAGCATTTCCCCAGCTTTCAAAGAAAGCCTTTGGGACATGCTACCATACATGCATGGTCCCCCTCCCACCCAAGTGTGCCATCTTGCTTAGTCTCCTTCATGCTTCACATGCAAAAAAGACTTTAAATATCCCCTAATGGGGAATATCATTCCAAGGTCACATGATCTCTTCTGCCCAATCATGAACTTAATGCCTCAAGGCTCATTTCAAAACAGGATAAGATTAAACTACTTTATTTTTCATCTAACCAAAAACTGATTTTTTTTTTAAATTTTGGATTTAGTTCACACCATTTCAGATATTGCTCTGCCCTCTGAGGGTTTACAATCTAACTTGAGTCTAAGGCACTGGAAGAGTGAACCGATGCCACCATTATTCTTTCACTGACTTATCAAAGAGGATAGCTCAAAAGCTCACAGATATATTGTTAGATCAATAAAGCACAGTTACTTACCTGTAACAGGTGATCTCTGGGAACAGCAGGAATTAGTCCTCACATATGGGTACGTCGGTACCGACGGAGCCTGAGCGGGAAAGCTCCCCAGCTTCTCAGAAGGAAAGCTTTTGGGGCCTCCCACTGTGCATGCGCGCTGCCTTCCCACCTTCCTGACCAACTCTCCTCAGTTCGAGTTTATAGCTGAGACAATAGAGAGAGGAAAGGAAGAGAGAGATACAACTCCTAGGGGAGGTGGGCGGGTTGTGAGGACTAATTCCTGCTGTTCCCAGAGATCACCTGTTACAGGTAAGTAACTGTGCTATCTCCAGGAACAAGCAGGAATAAGTCCTCACATATGGGGACTCCCTAGCTAAGATGCCGGGGAGATCCCCTCAAGGGTATGAGACCCTGAAAGGTTCCTCATCTTCCTATGGATCTCAGGCATCCATTCAGGGAAGGTGGGTGGAGTTGTTCAAGAATGAAACAGGTGTCTGAGGACAGCCTGACCAAACAAGGCATCCCGGCGGGAGTCCTTGTCCAAACAGTAATGGGCTGTAAAGGTATGAACCGAGGCCCAGGTGGCTGCTCGACAGATCTGATCAATGGACACAGAGTTTAGATGAGCCATAGAGGTGGCCATGGCCCTCACATTGTGAGCGGTGACATTGCCCTCCAGAGAAAGGTTCTTACTCTGGTAAGCAAAAGAGATACACTGAGCAATCCAATTGGAGAGTGTTCTTTTAGAGACTGGAAGTCCCAAATGAGAAGGATCAAAAGCAACAAAATCTGAGAAGACTTTCGATGTTGCTGTGTCCTGTGGAGGTGAAAGGCAAGAGCTCTTTTACAATCTAGAGTATGAAGGTTCCTCTCTGCAGTGGATGCATGAGGAGCTGGAAAAAAGACAGGTAAATATACCTCTTGATTAAGATGAAAAGGGAGACCACTTTAGGCATAAAGTGGGGATTGGTCCTAAGGACCACCTTATCATGATGGAACCTTGTATAAAGGTGGATTAGCCACTAGAGCTTGCAGTTCACTGATACGGCGAGCTGAGGTGACTGCAATAAGAAAAATAACCTTCCAGGAAAGAAATTTCAAGGAGGTAGTGGCTAAGGGTTCAAAGGGTGGCTTCATAAGCTGACCAAGAACCAAGTTTAAGTCCCATGCCACCGGAGGAGGTCGAATGGGAGGTTTAGTTAAGGTTAGGCCTCTCATGAATCTTGCAATAAGAGGATGAGAAGAAACAGGTTGTCCATTGATGGGCTTAAGGGATGCTGCAATAGCACTCAAATGGACTCTTACTGAATTTGTTTTGAGTCCTGCATTGGAGAGATGCAGGAGATATTCCAAAAGAGAATTCAAAGGGAGTGCTAGAGAGTTAAGACCCTTTTGAGCACACCAAATGGAAAATCTTTTCCATTTAAAAGCGTAAGAACGCCTAGTGGAAGGTTTCCTAGAAGCATGGAGGATATCCTTCACTTGCTGCGAAAGATTGAAGTGTTGAAGGTCTAAGCCTTCAGTAACCAAGCTCTGAGGTGAAGGGACTTGGGGTTTGGGTGCCACAAAGTCCCCTCCTCCTGAGACAGAAGGTCTGGAGCTGCTCCCAAGTCCAGGGAGGGGGCTTGGGAGAGAGATGCAGAAGTAGAGGGTACCACACTTGGCATGGCCAGCGTGGAGCTATGAGGATCATGGACCCTTTATCCCTTTGAAGTTTGAACAGAGTCTTGGGAATCAAAGGAATGGGTGGAAAGGCATATAGGAAGCCCCGACCCCAATGAAGGAGGAAGGCATCCTTGGCCTGCACTCCCTGACACGGAATTCTGGAACAGAACCGGGGAAGTTTGGCATTCCACGGACTTGCAAAGAGGTCTATGTCCGCGGTTCCCCATTTCTGGAAGATTCTGAGTACCTGATCCATGTGCAGGGACCATTCATGTGGAAGCAGAACTCGACTGAGTCTGTCTGCCCAAGAGTTTTGGATTCCTGGAAGATATACTGCCAGGAGATGGATTTGATGCTCTCTGGCGAAGGCCCATAATCTTAGAGCTTCGTTGCAAAGCGACAGAGAGCCAGTCCCTCCTTGTTTGTTTATGTAAAACATGGCTACTTGATTGTCCGTATGAATAAGGACTGTCATGTTGCTGAGGAGGGTATGAAAAACTCTGAGAGCTAGAAAAATTGCTTGGAGTTCCAAGTGGTTGATATGAAGGGTGGTCTCCTGTGGAGACCAAGTGCCCTGAGTGGAGAGATCCTGAAGATGAGCTCCCCAACCTGTTTGGGAGGCATCTGTTGTGAGGGTTGCTTGGGGCAACAATGGTTGAAAGGGGGCCCCCAACAACAGATTTTGGGTGGACATCCACCACTGGAGAGACCAAAAGAGACGTTTGGAGTTTGCTATTTGGTCTGAGAGAGCTCCTGATGCTTGAGTCCACTAGGTGGACAAAGTCCATTGAGCTGCTCTCATATGTAGGCGAGCATAAGACACCACATGTACTGTGGAGGCCATGTGGCCTAATAGTTGTAGCATCTCCCTGGCAGTCAAGTGGTTTCGGGACTGAGCCTGGGAGGCCAAGTGCACTAGACGTTGGCAACGGGCCTGAGGAAGATAGGCCCTTGCAGTGGTGGTATCCAACCAGGCCCCTATGAATTCCAGGGAATGAGTAGGGTTGAGCTGAGACTTTGGCAGATTGATGACAAGTCCCAGATACTGCAGGATGCATCTGGTGCGATCCAGGGAAGTCTGAGCCTCGGACTGAGATGGAGCTCGGATGAGCCAGTCGTCCAGGTATGGGAAGACAAAAATTCCCAGGGCACGTAGGAATGCAGCCACTATTGCCATGCATTTGGTAAATACTCTTGGAGCAGAGGCTAGACCAAAGGGAAGTACTCTGTATTGGAAATGTTTTCCCTGGAACAGAAACCGCAGGAATTTTCTGTGGGATGGATGGATGAGTATATGTGTGTACGTATCCTTGAGATCTAGAGAACAAAGCCAATCCTGACTCTGTAGGTATGGAAGGAGAGTACCTAGAGAAAGCATCTTGAATTTCTCCTTGCATAGGAATTTGTTCAATTCTCTCAGATCTAGAATGGGTCTGTACCCCCCTGTTTTCTTGGGAATGAGAAAATAAGGGGAGTAAAACCCTGACCCCTGTTGGAGCAGAGGAACCTCTATTGCCCTTTGGGCGAGAAAAGTGGTCACCTCCTGACCTAACAGGTCTAGGAGAGATGGGGGAGAATTGAAACATCTCACCATAGTATGGGGAGGAAGGCAGGAGAAATGGAGTTTGTAGCCCTCTCTGATGATAGAGAGGGTCCACTGTTCTGATGTGATTTGCTCCCATCTGGGGGCAAAATGAGTTAGCCTTCCTGGAATGGTGAGAGGCTCTGGATGTTTTAGAGCCAGAAAGGTTAAGTTCTCTAGTGTTAAGTCAAAAACCCTGAGGGGGTTGGGACTGCTGGGCTGCAACAGCCCCTGCAGGTTTTGCCCTGGCCTGTTTAGGCTGCTGACGCTTAGGAGCAAAGCGAGCTGCAGAAGATTGTTGGCCAGTATTTGTAGCAAATCTGGCCTTCTTATAGAAAGGCTTCTTGAAAGATTTTTTCTTGGCAGGGGCAGAGGTAGACTTAGAAAGTCTATCTAAAGCAGCATTCTCTGCATCCATTTGAGTGGCTTTGATTTGCCACTCCTTACCAAACAGATTCTCACCTGTACAGGGCAGATTTCCCAACCCATCCTGGACCCAGGGTTCTAGGTCAGAGGCCTAGAGCCAAGCAATCCTGTGAGCCGCTATGGCAATACCTGAGGCTCTGCTAGCACCCTCAAAGGAGTCAAAGGCTGCTCTGTTGGAGAACTTTGAAATATCTTGGGTATGCTTTAGCAAAAGAAGGAACTCCTCCTTTCTATCCTCTGGGATAAAGGGGAGAAAATGGCGTATTTTTAATGCAATCTCCTTCAGAAACATGCCCATATAGAGGCTGTATGAATTAATTCTAGCAATAAGCATACTTGCTTGGAAGATTTTTCTACCAAAAGCATCCAAAGTCCTACATTCTCTTCCTGGAGGAGTAGAAGAGTGTCTTTTGGTACTCTTAGTTCTTTTCATAGCTGACTGCACCACAATAGAGTGGTGAGGGAGCTGAGTTTTTTGAAAACCAGGAGAAGGAGGGACACGATACATGGTGTCTAAACGACGAGAATGTGGAGATAGGGTGAGAGGAGTCTCCCATAAGTCCATCATGTGTTCTTGAAGAATTTCATGAATGGGCAAGGTGACTGCCTCTTTGGGAACCTTAGAGTATCCTAAAATGTCTAATTTTTTTGCTCTAGGTTCTTTTTCAGAGCTTACTGAAATAGAGAGACCTTTAGCTACTTCAATGATGAAGTCTTGAAAGGACAAATCCTCTGGAGGAGACATTCTCCTTTTAGGAGAATAGGGCTCCTCAGGTACAGTAAGGGATACTTCAGCAGAGTCATCTGATGAATCAGAATCATCAGAAGACTCGAAGTATCGTCTATTTGCTTCCAGGGATCGATAAGCATATCGACTGGTATCGACATCGGGGGTACCCGGTACCGGATCGGTATCGGGAAAAACCCCGGAACCGGGAACCGGAATCGGTATCCTGGTCAATGTGTAAGCCCTGGGTACCGGTATCGGTTGTGGTACCGGAACCGGAGTCGGTACCGTTGGGTGCGGTACCGAGGGCGTCGCAGCTTTAATAAAAGCCAAAATGGCCTGCTGCATGGATTGAACTGTATGATCCATAGACGCCACGACTGTCTGGATGTCTGTACCGGAAGAATGGGCCGGTACCCCAGAGCAGTCTAACACGTGATCGGTCGAGGCCCATGTCAACCTGTAACCCCATAGGAGCAGCTTTGGAAGCCGGAGCTTCCCGCCGGGGTTGTTTGGCTGGGGCAGGGTCCTCAGGGTCTAGCCTGGGGGCATCTCGATACTTAGAGGGAGATTTGCCCTTTGAGGACCTGCCAGAGGAATGTTTGGTTACCTGAGATCCATCAGGAGAGGAAGACCTGGAAGATGTCGATGCTGGAGTATCTGTAGAAAACAGCATATGAAACTTGGCTGCCCGGTTTTGTAAGCCACGTTTAGACATCAAAGAACAGGATGGGCAATCTGGAATGGAATGGTCAGGCCCCAAACATTTAAGACACCATTCATGGGTGTCTGTGACTGAAATAGTACCGCTACACTTGGTGCATTTTTTAAAAGCAGAGGCTGGTTTCTCCATGAGGTCGAATTCTGTGAAGGCCTAGAGGCCTCACAGCAGAAACACACCAAGTGGGGAAAAATAGAATTTTTTTTTGTTGTTTTTTTTAAAGAAATAAAAGAAAAAAGACCGGCGGTACCGGTCCGGAATCGGGGAAGGCAGATACGCGGCCAAAGAAACAAATTAAAATAAGAACTTCTTCAGCGGTGACAGGAACACGACCTGCTGGCTCCGCGGAAAAAGAAGAACTGAGGAGAGTTGGTCAGGAAGGCGGGAAGGCAGTGCGCATGCGCAGTGGGAGGCCCCAAAAGCTTTCCTTCTGGGAAGCTTTCCCGCTCAGGCTCCGTCGGTACCGACGTACCCATATGTGAGGACGTAGTCCTGCTTATTCCTGGAGATAAGATGTTATCACCTTCAACTTGTTTCTTGATCATTACTGTTTTACCAATAATGGTTTCATTAAGAATAAAGCTGGGCTATGTGTTTGTTTCATACCCTCTCAGGCTACTATTCTCTCCTCCCTATAATACAACCTCACAGACCAGTTCTTTATGCTGCTATGATAACAGGCCACATGCAAGCTTCATAGCACACCTGCTCGCAACATATGTAAAGAGAACCAAAGCTTCTTTGTTACAAAAGCCAAATGTTGAGCTTATCACATAACCCGTAAGCCACCTGTCTAACTACAGTCTAACTCAGGGCACCCTTTGGAGCCTGAGTGGAGAGATCACTTCTATACAAAGATTTTCTAAACATCAGCAGCATGAGTCAAGACCACACAAGTTTCCAGATATTAAAACCCAGGGATAAGTTAACCTTAGACTGCTTGGGTTTTCACGTCACGCCTCCCTCCTTTATACCATTCCGTAATCAGCCTTGCTACAGAGCATATCCAGAGACTATAGTTGATCTTCAAGTGCTGAACTAAGTTTCCTCCAAAGCACTCTCTCAGTGACAGTCTGTGACCACTATTTTTCCTTTTTCCACAACATGACCAAGCATCATGGGAGCCAGACAGACCAACCCACAGCACCTAAGTTTTACTTTAAACTGGATTCACAATGAAGTACTTGCACTGTAAGTGATTGCCTTCTGTATCTATATGACAGCATTAAGATCTGACTAAACCATACAATGCCCAGCATGTTGTGTGTCCTGGAAGAACATGAGTGAAGCATCCAGGACTATATTCAGTAAGGCTAACAGAAGCAGATGCCAGCTCTAATCCCAACTGAGCCAAAAGCCAGAAGAGCCCAGGACAATTGCCAAGCCAAAATGCGTTTGACTCGGAACTGTAAATTTGATAACCTGGGTTTGAAATGGATTTGAGAGTTTCTAACAACTTCTTCACAAATAATTAAAAACTAACAACGTAATAATGCACTAACACAAAGGGCTCTATTTTACAGAAAAAAAAAAAAAGGTCAGTCACATTTAGGAACTTGCTTGGAGGAAAAAAAAAAAAAAAGTTGTTTCATTTACTTTCAATTTTTAGGTTCTCATGTTCGACTAGCACTGAAGTCAAATGGAGCAAGCAATACGCCCAGCAGCCTGATCGCCCCATGTCCTCCCACCCCTCTGACACTGCCCTCCCCTCTCATTCAGGAGAAGCATCCCTTACATCAGCGGTTCTCAACCTGTGGGTCGTGGTCGCCACAGGATTTAGCAGGGGTCGCCTCACTCTGCCATTAAAAAAAAAAAAAAAAAAAAAGCGCACAAGTTACTGCTGTTGCCGAGTCCGCTTCTCAGCAGCGGCAAACTCACTGCCTCCTTCTAATGCAGCCGCGGCTCCCTGCCTCTAGGGAACAGCGGCTGTGCCTGTAAAACTGTTGGAGCCTTCCTGTCTCTTGACGTGCTCCCCTCCGTGCAGCATTGTCCTGCCTCCAACGGAAGTGGTATACAACTTCCTTTGGAGGCAGGACAATGCTGCACGGAGGGGAGCCCATCAAGAGATAGGAAGGCTCCGCAACTGGTAATGGGGTTGAGGAGGAACTAGCACTGGAAATGAGCTGATTAGGGAAGGCTAGGACTGGTAATGAGCTGATGGGGGGGGGGGGGGTAGGACTGGTATTGGGCTGATTAGGGGATGCTAGCACTGGTAATGGGGTTGAGGGGGGACTAGCACTGGAAGCAAGCTGATTGGGGGGCTTCGACTGGAAATGGGCTGATTGTGGGGAGGGAAGGATATAGCTGCTGGCCCTGGAAGAAAACTGGGGGCTAAGGCTACAAATGGGCTGATACGAGGGGATGGGAGAATAGAACTGGAAGGGAGTGGATCTGAGAGGGGCTGCCATGGTATCTGGACTAGAAGGGACTGGTCAGTGGGGAAGGAGGGGGACTGGAAGGGAATGGACACCAGTGGCAGTCATGGGAATGCAGGTTGACATTGGAAGGTACTGAGAGTGAGGACTGGAAAGGGGCTGATACTGGGGAGGGTTACTGGGACTGGAAATAGGCTAATGGAAAGAAGTGAAGAAAACAAAAGAAGAGATAAGAAATGGCAGATGGACCATAGACCACAGAAAGAGAGCTAAGAGAAGTCAGGAAAGCAGAAGCCTCAGATCAGGATCAGCATGATCAGAGAATAAACTGGTCAGACAACAAAAGGTAGAAAAAAATCATTGTATTTCATATTAGTGATTTGACTACAAAATCATCATAATTTTGAAATCAAATATTGTTACTTGTTATTGTGATTGTGGTTTAAAATAAGTAATTTTTTATTAATAAAAACATATTGCAAAGGCCTATAATATATTAATAATTCACCAGATGATTACAGCGACAATGTGTTAATGGTAAAGGAAGAGACACATTTGATTTTATCATTGGGGGTCACCACAAGTTGAACAATGGTAAAAGGGGTCACAGTACAAAAAGATTTGAGAACCACTGCCTTACATCCTCCATCTTGTGCTGGTTGCTAATGACACCAGTCAGCAAAGCAATAGTGGAATTAGCAGCAACTACAGTGGAAGAGGTAACCGTCCGCTCCTCCAGTTCAAAGAGATTAGGGAGCTGCCTCTGTGGAGAGTCAGAAAGGAGACTGGAAGTTGCAAAGATGCGGGGGAGGGGGGGAGGGATGGATGTTCAAAAAAAGCAAAATGAAATGGCCGAACAAAATGTTTATTAGTTTCCATCTGAAACAAAACTGCTGCATTTTCCAGTTTCATTTCAAAAAGCGCATGTCCCTAGTTAACATGAATTCAACCTTAAGAGTTAAAAGATTATTCTTCATTTTCAAATCTCTTTATAAGAAAGTCAAATGAACAGGTGATGTACAGTTTCTTCTACATACAAACACCCATAAGATAAGCAATTCAAATCTTTTTAAAATAAGACTGGCTTCTTTGCCACCCCCCCCCCCTCCACCCGCTAACCTTGCCACCCCCCTCCAGGCTACAGCAACAAGGAATCATGCCCCACGACAGTGCAGGGTACAACCACCCTTAAATGGCTGAAAGCTACAGCAGATAATATGACACAGGCCTATCATCACTCCCAATATACCACCAGAACACTGAAGTGATGTTAGACTTCTGACTCAACAGCTTCCAGGTGTACAAAGGCATCGTTCTCCTCGTGCTTTCTGCCGAACAGCAGAATGTAGTGTGGTTTCGTTTGCATATGAAGTTCCTTGCCACCTTCTGTTCTAAACTGAATCAGGTCAAAAAGCACCACTTGCCATAGTATGAACTTGTGGGGGGGGGGGGATTGGTTCTGTTGAGCACCAATCCAAAAGATTGCCCCATGGGCAAATGGAAGCCTTGGCCAGGAAGAACACCCAACCAAGACAAATTAGTACCTCCCCCTGACTGGAACATGGGACCAAGAAGGAAGGTTGAAGCAGCAATATTCTCCCGATAGCACCAAACCACAAGGCAGGTTCAACCCCACATCATAAGATCATTAACCGCCCTATTTAGAAAGCCCACCAAGGGGCTACATAAGCCTGTATGAGATATTTATATTGAGACTCTCTCTAATGTATGCACAGCAGACAGGCCAGGTAGGTCATTAAAAGCTTTTACGAATGTGATGAACTAGAGGAAATCCCACCTCCCGCCAAACTCTTGAAGTCTAGGCCCTCTTACAAAGCCCTCAAGGACTGGTGATGCACTGAGTTTTACTGAGCAGCAATCCAAAGTCTCCCACAGTTCTAACACCAACGTCTCCTCACCCAGGGACTGAATATAGTGCTGCATTTGCAAGTAGGCCAAAAATCCTTGTAAGAAAGTCCATACTCTGACCAAATCCTAAAAGGACTTAGCACTGGGAGACACTTCATCCGAGTTTCTGCAGGAATAGCCCATAAATTATTATTAAAGTGGACTGGAGAAATCCACTACTTACCCTGGGAGAAGCAGTATGGAATCTTTCTAAATTTTAGAAACCTGACAGATACTTGTGACCTGGATTGGTCACTGTTGGAAACAGGATACTGGGTTTGATGGACCCTTTGTCTGACCCAGGTACATCATATCTTATGTCCTTAAGTTCACCACTCTCAACTCCAGCAATGGTTAAATTCTTGTTAAACAAATGGCTATTTTAGACGACACACACTGCAAGCAGATTAACATTAACAGTCATGTCAGATTATTGGATCATCAAAAAAGTTAGAAGAGGAGCATGTTCCTATGTGACTATTACTCAAAGTCAAACAAAATGTGAAGGATGCTATATGGGTGAAACATCAGATGTTAAAGTCAAAACTCAATTTACAAAGCTCTGTTAAACAGCTATACATTGAGTATCCTGATCATGTTTCAGGACCAGAGCAAAGTAACAGAATCCAGCAATGTAAGACTTAAAAGAAAAAGGACTTAGTACTTAAAACCTTTAGTAATAATGCCCTTAAAGTGCCACTGTGTCCACAGAAATAAAAGGGCAGTGAACATTAGGAAGACTAGATTTTTGTAAGTCATAGAATTCTACTGCCCATCACCTTCAGATCACCAGTCAGTCTCCCTGCCCCCACTTCCCCTTCCAGACTATCATTGGCATTCTTTTCTCAAGTAGTCTTATTCATTCTCTCCTTACTTGAGAAGGGGGTTTTAGCTCCAAAAAGCTGTAGTGCTGCTCACAGCTATGCAGAAGACTTACAGTATGTTTGATTCTTAGGTTGGGTCATTCACTCCCTGGGTCGGCGGGCAACCCTTTGAAACAAAACTTCGCATTTGATTTATTACATGTCCATGTTACATGGGTTTGAAAGGGAACCATAGTTTATAGTCCCCTGGTTCAAGGATGTCACCAGGGTAACCAGACAGTTCGGAGGAAGGACACAAAAAACAGAAGCAATAAGCCCGGTACAGGGTTCACCCAGGGTCTTTTGAATGGAGTGTCACCTGGTTGATTTTACTAACCACCCAGCTAAATCTGATCAATTAACCAATATGGAATTTTTGCACAAATCATCATCAGTACAACGAAAGTAAATAATCCAGGTCAAACAATTGTCTACAGTGTTTGCAGAGATAGAGGGATTGCATTTATAAATAACAGATAATTTTATAATACTGTGCAGTACTCCCCCACCCAGCTATTCCTTCATGCCACATGGATGACAAAACTTTCTGGGGAAAACACTGCAAGCAGCTGTAAATTAACATTCAGGACACTGGTGTTCCAGTTGGTCAGAATGGACATTGTGTTGCAAAGAACCATAAGCAAAACTGCTGGTCCCAAAATAGTCAGAGGAGTTTACTACAATTAGTCAAAAAGTGCAACAAAGCTGTAGCAATGCTCTTGTGACTGACCAAGATACGAGCGCTGGGCTCTCTTTTCATTAGGTCAATGCAAAATTCATTTGTCAGCATTTGCTGAAAAACAGATTATGGGAGCACAATCTCCTGATTTTCTATTACAGTATTTTTGGTTGTATGGATTTAACCCCTAAGAGTTTCAGGAGAAGATTTTTTAGTAGGCCCAACACAACAGTACAATGATTTAATTCTGTTATAATGAACAAACACATTTTACCCAATCGGAGAGGAAGAAATTGCTTTCAAGTTGGCACTTCAGGTTGTTTTGAGCCAAAGGAATGCATCTCAAGTGAAAGATCATTTTACAAAAACCACAAATATTTCAAAACATCATACAAGTCCAGCATCAGCCAACAAGAAACTATTTTAGAGGGGGGAAGGGGAGGATTTTCTTACTGGTAAACTTGGACTTAAAACCACCTTGAATTCACTAACACTACTTACCAAAATATTTTTGCTTTTGCCAAGTCTTTGAAAGGAAATTCATTCTCCATATTTCCAAGCTGACGATTTTATAATAATTTAGGATTTAACCAAGTACAGATTTCCTGAAGTTACAGTGTACACAGAAAAAATCTTCAGTTCAGAAAACCCTGGACTAAAAGCAAGAGCTTCTGAAACTTCTGATTTAATGTCACATTCCAACTCTCTCCTCTCCACCCAAAGGCAAAGACAGAGCTTATTACAATACTTATAATAAAATACATTGGTTCAAGTCAGTTGCCTTAACAGGGTAAGGATATGATTTCACCAATTAAGAGACTCAAGGCTAGAGTTAAGGCGCACTATTTTATCACATGCCCCATTTTATGCAATGGGATCTAGTTAATAGCAATGCATGTTAACGTGCTGATTCGGTGGCACGCCTTAACTTTTTTTTTATTGAAATGTTTTTGAAATACTTACAAAAATAAGTATATGGGAAATACAATCAGTAAACATCAGATAAGAAAGAAAAAAAACCACACTGCATATCCATTAGTCCACATTTTATAAAGATAGCAAACACTTAAAAAAAACAACCTCAAAAAACATAGGAGTAAATTTCAGCCACTATTTCCTTCCCACCTAAAAAAAAAAGGTCACCCTACCCCTACTTGTTTCTCCCTATCAGCTAGAAATGCCTCCAACTACATAGAATCCAGGAAAATAAGTTTAGAACCCTGCAACTTGACTAAACACCTAAAGGGATAACGTAAAAGATACCCCATAGGGCCAACACCCTCGATCTAAGGGCCAAAAAAGCCCTTCTATGCAAATGGATGGTCCTCGAGACATCAGGAAATAGTTGAATACATGCACCACAAAAAAAAAAAAAAAAAAAAAAAAACTAAAAATTACTTCAAGAATAAAGCTTTGAACACTAGTTTTAACTTGCTCTACAAGAAACATAACAAAAAAAAAGGAGGAGCAGCCCTAGTGGTAATGGTATTCTGTGATTTTTTCCTCCAAGAACTGTATGTTTATTTTATTTATTTTATTTATTTACATTCTCTTATATACCGCGCTATTCTGCATCAGTGAAATTACATTGAACAGGGCATTATAACTTGGAGGTAACTATTTTACAGGGAACATGGGCTATGGAGGGTTAAGTGGCTTGCCCAAGACCACAAGGAGCACCTGTGGTATATGTTAAACACCGATTGAAGCTGCAAGATTCCAAACCCCTCTGAGGGCTCGCCAGATATCCTCCCACCTGGCAAAGAGAAGATCTTAGAGAATACCATCAAGCCCGCAGAGAGTAAACCCAATGCTTCCATAAGGTACCTCCAAAACAAAACATCTGGAGAAAGCAATTGACAATAAGGAAAATTTAAACATTGAATATTCTTAACTCTTAGATTATTCTCAAACATTTCCAACCTATGATGTAATATTAGCAAATCCTTGATATTGAAAGCTTGCAGGAACACACTTGATTTTCACACTTTAGAATTTGATTAGCACCTGCAGAAACTCTAATCTTTAACAAATACAGCTTACACACTACCTAACATGGGTCGCTAAAAACTGGAATATTTCTAGGGAGTTTAAAAGCAAAAAGATACATATTAATCTAAATCAGTTTTGCAACTAGTTGAGACTGTAGTAGACAAGAAAATAAGCTCACAAAACCCAAGAGGAAAGAAGCACATATGTGACTAAGTGACTACCAATGACAAATGGGCATTTATTAGCATTTGCTGAACAGATTATGGGAGTGCGTATTCAGCTCATTAACACGCCTTACAAATTTTAGTGCTCACAAAATCAATTTAACCCATTTACAATCGATTTGCATGCGTTAACACGTGTGAAACAAAAACAAGCCATTTGAAAATCAGGGAAAAACCCAGATAAACCAAAAACGTTTCACCTGTGCACATACCTCTTTCACTGGCTCTCACCCTTAAATAGCTATGGAACAAATGAAATGCTACCTAAAATACTATAAAAGAGGAGTGACTGAACTATCAGCAGATATAACATTCTGATGGCAGATAAAGATACCTTATTCAATGATTCTGAAGTGAAGAGTTTTCAAAGTATGTCGCAAAGGCATTCAAAATATCCATAGATTTTCGTCAAAGGACATGAGCCTCCAGGATGAATTGCAGTGATAATTTTTTGCTTTGCGGGCTCTCAAAAAATTAGAGACGCTTGCCAGATTTATTCATACCTACAGAGGAGGAGTGGCTCAATGGTTGGGACAGGTTATCTCAGGCCGGAGGGCCAGGGGGTCAATTCTCGCATGGGGACAGGTAGTCTCAGGCCGGGGGGACTGGGGTCTCTAGTCCCATGGCCACTCCTTGTGGCCTTGGGCAAGCCACTTAACCCTCCATTGCCTCAGGTACACTTAGTCTGTGAGCCCTTCGGGGACAAGGGAATAAAAAGTACCTTCGTATATATACATGTAAACCGCTCTGATGCGCATAGTAAAGGGAGGTATATCAAGTGCCATAACCATAACTCTGAAGCCCATCTAGTTTGCCCAGTTTGTAAGGAAAAAAAATTGGAGGCCTTTAGTTCTTCCTTTCTCCTTTAGCTCAATTGGAACCAGTCCCTGGGAATCTGGTGCCATAAGCCTTCATTCATAACTCACCGAGACGGTGTCAACTCATGGCAACCCTCTGGATGGCTGTCCTAAACTGTATTCGGTCTTCAGTCAAGCTGCTTATTGTTGATAGAGTGGCATCCATTGCCACTATGTAGGATTATTCCCCTCTTGAGATCCTACCACTCTTGTAATCTGGTCATCGTGACAATGGTACTGAAGCTTGGAGCCAGGCACAATAACTCCCATCAGCAGCACTGTGTTAAGGGCTCTAAACCTGATCACTAGATAGATAGCAGTATTAATGACAACTATGAAGGCCTGCTCCCAGGAGCTGTGGGCACTGCCTCTAGAGCAGCCCAAGGTGACCCAAAATGTGACCCTTCCCATGGCATCAAGTAGCACCATCAGAGCTATTGCACTAGCCTACAAAAAACAATTTCCTCATGTTACTATCCCCACGGAAGCCTCAAACTGGTGGCCTTGTCCCTTGCCAGTGAGAAAGAATGGCTTCTTATAGGTTTATAGCTATGCTTTTTCCCTCTTCTCTAGAGCAGGGATTTTCAACCCAGTCCTCGGGGAACACCTAGGCCAGCTGGGTTTTCAGAATTCTCACACTGCATACAATGAAAGCAGAACATGCAAGTCTCTCTTGCCTATTCATTGTCTGAAAACAGGGTGGGTTTTTCAACCCAGTCCCTAGAGTATTCATATTGGAGTGGAGGAGTAGCCTAGTGGTTGGGGCAAGGTACTTCAGGCCGGAAGGTCGGGGGTTCAAATCCCACTAGAGGACAGCAACCTTGGGCCAGAAGGACTGGGGTTTCTAGTCCCACAGATGCTCCTTGTGGTCTTGGGCAAGCCACTTAACCCTCCATTGCCCATGTTCCCTGTAAGTATTAGTGTATGTGTCTCATATCCCTGCGTGTTAAATGTATCCCCCAATTGTGTTGTGACCGCTTTGATTGAAGGATAAGGCGGTATACAAAACTGTCTAAATAAATAAATAAATAAATTTAAGCCCTGAAGTCATTTCACATGACTTCTAAAGCAGATTTAATTCCCCATTTCAGCAGACATCCCTGAACCGTTTCTCTGCCATCTATATTCTCTAGAAGGTACTGCCTCCAGACTGGACTAAATTCCAAGGTGAGTCTTTATGTGCCTCCTATATGCCATAAGAGAACTGGGTTTTAGTCTTACCTGGGTATTTTCAGATTTTTCTAAAAAGTATATTAGATATTTTAATCCATTTTGATCTTGGGGTAGTTTAATTTTTATTTTCTATTTGTGCTTGCTTCTCAGAATAAACCATAGCAAGGGAGCATTCAACTTTAATGTCTGGGTACTGGATTCAATCTCCATTTTGGTTAAAGCTGCTAGTTAGAAGGCAAGTGAGCAAGGGGGGGGGGGCAAAAACACAGATTGACGAGTGGGGTTAAGAATTTAAGTGCAATGTTGGATCCAATCCATTGAGCCAAGCATCCTGTCGCTGGGTAACCAATCCAGGTCACCTGAAAGCACCTAGTAGTTCTTATTCTGTTGATCCAGAAATAAATGGAAATTACACTTACCTGGTAATTGATGTTCCTTGAGGGAGTACAGTTCAGTCCTCCACCACTGGGTAGTGCACCTCCTCCTGCAACATGGAGACTGGACAAGTCAAACTTGTGACATCACCGGGTATATCCTGCTGGTCATCTCCCATGATCCCCCAGTGACCTACTGTCAAAGCAGACTCAAAGGAGCAAACAACCAGTTAAAGTACTAAATACAAAGCTATGCCCAAACTTCAACTTTAAAATCACAGGGCCCCAAAAAGAAAGGCCGAAAACACCCTCCTCCGTGCCCCTGTCCCCCTGTGCACCAAACAGCGGAAGACAGAGAGCTAGAAGGAAGGAGAACTAAGGAAGAGTATAGGCAGAAAAGGTTGCTCTCGCGATTACCTGCCAATCAGAGCCCGTTGCCGACTCTAGGATCCGAAAGCATACTCGGAACTGACGCCTCGCGTCTGAAACATCCATCCCCGGGTGGGAATGAGGACTGAACTGTACTCCCTCAAGGAACATCAATTACCAGGTAAGTGTAAATTCCATTTCCTTATCGGTCCTACAGTTCAGTCCTCCACCACTGGGATGTACCAGAGCAGTAATCATTGGGAGGGACCTATCCAGTCGGCTCGGCCCCTAAACGAACAGAGCAGGCACCGACCCCAGCCCGCTCCTCACGTCAACAGGCGGTAAGCCAACCAGGAAGACACGACCGAGAGCCCACTTGGATTCTCTTCACTGGTGAAAACAGCACAGACCTCTGCCCCAAGCAGCGCTAGTGCTTCAGAAAGACAAACTCGCCATCGCAAACACACTGAACGCCCTAGAAACAGACCTACTGAGAAGGCTACCGGAGCTCCGCCTGAAAAAACCGCTTGAGCTCCCCCTTGGCTCTCGACCCCACCAGGGTGTCAAGTGTTAGCAACCTGCCGCTCTCCCGCAGAACCCGCCTCCACGGAGGGACAGGCAGCGAAGAGACCTCCCAGAAAGCGACAGAACCGCACCTAAGGTCCAAGGAACGCAGGTTACAAGCAAAGTGTTCTTGCGTAAGTCCCAAACCGACAACTAAACAGGCACAGCTGGATTCCACGAGGGAGAACGGAACCGAGGTCCATCCAGACAGAGGTGGGAAGCAAAAAGAGGGAAATGGAAAAAAAACACCAGCGTCAAACACCCTATTTGTCACACCTCTTAAGGGCTTTATTCTTTGCAACACAAAGTAGCTCTACAGCTATGTCCTGGACCAGTTGGAGTCTTTTTAATTGAGAATGTGGAATGCAGCTAAGCAAGGAGTTGCAATAAACCAAGCGTGATCCACCAAGGGCATATAAGAGGGTGTCAAGTGCCCCAGAGTCCAGCGTTGTTTCAGAAGATGTGGAGTCTTACATGGTGTGACAAAAAAGAAAGGAGACTCTGGTAGCCATGCCCACGACGCAATGCCAGTAGGCCAACCGCTTACATCACCTGGATATGCCCTCCGGAATTGGAGGAACCATGCAGAAGTAGCAATCGCCGATGTGATCCATGGGCCCTCTCCAGATCATTGGAACTGCAAAAGACTTTGATGGTCTTTTCCCATCCATCCACAGCCTGAGATTTGCTACACATGTATTGCAGCATATGTGTGGCGCCTAGCTTTTATCCTGATCTTTTATTCTGCAGCCAAAATATAAATTGTAGGCTTTCTGAACCGCCACAGTCATATGCCATTTTTGTGATGTAAAAGTCACATCACCACAACTAGAGCAGAAATTATCTGCATGATTAACACCAGGACGAGGAATCGCCAAATATGCTGTGAGTGACCTATCGGTATAAAATAAATGTGTCTTTTTTGTTGGTTTTTTTTTTGTTTTTTTTGTTTTTTGTTTTTTTACTGTCAAGCGAGGCAAATTTAAGTAGTGACTGCATCAACTGGTTTTGGACAGTTATTTCGATTGGTTGCAAGTAAAGATTATGCAAGCTCACGCAAATGTTGCAGAATACACTGGTAATGGTCCCCACTGACTAATGAAGAGCACATATCTTAACAACCAGCCCCAGTCGGCCATTTTCACAATGACCTCTGAAAGGGATAGAATGGACCGGGCCACGGCCCCGTACCAATGCGTCGACGCTATCCAGTAGCCTCATATGTCCTCTGCTAAACATCGACCCGTCGCCGCAGACTGACAGGTCGCCATGAGGTCCAATATGGGCTGACCGCATCTGAGCACACGCGGCGCGCACACCGCCTGATGCAATCTCACTCCGGCAAACACTCGGACCCCGCTAAGGACATTCGCCACCAGTGTCCCCACCGAAATGCAGGCCGCCAAGGCTTCAACCGCGCACGCTGTCCCTTCGCTCGGGCCACCCTGACCACCCGACCGACTCCACCCTGCCGATCGAAATAGGCCACCATCCCGGAGATCTCAGACAGCACCTACAGCGCTCGATCCGCTACCGTGTCCGTGAACGCCTGCCACGGCTGACGTACCGTGTACCGTTCCAGTCAGACGATGGAACACTGGGCGTGCTGCGTACACTAAAACGCCTTGTACATAAAGGATCCCCAAAACGTAGCTGAGTCTAACCACGCTCCGGCCAAGCTCCCGGAAGAAAGGGACAGAACCTTATAAAAAAGAAGTGGGGACAATTAGGAAGGCTTTCCTGTTTGATTATTCTTTTTTTTTGTTGTTTTTCCTTTTTACAACTCCATAAGGGCCACAAGGCACACAACCAAACAGGGCATTGTCCAGAGAACGCAAGGCCCCTCCTCCAGGCTGACTCCACAGCCTAAACCGGCAGTCACCTTGGCTGATGCCGAGCAGCGCGGAAGCCAACTTGTAAGCCCAGCATATGAAGTATGCCTACTAGTACAGCATTCCACAATGGAGGGACATGTAACCGGACGGCTTTGAATATGAACCTACAGATATCCCACGCTTGCTCCAAGACAAGCACTGTGCAGCCTACTGGTCTTCTCGGAGCACCGCCATGACCCGAAGACCTAAACCGGCCAGCGAAAGACGACGTACACTGGGCCCGAAGGAACCTGGTTGAACGGATCCCAGCACTCCCTGTATCGTTAGGATCGGAGCCTCCCCCCAAGGACTCAGCCCTGGCTGGAACCGGCTGAGCATAACTCCAGGCCCTGCGGCGAGCCCCCACGAAGAAGTGGGACGCAACGATGCCTTGAGGAAAGGGAAGGCCCAATGGGTGAAGCAAGTTGCTAGCCAACCAAGGGAGTAAACCCCACACACGCACCTCAACGGAAGGTCGGAAGAACCGAGGAATCTGGTCCCACAGGTGCACCTGCTAGCCTTTAACAACATACACCTCCGCAGGTACAAAAAACTTAAATTGTGAGCACCTTCAGGGGTAAGGGGAATAGACGACAGCCTCCGACTGTTGACCACCTGGTCTTGCACAACAGACAGCAGCACCCCACCAAACAAATGATTGGGAATATATGACCTCAGAACCCCAAGACAGAGGTAAAACAGTAGAACGTGCAGTGGACGTGAATTTCCAGATCTGCCAGCCCCCCTGCCCACATTGAGAAGAGGCAGAGAAGAACTGGACCGGCGGATCTGGAGGGGTGCCTCCTGGACAGCCGGGCCACCGAAGGGAAAGCTGATGACTGAGGCCCAAACTCCTCAGGATGGCCCCGTCTTGCATTGGCAACCCCATGCAACACCATGACAACCCCGCTCACGATATCCCAAGCGATCTCTGTCATTGCTGCAACAATCACCTGAACATGAGATCACAGACGGAACACGGACATGTAGACGCACTCAAGGAGAGTGCACCTAAGAAGTATGAGCCTATCCAACATCCAGCACCACATGTCCAGGTGTCCCACTCCTGTCACCCAAAACACAGGACGCTTGAACCTAGGTGACCATCATAGCAAAGACAGGGAGGCCTGACTGCCGCTATCAACCCTTCCAGGACCCTGGAACACTAAGCCCCAGACTGTGCCATCCAGCAACACTTCTCACGATCCCCAGCAGGGGCCTTTCCCCAGATGGCCCAGATGGGCAGTGTTCCCGCCAAATGGGCAAGCTGCGCTCTGATAACATAGTGCGGAAAACCAAATCAAAGTGTCTTAACCTAGCTAATTTTTGTCTAATAGTGATCATTCATAATATCAGCCAGGCTCAATCATAACATTAGTATTAATGATCTCTAAAAATTGAAGAGTTACTAATGTAACACTAATTGGTTTTTGTTTTTTGTTTTTGTTTTTTTTAAAGAGCTTCAAAGGCGATCTTGGAAACTACAGACCAATGAATCTGAGTTCAGTGCCAGTTAAATGATAGAACTTGTTCTGAAAAGCAGCACCAAGCTGTCTTTTCAAAGGGTTAACAAACATGTGAGTAAGCCAAATGATATGTATCTGGATGTTTTAGAAGGTACTTGACAAAGCCCATTATGAACTTCTCCTGAGGAAGGAGATGTGGTGCTATTATAGAATGGGAAATGGATCAAAAACAGGAACACAATAGGACTAAATGGCCAGTTTTCTCACAGGAGACCCGTAAATAGTGGAATGTCTCGGGATCTGCACTGGAACTGGCATCTGGTAACATCTACTGCACTGAAATGATCTGGAAAAAAAGAGATCAGCAAGCATGGCGATCAAATTTGCAGATGGCATAACGACATTTAGAGGCTGTCTGCACAATTTCCAAGCATATAAACATGGAAATAGCATCCTTATGTAAATGACAATTTCAGAAAGGGCTCAATTTGTAGGTGGTTGTGCCGCCGATGACCCTGAATGGCCAAATCCTAGCACGGAAACCTGCTGCTGACAAACGTCGCTAACATCCAGAATGCAGACAAAGGTAAAGGCACCCCCCAAGAAGTAAAAACCCAAACCAATCACATTGCATTCAAAGAACTATAAACTATCATGAAATTAAAAGGAAATTAAAATTAGAATTAAAAGTAACAGCAAAAGGAAGTCCTTATCTGGGTGTAGCCGCGTGGAACAGCGTCGTCTGCTCAAACGCGGGGCTGCTCCGCTCTCCGCCACGAGGCCTCAGCCCTGCCGAGAAAATGGTGCCAATCCGAAGCAGGCCCGCTTGGCGACAAACACCACAGAGGCGGCAAGAGCTCAGAGCCCCTCCATGCGGACTCGAGAGACTCCCTTGTGGCATCGGGATGCAGCAGTTACCCCGCTGTAGCTGCGGGGTGAAGAGCTGTCCAGACACGCTGCTGCCTCGCGCCACCAGAAGTAGCAGACGCTGCGAGCCCCGGCCCACCGGCTAAAGAACCTCGAACGGCCTGAGGCTCCCGCCGCGATGGGAATCTGCTGCATGGACACTGCCAAAATGCAGGTGTTCCACAGAGCTCTCCCCCGTACAGTCCTGGGGGAGAGATCATCACCGGGCACAGAGACCGAAGAATCCCAAGCAGAGAGGCTAGCTGGCAGCGTGAACTTTGAAAAGGGACAGAACCCCCCTTTACACTAAGGCAGACTAAGTGAAAATAAAGTAAAAGTAAATTAAATTAAATGAAAATGAATTCAATTTACAGGATTACACCTAAAGAAGGGCAAAAGAAATGCAAGGTAAATCAAATCTTAACTGCTCCTAAACTGCTTCTCAAGTGAGCCCAGCACCTAGGCTCACTACGTCCTCATGCTGCATGGAGACTGGACACACTGGGGGATCATGGGAGAAGACCAGCAGGATATACCCGGTGATGTCACAAGTTTGACTTGTCCAGTCTCCATGTTGCAGGAGGAGGTGCACTACCCAGTGGTGGAGGACTGAACTGTAGGACCGATAAGGAACTAGCAGCACTACTCAAGTCTTCCTGGCTGATAATGGTTAATGGATTTGTCCTCCAGAAACTTGCCCAATCACTTGGGCTACACTCTAGAAACTAAATTCCACAGATTAAATTTACATCAACTATAAAAGGACCGTTAAGAATTGCCAAAAATAAAATACCCACAAGAAATTACCCCTAATTCTAGTACTATTTGTGAAGTACTGTATAACCTCCTGCTCACATATTCCAAACTCACTTAAGTAAACCTAATTCATAGCCCCCTCTCAGATGTCTCTTCTAAACTGAAGAGCCCAAACCTACTTAACCTTTCATTAAGGAGTCATTCTATTCTCTTTATAAATCTTGCCCTTATAGCAATACCGGAAAAGGTACCTTATCTATTTTGAGATGGCATGATCATAACTGCTCACAATATTCAAGGTCCTGCATTAGAGGTCCAGACAAATGCATTATAGAAACAGAAAATGATGGCAGATAAAGACCATACAGCCTTATCCAATCTACCTATCCATATAAACTAAGCAGCTTTGCAATCCCTTCTCCTCCCTCAGAGATCCTTTATATTTGTTCCTTACTCTACTGAATTAAGATTTAGTTCTCATCTCTACCATCTTCACTGGGAGGCTTTTCCACACAAGCATCAGCCCATCTTAAATATTTCCACAGATCACCTTTCACCTTCATCCTATGACTTTTCATTCCAGAGACACGCCGCCAACGATCAAAGAGCGATCGGCCCTTTAAAGCCGTGCGCCTGCACCTGGCGGGCCCGCGCCTGAGGGCCCTTTGGCGTGGCCCTTGGGCCCGGGGGCGCTCTGGCGTGATCTACCCTGCTCCTCCAAATCACTGTTGCTCCCTGGAACCAAGTAAGCACGACCGCTCCTCCGCCGATTGCCTGCTTAGAACTGCTACCCACTGTCTATATAGCACCACTTCCCTCTGCTTGCTTAGCATTGCTCCCATTGCCTACATCGTACTGCTACCCATTGCACTGCCACCTAATCGCTGCATAGAACCATTATCCATTGCTTATTCATTGCTTGTATATTATAGCTACCCATTGTTTGCACACTGTTGCCACCCATTGTTTGCATAGTATTGCAACCCACTGTTGCATTGAACTGTTATCCATTGCTGCTTAGTACTACTACCCATTGTTGCATACGGTTGCTACCCATTGTTGTATAGAACTGTTATCCACTGCCTATCCTCTGCTTGCTACCCACTGCCTGCTTGTCTGCCTATCAATTGCTACCCGCTGTTTTCCTAGATCTTGCTGCCCATTGCTTGCTCAGACCTTGATGCCCACCACCATGGCCCATCTCATTGTCGTCCTCTTCCATTATCCTCCCCAACTGCCTCCCCTCCTTCCAACACCCTCCCTCCTCTTCCCCCACCTTCCTCACTTCTCCCTCCACTCTGCCCCCTAGCCTAGCACCTACCCTTGAGCTTCTTCACACCATCCCCCATATTCAACCAGCCCCCCTCTTTTTAAGGCAACTCCACCCTCGCTTCCGCCGTAATCTCTCCACTATACCTCACTCTCTAATACTCCTTTCTCCTCTCATCTGGTAATATCAATATCAATCCCAACCCTGCCCCCCCCCCCCCCCCCCGATTTCCTTCTCACACTAAAAAAAAGTTCCTCACATACCCCATCTAATCTCATCCACATCCCACTCCTCCCTCCTTTCACCCTCCCGCATTCATCCCACAACCCATAGACATCAACTCCAACCCTACGCCCAAAAACAATCCCTCACATAACCTACCCGATACCATCAACTTACCCCTCATTTCCCCTCCCTCATGTCCCTCTTGGAGAGCACACTCACCCAGACACACCCTGCTCCCTCTAAATCTCAGCATTACCCTAGAAAGAGACCCCCACGCTACTCTGATAAGAAATCTACATGTAACTTATCCAACCTTATCAATATCCCCTCTCCTCCCCCCCTCCACTCTCCCATTTTCATGTGCCCTATGGAATGCATCCTCAGTCATTAAAAAATCCTCTTTTATTCATGACCTTTTCATCTCCAATGACCTACACCTTCTTGCCTTGACCGAGACCTGGCTCCCCCCAGACGACACTGTATCTATTGCCTTTCTCTGCTATGGTGGCTACCAATTCTCCCAGACACCTCGATCTACTGGTCGCAGTGGTGGCGTTGACCTCCTACTCTCTCGCTCCTGCCAATTCCAACCCCTCCTACCACCCCAATCACACTCCCTCTCCTCCTTCGAAGTCCACTCCACTCACCTCCTCTCACCACTGCCTCTCTGAATAGCTGTTATTTATCGCCCACCAGACAAATCCAAATCTACCTTCCTCACCGACCTTGACTGCTGGCTTTCTGGATCCCTCCTCCCCCACTCTTATTCTTGGCGATTTCAACATTCACATCGACAACCCCTCCAACCCCCATGCCTCAAAGTTCCTTGCTCTTACCTCCTCGTTCAACCTCCAACTTTGCTCCACTGCCCCCACACATCTACACGGCCACTGCCTTGACCTAATACTTTTCTCCAACTCCTCTCCTTCAAACTTCCGCAAATTAATCCTTCCCTCATCTGACCCATCATCTCTTAACATTTACTCTTCAACTTCCGCAGTCCCAACCTCATGCTGTCTCCTCTGACCTATTTAGAAACCTTCATAATATTGATCCCTGACTCTCGCCTCCACCATCTCTCCATCTCTTTCCGCCATCTTATCCTCCAACTCCGTCGACGAGGCATTATCCTCAGCCCTTGACAGTCTTGCCCCTCCAACCCCACGTCTTGTCAAACGATCTACTCCCCAACCCTGGCTTTCACCCACAATCCGTTACCTATGCATCTGTGCCCATGCTGCCAAATGAGCCTGGTCCAAATCCCACTCCCCAGAAGACCTTCTACACTTCAAATTCATGCTTGGCTCCTTCTAGTCAGCCTTAGCACTTGCCAAACAAGATTACTACATCCATCTGACCAACTCCCTTGCCTCTGATCCTCACCGTCTCTTTAATACCCTCAACTCTCTCCTCAAGGTCCCCCCGCCCCCGATCCCACCCTCTCTTTCTGCCCAAACCCTAGTCGACTACTTCCATGACGAAATCCACAAGATTACCCTCCAATTCCCTACCCCCTTTCTCCATCCACAATCCCTCTGCCACCCTCTCTTCCTTCCCTCCGATCTCTGGAGGAAGAAACTGCACTCCTTCTGTCCTCCTCCAAACCCACTACCTGTTCATCAGACCCTATCCCCACCCATCTCCTACGTTCCATCCCCCTTACCATTGCCCCCTCTATCACTCATATCCTCAACCTCTCACTCTCCACTGCAACTGTCCCCGTTGACTTCAAACATGCTGATGTCACACCCCTCCTCAAGAAACCCTCACTTGATCCCACATGTCCCTTTAACTAATCAACCCATCTCCCTCCTTCCCTTCATATCCAAACTATTAGAACATGCAGTCCGTCGCTGCCTCAACTTCCTCACCTCCCAGGCCCTCCTCGACCCACTTCAATCCGGCTTCCATCCCCTACACTCCACTGAAACGGCACTCACAAAAGTCACAAATGACCTGTTCCTGGCTAAATCCAAGGGCCTCTATTCTATCCTCATCCTTCTTCACCTTTCTGCTGCCCTTGACAACGTTGACCACGACCTTCTCCTCATCACCCTCTCCTCACTTGGCTTCAAGAAGTCCGTACTATCCTGGTTCTCCTCCTACCTCTCCCATCGCTCATTCAGTGTATGCTCTGGTGGCTCCTCCTCCTCCCCTACCACGCTCCATGTAGGTGTACTCCAGGGTTCTGTCTTGGGTCCCCCTCCTCTTTTCTCTCTATACCCAAGGCCATGGCTTTCAGTACCATCTCTATGCCGATGACTCCCAAATCTACCTCTCTACACCTAATATTTCTCCGGCAACCCAGTCCAAGAGCTCTGCCTGTCTTTCAGAGATCGCTGCCTGGATGTCCCATCGACTTTTGAAATTGAACATGGCCAAGACTGAACTCCTTGTCTTTCCATCTAACTCCTCCCCCCCACTTCCCCCTCTCTCAATCCATGTGGATGGATCTACTATCCTTCCAGTTCCCTCGGCCCGCAATCTAGGTGTTATCTTTGACACCTCTCTCTCCTTCTCCGCTCATATCCAGCTTGTAGCCAAGACCTGCCGCTTCTTTCTCTACAACATCAGCAAAATCCACCCCTTCCTCTCTGAACACACTACCAAAAACGCTTATCCACCCTTTAATCTCCTCTTGCCTCGATTACTTTAACCTACTCCTCGCTGGTCTTCCTGTGAGCCACCTCCTTCCCCTTCGATCTATACAAAATCGCACTGCTCGACTAATCTTCTGCCAGCCTCGCCATACCCATATTACTCCTCTTCTCAAGTCGCTTTACTGGCTCCCTGTCCAGTTCCGCATCCAATTCAAGCTTCTCCTGCTGACCTATAAATGCATTCACTCTACGGCCCCTCAATACCTCTTATCTCGCCCTACATCCCCTCATGAAATTTGCGCTCCGCTAACAAATCACTTCTATCAATGCCTTTCACCTGCACCGCGAACTCCCGACTGCGCTCCTTTCACCTTGCTGCACCTTACGCCTGGAACAGTCTACCTGCGTCTGTGCGCCAGGCATCCTCCCTGGCCCTCTTCAAATCCAGGTTGAAGACCCACCTCTTCACTGTTGCATTCAGATCCCGACTCCTTCCTCATCTTAACCCTAACCCCCGTCAACATTTACAACCAAACTACAGACCAAACTGCACCACACCGTACCCTGCGTACAACCGATTAATGCTTTGTACTGTCTTAACTAATGTACTGTTCTAACTAGATTGTAACCTCCGATGAGCATTACTGATGGGCAGGGACTGTCTCTTGTATGTTGGCTACCTTTTATAGGTTAGCTGTGCAGCGCTGCGTGCATGGCACTTTATAAGTGCTGAATAGTAGTAGTAGTAGATCCCTTCCAAATGGAAGGAGCCCATCTCCTCCTTTCCTGCCTTCCCTCACAAATAGAGATCTCTATGTATCTATTTCCCCATATGCTTTATGATGAAGACCAATGACCATTAGTAGCTACCCTTTGGACCAATTCCATCTATTTATATATCTTTTTTATAGGAGCAGGCTCCAGAATTGTACATAGTACCCCAAATGAGATCTGAGACTTATACCAAAGGCACTATCACCTTTTTTCTCCTGGTCATTCCTTCTTGATGTAGAAAGCAAGCTAAAAGGAAAATCTCAAGTGAAATCACTGCACTAATCCACCATGCAGTGGGCATGCTAATCACAAGCAAAATACTACATTTTTAATTGTCAATGTAAAAACATTGCACTGAAACTTCAAGAGATTTTTTAAATCATCTTAACACTGCATCTTACACTAGCTTTAGGCAGGCGTAAAGATGCAGCAGGTAGCAAGAGATCACTTGAGGCGAAGTTTAGCAGGTCAGCTCAGATCATCATTGAAAGGCAGATCCGATCACATGTTTGCAGCCTCCCAACCATGAAACTCCCTTAATATCCTTAGTGGCCCCTAACCCTTATCCACCTCCCCATGCTGTGGCACCCTAGGATGCATCACAGGGGTCAATCTGCCATAAGGCATTTTTTGCCTTATATGGCAGGATGCACTGCACATGATCAGGTGCTGCCATTTTCAAAGATGGTGGCACAGGGGCAGAAGCGTATGGGCATGACTCCTGCCCTTCCCCAACAATTAAGGTACCAGGAAGAGGGTGCAGTAGGGGCTACCAGACCACCAGTGATATTAAGGTGGCTTTTGGGGAGGGGGGATGGGAATATGTTATCAGCTAAGGAAGTGGAGACCCTTAAAGCAGAGTGTGTCCACTGTCTGGAAAAGACTACTCTGGAGCGGTAGTCTTCACCTCTCAAGGTCCAGGCCATAAGAGAAAAGGGAAATGGAATCTTCCAATACCAGGAGCCCCTGCTGCAGGAGACTAGTCTTCTGAAGGAGCAGGAGCGAGGACCCACCTACAGGCTCAAGAGATCTGCATACCATGATCTGCATTGCCACTCTAGAGCCACTAGAATTACCAGGCCCTGGTGGGATGAACATCTGCACAGCAGCCAGCCACCAAGGGCCAGGGAGGAAGGTATACAGAAACCTCCTGGGGCCACTTCTGAAGTAGAGTATCCAAGCCTACTGTCCATGGTTCTTCCTGTGGCTGATAAATTTCTCCAACTTAACATTCTGAGTGGCCACCAAGTCAAATACGAGAGGCCCCACCTCCGCATTATGAGGCTGAATGCATGCAGGTTCAGCTCCCATTTACTAAGATCCAAGGAGTTCTGACTCAAGAAGTCAGCTTGTACATCGTCAGTGCCTGCTATATGGCCCACAGAAGATGCTCTTCTTCCCAAGGGTACAGCTCGGCTATCTCTAGAGCCACTCCAACTTAGATTCCCACGTTACATGCAGTCATGTGCTACAGCAGTGGCTCTGTCTAAGAACAAATGGAAATATTTTCTAATGTTGCTTCTAGTCTGCCTCTGGGAGCCTCAGACTGAGAGGTACTGTTCTAGGGTGGTGTTTTCCAACCCCAATTGGATTTCAGGATAGCTATAATACATATGCATGAGATGAGATATTAACATATACTGAAGACCACATACGTGCAACTTTTTCGCATTAAATCAAGGCTATCCTAAAAACTAGATTGATTAGACATGCCTCCAGTACTGGTTTGGTTAGGAAATATTGGTTCCCCAAGCTTGTCCTGGGGGCTCCCAGTCAGCTGGGTTTCAAAGGCAGTGCACGCTACCTCTCATGAATATTCAATTATGGGTATGCTGAAAACCTGACTGACTGGGAGTCCACCAGGACAGTTTTATGTTTAAATTATTTTTATTGAATCAAATACAAACAAACATTCACCCCTGACTCGCAGAACACTTACGCAATGTCAGGAGATTCAATACACTGATAATACAATTGCATAACAGGTCATTTCCAGTTTCTAGAATCAATCCCCCCCCCCCCCATGGCAGACACAGAAGATCATCATCAGATAACCATCTGAATGCTCTACAGTGGAGGAATCGGTACCTCCTCATCTTTCATCTTCAGCCCTCACCACACCCATATAAAGTGCATATTATAAGAAATTAACAATCTGAGCAGGGAGGTTTGGTAAGAAGTATAGACACAGCAGAACCAGAGAATAGAACAGGAGAGATCCAAGGGCAGCACAGGGCCTATAACAACACACAGTTCAGGACCGTACTACACCCTTGGGGAGTGTGACTGAATATAAAGGTTCCCAGATAGCCATAAATTTCCACGTCATGAAGTGGAGCCCTGAGCAGCAATGTTTTCCATTTGCATCAGTTTGTGGAGACTATTCTGCCATGCCCAATAGGCTGTGGGTTCTGGATCTAGCCATGTCCGCAATATACTTCCGAGACCCAGCAAACAGGCCTTACATACAATTTCGCTCCCCGGCCTTTCACAGTTAGTCCTGCTGGGTCCCCAAGCACCAGTCCCTCCACCTTGAACAGTATCACCTGCTGTAGCACATTGGATAGCATGTCTGGCAGAAATGCTCAAACACCATCCCAGAAAGCTTGCATTTGAGGGCATCCCCAAAATTGATTTTATTTATTTTAGACAGTTTTTCTATACCGCCGCTTCCAACGATCAGGCACGGTTTACATCGAACAAAAATTTTGTTACAAAGAACATATTAAACTATGATACAAAGAACTATTTACATGCCAGATAAATACATGTACTGTAAAATAGTGATATCAGTGACTTAACTATTTACAATATTGTTAAACAGTGTAGGAGGTACAGAAGAGTATTATTGCCTGGGGAGAATAATATAAGTGAGAGGTTTTATTTTGTTGGCTGGAGAGGGGGTTAATGGGAAGTGGGTACGTGAGTGGGAGTGGAGGTATTATAGTATTCAGTGACGAGTATAGTTTTTAATTCCTTTCGGAAAGTCTGCATGTCCTTGATAGATCTTATATAGTCAGGGAGGGAATTCCAAAGGGTGGGGGCTGTGTACCTGAAGGCTCTATTGCTAGTAGTATGTTTGGTTTTGTGTATGAAGGGGGTAATGATAGGAGATTCTGGGTACCTTTTCTCCTACTTCTGATATTGGTTTGTGCATGAATCATGGTAGATAAGTGAGGGGGAGATACTGTTGTGCAATTTGAAGGTGGTGACTATCTGCTTGTATTTTTTCCTGGCTGCTATGTGTAGCCAATGGAGATTATAAAGTATTGGGGTAATGTGGTCAGTGAGGCTTGCCCTGGAGATAATCCTGACAGCTACATTCTGGGCCAGTTGGAGTGTAGAGTTTTTTTGGGGAGACTTTGTAAGAGACTATTGCAGTAGTCCAAGTGAGGTGTAAAGCATGGACTACTGTTCTAAAGTCCTGGGGTTCGAGGAATGGCCTAAGGTGTTGTATGGTATTTAGTTTATAGAATATCGTTCTGGTAGTTTTTTTCTTTTTAATTTAGATGCTAGATGTTCTGCTATGGATTATGGGTTAATAGGTGTGCTATTTGTCTGGTTTACATGGGGTTTGGATAGAATTTTTACAATTTTGAATAGCTCTCTCGGTCGTTGGATGGCTTTGTTAAGAATAGTGGAGTGGTGGTTCTTTGCCTTCAGAATTTCTTCTTTATATGTATTAGTGCTGTGTTTTAGAGTTCCTTATTTTCAGAAGTTTTCTTGGATCTCCATTTTTTCTCTAGCTTACAGAGGATTTTCTTGAGGTTGCGTATCTCTTGGGAAAACTATTTTTCAGGCGGCCTTCTATAAGTTCTACAGATGGGTGATGTGATTTGCTAATTATTGTATTCCAGTTTGCTATTGTATCAAGGTCACATATGTGTGTATTTAGATTATGGTTAACCTCAGTCAGGACGGCATTTTTGTCAAACTGTTTAAATAGTGGTATGTGTTGGAGTGTGTTAGTAGATGTCATGGGGCATCGAGGAATCGTACTAGCTACTTTTAGGATGAAGTGATCTGACCATGGCATCTGGTTGGTGGTTGGGTAGGAGAAATTAGGGTGCATAGTTAGGGATTTGGTGATGAAACAGGGTACCACGGTCTGCCAAACACTTGAAGTAGTCCCCAGCGGCCACCAAGCCAGTCACCTGGGCTCGCACAGGAGAGAAAAAAAAACTTGCAGGATAACCTTGCACAGGAGTCTCAAAGAGTAACACCTCAGTGGTGACCTGGGGTACTCGTCAGGCAGCCTGTAAAAAGAGTATCCCCACTCCAGCCCGCTCCAAGCACAGCATTCCACCGTTGTGCCAGTTCGTGGTGGTGGTTCTGCTGTACCACGGTTGCCCAGGCCTTACACATACATGACAGCAACAGGCGCTCTCATTTATCTCAAAGAACATTGCCAACCTATCCACAAAGGTCGGCCCCACCACTTCTCTCTGTAGCATCTGTATGTAATGTTTTACCTGCTGGAGTACAAAAGCACTGCTAGGAGCAATCTGGTGCTTCTTCACCTGATCTTCAAGAGACAAACTGGTTTTCCTGGATAAGGATCTGGGAAACATGGACCAGGCCCTGCTGCTCCCACAACCAAAACTGCCTGGAAAGATCTCCTACAGGGAGCTCTTCGTTACCACAGAGACGTAGTAGACCCAAGGGTTCGGGGGCCTGTGCTACGCTCCCTGCAGTGGCCTGACCAATGGGCTCACACAGAGCAACGGTGGCAAACACAACCAAGAGGCATGTAGCACATACACTGGATGTAGAGCCCCCAGGAGTTCATGCTCCAAAAGCAAAAGGGGTGCAAGTTGCCATCTGGTAAAGCCAGTTGCGAATATGGCATAAGAGAACTTAAGTTATATTGATCTAGGTTGGTTACACCTCCATGTTCTACCCTTCCCAAGAGACGAGTAAAGGAGATGCGTGGGCAATGACTCCGCCATAAGTGGCGGCCCAAATTGCATCGCCATACACGTATATCCGTCAACAGCCGCACCTGTAGTAAATACAACCATCTGGGGGAAGAATGACATTTTGTAGAGCGCAATTCACCCCAAGAGCAATAATGGCAGGTTCTGCCAGTGTTGCAACTCTTCTCTTTCCTTACATAATAAGGGTATGACATTGAGTTGATACAGTTACGACAGGTCAAATGGGACCTGCACCCTCAAGTACTTAAAGATCCGGTTGACAATTTCAGGGGGAATGGGCCCAGCCAACTGCTTAGTAACTGCAGGTCAAGGTGCACAGTCTCGGACTTACCCATACTAAGCTTCAATCCAGAACAAGCCCCAAAAAGCATCCAGCAGAGCCATTAGGGATGTCTGAGGGTTTCACAAGTGTACGAGGGATATCATCTGCATATGCTTCAATCTTGAACTATAAGTGCCCTACTTTGACTCCCTCAATCCATAAATCCCTCTGTATCATGCATAATTGCTGTTCTTTTGTTTTTTGGAACCTCTGTGGGGACAGGGAGCACTCCTGCCGGGTGCCATGCCCCAGGCAGAAATATTCATTAACCTGCCCATTGGTTACCATGGCCGCAAGAGGTAAACTACAGGAGTTTCAAGGCCTATAGAAAAAGCCCATTTAACCCAAACATTCAAGGACTTCAAAACAGAAATTGCCAATCCACCAGATCAAAAGCTTTTTAGCATCAAAACTAATCAATAGTGAGTTCTGACTATCTGCCTGACTGGCTGCCAGTGAGGTCACCTCCCAGCACAGATTTAACATGGGATGCCTATCTCGTACAAATCCTACTTGAATTTAATGAATTAGAGTGGACATAATACAAGTCAAGCGATTAGCCCATATCTTGGCAAGGAGCTTGTTGTCACAGTTAAAGTGCATTGGCTAGCGCGCACACCAGAACCCACACAGCAGTCAGGGTCTCCCCTCATGCAAGAGCACACAAAAAGGGTCAATTTACCAGCCTCATGGGATATGAGGGTCTCATTAACTCACACGCATATCCCCCAGTCACCAGTTCACTCTTCTGCCCTCCCATGGGAGCACCCATATTTATGCAACGCCACACACTCATCCCAATCACATCAGAAACAAGCGTGCAGAGCGACATCCCAAAGGGACCATACCTCTCCAGAGTGGATCCCAATGGGCCTCTGCCCCGGCAGAGCAGAGAAAAACACTCCAGCAACACCATGGCCAGCTAAACGCTGGCCCAGGGGACTGCCATCTAGCAATGAGCAAGAAGACACTAGCCATCAACTAGTCCAATTGTGATGTGCGTACCACTGAGCTTTCTATATGGCCTCCAACAAATCACACATTGCCAGAAAGCCATGTGTCCCCAAACTTCAGAGTGGCAGTCCCGAGGAGGCTCTCCGCTGCCATACTGGCCATAACCCATGCAACAACCAAGGGTCTTTCCTTGCACCACAGCATATCTGAAAGGACAGCTGGGAAACCGGCTGGTACTTGGTAGATCTCTCTCTTTTGCTTTAACAGATACCTAAGCTCCACGAACAGAACAATGGCTGGGAAAAATCGTATTGCTAAAGCTGTTGCCCCCGTTACAGCTTCTGCCTCGGTCCAAACGCCAGTTGAAGGACCGGTTCCATGTGCAGGGTGCCTGCATGCTGAAGCTCTGAGGAAACAAGTGGAGAAACTCAGAGGAGGTGGCGAGGCTGAGGAGCATTCAAGACAGTGAGAAGTACATTGATGAGATACTTCTTGCAGCAACCAAGCTCTCCAGCAGAGGAGAAGATGGGTGCCAACAAAATGTCCATGGTTGGACACAAGTCACCAGAGCCTGCAAAATCACCAATCCAACTTCTCCAGCCCTTGAATTGAAGAACCATTATGCAGCCCTGGAAGTGGAGGAGGTGAAAGCATCCCTGGAAAGGGAAGAACCAGAGCTCAAGTACCCCAAAGTTGCAGAATCAGTAACCACAAGGAAACGAAGGGTGGTGGTTGGAGACTCTCTTCTGAGGGGTACTGAGGCATCCATCTGCCGACTAGACTTGATGTCCAGAGAGGTATGCTGTCTGCCTGGTGCCAAAATCCAAGATGTTACGGAGAGTTTGCCGAGACTCATCAAGCCCACTGACTATTACTCAATGTTGCTAATCCATGTTGGAACAAATGATACTGCCAGGTATACCTCAGAACGTATCAAAAGTGACTTCATGGCTCTGGGACAGAGGGTGAAGCAGTTAAGTGCACAGGTGGTGTTCTCTTCAATCCTCCCTGTTGAGGATAAAGGCCAAGGCAGAGAGGCTCGCATCCTGGAGATGAATGCATGGCTACATGGATAGTGCCATCGAGAGCGTTTTGATTTCCTAGACCATGGGATGCTGTTCCAAGGGTTGCAGAGCAGAGATGGCCTCCATCTGTCCAAGAAAGGTCAACGCGTCTTCAGTAGTAGACTGGCTAATCTACTGAAGAGGGCTTTAAACTAGATTCGTTGGGAATGGGTGAAGAAAGCCCCCAGGTAAGTGAAAGCCCTCAGGTAGGTGATACATTAAATAACTTTATGGAAATGGGTAACAGGGGTAACATATGGAAAGCAGTGTGTATAAATACCCGTAGCATGGGAAATAAGATCCCTGATGTTGAAGCTTTGGTGGGAGTGGCTGACTTGGATTTAGTGGCAGTTACAGAAACATGATTCACAGAAAACCATGATTGGGATGTAACTATACCTGGCTATACTTTATTCAGAAAGGACAGGGTAGGAAGTAGGGGAGGAGGAGTGGCACTACATGTAAAAACTACTATTAAAGTTTTGGAATTACAGAGCTTAAAAGGGAGAGGGGAGGCATTGTGGGTTAAACTAGAAAGAGGGAAAGAGAAATCTATTTACATTGGTGTGATATACAGACCTCCCTCACAAGAGGAAGAGATGGACAGAGTTAATTGAAGACATGTGCAGCATTGCTAGGAAAGGGGAAGTGCTACTGATAGGAGATTTCAATATGCCAGATGTTGATTGGCACATTCCTGCTGCAGTATCATCTAGAAGTAAGGAGATCCTGGATTCTCTACAGAGAGAACTATTCAGGCAATTGGTAACAGACCCCACACGTGAAGGGGCCATACTGGACTTGGTGCTTACCAATGGTGAAAGTGTTTCTGATGTTGTAGTGGGAGATCATTTTGCATCCAGTGATCACCAGATGGTGTGGTTCAGTATTAGGACTAGGGCTGTTAGAATCCATTCAAAGGCGAGGATCTTAGACTTTAGGAAGACTAACTTTGCGAAGATGGGCCAATACCTCAGGGAGTCGTTAGTTGGATGGGAACAGCTGAGGGACGTAGAAAAAAAACTGTGGGAAAAACTGAAAGGGGATATTTTAATGGCAACCAACCTTTTTGTTAAAATGGTAAATAAAGGTAAAAGGAAAAGGAGACTGCTATGGTTTTTGAAAGAAGTAGCTGAAAAAGTGAAGAAAAAGAGGGAGGCCTTCATGAAATACAAGAGATCACAGAGAGGAAGACAGGCATCTGTATTTGGAAAAACTTAGAGAAGCTAGCAAAGTAGTCAAGAAGGCAAAGATTCAAAAGGAGGAGGAAATAGCCAATGCAATAAAATGGGGGGATAAGACATTTTTCAGATATATTAGTGAGAAGAGGAAGGGCAAGAGTGGTATTGTCAGACTCAAGGGTGCAGGGGAGGAATATGTAGAAGCTGATAAGGATAAAGCAGAATTGCTTAACAAATATTTTTGTTCTGTGTTCACAGATGAAGAACCAGGAGCAGGACCTCAGAAAACACCCACAAATAGGAACAGAGGCAAAGGACATCTTGAACAATTTTCAAAAGACTGTTTGTGAGAAACTCTCTCAAAGTAGACAAAGCAATGGGACCGGATGGGATACACCCGAGAATACTGAGGGAACTTGGGGACGTTCTAGCAGCTCCACTGACTGACCTTTTCAATGCCTCGGAGTCGGGAGTGGTGCCAAAGGACTGGAGAGAGGCTCATGTGGTGCCTTTACACAAAAGCGGAAGTAAGGATGTGGTTGAAAACTACAGGCCAGTTTAACTTCGGTGGTGAGTAAATTATTGGAAACGCTGCTGAAAGAGAAAATAGTGAAGTTTCTGGTGTCCAGCGGATTACAGGATCCGAGGCAGCATGGATTCACCAGAGGCAGGTCTTGTCAGACAAATCTGATTGATTTCTTTGACTGGGTGACCAGGGAGTTGGACCGAGGGACAGCCCTAGATGTGGTGTATTTAGATTTCAGTAAAGCCTTTTACACTGTTCCTCACAGGCGACTTATAAACAAACTGAGCACCCTAGGGATGGACCCTAAAGTTACTGCTTGAGTTAGAAATTGGTTGGGTGGGAGGCGACAAAGAGTACAAGTAAATGGAGCTCACTCTGAGGAGAAGGATGTTATCAATGGTGTGCCCCAGGGATCTGTCCTTGGTCCGATTCTTTTTAACATCTTTGTTAGTGATATAGCGGAAGGGCTTTCAGGTAAGGTTTGCCTCTTTGCGGATGATACCAAAATCTGCAATAGAGTAGACACCCATGAAGGTGTAGATAACATGAGGAGGGATCTAGCTAAGCTTGAAGAATGGTCTAGAATTTGGCAGCTGGGATTTAATGTTAAAAAATGTAAGGTCATGCATTTGGACTGCAGCAATCCAAGGGAGCAATATAGTATAGGGGTGAAGTACTTTTGTCCACTAAAGAGCGGGATCTAGGCGTGGTTGTGTCTGATGATCTTAAAGTAGCTTAACAGGTAGAAAAGGCGACGGCAAAAGCTAGAAGGATGCTTGGGTGCATACGGAGAGGAATGGCTAGCAGAAAAAAAGGAGGTGATAATGCCTCTGTATAAGTCTTTGGTGCGACCTCATTTGGAGTATAGTGTGCAATTCTGGAGACCGCACCTTCAAAAGGATGTGAACAGGATGGAGTCGGTGCAGAGGGTGGCTACTAAAATGATTAGTGGTCTTCATTATAAATCATATGAGGACAGACTGAAGGATCTTAATATGTACACCTTAGAGGAAAGGCGGGATAGAGGTGATATGATTGAGATGTTTAAATACCTCCATGGCATAAATGTACAGGGAGAGAGCCTCTTTCAATTGAAAGCAAGTTCTGCTACGAGGGGACATGGGATGAGGTGAAGGGAGATAGATTCAGGAGTGATATGCGGAAATATTTCTTTATGGAAAGAGTAGTGGATCCGTGGAATAGCCTCCCAGTGGAGGTGGTAGAGATGAGGACAGTAACTGAATTCAAAAAAGCATGGGACAAACACAGAGGATCTCTAAAGGTAAAAAGGGAACTGTTGTAATTATGGAAGGACAGACTAGATAGGCCATGTGGTCTTTTTCTGTCGTCATATTTCTATGTTTCTATATCAAGTGTCAATTTCCACACCTAGGGTGTATCAGCACGCCAGGCTCAACCCCCACACATACCAGGTTCACCTCATTCCCTCATACTACATTGCTATACACATGCTCATGCCAGCCATGCCACTCATGTCACATTATGAAATCATCACCTTCTTAAGAAGGGGCTTCAGCGAGCAGCAAACTCAAAGAAGAAACAGAAAAAGGTCTAAAAGTGTGCTGCCTGCTCAGATGTAGGTTCAGGCACATATTGTCCATCAGAATTGATATCAGCCATAAGGCCCCATAGTGTCTGGTCCCAATAACCGTGATCTGCTCCTATGCTGTGTCAGCCAGTGCAGTGACATCTCCAATGTGTGTTTCGGCTGCAGACACCTCCTCGAACACAATGGTATACCATTATGGAGAATCCGAAGGCGAGCTGGGTACTGTAGGGTAAATTTGATTTTCAACTCAGACAAAGTTTTGAAAGCCCTTCAGCCTTAACGCAAAGTCACAGAAGAGTCTTGAAAGATCAAAATGTTTCTACCATTGTGTTTCAGTGGTCCATAGCAGGCAGGACCTTGTCCTTTTGGGGAAAATTCAGGAATCTGGCTAAGACCACATGCATTGATCATTTTCTCTGTGTTGTCCCAGATGATGCACCCGCTATAGTATCAGAGGCCCACAGTCAGAACCTAGATTTAGCTGGATCAGTAGTAAGGTTTCTAGGAACCCTCAGAGCTTGGAATCTGCTACAGTTTCACCAATGCCGACAAAGCGTTAAGTTGTTCTGGCGGCTCCCATTTTCTAAATCTTAAAGTTTGTCATCCTGCTGCTCCACAATCTTCCTAAGGGCCACCAATTCTCATCTTCCATCTGTGCCATCCACAACTCCGCTCCCTGTATCCTGCTACCAAACCCCTCCAAAGTCTGTATGACTACATCCAATTTCTGAGTTAATGCCTCGAAGTGCTCCACTAATGCCCCCTACTATTGCTGCGATAACATCCTCCACCAACACAGCAGAATGTGGGGAGGGAGGAGAGTGGGGCCCGTCTGCCATCTTGGCTCCACCAGTTGCGGCCTTCTCAGTCTTTACAGGCAGATTTCATCACCGTCTTGAGTTCTAAGCTGCACCAGATTAGAGGAGTGTGTTTAGCAGTACTTCATACAGAGAGTCAAAGTTGGGGGAAACACGATCTGCAAAAAACTGAGACATCGAGGGGGATAGTTCCCCAGAGAGTCGGCAGCACATACCCGCCTGCTCTCAGCACATCACGTGACCTTCCACCGGGACAGTTTTAAAACCACCACTCTAGAGCACTTTCCTGTGAACAAGGTTTGAGGTTTTTGTCCAATTTGAAACACCTCAAAGTAATTGACTAAATATTGTGTAACCATTCCAAAATGTATCCTTAAACATGTTACTCCATAACCCACCTTTAACACTGTCACAGGGTCAGCCCCATAGAAACTCAATGCTGAGCAATACTATATTCAAGAATCCGAGTTTAGCGCTTGAAAATGGCTTTTGATCTTCAGGCCAGCCATTGCTACGTTAATGCTTCTCAACCTTCTCCTGGAGGCATACCTAATCAGTCAGATTTTCAGATCACCATAATAAATACGGATAAGTAGTCTGCATATACTGAAGACTCGCCGTGTGCGAATCTCTCATACACATAGTCTCTGCGCTCAGCAAACCTGAAAACCCAACTGGTTAGGTGTACCTCCAAGAAAGTGTTGAGAAAAACTGTGGTAAGGTATTTAGGATAGACTATTCATAGCCCCCAGTGCAGTCATCATTGCACAATAGTAGCCAGGCTCTGAAGAAAGAATCTGTGGACCCTGGCCTATAATGAATGACACTAATAGAGTTGGAAAAAAATGAATGAGAGGGGATATGAAAAAGGTTTGTTAAATCATGAATAGTGTGTGTTAGATTTACAAGAACTGGTTATTCATCCATTCAAATAGCAGCATTAGTACTAGGGGATAATTCATGAAACTGCTAGCAGTCTAAAACTTAATAAAATGGAATTCCACAATTGAAATGCAAAAGTTGTTGCTGGAAAGATGTGGTGAAAGTCAGTAATGTACTATAACTAGATTTTAAAAATGTTTAGACAAGCCCATTAAGAATTATCAGGTAGACTTGGGGATTTGCAAGATCTTACTTCTGGCAGTGAGCAGCAGGGAATGGATTTCCCCTTTGGGATCGCCTGCGGACAGCCAAGTAACCTGGACTGGTCACTACTGGAGTAGGAAGCTGGGCTCCTTCAACCATTTGTCTGACCCAGCATGACATTTTATGTAGATATGGGGAAGGGAAGTGCTGGGACATCTCCAGATAATTGTGAATGAAGGTTTGTGGTGCTGAAGCACTGGTTCTGACTGAGCTGGGAATGCAAAACGGTAAAAACAAAATTGCTAAACCACTAAAAACAGTATCTGTAGATGAGAGCAAAAATAGGAAATGCTCATTTGGGTACATATTACACTGTGATACTGTAATAAGTCCTCAACCCGATGAATACACTCACACTCTACTTAGACAAAAAATATGAACACTCATGAACTCCTTCCACGTACTATTAAGTATAAATAATCCCAAATGCATGCCAATATTCAGCCCAGATTATGCTCAACTAGCAAGCAGCACCTGTGATCACCATCCAACCAATTCTAAGATCACCTTCATTTACTCCTAACAGATAACAAGGTCACGCTTTTGAGGCCTTTCCTCCATTTTAAAAGCTATGGCTAAAGTCTTGGGCTCATGAAGACTAGAGAGAGTAAGGGAGGAAGGTGGTAAACCATGCTTGTTTCTAGTATCATATTATTCATTCATTGTTTTAATATGTCCAGTTTATTTGCTTGCTTTACACACCCATAGCCACAACCATCTCAGATGAAGTCTCAATCACTCTACAGCTACACCAGCAGGAACAGGAAACGTGTCACACTCAGAACCACCCAGGGAGGTTACAAACGCAACAGGTTTATCCAAGCAGGCATGCTCTTCCAAAATGCTGTCTCAATTATGCTCTATGGTCACATTTAATCTTTACATTGAAAGCAGAACTAGAAGTCTGCATGCCAGTCTGAATGCACAATTCTTAGCTAGTACTTTTGACAAGTATTTAAAATTTATTTAACATTTCTTATATACCGCCTTTCATGATATCAAGGCGGTTTACATTGAACAAACTGAAATTACATTGAACAGGGCATTATAACTTGGAGATAACTATTTTACAGGGAACATGGGCTATGGAGGGTTAAGTGGCTTGCCCAAGACCACAAGGAGCACCTGTGAGACTAGAAATCCCAGTCCTTCCGGCCCAAGGTTGCTGTCCTCTGGGCCTGCAGGCCTGAAGTACCTTGCCCCAACCACTAGGCCACTCCTCCACTCCATTCCATAAATATTTAGGTCTTCAAGTCTCTTCTCATAAGGCTTCTGTCGCAAGCTCCAAATCTAAAGTGTTTTTGTATTTGCTGATGCCAAAGCTAAACTGATAGTGATTATTGCTAAAAGTAGCTTGTGCATAAACATGTATTTCCCAAATTCACTCTTTTCTCCATTTCTACAAAAAAGACAAAAGTACTTTCCAAAAGCTACCACCTGCTGTAGAAGATAGTATTCAGCCTCTCTCTGGTTAGGATTAAGTTACCACGGGCAGCTGGGATGTTTTGGGGTTTTTTTAAAGTTCCACTGTGCTTTACCCATTTATATCCAGATACTGGCTGGTCCAACCCCAGGAGGGTTATTTGAAGACAGGGCCAGCTTAACTGTTAGGAAAATTAGGCTGTGGCCAGGCAGGCAAGGCAGTTGTAGCTAAAATAAAAGTTATAGATCCTGGCAGACAGGCAACTGAAGTAACTAGCAGCATCAATTTTTGCTAGCAGGGAAGCTAGGTTATTTGAAAATTATCAATTTACCTGGATACATAGCCATTTACCGGGATACATGCCTTTTAGAAATTGTCCCGCATTAAGTTAAACATACAAAGCCAAAGTTCAAAATTTAAAACTATGGAGTCCATTTATGCATTTTTAAAGGATTGTTGCGGAATGGGTGATTTTGGGATGACTATCGAGTTTAGTTATGAAAACCTGGGCGGCTCGAAGCTGAATGTTCGCCTAGGCTAGGGCGTGAAGTTCCCTTACTGGCCCTGCTCAAGGACCTATGTAGGAAAAGTTTTCTACTATTCTGCGACTGTGAGGTTAAAAACAAAGCTTCCTAAATCAGGGAATGACCCCACTTTAAGAGCTGGGACAGCAACGAGAGCACCAGTAGTTGTGGGAGCAAAGCGCCTGCCTGCCTCCCGGTGTTCCCACCCCCGCCCCAGAGCCAAGGGAAGCAACCAACATAAAGGAAAGAGCAGCGCATGTGGCAAGGGCAAGACCGAGACCTTGTGGCACCAACTGGAAACGCACAGGGAGACTTCTCCGCACACTCGCGTAGGATTTGCTTACTCACGCTAGGTATTCGCGCTGCATCCCGGCATCCGAACGCAAAACAAGCAAATGTCCAGAAAACAAGCCACAACTGGTTTTAGTCTTGACTGCATCCTAAACGTCTGAATCAATCAATAATATTTCCCTTAGATTAAAGCAATTCAGTAATCCTGTTCAGTTCATCCAAATGTGCATTTATTTTTCTGAATTAAAGAAAAAAAAACGAGCGCCAGATTTACATGCAATGTTATGGAAACATTACATTTCAGTTAGGGGGACAACTCGACGAAGCAAAGTAGGAGAAAATGCAGAAAAATAGCAACAGGACCCCCCCAAAGGCCACCGCCGATCAATTTAAACACTCTAAACCCAAGAAGAGAGTAAGTGGCAGAGAGCAAGACGCTGCTAGTAAAGGCAGATCGCCTAGTCCAGCTAGCAGGCCACACGCCGATTAGGCACTTACAGCAACTTTGTCTAACCTCGCGCTCCTGCATCCGACCGCTACACCATCCAACTCGGGCAACTTCTGAGTCGCAGCAGCTCTCTGCAGCGCCGCCCCAACCTCAAGCCTCCCTAGGGCGGCCCCAGCCCCGCGCGCAGCAACCTCCCAGGTCTCCGCCCAGCCCGGCTCTCGATTGGGCCAGGGCGCTGTCAATAATCTGCCTGGGGGCAGGGTACCGAGAAACCACTGCGGCACTCTTGCTTTTAGGTATTTGCAGATGTGAGAACCGCTGCATATGAGGGAGAAGCTGCTTTTTTTTTCTTCCTGTAAAGTGAATGAATCATGCTGAAACATATCACATAGCTAATAATGTTAGCAGAGCCGGTCAAGGATATTGGATGCCTTAGGACAGTGAACCTTCAGCCTTATGCCCTCCCCCCTTCACCCCCCCCCCCCCAAGATTTTAATAAACTCTACCATCATGACCATTCCAAATTCCAATATTTCCACTTCTCCCATAACAATCCTATAAAAACTGTTTAACGGGACTTAATACTTTTAAATGTTGTTAAGTGCCGTCGAGTCGATGACGACTCATGGAGACCCTCTGGATAGTTGTGCTAAATTCTGAACATAAGAACATAAGATATGCCATACTGGGTCAGACCAAGGTCCATCAAGCCCAGTATCCTGTTTCCAACAGTGGCCAATCTAGGTCATAGGTACCCAGCAGTTTCCTCAAAAGACACAGGTTCCACAATGCTTGTATTGGTTCAAGCATTGATATCCTGGGTCCCTTCTTAATAATGGTTTATGGACCTTTCCTCCAGGAACTTGTCCAAACCTTTTTTAAACCCAGCTACACTAACAGCCTTTACTACATCCTCCGGTAACAGATTCCAGAGTTTGATTACACGTTCAGTGAAAAAATATTTTCTTTTATTAGTCTTAAATAGTTTACCCTGTAGTTTCATTGCATGTCCCCTATGTCTTTCTATATTGTGATAACGTAAACAATCGATCTACGTTTACCCATTCCACTCCATTCATTAATTTATAGACTTCTATCATATCTCCCCTCAGCCGTCTCTTTTCCAGCTTAAAGAGCCCTAAACCTTTTTAGCCTTTCTTCATAGGAGTATCCTTCCATCCCCTTTACCATTATGGTGGCTCTTCTCTGAACCTTTTCTAATATCGCTATATCCTTTTTAAGATATGGCGACCAGAATTGCACACAATATTCAAGGTGCGGTCTCACTATGGAACAATATAGAGGCATTATAATATATTTTGTTTTATTTTTCATTCCTTTCCTTATGTTACCTAGCATTCTATTTGCTCTCTTGGCCGCCGCTGCACACTGGGCCGAGGGTTTTAACATGTTATCCACAATGACGCCTAAATCTTTTTCCTGGGTGGTGGTTCCTAATGTGGAACCTTGCATCGTGTAACCATAGTTTGGGTTGTTCTTCCCTAGGTGCATAACTTTGCACTTGTCCACATTAAATTTCATCTGCTATTTTGAAGCCCAGTCTTCCAATTTATCAAGATCCTCTTGCAATTTTCCACAATCCTCTTGTGTTCGGTCTTCAGCCAAGCAGCTCATTGTTGACAGACTGGTACCCATAGTTGCTGCTGTTATTGTATCGATCCATCTCATTGCTGGCCTTCCTCTTTTGCATTGACCTCCTATCTTGCCAAGCAGGATGTCTTTCTCTAATGATCTCTCTCTTCGCATTATGTGTCCAAAGTATGAAAGTCAAAGTCTTGTCATCTGAGCTTCTAAGGAAAGCTTAGGTTTGATCTCCTCTAGTATTGCTGGATTGTTCTTCGGACAGCAGTATTCATCACCAGCACCATAATTCAAAGACATCGATTTTCTTCCTATCTTTTTCACTGAATACTTGAAGAGGGACTACAGGAGGTAACAGTTCTGCTCTCCAAGTTCAATCCATTGCTATAGTGAGGGGGAAGTAGCAAGAGGATGCAGGAGGAAAAGCAGCACAACAGAGGTAGTTCCTCCTCAGGTTTGGCTTGTGTCCAGCTCCCAAAGGGGGGCTGGGAGAGGGGATACGCTACCTTAGAAGATCCAGGAGCAGCTGCAAGTTCCAAAGCAAGAGAACACTTTGACTCTATCCTGACAAACTGTTTTTGCTGGCCAGAATCCCCAGTCCCACTTCTCACCACCCTGAGTTTAAGCTCCTGCTAGTGCCCCTGGCCTGCCTCAGTTCTCCTTGTGTTTGTCAAGGGTCTGGTGAGTCCCTCACATTTTTCTGCGGTGTGTTGATTTTCATAACTTTCTCTTGTGACTTCATAGCTCCTATGGCAATACTGTTTCAACCACCTGGGACACTATAGAGCAGGAGTACAAAAGCACAGTCCTTGAGGGCCACCTGCACGTCAAATATTCAGGCTATCCCTAATGCATATACATGAGATCGATTTGCATAAAATAGAGGTAGTATACATGTAGGCCTACTCATGCATATTCATAGAAATACAGAAAATGACTTCAGATAAAGACCACATGGCCTATCCAGTCTGCCCTTCCATATCAACTACCATTATCCCTTTTTTCCCTTTAGAGATCTTCTGTGTTTGTCCCATGCTTTCTTGAATTCAGATACTGTCCTCGTCTCTACTGTCTCCACTGCAAGACTATTCATGCATCTACTACTCTTTCCATAAATAGATATTTCCACATATTCGTCCCAAGTTTATCCCCTTTCACTTTCATCCTATGCCCCCTCGTTGTAGAGCATTCTTTCAATTGAAAGGGGCTCTCCTCTTAACAACTACTAAACTTTGCAATTCCTTTCTGTCCCTTAGAGAGATCCTCTAGGCCTGCCCCAGTCTTTCTTGCATTCAGATTGTCTCCATCGCCTCTCCTGGGAGGCCATTCCATGCATTCAACACGTGTCCCATAAAAAAAAATATTTCCTAAGATTACTCCTGAGTCCCATGCATACATATTGGGATATTTAAGCCTGTCCCAATGTGCTTTAAGATGAAGACCACTTACCATTTAATAGCTGCCATCTGGACCGACCTCATCATGTATATATCTTTTAGAAGGTGCGATCTTCACAATTGTATACAGTATACCAAATAAGGTCTCACCAGCCTTATACATAGGCACTATCACCTCTTTTTTTACTGCTGGCCATTCCTCTCTCTATGCCTCCGAGCATCTTTCTGGCTTTTGCTGTCGCCTTATCTACCTGTTTATCAGATACAATCCTCTCCAAGTCCTGCTCTTCATTCATGCGCCAAAGTATTTTTCCCCCTATAGTTGGGGTTTTCGCAGCTCAAATACATCACCCTGTATTTTTTAACATTAAATCTTAGCTATCAAATTCTATACCATTCTTTAATCTTCATCTGCAAAGAGGAAAATCTTACCTAACAGCTCTTCTGCAATATCACTTACAAAAATGTTAAAAAGATCTGGACCAACAACCAATCCCTTTGGTTAGAGCACTGGCTTGGGAACCAAGAGACCAGGGTTCGATTCTCACTAGCACTCCTTGTGGCCTTCGGCAAGTCACTTAATCCTCCATTGCCTTTAGAAATCCAAGTTAACAATGCCCCTGTTTAATGTACATTACCAAGTTTCAGTTACAATGTAAACTACTTTGACTGAAATGATAAAATGGCATAAAATAACCTAATAAATAAATTCCCTTATTCTCAGAGCAAACTCCATTAACCACTACCCTTTGACGCCTTCCGCTCAATCAGTTTCTAACCCAATCAGTCATTTTACGGTCATACCAAGGGTGCTCAGTTTATTTATAAGTTGCCAATGCTAAAATCTAAATACTCCACATCCAGCGCTCTCCCTCAGTCCAGCTCTCTGGTCATCCAATCAAAGAAATTAATCAGATTAATCTAGCAAAACCTGTCTTCTGTAAGACCATGCTGCCTTAAATCCTGCAATCCACTGGATTCTAGAAATTGTATTATCCTCTGTTTTAGCAGCATTTTCATTTATTTACTCACCAGAGGTCAGACTAACCAGTTTGAAGTTCTCATCTTCCACCTTATTTCCACTTTTGGAGAGGAACCACATCTGCCCTTCTGCCGTCCACCACGACCACTTCCGACTCTAAAACAACATTGAAAAGGTTGGAGAGCAGCTGTCAGACCTTCCCTACATTTCTTGAACACCCTTAGTTGTATCCCATCCAGTTCCATTGCTTTTTCTACTCTTAGTTAGCTAGCTCCTCAGAATAAGTCTTGATGTTCTCTGAAAATCATTTGTTTACTTCAGTTGTATTCCTGTTTGTATTTGTATTTGTATTTGTTTTCTGTAGTCCTACTCCCAGTCCTTCATCTGTGAACACAGAATATAAATATTTTATAAGCAATTCTGCTTTACCTTTATCGGCTTCTACATATTTTTCCCCTTTACTCTTGTCTGACAATACCACTTTTGTACTTCCTCCTGTCAAAACCCCTATCTAAAAAAAGTTTTGTTCCCCCATTTTACTGTATTGGCTATTTATTCTTCCATTTGCATCTGTGTTTTCCTGGCTACTTTCCCAATTTATCTTAGCTTTATCAGATATAATTTATCAGTAGTAGTTCAAGATGGTGAGGATGTGAAAGGAAGCAAGATCAGAGCAGGGGTAGGAACACCTTCCTCCTCTACAATCTGGATTTCCCCTTAATCCCAGAAACCTTCCGCCCTTCCTCTATCTTCCTTTTCTCCCATTCAAGAGCCATCATTTCTCATCATCTCCAATCATTTCTTTCTTTTTTCTCTATCCCCAGACCTCTCTCCCTCTTCCTAACATCTCCTCATCACTAGTCCTCTAGCCTTCTCCCTTGCCTCTCTCCAAACCCAGTCTATTTCCCTCTCCCCATCTCCACTATTCTATCCTTCTCTTTCTCCCCAGTCCTCTCACCTTCTCTTCTCCCCAACTTGCCCTCTCCCTCCCTTTTTCCATTTCATCCCCTGTCCTCTCTCCTTCCCTCTCCCTCTATTCTCCTGTAAGGCATCTGTTACTGACAATATCTCCTACACTCCCCATCCCTAGTCTTCTGTCTTTCCCTCTCTTTGCTGTATTTCCAATCCTCCCTCTCTCTCACTTTCTCCCGATCTCTTGTCCTTTTTCATATCCTTATTCCTGATTCTCTCACCCCATCCTGCTAGAGCTGTTTTTAGTACTCGCATTGTGCCAAACAGTGTCCTTCTGGAATCTGAACACTGTAAATATACATATAGACAATAAACTGAGGTGAGCTTGGAAGTTCTTTTTAAAAAGGCCAGTGGTGCCCAAACACTTGGGAGTATTTCTGTATCCTTATTCCACATTTTGTTGGTATCTGCTTGCATCTCCTGGTATTCAGTGATCTTCTTTGTCTCCACATGTTGTACAGATAGGTCAGTCGGTATTGATACTTTGGAAAAGCTGTTTTGGTGGGTTTTTTTCTCACTTTTTTACTATATTTGGTTTTCTAGTGTCAAGCTGTCTTTGGTTAGTTTGGGAATCTCCCATGTGAATGAATAATAGTTTATAGGATTTGTGTGAGGAAGGTATGCAAAAAGAATAACATTAAATGTAAACATCAATTAAGAAATCAGTGTTGGAAATTGGAGGTGGAACTTGATTGTTTTGGTTGGCCCCAACCAAAAAGGTGTTTAGCCGACCCTTGTATAAGTGATCCCGCTTCTCCTTGGGCCCCTCTGCACTGAAGCGCTGTTTGTATGGAATATAAATCAGTGCCTCTGTAGTGCTTTATGAGGATCAATTTGGATTTGGGAGGGAAAAGGTGTTTTTCTGACACAAAGATGAAATGCATTGAGGTGCTTTACCAGTTTAATATCAAGGGGCTCTCACCAGTTGTGCTTCACTCAGAGATATGACCTTTGTTTTAAAAAAAATATTTAATGAAAACTCAAAAACTAACTCTAAAAATGTCATCAAGATAAGAGGTGATAATTATGGCATAATTCCAGCATCAGCAAGGGAGGTGTTATGTCACTGAAGTGAAGTGGTGGGAAGAAGGTCATTTCCTCATGATTAGAAAAAGACTAAGAAGCTTTGTAAGCTTGTAGGAAAAGATCTGTAAGGCTTATTCTAGACTATTTTAAAATATCCTCGTTCCTAGACTAAGAAAAATAAAGCAAAACCAAATGGCTTCATGTATTAAAACAGACACGATTTAAAAGACAACGTTTGAACAGACCTGAAGAACAGCCCTAATATCCAGACAGGTGACATTTAGAATCAGCAGCCGAGCTGCTGCGGGTGTTCGTTTGGTGATGGGAATAGGAGCAGGCCATGTGACATTAGCTCACCTCAGTTCTGCTGTAGGTGGGCAGGCAAAACGTCATCACCGTTCATACTGCTGACTCAAAATCCCAAACTGTCCCTTTCAGTCCCAGAAACGTATTTAGCTTTGCCCATTCCGCATTTTCCTTCTTATACATCCCCTTCCTCATGTCTATCAAATTTATCCATTCTGCCAATATAGCCCAATCTTGCCTTCCAGCCAGCCACAGTGGGGGCATCTAATTGCTTCCAATGGGCCACAGTTTCACCATGTGCTGCCACAGTTCCTATCTTCAGCAGCATCCTCTGTTCCTTGCCAGCGTCCCTGGGGATTAATGGCTTTGGCTCCAACCCCACCGTAACCTCCACTAATCCCCTTATGCCCCCAACCACCCCTGCCCAAAATTCCCTCACCTTTAGGCAATGCTACCAAATATGCAGAAAATCACCCACCATGTAACATCCCCACCAACATCTATCAGAAGCCTCAGGAAACATGGATCTAAGTACCATTGATTATTTTATAAGCATTTTATTTCATTAAAGTACTTATGGACATCTTGCCCCCCCCCCCCCCCCGTTCAAAGATTCTTTTCCACTGGCTTTCTGACCAAGTCTCCCCCACATCCCTCTCCCAGTCTGCATACAGTCAATTTGAATTTAGAATATTTCCTTGATCGTCAATATTGATAGAATTTTGTAATCGTCCCCTTTAACCCTTTCATAGATATGCAAAGTCCCTATAATTCCTATACTCTCTCCTTGCCCTCATCCCCCATCTTCCAATGCAACATAAATTGTTGGACTTGAATAATGATAATAAAATTTGGCCTGAATGAGGAAGTGAACCTGCTACTGCGCAGGTGCAGAATTGCAGCAGAATCCTCTTGCAGGAGCACAATCCCAGGAGCACTGTGGAGAAAGAGAAACCTAAGAGAAAAAGGACTGTCAGAGGCGCGGGAAGTGCGAGAAGAGGGAACTTTGGCTGATGCAGGTTTTTTTAATAATGCAGGCAGAAAGTTGTCAGTATCTTGAACACCATAGACATGATTTATTATTCATATGACTGCCATGCAAGAGGAAATGGCAGTGTGACCTGTTAAAGCTATATTGAAGGGTCTTCAGGAACTATTTCCAGTAGAAGAACATTACGAAATTTCACTCAATTTACAGTGTTCCTGTGTAGCTGGGAATTCCTAGAGTGGCAGTTGGGGTTCAGCTGAGGTGAGGACAAGAGCTGTGTTGGTGTGGCTGTCTTGTGAGAGTGAAAGAAAGCTAATTTAGTTGAAACTGACAACAGATCTTATGAATCTAGAATGTGAGAAGTGAGTGGTAAAGAGTTTAGTTCTGTGTACTGAATTTTGCTTATTTTTCTGGGAGTGAGAATTACTGCTTCCTGAGGGACAAAAAGCTCTTAGAAAGGCTTTTCAGAAACTGTGAAGAGCTCTGTGATGGAGTTTATAGTGTTGCCCATCCCTCTCCAGAGGGATTATCAACAGGCCCCTTTAAGAGAACCCGCAGCCTGGGAAGGCATGGCTCACAGGAAGAAGTTAAAAACCCAGCAGGCTGTAGGAGGGGGAGAGACCTGTGGAACCAGGAATTTGTTCAAGGCAAGCTGTACAAAGGTAGAGAGAGCAGCTTTGTGAAGGTTTAACAAACTGGGTCTGAATAAAAACATGTTTTGTTTTTCCTGAACTGCTGTCTTTTGGGTTTTAACAGAAAATCCCTTCCCACCACACACCACATATGGTGGCAGGATGGGATTTTCTCTACCAAGTGACTGAGGGCAAATCCATGTTCCTCTAGGGCTGGGTCTCTACAGCAGGTCAGGATATTTGTTTGTTTCTGTGGCTAAGAGGGTTAACTTCACCCTAGTTAGAGAGCTTTAAGAAGGTTTAGTTAGTGCTGGAAAGGCAGGCTTTGTTTTGGCCACTAGAGGGTGCTAAAAATGTGTTCAAGCTGGAATTCTGCAGAGTTAACTCAGCTACAGAAGAGGAAGCTGTGGTGGTGTTGCAAGAGAACAGTGACAAGCCACCTTCTCATTCAAATAAAACATCCTATCTCCCATTGCACTAATTCTAATTGTTTCTTCAGAATCCCCACTGAAAGGGATTGGAATAAAAACAGCGGCGCAACTATGTTCATCTTAACTACTGCTAGCGGTCTTCATCAAGATAAGTCCTCTATGCCATTTACATAGATCCCTTTTCATCTTCTGGATTGCCTTCTCATAATTATACTCATAAATATTCCCTAAATCAGTCTCTATATTAATGCATAAGTATGTTATAACCCATTTCCTCCATTTAAATGGGTAGAACAACTTTCAAATGCTCCAGCCCCTCTATCCTCTCCCCCCAGATTAACATCTAGGGTCGCAGTTTTATTCATGGTTACTTTCAAACCTACCACCTCTCACACTTTCAAAGCTCCTCAGTGACCATGGGCAATGTCAACCTTGGATGTTCAATTATATACATAACATAAGAACATAAGATATGCCATACTGGGTCAGACCAAGGTCCATCAAGCCCAGTATTCTGTTTCCAACAGTGGCCAATCTAGGTCATACGTACCTAGCAGTTTCCCCAAGGGACACAGGTTCCACAAGGCTTGTATTGGTTCAAGCATTGATATCCTGGGCCCCTTCTTAATAATGGTTTATGGACCTTTCCTCCAGGAACTTGTCCAAACCTTTTTTAAACCCAGCTACACTAACAGCCTTTACTACATCCTCCGGTAACAAATTCCAGAGTTTGATTACACGTTGAGTGAAAAAATATTTTCTTTTATTAGTCTTAAATAGTTTACCCTGTAGCTTCATTGCATGTCCCCTAGTCTTTCTATATTCTGATAAGGTAAACAATCGATCTACGTTTACCCGTTCCACTCCGTTCATTAATTTATAGACTTCTATCATATCTCCCCTCAGCCGTCTCTTTTCCAGGTTAAAGAGCCCCAACCTTTTTAGCCTTTCTTCATAGGAGTAGCCTTCCATCCCCTTTACCATTTTGGTGGCTCTTCTCTGAACCTTTTCTAAAATCGCTATATCCTTTTTAAGATACGGCGACCAGAATTGCACACAATATTCAAGGTGCGGTCTCACCATGGAACGATATAGAGGCATTATAATATCTTTTGTTTTATTTTCCATTCCTTTCCTTATCATACCTAGCATTCTATTTGCTCTCTTGGCCGCCGCTGCACACTGGGCCGAGGGTTTTAACATGGTATCCACAAGGACGCCTAAATCTTTTCCTAATGTGGAACCTTGCATCGTGTAACCATAGTTTGGGTTGTTCTTCCCTAGGTGCATAACCTTGCACTTCTCCACATTAAATTTCATCTGCCATTTTGATGCCCAGTCTTCCAATTTATCAAGATCCTCTTGCAATTTTCCACAATCCTCCTGGGTTTTAACAACTTTAAATAGTTTTGTGTCATCAGCAAATTTGATAACCTCACTCGTTATTCCACTTTCCAGGTCATTTATGAATATGTCAAAAAGCAGCGGACCCAGCACAGATCCCTGGGGTACACCACTATTCACCTTTCTCCATTGGGAAAATTGGCCATTTAGCCCTACCCTCTGCTTTCTATCTTTTAACCAGTTCCTGATCCACAGTAGTACACTGCCTCCTATCCCATGACTCTTTAGTTTTGCCAAAAGTCTCTCATGAGGGACCTTGTCAAAGGCTTTCTGAAAGTCCAGATACACAATATCAACCGACTCACCTTTGTCCACCTGTTTATTCACTCCTTCAAAAAAACATAACAGATTAGTAAGACAAGATCTTCCTTGTCTAAAGCCATGTTGGCTGTCTCCCATTAGGTCATGACTATCTATATGCTGAGTAATTTTATTCTTTATGATGGTTTCTACCATTTTTCCCGGTACTGATGTCAGGCTCACCGGTCTGTAGTTTCCCGGATCACCCCTCGAACCCTTTTTAAAAATTGGTGTTACATTGGCGATCCTCCAATCCTCAGGTATTAGAGATGATTTTAATGATAGTTCACAGATTACTGATAGCAGGTCTGCAATCTCAAATTTCAGTTTTTTCAACACCCTTGGATGTATACCATCCGGCCCAGGTGATTTGCTACTCTTCAGTTTATCTAATAGTTGTAAGACATCTTCCCGATGTATCGATATTTCCTTCAATTCTTCCACACCTTTAAATACCACTTCAGTCGTGGGTAACATCCCTACATCTTCCTCAGTAAAGACCGAAGCAAAGAATTCATTCAGTCTCTCCGCTATCGCCTTGTCGCCTCTTAGTGCTCCTTTAACCCCTTTATCATCTAATGGACCAACTGACTCTCTCACGGGTTTTTTGCTACGAATGTACTTGAAAAGGTCTTTATTTCGCGTTTTTGCTTCTGCAGCAAGCTTCTTCTCAAATTCTCTCTTTGCCTGCCTTATCAATGCCTTGCATTTGACTTGCCAGTGCTTGTGCTGTTTCCAGGTTTCATCATTTGGCTCTTTTTTCCATTTCTTGAAAGATGCTTTTTTGGCAACAACAGCCTCTCTGACCTCAGCTTTAAACCATGCTGGCAATTTTTAGACTTCCTTCCACTTTTCTTAAAGCGTGGAATACAGCTGGTCTGGGCTTCCAAGATAGTATTTTTCAACAACACCCAAGCTTGATGTACGTCTTTAACCTTTGCAACTGCTCCTTTTAGTTTTTTCTTAACTGTTTTCCTCATTCTATCATAGTCTCCCTTTCGAAAGTTAAAGGGTAGTACTGTGGATTTCCTTACTATCCCTCCTCCACTAATTAAATCAAAGGCGATCATGCTATGATCACTATTGCCAAGTGGCCCCAACACCCTTATCTCTTGCAACACATCTTCAACAAATATCACAATTTTATGTTCTCGGGAGGCCCCCTACATGAATTCCTTACATCCCCAGTCCTCTGGAACCTCTCTGCTACTCTTGCTATAGGATAGTCATACAACTTCCTAATCCAGCAACTAAAATAATCTCTCAACTCCATTTTTTGGACCAACTGTATCAAAAACTCCTAATTAACCAAATCAAATACCTTCTCAGTGTTGATGTCCAATAGCATAGATGGTCTCTTTTCCCTTTGGACTGCCCATATGAGCTGCAATGCCCTCTTAAATTCTACCTGGTCCATATGGATTGGAGTTGGGACCTCTCTCGCCAATCTCAAGGCCAGTAATTTAGCCAATATTTTCACATCTTCATCCAACAGATGGGTCCATATGACCCATATAAAGTCAGATCCTTTCCTGCCTTTGGCTTTCCACATGGACTCAGGCAAAGACTCCACACCCCCTCCCCAGCAAATAAACACCCTAATCAGATAACCCATCAACTCCCCTTTAAATTTCTTGTAAAATCCCCCTTATAGTCCATGCAATCCTGAAGTCTTTTCATTTGCCAAATTCTTAATGACCCCCCTCTACATCCAAATACAAAATTGGGTAGTTCAGCCTATTCCTGCTCTTCTCTGTTAGAGTTGGTAGTGTTATCCTAGATAACTGCTGTGTCTCATCCTCAGGATTAGTGACCCCTTAATTTGCATAGAACTGCTTATAAACTAATGCATTTTTTCTCAAATTTTTCTCACTACTAATTTTCTGCGCATTTGTAATCCCCAACCAACCCTTTCAGCTCCTAACCAGCAACCTACTAGTTTTATTACCACATTAACAGAATCTTTAGTTAAGTTCAGATAAGTGAAACTCAATCTTCTCCAACTGTAAATCTTTAATCTTTGCCTGTGTTCATATTCCAAGCCATGCCAATTTCCTTGATTGGTTCATCCTTGTGTTTCTTTAACAACAACATCTCTTTATACCATTTTATCTTTTCTTGTTCTCACCTTCTTTTTCCTAGCTCCTCACTTGATACATATCCTATCTTTGGATAAGATGAAGTCTGAGAACTACCTCCAAGCATCATCACTGAATTTTACGATGAAGGTAATTGAGAAAGTAGTATACTTGCAGTTGAATCAGTTTGTTGAACACCATGGTATCTTTAATTCATATCAGTTTGGCTTTCGACCAAAGCACAGGACAGAAAAACTGATCGTTTCCTATTTTGATGTGAGATGTGGAGGTTTTGAGAATGGGAAGTGGTATTAGATAGTTCTCCCTGACATCATGGCAGCCTTTAAGACAATTAACCATTTATCATTGGAGTGGAGGGGTAGCCTAGTATTTAGAGCATTGGCTTAGGAGCAAAGAGACCAGGGTTTGATTCCCACTAGTACTCCCTGTGACTTTGCGCAAATCACTTAACCCTCCATTGCTTCAGAAAAAATCCAAGTTATCAATGTCCCTGTTTAATGTACATCACAAAGTTTAAGTTACAATGTAAATAGCTTTGACTAAAAAAATGATAAAATGGTATAAATAAGTCTTTACATACTAGCACATTAAGAATTGCTGAGTTTTAGTGTGGTTTTGATAATTTTTGTCAGGGCTGCCGTTTCAAGATAAGATTGGGGAGATCTTTTCCAACTGGATTCCTTTATCCACAGGAATACCACAAGGTTTCATTCTTTCCCTATTGTTTGATATCTACATTTGCTCTCATCTGTCACCCATTTACTTGTTTGGAAATGCAATATCAGCTATATGCTGATATGTTTTTTTATATCCAATAAATACTCACTCAATGACTTTTTAAAGTACATTGTCATGTGCATTTATATGATTAAGTCTTGGATGTCTGTGAACAGATTGTGTTTTGAACATTAAAAAAACAAAATCACGTATCTTTCTAAGGATTCCATGGACTTGTCTGCAACACATTTAGAGGATGTTCAATCTTTATTAAAAGTGAGATAACTTACTTGGGGATATCATTGGATTCAACCCTACCTACAGTATGTAGTCTAAATTAAATGCAGTGGGTAGTAAATCATTATATAAGCTGTGAGTGGTATGCGGCTTAAATCATTCCTGAATGCATAGAATTTTCAGATGGTAGTCCAGAGTTTGATCATGTCATATTTAGACTACTGTAATGCGCTTTTCCAGGTTTGCCAAAATCCATGACTCAGATTCCATAATCAGTTCAGAAAGCAGCTGCCTCTGTTGTGAGTGGAACCAGTTTTAGAAATCATATCACCCTCATTTGAAAGGAATTGCACTGGCTCCCTGTTGTCTGGAGAATACAATTCAAAATATGGACACTAATCCATTGTGCTTTGAATCTGTTTTACATCATCAGTCAGAATCTAACAAGCACAACGTGGCTTGTGACCACGGAATCAGTTTTTGTTAGATGTACCATCTTTTAGGGAAGACAGATCAAGAGATCATATTCTTTCAGTTGGCGGTCCCCACCCTCTGGAATTCTTTTCCTTTGGAATTAAGACTAATTGATATGTTAAAATTTCTACTTCTTTCTAACCCATTCTATTTCCTTGGGCAGACTTTCCCAGTGGTACATTAATCCCTTGTTCTGTGGTGGGATTGAGTTCTGTTCAGATACTAGCAGAAATGCATATTAATGTTTGTTTATTTATTTAGACAGATTTGTAATGTTGTTAAGTAGGTTGTTTTGGTTTATGTTTCTATGATTATGTTTTATTATGATTGTATCATTGTAACCTGCTTAGATTTTCTAGATAAGCCAGATATACATTTTTTAAAAATAAATCAGTCCCTTTCACCACTGCCTTCAGTGCGTCCCACAAGATGTTCACTCTGTCTTTTCCACTATCATTGACCTCCCGAAACTCTTGGATCAGCTTTTGTACCTCCTCAACCACTCACTCGTACCTCCTCCAGAACCCTTCTTTCTCTCCGCTCACTCCACCTAGTTCCAACCAAACTGAGGAATGGTCCAATAAAACGATGCTGCTCACTTCCAAGGCTTTCACCTTAGTGAACAGGTTTAAATTCATAAACACATAGGGCCTGATATTCAAAGGCACTCACATGGTTTGCAGACCTGCTAGCCGTGTAAATGCTGCTAAGTGGGATATTCAGCAGTTAGTACCACTGATATCAATGGGTACTGCTGCTACGTGCCCCGATGCTAACCGGTTGGCAGCAGGGCATTCCGGGGGCAATACCCGGGGATAACCAGTCAGCAGTAATATTTAACCACTGACCGGTTATTCCTCAGCGCACAAGTTAGGCACAGAAAAGGCTGTCCTACGTTCAGCTGCTGAAGCTGACCGGCGAACCCGCTGATGGCAGGATATGGTGTTCTGCCGCCGCTGAATAACAGGCCCATAGTTAATGTGGGTAAACTTTTGATAAACATGAGAAAAGAGTAATTCTTCCATCAAATTCAATACCCATAGAAAACATACTAAGCTCTTCCGGTGCAAAGCACTATGAGCCCCCCTCCTCCAGAGTGATTCAGATCTGCTGTTAGATTAAAATCCTCTCTTAGAATTATACCCCCTTCAACAAAAGCTAACAAATCATTTCCCCATGTTTGAAAGTACTGTCTTTGATTATCATTGAGAGCATACATTTTTACCAGTGTCATCTTATTGATCCTTGCTACATCCCTTTCAATGATAAACATCTCCCCCCAATATCCCTAAGTTCTCTCTCCACAACAAAATTGAAATCCTTTTTTATCAAAGTGGGTATCCTATCCACCTTAGGTCCTCCTCTTATTGAGTTACAATAAATCAACCCAAACATTTCTTATCAAATCCCCACAGACTACCAAAAGCAGCTGGTTAAAACCGGGCATTTTGGATCATGTGAGGAAGTAGCAAGCCTGCTTTCTTTGGCAGCTCCACTAAGAATTTGGGGGTATGAAATTCGAGGTGCCAGATTGCAATTTCTAGTCACCATGGCACCTGGCACCTAGGATTTGTCAAGCCCTGCCTTAGATGGTCTGGGTTTTCCTTTAGTCTGTTAGCACCACGATCTTTCGGCTGTTGTATTCAGTACTGGCACAAATGTCTTGATACATTGTCTAGCACTTCAGAAAAATAGTAAAGGAAAATGATACAAGTCTTTGAATATTAGAAACCACTGCACATGCTCCAAAGCCTGACATACTAACAGTGCAGAAAAACAGGTATTGCTTAATGGTAAGTCTTTTAAGCTTGTATTTTCCTGGTTAGTGGTGTGTTATAAAGAGTTGTAAGAGCCTAAAAGCAGGAATGAAGTACGTTTTCTTGATAGCATGCATAGCTTCTGTGTATTCTGGCCATTGTTCAGTAAGTCACATAGGATGTCCCTGGGAAAGCCTGTCTAGCCCCTTATCACCCTTTCCTTGCATGTGGTAAGATCTGACATAAGTGCAGAGTGTTGCAACCTGCTCCTTTAGTCTCCTTCAGGCTGCTGCAATTTGTTCTGGCTATGGCCAATGCACTGGAACGGTGTCAAATGCAGTGTAGCCACCTGTCAGCCTTGTGCTTATACAGGACAGTGGTATTGTCTGCGTCCTGAGTAGTATAGCATCCTAGAACTTATGACATAGCTTTTTCCCACCAGGCACCCTTTGGGCCCCTTTCCCCCCTCCATAGTTATTTTGTGGCTATGTGTAGCCTGTCGTAGACTCTTACCTTCTGGGATATGAGGCCTGCTTATTAAAATGTCTCTTTAGGTGCACCATGTACGGCTCTAGTTCTGCATGTCCCTTCTCTACCTCTAGATGGAAAAGTGCTCGTGCTGTACCCCACCATTAGCTGGGTGAGGAGGAGGGAGGAGTTTCTGCCATTTCAACATTCTATTTTGCTTTCAGACTCTGGTTGATATTTTTGCTGATGCCCGCCTGCAGGCATGTCAGCATGCACATTGTATACAAATGTAAGTCCACAAATCTGTATGCATATATTTGTATGCATATACTTTTGGCAAGTACATATATACTGTATGGTCAGAGCTACATCTATTTTATAAACCGTGCAGCTCCTGAGACACAATTTATAAAACACCAGCATATATTTATGTGGCTCAAATATCCTCCGCAAGTTTGCAAGGATCACAAATAGTTACTACTTGCATCCTTGAGTAGGTGTCATGGTGACAAGAGGGACATGGGCAAACGCTGCATTTCTGCTTCTTCTCAGCTGCCTCCTTCCCTTACCTGGCTGAACAGTTCTTATTTACTAAAACCAGATTTTCCACGATATTCACCATCCAGGCCCAGAAAGACTAGAGTGAATAGATCTTATAGGATGTTAGTAAAGTAAGTAAATTACTACTTACCCGAACCTGGTAAAATAAAATCTTATTAACTTGTAGTGTTGATAAATACAAAACAGCAGATCAACAGAGTAGTCAATAAATAACATCTTAGTTTCTTATGAAGCAATTACACAAAATACGTCCATAGAATTTTATTACTTGTAATAAAAGCGCACTGGTGAGACTTTTGAAGAGAGACTGCCTTGTATAGAATTATTTAGCTGACAAAACCTGTCTCCTGATTTGTCTGCAGCATGTGGAATGTTGCTTGTTGAAGGTCAATGTTTCCGCATACAGTTTACTGTACCAGTGCATGTAGTTGCTTGTTGTGGCTGGGATGGGCTGTTGCATTCTTGTTTTTTACCAAGTTAAAACTAATTTAGCATTGGAGACAGGGAGCCCAAGGTTAGCCTGGGGAGAAGGGCACTATGCATGCAGGTCTGAACTGTGCTAGTTATGTTTTTACCAACCAATAATGTCTTAAAGTGTGCCTAACAATGGATTTCTAAGTGGTCTGCAACAGCTGTTATGTATCATGGGTGATACATTTTAAAATATTTAAAACTCAGTGGTTTCAAGCACTTACCATTGCTTTTGCCAAGCCTGATGGTCCCTTTTTTGCTGCCCCATGTGCATGATTACTATGCTGCATATCCCCTCCCCCTTATTCCAGTGGAGCCCTTCACAAGCTTCTTTTTTGTCCCAACAATAACTTCATGAGAGTCTGGGTATCCTTTACATGGCCAGTTGGATTAAGGCTACTAGATACATGACTTCCCTCCAGTGCCAACTTCCAAATAACTTATAAAGTACTACAACACTCTGCAACAAGTTCATTTAGAGCCTGGAGCAAACCTGCCCTACTATAACAGTACTGCCAAGACTCGCATGGCACGTTCCCTACCTATGAAAAGGCAGGCACTGCAAATAGCGGGCCCTAGAATACCAATGCACGTCTTACTGGCAAAGCTAAACAAGCAGAGCTGCTCATCCCTACACAGCAAGTGACACTAGCAGAATACCGCACCTCAGTCATACAGCCACAACACAGACAGCACCTCACCAAATCCAGAACAAAGGATCACAAATTAGCAATAGAAATATGCTGCTAGGGTAAGGCAGGTGGGTTCCCTCACTCTTCAGCAGTGGCAGCACAGGTGACTTCCTTTTCTGGTCATTTTCCCTTTGGCAGGACTGTCACAACAGCTGCTGTTGGTGCCCCTCTTTCCCCTGTGGCACTCTCCTTCTCAGTAGGATGCACAGTTTCCATGGCCTACCCCTAGAGCAGGCAAGGCTAGGCACTATCAGACGGCTTGAGGAGTGCAGAGGGTTTTTCTAAGAGTTTACAGTGTGCACTACTTCCCTCAGGGCTGGCCCATCCATTGTGTGAGAATGTTGTTCGCACAGGGCCCCGCGCAAACTTCATTCCCACATGGTGAATCCTGGCTTTGGAATTGCTGGCTTCAGAGGGAGCCGGGAAGGCCTTGCCGAAGCCCCGGCTCACCTCTGCACGGCCGCCAGATTGTTCACCCCATGTAAGCAGCTGTGTTCTCATGAAGCACGTGATTGCCAGGAAACAGGAAATGCCCTTTAACTTTTCCTGGCACTCAGCGCGTTTCATGAGAGCACAGCTGCCAGCGTGAGAGAACATGCCGCTCTTCACGCTGGTGACTGTGCAGAGGTAAGTCAGGGGGCCTCGGGTGGGCCTCCCCGGCTCCCTCTGAAGATGATGAGACAGGTGCAATGCTCTTTGAAGGGTGTGGGGGGGGGGGTGGCCTAGTATAGGACTGGAAATGGCTGATGGGGGGGCTAGGACTGGAAATGGACTGATTGGGGGGGGGCTTTGACTGGAAATGGGCTGATGGGGGGCTAGGAAAGGACTGGAAATGGCTGATGAGGGAGCTAGGATTGGAAATGGGCTGGTGGAGGGAGATGTGAGAATGGGACTAGAACGGAGCGGATGCTGGGTGGGGCTGGAACTAGAAGAGAGCTGATATTGGGGGAGGACTAGAAGGGGATGGGGCTGGGGGAGTGAGGATGGAGAGGGGAAAATATATTTTGTGTGGGTATTTCAATGGGGCCGCGGCTCCGATAACGATCGCGAATCGCTACCGCGGCTTTGTAAACAAGCCCCTTAATCTCTATTTGTCTACGAGGAATGCCTATTAACACAACTATAATTCAAGTATATGCCCCAACAACAGCTGCAGAAGAGAATGAAATTGAAGCGCTTTATGAACAAGTACAAGCTGAAATTGACAGAACATGCAAACAGGATATTCTGATAGTCATGGGTGACTGGAACGCAAAAGTTGGCAACAAAGAAGAAGACAAAGTAGTTGGAAAATATGGACTTGGCAACAGAAATGAAGCTGGAGAAAGACTGATAGAATTCTGCAAGACCAACGATCTATTCATCTCAAACACCTCCTTTCAGCAACACAAGTGGCGACTGTACACATGGTCTTCACCCAATGGATTGTATAAAAATCAAATTGACTACATCTGTGGAAGTCAATGATGGAAAAGCTCTATAACATCAACAAAGACAAAACATGGAGCTGACTGTGGTACAGATCATCAACTACTAGTATGCAAACTCAAGCTAAAGTTGAAAAAGAGCAAACCACTCATGAATGCAGCAAAATATGACCTTGAGAATATACCACTGGAATTTAAAGACTGCCTGCAAAATCGATTTGCTGCTTTAGATACAAATGACAGAGCTCCAGAAGAGTTATGGAATGACATCAAGAAGATTGTGTAGGAAGAAAGCGAGAAGTCTCTACAAAAGGTGAAAAAGAAAAAATGGCCAAAATGGATGACGGAAGAAACTCTGAAAATTGCCCAGAAACGCAGAGAAGTTAAAGCCAGAGGAGAAAGAAAAACAATCACAGAAATCAACAGATTTCCAACGTGCAGCAAGACAGGACAAGGAAAAGTATTACAATGACGCATGCAAGGAAATAGAAGCAGAAACTATTAGAGGAAGAACAAGATCGGCTTTCCTAAAGCTACGAGAGTTAAAGAAAAAGTTCCAGCCTCGAACTGGAATGTTACAAGATGCTCAAGGTTCTATGTTGAATGATGCTGAGAAGATCAAGAAAAGATGGAAGGAATATAGAGTTTTTATATGATAAAGATCAAGTGGACCTACAGCTGTTTCAACCTGTACCTTATGATCGGGAACCATTGGAGATGAAAGAAGAAGTTGAAGCAGCATTGAAAGCCTTATCAAAGAACAAAGCACCAGGCATTGATAGCATTCCCATAGAAGTATTACAGCAATCTGATGCAGCTGTTACCATACTTACAAGGCTCTGCCAAGAAATATGGAAGACAACATCATGGCCAACTGACTGGAAAAGATCTGTGTTTAGACCAATACTAAAGAAAGGTGATCCAACTGACTGTGGAAATTATCGAACAATCGCTCTGATCCCACATGCCAGCAAGATTCTACTGAAGATTATTCAAAAGAGACTACAACCATACCTGAAACAAGAACTACCTGAAGTGCAAGCAGGGTTCAGAAAAGGGCGAGGAACGAGAGACATCATTGCGGATGTGAAATGGATCCTTGAAAAGACTAAAGAATACCAAAAGGATATCTATTTGTGCTTTATCGACTATAGCAAAGCTTTTGACTGTGTAAACCATGAGAAACTCTGGGCCACATTAAGAAGCATAGGTATACCAGAACACCTGATCGTACTCTTGCACAATCTGAACATTGATCAAGAAGCAACAGTTCGAACGGAACAAGGAGAAACACAATGGTTTAAAATAAACAAAGGTGTAAGACAAGGCTGCATACTTTCCCCCTACCTGTTTAATTTATATTCAGAACAAATCATCAGAGAAGCAGGATTGTATGAAGACAACAGAGGTGTGAAGATTGGTGGAAGACTCATCAACAACGTTCGCTATGCTGATGATGCCACATTACTGGCTGAAAGTGAAGATGATCTGAAATATTTGCTTCTCACAATCAAAGAACATAGTCTCAAAATGAGCCTGCACCTTAATTTTAAAGAAGACAAAGATCATGACAACTGGTATAATCAACAGGTTCATCGTTGAAGGAGAAGAAATTGAAATCGTGAACAACTTTAACCTACTTGGATCAACTATCAATAAAGAAGCAACAAGCAGTCAAGAAATCAGACGACGCATTGCTCTTGGCAGAATGGCTATGAAAGATCTAAATAAAATTCTCAAGAGCAGAGATGTCTCTCTCCATACAAAGATTCGACTTGTTCAAACCATGGTATTTTCAATAACATCATATGGATGTGAAAGCTGGACAGTGAAAAAGATAGGCAGGAAGAAAATTGATGTCTTTGAATTATGGTGCTGGCGGCAAATATTGTGTATACCATGGACTGCCCGAAGAACAAACCAGTCGGTACTAGAGGAGATCAAACCTAAGCTTTCTTTAGAAGCTCAGATGACAAGACTTCGACTTTCATACTTTGGACACATCATGTGAAGCGAGAGATCATTAGAGAAAGACATCATGCTTGGCAAGATAGAAGGTCAACACAAAAGAGGAAGGCCAGTAATAAGATGGATCGATACATTAACAGCAGCTATGGGTACCAGTCTGTCAACAATGAGCCGCCTGACTGAAGACCGAACAGAATTTAGAATAGCTATCCAGAGGGTTGCCATGAGTCGACTCCGACTCAACGGCACTTAACAACAACGTCTGCATTTTATATAGTAGTAGAGGAAATTAATTTATAGTTTTATTTCTGTTGTGCTGTTGTACTTTCCAAGTTTGGTTTTTGGGATTCACAGTTTAATTATTGTCTTTCTACTTCTAAATTGTAATCCCTTGTTCTTTGTTTGGTGATGGTCTATGTTCTGCATGTGTAACTGAGCTGAGGTATTCTGTTCATGTAGTTTCTATTTGACAGTGCCACTTGTTCTCTTTCCCCAGTAGGTGATGTATTGGTATTCTCTGATATGTATTGGTTTAATATTTGCAGTGTTGCCTTTTGATAGGTAGGATTTGGTGCTTTGCGAGTCCTGGTAGTGCTGTTATGATGTGGTAGCTTTGCTATGGGTTCTAAATGTATCCCATACAAACTTGATTCCCCTATAATATATCACCAAAAATTACCCCAATGTGTAACAGCCCTGTCGATTCTAGATCCAACGAAGCCCTCCAGTGTGTATGTATTTTTGTCGGATTGTCCGACAAAAATACATACACACTGGAGGGCTTCATTGGATCTAGAATCGACAGGGCTGTTACACATTGGGGTAAGTTTTGGTGATATATAATAGGGGAATCAAGTTTGTATGGGATACATTGGGTTGGTTCCCAGGGGTGTAATTTCTAGGATGGGTTCTAAATGGGCAGTGTTATAGTACTTCCTAATCTGCCTGGCAGTTGGCACTGGATTATAGTAATGTAGAAATCTGGTAGTCTTTCTCTATCCAGAACTCATTAAGAGGCATGTTTACTAAAAGCACATGTTAACATTATGCAAATATTTATGTAAATGAGGCCTCACAATGAGTCTCTGCACATGGCCCCGCACCCCCCTTAGGCCACCCCTCACTTCCCTCTTTATCTTTATTCGCTCATTTGATATACCGCCGAGGGTGGTTTCCAATAATAATAATAACAATGCTGCAAGGTTGGAAGGTTGAAAGGAACGCCATCTATCAATAGGACAGAGGAGAGACAGTCGAGATAGTAAACTGAGGAGCAACACGGTAAAAGGTGGGAAGCTGTCGGGGTAACCTGAATTGGTATGTGGAATGTCAAAAGCCAGAGGAAACAGGTGAGTCTTTAGGTGGGCTTTGAATTTTTGATAAGATGTTTCAAGGCGTAGTGTAGAAGGCAGGGAGTTCCAGAGATCAGGGCCAAGAAAAATGAAAGCAGAGTGATGAGTGAGCTCTAAGTGAGCTTGTAAAGGTGGAAGTAGAGACAGATGATTTGCGTGGATGGACCGGAGCTGACGGTAAGGGACGTGCAAATGGATAAGATTGGCCAAATATTGGGGGGTGGAAATGTGGAGGGCCTTGTGAGTTATGATCAGAAGTTTGTAGTGAATTCTATAGTGAAGAAGGAGCCAATTGAGATGGATGAGGAGTGATGTGGTCTGAACGATTTGCATGTGTAACAATACCAGCGGCAGTATTTTGTAGCAATTGTAAGCATTGCAGTTGGTACTGAGGAAGACCTGATAACGCGACTTGCAGTAATCCAGTCTGCTGATCACTAAGGACAGGAGAAGAATAGTGATAGAGAAGGAGACCAAGAAAGGACAAAGTGCTCTTGCCTCAGAAGATCTGGTGGTGGGGTAGCAATATCTTTATCTCAGCTCCTGCTGGCTCATCGTTTTCTTGAGGCAGTGAGGCAGATGGTTCCTCCCACTCTTTGTGGGTGGGAAGATAGGGTGCTAGTATTGAACAGTCCTGCTCTGCCCTGGTTTTTCCCTGATTCATCACATGGGCAGGGAGGAGGAAGCAGAAAGCCCTGCTGGCTACTTATTCTTCTCTTTTCCGGCCTTCAGGCATCAGAGAAGGCATGGAAGATGGAGGACTGGTTTCTACCACATCCCCTGTGATATGCCTCTGCCACTCAGACTGAGAATCCTTGCTTTATAAGGATTAACCTTTATGAAGAGAGAGCAGTAAATTCTCCATTCCCTTTCAGTCCTTTTTGGAAACTGCAGAGTTTATGGTACTGTAACACCCCAGGGACATAGGAAACTCCTGCTTCATGGTGCTGAAGTTCTGGAGGTTCCAGTTGTCCCCATGCCACCTAGAGCACACATAAACTGATGGGGAAAACCCTACAACTCTTCCCCACAATCCTATCCCTTTACCAGGTTACTTAAGCAAGGGGTAACCTCAGTTGTTAAGGCATTTTCCAAAGGTAGGGAATAGGAGTTATTTATTTATTGAGTTTTATATACCACCTTTTCCTTTAATCAAAGTGGTTTACAAAGTTATGATAGAAAAGAAAGGGAAGATGACTTGCAGTAGCTGTTCAAGAAATAGACCCAAGGACAATTAAAATTAATTTATTCTACTCCTTCCAGGTTGGAGGATGGTATTGAAGTTCAAATTAAATCAGGTTAACTGGGGGGGGGGGGGGGGGACGACAGTATTCAGTGCTGAAAGTTAAACCTGGGATATTTCATAGGCAGAGGATGTTATTGTGCTGGTTCCAAGTGGTAGTTTCCACTTTCCTCTGTCTTTTCTTAACTCTTTCCAGCATTTCCTGTCCATTTGCATTTTCTCTCTCCTCCTGTCTTCACTACCTCCCTTACATCCATCTCTCTGACTGCTTCCTTTCAGATTCCATCCCCCCACTCCTGCATACCTAGCATATCCCTTCTCTCTTCCTCCCCCACAGGTCATTCATATCCACTTTTTCTTCCTCTCTGGCCTAGCATCCCCTTTTTCTCTTCCCAATCAGTATCTAACATCTAGCATCCACTTTCTGTTTCCTTAGTCCCCTCCTCCCATGTCCATCATTCCTTCTCTGTCTCCTTAGTCCCTCCGTGCCAGGGTGACCCAGCATTTCCCATTTGCACCCCGATTACCCCCTCCCTTGTAATCCAGTATTGTTCCCATCTTTGTCCTTATGCTTCCTTCAGTGGCCCCATCATGTCCAGCATTTCCACTTCTCCCAATTATTCCTTCCCTAGGTAATCCTGCATCTCCCTCATCTGTGCCCCTACTCTCCTTCCCATGGACCCATCATGTCCAGCATGTCCTCTCCACCCCTCTCCTTCAAGTCCAGCCTTTCCCATCTGTGTCCCCATTCTCCCTCCCACAGCTCCGACATGTCCAGCACATCCACTCCCTCCCTAAGTCCAGCATTTCTTCTGTGTTTGTATTTATCCCAGAGCCTCATCATGTCCAGCAGACCAGCACATTGCCTCCATCCATCCTCCCCTAACTCATGTTCAGCATTTTATTTATTTGTGCTTATATACCACTTTTCACCAGGTCAAAGCGGTTTACAAAAAAAAAAGGGGGAGGGATACATTATAACAAGCTAGAACATATTTACTTGGGGAGGGGGATATCAATGCTTGACCCAGTACAAGCATTGCGGAACCTGTGTCTTTTGGGGAAACTGCTAGGTACATACAACCTAGATTGGCCACTGTTGGAAACAGGATACTGGGCTTGATGGACCTTGGTCTGACCCAGTATGGCATATCTTATGTTCTTATGATTACCATAACCGGAGGAGGTCAAACGTATATACATTTCGGAAGAGCAGACATTCCGATCTTTATTTATTTATTTTTATTTATTTTATTTAACTTTCTTATATACCGCGTTCTTCTGCATCAACGCGGTTTACATTAAAACATAACCGTCCAGCACAGATGGTCTGCACTGGCTTCACAATATAACAAGGGGTATATGTACAGGTAATAACAACAGGGTAACTATGTACACATATATACAGGTAAATTGCAATATACGTTTGGAGAAGAATCAAATGTGTTCCATTAGCTCAAGTGTGTAATAGTTGCTTCCTTTAGTCTGCTTCTCAGTCTCAGCTTGTCTCTTGAACAGCGTGGGGATGTTTCATTGGGTGCTGCTCTTTTCCCACCCAGGTGGATGGAGAAAAGATGGGGTTTAAGCTGTTTCCTAAATGAGGAAAGTTCCTTATTGCTCCGGACGTTGGCTGGGAGGGAGTTCCATAATGTGGGGGCGTATAAGTCAAATGCGTGGTTACAGGCTTGTTGGTTAGACTTAGTCCTTTCATGTGGTACAGTCAATTCTTTCAGTGCAGACGTATTAAAGTCAGTTCCGTGCATTTCTTCAGTCCTACAGTTGCAGATGGGGATCAGGTAGGTGATGGGTGCTGCCCTTGATGCTTGCTGAGTGCAAACTCCTTACTGCTTCTGCACAGCACTCAGCATTTGGCAGCTTAGCATTGCAGCAGAGCCTAAATCTCCCCCTAAACTGATTTTCTAGTACCAGTTTTGAGAATGGTGCAATAAGTTCCGAACAGCATCTTATTGAATTATATGGCTTGTCACCATCTCAGGGCTCTAAGCTTATTCACCTGGTCTGGATCTTCACACAGGCCTCCCCTGGTCTGAGGGGGTTTGCCCTTCCTCTGACTTGCCAGGCACATGTCAGAAGGTTATGACTGAGGGTAAATTGATCTCGTTTTTTTTATAAACTGCTAATGTGCAATCCCTCCTTGTTGGGGCTTTGTAGAACATGAGCCTGATGTTGATCTTCCGCGGGATGCAATTCAGTGGAATACTTTTTGGAGCCACACTATGCGGCCTACAATGTCTAATGGTCTCGCGCAAACATTATTTTTCTTAGTGCGTCGTGCAGTCTGGACCCTGCTTTGCATGTTTAGAGCGGGCCTTTTGCAGTCTAACCTGTGCTGGCATTGCTCCATGGAAATTGGCACACTTATTCACATGCTTTTTGACTGTCCCCTCATCAAGTCCTTTTTGCTTGGTGTTTGGGGATGTATTTGTGATGTGTTTAAGTTGGACTGTTCTGTTCTGATCTTTGTGTTTGCAGGAAGAGCTTGCTAAATATAATAGAGCGCTTTTTGATATTATGATGTCTATCGTAGTTCAGCGTATCATACCTAATTGGAAAGATGCCTCTTTTTTAAATGTTCCCTTCTTGTGGCACACTGTTTGCCAGACCAGAAAGCTAGCAGGGATTGCCTCTGTATCTTCTAGCTGTATTGATAAAATTGAAAGGGTCTGGAGAACTTTGGATGTTCCCTTGACCAGCTCATGATTTATCTTTTTTTTGTAATCTTTGTTTTATGTTGACCTCTGCCTTTTTTTCTTCCCCCCTTCCTTTTTATGGGGTAATACTTATAATATCATATAAATTTTGTCAATTGTATTGTCCTTTTCTAGAAAATTTTTAATAAACTTAGTAAAAAAAAAAGGAAGTGATATTGTTGCTGTCATAGGGGAGGAAGGTAATGACTCATTCCTTCATGTTCAAACTTGGAACTAAGGTGTCCCTTCCTTAAGTGTCTCACTTTTGCCTGCAAAAAAATCTGGTAACCCCAGTTCATACAGCCTCTCTTTTCTGCAGCTCCTGGGAGACTGCCACTCCCAGAACTCTGCAGAGTTGCCAAGTTACCCAGTTCCAGAGATGAGATTCAAGCCAGTCCTGGATTTCTGACAAGCTCATTCTGATGAATTATGGGATCTGATTCAAGTGGGTAAAAACAGGGACTACAAATGCAAATACAAATTTAAAACCAGAACTGGCAAAAATCTCATTCCTGGAAATGGGTAACTTGGTAACTCTGCCTCTGATCTAACTCTTCCTCCTCCATGTGCATTTTGCCTTTAGGCATGCTATCCTTGTGGGTTTTTTTTTTTTTTTTTTGCTTCATCCTGTCTTTTGTGCTGCATGCTGCAGTTCTTCTTCTCTGCCTCCAGGGGGAACTCTCTCTTTAGTCCCCTTCAGTGGGCTGAGGGACTCCTCTGGTCTGTACTTTATTTTCTGTAGGGAGCTTCCTTTCACAGCCAAACTCTTCCTGGCTAGGGTTGCCTCTCTCTTGGTTTCTTTTATTTTTGAAGTTGTTGTCACTGCTGGTACAGGCCTGGCTCTTCCCCTGCAGTATTGCTCAGCTGCCCTCTTTGAAGTGCTGCTGTCTGTTCTGGCCTGGGCTTGGAGGGGTAAGTGATTTGAAACGTTTTTGCTTTAGCCGTAGACTACAGTACCTATACTGTGACTATGAAGGTGGTTTAGCTCATGAATGCATCTCTCAGTTTCAAAATAGACTAAATCATACCTTATTTTACAGAGGTTTTGGTGTTTTTACAGAACACTTCTTATTTGTAGTTTTGAGTTGTGGGATGGGAATTATGAACTTTGGAAATCAGTATAGGGAATGTGTTAGTTCTGCTCAGTGGGAAAACGTGTTTTTTTGGAAAACTGTGATTGTTTACATACAGTATCGGGATTTCTCTTTTAGTTAGCTCACATTGTGTAGCCTTTGAAGCACAATATTAAAATATTGTCAGAAGTTGATACGGAATTCATAAATAAACTTCATAATGGTAAGGTTACCAGATATCCCACACTCTTACCTCCTTGTCAACCTCCTATCCCCCAGTTGTAGCAATGAGGGCAGAGATGTTCCTCCCCCTCCAATAGGAAGTTTGCCTGAGAGGGTGGGATGTGGAAGGCCTTGTGCCTTGCTCACTGGTCTTTAGAGCAGGAGTTGGACCGAGCAGAGAAGGTGGAGACACCAGCAGCAGCAGATAAGGGAAGGAAACAGACCCAGCAAGAGGACAGGAAGAAATTCTTGGCACAGCCTGCAGGGCAAGGGGAGGTAAGGAACTTAAGGGAAGACGAGATGCTGGACATATAGGGAAGGAGCAGGGAAGGGAAGGAGAGGTGCTGGACACCTGGGGGGTCAAGGAAGGGAAAGGGAGATGCTGCACACCTTTGGGGGGATAGTGATGGGAAAGGGAGATGCTGGACACCTGGGGTAGGTAAGGAAGGGAAGATGCTGGACACATGGGTGGGGGAAGGAAGGGAGGTCCGATGCTGGACAGAACAGAGGTCTAGCACTTCTTTTCAAACCCTAAAGCAGCAGAAGTGTTTTGCTTCAGCACTTTCCTTCCAGGCAGCCTGCAGGGAAAAGGAGAGGAGGGGGTGAGCTTGGAGTAGAACAGAGAATCTGGAAAAGAGAAAACATAAAGTAAGAATGGACATACTGGGGCAGACCAAAGGTCCATCAAGTCCAGTGTCCTGTTTCCAACAGTGGCCAGTCCAGGTCACAACTACCTGGCATGTCCCAAAAGTATCCAGTTCCATGCTGTATATCCTCATGGATAAGCAATGGTTTTCTATTGGACTACCTTAACTTGTCCAGACCGTTTTTTAAACTCAGTTACACTATTTACACCACACGCACTGGCATTGAGTTTCTAAGGGTAATTTTATGTTTTAAAAAACTGCTTTGTAGCTTCATGATGTGTCTCCTAGTCCTTGTATTTTTTGAAAGAGAAAACAATTGATTCGTGTCTGCCCATTCTACTTCATTGGGATTTTATAGACCTGATCATATCTCTTCAGCTGTCTCTTCTCAAGGCAGAAGAGCCTTAACCTCTTTAGCCTTTCCTCATAGCAGTGTGATTCCGTCTTCTTTATCATTTTGGTTGTCCGTCTCTCTACCTTTTCTGATGCCAGCATATCTCCTTTGAGATACAGAGATCAGAACTGTACACAATACACAAGGTGTGGTTACATCATGGAAAAATATAGAGGCTTGATGATATCATCCTTTGTTCTATTTTCTATTCCTTTCTTAAAGATTCCTAATATTCTATTTGCTTTTTTGGCTGCTGCCACATGCTGAACCAAAGATTTCAATGTATTGTCTACGATCACACTTGTATCCTTTTCTTAGGTGGTGACGCCTAATGAGTGTTGTTGTTGTTAAGTGCCATCGAGTCGGAGTCGACTCATGGCGACCCTCTGGATAGCTATCCTAAATTGTGTTCGGTCTTGAGTCAGGCAGCTCATTGTTGACAGACTGGTACCCGTAGCTGCTGTTATTGAATCGATCCATCTCATTGCTCACCTTCCTCTTTTGCGTTGACCTTCTATCTTGCCAAGCATGATGTCTTTCTCTAATGGTCTCTCTCTTCGCATGATGTGTCCAAAGTATGAAAGTCGAAGTCTTGTCATCTGATTTCTAAAGAAAGCTTAGGTTTGATCTCCTCTAGTACCGACTGGTTTGTTCTTCGTGCAGTCCATGGTATACACAGTATTCGCCACCAGCACCATAATTCAAAGGCATCAATTTTCTTCCTATCTTGAACAAGTCAAATCTTTGTATGGAGAGAGACATCTCTGCTCTTGAGAATCTTATCTAGGTCTTTCATAGCCATTCTGCCAAGAGCAATGCGTCATCTGATTTCTTGACTGCATGTTGCTTCTTTATTGATAGTTGATCCAGGTAGGTTAAAGTTGTTCACGATTTCAATTTCTTCTCCTTCAACGATGAACCTGTTGATTATGCCAGTTGTCATGATCTTTGTCTTCTTTACATTAAGGTGCAGGCCCATTTTGAGACTATGTTCTTTGATTGTGAGAAGCAAATGTTTGAGATCATCTTCACTTTCAGCCAGTAATGTGGTATCATCAGCATAGCAAAGGTTGTTGATGAGTCCTCCACCAATCTTCACACTTCTGTCTTCATACAATCCTGCTTCTCTGTTGATTTGTTCTGCATATAAATTAAACAGGTAGAGGGAAAGTATGCAGCCTTGTCTTACACCTTTGCTTATTTTTAACCATTCTGTTTCTCCTTGTTCCGTTCAAACTGTTGCTTCTTGATCAATGTACAGATTATGCAAGAGTACAATCAGGTGTTCTGGTATACCCATGCTTCTTAATGTGGCCCAGAGTTTCTCATGGTTTACACAGTCAAAAGCCTTGCTATAGTCAATAAAGCACACATAGATATCCTTTTGGTATTCTTTAGTCTTTTCAAGAATCCATTTCACATCCACAATGATGTCTCTCGTTCCTTGCCCTTTCCTGAACCCTGCTTGCACTTCAGGTAGTTCTTGTTCCAGGTATGATTGTAGTCACTTTGGAATAATCTTCAGTAGAATCTTGCTGGCATGTGGGATCAGAGCGATTGTGCGATAATTTCCACAGTCAGTTGGATCACCTTTCTTTAGTATTGGTCTAAACACAGATCTTTTCCAGTCAGTTGGCCATGATGTTGTCTTCCATATTTCTTGGCAGAGCCTTGTAAGTACGGTAACAGCTGCATCAGATTGCTGTAATACTTCTTTGGGAATGCTATCAATGCCTGGTGCTTTGTTCTTTGATAAGGCTTTCAATGCTGCTTCAACTTCTTCTTTGCCCTCTTCCCTCTCGACTTCCACACTTTTTCCCCCGACCATCAGGTTCAGCTCTGGGATTCTATCCTAACCTCTGCCCTGAACGCCATCGCCACTCTCCACCCAGTTCCTCGTCTGCGTCATTCTGGTCGACACCCCTGGTATCATCAAGGCCTCTTTCTCCATCGTGCTCGCCTCCATCATGCTGAGCATCTTTGGCTCAAGCACCCCTCCCAAGACTCTCTGTCCTGTTTCCGTTATTGTCACTCTCATTACCGCTCTCTCATTCACGCCGCTCAGCACTCCTGTTATACCAACCTTATCGCTTCTTCCTCCAACTCTTCCCGCCAGCTTTATTCTATTCTCCCTATCAGCTCCCCATTCCCATCCCTCCTAAGCGCCCTCTGCTGATCTCCCAGATCCTGCCCTTCACGTGTCCTTCTACAGTACTAAGGTCCTGGCCCTTCGTTCCACCTTTTCCTTCTGTCCCCACCTCTCTCCCCTCCACTCTGTCCATACCTCCCCTCCCCTTCTCGCCTCCTCCCCCCCCCCACAGCTCCTGCTTTTTCCCACCAATGGACCCTATTCCATCCCATCTCCTCTGCTGAACTCTCTAAGGCATTCTCTACCTCGCGGAAAAACACTTGTCATCTCGACCCTATCCCTTTCCCATTGGCTTGGTGAGCCTTCTCTTGCACTCCTTCCCCTCATCCTCTCCATTTTCAATTGCAGTCTTTCCTCTGGCCTCTTTCCTGCCCCTTGGAAGCATGCTATAATTCGCCCCATCCTCAAGAAACCCTCCCTGGACCTCTCCATTCCTGCTAATTGGCGCCCTGTTTCTAACCTCTCTTTCCTGTCTAAGCTTTTGGAAAAGCTTGTCTTTGCCCAACTCTCCTCTCACTTGGACTTTGCACTAATCCTTCACCCCTGTCAGTCTGGTTTCCATATGGGACACAGCACTGAAAATATCCTCACTTCCCTCCTCAATGAACTCCTCTCTTCCCATGACCAGGGTTTGTTTTCTATTGCGGTTTCCATCAATCTGTCCTCCACCTTTGATCTTGTGGACCACAACACACTCCTCATTCATCTTTCTGATGCCGGCTTAGGGAGTCTGTACTCAATTGGTTTTGCCCTTTTCTGTCCAGGTCTTTTTCATTTTTTTCCGGTACTTCCTCCTCACCTAGCACTTCCCTTCCCTGCGGTATCCCCCAGGGTTCCGTTCTCATCCCTCTCCTCTTTAATATCTTTCTGGCCCCCCTCAACATCCTTATTCAACAGCCCTGGATCTCGGCATACTATTACGCCGATGACATCATACTTCTGCACCATACTGGCCCCTCCACTCCTGACATCACTCCCCTTCACGATTGCCTGTCTTCAGTTAGTGCCTGGCTGGCCTTCAACTTTCTCCATCTTAACCTGATCAAAACCTAAGCTATCTGGTTTACATTCGGCAGCCCTGCCCCTACCCTCTCACCTTCACTCTCCTCCCATCCCTCTGGTCCCCACTCTGCATTACCTTGGTGTCACTCTGGACTCCACTTTATCATTCAACGATCACCTGTCCTCTGTGATTTGTCATTCGTTCTATTTCCTCAGCCAGATCCGTGCTGTCCGTCCCTTCCTCGCCACTCCCTCCCTGGTTATCCTTCTCCTCTCCCTAGTTATGAGCAGACTTGATTATTGCAATATTGCTCTCTCCGGTCTCCCTTAGTTTCAGCTCTGAAGACTCCAGCTGTTACAAAGTACTGCCACCCGTCTTATCACTCATGCATCCCGCACTGACCATATCACCCCCCTTCTCATCCACCTTCACTGGCTCCCCTTTACTTACCATATTCAATATAAGGTCCTTATTCTTGTCCACAAGGCTATTCACTCCGGTTCCCCCCAGTACCTTGCCAATTTGGTCCATCTCCATACTCCCCGCCATACACTTCGTCACATCCATGTAAATTGCATGTTCCTTCCTTCTCCCTCTGTTGCACACCTGGAGTCTACCTGGAATTCTGCCTTTTTCTACCTAGGTCCTAAATTCTGGAGTTCTCTCCCCCCAGATCTCTGACTGGAACTCTCCTTCAACAGGTTTAAATCTCTTCTCAAGACACACCTCTCTTGCTCCGCCTTCAACCTCCCTGTTCCTGCTGCTCCTAGCTGAGGTTCTTTCCCCCTTCTTTTCCCCCTTGGTCCCTCTTCCTTCTGCTCCTCTTTCCTGTTGACTATGACATTCTTTTCCTTTTTTGGCAGTTATTTTAGTCTATTGTGAACTGCTTTGGTGTTTTTTTCGTAAAGCGGTATACCAAGTATTAAATCAAGATAGATAAAGATAAAGACACCGGTGGGCATCCTCCTGCGGGCAACGGCAGCTCCTAGGTCATGTTGCCTGCCCCTTGGAGTGTCCCCTGATACCTGGTGTCATGTTTTTTCTCCTCTTCCTGTCTTCCTACCCTGTGGCTATCATTTTTTTCTGTTACAGTTTAATGATGCAAGTTCTACACCTTGGAACATGTGTTGCACCGAATTGATTGCTGTTTCTTTGTAAGGCTATTCCATTGTGTAAGCACTATGACTGGTTAACTGTGGCAAGGAGCCCTATCCGGAGTCTGGGGGAGGACAAAGAGACATGGAATTCACCCTAGTAAAGGGCCCCCTTTTACCGAGGCAGGGTAGGAAAGCCATAAACACCTCCAGAAATCAGAAAACCTCCACATGGCCCACATTTCATGCTCCCCCTAGTGGAATGAAGGGGAGAGGATACAGAGCCCAAAACCCCTTAGGCAGTGAATGCTCCAAGTACTCAGGTGCCCGAAGTCAGGCTGATTGCCATCACCTGGGTAGGGAGGGGTTGAAGCTAGAGCCCTGGAAGTATAAACCTAGGCCAGAGTATGAGAGAGGGAGAGGAGGAGAAGCAGGAAGCCAGACTGCCACGAGCCGAGGCACAGCTGCAAGCAAGGGAAGCTTGACTGGTGCTGAGCAGAGCAGAGGAACTGAGCTTCCAAGAGAGGAGTGTGCTAATTGGCATATAGCATGTCTGCAAGAGGGTTTGGAGCCAGGAACAGGAGAGACTCCAAGATCCCCCTAGAGGCTAGCTGAGCATTGTGAGCAGGACACAGAGTCAGAGCCTATACAGCTGGGGGAGCCTGAGGTGAAGCTGAATGAGGAGGACACTCCCATGGACTGTTCTTTGTGCCAAGCTTTAAACCTGAGGAACAGGGAGAAGACAAGCCAGTCTTGAGAGAGAGTTTGCCAGGAAAATAAACCCATAGTCCACAGGCTGGGTGGCAATGAGTCCCTCGTGTTGGTAAATTGAAAGATCACAGGGACTAAAGAGCAAGCCTGGAAACTGGGATAAGCTTGTTAATTTTCTTCTCTGGAACAAGGACACTGGGGTAAGAAAGTAGCTAATTATAATGAAGCTTTCTTGTGCCCTGAGTTATATTTCTTGCTTGAAGGTTTTGAAGCTGAGAGAAGCTATACTATCACGGACAGTGAATGTGATTTTGTTTTGTGCTTTACCCAGCAAGGCTAAAAGGGAATTATCCTTACTGTTAAAGACTCTGTATTCTGCACTATGGGGAACCTTTAAACAGACATTTTTGGGTTTGGGTTTGTTTTTGGAGAGTACTCTGCTTCACAGAGTCCCTGAGCAAATATCCTGTACGTGGTATGAACGAACCTTTGTGTGTATAAAAAGAAATTTCTGTCATTTGCCTTACCCCTTGGAGCCCGACTACAGCTTTCTGTTTGATGCACACATACAGCCAAGCAAAGACTACTTTTCCCATAAGGCACTGCGGGGAAATAGTTTGAAAAAGCTGAAAAAGCAGCCAGCAGAAAGTTGCTCTAAAAACCACGCCCCTCTTAGCTAGAGGCGAGTGGTGGCGGCGTGACATAACATGCCATGCAAAGGGATAATATGCAAGCTGGCCTTTGGTATAGCATATTCAGTTGTATAATCTTACCATGGCTCATGGGTGACCAGTAGTATCTGTGCAGCAGGTCAAACAGGGTATGTTCTACTGTGAGGATGGCTAATGATCAGGGCCATCCTCACAGTAGCACAAACCCTGCACAGGGAAACTAGGGAGGAGTGGCTCAGTGGTTGGGACAGGTTGCCTCACGCCGGAGGGCCGGGGGTTCAATTCCCACATGGGGACATGTAACCTCAGGCTGGAGGGACTGAGGTCTCTAGTCCCATGGCTGCTCCTTGTAGCCTTGGGCAAGCCACTTAACCCTTCATTGCCTCAGGTACACTTAGATTGTGAGCCCTTCGGGGACAAGGGAATAAAAAAAAAGTACCTGTTAGTATATACATATTCCACCCTTTACTTATGCATCAGAGCGGTTTACATCAAATGCCTAAACCATAACCATAGGCGGCTGTCTAGTGTGGTTTGCCCATGTGGGTGGTGGTGGCACACATGACTGGCCGCACCACCCCACCCAGCTGCTGCCGATTCTATCGTGGGAGGGAAGCGGCAGTAGCAGTATTTCAAAAAGCAGTGGCTTTTTGCTGCTGCTTTCTTGTCCACGGCAGGCCATGGCCTGACACTTCTGATCCTCTTCCGTGGCAGCTGAGGGGGGGCAGTGACGTGACTTGGTGGGGGCTGTGCAGCTGGGGTTTCTGCCTAGGGCAGAAACCCTTGGGCCGGCCCTGCTAATGATGCTGCAGTATCTGCAGCTTGGAAGACCATCATGTGGCCTTCACAACCATAACAGTTATGGCCTCCCTTGTGTGCTGCAGCATATATAGCAGCCCTTGGGTGGGAATGAGAATGACAGAGTCAGCAGTGCCAGTTATGCTTTGCTGTGCCCTGTCAGGAATATGTAATGTCACACCACCACCACTCGCCTCTAGCTTAGAGGGGTGTGGTTAATAGAGGAACTTTCTGCTCTCCGCTTTTTCAGCTTTTTCCAAACTATTTCCCCACAGTGCCCTCTGAGAAATGTAGTCTTTGTTTAGCTCTATGGGTGCATCAGGCAAAAAGTTGTAGTTAGGCTCAAAGAGTTAAGGCAAATGACAGAAATTTATTTTGTACACAATGGTTCGATCATACCACATACAAGATTAGTTGTTCAGGTCTCTTTGAAGCAGAGCATTGTCCAAAAATAAACCCAAACACAAATTGGCTGTTTAAAGGTTCTCTATAGTTCAGGATACACAGTCTTTAACAGCAAGGATATTGCATTCCCTTTTTTAGCCTTGCTGGCTAAAGCACAAAAACAAAATCACATTCAAAGTCTGTGGTAGTTTAGCTTCTTTTCAGCTTCAAACCTTTCTTGGTTGCCTTCCAAGTAACAAATGTAATCCAGGGGCAAAAGAAAGCTTTGCTATAATAGCTACTTTAGCTTAGCCCAGTGTCCTCATTCCAGCAGCAGGTGATTAACAAGCTTATCACAGTTCCAGGCTTGCTCCTTATTCCCTGTAAACGTCCCCTTTATAAACACGTGGGAATCACGGTCACCCTGCTTGTGGACTACGGGTACCTTTTTCTGGAAGAGTTTCCCTATGTTCCCAGGTTTAAAGCTTGGCAAAAGGAACAGTCCATGGGAGTGTCCTCATCATTCAGCTTCACCTTGAGCTCTCCCAGCTGCATAGGTTCTGACTCCCTGTCCTGCTCACAGTGCTCAGCTAACAGCCTCCCGGGGAATCTTGGAGTCTCTCTTATTCCTGGCTCCAAACTCTCCTGCAGACGTGCTATATGCTAATTAGCACTCGCTTCTCCTGGAAGCTCAGTTCCTCTGCTCTGCTCAGCACCAGTCAAGCTTCCCTTGCTTGCGTCTGTGCCTCTGCTCGTGTCTGCCTGGCTTCCTGCTTTTCTTCCCTTCCTCTCATACTCTGGCCTAGGTTTATACTTCCAGGGCTCTAGCTCCAACTCCTCCCTACTCAGGTGACGGCAATGAGCCTGACTTCAGGCACCTGAGTGCTTGGAGCATTCCCTGCCATAGGGGTTCTGGGCCCTGTATCCTCTCCCCTTCATTCCACTAGGGGGAGCATGCAATGTGGGCCACGTGGAAGTTTTCTGATTCCTGCAGGTGTTTGTGGCTTTCCTACCCTGATTTGGTGAAAGGGGGCCCTTTACTAGGGTGAATTACCTGTCTCTGTCCTCCCCCAGACTCCGGATAGGCCTCCTTGCCACAGTACATATGAACAGCTGCAGCACCATCAGATGGGCATCAGGTCCAGCCTGTTCTGGGGCCTGAATTAGATATAGTGTGGTGAATATACCCTCTGTATGTTCACTGGGTAGTCCCCCTTATACACTTTGCCAGTAAGGGGAACAACCTGTCACATCCTAGAGCTACATGTGCCTTTTCTAGGTTTAGGTCTTGATATGTAGTTATACTTTAAAGGTGTGTTTCTAGTTTTTTGTTTTTGCTTTCAATACATGGTTCTGGCTGGACGATTAGATCATGTGAAGAGGTAGCTGTGGCAACTGGCCAAACAGTAAACAGCTGGAAGGTTACTATGAGAGGTGTTATTTGAGTCAAAATGCAAACTGGCTTATTTACAAACACAGTCCTAAGTGAGTTTTGAACCCAGGACTATGGGGTTGGAAGGCAGGCATTCTGCAGGCAAGCTATGATTTCTCCATGGCAGTTGCTGCTGCCCAGCCTGCTGTTAGCTCATGTACTGCTGGTGATCTTGTTTCCTGTGTACTGATTGTGGGCAGGGTGGCCTCCTCTGTAGCTATCAGGAAACCAAACACTGGATACTTAGCTTTATGAATACCATAGACTCTTGCTGGAGAGCTGGACTCCAAAGACGGTGCATGTGCCATTTTTTTGAGCTGGACATTGTATGCCAGCATGTCAGCAGATGCTATCAACAACTCTCCCACACTATGCTTCTAATTCAAAGTACGAATATACTTCTTACGAGGAAGGAAAAGATCTCGGCCTATTACAAGCAGTTTTTCAGTACATCATTGACCAGTAAAACCTTCCTGTTTATTTTTCATTAATTGTTCTAAAATTCTTTAACCACATTCATTGTAAATATCCAATACCTTAATGCATTAAAAAAAAAACTGTATTCAAAATCAGTTGTTTTGTACTTTTAAGAAGATATTAGTGTATACATGTGCTCTTATGTGGAAAAATACCACTTCATCCTTATACAAAATGGAAGAATGTTGCTCTGTGACTATGCATTGCTATACTCTAAAGCTGTTGCATTACTGTGTATTACGATGCTCCAACGCTGTGAGCTACAATTTTGGAATGGTGATTGAAACATTATTTAGGAGAAGTCTTTTCTGCCCGGAATAATGGACTCCTTGAAGCAGCCTGTGGGCGAACGCATGTGCACACTTCCATAACTTTCAGGCCGGAAGGTCGGGGGTTCAAATCCCACTAGAGGACAGCAACCTTGGGCCGGAAGGACTGGGGCTTCTAGTCCCACAGGTGCTCCTTGTGGTCTTGGGCAAGCCACTTAACCCTCCATAGCCCATGTTCCCTGTACAATAGTTATCTCCAAGTTATAATGCCCTGTTCAATGTAATTTCAGTTTGTTCAATGTAAACCGCACTGATGCAGAATAGCGCGGTATATAAGAGAATGCAAATAAATAAATAAATAACTGGCAGTCTGGAGGGCTGCATGGGATGTGTTTTGTGTTTGCACTAGGTACTTCTGTGGAGACATTGTTGGGCTTCACACACAAGACCAGTGGGTAGCCCCTTTAGAACTGTACATCTCAGACAGCAGATGGAGCAGGAATCTCAACAGGATTGTTAAAATGCCCTGCACCACAAAGACAGTCCTTTCTCCACAGAGCTTACAATAACCTAAACCAGACAAACAGTACAATAGGGAACTGAGGAATTTGTAAGGGAAATGATTCCCTAATCCTCAGTTGTTTGTTTTTTTGGATTTTGTCTACTAAGCATTTTCCTCAAAATGGGAAAATCCTTAAGTAGACATGCCCCTTTGTCTGTGTTCGCTGATTAGTCTCTACTCCACTGAGCTGACAATGATTTTTTTCAGTGCAGTGTATGCCTTCAACCACAATCTAAAAGATAAGTTGTATCAGTTGTAGTAGTGTTAGTAATGACAAACCTGTCACCACCTGGCTCGCTCCCAAGATTCAGCAGCAAGGAGGGACAACGGTCCAACCCTTCAGCACCAGGTTGCTGCTCACACTCTTTTGTCCATGGTACATGCCTCATACATCAGTAAATGTCTATGCTGATAAAGTCTGCTATCATGCTGCACAGTACCTTTTCCACATAGGCTTCTCTTGCGCACTGTGACCTGCCAATTGTGCAAGGTGACATGACCACGCTTAGTACAGGACCTATCTTCGGTGTTTGAGAGCTGTGCTAGGGATGTTGGTTGACATAAAATCACGTTCTACTACAAGCCCATTAGTCATCTTCCTTTGTTTTCTGCTCACACATGGATATGTTGCAGTACACATGATTATGGGGCTTATGCTTCATGGCATTTTGGGCCAAATATGTCAGCCAGGCAGAGGTTCCGCGGCAGCAGCGAAGCCATGCTCCTAGAACCTGCTGTATACATACTCCTGGCCTACACAATTCAGTATGATGTGCTTCTATGTACATGATTAGGTAGCTCTGGACACTTCTGCACTATTTGTTTCTCGCATTCTCATTATAATGTGCAGCATTGTGTCTGTATGTGTGCCTCCAGCATGTTTCTTCTGCAGCTTTCCACATATTTCATGTGCTTGCTGTACAGCTGATTGGGCTGTCCAGGGAGTTGTGCCTGGTGTGAACTTGGTGGACATTTATTTTCTCGGCCATCGCTGCATTCAGGGCTGACCCATCATATATCCTGTCCATTCACATCTGTTGTACAGGTATAAGGGCATGTAATGCTCTCCACGTCCACATGGTCTAGACCCATATGGAGCAGGAGGAATCTGTGATACTTCTGTCTGCCTTCTGTGCATGCTGGCCTTGGCCACAGTGATTTATCTGCTGTGACAAGAGGTGACAATTTTGTTATGTGGTCATGCATGCAAGGATGAGCTGTGCTGCACTGCATCCTTGACTAGCACTGCTCATATACCTCTGGTAGGCTTGATGTGGCACATGGCGACTCTTATGATACACCTGCACAATACCTTGTTTGTTTTTCTCCTGGGGCAGTTTCTCCAAATGGGTAAATTTTGCACATACCATGACAATCATGAACCTCACTTCTAAGCCAGGGTACGTGGAGTATATCAGTCTCTGATATTTACTGCTAATGCTCGGCATAGTACTTTAATCATGCCAAAGAGAGCCTCCCTCTGGAGTTCGTAAGATGTTATGTGTATGGGTAATTTATCAAGGTGTGCTTGGTAGTTCCTCTTAATTAAGCCTGTGGCACCCAACACATTGGGAAATAACTCTTTATCTTTCTGCCAAATTTTCTTGGTCTCTGGCTGCATTTCTTGATACTTGAAGATTTTCTCCCTCTCAACTCAATTTCTCCCCATTTAGCCTACTACAATGCACCATCAGGAGATATGTGAATTGTGAACAGAGCCAGATACACTGATGCCTGTGTTTGCAGATGCCCCTACATGTTGGTTGCCCTGCAAGGACATGTGCATTTCTTCCAGCCACTTTCTCCACTTCTGGCCCCTCTTGTGGGAGAAGGCAGGTTCCATGTGGAAGGACTGGTACCTCTTGCAACACAGGATGAAATTGTGCTTTCACGCCCCATGTTATGTTCTGACTGATAGCCCTTGTGGTTATCTGGGCTACATGTCCATTGATTGTGGGAGATGCTGTGATGCCCTCAGGGACTGCCGGCCTCATACCCATTTCGCTAACTCTTGCCAATGTTCGGGTGCATGATGCACTCAATGTGTATACCACAAAGAACCATTGGCTAATGTGGCGCTCACACCCCTACCAGGCGGTTGCCTAGTAGGGACGGGAGACCATATTGTATTCCTTTTCCAAAGGGTTGTAGTTGTGTAGTCAGAAATGACCCAAGTGGATGTTTCAAAGTGCACAGGAATTTTTATTAGCTTCCTTTAGGTAAGATGGTAACAATCTTCAAAGCAACTTTACACTCAGGACAAAGAAACAAAGGATAATCTTCTCCAATTAAAGCAAATATCAAAACAGTGTTTCCGTGGAATTATTTACAATGGCTTTTCTTTTCTTTCCCTTTAAGATGCTTCTTACTTCAGCAATAATAAAGGCACATGTATTTACAACCTACAATCAAAGCCAGTAGGGCTGCTAGCTCCTTCTTTGATGTTTTGCGTTTAAACAGTTCTCTGCTGTCTAGCCCCGCCTTGGTTGCACTAGCCACTTCTTTAGGAAAGAACCTTAGTGCTTCAATATAAAACTCATTCTCTCCTTTACTTCAGGCTTTCAGCTATAACAAAGTTGTAACAGCTTTCTTAATTTCTTTCTGCTATTTGGCTTCCATTAATTAGCATCAATACAAACAGCACAGTCCATCTCAGAACAAGAAGAACCCATGTCAGTTCCTCTACCATCTACCTCCATACTTTCTTCTGAGCTGCATATTGGTAAAGCTTGGAAACGTTCAGGTACTTTTTCCTTTAAGTCATTTAAAAGCACAAATAGCCTATTCCACTGCACTGCCCCTCCTTCTCTTGGCAGAACTTCAACAGGCTTCTCCTGTTCAACTTTTCTTGAAAACCCCTTCTTTCTAATCTGGGTTTTCCCAGGTACAAATCCCTCTTCAAAATCAGAGCAAGAGATATAAGCCTTAGGCTTCACTGCTTTCTTTCTCCTACCTTGGAGTTTTACTGCAGGACTTCCATATCTGTGGCTTCTGTTGGCACTAGCTATCTCAGCCTCAGAGCCAGTCAGGGAATCCGGGTAAGATTTCCTCTCCACTTCCTGGGGCTTCTTCTGTCTGAAGACACACCCTTCACCTGAGGAGTCTAGGCTCTCTTGCCTTAGCTTTTCCAATGCCAGCCTTCTCTCTCTCTCTCTCTCTCTTGCCAGTATACTTGGTCCTCTCCCTGGAACCTTCTCTGTAGCTCTCTTGGCTACAGTCCTGGCTGCTCTTGCTCTCCTTGCACTTGTCCTTGTTCCTGTTCCTGTTTCTCCTTCCGTCTATCTCTCTGTTTGTTTGCTCAAACTTTAACATGGAGCAGGGCACCTCCCCTTCTAACTCCACCCCCATGTACCTCCTACTCTTACTTAGGGTTGCCATGGAGTCTGGGTGTGGCTTTAGCCTAGCTCTACCCTCGTGGTTTCTCTCACTGCTTTTACTAGGGTGTATGTGTTCTGGTGCACCCATCCCCCGCAAAGAAGAAAAAGTTCCTTTTCCCTTTATTTCTTCATGCTGGACTGCACTCTCCTTACCACTCTAAGTAGCTGGTATTTTTTCTGCTTATATGATCTTCTTTTGTGAACTTGAAACAACATACTCTGCTTGGTGCTTGCAAGCCTCACATACCTATCCCTGGTTACCATTGCAATACCTGACTTGCATACTGACTTGGGCAGCCCTTCTGTGCCTGCTGTCCCTGGATCTGCATGCCATTGGAGCAGTCCATGACTTGGACATTTTCTGGCCCTTTTTGTCCCTATGGCAAAATCACGATTCAGTAAAATGTCCTAGGTTTCATTCTGAGTTGCTTGGAGAGTAGGAGCACTTTCTCATGGGGAAATTCTAATGCCACATGATTAACTAAAATGGTTTATTTTCTGTTTAATGTCTGTGGAGAGCAGGAGATCCTATAGACCGATAACAATGTTGATAGCCCAAAGATATCCTGTAAGCACAGAAGGCCATCCCTCCTTTCAGCTTCCTGTATTGTTCAGTGCAGCTGGAGAAGTTTCATGACCATGGAGGTTTTTCATTACCTAATTAAAAACCAGAGCATAACAATTATCCCAAAATAGTATACCTAACTGTATAGTTCTTTACAAATACAGTTCCTGCAGGTGTCATTCAGTCAATGCTATCTTTACCAAGTTTCGCAGTCACATATTTATGAACCAGTTGACACAGGCAACCAGAGATTTTTTTTCTCTCTTACTTTGGCTTAATTATTCTTGTAGACATCACTTGATCATTTTCAGGCTTTCAAAATGCAAAGTGTTAGCGGTTGTTTTAAATCTAGTAGTTGATTCCATCATCATACGGAAATACATTTTGGCTGGGGCCAATTAGAGTTCTAAGAAATATTTCAGTTCTTCATTCCTTTTTTGACTAAGTGTGGAAGAGGGGATTTGTAAGAGCTGACAGCACTAATACTCAAGCTTCCCTCTACTTTCTGTACAATTTTAATATATCTTTTGTACTTTCCCACTCTCTTCTGAGGTTGCCAACTTGTCATGTTTTTCAGGCCAAGCAAATCCAGTCTTGGCTTTACTCCACTACATAGAAGACTTGTAATCTTACTTTTATTCTCCAGGAACAAGCAGGAAGACAGTCCTCACATATGGGTGACATCGGCACCGATGGAGCCCACGCTGAGCATTTCCCCAACTTTTAAAGAAAGCCTTTGGGAATGCTACCACGCATGCATGGTCCCCTTCCCACCCAAGGGTGCCATCTTGCTCAGTCTCCTTTTTTTTTCCATGGAGCCCAACGGATGTAGTCTTCTACTTCCCTGGAAAAAGTGCCAAACCTCTCTCTCTTCCTCTGGTGCTGTACCTGTCTCCTTCCTGCCTTGAGACAGTGCCTTTGGCACCGGTCTTGGCTATCCCCTTTTTTCCTTTTCATTGAGGTTTTCCCTCAACTGGCCTTCTTGCCATTTTTCGCCCAGGGGTCAATGACCCCCGCCGGGTGTTCTCCCACCATGTCTCCCAGTGGGTTCAAGAAATGTGACACGACAGTTCTACCTGTGACTGGTGTCAGGCCATGACCCCTAAAACGAATAGAAGGCAGTCTGAGTTTCAGGGGAAGCTGTTTCCAAGATCTGACTCTGCCCCAGCTTCCCCATCACCGAGCCCCGAAGCTGGCCCTTCTCGAGAGGTCTGGGTGTCTTCAGAGTCCTGGGGCAGCGGCTCCTCCGGTGCAGCCCTGGACCCTCCTAAAAAGAAGATCCCAAAGAAGGTGCCTCCGATGAAACCTGGCAAGGTCCTTCGCCGGGACTCAGGCGATTCTGAGCAGCGCCCTCAAAGTCTCGAGACAAGAGTCCTCGGCCAGTGGAGACCGTGCCAGGACCCATGAGCCTATAGTCCTCCGAGGATGCACTCTCCGGAGTATTGGCATTGGACCCGAGACTCTCGGTGTCCACTCTGGGAGCTGCACATCCATCAGGCCTCGAGTACTGCATGGAGCAGAGCTCTCCTTCATCTTGGCCTTGCAGCGGGTGTTGATATCTGCCCCCCCCCCCCAGCATCATTGGTACTGACACCGGGCCCCCCGATCTCGGGGGAGCCTCCGGGTGTTGAACTTGGCACTGAGCGCCACCAGCCTCGGTTAAGTCCTCGGCATCGATCAAGCTCTCTATCACACTCTTCAGAGATCCAATTCTCCCCAGTGAGTTTCTGGGAGTCTGACCCCCGGTCCTTCAGGGGGCCTGGTTCTTCGGAACTACCCCTGGGGCTGACTCTTCGACACCCTCGGACTCTGATTGGGAAACTGAAGATGAGGACTCTCCGAAGACCTCCCGACACCGGGAGGTCCCCTCCAAGCAATCTCCCCTGGAGCCTCAACGCTACTCTCCACCTGAGGATGTGGCCTTTCATGACTTCATTTGTGACATGGCTGGGCTCTCTCGATCCAGACGGAATCGGAGGAAGACCCGTGCACCGAGGAGCTTGAGATCCTACAATATGAGTCCCCTCCCAAGGCTGCTGCTCAGGATGTGGGAGTCCCCGGCCTCGTTGCCAGTGGTCAGTCAGCGCCTGGATGCCATCTACTGCATCCAGAAGACCCCAGGTTCCATAAACCACAACTTCCCCACAACTCGATGGTGATAATCCTCCATGCAAAAACTGAAGAGTCAAAAGACCTACTCCTCAGTTCCCCTCGGCAGGGAAGCTTGGGCCCTCGACGCCATTGGACGCAAGTACTACTAGGATGCCCTGCTCGGGTGCCAAATACAGGCATACGAGTTGTATATAGGAATGTACCTTAAGGGCCTGATACAGGAGCTTTCGGGGTTCTCGGCAGGCCTTGCCGGGGTACCTCTGCAAAGGTTCCAGTCCCTAGCAGCGGCATTCGGGACTGTTCCAAATTCCTCTCTCAAGCCACCTACGACAAGTTTGAGTCTGCAGCCAGGGTAGCAGCCGCCGGCATCGGCACCAGGCATAGTGTGGTAAGACAGGTGCAGCACAGACCTGGGAAAGAGAAAAAAAAAGAAACTTTTTCCCTGAGAAGAGGATGGGCTCACCCAAGCACAGGTTACAAAACGAAAGTTATAGAGAAACACACACTTGCAAGGCTAGCTTGAAGCCACGCCCGGACTCCATGGCAACAGCAAGGAGAGAGAGGGTAGGGCCAGAAAGGGAAGCACGCTGGCAAACATTTAAACACAGTCAGTCAGTCAGCAAGTGGGAGGAGAGCCGAGAGAACCGGGGAAACCGGGAGAAGCAGCCAGAACTGCCAGAACGAGTGGCAGGGCCAGAGAGGAGCAGGAAGACGCTTGAGAGAGTTAAAGGATTATAGTTCCAACTCAGAAGCAAGCAGCTCAGACTCTGAGCAAGAAACAGAGCCTTCTAGAAAGCCTGATAGGAAGAAGGTTTCTACAAACAAGGTAAAACAGACAGTACCTTTAAGTGCCTCACTAAAGGGAAGGAAGTCTAGGAGCACTGCCATTATTCCAGGGGGAAGAAGGGATGTTCACTGGGAGAAACTTTTTAAGCTTTTAAGAAAAGTGAAACTCGAAATCCCTGAATGTATCCAAGTCCCTGAGTCTTGCAGTACAGAGGAAGACATGAAAGTGGAACTCTATAAAGAGGATTCGGATTCCACAGAGGTCCCAAAGGAATGCTCATTATGCATGAGAAGTGATTAAGAAAACATTTATTAGATAGGGTGAAGAAAGCCCAAGAAGTAGTTATTCTGAGTAATTGCTACTGAGAAGTGCTGGAAAGACAGAAGTCTCATCTTTTAAAGCTGCAATAGTATTTCTGCTATGAAAGTGTTTTAAACAGCAGTTTAGTTCCTATACTGAGAAGCAGAGAATGTTTTAAGCTTACCTGAAACAGCTGGGAGAAGCTAACAGGGTTAGCTGGACTTAGCTTATAACAGTGATTTTCAACTGTGTTCTGTTTGGATGAAAAGGAAACTTATTTTTGTTGCAAAGACTGAAGGAAACTGCTTTGTCATAGCACTGCTGAAATACCTTTATAAAGAAGCTTTTTGTTGGAGAAAATATCCTCACTTTCTGTTCATGGTTTGGAGCCTTCTGCCAAGGTCCATTTGTAAACTTGACGATTAAAACAAAATTTAAAAATAAATTTTCCTGTGTTAGCCTATTGCCCCACAACTGCACAATTAAGGGCCTCAGCTACCAAGCTGAAGCAAGACACAAGTTAATATGGCCCGCCGCCCCCACTAGGTAGCTGCCTAGTATGGGTAGTTGCGGCCCACACTATCCTCAATAGCTCTAAGAGCTGAAAGGATGGACTGCTCTTAGCAAGAGAGTCATGCCTAAAGTGGAGGATTAAGGCAGTGTATCACTGACCTCTCAATAAGGATGAGAAGAACTGAGTAGTTCTGAAACTCAACAGGAAAAAAGATTTAATGAATAAAAAATCAGAAACCCTGCGACTGCTGAGTTTGCTGAGCCTGTTGAGACTTTGGTTTTCTTAGCCTGGTATGATGTTGCCCTTCTTTGGAAACATCTGCATGATGGGTAGAAGATGAATAAAACTTTTTCCCCCTAGGGGAATAAAGTTTGTTAGGAGACGTTTTACTAGCTGGGGTAGAGTAAAGTTTTGACAATCCTCTGAAAGCAACAATATCAGTGTTTAACTGATTAACTTGGAATAAAGCATCCTTGTTAAAGAGATTTTCACCAGTACAAGGAGTATTTCCCAGCCTTTCTTCTACCCATTTGTCCAAGTCTGAAGCTTGGAGCCAGGCCATGCATCGTGCTCCTATGGCTATAGCAGATGTTCTGCTAATAGACTCAAAACAGTCCAGAGAAGCACGATTAAGGAATTTAGAGACATTTTGAGCATGACTGAGTAATATGAAAAAGTCTGCTCTTTTATGTTCTCGAAGAAAAGGGTTCAAAAGCTTTAAGTTCTTTGTGACCTCTTTAAGAGATAATCCCATATAGAAAATATGAGAATTCTTGCTGAAAGCATGGATGCCTGGAAGCATCGACGTCCAAAGGCATCTAAAGTTCTAGACTCACAACCTGGCGTATAAGAAGAGTGCTTCTTTGCACTCTTAATACGCCTCATTGCTGATTCTACAACAATAGAATGATGAGGAAGTTGAGTCTTTTGAAAACCTGGAGAAGGTGGCACCTTGTACATGGAGTCAAGTGTCTTGGAATGTGGTGATACCGTTAAAGGAGTTTCCCACATCCTTAAAAGTAGATCTTGTAAGATCTGATGCAAAGGAAGCATGATCACCTCCTTTGGAATCCAGGGGGATTGCAGGGTCTCTGAATCCCCTGGTAAGGATTCTTTACCAGGTATAGAAATGGCAAGTAACTTTGCCATATCAAGCAGAAAAGCTTGAAAAGAAATCTCCCCTGAGGAGGACCCTCTAAAATGAGGGGTAAAGGCTAGACTTGTTGAAGATTCAGCCTTGGTACCGATGGATTCATCCCAGTCATCGGGATCAGAAGACTTGAAAGGATGAAGCATCGGATTTTCCTTAAAGCGATGTCTTCGGTACCGCCCGAGGTCGGTACCGAGATGAGTTGGTACCGAATCATCCATGCTAGAGATCGATTCCAGGCTCGGCATCGAAGGAAGCGAGTCTGTCAAAGTAAGCATGAACGGTACCGACAGCGATGTCCATGTCGATACCGAAGCTGATACCGATACTGGAGGAACGGTCTGCAGCAACTCTAGCGGTACCAAAGTAGCCGAGAGCGCCAGACTGCGATCATCGGTGAGGAGTGTTTCATCCATCACCATAGCCGATGCCGGGGTGTCGGTACCGCTCGAAGCGGCCACAACCACCGAGCATGGCCCAGGTATGTTCATTGAGGTAAGAACCCCGGGAACAACCTGAAGCCCTTTTAATGCTTTGGAGCCCGAAGACTCCCTCCGGGGCTTTATTGCCAAAATGTCCTTGAGGGCAAGGCCAGAGCCATCTCGATACTGGGAAGGAGATCTACCACTCGGACTGGTTAGTCTTTACAGACTTTTGTTTGGTTACCTGATCCTGTGGAGATATTGTAGCTGGTGACATAGAGTGTGATGTGAACCAGGTATCGAGTTGTGCTAGATTCTGAAGATTTCTTCTTTTTGAACTCCAGCAGGAAAGACACTCCAGTGGGCAATGGTCAGGACCCAAACATTTTAAACACCAAGTATGGGTGTCTGAAAATATATATGTACCACCACACTTTGAGTATTTCTTAAGGGTAGTGGCTGGCTTTTCCATAATGGAAAGATAAAGGCCTAGTGGCCTAGAAACCGTCAGACACTAAACCGGAAAAATTTCTGAAGAAAAGAAGAAATTGTTTAGAAAAAAAGAAAAGCACCGGCGGTACCGGTGGCGTCGAGGGAAGGCAAACGCAACCACAAAAAACTAAGAATAAAAAGAAGAATTTTCTGCGGTGACGGGAATACATCCTGCCGGCTCTGCGGAAAATGGAAAACTGATGAGAGGGAAGTGAATGGGCGGGAAGGCAGCACGCATGCGCGTGGGATGCTCCCAAAAGCTTTCTTTTTGGATGCTAGGGAGCGTTCCCGCGCAGGCTCCGTCGGTACTGACATACCCATATGTGAAGACTCATTCCTGCTTGTTCCTGGAGATAAGATACATCTGTTCTCTTCAACCTTTTTTATTTTGTTTACTTCATTCTGATATCCCACCTTTATCAAGAAGCTGGCATATGATAATTATGCAGTGCATGCAAAATAAACCAAGAAAACGAACACTGTTGTCCCAACCATCCTTCCTCTAAAATCAGTGTTACATCTGACCCTAGGTGTGTGCATTTATTTATAATAAAAAATGGAGCTTTCTTAGGAATTTCCAGTTTTGTTTGCTTTTATTTTTATTGGATGTTAATTGCTTTAAAGACTGAGTATTGTATTTATTTTTATAATTTTAAAGCTTATTGAAAAACCAAATGAGCAAACAACAACTAATGAAACATACCCTAGTATCACAAGAAAAATTGTACCATATCAAAATATAGACAGAAGAACCAGCCAAGCTAGATGGCAAGCATACTAGCCCCTAAGAACCCCCCCTATCATCCCCACATCCTTGCCCACCCCTGGTGAAGACCCCCTGTCATGGGGGGAGGATAATACAACCATTGAAAGGAACCATAGAATATCAAATGGTTCAGCAAACAAGTAAAAGGAGGAGAGGGGAGTACTCGCCCCCCAACCCCTTGCAACCTTCCAAGTCAACCCCCCCATCTTACAACCCAACCCCAACCCAGCAGGCCAAAGCATCCATTCCCACTGCTACCATGGTCATTCACCACCAAACGCAGAGAGCATCCATACATCAAGCTTTAACTAAAAATACACTCGCCCCTACCCATGACCATGCTCCCTGCACCACTCCTCAAAGCTTCCCCATTTCTTCTGAAAATCCGGCAGCCTCCATTCCTGCAAGGCCATCAATTTTGCCATGTTCCGCATATATTTTAATTTAGACCAGTCATTCTCAACGGGGGCGATATCGCACCAAGGGGACGAACGTTGAGCTGAGGAAGATGATAATAAAAATGTCTCCCTTTGAAAAAAACTGCACCTGTACGTTCAATCAAACAGGCTCCCCGATCTGCCGAAGAAGAAATACCTTGAAGCTTCAATCAAGCGGGCTCTCCGATCCTCACCGTCATCAGCGATTGCTGGCTGAGGGCAGTGTGAGAGACGCATGAAAACAGCAGCAAACTCTCCTAGTAGAACCAGAGCAACTCTATTGTGTGATTGAAGTTTCAGGGCATTTCTTCATCGGCAGATTGGGAAGCCTTCTTGATTTGAAGGTGCAGAACATTTCTTCAATTGGAAATCAGGGAGCTGACTTGCCTGAATGACACAGCTGCAGAATTAATTTCCCAGGGGGAGGTTGGCTGTGTGCTATGTATTATTCCAGTTAAGGGGTTAATTCTCATGGTGATATTCTGAGGTTTAATGGTGTTGGGGTTGTGGTAATAATTGAATGACCTATGTTTAAAAGTAAATAAAGCGGACTTCCGGTGAGGTCATCAGGCTAGATGGCGGCGGTGTGATAGAGTTCTGCCACCAAAGCCTTAAATAACAGGGAGAAAGTATCTCTGTAAGCGAAATTGAGCGAGGTAAAGCAAGGGAAGTAGATCTTGCAACTCCCGAGAGTTAAGAGGAGGCTGTGCAGGCAGCAGAAAGCACAGGAGAACGGAGCACACCAGCAGCAGGGAGCTCGAATCTGCACGCACGTGGTCGAGCAGAGCGGAGAGGAAGCATGCCGAAAAGAGACAAGCATGGCAGGAGGGCCGGAGTGTACAGGAGCTGCAGGGGAAAAAGGAACAGATTAAACTTGAGAGCTGGCACAGCAGGAGAAGGGAATCCTTCATCTTGGCAGCCTTCATCTTGGCAGCAGAGTGGGGGGCCTGATAGGGGAACCGCGAGGTACACCAGAGGGGCGATCGGGTGAGCCGTACTGAGAGTGTCAACGGCAGGGGGGGCTGGTGAGTGACGATGCTGCAGCAAGCGAATTTTATCAAAAAGAAGCAGAGGCAGAGAAAAGGAGGCGATTTTTGTGCAACGAAGTAGAGGAGGAAAGCACAGAACAGGTACGGAGAGAATGGAACGTCTCTGTGGCTCAGAGTACAACATAGCAAAATACAGTGCAGCAAGGCAAAACGATCCACAAGGAAGCCCTGTATAGCATAGAAACCCAAGATTAATTAAATAAGGTGGGACTCCATACATTGCTCAGAAACAAACTGAGTTATTGATTGAATACAGCAGAAGTAGCTGAACTAAAAGAGGGAGCAGAAAGATAGTCAGAAAAAGACCCAAGCTGCAAGGGGAAAGGCACTGCACAATCCAGAGTCATTTAAAGCTTACTCAGAGAAACAAAGAGAGCAGATGGATAAATTAAAAGGAGGACTGTCAGCAAAGAAAAAATGGCAGAATTCAGATCATCCTATGTTCCCTCAAGAGGAGGGAAAGAGGGGGAAAAAGAGGCTAAAATGGTGGCAGAGCGTGCGATTGAGCAGGAGGAGGAGATGGAGGGGGCTTGGGACCCAGGAGTAGCAGATATGATTAAGCAGTGGCTAACAGAACTGAAAGAGGAACTTAAAATTGAAATTAGCGATGTAAAAAATGAAATTAAAGAGACAATGCAAGCCTTAAGACAAGATATAGCAGAACTGGGAGCTCGGGTAGAAGAAACAGAAAATCAGTTGGAACAACATGGGGAAGTAATAGACCTCCAGAAAGGATGGGAGGAATTACAACAAGTGCAAGAGGAGCTGAAGGTGAAGGCGGAGGACTTGGAAGACCGGTCTAGACTATGTAATATAAGAGTGCAAGGGCTCCCAGAGGACCCTAAATATAAGAATTGTGATGAAGTTATAATAAAAGTATTTGGATCTCTGTTACAAGCCGCAGCTATAGAAGAAGGCGGGGAGGGGGTACCACTGCAAATTGAGCGGGCCCAGAGAGGATTGGGGTGGGTAAGAGACAATCGACCAAGAGACATCGTGGTATGCTTGAATTCTTTTAAAACTAAAGAACGATTGCTGAAAGTTGCTCAAAAATTAAAGCAATTCAAATGGGAAGAGCATGAGTTGGAATTGTTTCAGGACTTATCCCTGGGCACATTACAACGCCGGAGAGAGCTGAAAGAGGTGACAGCATATTTGAGGAGGGAAGACATGCAATATAAGTGGCTGTATCCGTTCGGTCTCCTGATAACGGTGAAGGGGATTTCACGGCGAGTGAAGACAAGCGAGGAAGCATGGCGAGCGCATAAGGACTTGGGACTATCTAATCTTCCAGAAGGGGCAGGAGATACAGGCAGAACAAAAACCAACACAGCGTCTACATTGAGGGCGGACAGCATGAGATGGCACAGAGCATCAGCTGATGGCAGGAGGTTGGCCAGATTGACTAAAGGAAGTCACGGAGGGAAAGCGATGGAGAAGAGCAACGGTTGAAGCTGAGAACAATGACAAGATATGTTAGAAATTAAACTGTGCAGGGACTGTACTCAAGAATATTGATGACTGCTGTGTAAGGGGTTGTGGCTGAGAAAAATAGGGGGGTGGTTGGGGGGGGAAATAAGGGCTAGGGGAAGGAGTGGGTGAAGTGGTGGAGGAGAGAAGGAAGAATGGGAGGGGGGAGTAAGGATCTGTCTATGAAAATGTTTTGCAACACTGTTATCTTGGGAAGGGAAGTTGGGGGGTTAGAGTAGAGGGAGGACCGGGGTGACAGGCGGATAGGCAAGCATGGGGTCGTAGGAGGGAGAAGGGGAGGAGGAGCCACTAGGGGGTGGAGAAGCTGGGAGGGGAGGACCAGGCGGGAGATGAAGGGATAAGGAATGAGGGGGAAGCAGGGCTAGAGGGGCAGAGGCAGGCTGTGGTCTGTGATAGTCACCATTAATGGAAGGTGCGTCTCCCTCGAGGAGGCGGGGGACGGGGAAGGGAGGCAGGGAGGGAGGAGGGAAGGGTGGGAGGGGGAAGGGAGGTAGGGCGGGAGGGAGGGAGGAGAGGGGAAGGGGGGCAGGGGTAAGGACACAGAACAGGGGGGATACAAAGTATAAAGGTGAGTTAAAAATAGTATTGTTAAATGTAAAAGGTCTTAATTCACCATTTAAATGACAAAAATTGTAAAAAGAAATCACATGCCAAAGGGCAGAGCTAGTGCTTATACAGGAAATGCATTTGACCAGAGCGACAGAATATCTAGTTAAACCCAGAGGATATGGAGTATGTATACACGCATCCAACACAGTGGAAAAGAAAAAAGGGGGGGGGGGTGGCCATATTGATTGATGCTAAATTAAAGATGCAATTGCAAAATGTGGTGAGGGATAAAGAGGGGAGATATGTGTTATTGGGGATAAAAGTGGGAAATGAGTGGTATTGCATAGTAAATGTATATGCACCTACAGAGGTGCAAAGTGAATTCTGGACAAAGCTGAATGAAGAGGTGGGGAAATTGGGGGAGGGTCACCTCATTTGTGGAGGAGATTTCAACTTAACGTGGAATCCAGTGAGAGACGCCTCAGGGAAAAGGGAGGATAAGAGGGCAGATAGGAAGCACTACCACAATTTTGTAGCGCACCATTTCTTGATTGATGCCTGGAGAATCCACCACCCGGGGAAGAGACAATTTTCTTATTTTTCACCGGTACATGGATCATATTCCAGAATAGATGCTATCTGGGTATCGAAAGAGATGGGGGGTAGGATTAAGGGGGTGGATATGGATTCGATTACTTGGTCAGATCATGCGCTAGTGGAAGTCAGATTGGCAATAGAGGGAGAGGGGAAGGGCTTACAGTTTTGGAGACTTAATGAATCTCTATTAGAAGATGGAAGGGTAAGAGCAGACATCGAGAGGGAAACGAGGGAATACTTCCATTGGAATGATAATGGGGAGGTAACTTGGGGAGGGGTGTGGGGTGGATATAAGGCAGTAGTGTGAGGAATTTTAATTAAATGGGGGGCGCAAAAATGGAAGGAAAGGGAGGGAACAGAGAGGCAACTGAGAGCAAGATTGCTAGAATTGGAAGAACTAGATGCGCAAGGGAAGCAAGGAGAATACAGAGGCGAGGTGCTGGCAGTAAGAGCACAGTTAAATGACTTACAGGCAGCAAAGATAAGATATCATATGCAATTGTTGCGACAGGAATTCTTTGAGGGAGGTAATTCCTGGTAGACAGGTAGCGAATAATAGAAAGATCTTAAATATGATTTGGTACACTGAACAAAGTAGGGAGGAGGCCTTGCTGTTGTCGCTGGATGCGGAGAAGGCCTTTGACCAGGTGTCATGGCCAGTTCTTTTCCAGGTAATGGAAAGAATGGGATTAGGGGAAGAATTTTTAAGTTGGGTAAAAGCACTATACCACAATCCGAAGGCATGTGTTAGGGTAATGGGGCCTACTCTCAATTTTTTGGGCAAGGGAGAGGAATGAGATAGGGCTGCCCCCTATCACCCCTATGTTTTGCTATATCTTTGGAATCATTTGCGGAGATGGTGAGAGAGAGGGCTGATGTTAAGGGACTAAGAGTAGGGCGGAGAGGATATAAAATATCCCTGTTTGCGGATGGCATAATATTGAGTGTAGCTAGACCTCGGTTCTCTATACCAATACTAATGTGGGAATTGGAAGAATATGGAAGGCTTTCTGGTTTCACTATTAATTGGACAAAATTAGAAATATTAAGCTTATCATTAAATGGAGATGCGTAGGGCATACTGCAGAAGAAAAACCCATTCAGATGGGCTAGAGAAAAAATTAGATATTTAGGGATTCAAATTAGTAATAGGATATATGCCCTATACAAGCTAAATTATCCAAAACTATTTGGGCAGGTAGAGAGCTGCTTGGATGGGTGAGGGAGGGGATTCCTCATGGTTTGGACGCTGTGATGATGAGAGCTGTGCTGAGCCGATGGAAACAGAAGAAAACAGTGAATATGCCTTTAAGGTGAGAGACAGGCAAGGTAGTCACAGGGTTCAGACTGCAGGCAAAGGAAAGAAGCACGTAGTTGCTGAAGCCAAGCCACACCAAGCTTTAATGTAAGTGCAGGCTTGGAGGGTAATGATAATCACCTGTGCAGAGACAGGGGCATGTTAGTTAGGAAACAGCTTTATAAGCCCTGTTCAGAGGAGAGGAAAAAGAGAGGTGGGAAGTTTGACTTCGAGTTGGAGAATGGCTCCAGCAAGAAAGGAAGCAGCAACAGAGGAAGCAGTCCTTGTAAGAGAGGTACTCTTAATTCAGAAACCAGCAGATGGGTGGCTGGGAGAGTTGCTGACAACGAGGATCAGATTGCAGTGCAGAGTGTTCGTGAACCAGCTCAGAGAATTCAAGCTGCCAGAAGGTGGGTGAATACGTTTACAACTGGAAGTGACCAGAACCCAGCCGAGGGCAGAGAACCAGAGTTGAACACGATTGAAGCATTGAGGCAATTGATCCAAGGGAAGAAGCCCCACTCTCAAGGTACAAATATTCCATATCAGGGAGAGCAGCTGTGGAAGGAAATTCAGAAGTTCCTACAGAATAGTAAGCTTGAAGGAGTTAATGAAAACCCAGAGACAGACAAGCATTTCATAGCACAGGAAGAAATGCAAGTTGACTCTTTTGGGCAGGATTCTGGTATTGAGGAGTCTCCTATGGACTGTTCTTTGTGTAAGAAGGAAGTTTGAAAGTTGGTGATAAAAAGTGTTAACAGAAGAAGCTATTTGAGAAGCAGGGTTTTACCTAGCCATCTGAATGCCAAGAACTTCTTCTAAGGTAAATAACCCTTGCTTAACCTAGAGTTTGCTAACCAAAGCAGCACATGATAAATGAAGAAATTTAGCTGTGCTGGACGAACAAAGGAAGCTGTGGTTTACTTGCTGAAATGTTTTTGCTGAAAACAGCTGCACATGTTTAAAGGTTCTTTCAGTTTCTTCAGTTCCAGTTGCACATGTTTCCTGTTATTATTTACTTGGAGAATAATCCTTATGTCTGCGTTGAACCTTAGTGCTTATGGGAACCTAAATAAAAATTCTTGTTTTGCCTTAAAAACCAACGGTCTCACACTAATTTGTCTTTGAGTAAAAGAATCAACTACAAGTCCCAGAGTTCCCTGCTGGAGACAAGGATAGTAACTCTTTATTTAAGGACAAACATTGGCAGCCCTATGCCTGTAAGCCTTTGGCCCAGGCGAGGGTCACGACAACGCATAGCGACAATAAAGATGTTACTGCCAAGATTCTTATTCCTGTTCCAAATGCTACCAATACCGGTACCGCTTAAAAAGTTAAAACAACTACAAAGAGTTGTTAATCGATTCATATGGTCGAATAGACGGCCAAGAGTAGCTATGGCAGTAACGCAAAGAGCCAAGGGAGAGGGAGGGTTAGGGGTACCTAATTTTAGAAAATATTATGAGGCTGCTCAACTGAAAACGATATACGAGTGGCACAGCGGGACACACAAACAGTGGGTTCAAATGGAAGAAGACTCGGTAAGTGGGGGGAGATTGGACAGAATGGTTTGGAGGGGTTGTAATAGCGCTGAAAATAAACACCAACACCCCATAATAGCCCACAGTTTGAGGGTGTGGAGACAGAATAGCAAACAATTAGTACAAGATAAAGAATACATACAGGGAATGACACTGGAGGCATGTTTTGATAGGGGTCAGGAACCAGGGATAACTGTTTTGCGCAGATGGGCAAAGGGGGGGCTTACACAGATTTCTCAAATAGTGAGCAAGGAGGGCATGCTGAAGTTTGAGGGCATCAGGGACCTGTACCGGCTGGGAGATAGCGATTATTATGCATATTTACAATTGAGCCATTTTTTGAGGCAACGGAAGGTGTGGAAGGATTTATGGGAACATGGAGGGTGGTTTGAGGCGCTTTGCTCAGGCCATATTGGCCAAAAAGGAACTTTGTCCAGAATTTACAAAGGATTGATGGAGGGAGGGGGAAGTAAACTGGGGTTTATGATAAAATGGGAGGAGGATCTGGGGGTAAGCTGGAATGAAGAGGTGTGGGATAAGATACTACAGACAGTGGCCAGTATATCCATAGCCACACAAGTGAAAGAAAATGCTTACAAAGTGCTATATCATTGGTACTGGATACCAATTGTCACCACCCCTTGGCCCCAGGCGGTTGCCTAGGTGTTGGGAATGGTGATAGTCTTTATTTATTTGAAAATGCCTATAATTGTAGTTGTGTAGTGGCAATAAACTTCAGCCGAGAAAAGATATAGGCACACAGGATTTTTATTATTCTCCAGGCCAAAGGAACTCCTTATAAACAGTTCCAAGTATCAAACAAAGATGTGGGTATTTTTCCAGAATAAAGCAACAAAGTAAGTAGCTTCTATATTCAACTTGCCAGCAAACTCAAACAAAGTATTTCTTCATACAAACAGAAAAGCAAGCTTGGAGACAAAAACCTTTTTCTCAAAAATGGCTTTAAAACAGGTACAGCTTTAAGCAGTTCCAGCAATGCAAAACTTCAACTGCACAATGTTTTCTTTCCTCTCCCCAAATCACGTTTCTCTACCTGCTGTCTGGCAGGCTCTATACTTTTTGCAAGCAGTCTTTCAAAGAAAGAGTTAAGCTTTTAGAATCCCAGCAATCCTAATTTGCATATTCTCTTCAGCTCGGCGTCTTTGAAAACAGCTGCTAGATTAAGGCTTCACGAAACATTCTAGCCTTCAGCTACTTTAAGGAAACTAGAGAGCATTCTATCTCCATGTCAGAACTAGGTTCCTGTGCCATAGAAGTTTCAAACTCCATGCTCTCGGCGTCTGATTCTATCAGAGAAGCATTGGATTTGAACTCAGTATTATCTGGCTTTAAACTTTTCTAAGATTTTCAAGACTCTCTTTAAGGCAGACTCTTCTTTTCTCTGAGGAATGTTTTTACCTTCAGACAACTCCTTGACTTTCAAAGGCTTATTAAAAGATTTAACCACGCTCACCTTATTCTGAGGAAATAAGCTCCTAGCTGACTTTACAGCTGACTGCTCAGTTTCCATATAAACCTCTGGGGAATGTTGTTGGTTACTCACATGGCTTGTGAACTCCCCCGGGCAAGCTTTAAAACCTCTGGCTGGTTTTGCCTTTCTCCATGGAGCTTCTGGTGAGGTTTCTTTCACTCTCTGAGTGTCTTTCTTAGGTAGTCCTGCCGAGCTCCTAGGGCCTCTTCCCCTTCTAGGACTCTCTGACCCATTCACCTCAGCATTGGGTTCAGAACTAGAACTCCTCCTTCTCCTTTCTCTCTCAATGGAGGATTCACGGTCACTGGAAGTCAGTCTCCCAAAGCACCTTCCTCTAAGGCTGCCTTTCCTTGCAGTGTACCTCGTTCCTGCACTCTGAGCACCTCCCTCTCGGGCACTCCTTTGCTGGACAGTTTGAGGACCTTTCTGCTGGGCTCTCCAGGCACTTCCTTGTTCTCCTTCTTGACTCGCTTCTTCACTTTTTCTCTGACCTCTCTGTACTCCTTGTACTCCTCGTACTTCCTGTACTCCTCCTCCTCCAGATTCCCGGCGTTTATATCTGTAGTTTCTCTTATTGCCTGCTAGCTCCTCCCCCAGCTGTCCCTCGTGAGCAGGGCTGGTAACTAGGGAGCTAGGGCGTGTCCCTTGACTACCACCTTTCTGTGAGGAGTTTTTTTCTAAGCCAGAAGTTTTAACCCCTGAACTTCTGGTTTTGATTCCCTTCTCTGGAAAAAATGCTTGATTTCTCCCTTCTTTCTTGTGCTCTTTCTCCTCTGCGCCACCACAAAATATGTAAAAAAAGAGCTGGATTGGAACACAATGAGCAATGTTGGAGGGGGTGCCAAGAGCGAGGAGATTGGTTACATATGTGGTGGAAATGTGAGAAGATTCAAGCATATTGGGCAACGATTATAGAAATGAGTTTTGAAATGACTGGATATAGATTGCAAAGGAAGCCTGCATCAATTGGAGGAGGATATCCCAAAGAGGGAAGGTGGGGTCTTGCATCACTGTATAGTCACAGCAAGATGCAAGAGAGCTCAGCATTGGGTGGGTTCAGACCTACCTAAGCTGGCAGGCTTTGTCAGAAGAGTGGCTGAGGCCAGCTTGATGCAGAGATTGACGGAGATGAGAAGGGGTGAAGGGGGGAAGAGAGTGGATAAATGGAAGAATGTGGAAATGGTTGGAATCGTGGAAGGCTGGAGAGAGGGGGAGAAAGAAGGACGGCAGAATGGATGAAACTTAGTTCAGATCCTTGGAGATATAGATTGGCGGGATGAGTTAATGGTGAAAGGGTGAAAAGAGAGGCGCTGAGTACGAGTGACCAGATGAGAGGAGGAGAAAGGTATGAATGTAGAGCGCAGGGGGGGGGAGGGAGGGAGGGAGGGAGGGAGGAGGGGGGAAGGTATAAGGAGGGATACAAAGAAAGGGGGAAATAACAAGCTGGGGCATAAACAGGATACATGATGTAATGACTATGTAAATTGTATAATTTTGAGAACGAACTGGTTTGTAATGTGCATGGAAATGGTTAATAAAAACTAAAATGGGAAAAAAAGTAAATAAAGCATTTATTTATTATATTTTCATATCCCTCCCATCATTAATCATGGCTGCAGAAAAGAAGTATAGGCAGTATCTGAAGGAATATTTGTCTTATGGCTTTGTTGAAAGCCCATTTGATTAAAGACAGCCTATGTGTCTTTTATATGTAACAGCTCATTTTCAAATTAAGCTATGAAGTCATCAAGAATTTTAGCCTATACATGTGTAATCAAATTCCCTATATCATCCCCTACTTTCAAATTCATTTATATTTTTTGTGGTGAATGTGATTTTTGTTCTACTACATTATCTGGTACTCAATGGCCAGATCCAACTTCTAACATCACATATACAGCATTTCATCGTACCAATTGTAGATCATCATATGTGGTATATATGCTTATCTGCCCATGTTCCCTTAAATATATAGGGAGGATTACAATATAAATTAAATTATGTTTGCAGGAACATCGGTCAAGGCTTCGGACGCAGACATTGACAGCACCAATTGTTTTGCATAGTATTTTCAAAGGACACATGAATATACATGGCGGGAGATAGATCATGTTCCCCCATCGTTTCGAGGGGGGGAGATAGGACACAAAGGTTGCAGTATTTGGAACAAAAATGAATATTTCGGTTGCAAAAGGTGATACCTCAAGGCCTAAATCTTGAATTAGATTGGTGGAGCTTGTTGTAAGTTAAGCTAGGAGGTCTCTAATTGATTATGATCTAAATGACTCCAGAAGGAATTACCCCATAATAATGAATTGAGATCGAGGCATGCCATTCAGCCTGAGATCTAGCCTGATGAAGGGTCGAGAGGAATCTAAGACCTGAAACATGGCGCTATGTAGTTTGTGCTTGTATTTCTGTTGCTGTTCGCCTTTCATATGAATGATGGTGTTGGCGCCTTTGTGTGAAAAATTTGTGGTACAATGAAATGCGCTGCTGGTTTGGAAACCGGGAGAAGTTAGCAACGGATGCCCTTTCCTGAAGAACATTGGAGGTTCATTTGAACATTCACCTAGAAAGTTAAGTTGGCGGGTTTTTTTTTATATTAAATGGGGGATCACAGGATGTGAGTCTCCCAATTGTTCACTGGTTTGGTGAAATTTGAGTTATTGATAGCTCATTAAAACGAATAAAAGGAACATTTGCTGCAAGAGAGGAGTTCCTCTCATGACAAATTGTTCAACAAAAAATATAAATGAATTTGAAAGTAGGGGATGACGTAGGAAATTTGATTACACATGTATGGGATATAATTTTCCCTGGGTGTTTGTTTTAATATAGTATCAAGAATTTTAGAGCATTTAAAGAGAAAACATCCTGATAAAACTGACAAACCCATTAATTATTTTAAAAAATTGAAAAAGAATTTTGAATGAAAAACTGTTTATTAACAAAACGTACACAATCGCAGAACTCAACAGAGATTTCCAACGTGCAGCAAGATAGGACAAGGAAAAGTACTACAATGACACTTGCAAAGAAATAGAAGCAGAAACTATTAGAGGAAGAACAAGATCGGCTTTCCTGAAGCTACGAGAGTTAAAGAAAAAGTTCCAGCCTCGAATTGGAATGTTACAAGATGCTCAAGGTTCTATGTTGAATGATGCTGAGAAGATCAAGAAAAGGTGGAAGGAATATACAGAGTTTTTATATGATAAAGATCAAGTGGACCAACAGCCGTTTCAACCTGTATCTTATGATCGGGAACCATCGGTGATGAAAGAAGAAGTTGAAGCAGTATTGAAAGCCTTATCAAAGAACAAAGCACCAGGCATTGATAGCATTCCTATAGAAGTATTGCAGCAATCTGATGCAGCTGTTACCATACTTACAAGGCTCTGCCAAGAAATATGGAAGACATCATGGCCAACTGACTGGAAAAGATCTGTTTTGTCGGAGCTCCCCCGTGTGGCCAGGCGGTTGCCTAGTGATACAAGAGGGTTCCGGTTGTCCTTTGTATAGATTCAGCCCAAATAGCATGTAGTTGTGTCCTTTAAAAGGATTGGAGCCGGAGAGCCAGCGTTATTTTGTTACCTGGACCCGGTGTGCTGCCCATACCATCGGCGATTGGCTGCAGTTGGAGCTCCTCCCTTCTACCAGCGCTCCTGCAGTATTTAGACGCCGGCAGGGGAGACTCGGTGAGAGCCAGTGTTATTTTGTTACCTGGACCCGGTGTGCTGCCCATACCATCGGCGATTGGCTGCAGTTGGAGCTCCTCCCTTCTACCAGCGCTCCTGCAGTATTTAGACGCCGGCAGGGGAGACTCGGTGAGAGCCAGCGTTATTTTGTTACCTGGACCCGGTGTGCTGCCCATACCATCGGCGATTGGCTGCAGTTGGAGCTCCTCCCTTCTACCAGCGCTCCTGCAGTATTTAGACGCCGGCAGGGGAGACTCGGTGAGAGCCAGCGTTATTTTGTTACCTGGACCCGGTGTGCTGCCCATACCATCGGCGATTGGCTGCAGTTGGAGCTCCTCCCTTCTACCAGCGCTCCTGCAGTATTTAGACGCCGGCAGGGGAGACTCAGTGAGAGCCAGCGTTATTTTGTTACCTGGACCCGGTGTGCTGCCCATACCATCGGCGATTGGCTGCAGTTGGAGCTCCTCCCTTCTACCAGCGCTCCTGCAGTATTTAGACGCCGGCAGGGGAGACTCGGTGAGAGCCAGCGTTATTTTGTTACCTGGACCCGGTGTGCTGCCCATACCATCGGCGATTGGCTGCAGTTGGAGCTCCTCCCTTCTACCAGCGCTCCTGCAGTATTTAGACGCCGGCAGGGGAGACTCGGTGAGAGCCAGCGTTATTTTGTTACCTGGACCCGGTGTGCTGCCCATACCATCGGCGATTGGCTGCAGTTGGAGCTCCTCCCTTCTACCAGCGCTCCTGCAGTATTTAGACGCCGGCAGGGGAGACTCGGTGAGAGCCAGCGTTATTTTGTTACCTGGACCCGGTGTGCTGCCCATACCATCGGCGATTGGCTGCAGTTGGAGCTCCTCCCTTCTACCAGCGCTCCTGCAGTATTTAGACGCCGGCAGCCTTCGCGGCCGCGGTTGCGGCCCGCGGTTGCGTGCCCGAAGGGGGCGTGACCAAAGGGGGAACGCCCCTTTGGTGCCCCTTCGGTGCCACTTTGGGGCCTCGGCCCTAGTCGCTGGAAGAATGCCCAGGGGTCATGCGAAGCGGAAGAATAAGGCATCTAAGTCGGATGTGCTGTCTGAGAAAGCCATTACAGTTACTTCTTCTTCTTCTGCAATCCGGGGTCCTATGGATCAGCATGTGATTGTTTTGCCTTCGGCTTCCTCTTCTGCACAGGACGTCTCGCTTTCTACCTCTGGAGCTTCTTTAAGTTCGATCGAAAGGACTCCTCCTCCTAATCCCGGACCCTCTCAAAGTACTGCTTCGGATGGATCCTCCTCTTCAGAGTTGTCAGGTACTGGAGAGGAAGAGGAGTCGCCACTGGCTGTTTTGCATTTACCATCTAGTGAGGTACCCTTGTCTGACTCTATCTTGGCAGTTAGCCCCCAAAGTTTAGTATCTTTACCTGTGGTTGCTAATGTTGATAATGTTTCCTTGTCTGATGTGTGGAAATTAGTTTCAGCTACGCATTCACTGCTGTCCCGGTTTATGGATCAAACTGCTCTTTTTTCTCGCCAGGTAATTGACCGGGTGCATGCAGTGGATGGTACTGTTAAAAATTTGTCCTCACGTTTAACTCAAGTGGAGACGCTCGTTGGTCCGCTTCAGACTACGAGTGAATCCACGGTTAGAGATACCTTAACGTTATTTCAGCACGTAGAGTCTTTGGAGAATAGTCTTCGAGCTAAAAATATTCGTATTTTGAATTTTCCTAGAATTCGTTTAATGTCGTCGATTTCCTTGTTTAAACAGTATTGTACTGATGTATTGCAATTGTCTGACGTTGATTCTATTTTGGTGGCTCATTCATTTTATGTGGCAGCTCGGGGGGCCTCCGGGGACAGTGGCACTGTGGTGGAAGAGGTTCAGGATTCCCTTAATCTGACTGACTTTTTGGAAAATTCGCAAATTCCTGTTTCCACCCGTGCCACTTTAGTGATAACCTTGGTCAATATTGCTGATAAGGCCCTGATTATGAAGGCCTTTTTCAAGAAAAAGGATATTCCTTTTTATGGGCACAAGGTTTCCATTTTCCCGGATGTCTCCCGACACACACAGGTTCGGAGACGGTCCTTCCTCCAGCTGAAGCCTAGAGTTTTGGCTGGGGGAGGTACCTTTTTTCTCCGTTTTCCTTGTAAATGCCTGATTACTATCCAGGGAAATAGTTATGTCTTTACTGATAGTCCGCAGCTAGAGGCTCTCTTAGACTCCTTAGCAGGTTGAGTGGGGAGGTTTGTTTGTTTATGATTTTGTACAATTATATATTTCCTTCATCTGGGTAAGGGGTTGTAGCCTTTGAAATTTTGTTCAGGTTCAATGTTATGCTGTGCTTTTCATGATGTGGCTTAATATGGCAATTTGCAATGGTTTATAATTTTGTAAATTCATTTCTTATGTATATTTCATTTGGATTGCCTAATTATGTGATATTTGTGTTTGGATTGCATTAAATAAAATTATTAAAAAAAAAAAAAAAAAAAAAAAAAGGATTGGAGCCAAGTGCAAAGGTCGCAGGAATATTTCTTTATTTGAGAAATAAGGATTTCCTAACCAAATTAAATTCTTTGGCAAGAATAGTTCTGAAGCTTACAAACATAAAGTTCAGGATACTTCTCCCTATAAACACAAGCCTATTAAACAGTCCTTGGCTTGGTTTAGTTTAAACCTTTGTTCCACATGTAAAAACTCTTTTTACAACAGCAGTCTGCTTTCTGGTCCCCAGGAGGCACTATAAATCTCCACTGTTACTTTCACAGCAAGGTATAGCAATATTCCCTGGTCCACCAAGAGACTTTTCAAATGCAGTAGTATTTCTTCCAGTTACAATATGAACTTTTAGCTTCTTCCTGGCTTTCTTATCCATGCAGCTTTTATCAGCCAAGCTACCATTAAAAGCCTAGCTAAAAGTTATGGGCTTTTCATAAAATCCTTGTTAAGAAGTTCTGGGTTTTCTCCAGCTAACAAAACCCTATTCAGTTCTTATTCCTTTAACACAGATAGCACATTCAGTAATCAAGAACTCCTGGGTTTTCCTCCAGCTCATTAAACCCCTATTCAGTTCTTTTACTCTTCCTTGGCCCAGACAGCACAGTCTATCTCCATATCTGAAACACTGCTTGCATCAAAACTGTCCCCCAGGTCCATCTCTTCCTCACTAGGCTCCTTCGGATATCTGCTTTCCTTAGGATCTGCCTGAGAAGTTTTTGTAGGTTGTAAAACCTTCAAGACTTGCTCCCAGCCACGCTTTGCAGAACGTGAGCTTGTGGGGGAAGGGCAGGAAAAGGTTTCCCTGTTAAGCAGCTCTTTTAAAGCTTGTAAAGGGCTCACCTTGCTAGTAGTGCTTTTCCTTCCTGTAGGCTCCTTAGAGTGGGAAGGGCTAGGCCATGAGCTTCTGGAGAATATCTCCTCTTCCGAGGAATCCTCCCCTGAGCTCTCCACTGGCCTTCTCAGCTCTCTGTTCCTGCTTTCAAACTGCTTCTGTGCAAGCTGCTTCTGTGTCTCCTGTTTCTCTCGTGTCTGTGTCTGTGACTCCGTCTCTTTCTCTCTCCTTCCCTCTCCACGTTTCTTTGCCTGTTTGTGAGTGCAACTTCCCTGCCTAAATGTTTGGGGCTGTCCTATGGCTCTTGACTCCACCCCCAAACCACTCCCATCTCCTCCCTCTGTCTCCATGGGAACAGGGCGTGTCCCTAGGTCTGCACTCCTCTGTGGGGAATCTTTGTCTTTAGTTTGGGTGTTAACCCTTCCTGTGCCTGCAGTTTCTTAGGGAAAAGAAAAAAAAGGCTGCTTTTTCTTTCTTTCTCTGCATTCTGAGCCTGCTTCTCCACTACAGTTTATACCAATACTAAAGAAAGGTGATCCAACTGACTGTGGAAATTATCGAACAATCGCTCTGATCCCACATGCCAGCAAGATTCTACTGAAGATTATTCAAAAGAGACTACAACCATACCTGGAACAAGAACTACCTGAAGTGCAAGCAGGGTTCAGGAAAGGGCGAGGAACGAGAGACATCATTGCGGATGTGAGATGGATCCTTGAAAAGACTAAAGAATACCAAAAGGATATCTATTTGTGCTTTATCGACTATAGCAAGGCTTTTGACTATGTAAACCATGAGAAACTCTGGGCCACATTAAGAAGCATGGGTATACCAGAACACCTGATTGTTCTCTTGCGCAATCTGTACATTGATCAAGAAGCAACAGTTCGAACGGAACAAGGAGAAACAGAATGGTTTAAAATAAGCAAAGGTGTAAGACGAGGCTGCATACTTTCCCCCTACCTGTTTAATTTATATGCAGAACAAATCATCAGAGAAGCAGGATTGTATGAAGACAACAGAGGTGTGAAGATTGGTGGAAGACTCATCAGCAACCTTCGCTATGCTGATGATACTACATTAGTGGCTGAAAGTGAAGATGATCTGAAACATCTGCTTCTCACAATCAAATAACATAGTCTCAAAATGGGCCTGCACCTTAATGTAAAGAAGACTAAGATCATGACAACTGGCATAATCAACAGGTTCATCGTTGAAGGAGAAGAAATTGACACACAAACAAATGCAAATGGAATGATTGTGTCTTATGAAATTGCAGAAATCATTGCAAAAACTGGAAGTGCGCATACAGTTGCTGAAAATATTATACGGCCTGCCTTTGAAACTCTTATGAAACTGTGTTGCATCAAGGTTCATCAAGTGTTTTAAAAGCATTGAGCGATGATTCGATTTGTCAAAAAATTGATAAAATGTCATCTGATGTAGAAATGCAGCTTGTTGAAAAATTAAAAAGCAGAACATTCTCAATTCAAATTGATGAATCAACGGTTAGTGATAGTAGAGCTATTCTTATGGCATACGTCCATTTTATAGATGAAAACTACAAATTAAGTGAAAAATGTTCCTAAAGTCTTTCGAAACTGACACAACTGGATCATCCATTTTTGAGGCTTTGAGATCTTGGTTTGATGAAAAACAAGTGCGATGGCTTTTAAAAGGAAATTGCCTATCAAGATTTTTAAGCCTATCTGATACAATAGTTAATTTCTTGGAAAGTGAAGGGGAGGTAGATTTGGCAGAGGAAATAAAGAACCACAAATATGACATCTACTTTATGGCCTGGATTTTTCGAAGTTCAATGAAGTTTCACTTCAGCTTCAAGGCAAATTAAATATGTTAGTAGACTGTAAATGTGTTCTGAAAGCTTTTATTGAAAAATTAGGTATTTTTCGAACCAGTTTACAGAAGAAGCACTTCAACAACATGGCTGAGTTAACAGAAATAATTGAGCATCTCTCAGATCAAGCTCTTAAAAATTACGTAGAATATTTATTGTCATTGAAAGAAGAACTTAATAGCCGATTTTCAGATTTATTTTCTTTTGAAGTCAAGCTATGGATGCTGGATCATAGAATCTGGCAGTGAAAACATCCAAGAGAAACCTATTGAACTAAAATGCAATGAAGAATGCAAATACAAATTTGAAAAAGCTGAAATGTGGCTGTCAAATACAACTAAACAGCTCTATCCAAACATGTTGTCAGAAATGGCTAAAATACTGTTGTGCTTTCTATCTCATTTTTGGTTGAATGTAGCTTTAGTGCAGTCAATAAAATATTGACAAAGAAGTAGAACAGATGTATGCGTGTGAGGAAACATAAGACTAAGGAGTATGCTTAGTAAACCGCGGTAAAAGAGCAGTCTTTTCTGTGTGTTAATGGCAGCGATAAGGAGTTACCGTGTGGTAAGTGTGCTGGACGTGTCAGAGGCATTCTGGCATTAAGGGGTGGTAGAGGACACTTACCATGTGGTAATAGCAGATGATGTGGGAAGGTGTCTGGCATGAACCTTAATGCAGAAAAGCCACTGAAACGCTGAAAGGGGGCAGGGAAGCCATTGCAGAAGGTATGGATGCAAGCACAATTGGTAGCTGATGGAGTTGACTCACCTGATGCCTGGCAATGTGGCAGTATGTGTGATGAGCATGTTTGACCGTACAGCATACCTATGCTGTTGACTAGGTGAGATAGGTGGCTGCCTAGTGATGATGATCAGTGTGGGTGTTGGCTGTGTCATGGGTGGGTGGTGGCGGCAGCAGAGTCGATGCAGCAGCGGGAGACACAGTGGCAGGCATGGAGTCCTAGATGCACCTGAAAGCATACACTGTACCATAAGCTACATTATAGTGACTGTGAGGTATGGACATGTATCCAGATGTACTGACAATGTGTGGCATGCTATAGGCTAGAACAGTGTCTGGGTGGAGGCAGCATGTGCCTGATGTGGGCAACAAAGGGAGGCTTGTCCATGAGTGCACATGTGGAGCAGTCACAAGAGAGGTGTGCATGATATGGCTAACTGCTACAAATGATTTCTGAGGGCCATGGTGGGGCAGCTTACTGTAAGCTGCTCCACCATGAATCTCCCTGACGGTCAAATGGTGGGTGTAAGGCTGTGCCATGGATCATCCAAGCAGAGAATTTGCATTGTGTGAGGTGGGTGGATGTATGGGATCATACAGGCCAAAAGCGCTTGGTATGCGTGAACAAAAAATAGCAGGGCCATGGGCAACATGAAACACCATTTGTGCAGGTGGGACTGATGCTTCAGCCTGTGCAACTGCAAGACAATACACCCAGCAGAGTGGGGCAAGTAATGATGGCAGAACAGTGCAGGGGATGGCTACGCAACGGGTTTTAGGTGTCTAAATGTACGAGATATATCCTCAGTATGTAAAGCTGGGAGGTCACAATGATGGCAAAACAGAAAACACATTCATAACCGTTGATCCAGACATCCGCTGCATATACATCACTAACCCTCTGAAATGCGCTGTGGCAGAGCCACTAAAGCCATATTCACAGATGTCCATGATGGGGAATGCCTTGTTGGGCTACCCAACATGTGGCTATAATGCATAGAAATGTAGAAGAATGATTGTTTGCAGGTCACAACAGAGCCAGGACTGTGCAAGCACATCCAGGCATAAAATGAACAAGTGGGAATCAAACCCTGGACCTTTGACCATGGTGACATTGCATCAACCAGTAGGCTACGCCTCCACACAGCTCTACATAGATGGGTAACTTTTCAGAGTGAGTCTGATCAAACTGTTTGCTGTCAGTGCCAGTATAGGTTGGGCCCTCCACTATCCATGAGGCACTGCACATGCAAAACAGCAGTCTGCAACTGAAGAACCAATGGAGAATGCACTGATACAGCATATCAGCTCAGTAAGACGCACTGGCTGTGTGTGCTACATGCACATAACAGCAAACCATGCTGCAGAGCAGTTTCAGATGTCACACCGAGGGTGAGGAGGGGTGCCCAGTACCTGGTCCACTGAACCTGCACTGTTAGAGATGGTCTCTACTGGCTGTGCTGCAGATCTGCATCACTGCTAGTGTGTGGCAGGTATTGTCTGTAGTGTGTTATGCTTTTCTCCTTGTTTCCTGCATGGCATAGGCAACAGTGTCGGCAACAGCTTGGCCCTGTGTTCTGCCCATGTTGGACACTAACCCTCTGGTAACAGTGCAGGTTAGTGGCCACTGTAAATAAGCTGCTGCCATGGACAACCACTGCAGTGGGACTATATAGGCTGGTGTGGGGCTACTATCCTGTCAGGAATCCTGCTGGTGTGGGGCTACTGTCCTGCCAGGACCCCGATGAGTAGGCCATGAACCACTGCTGCCCCAACTATTGAGGACTAACAGTTGACTACAGCACAGGCAGTAAGACTGCCCCTGCTGCCCTTCACTAGGCTGTGTCAGCCCAGCATAAACCAACTGTGGTTGGTTTGCTGATCAGCATGCACAGCATGAGCACTCTGCACTGGAATACTCAGCATTGACACCCAGCTGTTTGCTCAGTGATTGGTATCTCCAGACAGAGAATGCATCCACATCACTGGAGCCAGCCATTATAATAGCTCTATGTAGATACATAGTCGTGGCATGGTCACATTTTGATCATAGTGTGAATGTCATCTCAGCATGACATACAGTGGCCACCCAGGCAATTCATGTGGCAGACAGGCACAATGGTGTCTCAGTCAGTGACCCTACCATTGTGGCAGACACATCCAGGCCAATCTGTGCTGTTTCAGGCAATTCCCACAATGCTCTGCATCGCCTTATTCACATTTTCCAAACAGGCTGGGAAAAACTCAGACAATGTGAGACTGCAGAATGCCACAGAACAAAGGGGAGCCATACACACACGCATACACTCTCATTGGTGTGCTGTGCAAAAGTGGAGATGATTGGCATTCCTGTTTGACACTGCTGTCTCAATGTCAGCTCAAGGACTGATAATGTGTGCCTGTAGTTTGACACTTCTTCCCTGTCACCACTTTTGTGTAGAAGTACGACATCAGCCATTTTCCAGTCCTTAGGAACCTCTCCTGTTTCCAAGGATCTGTTGAAAACATCCTTTAATGGCCCTACAAGAACCTCTCTGAGCTCTTTCAGTATCCTGGGATGTATCTCATCCGGTCCCATAGCCTTGTCCACTTTCAGTTTTGCAAGTTGTTCTAACACTTCATCTTCTGTGAATGGTGTGGTATTCCCATTTTTATATTTGGGAGTCACAGGTGGTCCTTCTCCAGGACTTTCTTTAGTAAAAACAGAGCAGAAGTATTCGTTTAGCAATTTCTCTTTTTCAATGTCACTTTCCACGAGTGCGTTCCCAGCACTTCTGAATCCTGCAATTCCACCTCTGATCTTCCTTTCCCCAATATACCTGAAGAACGTTTTGTCACCACACTTCACATCTTTAGCCATCTTTTCCTCTGCCTTTGATTTTGCTATCCTTATTTCTCTCTTTGTATCTTTGAGTTTGATCCTGTATTCATTTATGTGTTCCTCTGTTTGCAAGCTTTTGAATTTGGTGAAAGCTGTGTTTTTTGCCTTTCTTTGAGCAGCCACTTTGGAAAACCAAATAGGTTTTCTTCTCCTCTTGTTTTTTGTTTACTTTTCTTACATATTTATCCGTTGCCCCTTTTATTGCCACCTTTAGTTTAGCCCATTGCAATTCCACTTCCCTTATCTCCTTCCACCCTGTCAGCTCCTCCTTTAGGTACTTGGCCATTTTATTGAAGTCAGTGTTTTTGAGGTTTAGGACTTTGAGCTTGCTATGATTGGCCTGAACCATGGCTTTTATCTCAAACCACACTGTGTGATGACTGCTGCTCCTCAAAGGGGCACTCACACAGACATTCGACTGTTGGTGAGCACTAAATCCAGCGTTGAGCTTTCTCTGGTTGGTTCCATCACCACTTGTTTAAATAATGCATCTTGGAGAGCATCCACAATTTTTTTTGCTTCTTTCCAGATTTGCAGAAGGAGTTATCCAATCCACATCAGGTAGATTAAAGTCACCCAATATTATCGCTTCTCCCTTTGTGGCTATCTTGGCAGTATCTATAATCAATTTATCTATCTCTTCAATTTGTGTCGGAGGTCTGTATGCTACAGCAGTATGGACAACAGTGCCATCTCCTCTTTCCAACACAATCCAGAGCGCTTCTTCTTTTCCCCATGCCCCCTTCAGTAGCTTTAATATTGCTTTTGACATACAAGGCTACTCCTCCTCCTCTTCCATTTTCTCCGTCTCTTCTGAATAGATTATAGCCAGCTATGGCTATATCCCAATCATGTGATTCATTAAGCCAAGTTTCTGTAATGGCCACAATGTCCAAATCCGTTTCCACCATTAGGGCTTCCAGGTCCGGAACTTTGTTGGCTAAGCTTCGAGCATTTGTGCTCATTGCTTTCCAGCATTTAACTGGCTTTTGTGTATTTTGCATTGCTTTTGTTCTGTCCACATCTTCCCACTTGCTTTTGATGTGTGGTTTAAAAGTGTGGCTGCTTCTGATGTTGTTGTGCTTTTGTAGGGGGTGACATCCAGAGCTTGACCTTCCACATCTGTGTTCACTTTCTGCCCTAAGTACTTCAACAACTTGGTTTGTATTCCTGCTGGCTGAAGAGTCTGGGAGGCACTTGACTATCTTCTCTCCATTGAACTGTGTTCCCATGTTAGTGCCTCTGATGATGGAATCCCCAAGTATTAGTAGTTTGCTGTTTGGTGAGGTTTTCTTCATATTTGGTCCTCTAGCAGGAGATTGGGCATTGTCTGTCTCATTTAAGGGCCCTTCAGTTTCTTTGGATTGGGCATCCTCATTAGCCAAGGCAGAGAAGGCATTATGCAGGGATACCTCCTGATGCATAGGATGTCTTTGTGTCACAGGTCGCAATCTACCAGAACCCACTGTGATCCATTTATTCCTGGGGTGTTTGATTCTTTGTTGGAGCGGTGGTGGACTTTGTTCAGTTTGTATCTTAGAAGAGGTGCGTTTCATTGCAGTCAATTCCTCCCTCAGTTCCTTGTCCTCATTAGGCAAGGCAGAGGAGGCATCGTGCAGGCATCTCTCTTGATGCATAGGATGTCTGTGTGTTACAGGTCGCAATCTACCAGAACCCACTGTGATCCATTTGTCCCTGATGTGTTTGATTCTTTGTGGGAGCGGTGGTAGACGTTGTTCAGTTTGTATCCTATAAGAGGTGCGCTTCATTACAGCCAATTCCTCCCTCAGTAGGGTCACTTCTTTATGCTTGGCAGCTAGGTCTTCCCTTAGTAGAGTCAGTTCTTTATGCATGGCAGCTGACCTGAAGCACAGAGGACCAGCTCTTAGGTTCCAAATGATTTGTCTTGGAATGAATGTACCACAGTTATTGCACTGAATACATGACATGCTGAATAAGCAGTCCTAGAAGAAGGAAAGAAGAAGAGATGGGCCTTAACCCAAGTTAAAAGGATAGATGGCAATGTATGTGACCACTATAGATGCAATGCAGCCCCTGGGGTGGGTGGGGTGAGGGGTAGGGTGGGCAGGAACCTAAGTGTCTCTGGCCAGTAGGCTGTTCCTGAACTGGGGCACCCATAGATATCTGCTCCCAGGCTGCACAGGAAAGCAGCCAGTCAGTCAGAATATCCCCAAACTTAATGTATAACCACAGTTAAACCTTATATTAGCGATAGCCCCAAAAACCAAATAGTTAAACTCTATATTGGTAGCAAGAAACCAGCAGAGAGAAGAAATAAAATTATAATCTTAGCTTTTGGCTTTGTAAGCACTCCACAGCTTCTGCAGACTGCCTTAGACCGGTATGTGTGTCTAGGTGTAAGATGGTCTAAAATCAGCCCCTCCCTGAGAGCAAACTTTCACCCCCTCCCTTAGAGCAAGCTATTCTCCAAGCAGTACAACAGATTTAACTCTGTTATTTGGATACTCAGGTCCCAGTAGTCTGAATATCCCCAAATTTTATGTATAACCACAGTTAAACCTTATATTAGTGATATCCCCAAAAACCAAACAGTTAAACTCTATATTGGTAGCAAGAAACCAGCAGAGAGAAGAAAGAAAATTATAATCTTAGCTTTTGGCTTTGTAAGCACTCCACAGCTTCTGCAGACTCCTCTTGGATTGGGCCTAGGAGTTGAGGGCCCGATATTCAAAAGACGTATACACCTGACTGAGAGTTATGCTCCAATAAATTGGCTTCTTTGAAAATTTACTATGGCTGAGTGCTCACATATTTTCTTAAAATTTCACAAACTCCTAAATTTAGGAGCATAAAACGTGAATGGCAACAGGAGTGGATCTAGGGTTGCCAACTGGCCGGTTTTCAGCCGGCCTGGCCGGTTTTTCCATGGCCAGGCCGGCTGCCGGCGCAGAGGTAAAACCGGCCCTTGAAAAGCCGGTTTTTTGCTCTGGCCGCAAGATCGGGAGCGGCCAGAGAAAAAAAACGGCGCTTCTCCCAACCTGTCCAAAAAAAACCCCTTTCCTGGGGCGGCCCACACACCGGAGGGCTTCAGAGGGAGCTGGGGAAGCCCGCGCGAGGCCCCGCCCCCGCCCCCGCCCCCGCCCCCGCCCCCGCCCCCGCCCCCTCCCCCTCCCCCTCCCCCGCCCCCTCCCCCTCCCCCTCTCCCGCCCCCTCCCCCTCTCCCTCTCCCTCTCCCTCGGTACAGCCCCCAGCGTGACGAGCCTTTTCCTTCACGCTGGCGGCTGTTTCTGTTTCTGTAAAGCCGCAATTGGTGGGAAAGGTTAAAGGCAATGCCCTTTAACCTTTCCCAGCATTCGCGGCTTCACAGAAACAGCCGCCAGCGTGAAGGAAAAGGCTCTTCACGCTGGCGGTTGTACAGAGGGAGCCGGGGCCTCGCGCGGGCTTCCCCGGCTCCCTCTAAAGCCTCAGACAGCCACGGTTTTGTGGGGGGGGGGGGAGGCCAAGGACTGCATGGGCTGTGATGGGGGAGGGGACCTGGACTGGAAAAGGGCTGGGGGGGGGGACTTGGACTGGAAATGGGTTGTGATGGGGGGGGGGGGGGGACCTGGACCGGAAAAGGGCTATGGGGGGAGGGGGGACTTGGACTGGAAAGAAATGGGTTGTGAAGAGGGGGGGGGGGCATGGACTGGAAAAGGGCTATGGGGGGGCATTGGACTGGAAAGAAATGGGCTGTGATGGGGAGGGGGACCTGGACTGGAAAAGGGCTATGGGGGGGGGGGGGACATGGACTGGAAATGGGTTGTAATGGGGGGGGACCTGGACTGGAAAAGGGCTGGGGGGGGGGAACTTGGACTGGAAATGGGCTATGGTGGAGGGAGGGGGAACATGGACTGGAAATAGGCTGTGATTAGGGGGGCTAGGACTGCAAATGGACTGTGATGGTGGGGGGGGGAGCTAGGACTGCAAATGGGCTGTGATGGTGCGGGGGGACTCGGACTGCAAATGGGATGTGAGGGTAGGGGGCCCAGAACTGGAAATAGGCTGTGATGGGGGACTTGGACTGGAAATGGGCTGTGATTGGGGGTGGCTAGGACTGGAAATGGTCTGTGATGTGAGGGCTAGCACTGGAAATGGGCTGATGAAGAGCTGGAATAGGACTGGAAATGGGCTGATGTGGGGCATGGGAGAATGGGACTAGAAGGGAGTGGATGCTGGGTGGGTCTAGAACTTTAAGGGAACTGATTTTGGGGGAGGACTAGAATAGATGGGGAATGAGAATGGAGAGGGGAAAAAATATTTTGTGTGGAAGAAAAGTCTATGATGGGCTGGGTATTGGGAGAGTAAGAGGGGCTTGAGAATGGAAGGGTGAAATTTAAATGGATGATAAAGGAATAAGGAAAGAATTGGGGGAAAGAGCAAAAGGGAAACAATCAGTATGTTAAAGCAGAAATAGAGAGAGAATGGAAAAGAGAAGGAAGGACAAATGAATAGCTCGCAGAAGACACAAAGAAACCAGAAGAAAGTGACTGGAGCAATTGCAACTGAAAAATAAAATGCCCAAACAGAAGGTAGAAAAATACTTTTTATTTTGAATTTATTAACTGGAATATGTCTGGTCTGGGAAATGTGTATTGCTAACATCTTTGCGTTTTTCTTTAGTGCAAGAGGAAATGACTTTATAGTTTTATTTCTCCAGTGTTGTACATTTCATGTTTGGATTTTGGGGTTCCCAGTTTAATTATTATCTGACCAAGGAAGTTAGCCTACACGTATCCTTGGTAATTTTTGTGGGTGGGGCTGGGGGCGGGGCAGGGGTGGGACATGGGGGCGGAGAATGGGTGGAGCATGGCGAGCCACAGGTGTCGGGTTTTTCTCGGTGAAAAAGTTGGTAACCCTAAGTGGATCTAGGGGGGGATGGGAAAGAAGTTAGGAGTTTAGCACTAGGCACCTAAATAAGACTCATAAATCTAGACAAATGAATGGTAGGCCTAAATTTAGGAGCAGACATTTTAAGCTTCTAAATTAGGAGGAATTTTCAGCAGAAAACCTAGGTTCTTAAGTGTGGCTGGAAATAGGGCACAAATTTTAGGAGCTCAGCTTTTTTTTTAATATCAGGCCCCTAATGAAATGGAGTATAAATTTAGAAACTCGGTCTAGAGAATTTTCAGATGCCAATTTAGGAGCATAACTCTCAAAGTTAGAAGCATAAATTCCTTGAACATCGGGCCCATTGTGTCAAAAAATCCCAGTCCTAAATTAAACCGCTTGATTATAGATGTAGCAACTGAATATCACCACTATACATGTGCCCACTGGCAGTGACTGCATTCTATGTGCAGGCAGCTCTGCCGCCTATCCATATAGCAGTGCTAAATATATGGGTGGGGGGGGGTATTCAAAGGTATATACACAGCTTGCATACCTGGTATCATTTTAAAGTATGGACTGGGGGGGGGGGAAGGAGGGCGGAAACGGTTGGAATTTTGAATTAGGTAGCACAGGAGTTGCAATATTTATTTTATTATTTTTTTAAGTGGTGACTGGAAAGGGGTTCGAAGGAAAGCAATTGTTTTAAAAAATAACTCAAAATGACAGGAAATGTTGAGATTTATCTTATTTCAAATGACTGGACATCCTTAGTATTTCATAAGATGGACGCCTTCTTTACCCTGAGGAACATCTACACGTATATCATAAAAAGTCATCACTGATTACCAGCTCTTGCTTTTCTGCATGTAGACGTTGGAGCAGTTTTACAATCACCTACCTGAGTGTGAGTAACTCTGTTCTAGAGGCACAAGTCATTTATTTATTTATTTATTTATTACAGGCTCTTATATACCGCTCTATTCAGCATCAGCGCGGTTTACAATATAACAACATACCAGTGAGTGAGAATCAGCTGTGCCTACTTAGTTGGGAACTGTGTGTGAGAGAAAACTGCAGCCAATCTGAGCACTTTTCAAATCATTTAGAATCCCTTCAGCAAAGGCTTCAACGATCCTGTGAGCAGTGAGTGAGAATCAGCTGTGCCTACTTAGTTGGGAACTGTGTGTGAGAGAAAACTGCAGCCAATCTGAGCACTTTTCAAATCATTTAGAATCCCTTCAGCAAAGGCTTCAACGATCCTGTGAGCAGTGAGTGAGAATCAGCTGTGCCTACTTAGTTGGGAACTGTGTGTGAGAGAAAACTGCAGCCAATCTGAGCACTTTTCAAATCATTTAGAATCCCTTCAGCAAAGGCTTCAACGATCCTGTGAGCAGTGAGTGAGAATCAGCTGTGCCTACTTAGTTGGGAACTGTGTGTGAGAGAAAACTGCAGCCAATCTGAGCACTTTTCAAATCATTTAGTATCCCTTCAGCAATGGCTTCAACGATCCTGTGAGCAGTGAGTGAAAATCAGCTGTGCCTACTTAGTTGGGAACTGTGTGTGAGAGAAAACTGCAGCCAATCTGAGCACTTTTCAAATCATTTAGAATCCCTTCAGCAATGGCTTCAACGATCCTGTGAGCAGTGAGTGAGAATCAGCTGTGCCTACTTAATTGGGAACTGTGTGTGAGAGAAAACTGCAGCCAATCTGAGCACTTTTCAAATCATTTAGAATCCCTTCAGCAAAGGCTTCAACGATCCTGTGAGCAGTGAGTGAGAATCAGCTGTGCCTACTTAGTTGGGAACTGTGTGTGAGAGAGAACTGCAGCCAATCTGAGCACTTTTCAAATCATTTAGAATCCCTTCAGCAAAGGCTTCAACGATCCTGTGAGCAGTGAGTGAGAATCAGCTGTGCCTACTTAGTTGGGAACTGTGTGTGAGAGAAAACTGCAGCCAATCTGAGCACTTTTCAAATCATTTAGAATCCCTTCAGCAAAGGCTTCAACGATCCTGTGAGCAGTGAGTGAGAATCAGCTGTGCCTACTTAGTTGGGAACTGTGTGTGAGAGAAAACTGCAGCCAATCTGAGCATTTTTCAAATCATTTAGAATCCCTTCAGCAAAGGCTTCAACGATCCTGTGAGCAGTGAGTGAGAATCAGCTGTGCCTACTTAGTTGGGAACTGTGTGTGAGAGAAAACTGCAGCCAATCTGAGCACTTTTCAAATCATTTAGAATCCCTTCAGCAATGGCGCGCCCGTGCCTGAGGGCCTCGCAAGAGGGCCCTTTGGCGTGGCCCTTAGGCGGTGGACCGTGCGGGACCCACTATCTGCTGCTATATGCTTATTCTATATGCTCATTCTGTTCAGCGATATGCTGTTTGTAGTTAATGTAAGGTAATGTAATGTAAGTTATGTACTGTGTTCCCTGTTTGTACTCCTAGTGTTTTGTTGTGATGTAATGATAATGCAATGTATGTTTCCCTCACCTTTGTTTAACTCTGTGCTGTATTAAACGCTTTGATTGAAGGAAAAGGCGGGATACAAAACATGTTAAATAAATAAATAAATAAATAATGAACAAACTGTTTGGTTTTACAGAGAACAAGGTCAGAGAACTTGGATAAAACATGGGAAGTCATTACTGCAACTATTTACAAGAGTATTTACAAGTATACATGACAGGATTTGTTCTTAGTTTGGGTAGTGATCAAGATTGGTTAGTTATAACATAGCTCCTTAATTAAAAGAGGTCTGGATGGAAACGTTACAATTAGAAAGTGGCTTAATAGTCAGAAATAAGTTTAAGATGACGGAATGTCTGAAGCTTTCTTTCTGCACTGTTGCTGGGAAATGATGTGCAGCTGTAACCACTTACGTTTATATTTATTTTGGAATTTGCTATACTCCTTTTCTCATCTAAACACTTGTAGCCACTTGTGTTGTTGATATCTTTCATGTTATACTTGAATTAAATAAACTGTTAGTAAGAAAAAGCTCCTCTCTATTACCAGCCTGCTATTCTGGATATAAGCCAATGTGGGTACTGTTGTATTAATCACCAGGCGAAAGCTTCCCTGGTATTTGTTCACACATGCTGAACAAATGATGCTAAATCCAAGGGGAGAAGAATTTCTTCAACAGTGTGTGGCCATAATATCGAGAACACATCTTTTATTCTAAAGAAATGTGAGAAAGCTGAAAAATATTTGGAAAGAAAAAGAGACAATCTGGGTATAAGATCAAACGAATAAAGGTTAGAACTTAGATGCAAGGGATCCTTGTTATACAATACTGTTGCTTCTAAACACCGAGGCCTGGATTCATGAAAACTGTTTTTATTGTTTATAATCATTGGGGTCCTTTTACTAAAGGGTGCTACGTGTTGCACCTAACACTCCCATAGCACCAAAACCATGATGCGATAGATGCAACACTACTACATTAATAGGGGGGGGGGGGGGAGAGGTGTGGAAAGCATGTTTCGGGCAGGTAACACCAAATCTTTTTCCCTAACATGACATACAAATAAGCAGGTGCACTAAACTCCATCTGTTGAGATGGCATTAGGTGAACCTGTGTTAATTGCAAGGGTTGCAGTAAAAATGCAGTGTTTATCTCGTGCTAACAGTGCAGTGCTCGCCATGCCCACTCTCCACTTCTAACCTTCCCCCTTCCATCCCAATACGTGACTCATAGTTAGTGGGAAAACTGGCCTGCGCTGTCATGGCCCCATACCAGCTATCAAGGTGTGTCCCAGTGCACAGCGGAACAAGTGCTGACAGCTAGTGCCCTTTAGTAAAATAAATAAATAAATAAATCTCATTGTGTGTCTCTTAGATAAATGTTTTTCTCAAACCCATTGGCTCTTGCCACCATATCCAAGCTTCCCTTGCTCTTGTTTCTCCCCACTGAATCTGAGAAGGGCTGTTGGGCTGTACTCTCTCTTTTTCGCATGTCTTTTACATAAACCCTTGCAGAATCCGAGCCTATATAGCCACCATTCACAACAAGAAGAGAAGTGTGTATTGCGACGCTCCTGCCCGGGCCCGAGAGCTTACAGGCAGGAGTGGCCTTGTAATGTCCCTGAGGAATAAAGCTTGTACTGGTCCCTGGGAATTCTGGGACTTGTAGTGTACTTGTATTTCCTTCAGGATTAAATTGTAGTCGTGACACGAATGGTAAGGCTGCAAGAAATTTATTGTTGTGGGGATATTTTCCAGCGCATCAAAATTCAATGGTACAGAACGCAAAAGGTGCATCTTCAACCCAAACAGCTGAAACCAGGAACATAGGAAGTACAACTGAAATTAAGTTAGCTTCTACTTGGCTCTTCACAATCACAGCAGCTTTAACTCAGCAGTGCCTCATGTGGTCTTTCAGAATTATTGCAGCACCAAACAAACAGCTGTTCCTTCCACAGCGTGGCTTCTCAAAACAACAAATGAAAACAATTTGTAAACCTTTTGGCTTGGCAGCAAGTACAGCAAACTCCCTGTATTCTTTTCATACAGTGTTCAAGGGTTTCTTACATTGCTGTCCTCTTTGAGGCAGATTGAGCAATCCATTGGAGAAGGGTCCCCTTCTAAGGTAGGCAGGTAATTATCCACTTGCATGCATTCATCAGAGCTAAGGCTATCGCTGTCTCTGTCAGGCCTGCTAAGCTTCCCTGACCTCAGTTCCAGAAACTCTTGAAACTGTTTTAAAAGCAATTCAGCCTGTAACTGCTCTTTATCCGTGTGAAAGTCTTTGGTAAGGGTAACACCCTTCCCCCACTTGCTATCAGCTTCTGCAGCTGGGTTTTCCTTGTGAAGGTTAGCACAAATAAAAGGTTTCTCTAGTAAAGCATTAAAAGTAGAAAAGTCAGCTTTACCTTTAGCAGGGTTTGAATAAGAACTGGCACCTTTCCTCCAGAAGTCTCTCTGGTTCAAAAACTCAGCAGCCTTACCGCTATTTCCTCTGCTCTGTGAATTTCTCTTTGAAAAGCTTTCTTCCTGCTTCACTTCCTTGCTTCTGTAGCCTTGTTTGCTACCAGACCAGATACCTTCTTTCCATGTGCTGAATTTGCTAGCCTTCCCACGCCCAGGCTCTACCTTGTAGTAAGGTTCTTTCTTAGAGTGTGCTTGGCTCCAAGGTTTACTGCTCCAAGGTTCTGCCTTGCTCCAGGGTTCTAGCATTTTCCTCCGTCCTTTTTCCTCTTTTTCTCTTTCCTCCTTTTCTCTTTTCCTCCTCTCTGCTTGGGGATTTAAAAGGGCTTCATTTCCCGGCACGCCCTGACCTTCCCCTGAGCGTGCCCAATCAGTGCAGAAGCCTGTCTCCTCCCCTGAGCTGGGGCGTGTCCTGTGCTCAGCAGAGAGCTGTGTTTTTTTCAGCTCTGCATTGGAAATCCTGTGTGCTAGTGCTGTTTCATTACTTCTACCAGGATTTTCCCCTATCTCCATCTCTTCTGGAGGGCATTCCTCACCACAGTATACTATCCCATACTTCGTTTTCCGGTACAACACTCTAGTTCAACATTGAAGGGGGACTCATGGATCCTTTTCCTAAACCCTACTAAGGTTTTGCAATTAACGCATGTTTCTAATGCATGGTAACAGCAAAGTCTCCATTGTAACTGTTAACTGACGAAAACATGCTGGTCATACCCTTAACATGTGACTACGTTAATGTGTGGTGTAATTAAAGTAGGTTAGATGCACCCACAGTAATTACCATGTTGCCACTGAGCGTGGGATAGTTGCCCTCATGGTAGCAATAATATGCTCTCCATGCCCACACTCTGCTCCTAACTTGCCCACTTGCCACCCAATTGCCTGATCACCAATTACCTTGTGTTTTTGCTACCAGTAGTTGGCATGCCTGCATGATAGCTTTCATCATGTCTAGTTATTGCATGCTAAAATGCTAGTTAATCCGTTAATGGTGTTTAGTAAAAGGGCCCCTCAATCTCTTAAATTTCAATTATTTAGTATGTAATTGGAACAAGGAACTTACTATTTAAGGAACTGCTTCAATGCAGCAAGATGAATCTGTCTGAATTAACTGCTTCAGTTCAACAACTCCTAACAGGATGGGCTGATGAATTAGCTGAAGGATTATAGGAATGGAAGCTAGAAGATAGTGCAATTGCCAGTGTCGAGGGAGAGAGAAGCTCAGAGGAGCCTTGCTTGCGGTGCCCAAGATGTAGATTTTTGCCTTAGAGGGAGGGGTATAGTTGAATACTGAAAAGGCTAGAGGTTTCTGTAGTCGATCAGTAGGGTCAGAGGTATGAGCCAGACAATTCCTCAGGAGACTAGAGAGAATGAGTCACATGCAATATTTAGCCTATCGGTGCAAAGATTATAGGACCAAAGCAGGAAGCTGCTTACATTAGCTTACAGGCTGTCAGAACAATACAAACTGAATGGATATGCACAGTTGTGGGGGCAGAACAGTCAGCAGCAATATTTGGAGGTGTGCCCCTCAGGTGTATTTTTTATTTCATTTTGGAGGATTTTCTAAGTTTTACAGTTCATTTTTTTTGAGGGGGTGGGGAGGGTTAGCACATTATTTGTAAATAGTTCATTCTAGAAACAAAATAAAGTAAAAACAAAGATCATTATATTGGGGCTTTTTAAAAAAAAAATCATTGTTTTTCATTTTGTTTCAAAACACATTCACATCCCTATAGCACTTGCCAAGCAAAACTATTATGTCCATCAGACTAACTCTCTTGTCTCTGACCTCATTGTTGTACGGCCCTGTTTCGTACAAAAATAGACCACCACCTAATTATTATAATTATTATTATTACCTGAAATGATCAGATCCGAAAAGTCAGTACAGGTGCAATCAGAGTCTCTGTTTATTAGATAACTGATGACCAAATACAGGCAGCGAAGTGGGGAAGAGAGTTCTATCGGGCACTAGGCACCTCAAGAATGCAACTCTCCCCCATAGAATATAGAAAGCATATTACAATTTATACCTTTTTCTCTTCCGCATTTTTACATACAGTCCAGTCCCCAGAGCTATTCCTTTGTGTTCTCTCCCCCTCCCCTACCTTATTTCCTATTATTACCCTTTACTCCCCTTAGTTCCTGTTGCAAAATCCCCCTGGCCCCCCTCTTCCCATACTCACCATGATCCAGCTAATCTGCTTTCTTCAGAGCCGGGCCCAGCATATATGTTGGTAGCTTTGTGGTTTCCTGTGTATGCATATCTTGACACATAGACCTTACAGGCCTATATCTGATATCCCCTTGCAGGTCCTAGTCTAGACTCTCCAGCCCAAACTGGCACCTCACAAGGCTCATGATATCTCCTTATATGGTTCTTTCCGGTGCTGGATCTCTTCTTGCTAAGGCCTGTATTCTTGGCTCACATGTTATAGCAGAATGACTGTGCTTTAACTATTTTGTGAGATTCAGGGCAGCCAGTAAGTGATTATGAATCAGGAACATTATTAATCCTTAGCACTTAAAAATTAAAAGCAAATCTATCATACTAAATCCCAAATGTATCATACTTAACCTCTACCTCTACAAGCACTTAAACCCCTACAACTCCCCCATTTTTTATTTATTTTTTTTTATTCGGCTGGGGAATGGGAGAAATCCAAGTCTGAATAGTCTGACATGGGGACGGCTGCATAAGAAACATTGACAAGAGTAGGGCTAGTCTGAACAGGCAAAAAAGAGGTAGATACTTTGGAGAGTTGTCTTACAGCAGGATATAAAAACAGAAGCAAAACAACAGAAGAGTAAAGCAATGATTAAAATAATGCCAACAGAAATCAATAAACCTTTCAAGCCAGAGCCAAGGGAGTGAAACCAGGAGGAGAGAGATGAAAACCAATCTCCAATCTGGAAACCACCCTTAAAATCATCAATATGTAGTTCTGACAAGTGACGTATTTTATCCATAGCATTAAGCACAAACACTGAATGATTCGCTATGACTATACAACAGATAGTGGCATTAATAAAAGAACAAAAGGCCTCATTCAGAAGCAAGGAGCAAATCTAGGGCTTGTCTATTTTGCAGAGTCATTTGTGTATTCTGCTCTAGGGACTCTGACAACTTAGTTATAGAATCAATAACAGCTTTCATTTGAACATACAGTAAGCATTGTAGACGGCAGATAGCCATACCAAGTCCAGCAGTTATGGCAGGGGTCTAGAAAGATATCAAGGAAGTCCAGCATCTAACCTACGTGTAATAGCAATGGAGCAAAAAGTTCAACAGACTGTCCCGATTTCAGTTCAAGGCAGGGGGTGATTGAGAACCTCTTTGGAGATGTGGGTTGTACTGTGAACTCGCAGAAGTAAAACTAATTGTCCATCAGGATGAAGGAAACAGATGGTGTCCCAAGGAGCAGGTTTGGCAGCAATTATCTTGGTCAGCAACAGTTCATACAGGAAGGAAGTAGATCAAGCAGAGGTGACAGTTGAAGAAACCTTCAAGAGTCCAAGTGTCAGTATCATTCAAGTGGGCAACAAAGGGGGAGGTAACGGTGACAATGGTGAGCTGGATCACATATTCAAAAGTAGCCCTAAAGAGGTAAGCTTAAAGCATGGCTTAGAAAAGAGCAGAAATACAGCCTGATACACTAGCTTCCAGGCATAAAAAGGATTAAGTACAACAGCAGTGAAACTTTGATACATGACAGCATTTAAAACACAATGCAGCAAACACTTGCCATTCTTCAGAGAGAGCAGAAGGAGAGAACACACCATACTGTTTATACCATTATACCATTCTATATAAATTTCAATCAAGCTTGAACCAGTTCAAAAGGTCACACAAAAGTCAGCATTATGTAGTTGCAGTAGGGGTCGCTGTTGTCCACAGGTGTGCTGCATTAGATCTGAAATAACTTCTTATCAGAATGTCTGTCACTCGCTCCACCAATTCAGTTGCCTGAAATTCTACAGGTACAAACAAAAGAGAGAATGCTGTTTCCCCTCCCCCTTTCCTCTTCTTGGATTGCTTTCTGGGATTGCTGCTCGCACACAACAGCTAATCCTGCTTCTAAAACAATTGTAAAAAGTCAAACAAATGGGAGGCAGAAAATATAAATTTAGATTGTTAAACAGTGTCTCAGTCCCACTAACTTAATTGGTGTAGTTTTGAATGGATATATGTGCTCATTCTAAACAGCAACTAAAGACAGAACTCCTGGAACTGAAATTCAAAAGACTTACACAGTAATTCTTACAGTTCGGGGAAGCGAAACTGATACTCTTTAATGAAAAGACTGGTGGACATCTAGAATGCAAACACTTCCCTTTTTTTAAGTTATTTCAATCACTGAGAGTTACAGCTAACCTCGACCTTGCCACAATATATAAAATCCCTGTTTAACTTTTAATTTTGCTTAATACAATCAGAACAAAATCCAAACATGGTTAACATTTTATTCATTCAGGATTTAAATCATTCTCAAGTTGCAATCTGCTCAGAATACCACATAATCCTGCAGGGATCTTAATCTCTACTTTGAAGGTCAAATGGAAAAAGGAAACAGTTTTCTTCTGTTGCACCAGTAGCAAAGAATTCTAAGCAGTTCAATTTCAGAGATCATAAAATCTAATTAAGAAAGCGTTGATTGCGTGAGTGTTATACAGAACTTCCAGAAGGGAAACGGCTGCACTGGTAATTTTTGCTTCAAAAGCAAAGTAACTTTTGAATCACACTCTGCAGATATCATAGCTGTTATTGTTCCTCTATTACTAATTTTGTTTCCAGAATATACCACAAAACAATAATCATATATCAAAGCATGGAAGATCTTCCCATTCATTCACAACAATTATAACTATCACACATAGAACAGAATCAGGTCCCTAAGTTTTTCTAAAAACAGTTTTTTTTTTTTTCAGTGTCATTTCCGTACCTAGAAAGCTAGCAAGCTAATTACAGAGGAAAAAATACTTCACCGAGTTCTGAACTTCAACTCCTGTCACACTGAATAAATCCTTTATTTAAACAAACAAGAAAGACTGCTCAATCGAGAGTTTCCCCTAGGTAATGCGTCCATCACCAGAAGAAAATCCCCCAGCAGTCCCCCTCCCTCTTTCTAGCTAAAAACAGGCAACCATCTTATCCTGCTGCAGGCAATTAGCTATCTTTCATCAGACGACATATAGGAGCAATTATTCATTAAACACAACCAAGCACTGGCCAGGTACTGGCAATGTTCAAAGAATAAACCTCAAAGTTCAGAACTCCATAATTACAATTGATGTGTATCTTGTTTACATTGTTATGTAACTAGACTGATTCTTTCAATTGATCTAATTGTCACCCTCTCTGGTCTGATCCCAGATAAGGAGATTTCTTCCATTGTTTTCTTTTAGAACAATCTTTTATTCTCCTTCACTGTCCCTCAGCCTATAAATCAGTAAACCTGTTGTTTTCACTGTGTGGGGGTGAAAATAGACAAAAACTTTCTCTATTTCCTTTCCTAATAAGGGATTATCTCTCATCATCCGTTCGACCGGAGTCATTGGGGAAACCTGATTTATCATTATTCCCTGATTGTCATCTTTCTCTCTCCTAAACAGAGACATGATTCCTACGTGCAACCTTTTATTTAAGGGTCTCAATACCCACCCTCTTTATTTACAGAGGAAGGAAGTGCACGAAATGTCCAGGACACCTTTCAAACAAGAATTCGCTTCGTTCAAGCCCAGCCAATCTCCTCACGGAGGTATGGAACCGTGAGCAAGAACACACACACGCTTCGTGTCAGACGACACGTACTGTCTCAATCACTTATCATTCAGTCCCAGTTTATAACAGCAAATTATTCTTACACTTTATGCATATAACAACAACAAAAATTAAACAACACATACCAAGCTTGGTTAAAAATATACTCACGACGCCATCATTACAGGCCGCCGTCATCCTAGGGAATCAATCACTCACTTCTTCTCCGGTCTTCACTCAGCACCGGGAACACACCTCCCTCAACCTTTTGAGGGGAATCCAAATCTTTACGTACCTCCCTCTTTTTCTTGAGGGGAATCCAAATCTTTAAATTTATATCTTGGCCATAAAGACCCACCCGTAGGCCAATCCCGGGTTTCGGCACAATTTTGTACGGCCCTGTTTCGTACAAAAATAGACCACCACCTAATTATTATAATTATTATTATTACCTGAAATGATCAGATCCGAAAAGTCAGTACAGGTGCAATCAGAGTCTCTGTTTATTAGATAACTGATGACCAAATACAGGCAGCGAAGTGGGGAAGAGAGTTCTATCGGGCACTAGGCACCTCAAGAATGCAACTCTCCCCCATAGAATATAGAAAGCATATTACAATTTATACCTTTTTCTCTTCCGCATTTTTACATACAGTCCAGTCCCCAGAGCTATTCCTTTGTGTTCTCTCCCCCTCCCCTACCTTATTTCCTATTATTACCCTTTACTCCCCTTAGTTCCTGTTGCAAAATCCCCCTGGCCCCCCTCTTCCCATACTCACCATGATCCAGCTAATCTGCTTTCTTCAGAGCCGGGCCCAGCATATATGTTGGTAGCTTTGTGGTTTCCTGTGTATGCATATCTTGACACATAGACCTTACAGGCCTATATCTGATATCCCCTTGCAGGTCCTAGTCTAGACTCTCCAGCCCAAACTGGCACCTCACAAGGCTCATGATATCTCCTTATATGGTTCTTTCCGGTGCTGGATCTCTTCTTGCTAAGGCCTGTATTCTTGGCTCACATGTTATAGCAGAATGACTGTGCTTTAACTATTTTGTGAGATTCAGGGCAGCCAGTAAGTGATTATGAATCAGGAACATTATTAATCCTTAGCACTTAAAAATTAAAAGCAAATCTATCATACTAAATCCCAAATGTATCATACTTAACCTCTACCTCTACAAGCACTTAACCCCTACATTGTCTCTTATCAACTCTCAACTCTCTCCTCAAGGCGGCTCCTCCTCTGACCCCTCCTTTTCTTTCTGCCCAAACCCTAGCCGACTATTTCCATGACAAAATCCATAAGATTACACTCCAATTCCCCACAAGATCAGCTTCATCCCTTCTTTCTCTTCCTCAATACCAGCTCTTCCCCTCAATCTCTACCCCTTTGTCCTTTTCTAAGATCTCTGAAGAGGAAACCACTCATCTTTCCTCCTCTAAACTCACTACCTGTTCCTTGGATCCTATGCCCACCCGTCTCCTTAACTCCATCTCCTCTGTCATCCCTTCCATCTCTCATATTCTCAATCTTTCACTTTCTACTGCAAATGTCCCAACAGCCTTCAAGCACACTGTGGTCATACCTCTTCTCAAAAGAGCTTCACTTGATCCTACTTGTCCTTCTAATTATCATCCCATTTTCCTTCTTCCCTTAATTTCTAAGCTTCTTGAATGTGTAATTCTCCACCGTTACTTTGAATTTCTTTCCTATCAAGCGCTTCTAGATCTACTACAATCTGCTTTCATCCCTTACATTCAGCTGAAACGGCTCTTGCCAAATTCTCCAGTGACGTTTTCCTGGCTAAATCCAAAGACCTTTACTCAGTCCTCTTTCTTCTTGACCTTTCTGCTCCTTCCGACACTGTTGACCATCACCTTCTCCTCGACACATTCTCCTCACTTGCTTTTAGGGGCTCTTCGCTGTCCTGGTTCTCTTCTTATCTCTCCCATCACTCTTTCAGTGTTTGCTCTGATGGTTCCTCCTCTATTGCTTTCCCACTCTTGGTGCACCCCAATGGTCTGTTCTGGGCCCTTTCCTTTTCTCTCTCTCTATATCTAGTCCCTTGGTGCTCTTATCTCCTCCCATTTATTTATTTATTTATTTAAAGTCTCTTTTATACCGCGCTATTCAGCATCAGTGCGGTTTACAATAAACAACGAACATACACATTTCCAATAGTACTTTGTGTTTACATATGAACAGGAGAATCAACTTGGCTAACAGGGTAACTATATACAATAACAATATATACAATTTACAGGCTTTCATGGCTTTCATGTACCATTCTTATGCTGATGACTCTCAAATCTCTCTCTCTCTACACCTGATATTTCTCCAACCCTCCAGGTCCGAATCTCTGCCTGTCTGATATCGCTGCATGGAAGTCTCACCACTGCTTGAAATTGAACTTGGCCAAAACCAAGCTTATTTCCCTCCTCCACTTCCTCCTTTCTCTATCTCTGTAGATAACGTTCTTCTACTTAATGTTTCCTCACTCTACAACCTTGGGGTCATCTTTGACTCCTCCCTCTCTTTCTCAACTCATATGCAACTGATTGCTAAAACCTGTCGTTTCTTTCTCTATAACATTAGCAAAATTTGCCCCTTCCTTTCTGAACACACTAATTCACTTTAGTCACCTCCCGTCTAGACTATTGCAACCTCCTCCTTGCTGGTCTGCCTCTGCATCATCTCTCTCCCCTTCAATCTGTTCAGAACTCAGCTGTGCGGTTAATCTTCTGCCAGCCCCGCTATAATCTTATAACCCCTCCTCTCAAGTCACTTCATTGACTCCTCTTCCGTTTCCATATCCAATTCAAACTTCTCCTTCTGACCTACAAATGCGTTCATTCTGCTGCTCATCACCACCTTTCCTCTCTCCTCTCTCCCTACACCCCTCCTCATGAACTCTGCTCTTCTACTGGCTTGCTTCTCTCTTTGCCTTTTCTTCCACTGCCAACTCCCTCCAGACTTCAATCCTTTCACTTTGCTGCTCCTTATGCCTGGAACAAACTACCTAAATCTGTACGTCAGGCTCCATCTCTCCTCCTTTTCAAATCCATGCTAAAAGCTTACCCCTTTGAGGCTGCTTTTGGATCCTGATCCCTTGTCCTCCATGTGTCTTCTTACCCTTCCCTGTTTGTACCCCTATTCTCACCTATTGCATGGTCTGTCTTGTTCATACTGTAAGCTCTGTCAAGCAGGGACAGACTTTCTACATGTTTATGTACAGCGCTGTGTAAGCCTTATAGCGCTGTATAAATGATTAGTAGTAGTAATACTGTAAACCTTTGTGGTCCAGATTAAATCTACTATCTCTAAAATGGAGTAATTGAAATCTGTGTAAATCCAATCTGTTCTTGCCTTTTTTTTTCCTCTCTCAACAGCAAGTGAGCAGCTCCTCGGCATTCCTCCTTTTAGGCTGCCTAGACTGATTTTTCTACACCGCTTCTTATTTCATGTTTATCATGTTTATGATTAGACTCTGTAAAGTGAAGCATTGCTCAAAGGAAGAGGCAACTTCATGAGTTTTTCTTGGTCCTTTTCTAGCGATTGTAGCTTAACTCGCTACAATACAGGAGCCGTTCACAACATTGTAATTCAGTACTGTCTGAAAGTGCCACTAGATTTAGGTAAAGCCAGTGGGAAATTTGTTAATCAAAGCACAGATAAAACATTGTCTCAGTGCAGTATAAAATATAGGCATTAATCTATAACCCCAGCAAAACAGGAAAAAGAGCAAAGTCCATTTGTGCCACAGTTTGTTTTGAGTAAACAAAAAAGGACAATTTTCAAAGCTTTGGATGTGTGCAACTAGTGATTTATATGCATAAATTAGCTATCTGAAAATTGTTTCCCCACAACGGGGGTAATGTTATAACAGGACACTTATGTCAATGTCAAAAAGGCACTATTTTATGCTTTATCTATGAAGACAACCTAGGCAGTCATGTGCCTTTTATAAGGTAGAATCCGGCAATGACCCCAGAAGTGCACAAATGGTCTCACTGAAGTTTACTCTGAGAAAGCTATAAATGTGTCTTTGTTCTATGTACCTTGTTATTGTGTGCCCTTGAATAAAGTCAATGGCTCTGACAGTTGTGACTGTCCTGTAGGGTTTTTTTGGCAAGATGCGACTGGAAGTAGATGGCCAGGCCTTTCTTCCAAACAGTAAGCCTATAGCACCTGGTATTCCAAGATGGTCTCCCATCTAAGTACAAATCAAGTCTGACCCTGCTTAACTTCTGAGATCAGATGAGATTGAGCTCACTTGGGGTGGTATGGCCATAGATTCTGTACATGAACTTGCATATTTATAAAAAGTGCCTGCTCATTACAGCTTCAGCCCCACGTCACCCAAACTACATCCTCAGGCATGCCCATGCATGTATAAAGTACATGCCATCTTGTTGGAGTACGTATTTAGATACCCATATTTGCACAATTTTGTAAAGTGTCATTTTCCACATGTAAGATATGCTTTACATGTGGGAAATGGTTTATAAAATTACTCCCGATATGGCTAAAAGTATATGTATGCACTGTTGCAGGATATGTATACTTTTAACTGCATTTGGGGACGATGTTCCTAGGGCATATTTAGCTTCGTACATAATAACATGTCAAATGGAAAATGCAATTTCCCATGGAAGAAACGTCCTCACAAAAAGCCGGGGTAAATGTCCCTGGTTGCTTAATGCTCCTGGCAAGTATGCACACACTTTTTTTTTGGGTAAAAGGTACCCTCAGTCTTTGTCACAAAAGCTGATAGACAAACACTCCCACAAATAAAAAAAACTATTTCAACTGTAGCAGACAGAACAATTAAACCAGTGAAAAGCCAAGCAAAACACAGAAAAGCCTGTCCTTTCTGTTATCTCTCTATCTATATATAAATACTGTATATAGGTAGAAACATGACGGCAGAAAAAGACCCCACTGCCTATCTAGTCTGCCCTTCCATATTACCCACTACAAGAGTCCCCTTTTTTCCTTTAGAGAGCCTCTTTTTGTCCCACGCTTTTTTGAATTTACAGGGTGGCCCAAAAAAGTGAGAACATCTCGTAAATTAAAAGCTTGAATAGTTTACTTATTTACCTTTTTTAGCTATATAACGTCTTTATTTGATAATTTCCGGTCGCCATCTTTTTTTTAAAATTTGTCAATTGTTTACATCTGTCTTTTTGAATTTGTAAATAACTTATATGCTACGAGATGTTCTCACTTTTTTTGGGCCACCCTGTAGATACTGTCCACATCTCTACCACCTCCACTGGGAGTCTCTGCCACGCATCTACCACTCTTTCTGTAAAGAAATAGTTCTGCATATTACTCCTGAGTCTATCCCCTTTCACCTTTATCCTATGTCCTCTCATAGCAGAGCTTGCTTTCAATCGAAAGAGGCTCTCCTCCTGTGCTGCATTTATGCCACGGACGTATTTAAACGTCTCAATCATATCACCTCTGTCCCGCCTTTCTTCTAAAGTATACATATTAATGACCTTAAGTCTGTCCTCATATGCTTTATAACGAAGACCATTAACCATTTTAGTAGCCGCCCTCTGCACCAACTCCAACCTTTTTATATCCTTTTGAAGATGCAGTCTCAAGAATTGCACACAATACTCCAAATGAGGTCGCACCAAAGACTTATACAGAGGCACTATCACCTCCTTTCTTCTTCTGGCCACTCCTCTCCCTATGCACCCAAGCATCCTTCTAGCTTTTGCTGTCTCCTTTTCTACCCGTTTAGCTACTTTGAGATCATCAGACACCATCATGCCTAGGTTCCGCTCTTCTTTTGTGGATAGAAATACATCACCCCCTATACTGTACGGTTCTCTTGGATTGTAGCAACCCAAATGCATGACCCTACATTTTTTAGAATTAAATCTCAGCTGCCAAATTCTAGACCATTCTTTAGGCTTAGCTAGATTCCTTCCCTTCCCTTCTCTGTTTCAGATTTGTTATCTGCAAAGATGCAAACCTTACCCGACAGCCCTTCCGCAATATCACTAACAAAGATGTTAAAAAGAATCAGACCACTGGTAGCCTCCTTTTCCTCAGAGTGAACTCCATTTACCTGTATCCTTTATTGCCTCCCACTCAATCAATTTTTAACCCAAGCAGTAACTTTATGATCCATCCCTAGGGTGCTTAGTTTGTTTATAAGTTGCCTGTGCGGAACAGTGTCAAATGCTTTACTGAAATCTAGATACACCACATCTAGGGCTCTCCCTTGGTCCAACTCCCTGGTCACCCAGTCAGAAAAATCAATCAGATTTGTCTGACAAGACCTGCCTCTGAAGTCATGCTGCCTCAGATCAGGTAATCCGTTAGACTCCAGAAACCTCACTATTTTCTTTTTCAGCAGTGTTTCCAATAATTTATTCACCACCGAGTTTAAACTAACCGGTCTGTAGTTTTCAATCACATCCTTAGTTCCGCTTTTGTGTAAAGGGACCACATGTGCCTCTCTCCAGTCCTCTGGCAACATCCCCGATTCCAAAGAGGCATTGAAAAGGTCAGTCAGTGGAGCTGCTAGAACGTCCCTAAGTTCCTTCAGTATTCTCAGATGTATCCCATCTAGTCCCATTGCTTTGTCCATTTTTAGTTTAGCTTGTTCCTCATGAACACAGTCCTCTGAAAATCATTTGAGATGCCCTTCGCTTTTGTTCCTGTTTATGGGTATTGTCTTAGGTCCTGCTCCCAGTCCTTCATCTGTGAAGACAGAACAGAAATATTTGTTAAGCAATTCCGCTTTATCCTCATCAGCTTCTACATATTCCTCCCCTTCACCCTTGAGTCTGAGAATCACTTTTGCCCTTCATCCTCTCACTAACATATCTTTTTTTTTTTAAAGCTTTATTTAGCATTTTACACAGAACTGAACATGTACAACAATACGTAACATAAAAGAAAACCTTAACTAATACAATGCCACATACAATACAAGAACAACACATTATTACCCCTGGGAGTTCTTATCTAAAGGAATTACTTTCTCAGTTCCCCATCTGCCACCCTTCTGAGCCCCTGCTAGCTTGAATCTATTGGCAATTCCTGATGATGACGATCACCCCCCCCCCCCCAGATGCCTTATGGAGCACTATTCCACAATAGTTGCAAGTCCAGGGTATCCCACTTCCTGAGCATGCTAGAGTAACATGGGTTTTGGCTCACATATGCTCTCTCGTATGCCCGATGTACACACAGCAGGTTCCACCAGTATTCAACCTTTAGGTTCGAAAAATTCTTCCAATGACTTAGTATCGCTTTCAGTGCCAATCCAAGCATCAGGTCGAAAGTCAGAAAATCCTGTTTCTTCAAACAGGGAATTCCGGCCTGTGACTTGTATATAACTATACGATATGTCAATGACGTACATACTTTTAGTAGCTGGGTTATTCACAGCCAAACTTGCTGCCAATATCCCTTCAGCTTGGGACAGTAATATAGCATGTGAGCCATTGTACCAATTGCGTTCTCGCATGACCAGCATTGGTTCCCATCTTGAGGGTGCCACTTTGCTACTTTCAGTGGGGTCAAGTACGCTCGGTGAGCCAGGAAGTACAGCGTTTGTGTAAGTGAGGCTGCTCTTGTTACTCGTATCTGCGATCCCCAGAAGATATTCCACATATCAGAGTTGTCTAATTCTCCTAACTCAGATTTCCAGATGAGCTGTAGACCTGTACACTTTCTTCTCTCTCCGTCACGTATGATGGCGACAAATTGCGATATCAGATGAGATCCCATACTCAGCTCCCTCACCTTCTGTAGTAGCGGATGACCAGGTCTTAACGCTACTGAGGAAACCCCTGCCTTGCTTAGACAATGTCTCAATTGACACCATTGATACATACATACTGCCAGCAACTTGAACTCCTGCTGAAGGGTTGGAAAGGACTTAAAGACATTATTGTGAATCAGTTGACCCAGGCTATATATTCCTTTCTTGATCCAGGTAGTCCATATAAAGCTGTGTCCTGCAATTTTAAAGCTGGGATTCAACCATATGGGTGTACCCGTGGTATATTCTCTTGCATCTTCTACATAATTCACCAATATTCGAAAGGCTTGTTGTGTAGCCTGAATCACTGCATTATGTGGGTTTCCCGAGGTATCTTCAGCCCCAATGCGCATCCACAGCGGAAGCGGTTTACTCATTACCGCCTCCATCTGCAACCATTGGGGATCCCCCTCATTTATCTCTTCCTCACTCCAGCATGCGCCTTGTTTCAGAAGAGCGGCAACATGGTACCAAAAAAAATCTGGGAAGTGGACTCCCCCTCGCTGTTTAGAGAGTCTGAGTTTCCATGCTGCTATTCGTGGCATTTTGTTGCGCCACAAGAAGGAGAGCAGCAATTTACTTAGTTTAGCATAGAATCGAGACTCAAATAGTATCGGTATCATACTTAGGATATAAGTTATCTTGGGAACAATAACCATTTTAATGGTTTCCAGCCTGCCCCACCACGTTAAGTTCAGCGGAGACCACTTATCCGTTTATTCCTGAATGATCCTTTCACAGATAATCTTATTTTGTTGCATTGTCTCATGCACAGTGGTCCCATACATTATACCCAGATATTTAAAAGAGGATTGCTCCACTTTAAAGGGGTATTGACTCAGCGCTGTCACTGTAACAGCAGGATTTAAAGGTATCACTGTCGTTTTCGTTAGGTTCAGCTTATATCCTGATATTGCTGAATATTCAGCTATAACTTCAAGCACTGTTGTCAAAGAGTTGGGTTCTAGGAACAAAAACAGGTCATCCGCATAGGCTGATAGCTTACATTGAGATCCACCTACATCCAGGCCCGTGATCCCACTATGTTGTCTGATCTTAAGCACCAGGGGCTCGAGTGCGAGGTTAAACAGTAATGGCGATAAAGGGCATCCTTGTCGCGTTCCTCTATATAGTCTAAAGGCCATAGACTCCGTTGCATTCGCTATTACGCGAGCGGAGGGCTTGGTGTATAACATTTCAACTCTCTTCAGGAATTTTTCTTTGAGCCCAAACCAACCCATCGTTCTGAATAGGAACGGCCATTCCACCCTATCAAATGCCTTCTCAGCATCTAAGGCAAGCCCCACTATTGGGTCAGTTATCTGTTGAGCTGTCATCAGGACATGTGCCATTAGTCGACCATTATCCGTGGTCGATCTGCCCGCCATAAATCCACATTGATCTGGGTGAATAAGATCATCTAACACTTTTCCCAATCTGTTGGCTAATATCTTCGCATATATTTTGTAGTTGGCGTTCAGCAACGAAATGGGTCGATAATTTTCCACTTTCTGAGGGTCCCGCCCAGGCTTTGAGTGTATGACTATGTTTGCCTCAGCAAACGCCCCAACCTCCGAGCATTCCTCGTACAGTTTATTGTAGTACACTTGCAGTTCAGGTGTTAGCTGCTCAACAAATGTCGCATAGAATTCCAGCGGCAAGCCGTCTGGCCCGCTTGCTTTCCCCTTCGCCAACTGTCTCACTGCCTGCAGTATCTCTCTGCAGGTAATGTCCTCTTCCAATGAGGAAGCTTGCTGCTCGGACAACTTTGGTCCTACCACAGTAGAAGTTAGTTTACCAAAAGCTTCCTCACTCCAGTCAGCCTCAGATTGATATAGCTTTGCATAGAACTTCCTGCAATGCTCAAGTATTCCTTCGTCATCCACAATCAACTGACCATTTGTATCCTGCAGCCCCGCGATGCGCGACACCACTTCTTTCGCTCTCAAAGTATGAGCCAGTAACGTGCTTGCTCGGTTGCTCTCATGATAGTACACACTTCGCTGCGCTTTAATTTGCTGCTGCGCTTCTGAGTTTAATATGGAATTATATTGATACCGCAGTTTCTGCAGTCGTATCAGTACCAATGGATCCAGTCGTTTGGTCAGTAACCGTTCTCCAGCTCGTATTTCTAGATTTAATTCATACAGCTCTTTATCCCTAACTCTCCTCTGTTGTATACTGTACGTAGTTATGTATCCTCGTATGGTCGCCTTAAACGCCTCCCACCAGGCCCATGTTGATGTCTCTGATTCTATATTGAGTTCAAAATAGTCAGTGATACCTTTTTTTATGTAAGTGACGAAGTCCTTGTCAGCTAGCAATGTTCTGTCAAAACGCCACCTGGGCCTGGCTTTCTTCACCTTATTCATATCCAGCGTGAGTGATACTGCCGCATGATCCGAGACCGTTTTCGTTTGTATACTCGTCTCTATGAGCTGGGGCACTATTGTCTTTGAGAGCAAGAAGTAGTCTATTCTGGTTTGAGTATTATGTGGAAGAGAGTAAAATGAATATTCTCTAGCCTTCGGATGCATGAGTCTCCATGGGTCTACCAACCCCAAGGCCTCCATTAAATTCTGCAGTGCTCGACCAGATTTGGGCTTGGACTGCTGTCGATAAGGAGCTCGATCAACCAACGGATCCTGAATGATATTGAAGTCGCCTCCAAGGATTATCCGAGCTGATGCCATCTCATTTAATTCCATTAATACCTGCTCAAAGAACTGTGGTTCCTCCTGGTTTGGACCATACACATTCATCAGAGCATATTCTTGGCCATCAATCTGTATTTTAACCTTGGCCCATCTACCCCCTGGGTCTATTTTTGTTTCCAAAATCTTTGGCTCCAGCGCTCTCCTAATCAGTATAATCACTCCCCCCTTCTTTTTTATTGCTGGCGCTACTATTATGTTTTGGTACACTTTGCTGCTAACTTTATATGATTCATACGATGATAGGTGACTTCCTGGATATAGAGTATGTCCGCGCCCTGTTGTTGGCAGTATGTTAAATTTTTTTTCCGTTTAATGGGATTTGAAATACCCTGGACATTCAAAGACAGTACCCTTAGCTTGGTACTAGCCATATTGATTAGTACTGGCACTTTTGGGGGTAGTGCTCGTCATCATGTGCCCCTCTGTCATTCTTGTCGCTGCTTTAAACATAATAATATACAACCATGTCTTACAAAACATAACAACTACAACTTCTTGTGTGGTGAAGCACAACCGGTTCCCCATGCGAGCAGGCTCCCTCCACCCCCGCCCCCCTAATTACACACATCATTCCTTTAGTTACCTCCCCCTCCATGTAAGTGATCTCACCACCCATCCTGTCTATAGCCCTAATGTGGGCTATCGTAATACGTTTTCACTTATCTTATGACTTTAACACATGCACCAATTTTAGAGCATCTGCATATTAACTTAGCTCTCTTACAAGAAAAGGATTGATCCTTACAGTTCTTTAGATGAGGTCTACATGACCCATCTTGCCATGATTATCACTACAGTTCTCCCTTTTTCCTGGCTGCAGCAATTACCGTTCAGCGCCCTGTGTCCATTTGTATATGGTCTTGTAAAAATGTCCGCAGTGCTGCTGCATCATCAAATATGCGTGTGGTGTTGTCCACTGTTGCCCTGATTCTGGCTGGATATTATAGTCCATATCGTGCTTAAATCTTTTGCATCATGGGCCGACAAGCCAACAACTCCTTTCTGCGGTCCATCGTTTTCTTTGAGAGATCTGGGTAGAAGGCCACTTTGTTGCCGTTCAGTTGGATTACACTTTTCTGCTTCACGGCCTGCAGGATCTGCAGTGCTTGTGGGTATCTTAGGACCTTAATTACAAAAGGCCTTGGCCCTTTTCTCTGATTTACTGCGTGCGACGGCACTCGATGTGCACGCTCGATCTCCAAAGCTTTAGTGAAAGTTATTTGAAGTAATTCTGGAATCAGCTTTTCCATGTAAGCAATCGGGTCTGCTCCTTCTGTTCCCTCCGGTATGCCAGTAATGCGTACGTTACTTCTTCTTGCCCGATTATTCTGGTCTTCAGCTTGAATCTCAAGCACTGCTACTCTCTTCGCCAGCGGGCCTACTTGCGCCAACATATTCTCGTGTTTTTGGGTCAGTGCTTCTGCCTTGGCTAGACGCCCGCTCATATCTTCTAATTTCCCTTTTACCTCTTGTAAATCCTCCTGCATTTGACCCAGTGTCAGCCTGTTGGTAGCTATTAACTCCTTTACCGCTCTCAATTCAGCCAGGATTTCTCGCGTGCCGCCGACGTTCTCTTTTTCCGGCGCCATTTTCTGCGGTGACAGTGATTCTTGTTTTGCACACTTTGCAGCTTGCCCGGTCCCTTGCTGAAATTCCAGCTTCGCTGGCTTTAAAGTGGACATTCAGCTTTATTGTCTGCACCCAAGTGTGCGCGTTATACAGGGCTCTTTTAAAGGAGGAGGTCAGGAGTCTCTTATCGGGACAGGAGCGATCCCTTTAGGCAGCCATTTTGCTTCGCGGCAAGCTCCGCCCCCCTGTCACTAACATATCTGAAAAATATCTTATCCCTCCATTTTATTGCATTGGCTATTTCTTCTTTTTGTATCTTTGCTTTCTTGACTACGTTGCCAACCTCTCTACGTTTTTCCAAATATAGATGCCTGTCTTCCTCTCTCTGTGATCTCTTTTTCTTCATCTATTCAGCTACCTCTTTTGAGAACCATAGCGGCCTCCTTTTCCTTTTACCTTTATTTACCATTCTAACAAAAAGGTTGGTTGCCCTTAAAATAGCCCCTTTTCAGTTTTGCCCACTGTTTTTCTACATCCCCTAGCTGTTCCCATCCTGCTAATGACACCTTGAGGTATTGGCCCATCTTGGCAAAGTTAATTTTCCTAAAGACTAAAATGCTCGCTTTTGAATGTATTTTATCAGCCCTAGTCCTAACACTGAACCTTACCATCTGGTGATCATTTGATGCGAGATGATCTCCCAATATAACATCAGAAACACATTCCCCATTGGTATGCACCAAGTCCAGTCTGGCCCTTTCACGTGTGGGTTCTGTTACCAGTTGCCTGAAAACTTCTTCCTGTAAAAAATTCAGGATCTCCTTGCTTCTAGATGACACCGCAGCAAGGATGCGCCAACATCCGGCATATTGAAATCCCCTATCAGTAGCAATGGCAATGCTGCATATGTCTTCTATTAAATCTCCGTCCACGTCTTCTCCCTTGATGGAAGTCTGTATATCACACCAATGCAAATGGATTTCTCTTTCCCTCTTTCTAGTTTAACCCACAGTGCCTCCTCTCTCCCTTTTAAACTCTGCATTTCCTTAGCTTTCATATTATTTTTTACATATAGTGCCACTCCTCCTCCCCTGTCTTTTCTGAATAACGTATATCCCAGTATAGTTACAGTATATCCTAGTCATGGTTGTCTGTGAACCATGTCTCTGTAACTGCCATTAAATCCAAGTCAGCCTCTCCCATTAAAACCTCAGCATCCAGGATCTTATTTCCCATGCTACAGGCATTTATAGACACTGCTGTCCAGATGTTACCCCTTTTATTTATTTATTTTATTTATAAGTATTTGTTACCGCCTTTGGTGAATCAAAGCGGTTTACATAGAACTAAAAAAAATTACATTAAACAGAGTTAACGGAATTATACATTGAACATTAAACAGTTTTACCTATTTCTATAAAGGTATTTAATGTTTCACTTACCTGGGGGCTTTCTTCACCCATCCCCTCAATAATATCTATATTGAAGGCAATGTTTTTGACCCTATTAGTGGCATTGTTTTCCTATATGCGTGTGAATTAATGGTATTTTCTTGTTGGAGATATGACTCAAAGGGAGAGTTCATATTTCTGAGCAATTGTTTTATCAGTGAGACACCAGTCCTATGCCTATCTCAGCTTTTCCATTGTTGCGATTGTGTTGTTTTTCTTCAGTTGCTACAGGTTCTTTTATTGTTTGTTATCCTATAAATGGTACATACAAAATATACATTACAGAATGAAAGTTAATGACATCAGCCAATAAAAATTAGTCAAGCTTAGGCACCAGTAACATGCTGGAGGCAGGGGTGAGGCAGGCATTAGCAACCAGCTGAAAAGAAGCAATGCAAGGGCTTGTTTTTAAGAGCTGTATCCTGCTATCTCATCTGCTGGTGGCTTATGGAGCACTGAGTTTATGAGGTATGTTTAGTTTACTAATCTGGGCTAACATGGGACCTAGTTGCAAATAGCATGGGTTATCTTGACTTAGTAAATACACCCTTATGTGTTTGAAGGACTATGACAGCAGGCAAGTCAAATGTTGAATGGTACCTCAAAATATGAAAAGCATTATTGGTTTTGGTAAAAAAAAATGATTTTTATAGGCTGCATTGGGATAAAGTCTACAGTAGAATACATAAACGCTTGAGATTATTTAATTTAAAACAAGATTTATAATCCACTTCTATCATTTAAAAATATTCAAAGTGAGGAACATAAAGGATAAAATTAGACGATATCAGTCAGTTAAAAATACCTTATTAACATAAAAATACCTGACTTACCCAAGCCACAGTCAAACCCAAATCTTGTTCCATTAGGCATTCAGTTGATAAAGACTCTTCATCTCCAAGCCCCAAACAAACTAACCTTCTTACATAATTAATATAAATAATAATTAGTCTACTTTTGAAAACCAATTCTCATTCAGTTCCACGAATAACCATTTGCTCCATATTCAGCGCCGGTGGCTAGTGCTCCTATAGTGTTTTGCACGGTCTGCAAACCATGTAAATTCCTTTGAATATCAGGTCCCATATTTTTAAACTTTCTTTTTCTTAAAGATAATATGCAGAAGAGACTATGCAGATCTTTATGGATGAGAGAGTCTCATGTTAAGAGATATGCCAATATGCAGCAAACTGGAATTTTGAGAGTAGTTATTTATCTTGCTCAAGGCAAATTTCTAATTCAGGTGCACAATAGGCAGATCATGCTCCAGAGGGTTTACAGTCTAAAGGGTTTAATTTGCTGAAGATATTTTTCTCATTTTCTATCAACGGGGAAAAGGCTTAGTAAATCAAGCCCTAAGCTGGTATTTGAGGTAATTGAGGGCAGAGGACTTACCAAGGCCACAAGGAGCAACAGTAGAAAAAGCAGGTTTTGAACTCCCAGATTCATTAGCTTGTAGCCTGCTGCTCTAAACACTAGGCTATCGTTTTCCTCCTGCTGATGTTTTTTTGAAACTTTGGGCAAGACACAAAGCTCTGAGTGAGAAAGCTTTGAAAGAAACATTTCTGTAGATGTCCATATCAATTAAGTTATATGTGCCCACCACCGGTAAACATATAACTTCCTTATCCGTTGATATTCAAAGCCTATATGAATAGTGCTGGGTGAGAAATACATTTAAATGCCCTGACACTATCCATGTGGGTAGGAATAGAGGGAGGGAGGAGCTTGGGTGTCAACCAAAAGCTATCCATATAGCGGTGCTATTCAGCTGCTAAATTTTAGTTTATGGGCCCAATATTTGAAGGGCATTTACGTGGCTTACAGCCCAGTAAACTGTGTAAATACCTGAAATCAGGATATTCAATGGCACTTACAGGGTTAGTGCCTTTGAATATCCCCTGCAAAGCTCACTACATGCCCCAATGCTCTGCGGTTAGCATCAGGGCATGTTGCAGGCATTCCGGGGCAGAGCGAAGGCGGAGACTGCCGCTGAGCGGCGGCGATATTTCACTGTTACCGAGTTAGCGATCCACGGCTAAAACTAGGCCAGCTTTTGGTTCGCCTAGTTTTAGCCCTGGATGCTAACTAGGTAGCGGTGTAATATCACCGCTACCCGGTTAGCCTTGGCAACTCCGGGGCACGTGCAACAATATTCAGTGTCGTTGCCGCAGCATTGAATATCCGGTAATAAGGGCCGGCAGGCAAAGCTATGTGCCATAGTGGCGCATAGCCTGCCCAATACAATATCGGGCCCTATATGTTTAATTTTAGACATACACATACATGTGCAACACTCCCTGACAGTCCGCATGGTGTGCACACGCAAACGCACCATCCAACATCCCCTATAGCACATCCTCACGTACACAGACCTGCAGAATGACAGGCCTAAACTAAATGGATAGTTATGGTGGCACTCACCAAGCGACATTTATATATTTATTTATTTAACAGTTTTTTTATACCACTTTATCATTTCAATATACAGAACCTATGACTATACAGTACATATAGAAGTGCTGAGTATTCATATCAATTTAAAGGCCATGGCTAACTTTTGCCATTGACTTTCTGTGGTGAGGCAGGTGCAGCACAGACCTGGGAAAGAGAAAAAAAAGAAGGTTTTTCTTCTAAGAGGGGGATGGGCTCACCTAAGCACAGGTCCGAAAATGAAAGTAATACTGAAACACACACTTGCAAGGCTAGCCTGAAGCCACACCCAGTCTCCAGGGCAACAGCAGGGAGAGAGAGGGTGGGGCCAGAAAGGGAAGCACGCTGGCAAACATTTAAACGTGGTCAGTCAGCAAGTGAAGAGAGAGAGCATAGCAGAGCTGAGAGAACTGGGGAAACCAGGAGAAGCAGACAGAACTGCCAAAGCGAGTGGCAGGGCCAGAGAAGAGCGGGCAGAAGCTTGAGAGAGTTCCAGGACTATAGTTCTAACTCAGAAGCAAGCAGCTCAGACTCTGAGCAAGAAACTGAGCCTTTTAGAAAGCCTGACAAAAGGAAGGTTTCTACAAGCAAGGTAAACCAGACAGTACCTTTAAGTGACTCACTAAAGGGAAGGAAGTCTAGGAGCACTGACATTATTCCAGGGGGAAGAAGGAATGTTCATTGGGGAAAACATTTTAAGCTTTTAAGGAAAGTGAAACTAGAAATCCCTGAACATATCCCAGTCCCCGAGCCTTGTAGCACTGAGGAAGAAATGGAGGTGGAATTCTATAAAGGGGATTCAGATTCTACAGAAGTCTCAATGGAATGCTCATTGTGCATAGAAGTGCTTAGAAAGCATTTATTAGATTTTATAAAGAAAGCCAAGAAGTAGTTATACTGAGCAATTGATACTGTGAAGTGCTGGAAAGAGAGAGAAGTCTCATTTTAAAGCTGAAATAGTACTTGTGCTATGAAACTGTTCCAACAGCAGTTTAGTTCCTATGCTGAAAAGTAGAGCCTGTTTTCAAGCTTACCTGAAACAGCTGGAGAAGCTAACAAGGTTAGCTGGACTTTACTTGCAACAGTGATTTTTCAACTGTGGTTTGTTTGGAGGGAAAAGGAAACTTGTTTTGTTCCAAAGACTGAAGGAAACTGATTTGTTATAGCACTGCTGAAGTACCTTTACAAAGAAGCTTTTTGTTGGAGAAAACATCCTCACTTTCTGTTAATGGTTTGGAACCTTCTGTCAAGGTCCAATTTGCAAACTTGATGATTAAAATAAAATTTAGAAATAAATTTTCCTGTGTTGGCCTATCTCCACTTGGACTGCTTTAACTGCCTCACAACTACACAATTAAGGGCCTCAGCTACCAGGCTGAAGCAAGACACAAGTAATATGGCCTGCCGCCCCTACTAGGCAGCCGCCTAGTAGGACTGCCGGCCCACACTTTCGCCTGTCATTTTCTTTAGTTTCTGAAAATATAAGCGATGACCAAATGCCCTCTTATTTAGTCAGTATTCATACAGAGAAAACTGAGGCTACTCATGCTTTTTCCTGGGAGAACAATAACTGAAAAGATTATTTACATTTACTGAAGTATGGATACACAGGAGATCATTTTATTTGCAATTTTAGTATTTATAATAGTGTTTTACATGCTAAGCAAGCAGTTATAAAATTACCTGACAATACATACACATAAAGGTAAGGGCTGAGAAAATGTAGCACCTGCTTTTTTGAGAGCAGAGGTAGGATTGGTATTTATGCACAAATTTTACAAACTTCATGCATATGCATTAGCTGGCGCGGTTAGCAAGGTACCTTTTATTAAGGCACAGAGATATGTATGTTGCCTTTTATAAAATAGTGAAAAAAGAGATTCTGATGCAGAACTGATTCAAACGATAGATTCATGTCAAATTTGGCATTTTCAAATAATTGGTTAGTGGATTATATTTCAAAGTTATTGGTATTTATGAATTTTTGATATTGTTTATGAATTTCTGAGGTGACATGGTAACACAATTTAGGATAGCTATCCAGAGGGTCGACATGAGTCGACTCCGACTCGACGGCACTTAACAACAACAACAACATGGTAAAGAATTATTGGCATTTATTTTATTTATTTAATCTTATTTTTATACCACCTTTCTACTATTTAAAGCAGTTTACAGTGAGCCAACAATTTAACAAAACTGAAAGGTACGCTGTTGTACAAGGAACTGGGACAGTATAACACGAAAACGCTATAACAATACTATAACACTATCACAACATAACAGTGCTTACATTTAACTTTGAGCTATTTACAGTATTGTTTTATGTAAGAGGTGGTTAGTATTCAATAGTGGATCATTGTTACAGTATATATGTCCAGTGTATTGAAATGGAGGTTTTTCACAGTTAAATTTTATGGTGGATGAGTCTCCAGGTCTGGGACTATGTTATATTCTTTCTTGAAGAGTTGCGTTTTTAATTTCTTCCTAAATTTAGACAGGTTGGAGAGTCCTTTTAGTGTTGGTGGTAAGTTATTCCATAGGGATGGGGTGAATAATGTGAATGTTCTATTGCAGGTGGACTGCTTGCTCTTTGTCTTCTGCTGCAGTGTGACGATTAGGTTGAGGGTGGAGTTCCTTCATAGTCTTTCATTCTTTGGATTTGAGATAAGGGTCTGGAGACATGTTGCGGATTCGTTGTCATTCTGGCTGTGATGAGAAGCCAGTGGAGTTGTATCAGTATGGGGGTGATGTGTGATCAGTGATGGGCTCCAGATATTATTTGGACTGCAGTATTTTGAGCCATTTGGAGTAGGTGGAGAGTTGGTTTCGGTAGGCCCTGGAAGACAATATTATAATAATATAGCACAGGTGTAATCATTGCTTGGCATACGGTTCGGAATAGTTCTAGGGGGAGTAGTGGGCAGAGGTTTTTTGGGGTTCTTAGATTATGGTAGACAGAGGTGGTGGTTATTATGCAGGGCCGTACCGATGGCGAAATGCGCCTTGTGCGACTTGCACTTCGGGCGCGGCCCCCCCCCCCCGCACCCCCATCTAGCCACTTTATGGGGGCGGGAGAGAAGAGGTGTGCACCCGATGTGCAAGCTGCCTGCCGCCGGCACGTTAAGCAGGTCTGGTCCCTCCCGGAGAGACCAGACCTGCTTAGTGTGCCGGCGGGAAGTCTTCAGGTGCGCATTTTGGCTCTCTGCCGTTGCCTGCCGCCGGTGAGCCGAATACGCCCCTGAAGTCTCTGCGCCCTGTGCGGCTGCACCGCTCGCACAGGGCTCAGTACGGTCCTGTTCTTATGTGAGGTTGTACACTTTTCAACTTGTTAATCTTGAATTTTGAAAATATTTTGGATATTATATATTTACATTTTTAGATAAAATGGACCGATGTTGAAAGGGTGAGGACTCTAGGTTAAGCAGTGCTGGCTCAACCATTAGGCAAACTAGGTGGTCACCTAGGCATCCTCTAGTGGGCAGCAGAGAGCTGGGCATTCAAAGCTAAACAAGTGAGAAACTGAGCAGGGAAAGGAAGACAAACAAAGAATTTTAAAACAACTGTGCTAACCAAAATGTGCTCTTCACACATAATCTATCCATTCCTCTCCCCATAATACAATGAACACTTAAGGTAAGAATTAGCATGAGATAACAGTCACGCCTGCACAGTAGCAGCTACTGCAGCCTACACTAATGCACATTAACTGCTTAGTGAAAGGGCTCCTAAGTTGGGCTCCTACATTTGTGCTCTATTTTCAGCCAAACTTAGAAGCCTAAGAATTTAACTGAAAATTCATCTTAATTAACGGGATTAAATATAAAATTTAGATCTGCCATTTATTTGCCTAGATTTACAAGCCTCATTTATGAGCATAGCGCTGAAAATCAGGACCACCATGGACAAGTTGCTTCACCTTTAAGGTAGTGCTGCTCATCCCCTCCAGAAGAGTGGGGCAAGGGCAGAAACTCCATCTACTTCATTGTGCAAACCAGGATGGTTCCTTCTGGCCCATTCTGGACCTTAAAACGGTCAATAAGCACTTGTGCATCCTGCGCTTTCAGATGGAAACCTTGTGCTCCATGATTCAAGCAGTGTGCTAAGGGGAATTCTTGGTTTCTCTGGTTCTGGCTCTCCATCACCCCAAAGAGGTTCTCCAAGGTCATAGTGGTGGCGGCTGCAGCGCCAAGGGATCTGTGCCCTTTTCTATCTGGATGACTAGCTCATCAGAGCCTGCTCCCTTTCAGAAGCATCTCGGGGCACATCCCGAGTGGTGTCCCTTTTGGAATGTCTCAATTGGGTGATCAATCAGGAAAAGAGCCAGTTTTTGCCTCCCCAGTCCCTGGAATTGCTAGAAGCATGTTTCGACACTTGAGTGGGTAGAGTTTTCCTGCCAGAGGAGAATGCCAAAAGACTGTTGAATTGCCTGGTGTTCTGTGTGCAGCAGGCCCCCAGAGTCTGAGATTATCTTCAGCTCCTCAAATTGAAGCGGCGACCATAGAGATGGTCCCGTGGGTGCATGCTCACATGCGGCCACTCCAGCAGTCTTTATTGACTCGATGGTCCCTGAGTTCTCAGGAGTTTGAGTGCAGGCTTCTGCTCATGTGGAGGGTGTTGGCCAGCCTTCAGTGGTGGCGCCAGCCCTGTCATCTGAGGAAGGGCATACCGCTGGACGATTTCTCCTGGATCCTGCTGACAACAGATGCCAGTCTCTCATACTGGGGAGTCCATTGCCGAGACCATAAGGCCCAGGGTTGTTGGAATCACATAGAAGCAGTGTGGTCCATCAACCGCCTCGAGATGAGTCATTAGGTTGGCTCTTCTGCGTTTCTGGCCTCTGGTCAAGGGCCAAGTGGTTTGAGTGTTTTCAGACAATGCCACATTGATGACTTATGTCAATCAACAGGATGGCACAAAAAACACTGGAGTGGCCCTAGAGATGGATCTCCTGTTTGCCTGGGTGGAGAAGAACCTCCTAGCCTTGTCAGTTCAGCACATTTCTGGAGTGGACCATGTGGAAGTGACTTCCTCAGTCGGCACTCTCTGAATCCTGGCAAGTGGGAGTTGAGTCAGGAGGCATTTCAGTGGATTCTGTGCCACTGGGATCACCATAAAACGTATCTGATGGTGACCTGCTTCAGTGCCAGACAGGCTACTTCTTCAGTCACCACATGGAGATGGGGTCCGAGGGCGTCGATGCCCTTACCCAGCCTTGGTCCGGTCAGCGGCTGCTGTTCGTGTTTCCTCTGTGGCCCCTGGTGGGGCATGTGATTCGGCGTATAGAGCACCACCCAGGCAGGATTGTTCTGCTAGTATTGGGATTGGCCGCATTGAGCATGGTTTGGAGACCTAATGTGGCTCCTACAGGCACCTACTCTTTGGCTGCCTCCGTCTTGGGGAGCTATTGCAGCAGGGATCAATTGTTTTGGAGGATCCGGCTCCCTTCTTGCTTACGACATGGCTCTTGACTGGAAACTGCTAGCACATAAGGACTACTCTCCAGCTGTAATCTCTACTATACTTGTGCCCGGAGGAGAGCTATCAAGCTAGCTTACGTATGGATATAATGCCTTGAGCGCTGGTGCAGCGCACAACTCTTGGCTCTTGAGACATCCAAGGTGTCCTCCCTGTAGACCTTTCTGCAGAATGGCTTAGAAAAGGGACTCTCACTTAGCTACCTGAAGGTTCAGGAGGCAGCTCTGACCTGCTTTCCATAGTCTGGTGTTGGGCAAGTCTTTGGCCTTGCACCCGAATGCCTCTTGTTTTCTCCAGGGGATTTAGCATCTACATCCTCCCCTTCAGTCTGTGATAAGAGCATAAGAACATAAGATATGCCATACTGGGTCAGACCAAGGTCCATCAAGCCCAGTATCCTGTTTCCAACAGTGGCCAATTTAGGTCATACATACCTAGCAGTTTCCCCAAAAGACACAGGTTCCACAATGCTTGTACTGGGTCAAGCATTGATATCCTGGGTCCCTTCTTAATAATGGTTTATGGACCTTTTCTCCAGGAACTTGTCCAAATCTTTTTTTAAACCCAGCTACACTAACAGCCTTTACTACATCCTCCGGTAACAAATTCCAGAGTTTGATTACACGTCGAGTGAAAAAATATTTTCTTTTATTAGTCTTAAATAGTTTACCTTGTAGCTTCATTGCATGTCCCCTAGTCTTTCTATATTCTGATAACGTAAACAATCGATCTACATTTACCTGTTCCACTCCATTCATTAATTTATAGACTTCTATCATATCTCCCCTCAGCCGTCTCTTTTCCAGGTTAAAGAGCCCTAACCTTTTTAGCCTTTCTTCATAGGAGTATGGGATCTATATCTGGTGCTCAGGGCCCTGATAGCATGCTTCAGCAGCTCAAGGGGGTTGCTATCTTGAAGGATTTGATGCTCAAGACTGTCTTATTGGCCACAGTTTTTTCTGCAAGGCAGATCTCCGAGCAGCCGGCTCTGTCTGACCGAGATCCTTATCAATCTTTTTCAAAGGAGGCCATTTTTCCTTTTGTCCTGTGCCTTTGTTATTGTCTAAAGTACTGTCTCCCTTTCACATGAACCAGGTGGTTTGCTTGCCCTCCTTCTCTAGGGAGCAGCGTCAGGGGAAGGATCTTATGGATGTCCGGAAGGTGCCTTTCTGGTTTTTAGAGGTTACAACTTCCTTTCATAAGTCAGACCATCTCTTTATGCTGTTTGCTGGCCTGTGCAAGGGTGAAATGGCGGCCAGGTCGACTTCGGGGTGCTGGATTAAGGAGGCTGTTTTCTTGGTATATCTGTTGCGGAACTGACTGGTTCTGGAGGGTTGCACATCCATTCTTCCTGAGCACAAGTGTACTTGTGGTGGAGCAAAGCTTGGTAGTCCCTACAGATGTTGAGCAGCAACGTGTGTATCACTTTCCACGTTTGTCCAGCATTACCACTTGGATGTCCCCGCATGTGTGAACACGGCCTTCGGCTCAAGAGTTTTGAGAGCTATTGTGTCTTCTTCCCGCCCAGTGGTGTTGCAGCTTTTGTACATCCCACTTGTCTGGACTAGTCTAGCAGGACAATATGGAAAGTGACATATTCCTTACCAGTTAATGTCCTTTCCATGAGTCCTGCTAGACCAGCTCTTCTGCTGCGGTACCCTTGGGTTCGCTATGATTTTAATACTTGACTCTGCAGGTTCATCTTCTATGGACAGCCTTCTGTTTATGATTCCTATATATAGTTATTTACTGTTGATTATTCCTTTTTGCCCATGATTAAAGTAGCGCGAGACTTGCCATGTTTTCTCCCATATGCTTTGGGATGAATACTGAGGAACCTCTGGTGGCTGAAGCGGATAGAGGCATGAGAGTGATGTTTTTGAAACCTGGGCTTTTCATTGGTTCTTTGTCTCCACCAATCTGCTGGTAGGGGAGCACAACCCACTTGTCTAGACTGGTCTAGCAAGATTCAAGGAAAGGACATTAACTGAACTGGTAAGCAAAATGTTACTTTTTGGTACTTCCAGGGTAGAGGAGAAAGGAACTGAAGCAGGGAGAATAGGGGCTCTTCTTTGATCTGGAGTGTGTGCTCCAGTCAGTCAGACTCCTCTCCTGCGCTCCCAAAATGACCGAAGGGGAGATTGGATTAAGAGGCAGACTAGCTCTTCTTTGCTCTGCTGAAAGCTTAACCTGTTCTTTCTTGATCTCTGTGTTCTGCTTGGAGGAGATCGGGTGAAGCAGGACACAGATTACCACTTTCAAGGGTACTGTCCAACTGAGATGAGACAAATGCCTCATGAGTCCATATCTAGCCACATCTCTGACTGTCACCAAGGCACACCAATAGGGCCGGCCCGTCCATTGTGCAAGAATGTTAAGCCGCTGGTGCTGATGGGAAACAGGATTTCCTGTTTCCCATCAGCTCCGTGGGCTTAAACAGAGCCGTGAGAAAGGGAAGCTCTCCCTTCGCAGCTCTGAAAAGCCCACGCTGAGGGAGCTGAGGCCATATGGAGGACTCTGCCGGGCAGGAGGGATCCCGCGGGACGCTCGATTCTGCCGCTGCCACGGTGGCAGCGGCAGCAGCAGCAGCAAGTTTTTTTTTTTTTTTAATCTACCTGGGCTATGGGGGGGGGGGCTAAGATTGAAAATGGGCTGATGGGGGGTAGGACTGGTAATGGGCTATGGGGGGATAGGACTGGAAATGGGCTATGGGGGGGCTCGGACTGGAAATGGGCTGATGGGGGGCTAGGACTGGTAATGGGCTATGAGGAGGCTAGGACTGGAAATGGGCTGATGGGGGGGGCTAGGACTGGTAATGGGCTGATGGGGGCTAGGACTGGTAATGGGCTATGGGAGGGGGCTAGGACTGTTAATGGGCTGATGGGGGGCTAGGACTGATAATGGGCTATGGGGGGGCTAGAACTAGTAATGGGCTGATGGGGGGGGGCTAGAACTGGTAATGGGCAATGGGGGGGCTAAATTCTGATTCCTTGTTTGGTGATGGTCTATGTTCTGCATGTGTAACTGAGCTGAGGTATTCTGTTTATGTAATTCCTATTTGACATTGCCACTTGTTCTCTTTCCCCAGTAGGTCATGTATTGTTGTTCTCTGAAATATATTGGTTTAATATTTGCAGTGTTGCCTTTTGATAGGTAATGGTGCTTTGTGAGTCCTGGTAGTGCTGTTAGGATACGAAGGGTTTGATATGGGTTCTAAATGGGCAGTGTGTGTAGTAGTTCCTAATGTGCCTGGCGGTTGGCACCGGATCATAGTAATGTAGAAATCTTTTAGTCTTTCTTTATCCATACACTCATTAAGAGGCATGTTTACTAAAAGTTAGCGTATGGTAACATTATGCAAATATTTCTGCAAATGAGGCCCCTTATGCAAATGAGGCCCCGCACCCAGTCTCCGCACATGGCCCCGCACCTCCCTTGAGCCACCCCTGCACACCAAGGACTTTCCCAAGGCACACCAATGTGTCCTGGCATACAGGTTGAGAAGCAATGGCCTATTAAATGGTGTTATCGTTTTCAAAGTATTACCACTGGTCTTTGAAGCATTAAATCATGAAACACCAGAGAGCATATCATCTGTTTTGAAAATATATTGGAGCTGATATTCAGAGCGATTAACGCAGTTAGCAGATCTGCGAATCATGTTAATAGTGGCGACTTGGATATTCAGTGGCACTAATGCGATTAGTGGTGCTGAATGTCCCAAGGTGCCACTGCTAAATGCCCCGATGCAAAATGACTAGTATCGGGATGTTCCAATGCGGAGTGGAGCTGGCACCCAGGGATAACAGGACAGCAGCAATATTCAGCTGCTGCCCGATTATCCCTAAGCAGCAAAAGTTTAGGTATCTTAAAGGTTGGCCTAACTTTCGCCACAGAAGCTAACTGGACAGCGGCTGAATATCACTCCTGCCCGTTTAGCTTCGCTGCTGTTCAGCATCCTGGATATTCAGTGCTAGTGGCCGGATATTTCTCCAGTATGGAATATCCTGGTTTAAGGTTCAGTGGTGACGGCTAACCACTTTAGAACAGCTAGCCACTGCTTTTGACTTTATTGTCCCTTCGTGGGTTTATTGTCTTTTTGGATTTTATGTTTGATATGTCTTTCTGTTTATATAATACCCTGATTGTCTTAGTTAAGCTTGTCTATTCCATTTTATGTGTGGCTATTTCCTGTCTAATATTCTGAGTGTTTATTGTAATCCGTCTAGAGCTTGTGATGCAGCAGACCCTCTTGCAGATAGAAGAAAAGTTTTAAATCCAGAAAAAAACAGGTATAAGCTGCAATATCCTGAAGATCCACATAGAGGGAGCATGAGAGTCAGTACAGAGTCTGAAGAACCACGCCTCTATGGGCAGGACTTGGGCCCAGTCAGTTTGGATTTAAGCAGAGGCAGGTCTGAAGGAAGGAGAAAAAGATATCCAGAGGAGAAAGATATCCAAGGAGGAAAAGGTATCCGGAGATATATCCAGGAGGAAGGAGAGAAAGATATCCAGGGAGATATCCAGAGAAATATCCTGAGAGAGGAGGACAGAGATTCAAGAGCCAAAGAAAGGGCAGTCTTGAATGAGAGAGAGAAAGCAGGCCTGAGAAGCAACGAGAGTGCTGGCCTGGGAGAAAAGTGGAGAACACAGAGGACTGGTGAGCAGAGAGAAGCTGAAGGAGCGAGGCCACCAGGCAACGACAGCCTCAGGAGTGAAGGCAAGGGCAGATGGCAACAGTTGCAGCTGTGGCACAGAGAGGTTCGTCCATATACTAAGGCAAGAGAGATATCGTGGGAGAACTCGGGCCATCCTGAGTTAGAGGACAACCGGACTAGGCCTCAAGCCTTCCCTGAGAAGGAAAGAAGAAAGCTCAAAGGTAAAGCTTCTATTACTTGCAATTGTTTGCTCAAGCCTAACATAAGAGAAAGACAGGGGAAGGAAGTTTCTCCTTGTAACAATGACATTTATAAGCAAAAGCTAACAGACAATTTCTCTAAGAGGAGAACTGTAAATACTAAGCATTGTGCTGAGAGCTTTTAAAACTATAGCTGATGAGGAGCCATTGTTTTACCCAGTGGCCAGAAACCGACGCCCTAACCTAACTACCAGACACTGGGAAACTGTACGGCACGCTTTTAAAAAGCCAGAGTTCAGTTATGCAGAAGCCTCAGACTCAGAGCTATCAGACATAGAATTTATGCAAGTGGAATCTGCAGGCGAAGAGTCTGACGAGCCGATGGAATGTACATATTGTACAGCAGTGAAGCTGTAGTTTATTTCTATCTCCATGAATGCATAAGTGAATGCAGTGTTTTGTCTTTCTTCAATTACTGTGAAATTAACAGCCATTACTTTGACCTTTTCATTTGTGCTTTAAACCTGATGCAAGGACTTGTTCAGTTGTGTTACTTTCCAAAGCCGTTTATCCTGTTTTTGAACCATTTTTGTGCAAAAGGGGAAATAAAGCCTTTTTCATTTTTCCCTCCATTTTCGTGTGAACTTGTTCTTTTTGGGAAGTTGGTAACGAGGCCGGCACAAGGGACTGCTACCCTTGACCCTCGCACCTGTCCAACCCCAATCACCATAGTCTTGTGCGCTCCCCAGCCCTTCCGTGGAAAACTACGCCGCCACCAGGGGGGGCTGCGGGGGACAAGCTTTGCACAGAACATAATAGAAATGCTTTAAAATAAAATAAATACAGCTAGTAACAACCACATAAAGAAGTAGTCCATCATAAATCACAATTTCTTTCCACTGTTTTTGTTATTGCTTAGGCATATGGTTGAAAAGAGCCAAAGTGTATATGGTACTGCTGGTTGTAATATTGAGTAAAATACCGTTGATGCAACTGGTGGATGGTACTTGGTCCTAGGAACATTTTACCACTAGTATGTCTTGTCTTCCTTTCCCTTCCATTTTGCCACCATCAGTCTTAAAATATGCAGGAATCCTATTTAATAATCATGACTCTTAAGTAGCAAAGTTATTTTAAATGTCTTGATTAGGGCAGTTACTACAATCTTGAGCTGTGTGAATTTTATTGGTCATGGAACAAACAGCATATTGGTTTCATGGTAGAATACCAAAGCGTTCAATCTGACACGTCTTTCTTTATCCCGTCATATGGCTGTATTTGCACATAGTAGTAAAGACTGTGTCTACATCACCAGTTGTAATGTGGTATAACCTTAGATATAGTGGGGGGGGGGGGGGAGGGAAGGAATTGGTTCCTTCAAGTCACCCTTCTTACTAAAGCCCACTAAAGATTTTCAATTAACATGCAGAAGAAATGTACAGTATGCTAATTGCAAAGCCTCTGCCTTAGCTGTCGGAGGTGTGACCAGCATGTCCCTGGTAGCTAACGCGTGATAGGTTGTCCTAACATGCGCTCCACCAAGGCAGGCTCATTTAACAACTCCCATAGAGGAGTCATTAGGGGAACCCACACTGAGAGCTGTGTTGCCGCTGAGTGCTCAGCAGTTGCCATGGTAGTAGCAATAATGTGCTTTCCACACCCTCTCTCTGCCCTTGCTCTACCCCATCCTGTGATTGCTGATTGACAAATGTGTTAGTGTGCAGCGGCAGACACTTTCGTGCCTTAGTGTTCCTGACTGCCAATTGCTATACGTTAAAATGCACGCTAACCAGCTAACGGGCATTAGTAAAAGGGGCCCTCAGTTACATTTAATGATTAAGAGTAACTTGTTCAGTTTGGCAAATAAAAATGATCAGCTCTTATGTCAAAAAACTGCAACTTAGAAGTCTTGTGTATCACGGCAAAATTGTATAATCACTTGGAAGAGTGTAGTACATTATCAGCCTTTATGATATGAACGAGCTGCCTTATCCCTTTCAAAAGGGAGAGAGTTGTTTTCCTGGCAATACTAACATCTGAAATGCACAGAGGCGTCACAATTAGCATGTTTATGTAATGATGACCACTCCGAAGAAGGAAAATAAACTAAGACCATGCTCCTACCTTTTAGTTACCCCATTTAAAGATGCACAAAGCCATATATGCAATCACACTCTAAGAAAACAATGGGGAGAAAGGAAAATTAAACAAAAAATCTGTCATTACTGGTACGATAAAAGACATATTATAATTAGGAGAAAGAGGCAATGCCATGCCAACAGAGAAATAAAAAATGAAGGGTAATAAAATGCTTTGTTTCCTTTGCATGCTGCTTTGTGCTTTTTGCCGTATCAGCTGCACTGCATATCAAGAAGGACCATTCCCTGTACAGACACAGGCCTGCTTTTTAGTATTCTGAGGCTTCATTCTCCAGATCAGCCCTTGTAGCCCAGAACCACCTTATGCAGAAGAAAATACAGTAGCTAATGCTGAGATGTAGTGGTGCAATCACTCAGCAAAATTTCTATCCTCCTTAAAGAGAGAACCAGCTTTTTGCAGAGCAGTCTGAACAATTCTGTCTCTGACCTTCACTTATGGGACTGATAGGGTACACATTTCCAGAGCTGCCCTGTCTACAGCTGGCATGGGATGGAGGGGTGGAGACCTCAATGGACACAGAGGTTAGGGATATAGTGCCACTGGATGGTCTGAGACAGACTGCTTGCACTTTTTTGTAAGGGGGGGGGGGGGTCTGCTGGAGCCCAGAGAGTGCATAAATTAATCAGATAAAAGTATAGAGAGGAAGAGGCCTTACTAATTTACAGGCTGATAGAGAAACCCTGTGTTAGAACCGTGTGTTAACACCAAGTGCAGTGTTGCTTAATGCATGTCTAATGATGAAATTTTACTCTCCAGTGCTATAAGTGTAACCCTTAGGTTAAAATATATAATTGAGTAAAAGGAAGGCAATAAAAATTGTATATACACCTGGATGCAGTGATTTGGCTGTATGTTGAGAGTGGTAGAGTGGCGTTCTGCTTGTTGGCTCTTGTGATTTTTTTTAGGGGGGGGGCTATAGATGGGAACAGATCAGGCAGGTTAACAAGGGGGGAGGTGGCAGGATGACATGGTGAAGTTGAGTTCACAGCTCCCATAATCCCAATGTACTGCAGCAGTGCTGGCCTGTGCTGTCACTGGTCCAAAGGTGGTGGAGGATGGCTTTGGGCGTGTTTGGCAGAGTCTCCTGGCCTGTCTTTGGTCCAGGTAGGCACTGAGTGTGAGAGAGGGAGGATTGCATTCCTCTATAAAGGCATGATTAGCAACTATGTTGGGTAGGTTGCAGCCTACAGAAAAGCCATGGAACTGAGGCCTTATATCGGCTACGAGTGGGGCGGAGTTTGGAGTAAGCTGTGCTGGTCACGGCATTAGCGTTGGGTTCTGAGTCATGCAGAGGATTGGAGCAGCCTCTGGTTAATGAGGTTCTGGGTCATTTATTTATTTCTTTTATACCGTTATTTGTAGTATCATAGTGGTTTACCTGGAACTCAACTGTATAGTACATAGATGTCTGGGCTCAGGGAGCTGCATATGTGTGGCTGGGGCTGGGGGGCAAAATAAAAACAAGGTTGCCCTGATCGGTGGCTGGGACCAAAGTCAGGGCTGGCACCACTAGAGGCTTTAGGTTGGCTCCGGAGGCCTAGTTTTGATAAAGTGATAGGAGTCCCAAGGGGCAAAATAAATGTAAAGAATTCATAAATTAGAATTGGGCCTGAACCTGGAAGTGTCAAGGCCCTGAACATTCATGCAGACTGGAGCTTGTGTGTAGCACTTCTTCAGTGTAGTAACCAGAAGAGGCACATGCCATGGAAAAGTGGCTGGAAGATAGCGAGCCACTAAATAGGCACATAAAATGCAATAGGGAAATGCAATAGGATCCTTCAGAAGTGCTGCCATTTGTGTTAATATATCTATTGGCTTCTTATACAGATTTAAACAGGCTAAACATTTCTGGTTTAAGTTCTTCATGTCTGCTGGGTCTCAGGGAAGTCTATAATTTCACTGTTCATAGCTGATCCAGACAAAAAGAGAGAAACTACTTTAACACTAAAGGGGGAGGGGAGGAGGTGGGGCATATTCAATCATTGGAAGGCAAAGGGAATTGGATTTTGCTCACACCTTTTCTCAGATGTTCAAGGCGAGTTACATTCAGGTACAGTGGCTATATTTTTCTGTCCCCAGAGGATGTAAAATCGAAGTTTGTACCTGAGGCAATGATGGAGGGTTAAGTAACTTGCCCAAGATCACAAGGAGCTGCAGTTGGCCTTGAACCCTGGTTGTTTTGGTTCTAGGCCACAGCTCTAACCATTAGGATGTGCCTCCACTCTGCTCTAGCTGGTTTCCGCCACTGAATATCTGGGCTTGCCAGATAGCAGTGTGGCTATTCAATTAGTGGTGACATTCAGCCGCAAACTGCATAGCGAAAACCTATCGCTATCCGATTAGTGGCGGAATGTCACGACCATCACTGCCCCCAATCCAGCCACACACTGTCCCGTTCTTAACCAGGCGTTTCTTATGCTTTCTGTGGGGATATTCAGCGGCACTAACTGTTTAGTGCTGCTGAATATATATCGGGCTGAGTGTGTGAGCATATTTTGGCCTGTTAGCATGTTTGCTAACCAGCTAAAATGCTTTGAATATTCCCCCCCCCCATTTCTTTGAGAAAGAGAATCTTTATTGTGTTCCTGGCAGTTCCAGTGGCAGTTGGGGCCTGGCTGCTGAAGAGGCCATTGGTGTCAAGAGTGAGCTTATATTGAATGATGTTTGTGTGAAAAAAAAGCGAGTTGTACATGCGAAGGGTCTAAGGATAACAGTGCTTGAAGTATGATTGAAATTAGTGGGTTTTTAACAATATGTTTTGGCTAACTCTGAATGACAAGGTAATAGGGGTAGAAAGGCTTTCCTAGTGAAAGGGAAAAAAGAGAGAAAAAAACCTTTCAGTTCCTGAAAAAAAGCCTACAAGCTGTTGAAAGAGAAAACTGATTTCAGTTTAGAAAGAAAGACTGACCTAGTCTGTGAGAGACTGTTTGGGCTGGACTATTTCCTAAAATTCCCTGACAGCTTTGAATGTTTAAAGCTATTTTAGCTGAAACAATCTGTGGACAAGAATTTCTTTGGAGGGTAATTGAAAAATTTGTGCTTTGAGAAAAGCTGGCACCGTAAACTGTGGCAATACTGCTGTACTGACAGACAAAGGACTTGTATAGCTTACCGGAGCTTTATGTCTCAGTATCTAAACTGCTGAGATTTTGTGTGAGTTCAGTGGGAACATTTGTGAGAGTGAGTGAAAGGGAGGTGAGGACAAATTTATTTGGCAACGTATGCGACATACTCAGTTAAATGTCAGTCTCTCAAACTGAAGGACTGCTGTCAAATCCTGAGAGGTTCAACTGATTTCAGTTCTAGTGAAGCACAGACTTGGCTTGAATATGCGAGTGGAAACTGGAAATGTATCCGAAGTTTGAGGAATTGATGGAATGCTTGCTTCTGTAAAAGGCAACAACTAGAGTTTATCTGAAAAGTGCAGTTCTGTAGACTTGTGCAATACCAGTAACTGTTCTTAAAGAAACGACTTCAGACCTCATCAGTCTAACTCCCAAAACAAGATCCAGGAGACCACTCGCTGAAAATACTCTAGTCATTCCCAGTGAATCCACAAATTGGTCCCAATCAACAATTAACAGAGCATTTAAATCTTATGCGCCTAGATGCTGGAATAAACGTCATCCAGATATCAGAGCAATACGAGACATGAAGCAGTTCAGGAAGGCTATCAAGCACTACCTATTCACTGAGTACTTCCAGCCACCGTAATGCTATCTAATATGTCATAACAGATTCATAGGCATAACCACTCCATAAGACAAACCTTCTAGAACTAAAAATTTTGTTGTAATTACTCTGTTCACTAAAATCTCGCTGCTAGTTGATTGTAAATAGTTCAATCGTTATTGTAGATAGTTATGTTTATGTTTATGTTTATATACCCTTGTTACCCAAGTTTATTGCCCTGTTATCTGTAACTCATACTTGTTTTCAAATGTACTGAGATTGTTTTGTTCCATGTAAACCGCGCTGATGCTAAAGAGCGCGGTATATAAGAAACTTTAAATAAATAAATAAAGGACACTTTTTTTTTTACTGAAACTTCAGCTATTGCAATGCCATTTTAAATAGCTTTAGCTAATTATTCTAGAAAATAGAAACCTCTTAATTATTTTAACAGCTTTGGACCAGATATTCAGTGGCAGCAGCTAGCCATCGCTGCTGAATCCTAGACCTGGATGTTCAATGCCGGGGCCATATCCAGCCACCAGCACTGACTATCTGGGTCTGTCGGATACCCGGGAAGCCACCTGGGCGGAGAAAGTTAGTTCAGCCTTTACTATGCCTGACTTTCACCGCCGAGGGACACCTGGTCAGCGTCTGATTATCTCCACTGACCAGTTATCCCCAGGTGTCGCCCCGGAACACCCCAATGCTAGCTTGTTAGCATCAGGGCGCCTAGCTGTGGCACCCGCAAATATCCCATTCACCACGATTAACGCGGTTAGCAGGTCTGCTAGCTGCATTAAGCACTTTACATATCAGGCCCTTTGTGTCTTACGATTGTTTATCAATGATATTATTTACCTGCTATAGCACTTGTAACCAGGGCCGTACCAAAGGCTGTGCAGCCGTACAGGGCGTGAGTTACAGAAAGGGTACTGATATTATCACTGGGCTTCTAGGAAGCTCAAAAAGAGTGAGTTACTAATGCACGTGACCGGGGCAGAGGAGGGCGCCAGATTCGTTAGTCGCACAGGGTGCATTTCTAGTTTGCTACGTCTTGTCTCAGGTACTATATTCAAATTAGGTTCTCTTCCTCCAGCTGTCTGCTTTTCCTTATTAGAAGAGAGAGAGGGAGAAACTGGATAGGGTTAGTTTTATTTCTGGAATTCCCCACTGAGAGGTATCAGCCCGAGGTAACAACGGTTGCTCAGTCCACAACTACAAACATGACCTGGAACGGGGTAACTTTAAGGCTGACTCTTCTCAGGGGGCAGGGAATAAGCAAACAGCATATGAATAAGTTGTTCACAAAATGGCTGCGCTAAAACAATGAGAGCAAGTCAGACACATGTGCAAACGGGTCTGCATTAGACGCACAAATATCTTGCATTAAAAGAAAACCTGTTTGATACTTGTGCACGTGAGCTGGAATGCTATCTGGCACATACAGCAATATTATTCTGTGAAGACGTTCTGCTCAGAATAACATCGGTGGTCATAAACAGTGATATTATTCTGCATAGAAATTCTGTGCAGAATAATATTGATGTTTATGTGCCAGACAACATTCCAGCACATGCCCAGAATATTGTTCCAGCAAACTTCCTGTCCTGTTTTTTTTTTCACCACTCCCTTCAGCAAAGCCAAAAAAAAGGACAGGTGCTATACAAGGTGTGATCAAAAAGTATTGAGACTTGTTGTATAGCTATATAACAATACATCGCACACAATGCTATTAAACATGCAGTGACCTAGTTTGTGCTCTGCATGTGCAGAGTGTAGCATGGCTGTGGCACACTTGTAGGTTTTTTTTAAATCATGTGGTTTGGTATCGTGTAAAAGCAGTTCATCAGATTTATGATGAGTGAAAATGTTGAACGGCGAATTTGTATTAAATTCTTCTAGAAACTTGGAGATTTGTGCAAAGAGACTTATGACAAGTTACAGCAAGCGTATGGCAATGAATGCATGCGTTGTGCTTGAGTTTATGACTGGTACAAACGTTTCCAAGAGGGCCGCCAAAGTGTTGACAGTGATGAACGTTCTGGAAGGCCATTCACGAGCAGGAATGAAGACAAAGTTGAAGCAGTGCGTGCGGCAATACACTCAAATCGACGATTGACTATCAGGGAGCTTGCTGAGGACATGGACATCAGTTTCAGGTTAGTACAGTCCATTCTTACTGTTGATTTGGGGATGAGATGTGTGTCTGCAAGATTTGTGCCAAAACTCCTATCCCCTGACAAAAAGATCGACTCTGCAGCCAGGAGTTGGAATGCGTTGAAAATGACTCAGATTTCATCAAAAAGATTATTACTGGTTATGAATCATGGGTTTGTGATTATGACCCGGAATCCAAGACCCAGTCCTCACAATGGAAGACTCCAAACTCTCCCAGACCCAAGAAAGTCCATCAGGTGAGGAGCAATGTCAAGGTCATGCTCATGCTCACAGTTTTCTTTGATTACCAGGGTATTGTTCATCATGAGTATGCTCCAAAAGGCCAAACCATCAAGTAAAATTCGACATATCAGCTTCACAGCATAATGAAAGAGGCATTTCAAAATTCTTTGCAGCAATGGCAGGAACGCTGGAGGAAGTGTGTTTTATCGGAAGGGGACTACTTTGAAGGAAACTGAATGCAATAACTGTCAGTGTTATATTTCTTGTGTTATTGTACAAGTCTTGATACTTTTTGTTCGGACCTCGTACACTCAAGAAAGAGAAGAAACTGGCATACATTCTTCAATAGCACTGATGAAGACGTATAAGCTAACCCTTTTTGCCTTTTCAGACTTTGCATTAAAATCCTTGCGTTGAACTTAGCTTTCTGGTCTTTTAGCATTTGCACTGGATAGCAAATTGCTTCATTACGGTGGATTTAAATGTGCTGTGCGCTGTCTGTTCAAGAATTTGCGTACAGTTAATGCCTGAGGAGAACTCCTTTCTGCATTGGTAGCGCAAAAGCTGAGCTAACCTGTGCGTAAAGACTATCCAGGCCTGGCCTCAGAATTGGTTCAAGATGTTGGTGCCCTAAGCAGACAAGTTGACACCAATTCCCCTCCCCCCCCCGGCTGTCCAAATCTATTGTTCAGTTTTGAATTCCCTTCTCTGTGCCGCCCACAGAAATTACCATTTCAGGCGACCACATTGTTTTCCTAATGGTTGTGCTGGCTCTGAGCCTAGTGCACCTTAGTGCGTCACCCCTTCAGTGAGAAGATGGAGAGAAGGGATGAAAGGGAAGGGTTAAAACACAAAGAGCACCCTTTTCCTACTTCCTTAGCATCCTGAGCCCCTGAGATTTAATCAGGGGAGGAGTGAGAGTGAAGGACACTAGCAGGATTTCCTCAGGTCCAGATAGGGTTCTTTCCTTACCCTCAACAAAGCAAGGCCTTCTCTTCTGCCAGATAGTCGCCTAGGATGGCATATGCTTGGAGGCGCCAGGCACAGTTTAGCATTAAATAAGAACTGGCAGCAGAGGGCAGCCAATTCAGCCTTGGCCACCCACCCCAAATGCTACAGGCTGTGTTCCTCCACCCCCTCTTGTGGTCCGCCCTCTCGGACCATCTGAGTGTGGATCTTTCTTTCTTTCTTCCTTTCTTTTATTTTTAATCTCAGCTCTGAAAAATGAAAATGAACCTGCCAGAGCAGTCTCACGTTCAAGCGCATTAGAGGCCTCTGCCAGTCTAGCTGTTCAGATGCACTGAGAATTAATATGTTTTTAGTCCTCTGTGTGATTATGGTAGCATTCCAGGGTTGAATCCAGGGATTTGGTCTTCATGATGTGGGCTGTTCAATTGTAAGGCTTATTTTTTTCCAGCTTGATTTTTAGGATTTACTCATTTGTAAATTTGAAATTCAAAATAAAAAAAATCACTGCCGTAGCAAATAATGTGAAATGTGCTGCTCCAGCATAGCAAATACGTTTGTGTCTGATCACAGCTGGAGGTGAGGGAAATTCATAAATGTATTTAGGTCAATGTGTGTTTGTGGAGTGAAGGGCAAGCAATGCATTTGCTACCATGATTCATCCTCCATCTGTGGACTCCAGTTTAATTTCAGTCCATGAAGAATATTTTCTTGTTTTGTTACGTATCCCCATTCAATAACAGTTTAAACTCAGATCGTTCTCCTGTTCTTTACCTACCAGAAACCAAAACAATTTTGGTTAACTCAAGCAACAGCAGAAATGCAGTGCAGGCTGTTCTCTGTTGGTAACCGGCCAGACCGGCTTCTCAGTCAGTCCCAAAAACGAAACCCTAAGCTTTACTGCCATGTTGAAAGTCCTTTGATAATTTTTGTCTGCCTCCAAAATCATTATATTTGCTGCAGTTTTCTAGTTTTAATATTGTAAAATAAAGCACTGAGGAATATCGCTTCCATTCTGTCTTTTCAGCTACACAAGTCTATTCAGTCATTCCTATTTGCATAGCATTATTGACTTGGAACATTTTGCATGTGACCTCTGTGCACTAGCAGCCAGCACCCACCTCGTTTCCTGTAAATGATCACCTTGCAGCTACTTCATTTTAAAGAGTGCTTACTAGGGAGATGTACATGTTAAAATGTACTCTCTTAACAGGTGCAGATTGATTTAATGCATATTAACCCAGTGCACAAAGCCAATCTTGAGAGCACCCAATAAGTGGCGTTCAGTGCATCCACAGTAATAGTGCACGCTACTGCAGCATGCCAGAGTACCGTTCTGTGCAGTAACTGCCAGGACCATGCCAGGGATGCCCCCAGCACTTAGCTCACAGTGGTTGCAACTTCCATGTGTTATTTTTAATGCACATAACATATGGTAAGTGCAAGATCTTTCACACTTTTGTAAACACGCTGCTTTCTTTAGTGGTAGCTTGCTAGTTCTTTAGTTGACAGCTGTATGAACCCTGCTATGGCCCAATAGTGTTCCATTTTACTGCACTCTTAATATTTAAAGACACAAAACTGATTTACAAGGGAAAGTGCAGCATGCGCTCAGTTTTCTGCAATTTAAATCTGAGTTATTTTTAGCTGCATGACTGTTTCTACTTTCAAATTTCACCTTTGTAAATGTACTTTCTTTTTAGTATTTGCAGTTAATGGTTGGTTGGTTGGTTGGTTGGTTAAGTGATTAGGATACAAAAGTTTGTGAAATTTGTCCTGACTGAGAGAATCACAAGTTTCCCTATTATTCCTCTCTAGTTTTCCATCCAAGTCCTAGCAAGAGCCAACCAAGTACTTGCAAGTAATTTTATAATGAGCTTTAACAGTACAATATTTCTGCCTTTAAAACTTGAACACAAGAGATTCATTTGAAAAACTGGGAGCTATGAGTGAAACTAGTATAATGGGTATGGACTGTTCTTTCCCTTTTTGCACTTTCTGCTTCAATCAATGCTTTGCAGACTCATGTTTGCTAAGCCCCGTGCTGGTAACACACGCGTGGGCTGCATTATTAACACAGAGCTGTGGCTAATTGCAGGGGAGACGGGTACATCCATCCCTCTGCAGTTAGCATGCTTCATTTCAGCAAAATGAGGGTGGGTGCAACTAATGCCCTTTGCAGTAGTGTTAGTTGCAGCCACACTACTTGTGCTGAGTGTATATAACTCAGGCAAGAAAGGCCCATGCTGGCTGTGCCACTGCAGCAATGCCCCATAATGCCCAGTCGCCACCCCAGCGTCAGCTGCCAAGGTTGTATGGGCTTTTTGGCACACAGCCCTGTGATACCTCTTAGCAAGGTGCCCAAACCGTGCACTAAATCCTGTGCTATTGGGTAGCAGGCTTTAGTAAACATGCCCCTTACTGCTCTGAACTCTGATATTTTTACATGTTTAAAGAACTGGCACAATAATGTAAATATAATTCATGTAAACTGTAAGCTCTTTTGTGCAGGGGCATATTGTATCTGAATATTTATCACCCCTGTACAGTGCTGCAGATGTACTTATTTCTACAATAAGTACAGTATTACGTGAGGGTAAATGAGAGCCCTAATATTCAAACTGTCCAAAGATAACACACCCTTACCAAAATAACAGACAAAATATTTTGGATGGCAAGATGTTCCAGACTATGCCACAGCTGTTAGATCCCTAGTTTTTAGCGGATATGAATCTGTAACTAGAAACCTGTTAGCCATATGCTGTTATGGTGTTACTAATACAAGACAAGATAGATATTATGTAGATTGATGAAACAGTCTTCCTTTGTAGTTACAGCTGTTAATTTAATATTGGTTGAGCCAAACAAGGCAAGTACACAAGCAACACTTGCTACTGTGGAAGGCAAATCTTGGTCACCTTTATAGTACATGGTGCCATTTTGCATTAAAAGATCACTTACTGTAAAAAGTGGGTTGTCCCTTGGGCACTTCCTAATACAGTCTCTGGGTAATCATCTCTGTTGATTTCTTTCTGAAGGCATCTCTATGACTGGCTCCAGGTCAGTGTCAGTCCACCTTAAATGATTAAACTTGCATATTGAGTGTTAGGTCTGAATTGTAGTCCTAGGAAAACACCTTTCTTTAATAGTCAGGCAATACTAGCTGTAGTTCTGCTAGAATCTGGATCTGACTGTTCTCTCCAGTTTCTTAAAGTCCATACCAGTCTTTAGTAAGAGGGCACACACACAAGTTCCAGCAAAAATACAATTCAACAAGTCTCTCTGTTAGTCTTCACATTCAGCCTTTGTAAAAAAAAAAAAAAAAAAAAAAAGGGGGCAGGTAATCAAGTTACCTGCCTGCCACTACCCACATAGCACCTGGTCTTTAACTCCTTCCCAGAGGTACGTACACCCCCTAAACGGTAACCATCCTTTACCTTGAACATGCTGCTCTTCTTCAGTCTAGTCTGGGAGCTTATCTCCCTCCAGCCTCTGGGCAGAGGCTGATCAATATTCTACATTTTTACTGATATAAAGCAGTGGACTCCCTTCTTCCTAGTTCCAGTGAAGGAGCCGGCTGAAAGATACGCACAGATAAGTTTGAATTTTGCAATTTTTTGCATATTGAGTGAATTTTCCAATAAATAAAATAATAAAATAAAGTATGTTGAAGGGGGTTTTGTGACCTATGAGGATGAGTGCCCTAGACCTAAATAAGGGGTCTAAGCTATTCTTGTTGTTTATAAAATATTGGATTTTTTGTCATCATAGTTTCAGTGAAAGGGTAACAAGGAAATGCATTTTGCAGCGTTATTCTTGTTATATTTAGGTGGTTTGGTTGGTTGCGTTATTGGATTACCTCCTGGCATGACTTTTTGATGATGGCTATTAACATAGATTGTGGCATTTAATGTGGTCTTTGTTTGTGAAAGAGTTGCTTCACATAGATTTGTTTGGTTTGAAAGAAGGCTAGAATCTGGGATCTAATGCCATGAGCCTTCATGTCTAACCAGAAGGGATGTTTTCATATGTAATATATCTCCTCCTAACTTACAGGCTGATGCAGAAAGCCGGCACTAGAGCTGCACTGGATCGATTGTTTAATGTTCCTGACAACGCACACATTTTAACGTGCGATACAGGAAGGTTAGAATATGCAAATGCCCACCACGGTAACTCTGTGCATGCAAATGAACCACCTCAGCTTTAAACTGGGCATATTTGCATTTTTTTCCTTTGGTCATCCCTCTGCTTCTTGGCTATTTAAAAACAGTAGCGTTATCTGCATTCAGCAACTTCTTATCTAACCGGATGACAGACTGATGAACCGCAAGGTACGGGAACAACAGAAAACCGGTTTCCCTTTGGTTTTATCTCTTTTTTGGTCAGCACGGCCCAACACTGTTTTGATGGCATCAGGGGCTTTGCCCGATGCCTGATCATCTGGGGAGAAGGTGAGCTAGGCATTGGGGAAAGCACACGATGCCGTCAAAATACTGTCTGGGGCAGCGTTAGAGATTTTCTTCTACTCAGACCCAGTAGTTAAAATTTTGTCGCTATGGCTGGTTGTGAAATCATCTATGCCTGTTTCTGCATCAGGCATAGCCATGATTTGCATACCAGCCAGCAGATTTAAATAATGAGTATTCATTTAAATGCGCATGGCGTTAATTGGTTGCTAGTTTTTCTGCCGGCGTTTGTCTATTTCCTGCATGTGGAAGATCTTAAAAATGTGCTTAAACACGCTAACTTTCTGCATCAGCCTTTTAATTTAATTCAGTGACAATTCCCTCCCCCCCCAATTGTGAACACTACCTCTGCAGCATTCCCAGGCTTGGCCACCTCGGGGATCAGAAGACCCGAGCTGGGAATGAATATGACAGTATACAGCCCTGCAGCTGAACCACGGGGCTGGCCTGTAGGTACTTTTTAATAATGATGTACATGTGTTAACTTTCTGCTAATTTACTTTAGATATAGTTGGAAGGAATTGTTAGTTGCAGAGCTGCTAAGTTACTGATGAGATTTCAGGCTAGTCCTGGATTTCTGAGAACTACATCATGGTGCATTATAGGACTTGTTTCCCTGCTTTCAATGGATAGAATCAGAAACTATACATATAACATTGCTTTGGGATGCAAGTTCAAAAACACAACTGGCTGACGTGTCTCCTTCTTGGAACTGTGTAATTTGGCAGTATTGTAGCCAAGCCAATTGTGAGACTGCTATAGGCTTTGACAGATATTTTTTGTGTTTGTGTTGTAAAAAAAACCCAAAAAAAACAGAACATTCCAGAGTGGCAAGAGATCGGCCTGCAGCCTCGTGTTTGGGAGCCTGCAGTGGCGAGGGAAACTCCCCTGCTGTGTTTAGGCACAATTTCTTCTTCTTCAGGGCCACATGTGTTTTAACCCCCGCTGTGTTTTGGGCACCTGGGAGAGGCAGCCACCGGAGAATAAAGCGGGACAGAGCAACTTCTTCCTAGGGGGCCATTTGCAGTTTCCTTTCAATTTCAGTTTCTGTTAATTAGATTTCAGTAAATTGGTTTTGTGTTATTTTATTTTATGTTAGTTCAGATACTCTAGTGCTCCGTGCTTGAGCCCGTGGAGGTGCACTGTGCTAGGGATCCTTCTTCCTACCCAGGTACAGATTCAGGGCATTCCTGGGGAGTACTCACAACCCTTTCCACCATGCTGACCAAATCGCAGTGCCTTTTATGTGATGGTATCAAGGGGGGTGAACCCCACTTCATACCACATCCTTAAGCATTCCTTGTGTTATACAGCTCAAAACTTATTTAGTGCACAATGACTTGATGCAGACCTGTGGCAAAAGCCTAACTAAATGTGCCATTGTTTTGTTGCTGGGCAGATTTCAGAGAGCCATTGTGCCTGGTCAGGTGGGTCAGGAGCTGTAAGTGATAGTTTGTTGAGACATTGTGCTTTTTCCTGAAAAGGATCAGGCAAAAAAGTCAGAGACAGAAATAAATGAAAGATAAGTAGGAAAAAGTGCTGAGTAGGTTGTCTAGCTCCAGTTTGTTTCTGTGAAATAGGAAGCACCTGCATACAAGAAATATATATAACTAGAAAGACAGTGACAGTCAGTGGATAGAAGACAAATGAAATCCTTCCATCTGTCTATGGTCAGGTAGTAACCTGACATGATCATCCTTTGTCTCTTAGCCCAGACTCTGTACCTACTAAATTTGCTTGTAAGGGAAGCTGTACTTCTTATAGCCATTGGTATTATTTATAATAAAAATGTAAACTTTTACTCGGAGAAAGTGTCAGAGTCTGATTGGATCAGTGCATGGTCCATTTGATATCTTTGAAGTAAAACATGGCAGCACAATCTAAAAATCCTCAAGATATGTGGGACCCAATAGGGAGTGGTCTTAGAGACAGGCAGCTGCCTAGACTGCACGCAAGAGGCTAGGTCATTGGAGCATGGCTTGCAGGACAAGACAAGGCAGGAGAGTCCCTCCCAATCACAAGAGATCCTGGAGGCGAGGGGCGTCATGTTATCTTCAATGGATCTGGCCCCTGGTCCCTGCGTAATGCCCGGACCATCCACCCCTCAAGCCCTGGGAGCAATTGAGTTTGTATTACCTTTGCATAAGGCATTTTGTCACATCAACAGGGCTTGACAAGCGACTCCTCAGCCCCAGAATGCGGGGCTAAGAGGGTGTCGGATGCAAAAGAGCATGACTCAGGGGAAGTGGCGACTAAGCGGGCTAGAGGCTCAGAGGTGTGGTAGCAATCACCATTGTCAGAGGGACTGGATGTGGAGGACCTCGACACAGAGCTAGATCTACAGGAGGAGTTGGAAGAAGGAGAGATCTCAGAACAGGCCTGGATTGTTTGGGTGTTCCACTGGAAGAAGCTGCTGGTGCTCATTTTGGAGTCCCTCAAGGCTCTGAATATGCCCGCTAATTTACCGGCAGAGGAAGAGGCACTGGAGGATCTGCTGCTCCAGGCTGTGTGGAATTTGCGGAAAGTCTTCCCAGTACATAGAGTAGTATGACAGATGATCCAGGATGAGTGGGATCTACCAGAGGCTGATCTTAAAGGGGTGTGATCCATGATGCACCTGTACCTGCTACCGGAGCAAGAACAAGAGCTCCTTCGATCACCCAAAGTGGACACAGCGGTGTCAGCAGCAGAAGAGGAGATCTTGACTTGTCTCCTGCAGCTAAGAGCCATGGAACTGGTTCTGCGAGACCAGTATGACTGTGGTCGATACTCCATTTATTTTGTGGTGCCCAAAAAGGAAGGTTCCTTTCGCCCGATTTTTGACCTCAAGGGCATGAACCGCTGTCGCCTGGTATCGTATTTCCACATGGAAAGGCTGAGATCAGTAATAGTGGCTGTAAGTAGCAGAGAGTTCTTGACATCTCTCAACCTCATGGAGGTGTATCTGCACATTTCCATCCATCCAGAACATCAACAGTATCTCCACCTTGTGGTGCAAAGGGACCATTTCTAGTTTTGAGCGTTGACCTTCGGGATGGTGACCGGCCTTCGTACCTTCACCAGGGTCATGGGGGGGGGGGGGGGGTGGCAGCGACAGCTCTCCTCAAGGAAAGGGTTTTCATCCACCCATACCTAGATGATTGGCTGATCTGGGTAAAGTCCAGGGTCAACAGCGAAAGAGCAACAGTGCGTGTGGTGGAGTTCCTTCAAAGTCTCGGTTGGGTGGCCAGCCTGGCCAAGAGTCAGTTACAGCTGGCCCAGAAGCTAGAGTATTTGGAAGTGTGCTTTGATACCCATGTAGGTAGGGTTTTCCTGCTGGATCACCGGGCACAGGAGTTATGACAGTTGATATGAAAGTTCCTGAAGATGACAAGACTGTCAGCGTGGCATTATCTGTAGGTTTTGGGGACCATGACAGCCACTCTCGACCTAGTCCCATAGGCAAGCACACACATGCGACAGCTGCAGAGGGCTCTGAACTGGCATCGTCCCATCAGAGTTAACCCCTGTTCCAAGTACTCCCCTGCCAGCGAGCACCAGGAGAGCCCTCAGGTGGTGGCTGCATCGGGGGAGCCTGGAAGTGGGCATGCCACTCGAGTCCCCGGTGTGGGTTCTACTGATGACCAATGCCAGCCTGTCAGGTTGGGAAGCGCTTTGTGAAGGACACTTTGTTCAGGGACAGTGGAGTTCATAGGAGGCCCTGTGGTTGATCAACAGGCTCAAGATGTGAGTGGTGATCTTGGCGCTAAATGTTTCAAGCCATGGTTGCAGGGGAAGGCAGTCCGAGTCCTCTCGGACCATGTGACCATGGTGGCTTACATCAACCAGCAAGGAGGCATGGGCAGTTCAGCTTTGGAAGAGGAGGCCGAAGGGCTGCTCGGATGGGAAGGGACTTGCCTCCAGGCATTATTGGTGGCGCACATAGCGGGAGTCAACAATGTGATGGCAGACTACCTCAGCTGACTGCGCATGGACCCGGAAGAGTGGCAGCTCAACCAGGGGGTGTTCGAGCAGATGGTCCGCTGATGGGGCACACCGGTTAGGGACCTAATGGCAATGTTTGAATCGGCGAAGGCCTGCTGGTTTTTCAGCAGAAGTTGAGAAGGATGTCCGAGGGCCTGGATGCTCTAATTCAGCGATGGCCCGAAGAGGGTCTTCTCGATATTTTTGCCCCATGGATGCTTATAGGCCTGGTAGTGCAACGGATAGAGGCATACCGGGGATTAGTAATTCTGGTGGCAGCGGACTGGCTGAGGCGCCCATAGTATGCTGATCTAATTTGGATACTGGCGGATCGACCGTGGTGGCTTCTGTTTCGAACGGACTTCTTGATGCAGGCGCCGCTTCATATGCCCCAGGTTGATCCATTCTCACTTATGGAATGGCTCTGGAAAGGGTGAAGTTGAAGAAGAAAGGATATTTGGGTTCGGGGATAGTGACCTTGCTACAGGCCTGAAGGAAGTCTATGAACCTGGTTTCTAGTCCCACAGGTGCTCCTTGTGGTCTTGGCGCATCTTTGGATCATGGTGCAGAGAAAGGCAGGTGCACCCTTCTACTGCTTTCATTCTGGACATCTTGGCGTTCTTGCAATCCAATTTTGATAAGGGCCTAGCTGCCAGTTCCTTGAGGATGCAACTGGTGGTTATTTCCTGTTATCACGGAAAAGTCCACGGGGTGCCATTGGGTACACACCCAGACGTGCTGAGATTTCTAAGACGGTGACCTACCTCCGTCCGCCGATGAGGACAGTGGTACCGCTTTGGGATCTCAATCTGGTGCTAATGACACTTTCTAGGGAACCCTTTGAGCCACTGAATCAAGCTTCCCTGAAGGATTTGACTTTGAAAACAGTAATCCTCATGGTGATTTGCTCCGCATGCAGGATTTCAGAGCTTCAGACCCTGTCATGCCAGGAGCCATTCCTTTCTTTCTCAAAGGAGAAAGTGGTCCTACACCCGGTACCTTCATTTTTGCCCAAGGTGGTGTCAGATTTTCATGTAAATCAGGCCGTTTCCTTACCGGCCCTGGTGAGCGCAGATGTGAGCCCTGCCACTCCACAGCTGTGCCGCCTGGATGTTAAAAGAGCCCTGCAGAGGTATGTGAAAAGGACATCATCCTTTCAGAGATCGGACCATCTTTTCTGTTGGACAGGCTGCGCAAAGGTGAGGTGGCAGCTAAGGCCTCCATTGCCAGATGGATCAGGGAGACAATCATGTCGGCGTACATCTTGAAGGGTAAAGCAGTGCCGGAGGAGTTGTAAGTGCATTCCATGAGGGCTCAAGCAGCCTTGTGGGTAGAGTATAGTTTAGTTTCACTGGTGGAGATCTGTAGAGAGGCAATGTGGTCGTTGCTGCATACTTTCTCTAAGCATTATCGCCTGGATGTCCAAGTGGTGGTGGACGCTCGTTTCGGATTGGCAGTGCTTCAGGCCGGTTGTGCAGGTCCCTCCTGTTAGTTTAACTACTCTGATACATCCCAGAGGTGCGGGACTGGACTAGAGGGACAATAAGGAAAGTGAAATTAGACTTACCTGCTAATTGTTGTTCCTTGAGGAACTCCAGTCCAGTCATGGAACCCCCCCCTGAGTGCTTTCTGTGATAATCTGTGTGCACCCCAGTCCTGAAGCTGGTTCCCTTGGTGGAGGAAGTGGCCAGAAGCAGCCTAGGAGTGGGGTGTAATCGATGTTTGGCGGGGGGGGGGGGGGGGGGTTGTGGTGGACTGGAAGAGTTGTTGGTCATTTGCTCTCTGCTGGTTGGAGTTGCTTGGGCACTCAACAGGTAGGCCTCCTCATCCTGGAGGGGGGGACAGGGTATCCTTTCCAGGGATGGAGGGGGTACTAGTTCATTTAGGTGTAGAAGTGTTTGTTGCATGTTTAACTACTTATTTGTTGCTCCTGTGAATCTGCTTTGTCAGTAGGTACTGGGGCTGGTAGGTGGTGCCAGCTGCATAAGTACACTGGTGTCATCAAAAGATGACATGCTCAGTCTCCAAGCTGCTGGAAGAGGTACACTACCCAGAGGTGTGGGACTGGACTGGAGTTCCTCAAGGAACAACAATTAGCAGGTAAGTCTAATTTCACTATAACTTATAAAGAAAATATCAATTATACATCTGGTTCTTCAGTCAATAGATTGTGGTAGTAAAAAAGAGATTAGCATCAAGAGTGCTCCAGAGAGCTCATAAATTTAGGCTGTCCTCTGCAACAACTTTACCTAGCAAGAGGTAGCAATACCAATATTACACCAGACTCTGTAACACTAATAGACTTTCTACTGGGGAAACATAAGCTGAAGTACAGCTTCAGATTACAACTAGCAGACTGCCACACCTCAGTCACAGATTTTCACCAAATACAGAACAATGAAACACAGAGATTTGTTGCCCTAGGCGGCTGCCTAGTGGACAGGCTGGCCCTCACTATGCATGAGACACATGTATAGACAGGTAGAAATGTCTACTTCTGGCTCTATTTAATTTTACATGACTACAGTAGAATAAAAAAACCTGAAAAGCAGCTATTTCTTCCTGGTTTTCAGTAGCTCCAGCTCCCACATTTATGTGTATACCTAAAAGAAATCAGCAGTATTTGGTCTGATATTTCTTTGACCTTCTTAACATTACTACTACTATTAACCTTTTGTATAGCGCTACAAGGCCTATGCAGCCCTGTACATAAACAGGGATGACCTAAGGGGGATGCAGAGGAATGTGGGGCCATGTGAAAAAGACTGATTGTGGGGCTTCATTTGCATAAGCCAATAGGGGCTGAAAAGTGGGGCTAAAAATCTGGCACATATGCAAAAAACAGTCGCTCAGTGGTAGGGTCGACCCTTTACACAGACACATAAGAGATAATTCCTACTTTACAGTATTTACATGTAATCAAGACAAACAAGGGACTGGGTAGCTTAAGAAGAAAATGATTAAAACACACATGGGAGTTAAAAAGGAGAAATAGAATACAGAGCAAATCCTTTGTCTTAATGTGAATATGAAGATATCAGATGAAATAAACCCTTAATCATGCAGCTTGATCTGTTTAAACATGCTATCGATCAGTGGTTCAGTGGTTCTCAACCGACTGCTACGGGCACACCTATCCAGTCAGGTTTTAGGATATCCACTATGAATATGTATGGGAAAGATTTGTATGCACTGCCTCCTTTGTATGCAGATCTATCTCATGCAAATTCATTAAGGATATCCTGAAAACCCTGATTGACTAGGTGTGTCCCAAAGACTGGGTTGAGAACCACTGCCTCAGATTGAGCGCCTTTTCCTTAGTTCATTCGTATGACTGGTGGAGCAGAAATGCAGTTAATGTTTCATTAGAGAATGTATTTGAGCTTGAGTCAGGCAGAATATATGCCTCTTCGCAGACCTTTCAGAAGAGCCTAATATGTATTAATTTAGCACCAGTTTATCTTCTCAGCACAGTAAAATCACTACGGATGCCTAGATATATTGGGATCACTGCTCTCAAATGTTAATTCATCAACTAAAAAAGACTTGGCGGACTGTAAAACCTAGGAACAAAATACTTTGTAACTGTTGAAATAATGCTTAAAGGCCCAGTTTAAAATTTAAAAAAACTGATGAGTCAATATTTAAACATTGCAGCTGGTGTGTTATTTTAAACTTCGACCACTGCATTGAAATAATTCACATATTTCAGTCCAGCTGTCCAGATTGCTAGGGGCACTGAATATATGTGGAGTGCAGCAACTGCTGGAGTTATCCAGATAGCGGTAATATGGTGTTCCTGATCGCACCTCCAGTCTAGTCCCGGAATCCTTGGGTTCTCAACCTCTACCAGCAGCTTTGGAGACTGAGAAACTTCAGAGCTGTGATGTCACTGGCATATAAACGCTGGCACCACCTCCTCTCCTCAGTTATCAGTCTCCAAAGCAGATTGAGGGGTTGTGAGCCCGGGGATTATGGGGCTCACTTGAGGAACAATTACGCAGACCTTATTTAGAAGCTTAAAAAAAAAGAAGAAATCACAAAAAGGAAAGCCCGGGGTTTTTTTTTTCGGATTAATTAGCTGATTCTGGCATGTCTTACAGGCTGTGAGTCTAGACGGCGGCTGCCTTGAGGTCTTTTTCTCCTCTTCCCCTTCTGTTGGTAGCGTTTCTGTTGGGGAGTAGAGTTTTGAGACCTGCGGGGTACTTCTGCGCTGTGCAGGGGGGGGTCCTTGCAGCGGACGGCAGGCATCACCACAGGGCTGGACTCAGCGTGCAGAAGTTCTGCCTGCTTGCGCTTGAGCCGCCCTCACTGTTCCCGGCGCGATCGCAGGTCGCAGGGACTACGTATTTCGGCGATACTGAGGCTCCGGAGCTGCAGGGGCACTCAGATCGCGTGGCTTGGACACTTGCTGTGGTGATTGGAGGCCTGCAAGGTAAGGCAGTTAATTGCGCGGCAATCGGCCTGACGGAGAGTGACAGGCTGCACCGCGTGCGCTCTGTGCGGGAAAACCAGCGGGGGGGGGGGGGGGGTGTTTGTTTCCTTCCCTGAGGCCCGTAGAGCCGCTAAAGAAAAGCGATTTTGCCCTGGTTCAGTCATTTTTGCGCTGCGGTGGCAGTCTCTTTAAGCTGGTTGCAGGAGCTGAGCCGGGATTTCATTTTTGTTCTGCTAAGTGGAAAGAATGCCAGCCAAGCAGCTTTGTTTGCTCTGCGGGGCTAGACGGAGTTCAGTCACTCCAGAAGGTGTCTGTAAGGGCTGTAGCCTTGAGGCAGGTGCTGGTGAGCTCCCTGTGGAGGGGGGGACAGAGGTTAGGGAAGGGTCTATGGAAGGGGGAGACCCAGTTCCGGTCCCTTTGCTCTCTCCCGAATCAGGGGTCTCTGTGGTGTCGGGGCCAGATTCACTGCATTCCAAGCCGCCGGTTTCAGGCAGCTTGGCAGCTATTTTTTCCACAGATTTTTTGTCCTTGATTCAGAGGGCTTTGTGCTCTTCCCAGGAGGTTCCGGTGGCGGGGCCTTCAGGGGAGGGCTTCAAGGGAAAAAGATCCGTCTCGCCAGTGTTTGGGGACAGCTGTAGTACAGTGGCAAAGAGGGCCCGTTTGGACAGGGATAGGTTAGAGCAGTCGGTCCTATCAGAGGACTTGCGCACAGACATAGCGGACCTTGTAGAGGGCCTGGAGGAGGACTTAGAAGAGGGTGAGATTTAAGGATCAGGAGGATCAAGCGAGAGTGGTTAGGGTCTTCCGTAGAGAGGAGCTGCCAGCTCTCATTTCGGAGTCCCTTAAGACCCTAAATATGCCAATGACAGGCCCAGCTGAGGATGCCACCCTGGAGGATCCCTTGCTGCAGGCCTTCCGTAAGACGCAGAAGGCATTCTCAGTACATAGGGTGTTTAAAGAGATGATTCAGGAAGAGTGGGATATGCCCGAGGCAGTACTCAAGGGATCCAGAGTGATGTCGAGGCTTTACCCGCTGATGGATCAGGACCGGGAGCTGTTTAAAGCTCCGAAGGTGGATGCGGCGGTGTCGGCGGTGACTAAGAAGACCACCATTCCGGTGGAAGGGTCTGCTGCGCTTAAGGATGCGCAGGACCGTAAGCTGGAAACTTTGCTGAAGCAGGTTTTTGAGGCAAATGCCTTATCGTTGCAGGCGTCTATTTGCGGGGCTTGGGTGGCCCGTGCCTGTTTGCGATGGGCACAGCGGATTCAAGGAGAGAACTCGGTGGAGGAGACCGAGGAGGCGTCACGGCTGGAGTCCGGGGCAGCGTATTTAGCCGATCTTCATTACGATCTCATCCGGGGGTTGGCTAAGAGTATGGCTTCGGTAGTAGCGGGTCGCAGGTGTCTCTGGCTCCGGAATTGGGCGGCAGACGGTTCTTCTAAGGCTAGGTTGAGTAAGCTGCCTTTCCGGGGTAGGCTTCTGTTTGGAGAGGATTTGGAGAAGTTGGTTAAGGATTTAGGTGAGTACAAGGGAGGTCGGCTGCTGGAAGATAAGCAAAAGCAGGCTCGTTCGGGTCTCGGTTTTCGTGGGCAGCAGCGTGATTTTCGTGATTTTCGTCATTTTCAGAATGCGAGGTTTGGACAGGGGCAGCGAGGGCGTTTCCCTCCTCGGAGCCAGGGGTTTCGGGGGTTTCAAGGGGCGAGCAGAGGTTTCTCTCAGACGTCCTTGTCCTCTTCCTTTAAAAAGTCGCAATGAAGTCAGGTGGGCCCAGGAGGGGTTGGTTCCCGTGGGAGGTCGTTTGCGGGAGTTTTACCCGGCCTGGGTCCAGCTCACATCCGATCAGTGGGTGTTGGAGGTGATTCGGGACGGTTACGCGTTGGAGTTGCAGCGGCCGGTATCTGAGGCATTCATGCAATCGCCGTGCAGAACTCTAGCGAAGCGCGGGGCGGTGCGGGACACTGTTCGTCGCCTGCTGGCGCTCAAGGTGATTGCTCCGATTCCGCCCGACCAGTTAGGAGGCGGTCGATACTCCATTTACTTTGTGGTGTCCAAGAAAGAGGGGACGTGGCGTCCTATTCTGGATTTGAAAAGGGTGAATCGCTGTCTCCGCATTTCCCACTTTCGTATGGAGACCCTTCGGTCCGTGATTGTAGCGGTGCGAAAAGGCGAGTTTTTGACGTCTTTGGACCTCTCGGAAGCGTACCTTCATATTCCAATTCGGCGGGAGCATCAGAGGTTCCTCAGATTTGCGGTTCCGATGGGTCATTTTCAGTTTCAGGCACTGCCCTTTGGCCTAGCAACTGCTCTGCGAACCTTTACCAAGGTAATGGTGGTGGTCGCGGCGGCCTTGCGAAAGGATGGAGTGATGGTGCACCCGTATCTGGACGATTGGTTGATAAGGGCGAAGTCACGAGCGGAGAGTGTCTCCGCCACGGCCAAGGTGTTGGCGATGTTGCAGCGTTTAGGTTGGGTAGTAAATGCAGTGAAGAGCAAGTTGCAGCCGACTCGGCAGTTGGAGTATCTGGGAGCTTGCTTCGACACGGAGGTAGGCCAAGTTTTTCTTCCGCGGCAGCGGAGGGTGGCGCTTCAGCGGTTGATACTTCGATTTCTCGGCATGCAGAGGCCTACCGCCTGGGAGTACCTGCAGGTGTTGGGGACCATGGCGGCGACTCTAGAATTGGTTCCGTGGGCGCGGGCTCACATGCGCCCGTTACAGAGAGCGTTGTTGCGGCGCTGGTCTCATCAGAGGGATGCCTTGTCCCAGAGGTTGGTTTGCCCCCTCAGACTCGGCAAGCCCTACAGTGGTGGTTGACTCCAGGGAACCTAGAGAAGGGCGTGGCGTTGGAAGCGTCGGAGTGGGTTCCGCTTACCACAGACGCCAGCTTACAGGGCTGAGGTGCCCATTGCCAAGGCCAGATAGCACAAGGAGAGTGCTCAGCGCAGGAACGGATTTGGTCCATCAACAGGTTGGAGTTGAGGGCGGTAGTCTTGGCCTTGCAGGAGTTTTGTCCATATCTCGTCGGGAAGGCGGTTCGAGTATTCTCGGACAATGCGACGGCGGTGGCTTATGTGAATCGTCAAGGGGGCACCAGCAGCGTGGCGCTAGAAACCGAAGCCGACGTCTTGTTCGAGTGGGTCGAACGGAATCTCGTGGCCGTGTCGGCGGCGCACGTCGCGGGGGTGGACAATGTGCAGGCCGACTTCTTGAGTCGCGTGAAGGTGGACCCGGGGGAGTGGGCCCTTCATCCAGAGGTCTTCCAATTGCTAGTGCATCGCTGGGGAACGCCGGTCATGGATCTCATGGCGTCGTTTCAGTCAGCGCAGGTCGGTCGGTTCTTCAGCAGAAGAAGAGAAAGGATGTCCGAGGGGCTGGATGCGCTGGTTCAGGCGTGGCCGCGGGACCAGCTTCTGTATGTCTTTCCCCCGTGGGTGCTGATCGGGAGAGTGCTTCTACGCATCGAGCTTCACAGAGGGAAGGTGATTCTCGTGGCTCCCGATTGGCCGCGATGTCCGTGGTACGCGGATCTGGTTCGACTTGTGGTGGAGGGGCCTTGGCGGCTTCCGGTTCGTCGGGATCTCTTAACTCAGGGGCCCCTGTGCATGCCTCAGGTGGATCGATTCTCGCTTACTGCCTGGCTATTGAACGGGCTCGGTTGAAAGTGAAGGGCTATTCGGTGGTGGTGGTTTTGACCCTGCTGCAGGCGAGGCGGCGGTCGACGTCTTTGGCGTATGTTAGAGTGCGGCGGATCTTTGAAGCGTGGTGTGCGGACAAGCATTTTCTGCCCTTTAAGGCGTCCGTGCCCCAGGTGCTGGCCTTCTTACAGGATGGTTTTCAAAAGGGTTTGGCGTCATCGTCATTGACGGTTCAGTTGGCGGCCCTGTCCTGTTACAGAGGTAAGGTGCTTGGCAGTTCCTTGGGTAGCCATGTGGATGTGAAGCGTTTTTTGCGAGCCGTGGGCTTGTTGCGGCTGCCTTGCAGGAGGGTGGTTCCGTCCTGGGATCTCCCTTTGGTTTTGGAAGCGTTGAGGAAGGCGCCCTTCGAGCCTTTGTCGGCGGCAACTTTAAAGGACCTGACTCTGAAGGTGGTCTTTCTGGTGGCCATTGCGTCTGCGAGACGAGTGTCCGAGTTGCAGGCGCTGTCCTGTAGGAAACCTTTCCTGTCTTTTTCAGATTCCAAGGTGGTGTTGCGGATTGTGCCTTCCTTCTTGCCTAAGGTTGTTTCGGGGTTTCATATGAACCAGGTGGTGTCGTTGCCTGTTTTTTCGTCCAAGCAGAGGGGTTCGGATTCGGAGATTCTGCATCGTTTGGATGTTAAACGGGCGTTACAGGCGTATTTGGATAGGACGGCTAGTTTTCGAAAGTCAGGCAGGTTGTTTGTTCTCTTTGCGGGGGCTCGGAGAGGTGAGGTGGCCTCTAAAGGTACGATTGCTCGGTGGTTGAAGGACGCGATAGCGTCGGCGTATATTTTGTGAGGTCGCTTGGTGCCGGCAGGTTTGCGGGCTCACTCCACTAGAGCGCAGGCTGCCTCCTGGGCGGAGTATGGCCGGGTGCCGGTGGAGGATATCTGTAGGGCGGCGACATGGTTGTCCGCACACTCCTTTGTGAAGCATTATCGTCTAGATGTGCAAGCGGGAAGGGATGTCTGTTTTGGCTCGGCAGTGCTTCAGGCTGGGCTAGCAGGTCCCTCCCGTTGATTGGTTTTCACTGCTCTGTTACATCCCAAGGATTCCGGGACTAGACTGGAGGTGCAATCAGGAAGGTTAAATTAGACTTACCTGCTAATTGTAGTTCCTGAAGCAATCCAGTCTAGTCCCGGTTCCCGCCCTGGTGGTTGTTGCTAGGGGGCCTGAAGCTCGAGGGCATTTACAGGTAAGCATTTTCAGCTCCAGTAGTCCGGTCAGTGCCGGTGAGTGTTGTCAGTCTGGGGGCTTGGGGGGTCTGTCCCTTTCGGGAGGGGGAGGGAAGACCTCATCGCCTAGCCGGCGTACGACATACGGTATTTCTCATGTAGATAGTTTTGAGGCATATTAGCCTTGTTGATGTTTTGTGCATTTTTCTACTTACTTGTTGCTCTGGTGAATCTGCTTTGTCAATAGGTTAACTGAGGAGAGGAGGTGGTGCCAGCCTTTATATGCCAGTGACATCACAGCTCTGACGTTTCTCAGTCTCCAAAGCTGCTGGTAGAGGTTGAGAACCCAAGGATTCCGGGACTAGACTGGATTGCTCCAGGAACTACAATTAGCAAGTAAGTCTAATTTAACCATATTTGTTCCGCTATCCGGATGACTTCAGAATAGCTTTTTTGCTTCTTCTGATCTGGGCAAGTAATTTAACTCTCCAGTTCTTCAGGTGCAATCTTAGATTGCAAGTCCTTTGTACAGGGGAAAAAACCTACTGTACCTGAATGGAGACCTAGCTGCAAAATTGATCAGTACGATCAAAGTTAAGGGTATAGCTCAGGAGTTCTCAACTCAGTCCTCAGGACACACCTAGCCAGACAGGTTTTCAGGATAATCCGCAATGAATATGCATGAGAGAGATTTTCATGCACTGCCTCCATTGTATGCAGATTTCTCTCATGCGTATTCATTGCGGTTATCCTGAAAACCTCACTGGTTAGGTGTGTCCTGAGCTCTGGGTTGAGAACCTTTGGCCTAGCTGATATAGCAGTGGCGTAGCGTGAGTTGTCAGCACCCGGGGCAAGGCAAGTAATTTGCGCCCCCTAACCCGTGGATTTTAGCCGCCGGGGAGCCGACCGTGATCCTACCCCGGGAGGGAGCGATCGTCAGCACTGACCTCGCTGAGCCAGAGTCCAGGGAAACGAACAGCACAGCAGCAAGAGCCCGACAAGCATGGTTAAACGCCCAACAGCAGGGAAGAGGAGGAGATACGGAACCAGAAACTCGCGATGCCGCCCTGCAGCTCCGCCTTCTCGAGCGCACAGGGCGATCCGACCCCAACCCCAGCTTTACATTGAGATCGAGGGGCGACGACGCGATAAACAGTCCCCCTCCCACCCCGCCCCGGCAGCTTGTGTGAAATAGCTACCTAGAGGGGGTCAATCGCATCGCCTGCGCTTTGTTGCCGAGGGTTTGCCAAGAACAATGCGACTCCCAGGACTGCGGGCTCGAGGGCTATAGCGCAAACCTCTTTGCAGTGCCACCACCAGATGGCGTACGTGCCAACATGTATCATAGGGACCTGCCTTTCCCCCTCATCGGCAACAGAGAGCTGCGAGTGCGAGCGCCCCCCCCCCCATGTTGCGCCCGGTGCGGCCGGCCCCCCCTGCACCCCCCACGCTACGCCTCTGTGATATAGGGAGGCAAATACCTCAAAGCCTAAACTGAAATGGTGTGACAGTAAAAGCACATTAAAAACTGGAAAGTTACTAATCCACACAGCTGGGGTAATATTTATTAAGATACTTTTATTGATGGCTCCCCAAAGACAAGTATGTACAGGATAAAAATCAGCAATACAGCAAGGAAAAATAAAAGGGTAAAAGTTGAAGTTGAAAGAGAGATCTTGTTTCAATCCTTAGGTGTGATTAGGCCTCTTTTTAGGTGCACTTTTCTTCCTTAATCCTCTGGTTTTATTCCTCAGGGCCTTGATCTGGGCATCCCAGAGTCTTTTCAATGGACACTAAGATAAATTTGAACACTTGTTTTCTCCTCACAGTTCGTGGATCAGTACTTTGTGTAAACACCATCAGTATCAAATGACCTCAACTTTCACAAAGGATTGGTCCAAAACCTCAGTAAATATCTCCTAGGGAGAGAATAGAGAAATCACTCTTTTCCCCAGGAGAATTAAAAACAACCTGGAATTTCTTTTCACAAAAATTTCAATATTACCCTTTCAATGTGCTTAGAATGTACTAGGGAATCCAGTCCCTCATACCACTGCACTGGATTACTCATACCACTATCTGGGTCCCACACATCTTTCTGAGGGATTCAGACCTCTGCTTGTAGATTGATTGCACCGAGACTTTTTGTTTGAGCCCTTGGTGTCTCAGTTGCTTTTAAAATTCTCTCTGCTAGCCTTCTAGAACAAACTTCTTGTTGTCTAGCCATCTGTCTCTTCCTCCTCTTCTCCTTTGTTAAGCCAAACCATCTTAGGGAGAGCTGCTGTCCTGTCTAGATGACTTGCCCACCGTCAGAGAGGCAGCTCTCCGGTGTGGGCTAATGACTTATCTTTGCACCTAAGTTCAGTAAAATAGGAAAGTATCCAAAGGTGGAGCTGGCAGAGTGGGAAGAAATAAAGGAAACGAAAGGGCAGTGGACTAAACTGAAAGCGGGTATTAAAAGGGCAACAAATCTATATATAAGGAAAGTAAATTACAAAAAAGAATACCAGATGAAGCTGAAGGGGGAAAAAGAAATCAGGATGGCAAAGGGATATCGATAGAATAAATGGCTAACGATGTGAAGGGAGCAGACAAGACTTTTTTCAGATATATTATGGAGAGGAGGAAGGCCAGAAGTGGAATTACAAGACTCAAAAGCTTTGAGGACCGATTCGTGGAAAGTGATCTGGAAAAAGAGGAAGTGCTAAACAAATACTTCTGTTCTGTATTTATGAAATAAAATCTTGGAGAAGGACAATGCATGATTGACAAATGGGAATGGAGTAGATTCCACATCATTCACAAAAGAAAGTATTTATGAACAGCTTGCAAAATTGAAAGTGGACAAGGACATGGGACCAGATTAGGTACATCCCAGGATACCGAGAGAGCTCCAAGAGATTCTGACTGGACCTTTAAAGGATGTGTTTAATAGATCCTTAGAGATGGGGGAGGTTCCACTGGATTCAAGAAGGCTGATGTGGCCCTTCTTCATAAGTGGAAACAGAGAAGTGGGTGACAAACTATAGTCCAGTAAGCCTTACCTCAGTGGTGAGAAACATAACGGAAGTGCAACTGAAAGAAAGGATAATGGGCTTTCCTGTTCGGTAATCCAGTTTAGTCCTCCAACATCGGGTAGTGCCCCTCCTCCTGCAGCCTGGAGACTGGACCAATCAAGTCTTCTGTAGTATATATGCAGACGGAGCTCCCAGAAGCCCCCAGTGTGTCCAGTCTCCTTGCAGCTTGCAGACTTCTGTGCCCTTTCTGGGCACACTAAGTGACACTTGAAGGAGCAACACTAGTTAGTTAGTTCTTTTGGGGTTTTATTTTGGGTCCTTTATTTACCATTTCTTTGCTAGGTAGCTGTATCTTTAAAAAACAGGGGACATCCTGGAGGAAGCCAGACCTGCATTGGGCTCCTGCCTTCCTGCCTGGGAATATCTGAAACCTGGGTTGAGCTCTCCCCAAGACTGTTCGGGGAAGAGCCATACCTGCTACAGCATTGCCTGTCACTTGGAGAAGTTGGCTGAGTTCCTTGCTGTTCACTGAGCTGGTAGGAATTTTCCTTGCTTTATCTTTTCAGCTCTGTTGTTTTTTGCATTGTCAGAGGCTCTGTTGGCTCCCCTGGCTTCCGAATTGCACTTTTTCCTGATTTTTTTCGCTTGCCCTGTATTAGAGGGTCGTTTTCTTTCTTTTCCATATTATTTGGTTACCTTTGTATTTTCGCGCCTTTTTTTATTGTGGGTGGAAAGGTGCGGCGGCCATTTTGGATTTCTAAAGTGTGCTTTTTAAGGGCACTTTTTAACACTTGTGCACGGGTTCCCCTGGCATTTTTGGGGTTTCTTTTGCTGGCGATTTTGCTCAGGGCACCCCTAGGATTCTGGGGAGTATTTTGTTTTCTGTAAAAAAAAAAAAAAAAAACGTTTTAATTTTAAAGCTGTACTGATTTGAATATGGTTAGTCCCTTTGCTGTGGGCTTCCCTGTTCCTGTTTCCTTCTTTCCCCCTGGAAGCAGGTTGCCTTAGCATGGCTGCCAAACCTCAATGTGGGATTTGTGGGTCCCGCAGAGGTACAATGACTGACTCTGGCATCTGTAAGAGCTGTGCTGCAGTTTCTTCAGAACTAGAATGTCTTCTCCCTCTGCTGTTTGCAGCTCTGTGGTAACTCGATTGATTTTTCTTGATTTTTCTTGATTTTTCAGCGATTTTAGGCATTTCTCTCATGCCTGCAACCCTCCCACCTTCTTCTTTGACTTTTTAAGTTAATTCCTTAGCTTTTGGGGGTTTTAATTCACTCTTTTGGTGTTTTATTTTTGCTGGTGGCCATTTTGAATAGCTAATGAGCCTCGGTTTTTGGCGGGAAGCCAGATTACTTTTCTGCTGGCTTCTAAAAGCTATATTGTTGTTTCAGTTTTTTTCTTCTTTCCACAACACTTGCTAGAGGTCAGTTGTGCAGAGGTTACTTTTTTCTCTGCCTCTGTATGAACATAATGGATAAAAAGTACAGAAGGCATGGATAGAGAACAGTATGCAATTCAGAGCCACAGTACAATGCTGAGTCACTGACGAAGGGTGCAGGGCTCATGGCTTCCATTCCCCACTGTGCCCAACAAAGAAGGCTGGCTGAGGCATTACCTATTATGGGGAATATTGTTAAATGTCTGTTCCGGGGGACGCAGTTATTTCTTTTAGTTCTCCCTGTGCCTTATTCAGGTTTAAGCTGCATAGGCTGTCAGAAGAAACACAGGGACCTCAGGCATCAGCTCTGCTCTTCCCCCCGCATCTTGCTTCCCCTGAGGAACTTGGGAACTCCGGAGCTTGGCTTCGGGGGAGCTCTCCATTGGCTTTACGCTGCACTGAGTCTTTACCACGAGAGTTTGAATACCTCCATGAAGTTCAGGTATCATTTTCTGTAAGAAAACTGTGCGTACTCTGTTTTTGTTTTTTCTTCCTTGCCTCAGCTGCTCTGGGATGCTTTCAGCTGTATCCGGACCGGCTGCCCCTGAGTTGGAAGTGCCTACTTTGACTTTTTAGTCCACAAACTGCAGCCGGGTTACTTTGTACGTCCTACTGATTATTGTACCTGTCTTATTCAATATACCATTTGGTTGAGGTTTTAAGTCAGTGTTTTGGATCCTGACTGTTTTGGGGCTCGGCCTCATTAAGCATGCTCACTGTAATTTTCCTATGGCTGGATTGAGCTTCTACATCCCTCCCCAGAAACACCTTTCAGCCCCTACCATGGAGGTCTGAATGGCTGCGGAGGGATCCCACTCTAATTTCCCTACTTTCAGTCACTGTAATTGCCTTACCCTGACCTTGAAAGTTCCTCTATGCCAGCACAGTGAATGACTGACAGTTCCCTTCTCAGTTCTGCGAATACCTGACAGTTTTTCGGTGCCAGCGGCTGTTTTGTTTTTCTCTTCAGTGTTTCTTTTTAGAGGCAACAGCTCTAAACAGCAGTTTCCACACACTTAATCATGCTGTGGAGGCACGTGCAGTTTCAAAATCCTTTTCTTAAACAGTCTTGGGTTTCCCTGAGCCTTCCTTGCTTTTTGTTTTAAATGCAAAAAAAAAAAAATAAATAAATAAAAAAAAAAAATAAATGAAACCACACACAAGAAGAGGAAAGGTGGTTTAAGTCTCTACAATGCTTTTTTCTATGGCTGTATTATATGTGAAATGTAATCAGCCGAAGGGTACATTAATAGCTTGCTTGTGTTACACCTGCACGCTGCATCCCGGAGGCTTTCCCCATACCCACTGCGTTGCTAGCTGGGTCCCCCAGCACCTTATCTCCCCCCTCCTCAGAGCCCCTGCTGCAGGATCTTCCACAGCCGCTGCAGACCACATTACACATTCCCTTCCGGCCGTCTCATGTTCGGTTTATTTTCTTCGCTCTTCCGTGGGGCCACTTCCAATTTCCGGCCATGCCGTTTGGTCTCGCCATGGCCCCCCGCACCTTCACAAACGTGATGGTAGTGGTCGCGGAGGCCTTGTGCACAGAGGGCATCCTGGTCCATCCGTATCTCGACGACTGGTGGATTCGGGCAAAGTCCAGTCGGGAGTGTGTGCACGTCACGAGCAGGGTGGTGGCTCTGCTGCGGTCCCTCGGCTGGGTGGTGAAAGAATGCAAGAGTTGTCTGTGCCCGACTCAGGATCTCGAGTATCTGGGAGTGAGCCTCGACACAGCACGGGGCTTGGTGTGCCTGCCGGAGCGCCGCATTCGGTCTCTTGTCCGACTCTTCAGGGGGATGCCCGCTCCGTCTGCATGGTGATAGCTACAGTTCCTCGGTACGATGGCAGCAACCTTGGAGGTGGTGCCCTGGGCGCGCTTCCACATGCGCCCGGCTGCAGAGTGCCCTGCTGCGCCATTGGTCCAACCAATTCGACTCGTTGAACAGGAGATTGACTTGCCCAAGGGCGGGTCGCCGATCACTCCGGTGGTGGCTCTCCTCCGAGAACCTGGCGCGGGGGATTCCCTGGAGCCTCCACTTTGGGTTCCGTTCACAACGGATGCCAGCTTAACCGGCTGGGGGGCTCACTGCGAGACCCGCTTCGCTCAAGGGGAATGGTCTCCCCTGGAGACTTCTTGGTGATCAACCTCCTCGAATGGCGGGCGGTGCGGCTAGCCCTCTTGGCCTCAAAGCCCTAGTTCTCGACCGGCCGGTGCGAGTCCTCTCGGACATTGCGACCACCGTAGCTTACATCAATCGCCAAGGGGGCATCGGCAGCATGGCCCTGGAATCAGAAGCGATGGCCTTGGTCACTTGGGTGCAGTCTCGTCTTCCGGCCATCTCGGCAGCGCCTATTGCAGGCGCAGACAAGGTTCAGGCCGATTTTCTCTGCAGAGTGCGGGTGGACCCCGGAGAGTGGGAGCTAAACCCGCAAGTTTACGCGCAAATAGTTCGTCGGGGGGGGGCCGCCCTTCATGGATCTCATGGCGACATTTCAATCGGCCGAGACAGGACGCTTCTTCAGCAGGCAAAGGGAGCGTATGTCCGAGGGGCTCGACGCTCTCATTCAGCCGTGGCCAACATCCGGCCTTCTTTATGTCTTTTCCTCCGTGGGTTCTGATTGGCCGGGTCGTTCAGCGCATCGAGGGCCATCGGGGTCGAGTGTTACTGGTGGACCCGGACTGGCCTGGGTGGCCCTGGTATGCCGATCTGGTGCGGCTGAGCGACGGCATTCCTTGGCTCCTATCCACGCTGCCGAATCTTCTTTTTCAGGGACCCTTGCGGATGCCCCAAGTGGGTCAATTCTCGCATACGGTTTGGCCATGGAGAGGGCTCGGCTGAAAAAGAAGGGTTACTCCCCCCGCGGTGATTTCTACCCTACTGCGGGCGGGGAAAACGTCCACTTCTCTTTCTTACGTTCGGATTTGGGGGATCTTTGAAGACTGGTGCTCCCGGCGTGGAGTCCGGGCGGCGACGGTTTCCGTTTCCGTCGTTTTCAGTTTCTTCAGGTTGCTTTTGATAAGGGCCTTGCGGCTAGTTCTCTGAAAGTCCGGTTGGCGGCTATCTCTTGTTATCGAGGCAAAGTTTTAGGCCGTCTCTACGGTTCTTATCCGGACGTACGTCGTTTTCTTACGACTGTTTTTCATTTGCGGCCCTCCCGCAGGATTTTCGTTCCTCCGGGGGACTTGAATCTAGTGATGCGGGCCCTGGTTCGTGAACCTTTTGAACCCCTGAGTAGGGCGTTTCTGAAAGATTTTATGCTGAAGACGGTTTTTCTTGTAGCCATCGGTTCGGCACGGCGTATTTCAGATCTACATGCGTTGTCCTGCCGAGAACCTTTTTTGTCTTTTTTGTCTTTTTCCCCGGTCCCTTCCTTTTTGCCGAAGGTGGTTTCCCCTATTCATGTGAATCAGGCAGTGTTTCTTCCAGTTCTTTCTTCCCACTCTGTCGGGTCGGCGGACAAAGGTCTTCACCGTCTCGATGTGGGTCGTGCACCTCGTCGTTCTTTGAAGGCTACCGAATCTTTCGGAAGACTGACCGGTTATTCGTGCTCTTCGGTGGTGCACGTAAAGGGGAAGCGGCGGCTAAGGCCTCCGTTGCAAGATGGCTCAAGGAAGCGTTCGCGTCTGCGTATCTGTTGCAGCAGCGGTCTGTTCCGGAGGGGCTACTGGATCATTCCACTAGGGCTCGGGCTACCGCTTGGGCGGAGTATAGCCTAGTTCCGCCAGCAGATATCTGTAAGGCGGCCACCTGGTCGTCTCTGCATGCTTTCAGTACACACTATCGTTTAGATGTGTCAGCGGCTCGGGATTCCTCTTTTGTTCGGCGGTTCTGCGCGCCGGATGGCAAGGTCCCGCCCGGTCTTAACTGCTCTGTTACATCCCGATGTTGGAGGACTAAACTGGATTACCGAACAGGAAATGGAAATTACACTAACCTGGTAATTGTAGTTCCTGGAGGGTCCAGTTTAGTCCTCCTTCCCTCCCGACTATCTGTTATAAAAATGCGGCGCGCTTTCCGAACGGTGGATCATAAGATGGTTCCTCTTGCCGTTCGAACCTTTTTTGCAGCCGCGTTTTTGGCTATGGCTCTTCCTTTCTCAGGTGTTCAGTCAGCTCCTGAGATTTCTGATACGGAGCTGTATTTTGATTTCTGGGGCGTTGGTTCCAGCGCAATACAGTGTTCTGACTTCCTCGTTTGGAGAGAAAGTTGGATATTTTTGTGGGGGGGGAAACAAATTGTTCTTTAATTATGTCATTTTCATTATGTCATTTTGTATATTAATCTAATGTGTTGCTTCGTTAAGTATGCTTTGTTACTAGTACACTGGGGGCTTCTGGGAGCTCCGTCTGCATATATACTACAGAAGACTTGATTGGTCCAGTCTCCAGGCTGCAGGAGGAGGGGCACTACCCGATGTTGGAGGACTAAACTGGACCCTCCAGGAACTACAATTACCAGGTTAGTGTAATTTCCATTTTCTTGAATCTAATAGGATGCATATCCAAGGCAACATGGTTTTACCAAAGGACAATCATACCAAACGAATCTGATGGATTTCTTTGACTGGGTGACCAGAGAATTAGATTGAGGGCATGTGATGGATATGATCTCCTTAGACTTCAGCAAAACCTTTGATGCTGTTCCTCATAGGAGGCTGATGAATAAACTAAGCAACCTGGTGTTGGTGAAAAGGTGGTGAAATGGATCAGAAATTGGTTGACTAACAGATGATAGAGGGTGGTGGTAAATGGCAATCTCCAGGAACACAACTAACACAGTAGGTCTTTTTCCACAGAGTAATTTGTACCAAAAAATATTTTGTAAACTCTGTATAACAACTTGAAAGTAATTCTGGTCTAACATTAGATTGGCTGTGCTTATAAATCATTTAAGCCTTTGTGAAATACTCATCGGGAAGCTGCGTGGTCTCAGTATTATCGGGCTAACATCGTCAAACCGACTCATCGCCCAAAGAGAAACATCAATGACCACCCTAATGCAGCCCCCTCTCAGATGACATTCTCAAATAGTACTTATATATCAATATTGAAAAATGAAAAAATGCTTAGCTTAAACGTCTTTCACAAAAGAAAGTATTTATGAACAGCTTGCAAAATTGAAAGTGGACAAGGACATGGGACCAGATTAGGTACATCCCAGGATACCGAGAGAGTTCCAAGAGATTCTGACTGGAAAGACGTTTAAGCTAAGCATTTTTTCATTTTTCAATATTGATATGTAAGTACTATTTGAGAATATCATCTGAGAGGGGGCTGCATTAGGGTGGTCATTGATGTTTCTCTTTGGGCGATGAGTCGGTTTGACGATGTTAGCCCGATAATACTGAGACCACGCAGCTTCCCGATGAGTATTTCACAAAGGCTTAAATGATTTATAAGCACAGCCAGTCTAATGTTAGACCAGAATTACTTTCAAGTTGTTATACAGAATCTCCAGGAACAAGCAGGAATGAGTCTTCACATATGGGTACGCCGGTACCGACGGAGTCTGCACGGGAACACTTCCCAGCGTCCAATCAAAAAGCTTTTGGAAGCATCCCACCACACCTGCGTGCTGCCTTCCCGCCTTTCCCAACTGCCTCTCCTCAGTTTTCGTTTTCCGCGGAGCCGGCAGGACGTCCTCCTGTCACCGCAGAAAATTCTTGTTTTATTTCTTTAGTTTTCTTGTGGTCGCGGCTGTCTTCCCCGACGCCACCGGTACCACCGGTGTTTTCTTTTCTTTTCTTGTAAAATCTTCCTTTTTCAAGGGATATTTTTTCTTCATAGTGTCTCACGGTTTCTCAGGCCTGTTAGGCCTCTTCTTTTTCCTTCATGGAACCGCCAGTCACTTTCTCCAAGAAATGTTCAAACTGTGGCGGTACAACTTTATTTTTAGACCCTCAAACTCGGTGTCTAACCTTTTTGGGTCCTGACCTTTTTCCTCCGGAGCCTTTAGACAAAAGTTTTGTGAGAAGAGGTTTTCAACATTGAGGTTTCCTCGAGACACAGTTTCCCTCCAACTTCAGGGCACCGTCTCTTTCTTCTTCTACACAGGATCAGGTAACCCACAAACAGTCTGTTAAGACTAGCCAGCCCTCGAGTGGTAGGTCTCATGCACAGCATGTAGATGGCTCCGGCCTTGCCCTCGAGGGCCCACTGGCTTCAAAACCCCGGCGTGAGTCTTCGGTCTCCAAAGCGTATGAGGGGTTTCAGGTTGTTCCTGGGGTTCACCCCTCACAGAACATACCTGAGCCGTGTCCGGTGGTGGCATCTGCTTCGAGTGGTACCGATACCACGGCATCGGCACTGGTGTTGGATGAAACACGCCTCACCAGGGATGGTCATCTGGCGTCCTCTGTGCCTTCGGGACCGGTGGATACTCTCCAGACTGACTTTCCATTATCGGTACCAGCACCGATACTACCACCGACATAGGTACCCTCCAGACGTGCATCGATAGCCTCGCTTCCTTCGATGCCGAGTCTGGAATCGATCTCCAGTCTGGAGGACTGGGTACCGACTCACCTTGGTACTGGCTCCCGGCGGTACCGAAGGCTCGGTTCCGATAATTCGGATCCGCAACTCTCGGTTCCTCCGAGGCCGTTTGAGTTGCCACTGGTTGGCCTTCATCCACCGGTATCAGACACGGTTCTGAAGTCGGTACCGATGTCCACATTACCCTTGCGGTCAGTGCCTTCCATGCTTCGCTCATCAGGCTCTTTGCCCTCGATGCCGAGTTTGGAATCGATCTCTAGTCTGGAAGACTGGGTACCAACACACTTTGGTACCGACACCGATCGATACCGGAGGCTCGGTACCGAGGATAGCGGCCGGAGGGTTTCGGTTACCTCGGTACCGATTGAACTGTCATCGATGGCTGCTCTGATGTCTGTGTCGGGCTCGGCTCTGACATCGGTACCGGTATTGGCATCGGTACCGGTATCCACAGTAGCATCGTGGCCAACTCCTGCCGTGCTTCTTTCAACAGGATCGCTCCCTTCTATACCAAGCTTGGAGTCGATACCTGGCATGGACGATGTGGTACTGACGGTCGCTGCTCCTGACAGCCAGTACCGGCGATCATCCCTTAAGGATTCCACACTGCACCGTGCAGCATCTTCTATTCCTATATATTTGGATAGCTCTTTCGGTGCTCAGGCTAGTTCTTCAGATCTAACCTGTCCAAAGGAGATTCCTGTTGGAGATCCCTCTTTTCAGAGTTTTCTCCGGGATATAGCAAGATCTCTTGCCATTCCTATCCCTGGACATGATCCTGCACAAGGCTCTGTTTCTACCAAAGCAAAGGAGAACATAATGCTTCCTTTGCATCATTCCTTGCAGGATCTCCTTCTAGGAATGTGGGAAGCACCTTTAAAGGTACCCCCACCTTCCAGAGCAACTGATCTCTTATATCTCCTTTTATCCCCTCCAACATCTCTTCTCTCCCCCTTCCCTGGTCCGATCATCTATGTCTGTTGTTCTCCTTCCCCTCCATCCATACTCCCGTCCCGTCCTCTCTCACAGTCCCTTCTACATCTCTCAGGCGACGTATTACTCCCCTTACCCTCCAAGCCTTCCCCTCGGCCGACTCTCTCCTCCCTCCCGACTTTTCTTCCCTCCCCACTAATCAACAGGTGGATTCCTGGTCCTCCAGTCTCACTACTGCTCTGGATTCTTTGGCCCCCCTTCGTACCGTTCCTGATCGCCCTGTGTCTCACCATCCCTGGTTCCACTCAGGTCTTCGCTTACACCGCGCCTTCCTTCGGCATGCTGAACGTCGCTGGTGCAAAGCTCCCTCCGTTTCTTCTTTGGCCTCCTTCTGTTCTGAACTTCGTTGTTACCGAACCATGATTACAGAAGCTAAAAAGTCCTACTACTCCGTTCTCATCGCATCCTCCTCCAATTCCTCTCGATCCTTATACCGTGTGCTCCACTCTCTATCCTCCTCCTCGGCTTACCCCTGCTCCTCTGCTCTCCCTCCAACCGCCCCCAGCCCCACCCGTCTAGCCTCCTTCTTTGTTGATAAAATCCAGACCATCCGCTCCTCCTTTCCATCCTGCCCCCCCCTCTTTCTCCCCTCCCCCCTTATTTCCCCCCTCTCTCCTTCCTCCCCTTCTTCAGGTGTCCCCACTCATGCTTGGCACTCTTTCCGCCCCATCACCTCTGCTGAGCTTTTTCATGCCCTCTCCACGTCTCATAAAACAACCTGCCCTTTCGACCCTATCCCTTCTTCCTGGCTTCTCGACCCCTCTCTTCATTTCTCCCCTTTCATCCTATCTATGATAAATTCGAGTCTATCCACTGGTTGTTTTCCCTCCCGATGGAAGCATGCCCTGGTTCGTCCCCTTCTGAAGAAACCCACCCTGGATCCCGCCCTCCCTGCCAACTGGCGCCCCATTTCTAATCTCCCCTTTCTTTCTAAGGTTCTTGAAAAACTAGTCTTTTCACAGCTCTCTGCACATTTGGATTCCACGCTTTTCCTTCATCCTCGGCAATCTGGTTTTAGGCCCGGGCACAGTACCGAAACTATCATGCTTGCACTTCTCAGTGATCTTCACCGCTCACATGATCAGGGTAATCTCTCTATCGCTGTTTCTCTCGACCTCTCCGCTGCTTTCGATGTTATTGACCATCATATCCTTCTCACCCATTTATCTGATGCTGGTATCTGTGGCACAGTACTTTGCTGGTTTCGCTCCTTTCTCTCCTCTCGTACTTTTTCCGTCTGCTCCGGTACCACTGACTCTGCTCCCTCTCCTCTTCTTTGTGGTGTTCCGCAGGGTTCTATTCTTGCCCCCCTTCTCTTCAACATCTTCCTTGCCCCACTTGCCCTTCTTATCCAACAGTCTGGTCTCTCCTGTTACTTTTATGCTGATGATATTCTTCTTGTCCACCACACTAGCTCTGTTTCTCCAGATCTTTCCCCTCTCAATTCTTGTCTCGACCTGACTGCCTCATGGTTCTCCACTAATTTTCTCAGTGTCAACCCCTCCAAATCATCGGCTATTTGGTTTTCCTTCTCAACTTCCCCTCCCACCTTGGCTCCTTTAATGTCATCCCTGCCCATTCCTCTTGTATCCTGCCTTCGTTATCTTGGTGTAACCCTCGACACCTCCTTGTCTTTCCACTCCCACATCTCCTCCTTGGTCCGCAGCTGCTTCTTCCACCTTCGTCGTATCAGGTCCCTTCGTCCTTATCTTTCCTCTAGTTCTCTCACTACTTTAGTCCTCTCCCTTGTATTTCTCGCCTTGATTACTGTAATTCCATTTTTGCTGGTCTCCCCTCCTTTCAGATACGCCGTCTCCAACTTATTCAAAATACCGCCGCCCGCCTAGTTACTTTCTCCTCTCCCCGTGATCACATCACCCCTTGTCTCCTTTCCCTCCATTGGCTCCCTATTCGATACCGCTTTATCTTTAAATACCTCATTACCATTCATAAAACCCTCCACTCTGGTATCCCTCAGTATCTCTCCGATCTCATTTTTCACCAGCCTATTCCTCGCCTTCTTCGTTCCTTCCATGATAACCGTCTCTTTCTCCCTTCCCCTTCTCAAGCGCACCTCGAACTTACTCGCCACTCCGCTTACTTCTTCCTTGGTCCTGCCCTGTGGAATTCCCTCCCCCTCCCCCTCCGTACTGAGCCCTCTTTTCCACAATTCAAGTCCCTCCTTAAAACACACCTCTTTACACAAGCTTTTGATCTTCCAGTTTCTCTTTGACACTATTGGCTCCCTCATTCATACTTACTGCTCCCAGTACCCTCTAATATTTCATCACCATTCATAGAACCCTTCACTCCGGTACCCCTTACCCTCGTTTACCCCCCTCAGTCCCCTCTCTCTTGTTGTAAGTTTCTATTTGTGTCGCTCTGCCCTTTTTACTCTCTCTCCTCTTTTCTCCTTCTCTTTTCTTTCCTGTCATACCATGGCGTTCCTTTCTATCTTTCCTCCCTGCAGCCCATTTATTGTACACCGCTTTGATGCCTTATGGTTTAGGCGGTTTATCAAGAAACCGAATAAAGATAAAGATCAGATGCCCCCCTCTCCAGGGTTTCAAAAGACTCAACTTCCTCATCATTCCATGGTAGTGGAATCAGCAATGAGGCGGGTAAAGAGTAAGAAAAAGCACTCTTCTTATCCGCCAGTTTTTCCCCATGTTATCCAAGTTTGTATCCCTTGTTCATTGTAAACCCAATGTAAATTGTTACATTGTTGTATGTTTTTGTTCCAATGTAAACCGCACTGATTTTAATAGCGCGGTATATAAGAAACGCAAATAAATAAATAAACATTCTTACTTGAGAGCCTGGCTTTGGAGTGAGCACAGATGGGACGCCTCCGTTTTTTCCAGCTAAGTCCTTTTAAAGGGCCTTGTAAATTATTGATTAAAATGGAGGGTTCACCATGAGAGAGGATAGATTTCCTTTCAAGGTGAACGATCCGACAAAAATACTACTGAATTAAGTTTGGTTGGGGTCAGGAAATCACTTGTGGGCTGTTTCTACATTGTGGGGGTTTGTATGGTGATATTTGATAGAGGAACCAAGTTTGGATTGGATGGATTCCAAATGAGCAGGGTGTATAGTTCTTCCTAATGTGCCTGGTAGTTGATACTGGAGTATAGTAATGTAGAAATCTGGTAGTTTCTTTATACTCACTGCCCATGCAAATGGTATTGAGACACTTATTAAGAAGCATGTTTACTAAAAGTTAATGCACATTCACTAATGTTAATGTGCGTTAAGTGCAGCAATACCCATTTATTTCTATTAGTGCAGTGGCACTTAACATACATTAACATTTAGTAAACATGCCCTTAAGCCATTGCCAGGACAAAAAAGAGGCTTGTGAAAGGTTCATTTGAAAGCTGCCTAACATTTTAGATGGGCAACATATACAGTTTAAAATAAAATAAATCAAAGTTATGCAAATGAGGTCCAGTGGCTATGCAAATGAGGCCCTGCAATGGGCCTCTGCATATGGCCCTGCATCACCCTTGGGCCATCCCTGCAAGAACCTCCCAAGATATGGTGGGAAGAGGAAAATGAATCCAAGAAGTCTTTGAAAGTTAGTGCGAACTGCTGGAAATCTCCACGTATAACATCCAAAGAGATTAAGATTGACCTGGAGTCAGGGGCAGCTCAAGGCAATCTGCTGCCTGAGGCGAGAGATGAGATGGCACACCCCCGGAGCAGGGGGAGGTGAGCTTTCTCAAAATGCCAATCAGGGACTGAACCAAACCAAAAAGCCGATTAGATAATGTGGAGGAAATGCAAGATGTGGGCCCACAAATGGGCAAGTGTTCCCGGCACTGCCAGGGGAGATTATATGGATTGCACATAGTCCAGCACAAACAATCTGACTTCACCACCAGACAGACAGACAAAGTTGTGAAATATTAGACTCAAGTTGCGCCTACGGACAGCGTCAGGCACCACGGATCCCTGGCGATATTGTCCAAGTCTGTTATTCTCTCTCACCTTGTAGCATCAGTCCAGAAATGAATAGGTGCACCACAAGACCCCCTTTCAGCTCTTCACGTATATTGCAATATGCATCTTGCGTAAGGGTGGAAAGCTCACCAGTCCCAGTCCCGAATTCACATCCCCTTCTCAGCATTCTTAGTCCAGCTTTCCACCATGCCACTGAAGGGTGAGCTTGATCTGGAAAAAAAAGCGGTGGGAAGGCAGTGGCAGGCCAGAGGCGGCAAAATCCAGAAATAAACACAGCCACTATTGGTTCCTCCAAGCAGATGTGACCCAAGGGTGTTGTGGGTCCATGTGCGGAGACTAATTGCGGGGCCTCATTTAAATAAATATTTGCATATCTACTGGGCCTAATTTATATAAATCTAATTTATTTTATTTTAAAATGTATATGCTGCCCATTTAAAATTTTAAGCGTCTTTCAAAGGAGTCCTTCACAAGCCTCTTTTTTGTCCTAACAATGACTCAGGGGCATGTTTACTAAACATTCATGTGTGTTAAGTGCCACTATACCCATAGAGATAAATGGATGTTGCTGCACTTAGCACACATTCAAATTTTTGAAAGCACAGTAATCTTTAGTAAACATGCTTCTTAATGAGTGTCTGAAAAACATTTACATGTACAGTGAGGATAAAGAAAGGCTACCATATTTCTGCATTACTATCCTTCAGTGCCAAATGCCAGGTGCATTGCTACGAAACCCTGCTCGTTCTTTTCTCCGTTTCTTTCTTTGTTCATTCATCCACTCAATTTCAACCCCCTGTCCTCAATCCCCTTTTGACTTTTCACCTAACAACTTTCCATCTACTCTTCTAACCTCCAGCCTAGCTCCATTTCTTATCTCACTTCTTCGCTAGCCTCTTATTCCTCTCTGTGCCTCCTACATCCCTTCCACCACCCAGTTACTTCTTTCTTAGATATTCATTAACTCTGCCTTTCCTCCTTCTTACCCCAGCATTCACTCATGCCCCTTTCTTTCAACTGTTCCCTTTATTTCAAATCATTTTTATTGGTATTATTCAGTATGTCAAACAACCAAACAACAACAGCAGTACAAATATAACCACGAGATACTAATACAGAATTCAACCATACTATGAAAACCTCCCCCCTCCCCCCCTTCCCCCCACCCATCCCACAGCATGGACACTGACCAAGTCACAAGTAAGTACAAGCATTCAGTCCTAGCCACCACAAACCGCCCATTACCAGTATGCTCAGCTCCACCCCCACACCACCTAGGGGGAGTTGGAGGAGTAGGAGGCACTGACCCCACCAAGCCCAGTGAAAGGCACAGAACAATGCAAAGTCCCCAGAATCATGCATTCAAGATCAAGGCCCGCTCGCCAGGAGAGAGATGATAAATAAAGGGAGACCACAATGCCATGAACCTATCCCAACAGTTGCCCCCATTCTGCCGTGCTGTCATTTTTTTCCATACGGAGGAGGTCAAACATCGCTGACTCCCAAAGCCCAACAGTAGGAGGGGAGACCTCAATCCATCTATGCAGCAAGGATTTCTTAGCAATAAGAAAGCCCCGCTCACACAAGACCCGATGCACCATTGGAGGCCCCCCAGGGCCCATCCCCCAACCATGAAAGAGGCAGATCTCCCGGTGGACTAAAAGAGGAACATCCAACCACCCCGCGAGCAAGTGACATACTTGCGTCCAAAAGTCCTGGACCAAGTGGCACCCCCAAAATTTGTGCAGAAGGGTACCCGGCTCTCGACCGCACCAACCACATATATCAGAATTTTTCAAGCCCACACGACAAGCCCACGTATCGCACGTGTACGCTCTCCACAAGAATTTATATTGAAGTTCCTGCAGGTATACCCAATCGGGCCCTTTTGTTATCCCCACAAAAGCCAAGCGTAGCAAATCCGGTGTCATAGCTTCCACCCCATCCCTTTGCCATCGCTGACTCAAAATCCGAAGGTGAGTGTCTCCGCTACTAGGCCGAAGGAGCGTCCTACACACGCCTCCTCTCCCCTCTGATTCTCCACCAATCTACCCAAAAGAAGCCTGGGGGAGTCCCTCTCCACCCCGGCACTGGTGGCCATAGCCCGCGTTAGGCCTTGCCAATAGTGCCGCACCTGCAGGTAACCATAGAAATCATGACTAGGTAAGTTATATCGCCGCTGGAGATTCTGAAAGCTATCCATGGTGTGGCCATCCGCCATCATTAGACCCCCCAAACAAACTACCTGTCGGCGCTCCCAGCCTCGAAACACATTCAAGCCCGAGAAGCCGGGGGTAAAGTTAGGGTTCCCCGCAAGGGGAAGCAGGAGCGAGCCAGACCAATTCCAACCAAAACGCTGTGAGAGGGCCCTCCACGCTGCACGCAAGGTACCTAAATACGTCCCCCCCTCCCCATCCCGGAGCGCCGCCGGCAATTTTCGCATCTGAAGAACATAGAGACGATGATACGGCTCCACAATCCCATCAAGATGCTTCACCAGTGCTCCGCCCTCATCACCCTCCAAGAGGGCCGCCACATGTTTAGTGACGTACCTGAGATTGTAGTTGCGCAAGGAGGCAAGCTCCAGGCCCCCCTCTTCCCGCCTACTCATAAGGGCATGCAAGGGAATACGAGTCCGTTTACCTCTCCACAAAAAGCCTCTTAAACCAACCTCGAAACGCTTCCAGTCAGCAGCCGATATCCAAAGGGGTAGCATACGTAAAACATACAACCAACGGGGTAATTCAACCATGACATAAAGAGCAATTCTCCCCCTCAGGGACAAAGGGAGACACCGCCAACCCTGGAACGTGTGCAAACTCCGAGCCAGGAGCCCGGGGATATTTACGTGATATAAACGGTCAGGCCTATCAGGCAACTGGATTCCAAGATATTTAATCACTCCATTTGCCCAGACCAACGGAAACTCCCCTTCCCACACCGGTCGTACCTTACCCCCAACATCCAGCACTACAGATTTCAACGCATTGATTTTTAAGCCTGAAAATTGGCCGAAGTGCTTTATCACATGAAGCAGGCGGTGCAGTGAGGCAGGCACGGACGTCAGACATATCAGCATGTCATCAGCAAAAGCACTGATTTTCATTTCCTCGCCTCCCAATCGAATGCCCGCGATCCCCGGGTCCCGCTGAATGGCCTGGAGTAAAGGCTCCAGCACTAGAACAAAAAGCAGGGGAGACAGCGGGCAGCCCTGACGCGTGCCCCTCTCTAAAATAAAGGGCTCCGAGAAGATCCCATTAACACCCACCCTGGCCGAGGGCTGGGCATATAACGCTCTAATCCATTGCACGAAAGGCCCCTGAAGCCCAAAGCCGGGCAACACATGCCAAAGGTAACCCCAGGCCACTCTGTCGAAGGCCTTCTCGGCATCGAGACTTACTAAAAGCAGAGCCTCATCCCTGTGGAGACAATGATCCATTCCCAATAACAATTTAGACAAATTCCGAGAGGCCTCCCTACCCTGCACAAATCCCACTTGCCTGGAGTCAATAAGCTTCGGCAGTATCGGGTTAAGTCGGTATGCTAATATAGAGGCCAAAATCTTCATGTCGCAGTTAATAAGGGAAATAGGTCGGTAGGAGGCCGGGTCCAAAGTATCCTTACCGGGCTTTGGGATGACCGTAATGTCCGCACATCGCATGTCCCTGGGGAATATACCAGCAGTACGGGCATCGTCATACATCACTACCAACGTCGGTGCTAGCCGCGAAGCCAGCAGTTTATAGTACTCAATACTAAACCCATCGGGGCCCGGGGCCCTGTGAGGTTTTCCACGTTTAATCCCCTGTAACACTTCCTGCACTGATAACGGAGCATTGAGGGCCTGCAGGTCAGCCTCACCAACCTGTGGCAAGGATTGCGCAGCCAAAAATTCCACCCCTGCCTCATAATCCCGCTCCTCCTCACTATAGACCTGCGTAAAGAACCGTCGGAAAATCTCAGCTATATGCTCAGGCTGATGAAACAAAGCCCCGGCTTCCCCTCGCAACACAGGAATAAAGCGGGCACCTCGGGGATCACGAACGAGCTTGGCAAGCAATGTGCCTGACCGATTACCATAACGGTAAAGGCGGTGACGATAGAATTGCATAGACATACGCGCCCTACTCTCAAGTAAGTCGTTCAAGGTCACATGCGTATGCAGGTATTCCTTCTGTACTGTAGCGTCCCTGCCTTTCCCCAATCGGCGCTGCAGAGCACCCAGCTTGCGCTCCAGCACCAAGAGACTACGATCCAAGTGCTTACGGCACGCCAGCGTATATGAGATGATGGCGCCCCTCAGTACCGCCTTACTAGCTTCCCAGAATAAGAGGGACGGACATTGAGGAAGATCATTGAAATAGACATAGTCATCCCATTGTTGTTCTAAATATTTCCGAAAAGCCTCATCCTCCCAGAGATAAGTGGGGAAACGCCATCCCCTCTGCGTGGGTCCTTGAGCGTCCCACACAATCCAAATGGGGCCATGATCAGATATCATGATAGGATCAATACCCGCCTGTGAAACTCGAGGAAATCCCCCCTCACTAACCAAAATGTAGTCAATGCGGGACCAGGTGAGGTGTGCACGCGATTGATGCGTGTATTCGCGCACTCCAGGATGTAGGACTCTCCAGACATCTATGAGGTCTCCCAATCTACACAGATACCCCACCCCCTTTTTTGCCCAGGAACCTACTGGACTCTGTTGGGACTTATCCAGGCATGGGTCATGAGGGCAATTGAAATCTCCTGCAACAAGTAACTTATTCTGACCATGATTACGCACTAGACGCAAGATTCGTTTATAAAAGTCGTGGTCATACACATTTGGAGCATATACATTCAACAACCATACAGGCTCATGATATAATTTAGCATACAATAAAATATAACGCCCGTGCGGGTCCGCTTCAATGTTACTCACTTCCAGGGGCACACCCTTCTTTACTAAGACCACCACACCTGCCTTCTTCGTGCCCGAGTCCGCCCCATAGGCGGTCGCTACCCAATCCCTAGCAAGCTTACGATGTTCCAAGGCACTTAAGTGCGTTTCTTGCAACATGGCTATGTGGACGCCCTTCCTCTTGAGCGTTTGCAAAATTTTGGTACGCTTAATCGGGGAGCCTATTCCTCCCACATTCCAGGAGACAATCTTAACATCAGGCATAGCACCCCACCACTGGAAGATGCAGTAATCGGTACAAGTGTACATGGTACCAGAGGTGCCCAGCCTCACCCCCAGAACCAAAGCAGCAGAGAACCCCCAGATGACTTGGCCCTTCCTGAGCGTTTGTGGCCTTGCTTGTATCCAGTACCACCCCGCTTAAACACATCAGGGCCATGCTAGTCCCCTGGACACATCTCCCCCCACCCCTTCCCTCCCCACCCCCTCCGCCCCCACCCAGACCCATCCCTCCCACCTCACCTCCCACACTGACATGCGTTCCACACCCCCCCTCCCCATCCTCCCCATCCCCCCAGCAGCCGTCACTCTTAGGCCAAACAACCACCAGTGCACATTCACACCATCCATCCACATCCACCCCACATACACACGCCTGCAAACACACACACTCCCCCCCCCCCACAGGAACCCCACACATTTCCCCCAACACCCCAACTACGAAAAGTATAAGCAGAGTAACGTAAGTAATAACAATTACAACATGCCCCCCCCCTCACCCCCCCCAAAACCCCACATCCCACTATCACACAGTCTTGGAACCCAAGACTCTCCCAACTGGGAGACCGATCACCGTCCATAGCACCTCCGGGCCACCAGCTCGCTGAGACAGTTCATCAGAGCCGGTCGTCATTCAATGTCTCTGGGTCAGATCCTCTGGCCTGCTGCACCGAGGCCAAAACAGCAGTGGCAGCAAAACGGCCTAGACCGCATATCAGCATTGGCACTGGCCGCGTTTATACAGATCACTTCTAGCAAAGCCCATCACGGATGTACACAAATACCCTCTAAAGGAGGCCCCGCTCTCCCGCATCTCATCACGGGGCTACGGTAGGTAACGCCGGCAGAGACAAGTGAGCCACAAATTTGCTAGCGTCCTCCGACTTAGCAAAGGCATGTGTAGTACCCTTGTGAAAGATCTTTAATATTGCCGGGTACACCAAGGCAAAGCACACTCCCTTCTGCACCAGCGTCGAGCAAATGGGGGTGAATTCCTTACGCTGGGCGGCCAGCGCTGCAGAATAGTCTTGGAACAATAGCACCACGTTGTTATCCAGTTTCAGTACTCGCCGCTTCCGATATGCCTGCAACAGGGCCGCCTTATGCTGAAAATTGAGTAGCTTCGCCAAAATAGGTCGGGGGCGGGTACGGCTCTCCATCCGTTGCCCCAACCTATGGGCCCGTTCCACTTTAATCTGCCCCAGCAAATTCCCAAGCCCCAGTTCCTGTGGCAGCCATTCCTCAAAGAGTTGGACCAACTTATCATCCACCCAAGACTCAGGCACTCCAACTAGTCTGAGGTTGTTCCTACGGGAACGATTCTCCAAATCATCCACTTTTTGGATTAATGTCTCAATCTGTTTTTTCTGCGCTTGGGAACTTCGCTCCAGGACCAACTCGCCCTCCTCCAAGGCAGTCACGCGGTGTTCTACCTCGTCCACGCGGCGGGTGAGTTCCGCGAAAGTTTCTCCCATATCTTCAAGTTTCTGGAGGACATGATCAAATTTTGGCTCCAGCAATTTGACCACCTCGTGAGCCACGTCCTCCGAGCTGGTCTCCCCCTTGTATCTGGGGAGCTGGGCATGCTTCCCGCTCGGGCCGCAGCGGCCATCTTGGTCTCTCTCGCGCTCAAGGGTTTGTCTTTTTTTGAAGCCGCTCTCATGATTCTCCCGGAGCGATTCAGGGCGTCCAAATCACTCCACACTGTCACCCCTAGACCAGGAATCAGTGCCCAAAAGTCGGGGCTCGCCACTGGATGAAATATGCCGGTTAAATAGCAATGTGCTGCTGGCGGCCCGGGAGCGCGACGAGGGAGCTCCTCACCGGCTCATGTGCCCACGTGATCTCCAACTGTTCCCTTTATATGACCATTTTTCTTCCCTCCCACACAAAATATCTGTTCCCCTCACCATCCTCACTCCCCCAGCCTCTTTTTTTCTCCACCCAGCCCCAGCCCTAGCCCCATCCCCACCTCCTTCTATTCCTCCCCCAGCATCAGCTCCGTTCTAGCTCCAGCCACTCCCAGCATCCATTCCTTTCCCATCCCAGGCTCCCCATCCCCATGCATCAGCCTATTTCCAGACCTAGCCCCCCAGTATCAGTCCCCTTCCAGTCCCAATCCCTCCCAGCATGTCTTCCTTTCAATCACAGTCTCCCCATCCCCCAAAATTAGCCCATTTCCCATTCCAGCCCCAGCAGCAGTCCTCTTCAAGTGCCAGCGGTTTCCCCCTCTCCTCACACACACACACACACACACACGATCCCCCATCATGGGGGGCCCCTGACTGGTTTAAGAGGGAGCCGGTGAAGCCCGAATCCTGGCACCCTGGCTCATCTCTGCACAGCCACAGGAGTAAAGGGCTGCTGGAGCGTTTTCCATTTTCTCCCATGGCTGTGCTAGATTGTAGCTGCCGGTGCCGCTCAGTACGTAGAAGTTAAACTTTCTGTCAACTAAACTTGAGGTAGGATGGTCAGAAACTGAGAAGTCAATGGCCATCCCTTACATTTATTCATGCTGAAATATTAAAGACATGATAAAGGCCAAAACAGTTGATAATTTCAGTCGTCCACCATCTTGGGTCCTCAGAACAATGCTTATATGCTATGAGGTTAGGTTTTATTAAATCATTGACCTAGGCATATTTTTTCAGGCAATAGATAAAGATCCACAACCCTGCTGTATGGCATGAATAGAATGTAACCTGTTAGCAAAAGTAAAGAAAGAAAAATGAAAAAAATATAAGGTACCAGTTTGGTGCCCGAAGATGGATGCTGAAGCAGTTTTTTTTGTTTTGTGTTGTTGCTCCGGGGGTCCAGTACCACTCCGGGGCTGCAGGGAGGAGTTAAGAAGTTTTTTTTCCCCTTTTCTGTAGCTGCGGGGAAGGTAGAAAAAGCTAGCGTGTTTTTAAAATAAGAAAATGGCATCGGGGGTTTGCCAGGGTTTCTGTGGCTGTGATTTGCAGCCACGTCATTTTTTTTACTTTGGAGACTCTGAACCAGCATCCACATAATAAAAGAAAAGAAAGAGAGAAAAATTGAGAGAACCTGTAGAGAGAGTCATGTTGTGGTGGCATGCTCTGAGGCTTAAGCAGAAGTCATCGAGAGGTTTGGGGCTGTGATCGGGAACATCGCGGCTGACCCGATCACAGCAGGGAGAGCAATAGAACATTAGGGAAGGCAGCGGATGCCACAGCTATTCCCGGTGCAGGGGGTGAGGTGGAGATGGAATCAAGCCTTTTAGAGACCCTGATGAGGTTAAACAGGGGCACTTCCTTCCCCAATGCTCTACTGCCCTCCCTGCTGTGATCAGCGCAGCATCAGCTGTTCCCTATCACAGCCCCAGACCTCCTGATGACTCACGTTCAAGCCTCAGAGCATGCTTCTTTAGCCGGTCAGGGGTGTGCGGGGCCATGTGCAGGTGACATTTCCGCACATGCCTTAGGCTTGCCCTGCATCCAAGGAATCAGCCTGATTCGTTCCAAGCTTGAGTGAGAAAAAAAGCAGGGGCGGCGGCATTCCGGTAGTCGCGGCTGTGCTTATTTTTGATTTTGCCACCTCTGGCCTGACATTGCCTTCCTGATGCTTTTTTTCTCGCTCGGATGAGATTGAGCAGGAAAAAAAGCGATAGGAAGGCAGTGGCAGGCCAGAGGCGGCAAAATCAGAAGTAAACACAGCCGAAACTGCGGAGTGCCACCCCCTTGAAAGTGCCGCCTGAGGCGACCTCCTCAGTTGGCCTAATGATAAAACCGCTCCTGTCTGGAGTAATCTGGAGAGGCGGTTTCAACTCACACCATATGCCGCACACTGAACAAAGAAGGACTTCATGTGCGAAGGCCAAGCAAGACCCTGCTGCTCAAAGACAGACATAAAAAGGCACCCTTGATCTTTGCCCAAAGCCACCTTGAGAAGCCACAATCCTTCTGGGAAAATGTTCTGTGCACAGATGAAACTAAACGTGAACGCTTTGGCAATGCAGACCAGCGATACATTTACAGGCAAAAAAATGAAATATATAAGGAAAAAACACCCTTCCTACAGTTAAATATGGTGGAGGCTTCATAATGTTGTGGGTCTTTTTTACTGCCTCAGAAACTGGAGGCCTGGAACATATTAAAAGAATCATGAAGTCAGAGGACTACCAAGGTATTTTGGAGTGAAATATGCTACCTAGTGTCAGAAAGCTAGGTCTGGTTCAAAGGTCATGGGTCCTCAAGCAGGACAATGACCCAAAACATACATCCAAAAGTACAAAAGAATGGTTAAAAAGGAACAAATGGACTGCTTTAAACTGGCCAGCAATGAGTCCTGATCTCAGTCCCATTGACAGCCTTTGGAAAGAGCTGAAATCTGACATTGGTAAAAGGAATCCTGGACACATTCATAAGCTGGAACAAATCACAATTGAAGGGTGGTAAAAACTAGCAGCCGACAGATGTAATAAACTTATAGATCACAGCCTCCAAATATTTCTTGTAGCCATCGTTGCCAAGGGTTGTGTAACCAAATATTAGTGAAGGATGCTATTAATCCTGTCCAGGTTATATTTAGTTTTTTTCTCAGAAATTATTATGTCTAAGTTGCACAGACATCTTTTTTTTGTATACCTTTGAACATACTTTTTAAATATTGTGATGACATACAGTTGGACTAGTTCCAATTATTTTTCAAGATATTGTACACAACATACCTAAAATGCAAGGGTGCCAATAATGTTGACCACAACTGTCAATTCATAGTGTGGTAACATCTTCTGTGTGCAAGACTGAAATCTATCCTCTTAGCCCAATGTAATAATGTGTGTTACAGTGTCATAGCATGGAAACACATTTATCAGTGGGCCCACTGCATAAAAGGGGCCCTGTAATATATAACACACGGTGGCATGCATTATTATATTGGGCCAATACTGTGTTGAAAACATTTTAATCCTGTATGTAACATTCTAAACGATTGCCAGTATTTCAAAGTTTCACATATCCTATCTTGTTGTTATGACCAAAATGGTGTTTTTGAATATTATATATATTGTATAAATGAACATCATTAGTACACTGAAGTGATAACTGGAATGAATGTGAAGTCATTTCATTTGAATCTTATATATGAAAAAAATGAATGATGTTAACTTTGCTACTTGCATGAGTGTTAATTGCTGGAATTTTAAGTACTACCTTGGCATAGATAAAGTATGACATAACTAATCCTAGAATCTGAAAGACTTTCTTTCAAAAGGCCTTTCTGGAACTCTGAGACATACACAAATAAAGTGTTGCAAAAGCTTAAAGAATAATATATCTTTGTGATGAGGATGGTGCATTACAGAATGGACCTATTGTGACTGAAACTTTAGATTTCATGGATAGTACCTTTTCATTTTCATGCAGTAATGTGCACTTTGAAGAGGTTTTTCTGTGTATGCAACCTAAGAAATTTGAACTTAATATTGAATTGCTTTCCATGTGATCTGATGTCAACCATTATCTACCAATTTTTTTGTACATTTGGAACTTGACTGATCATCCTTAACTGGACTGTTGCCCAGTAGATAATGGTTCATAGGATCAAGGATATTCATCTGATAACTTGCAGTTCAAAAATTTGCTCCAGTAAGTATTGTGACGTCTCTTAGTATTAGCAATAATTGTTTTTTTAGACTGCGCAGCAGTGTACAAGGCAGTACCTTTGTAAGGTCTATAAGCATGGGGGTTGACATTCAATAGCATTGATCAGGTTACCAGCACTTGCTAACCAGTAAGTTCTGGTTAACGAGATATTCTGCAGCTGAATATTTCCTCTCACTGCCTCTGTACCATCTGGCTAGTACCAGAGCGGTCAGAGTGATAGCAGTTCTGCAGATAAGTTATTTGGATAAAGTTAGGGCATCTGAAAGGCTGTCCTATATTTATCTGGTTAGCTATCCAGATGGCGGGCTCAGTATCACTGCTCTCTGGATAATGCCAATGGTCAGCACTGAATCCAGATATTCAGCTTCAGGCACTATCTGGATACAGCTGCTGGTATGTAGGTTTTTTTCAAATGTGGCGGCCTGCTTTAAAAAAAATGCTAACTGCCAAGGCTGAATATCTGCCCTATTAGGGTATATCTTACAAAGGATTTGTTACCATTACTACTTGACAAAAATTGAATATATTGAGACAGACAGAGATAATTGGTGTACCTTCAGGCAAGTCAGTTTGTCTTAAGTTCAAGTCTATTAGCCCTTTACTTTCTCTGCGTAGTCTGGTAGCTCAGATCTGAAAATAGTACTTATTTTGCAACTTTTTATATTACTCTTCAGGCCAGAGCCAAACAAGGTGGTTTACAATAAAAAATATAAAAGAAGAGCAAAGAAAAAGTAAAGAAAAAAATTAAACTTAAGGCGACAGGCACTAGGCCTCACTATCCATGTCAAAGTCACATTATGCCTCTCTATAGGGTTGAGAAAACAAATATGGAGGGGATAGTCAAAACCATTTATGTGGTTTGTAGACCATGGTACATAGATCTCTTGAGGCTATTGGCGGGGTCTCCTCTATTCCTACTTTAAGATAGGGAACTGCTGCAGCAGGATCCTGTGGTCATGGAGATCCTGTGCCCTTATCATTTTTGGTCTGGCCCTTAAGAGGTGCAAGCTAAGAAAGGATACTCTGGGGCAGTAATGAGCATATCTCTGTTTTGCATTTTTATCTGTTTTGTGTGTGCTTTTGTGAACTGATATGTCTGTGTGTGCATGTATGTGTCTGTCCATGTGTGGTGGGGTAGCCAAGGGTGATTGGGCATTTATGGAGGATGTACTTTTGGGGGATGGTGACAGTGGTGGAGATGTAGTTTTGGGGGTGGGGATAGTTTGCAGGATGGTGTGGGCAGTTACAGTGCAGTTTTTGGGGGTGCGACATTTGTCTGAGGGAGGTTTTGAGAATGGGGCAGTCATGGGGGGATATTTTTGGAAGGAGGGAAAATTTGCAGGATAGTGTGGCAGTTCTGGGGGAGTAGACTTTGGGATCGGGCAGTTGCCAGGTAGTAGCTTTTGGGCATGGAAGCGGTTGGTGGGTGGTGGGAAATATGTAGGGGCATTTGGTAAGGTCGTAGGGAAGTTGCAGGGGATGGGTCATTTTGTGAGGTGGTGGGGCAATTGTGCAGGTATTGTTTAGGAGTGGGGCAGTTTGAGAAGTGGTAGGGCAGATGCAAGGAAGTATTTTTTAAAGGTAGGGCAGTGTGTGGGTTGATGGGCAATTACAGCATGGTAGTTTTAGGGGTAGAGGTGTTGGCAGAGTGGAGGGGCAGTTCTGAGGGACATTTTTTAAGGATGGGGCAGTTAGTGGAGTGGTATAGAATTGTGAGAGGGTATTTTTGGGGAGTAGGGTAATTTGTTAGGTGGTGGGGCAGGTGTGAGAGGCAGGACTGTACCGATCTAGAAATGCACCCTGTGTGACTAACAAATTTGGTACCCCTCTCCACATAGCAACATTCAGTAAGTCACTGTTTTTGAGCTTCCTTCTGTACTTGAGCCCTGTGTGGCCGCACCTCTTGCACAGCCCTTGCTACAGCCCTGGTGAGAGGTTATTTATTGGGATGAGGTAGTTTGTGGGGTGCTGGAGCAGATGTGAGATGGTATTTTTTGAGGAGGTGAGACAATTTGCAGAGGTGTGAGGCAGTTATGGGAGGTTGATTTTGGAGTGTAGACAGTTACCGGTATGCTAGGGCAGGTGTGGGGTGTACATTTTGGGGGTGGAGAGGTTTTCAGGATTGTGAGGCAGTTGGGGATATTTTTTTGTGGTGGCAGTATTTTAGAGGGTTGTTAGGGCAGTTGTAAGGGAGTATTTTTTTTGGGGTGGGGCAGTGTATGAGGTGGTGGAGCAGTGTTGGAAGGGTGATTTTGGGGAGGTTGGGAGAATAGAGAATAGGGAGAGTGAGTTTGAAAGGAACAGTTCCCTAACTTCTATATTTCAGTGTATGTAAATTCCTATGCTACAGAGGTTGAAACTGCTTCTCCCATAGAAATACATGGAGCTAATTTGGGGGGGGGGGGGGCTTATTTCTTTGCAAGCCCTGGTCTGATTTATAGTTTTACCAGTTTTTCCCACTTGCCAAATTTCATCCCGTTCTTTTAAATTTTCAAAGACTTATTTTTCCATCAGACAGACATTGTCAACGGCTTTTATATAATTCTTTCCAACTAGCGTTGGGTTGGAAAGAATAATGAGTACAGAAAACCAAAAAGATTTTAGAAAATCAGAGGCTGGCAGGTGGGGCCCCCTGCCTCTGACCACCTCCTTCCCACATTATGGTGGTACAGGGAATGGAGATTGGGGTAGATTATTTAACAGATTTTATATACCACCTTTCTTACATTCAAGGCGGTTTACATACAATATTGTAACTTTTAGAACTTTACACTGAACAGGTAATCAAACTTGGAGTTAAGGGGAAGATGCTGTACAATTGGGAGTAACAATTGACGTAGAGGGGCAGGGTACACCGGAACAATGACTGAACATATGTCTTTGTGTGTAATGTGTAAGGTGTTGTGGAGAGGAATACTCTAGTGGTAGTAAGTATGTTAGTTGGCCGGGTGATTGTACGAACTACGACCCGGGAGGTATGATGATCTATGATCTGGGGGAGACCAATTACTAGTGTAAGGATTATTCATTGGTTGCTCATAGTGCTCCTGAAAAAAAAAAGGTTTTCAGGACCTTTCTGAAGTCTATTAGGTCTTTGATGGCTCTTAGGAAGTGCGTTCCAGATCACTGGTGCATAAATTGAAAATGCTCACTTACATGTTGCTTGCCTTGCTCTTGTTTTTATAGCGGGGGTAAGTAGATGATTCTGTTGTGGTGTTCTTTTTGCTCTCAGAGCTAGATCCTTGGTGATCAGTGGCTGAAGTGATTCTGGGTATATCTGTTGGGTGATTTTGAAGATAATGAATAATGATTTGTACTTAGCTGAGAGTCTATAGATAACCAGTGGAGCTGCCTCAGTGTTGGCATTGTGTGGAGTGGAAGAGTAGCCTAATGGTTAGAGCACTGGCTTGGGAATCAAGAGACCAGGGTTCGATTTCCACTAGCACTCCTTGCAGCCTTGTGCAAGTCACTCCATTACCTCAGAAAATTCCAAGTTTTCAACATCCCTGTTTAATGTACACTACCAAGTTTAAGTTATAATGTAAACCACTTTGATTGAAATGATAAAGTGGTATAAAAGAGCTTTCTAGATAAATAAATGTGATCATTCCTGCAATTATCAGAGCAGTAGTGTTCTGTATTAGTTGTAATGTGTACGTGGATTGTGTTGGGAGTCCTTGATGAATCATGTTACAATAGTCTCGTACTGGCATAATCATGGTCTGACACACTGTGCAAAAGTGGGTCTGGTCAAGTAGAGACTTGCGCTTTTGCACTATATTTAGTTTGAAGTACACCGCTTTTATAGATTGGGCAATATGGGTTTGAAATTATAGGTTCTGATCTAGGTGCACACTAAGGTATTTTACATGTTCTTTAACTTTTTTTCATTATGCAGGAATTTCAGGGACTCTGATGGGATAAAGGAAGTGTTCCTGGTCACAAAGAGCACTTCATTTTTTTTGTAGTTTATACTGAGGTTTTGCTGTTGTAGCCAATCTGCTATTGCTTTCAAACATGCCATTTGATTTGAGAAATCAGGTTGATCTACATTAAAAGGGGCAAAAACCATAATGCCATCTGCATAAATTCTGTATTCTGTCTTGTAGTGATTGATAATTTTGCATAGTAGCTGAATATACATATTAAAGAGGATGGCAGAGAGTACCGATCCTTGTGGGATGCCCTGTGGTTGATCTATTGTGTCTGAAAGGCCCTTGTTACATTTTACTTATATTTTCCTGTGGGATAAGTAAGAGGTGAATCATTGAAGGGTAGTGCCATGGAACCCTATTTCGTGTAGCCGTCTCAACATAATATTGTGATTAATTGAGTTGAAGGCTGCAGTGATATTGATAAATGAGTAGAAGGCCACTTTTAATATTATTTAGACCTAGCAGAATGTTGTCCAAGAGTGAGGTGAAAAGTGTTTCCACACTGTGTTGGGGCTTGAAGCCGTGTTGGTTTTGGTCTAGCGGAGAGTGGTGATCAATGTGATCCTGTAGTTGGTATTTAATCACTTTCTCAATCATCTTCATTAGGAATGGGAGACTTGAGATTGGACAATAGGAGTTCAGATCCTTGGGGTCGGTATTTATATTTTTTAATATTGGTTGAACTTTTGCGTATTTATTTATTTAAAGCTTTTTATATACCGTCTTTCTATGATTCAAGACGGTTTACATGGAACTAAGATAACAGTGTGAGTATATCTGTTGTACAGAGAACAATGAACAATAACTTCATAAACGTGAACAGGCAATTCAGTGGTTAACTTTTATATATTTACAGAGGGGTAGGTCAGGAAACTCAGTGGACAGGGGGGAGGCAAGTGGTAGGATGGAGGAGGGAGGGGGAAGGGGGGCGTTTGGAAGGGGTGTCAAGGCGGGGGGAGAGCTGGATGATGTAAGATACGTTGGTATGGTTGTAATTTAAAGGGGTATGGCAAAGTATTCTTGGAAAAGGAAGGTTTTGAGCCTTTTTCGGAATTTGGAGTGGTCGGAGCAACCTCGTAGATCAGAAGGGAGGGCATGTAGAGGGAGAACACTCAGTTGCAGGTGGATTGTTTGCTCTTTTTCTTCTGTGATGGTATGTTTAGGGTGTTTGCAATATTAGGTCTACGTGATCTGGTGCTGTCTGGTTTAGAGATAAGGGAGAGTAGACAGATGATGGATTTGTTGGGCATGACTTTGTGTATCAGTGTGATGGTTTTGAATTTTATTCTGGCTAGCATGGGGAGCCAGTGGAGGTCCTGAAGAACAGGGGTGATGTGTGCTCATCTGGGTGTGTTGGGCTTAGGCATGCTATTGTATTCTGGGCCATTTGGAGGGGGTAGATACTATGTTTTGGGAGACCATGATAAATTAACAATTTCAAACAACTCTCTTGGCTTGTTGAGGGATGTCATTATTAAGTTGATGTGATATTGCTGCTTGCATGCATTAATCTGTTGGTATAGTTAAATGTTGTGGTATAGTTTCCAAGATCTTCTTTCCTCTCTAGTCTATGCAAAATCCCCTTCGTGCTGTTGATTTCAGTGGAAAACCGTGGTGCAGAGTAGTTCCTATTGTTTGTTACTGCCCTGTAAGGAGCAACCGCAGCATTGTGGAGCGTACTGTTCCAGTTGCCAATTATATTGTCCAAATTGGACAGACTTTAATCCAGTTGTGTTAGCACTTGTTCAGGGAATGTCTGACTATTAAATTTCTTGAATCTTCTGTATTTCTTAGGTTGACACTCCTTAGTGAATGGGGTGGCGGATAGAATCAAATTAAAATTTATTAAGAAGTGATCTGACCAAGGGATCACTTGCCTTTTTGCTCAAGTAAGTCATTTGATATAAAGATAAGATCAAGGATGGCTCCCTTTGTATGTGTCTGTGTGGTTATCATTTGAGTGTATCACAGGTTTTCCATAGCTGTAGAGAAAGCGTTGGCATCCATGTATGGTAGTGATAGCATATTGAAGTCTCCCAGGAATATGAGGGGCCTTTGTGGTGAAGTGATGGTGCATACCTGTTCAAGAATAGTTGGTAGGTCTTCATTTTTGAAGCAGGGAACACGATATATCAGGCAAAGCGACATGTGCATGTTGGATATTGTTATTGTATTAAGGCTTTCTTTGTTAAGTGTGGAATGCGTAATGAACCCTAGGTGAATTTTTGCTTTTATAAGCACTCCTCCCCCTCTTCTATTGGCTCTTGAGCAGTTGTAAATTGAGTACAATTGTGATACACTTTAGTTCAGTATGACGTGGTCAGTGTCAGTGAGCCATGTTTCAGTAATGCACATTATGTTCAGATTGACTTCTATTAAGTAGTCACTAATTATGTGGAATTTATTTTGAATGGATTGGGCATTGATCAAAGCAATCTTTAACTGTGTGGGCAGTAGTTTCTGATTGTTTTGGTTGTGTTGGGGTGGTAAGAGGTCAATTCTTCTTAGTCTATCTGTTGCGTTTGATTTGTGTGGGGGAATGACTGCATAGTTTAGGTGTGCCTATAACTTTGTTTTATTGGGATCAGTTGTGTTGACGGGTGAAACTTGTGTTCTAGAACATGTGTAAAGAGGATCTGTAGCATAAATACTCTAAGACAGAGATAAAGGATGGAAACATTGTAACAGAAAGTGACCCTTCTATCTGCATTAGCCATGGTACTTGTACACACTTAAGCATACTTTCTATAGTACTCACTGTAGACTAGGGAATGCTGTCCCTTTGTATGGTGGATGAACCCTCAGGAACAGTTTCCTAGGTGAACTCCAGAGGACCATTCAAATTGAAGGTCCTATTTGTGTCTTTCTGATGGCTTCAATTGATGGGTTTGACGGGGGAGGAGCACTGTTCCTGCTCAACTCATTGCGATGGTGGTGGTCCCATGTTGGTAGTCCTGATGCTTGAGGCTGGTGTGTTGTGCTGAACACAGTGATATTTCCCTGCTTATTTAGTTGGTAGGGAGGCTGAGGTGGAAGTTAGCTGTGTTCTGTGAGCGGCTCCTGGATCTTTTGTATGGCAGGAGAGTGAGGTGGTAGCATGCAGCAGCTGATGGAGCGGGTTTGTTCTCCATGCTACTCGGCTTTCCTGGAGGGTCAGGTGTAGGAGATATTTGAGGTAAACTGTGTACAAAAGCTGTTATATGAGATGTGACAAAAAAGAAATGAGACTGTCCCATAAATGTTTTATTACAAAATCTACAGAGATATTACGCATTGTCCCCTTCAAAGTAATCCCCCCAGAGTTAATGCACTTCTGCATTTGCTTCTGCTACATATAGAAGCACTTGGTTTAAGTTCTCCTCCTTGAGGTCCCTCAGCTCCTCCATCACAGTGGCCTTGATCTCTTCTACAGAGGCGAAATGAGTTCCTTTGAGCACAGTCTTCAGCCTGGGGAAAAGCCTTAAGTCGCACGATGCGAGATCTGGGGATTAAGGAGGGTGGTCGAGAGCTGTGATCTGATGGTTGGCCAAGAACTGCCTCATACTGAGTGCGATGTGTGCAGGCACGTTGTCGTGGTGGAGCAGCCACGACTTGTCTCTCCACAGAGCCCACCTGCTGCACAGAACCTGGTCATGGAGGCCATTGAGGACCTGCTGGTAGAAGTGCTGGTTGACTGTCTGACCCTCAGGCACAAACTCATGATGGACCACTCCCTTCTGGTCGAAGAATGCGATCAACATGACCTTGATCCTTGATTTGGACATGTACGCCTTCTTGGATCTGGGTGACAGTCGAGTCTTCCACTGCAGGCTCTGTCTCTTGCTTTCAGGGTCATACTGGAAGACCCAAGTCTTGTCTCCTGTGATAACTCGGCCAATGGATCTTCTCCGATCTTCTCTAGCAAGTCTCGAAAAACATTCACCCGGTGCTCCTTCTGGTCATCCAATAAAAGCTTGGGCACCATCTTGGCACACACCTTCCACATCCCCAGCTCCTAAACCAAGATGTTCCGCACTGACTCCCTGTTCAGGCTCAGCTATCATCCGCACCATCAATCTGCGATCACTCCGCAGCAGCTGGTTCACTCTGTCAATGTTCTCAGCTGTCTTTGTCGTGGAAGGCCATCCTGACTTGGGGTCATCCTCCACCTCCTCGCAGCCAGTCTTGAAACATTTGTGCCACTCAAATACTCGCGGCCTTGACATTGCGTCTTCTCCATAAGCCTTTTGGAGAAGTTGGAGACACTCAGTTGGGCCCTTCTCAAACTTAACCAGAAATTTCAAGTTGATTCTTTGCTCCATATGTTTGCCACCTCCAGTTGCGTGACAAAGCGATGGAGCAGTGTGCTACAAAAAACCTGAAAAAGAAAAACAGAGTGAGAGAGATGAAAAATATTATAGCAGAATAGTGACGAGATGTTGCACAACACAGTGACATAAGCGGTTAGCCAATTGGCATTGAGTCATGGGCATGGCTGCCACGGTCTCATTTCTTTTTTGTCACACCTCGTAGTACATATGGCTTAACCAGTAAGATAATACTTGCAGCTTGCAGAGTGTGCCAATCCATCTGTAAACACATAAATGCAAAGAGGGTCATACGAAGTGATGTAAACTTAAATACGCAGATCAATCTTGCTTCCGCTGATGAGTTAGGGTTCGTGAAGGTATTTTATTTTATGGTGTATTATTTCCCGTCTGTATTTACTACTCAGGGCCATGCTCCAGGGCCATGCCTAAGGGCCCTCTTGCGAGGGCCACAGGCATGGGCGTGCCTGATGGCACTCCCAGTTTTAAATGTGGTGCTCTGTGTTTACAGATGGATCATGTTATATGTTTACAGATAAATTGGTAGTTAAAGAGAAGAGCGGCCCGGGGGAGAGAGGGAGTGCCTATGGGGGAGAGGATGGCCAGGCTGTTCAGGATGTTGTTGTTGTTAAGTGCCATTGAGTCGGTGTCGACTCATGGTGACCTTCTGGATAATTGTCCTAAATTGTGTTCGATCTTCAGTCAGGCAGCTCATTGTTGACAGACTGGCACCCGTAGCTGCTGTTAGTGTATCGATCTATCCCATTGCTGGCCTTCCTCTTTTGCATTGACCTTCTACCTTGCCAAGCATGATGTCTTTCTCTAATGATCTCTCTCTTTGCTTGATGTGTCCAAAGTATGAAAGTCGAAGTCTTGTCACCTGAGCTTCTAAAGAAAACTTAGGTTTGATCTCCTCTAGTACTGACTGGTTTGTTCTTCGGCAGTCCATGGTATACAAGTTCAGAGAGGTCAGCCAGGATTGGAAACGGATGCGGAATAGGAGGAGTCAGGTTAGTAGAAATGTAGAGTCAGATGGGAGAGGGATCTTTCACAGCCTGGCAGCATGCGGTTCTAGCAGGGTTCACCTGCCCTCTCCTTGTTTGAATGTTCTGAGTTGGTTACTGTTGTACTTTGCTCAGATTGTCAAAAGTAACAGTGACAGGGGCTTTGACCCAAGCCAGTCACAAAGAGTAGGGGAGGAAAGGGGGGGGGGGGGGCAAGGTCATTGGGAGGGTGCTGGTACTGATTGAATTCAGTGCTGGTGGATGGCCTGCAGATCTAAAGGAAAACCTGTCCCACAGATCCTGCAAGGAGAAAGAAGAAGGTGGTTCAGCAAGCTGGAAAGGCGACCGTGCTGCTTGCCAGTCATGTGGCTGGTTGCATTTGAGGCTGTGGAATGAGAATTAGGAAGGGAGGGTGTTAGCAAACTCTAAGAGGTTTCTACATTGCAGTTTGGCTTATGTTGTTATGTAGCCACAAATAAAACTGGGGCTTCTATTAATCCATCCAGCATTGGCACTGTGTATTGTTTTAAACTGGCAGGAGGATATGCCAGAGGAGAAAGAGAATCGGGAGTGAGAACTGATGGTTTGGAGGGAACGTGGGAGGGACTCTGGCTTGCTGTTATATAAATTAAAAACAGTTACTTGTCTCTTTGGAGATGATAAAAGAAGTGAAAACTGACATTGGTTTGAACTTTACCTTGGACTAGATCCACCAAAGATCAAAGGAAGTCAGACAAAAAAAGACATTTATGTTTCTTCATGTTATTTTTTCTTTTTTTAAATTCAAAGGCACTTGGATGTTAAAATTGTATCTATGACAAAAATCTACAATCTTTTATGTGATACTTGATTTGGCAAAAGATGGATGCCCTTGGGTGTCTGTAAGTGTAAATGAAGTTCGAGCAACAACTCAATGTACTTTCAGTAAAGTGATTCACAGAAGGGAAAAAAGTTAACGGGAGTCGACAGTGCTTAGGTTTCAGAACAGTGGGTATCTACACTAAAAGTCATAATATATGAAAGAAAATAGAGTCCTCTTTACATATGTAGCTTTGGCCTCTATCTGTTAGGGTGAAAATCACAAGTGTTTGTAGCTCTAATGGGGAAAGTTTTGCACCTTTCTGCATTTACAGATCACAGTAAGAGGGTCCTGGTGCACTGGGAAGGGAGGGCGGGGGGGGGGGGGCTAAGCTGGCATACTTAGTGAATAGGCAGGAAACATAAATCACCAGGACATTTGCCCAGATTTCCCTTCCAGCCATTCCCCCCCCACTATGTCCATCTGCCCAGCCCAGTATTTCCCTTCCAGCCATTCCCCCCCCCCACCATGTCCATCTGCCCAGTATTTCCCTTCCGGCCATTCCACTTCTCTCACCACTGCTTTTAGTGTGCCTGCAGCAATGGCAACAGGCCTCTCTTCTGATTTAAAAAAAAAAAAAAGAAAAAAAAGTGGGGGTCTTTTTGACTCCGTGCTAGGAAAGCTGATATGGTCCCGCCCCTCTTTCATGCAAAGCATGCATCAGAGAGGGGCGGGACTAGACCAGCCTTCTCAGCACAGGAGACCCTGTGGTTTTTTTTTTAAATTGAAGACTGCCACTGCAGACACAAGAAAAGTAGCAGTGATGGCGGTGGCATGGTGAGGGGGGGGTGGGGGGGAGGCTGCCAGTGAATCAGAGAGAGGCCCTAACTATGCCCATGGATGCCATGACAGCCTTATATATTTTGGAGCCCACTCCAGTGGAGGTTTGACAGGTGGATCCTATCCTTCTGGCTTCTTTCCCCTCCCTGTGTCATTGTGTAAGCTCATGATCTCTCAGTGGGAGACACTGGAACTGGGGCTGAGGCCCCCCCCCCCCCCCAGCTCCTAGCTTGGTTGTATCCTCTGCTCCAAGGGGACATGGAACAGCTCGTTGGGCTCCCTTAGGTGGATGCCTTGGTCATGGCAGTGACAAAGCGCACAACCATTTTAGTGGAAGAAGGTGCTGCATTAAAGCAGACCCTTGAAACATGATAAAAAGGTGGAAGCCCTGCTCAAGAATGCCTTCACGCGTCAGCCTGGGGTAATCAGGTAGCACTTTGTGCAGGAGTGCTGGCTAGAGCCCTCTTATACTGGATCCAGCAATTGCTGGACAGCCCAAAGGTGGAGAGATTGGAATCTGGCATGTCATTTGTGGCGGATGCCAGACTTGATCAGAATTTCCTCCAAGTCCATGATGGTGTCGTAATGACTTTGGCTCTAGAATTGGTTGGCTGATACTGCCTTCAAATTGTGGTTGAACAAGCTCCTCTTTAAAGATGGGTTGCTCTTTGGAGAGGACCTGGAGAAGGTGGTGAAAGACCTTGGAGAAGCTTGCTCACAGAGGCTCTTAGAAGACAAGCCTAGAGGTCCCAGGGATGCCTTGCATAGGGCTCAGCAGGGAGCATGTGGATGGCCTAGGGCCAATAAGAGTTTGGTCATGGCCTGTTAGTCCTATGGGTCCAAACCCAAGAAGGGTCAGCCCTTTCAAGAATCTTAGCATTCTAGTGACTCAGCGAGCACCTCATCAGGAGCCAGTAAACTCTCGCAATGAGGCTGGTGAGCCCCTTCCAAGGGGGGGGGGGGCAGCTCCAGCTGTTTCACTCAGAAGGGACCCATATTACATCAGACCACTGGGTCCTTAAGATCCTAGAAAAGGAGTATGCGCTGGAGTTTGCAGAGGATTTTTAGTTCATTCTTCCATGTTCCTGTCTGGGAGCAGCATCAGCAGTTCTTCCATTTCCAGTTCCCTGGGATGCCATTTCCAGCTTTATGCCTATGTTTTGGGCTGGCCATGATGTCTTGCACTTTCTCAAAGGTCATGGTGGTGGTGGCAATATTCCTGTGTAAACAGAGGATCCGGGTGCACCCATACCTAGACAAGCAGCTGATTTAGTCTGACTCCATGGAGGGGTCCAGCACATATATGGGAGGAGTAGCCTAGTGGTTGGGGCAAGGTACTTCAGGCCGGAAGGTAGGGGGTTCAAATCCCACTAGAGGACAGCAACCTTGGGCCGGAAGGACTGGGGTTTCTAGTCCCACAGATGCTCCTTGTGGTCTTCGGCAAGCCACTTAACCCTCCATTGCCCATGTCCCCTGTAAGTATTAGTGTATGTGTCTCATATCCCTGCGTGTTAAATGTATCCCCCAATTGTGTTGTGACCGCTTTGATTGAAGGATAAGGCGGTATACAAAACTGTCTAAATAAATAAAATAAATAAATATATAGCTCAGGTGATTCGCTGGCTGGGAAAGCTAGGTTTGGTGATTAAGTATTCCAACAGAAGACTTGTCCCCTCCCAGAACTTTGAGTATCTCGGGACTCACTTCAAAACTCACATGGGATGAGTGTTGCTCACCTGAAAAAGGTTGGATGAGCTGAGCAACATCTCAGAAAGTTTTGTTTTCAGGTAGTTCCCAAGGTCTGGGACTATCAGCTGCTCCTGGGGTCCATGGCATCAACCATAGAGCTGGTATCTTGGGCTAGGGCACACATTTACCACTTGCAAGGTCACCTTATTGGCTCACTGGTCTCCCTGCTCTCAGTTATTAAATTGGCACCTTCCTCTACCCTATAATATCAAGGAGCAATTGGTCTGGTGGCTACAGACTGGTGGATGGGATGCCTCTGTGGGTGCTGGAGTGGATGATAGTTACCACAGATATCAGTGTGTGGAGCTGGGAAATGCACTGTCTCATCAGTTTGTTCAGGAATAAAGTTCCCGACATGTATTCTCCTGGTAGATCAGCAAACTGGAGGGTAGAGCAATCAGGCCCTGGTAAGATTTTGATCTCTCTTGGAAGACCCAAGTTCTCAGTGTTCTTGGACAATGTCATAGCAGTAGCTTATGTCAAGCAGCAAGGTGGCACTCACAGCACCACAGTGACTGCCGAGGTGGTGGAACTCCATTGTTGATTGGAGGAAAATCTGATTGCTGTGTATATGGCCCAAATAGTAGGAGTTGATTCTTGCAGGCTGACTTCTTGAGGTGGAATGCAGTGGATCCCGGAGAATGGGAACAAAGCCCTCATGTGTTTTGACCTCACAGTGAGGAGTTGGGGGCCTGCCAATGTTTGACCTGATGGTCACCCAGGAGAATGCCAATATGGAGAACTTCTTCAGTTGCAGGGAGAATCTATGGGCAGCAGATATGGAAGACAGAGAGGTACATAGACGAGACCTACAGGGATATAGTCCTGAAGTCCCACCTCCAGTCTGGCAGCATCCCCGCTGCCTTGGAGGAGAGAGGTCACGTGACAGGAGAGCATCACCCTGGTGCAGCAGGAAGTGATCCTATAGCTAGGACCTGTCCTCCAGGTGATATAAAACCCTCTCGCACCGAGGAAGTTTCTCCAGGGCCCAGTGCTCATGAGGGAAGGGTTAGGACAGCCGTTATAGTTGGTGATTCAATCATTAGGCATGTAGATAGCTGGGTGGCTGGTGGACGTGAGGATCGCTTGGTGACATGCCTGCCTGGTGCGAAGGTAGCGGACCTCACGCACCACCTAGATAAGGTGGGGAGGCTGGGGAGGAGTCTGCTGTCTTGGTACATGTCAGTAGCAATGACATAGGAAAATGTGGTAGGGAGGTTCTGGAGGCTAAATTTAGGCTTTTAGGTAGTAAGTTGAAATCCAGAACTTCCAGGGTAGCTTTCTCTGAAATGCTTCCTGTTCCACGCGCAGGACCCAAAAGGCAGGCAGAGCTCTGGAGTCTCAATGCGTGGATGAGACAATGGTGCAAGGATGAAGGTTTTGGATTTGTTAGGAACTGGGGAACATTCTGGGAAAAGGAGGGGCTCTTCCGAAGGGATTGGCTTCACCTTAACCGGGATGGAACCAGGCTGCTGGCATTAACCTTTAAAAAGGAGATAGAGCAGCTTTTAAACTAGATAATAGGGGCAAGCCGACAGTCTCCCAGGAGTGCACGGTTCAGAACAATGTATCCTTGAAGGATGCTACCAAAAACAGAGAGGTTCCAAAAAAAGAGTAAAGTAGCCCAAATGCCCTTGAGTATGGAGCAGACAGAGCTTAAAGATTCCAAATTACCCATGTCTACCAATAACCAGATTAATATGAATAAATTACAGTCTCTAAAATGCTTGTATGCAAATGCTAGAAGTCTAAAAACTAAGATGGGAGAGTTAGAATATATAGCACTAAATGAGAGGTTAGATATGATTGGAATCTCAGAGACATGGTGGAAGGAGGACAACCAGTGGGACACTGTGATACCTGAGTACAAACTATATGGTAATGATAGAGCTGATCAAATTGGTGGAGGGTTTGCGCTCTATGTTAGAGAGGGCATTGAGTCAGAAAGGATTAAAGTTTTGCAGGAAACAAAATTTGCTGTAGAATCTCTATGGATTGAAATTCCATGTAAAAAGGGGAAGGCGATGGCAGTGGGGGTGTACTATGGACCGCTTGGCCAGAATGAACCAATGGATGATGAAATGCTCAAAGAAATCAAGGAAGCTAACAAAAGTTACAGCACAGTAATAATAATGGGTGATTTCAATTACCCTGGTATAGACTGGGTCAGTGTCACGGCAGGACATGCTAGGGAGATAAAGTTATGGTTATGGTTATTTATTTGATATACCGCCCTTCTTTAGAAATCAGAGCGGTTCACAATTTACAAAATATTAAAAGATGGCACAAGGCCAGAAAGTTTGAAAAGAAATTACAATATAAGATAGGAAAGCAACAGTAAGAGGGCAGGACAGAGAGAACACATAAATAGACATACTTTGGAGACCAGGATCAGACATGAGGGGAGGGGAGGTCAAAGGCTAGGGAGAAGAGGTGGGTTTTTAAATTCTTCTTAAAAGTAATGTGGTGGGGTTCTAGTCTGAGGGAGGTAGGTAGGGAATTCCACAGAGCAGGACCTATGAAGAAGAATGCAGAGGAGCGAGTGGATTGGAGATGGGCACATGAGGGAGAGAACAGGAGAATGCAATTAACATGAAATGAAATGGGGATATACCTGGGGGTGTGGAATGAAATGAGATCTGCCAAATACTGGGGAATGCTAGTATGGAGAACCTGGTGGACCAAAGTGAGGATTTTAAACCGAATGCAAAAAGTGATAGGCAGCCAATGGAGACGAGTGAGGAGAGGTATTACATAATCTCATCATGTGTTCTGTGTAATAAGGCAAGCGGCGGTATTTTGGATTCATTGTAGTCTATGTAAATGTAACTGGGGAAGGCCGGTAAGAACAGAGGTGGAGAAATCGACCCGCGACATAACTAATGATAGAAGGAGAGTGGTAAGAGCTGGTGGGGTGAGAAAGGGGCGGATTGCACGGGTGATGTTTTGGTGATGTGTGAAATGTAGGCTTGGAAAGAGAGATCAGCGTCGAAAAGAACATCTAGGTATCGAAAAGAAGTGACGAGAGGTATTGATGAACCAGAAAAGGAAGGGGCCACCAGTGGGGAAGGACTACCGTGAGTGAACCAGATGGCAACAGTCTTAGTTAGGTTAAGGTGCAGGCAGTTTGAGGTGAGCCAACTAGCGACAGTGGACAAACAAGAGTTTAGAGTAGAGAGGTCTGGATGAAGGGGGGAAGGTGTGGTGGAGAAGTAGTAGATCATCTGCATAAAAGAAAGCGGAGATGCCAAAGTTCCTAGATGAAATAAATGACTGCTTCTTGGAGCAGCTGGTTCATGATATGACCAGAGGGTAAGCCATATTGGACCTAGTCCTTAGTGGAACACCAGATCTGGTGCAAGAGATAAGGGTGTTGGGGTCACTTGGCAATAATGATCATCGCATGATCGCGTTTGATTTAATTAATGGAGGAGGGATGGTAAGGAAATCCACAGTACTACCTTTTAACTTTCGAAAGGGAGACTATGATAAAATGAGGAAAATAGTTAAGAAAAAACTAAAAGGAGCAGTTGCAAAGGTTAGACTTACATCAAGCTTGGGTGTTGTTGAAAAATACTATCTTGGAAGCCCAGACCAGCTGTATTCCACGTTTTAAGAAAAGTGGAAGGAAGTCCAAAAAACTATCAGCATGGTTTAAAGGTGAGGTCAGAGAGGCTATTGTTGCCAAAAAAGCATCTTTCAGGAAATGGAAAAAAGAGCCAAACGACGAAACCTGGAAACAGCATAAGCACTGGCAAGTCAAATGCAAGGCATTGATAAGGCAGGCAAAGGGAGAATTTGAGAAGTTTGTTGTGGAAATAAAAACGCGTAATAAAGACTTTTTCAAGTACATTCATAGCAAAAAACCTGTGAGTCAGTTGGTCCATTACATGATAGAGGGGTAAAAGGGGCAGTAAGAGGGGACAAGGCTATAGCGGAGAGACTGAATGAATTCTTTGCTTCGGTCTTTACTGAGGAAGATGTAGGGATGTTGCCTATGACTGAAGTGGTATTTAAAGGTGATACTGCAGAAGAATTGAAAGAAATATCGCCACACCGGGAAGATGTATTACAACTATTTGATAAACTGAAGAGTAGCAAATCACCTGGACTGGATGGTATACATCCAAGGGTGTTGAAAAACTGAAATATGAGATTGCAGACCTGCTATTAGTAATTTGTGAACTATCATTAAAATCATCTGTAATACCTGAAAATTGGAGGATCGCCAATGTAACACCAATTTTTAAAAAGGGTTCCAGGGGTGATCCGGAAACTATAGACTGGTGAGCCTGATGTCATTACCGGGAAAAATGGTAGAAACCATCATAAAGAACAAAATTACTCAGCATGTAGATAGTCGTGGCCTAATGGGAAACAGCCAACATGGCTTTAGACAAGGAAGATCTTGTCTTACTAATCTGTTATGTTTTTCTGAAGGTGTGAATAAACAGGTGGACAAAGGTGAGTCAGTTGATATAATGTATTTGGTTTTTCAGAAAGCCTTTGACAAAGTCCCTCATCAGAGACTTTTGGCAAAACTAAAGAGTCATGGGATAGGAGGCAGTGTACTATTGTGGATCAGGAACTGGTTAAAAGATAGAAAGCAGAGGGCAGGGCTAAATGACTAATTTTCCCAATGGAGAAAGGTGAATAGTGTGTACCCCAGGGATCTGTGCTGGGTCCGCAGCTTTTAGACATATTCATAAATGACCTGGAAAAGGGAATAACAAGTGAGGTTATCAAATTTGCAGATGACACAAAACTATTTAAAGTTGTTAAAACCCGTGAGGATTGTGGAAAACTGCAGGAGGATCTGGATAAATTGGAAGACTGGGCATCCAAATTGCAGATGAAATTTAATGTGGACAAGTGCAAAGTTATGCACCTAGGAAAGAACAACCCACACTATGGTTCCACAATGCAAGGTTCCACATTGGGAACCACCACCCAGGAAAAAGATTTAGGAGTCATCGTGGATAACATTTTAAAACCCTCCGCCCAGTGTGCAGCGGCGGCCAAGAAAGCAAATAGAATGCTAGGTATTGTGACGTAGAAGCCCACACAGAACCTATGCAAATAGATAGAAAGGAGGAATTTACCTTTGAAACTGTTAGTCAGCCAGCATATACAACTCATGAGAAACAGGGAAAGAGAGGAGAAGAGCTGACACACCCAAGCTCTGATGTAGCAGCAAGCTCAGAGCTTGATTACACTCACCTGGGCAAGAAAGCCGAGCCAGCCTGCAGGGAACAGAGAGATAAAAGCCGGAGGGTAGCTCCAGCAAAGGAGGGCTGTGATTCCCCAGAGAGAAGGGAGTGCTGTGATTCCCCAGAGAGAAGCAGTGGGCATGTCAGACTAGCAGGAAGCAGCAGAGGAGAAGCCTCAGAGAAACATGGCTGGAAAAGCACACAGACTACAGGCAGCTGGAGGTCCTGTGAGGAACCCGGTTGCAGCTCAGAGAGAGAAGCAGGGGCAGCAGAAGGAAGGAAGGCACACCCTGTGGCTAGGAATCTACCTGGACCAAGAGAGCAGGGAGTCTCCCAGACCTCACTGCCAGAGGAGAGGCTTCAGCATTCATACAGGTGGGAGCCTAGCACTATAATAAGGAAAGCCAGAAGTTCTGTTCAGAACAGAGGGCCAGGGCACTGCTCAACACAAGAAGTGTCAGCAGAAAGTTATAAAGGAGTTCCTGATAACTGGAGGGAACAAAAGGAGAACCGGGGAAGAAACACTACAGCTACAGGTACTTTTAAACCTCACTGTATGGAACTGTGTTCTTATGAGATACCCGAGTTCTCAGCGAGGGGTTTTTCCAGAGACAGCAGTAAAGGTCTGAAGCCAAACCCCACACACACTGAATGTGAAGATATGCAATGGGAGTGTAGCACTGGTGAACCCGAATATGCTCCTATGGATTGTACGCTATGCCTTGCAGACAACATTGAGTCTTTATGCTAAGTTTTGTATATAGCAAAGAAAAAGAAGATATTTTTCTTTCAGAAGAAGTTGTTTGTTTTCCATGTTTTGTTTTGCACTTAAAAATCCTTTGGGAAGGGGAATAAATTCCTTGTTATGTTTTGCCTTGAACACTCGACTTACGACTATTATTTGCTAACAGAAGATATCAGGGTAACCCCAACCTTCACACCCTAGGAGAAGGCCTGGCACCCGTTTACAGTATCATAAGGAAAGGAATGGAAAATAAAGGATATTATAATGCCTCTGTATCGTTCCGTGGTATGACCGCACCTTGAATATTGTGTGCAATTCTGGTCGCCGTATCTTAAAAAGGATATAGCATTATTAGAAAAAGTACAGAGAAGAGTCACCAAAATGGTAAAGGGGATGGAAGGCTACTCCTATGAAGAGAGGCTGCAAATGTTAGGGCTTTTCAACCTGGAAAAGAGACGGCTGAGGGGAGATATGATAGAGGTCTATAAATTAATGAATGGAGTGGAACGGGTAAATGTAGATCGATTGTTTACGCTATCAGAATATAGAAAGACTAGGGGACATGTAATGAAGCTACAGGGTAAACTATTTAAGACACGTAAGAGAAAATATTTTTTCACTCAAAGTGTAATCAAACTCTGCAATTTGTTACCGGAGGATGTAGTAAAGGCTGTTAGTGTAGCTGGGTTTAAAAAAGGTTTGGACAAGTTCCTGGAGGAAAGGTCCATAAACCATTATTAAAAAAGGACCCAGAATATCAATGCTTGACCCAGTACAAGCATTGTGGAACCTGTGTCTCTTGGGGATACTGCTAGGTACGTATGACCTAGATTGGCCACTGTTGGAAACAGGATACTGGGCTTGATGGACCTTGGTCTGACCCAGTATGGCATATCTTATGTTCTTATGTTCTCTGTATCGTTCCATGGTGCGACCGCACCTTGAATATTGTGTGCAGTTCTGGTCACTGTATTTTAAAAAGGATATAGCGTTATTAGAAAAGGTTCAGAGAAGAGCCACCAAAATGGTAAAGGGGATGGAAGGATACCCCTATGAAGAAAGGCTAAAATGATTAGGGCTCTTTAACCTGGAAAAGAGACGGCTGAGGGGAGATATGATAGAAGTCTATAAATTATTTAACGGAGTGGACCAGGTAAACGTAGATCGATTGTTTACGTTATCAGAATATAGGAAGACTAGGGACATGCAATGAAGCTACAGGGTAAACTATTTAAGACTAATAAGAGAAAATATTTTTTTACTCAATGTGTAATTAAACTCTGGAATTTGTTACCGGAGGATGTAGTAAAAGCTGTTAGTGTAGCTCGGTTTAAAAAAAGGTTTGGTCAAGTTCCTGGAGGAAAGGTCCATAAACCATTATTAAAAAGGGACCCAGGATATCACTGCTTGACCCAAAACAAGCATTGTGGAACCTGTGTCTTTTGGGGAAACTGCTAGTTACATATGACCTAGATTGGCCACTGTTAGAAACAGTCTACTGGGCTCGATGGACCTTGGTCTGACCCAGTATGGCATATCTTATGTTCTGCTTCAGGACTGACCTCAGGAGGGGTTCCTATGTCTTTCCTCTGTGACCTTTATTGAGTTGCCTATTGTGTGAAATTCAGTCTCATCTAGGCTTGGTGATTCTAGTGGGCTCAGAGTAGCTGTGCAGACTATGGTATGTGGATCTGTTAGGCCTGTTGGCAGGATCCCCTCTCTTGTTGCCACAGGAAGGAGGCTTCCTATTGCAAGGTCCTTTAGTGATGGAGGATCCTATTTCCCTCCCTCTTATGGCTTGTCTCTTAAGATGTGTAAACTGTCTGAGAAGGGATACTCTGGGTCAGTAGTGGACACCATTCTCAAGGCCCAGAGGACATCTACTTCCTTGGTTTGTGTGAGAGTTTGGAGGGTTTTCAAGAGGTGGTGTTCCTCTCAAGCCCTGGAGTCCAATAAGACTGACATAGTTGCCTTTTTGTCCTTTTTACTGTCCGGTCTTGACCAGGGATTAGTACTGAATTTGCTCAAGGTTTCAAATAACATCTTTAGCATGCCACTTTGGGTACATTCAAGGGATATCCTTGGTAACACAGCCTGATATCTCCCATTTCCTTAAAAGCGTGAAGCAGATACATCCGCCACTGCATCCAGTGGTCCCTCAGTGGAGTCTCTCTTATGTTGAAGGCACTGAAAGGGTCCCCTTTTTGCTCCCGTTCATGTAGCCTCTCTCAAAGATTTGACTCTTAAGGTAATTTTCTTGCTGACAATTGCATCTGCCAGGTAAGTGTCAGAACTGCAGGCCTTGTACTTGAGGGAACCTTTTTTGGTCATCTCAGTGGCTTCTGTCTCCTTGTGGACTCTGCCATCCTTCCTCCCAAAGTTGCTATCTCTCCTTTTCACCTTAACCCAACTGTTGTCCTTTCCTCCTTCTCTGAGGAGGACTTTAAGGCAAATTGCTCTCTATGACTGGTAGACATGAGGAGGGTGTCAGTCAAATACCTGGAGATGTCTAATCCCTTATGTCAGTAAGATCATCTCATTGTCCTCTTCAGTGGTCTAAGGAAAGGGCAGACAGTGATCAAGCCCTCTATTGCCCACTGGATTAAGAAGGCTGTTGGCTCAGCATGTCTTTTGACTGGAAAATGTGTGCTGGAAAGAGTTAGGGCTCACTGTACGAAAGTGCATGCCTCCTATTGAGCGAAGTCTCCCTTGGTGTCTCCAGAAGACATTTTTAAGGCACCTACCTGGTCATCTTTGAACATCTTTGTGAAGCACTACAGGTTGCATGTGTAAGTCAGTGCAGATGGCACCTTTGGCAGGGCAGTTCTGTCCAGAGCATCAAATTCCTCCTACCCTGGGTCCTAATTGCTTGGGTATGTTCCACTCATCTGAACTGTTCTAGCAGAATTTTAAGGAAGGAGAAATTTGCACATTTGATAATTTTCTTCCCTTGAATCCTGTTAGACCATGGAAGACGTATTCTACAGGTTTGGAAACCCTGCTGCCTTGAGTGCATTGTCATTCTAAGTGTCTGATGCAGTCATTTATGGTAAGAGAGCCAAATACTTGTTGCAACTGTTTTTTCCCTTTTATGATTGGTTATTAATGTTTGTAATTTTCTGTTTTTTTTTCTTGAGTTTTTCAGTCTTGCTTACTGCTTGAGAAATTTCATATTGGCTTTTCTCAGTGCTGTACTATTAGATATACTGTACCAAGTGATGACATCACTGAATGTTACACAACCTGGCTCCACCTGTTGGCAGGGGAGCATAATCCATTTGTCTGGATTGGTCTAGCAGGATTCAAGGAAAGAAAATGATCAAGTATGTAAATTTCTCTCTATATATGAGAAGACCAAGGAAATTGTGTCCACCAGGCTTCCTTCTTCCCCACCTCCCCCCAGCACCCCAAGGATTTTCTTTTCATTGTCTTTCTCTTATGCTTTTTTTAGTACTTGTTCAAGGTGGATTATATTTCAGGCACAATAGATATCTCCCTGTTCCTCGAGGGCTTACAACCTCTGAGGCAGCGGAGGCTTCATTTTCCATGTTAAAATATAATGACCAGTAGAAGAGGAGGAAACTGGGGGTGGGATTGGATGGACTTAAGACAAAACAATTATTGTTGTTGATTGATCATTATCAGTAATAATCACTGCTCACAAATTCTATTTCCTTATTGTCCTGCTAGCCCAGTCCAGACGAGTGCTCGCTTGCCAACTAGGTTTGCCAACTTTTTGAAACAGAAACCCCCGCCACCTGCTGCTGCCTGTGCTCTGCCCATGCTGCACCCATGCCTTGCCCATGCTCTGCCCTCTGCTTCACCTCCAACAGTGACTGCTATGGCAGCCATATAGGCTTTAGCATCTGCAGTTCATATCAGGAGGGGTTGGTGTACAAGAGATTGTACTCTTTAGCCCCCATTGAGCTACAGTCCCTCAGTCCCACAACACACATATGCTCCACCTATGGTGTTAAATCCAACCATATATTCTACATACATAGAACCCCCTGCCCACCCCTACCCCAAAAAAGGGTACGGAGCAGAGCTCCTCATAGAACTTACCATGCAAAAAGAAATTCTGGTTATAGTGTCATCTCACTAACAGCAACATAAACTCCACAAACGGTCACTCAGGACTGACAGAAAATTTACCTTGCCGGAGTTAATTTCCAAAACTCATAAGGACCCTACCTAAGAAAAGACAGTACTGTAAATATTGCAGTGAGCCCTAAAACATGACCTATTAGAAAAACGGAACAAACTAGAATAACTACACATTCTTACATATAAACTCCATGCTAACAGAAAATCCAGCCTCCATTGCACATACACAACACAAATAGACCCTCATCAAATAAAAACTTTAACACAAACTGAAATAGAAATATACGATAAAATTAACTGGAACCCCCAAGAAGCCAGACACTGCAGGCAGTGCAACCTCAGAGAAATAAGAGATGCATTTCCCCTATATTGTGCAAAATATAAAGACAGCAGATGTCGAGGCAGCATTAGGGGTGATGCAAACAGGACTATTGCCTTGGGCCCCCAAGCCAGAGAGGGCACCAAGCTTGCCTGAAGCTGAAGAAGACACAGCCTTCTAGTGGGTTTTGGGAGTTCCCTTCCAAATTTAGGCTCTTGGCCCCATCAATATCTAACACTGGTGCTGGCACATATATATTCCAAAAACTGATATTTTCCACTCATTAAATATAAAATAAAATTATTTTCACCGATAACAAGCAAGAAGTCAGTCCTCACATATGGGTGACGTCAGTGCCAATGAAGCCTCACAGAAGCATCTCCCCAGCTTTCAAAGAAAGCCTTTGGGAGATGCATCATGCATGTGTGGTCCACTTCCCACCCAAGTGTGCCAGCTTTTCTCAGTCTCCTTTTTCCACGGAGCCCATCGGATGTTGTCCAGTTTTCCCTAGGAAAAGTCTGATTTTTATTGTTGAGTTCTCCAGTATGCGTTCTGGTTCCTTCTCGCCCCCGAGCCAGCTCGCCTCGATATCGCTCCTCGGGTTCATCTATTAGTTTTTTCATTCTTTCATCGAGATGCTCCTCGACCGGTGTTCGTGCCCTTTTTCAGCCAAAGGCCTCGGACTCGGACCCCTGTCGGGAGGCGGGGGCCCGCCCTCTTTTGATGGCCTCCAGTGGGCTCAAAAAATGTGACTGGTGTGGCAAAATGATGTTACTCACCGACCCACACAACTGCTGCCTCTGATGTCTTGGCCCGGAGCACAACGACTCCGACTTTATGCTCTACAGAACTATGATCTCAAAGGCCTTGAAGGGCCGCCATCAGCAGCAGCAAAGTTTGTTTCAGAAGTCCAACTTTGCGCCAGAGTCTCCAGTGACACCACTCCCCAAGCCCCCTCCGATACTTCGGTGCCATGCGAAGCCAGAGCATCCTCAGAGTCCTGTGGCTGCAATTCTTCCAAAGAGAAATCCCTGGAGGTGGATCTCAAGAAGAAGAAATCCTCAAAGACACCGCCTCTGAGGATGGATCCAGAAAAAAATCCCACCCCAGGGCCCACAGTCCCAGGCATGAATCCGAAAAATTGGGGCAGGAGGTGATACTCCCCACCTTCTTTCCAAGGCCTCATGCCAGAAGAGTGGAGACCATCATCCTCCACAATCTGGATTGTAAGAGAGCCCTGTCCTTTTACCTGCAATGGACTCGGGGCCACCACAAAGCACCACAGCTTTTCATATCCTTCGACCCCCATCTTTCTGGGGCTCACAATGTCCACTTGGGTGGCAGACTGCATTACCCTTGCCTATGAGCATGCAGGGCTCTCACTGGACCAGAAGGTCATGGCGCACTGCGTCAGGGCCATAGCTACTTCTGTGGCAAATATGCATTCCGTCCCCATGACGGAAATCTGCCGGACCGCCATCTGGTCTTTGGTCTACACCTTTATAGCTCACTATTTCCTAGAGAGGGAGTACTCCATATTCTCTTCGGGGTGTAGGCAACTCCTGCCTTCTGACTCTTCTGTGTTCAGGCTATAAGAGTGCTGGTTCCCTGCTGGACACTTGGGTCTTGCTAGAGTCTTTCAATAGGGACTCAACTGCTGCTGATCATAGCTCACTTTTTGCAGATCGCAGTGGCATTTTTTGTTTTATAGGTTCTCGGTAGCCTGTAGCTGGGAGTCCCATATGTGAGGACTGACTACCTGCTTGTCATGGAGAAAGTGCAGTTACTCATCTGTAACAGGTGTTCTCCGGGGACAGCAGGAATCAGTCCTCACAACTCAGAAGGATTGGGGTTTCTAGTCCCACAGGTGCTCCTTGTGGCCTTGGACAAGCCACTTAACCCTCCATTGCCTTTGATGTCACTCGATCTTACCGAGGCGTACTTACACATTCCTATCAGGCCAGGCCATCAGAGGTTCCTAAGTTTCGCACTGCCGTGCGGGCATTTTCAATTTTAAGCATTGCCTTTCGGTCTAGCGACAGCTCCGCGTACCTTCACCAAGGTAATGGTGGTGGTAGCGGCGGCTCTGCGAAAAGAAGATATATTAGTACACCCTTATCTCGATGATTGACTGTTACAGGCAAAATCCAAGCTGGGGAATGTTCGAGTAACAAGCAGGGTGGTGCAGTTTCTTCAGAGTCTCGGTTGGGTAGTCAATGTATCCAAAAGTCATTTAAGTCCAGCTCAAGTTCTAGAGTACTTAGGAGTACGGTTCGACACCCATTTGGGGGCAGTTTTTCTGCCAGATCTGCAGGTTCAGACAGTTCAACATTGGGTGCGCAAGTTTTTAAGAACTCCAGCATCCTCAGCCTGGAATTATCTTCAAGTTCTAGGGACGATGGCAGCGACAATAGATGTAGTACCTTGTGCCAGAGTGCATATGTGACCTTTACAGAGGTCGTTACCCAGGCGTTGGTCACATCAGAACGATTCCATGTGCAAACAACTTCTTTGCCCATTGCTGGTCAGAAAGTCTCTTCAATGGTGGCTTTGCCCGAAGAATCTGATCACGGGTATGCCACTGGAGCAGCCACAATGGATTCTGTTATTAATGGATGCAAGTCTTTCAGGCTAGGGAGCTCATTGCGGAGACCTGTATGCACAAGGACGTTGGAACAAACAGGAGGCTAAATGGTCGATCAACCGGTTGGAGTTGCGGACAGTAATGCTAGCTCTTCGAGCATTCAAAAACTCGGTGCGAGGTTGAGCGGTGCGTGTTCTGTCGGCAATGCCGTGATAGTGGCTTATTTCAATCGTCAAGGCGGAATGGGAAGCGTGGCTCTAGAGGAGGAAACAGACGTTGTCGTCCTGGGTAGAGCTTCGGCTTCAGGCTCTGTAGGCAGCACACATTGCAGGAACGGACAATGTGACAGCAGATTTTCTAATCAGAGTTTGCGTGGATGCCGGAGAATGGGAGCTTCATCCGGAGGTTTTTGCTCAGATATGGATCCGGTTATGGATCTCATGGCAACTTTACGATCGGTCAAGGCGAGTTGGTTTTTCAGTCGAAGGCGAGAAAGAATGTTGGAAGGCATCGATGCTTTAATGCAACAATGGCCCAAGCAGGGTCTTCTCTGTCTTTCCCCCGTGGGCGCTCATAGGTTGAGTGGTTCAGCGTATCGAAGCTCATCAGGGCAGAGTGGTGTTAGTGGCACCGAATTGGCCGCGACGTCCATGGTATGCGGATCTGGTACATCTTCTCGATGGAGTACCTTGGCGATTACTGGCGACAGCGGATCTTCTGGTTCAAGGTCCTCTGCGGATGCCTCAGGTGGATTGGTTCTCGCTTACAGCTTGACCATTGAAAGGGCTGGGTTAAGTAAAAAAAAAGGTTATTCTGGAAAGGTGATTGCTACCTTATTGATGGCTAGGAAAAGATCCACTTCTCTAGCCTATGTTTGTGTCTGGCGTATTTTTGAAGATTTATGCGCTAAGCGTCAACTTTGATTATCCAAGGTCTCAGTACCTATGGTATTAAGTTTTTTGCAAGATGGTTTCGATAAGGGTTTGGCGGCCAGTTCATTAAGGATTCAGCTGGTGGCTATTTCTTCTTATTGAGGTAAGATTCAAGGAGTGTCCTTGGGATCACATGTCGATGTGATTTGTTTTTTTAAAGTAGTATCGCATTTATGACCTTCTCATAGGTTGGTTTCTCCTCCGTGGGATCTCAACTTGGTTCTAGGAGCTTTGACCAGGGAGCCTTTTGAGCCTTTGAATCTGGCTTCTGTCAAAGATTTAACTTTAAATACAATGTTTTTGGTGGCCATCTGTTCGGCTCGTCGAATTTCGGAGTTGCAGGCGTTGTTCTGTCGGGAACCGTTTCTATCTTTCTCTAGGGAAAAAGTTGTATTAAGACCGGTTCCGTCTTTTATGCCTAAGGTGAATCAGGTGGTTTCTTTGCCAGTGTTGGGTATTACGGGGGAGGAGGCTTCGGATCGTAGTTTGCGGCGGTTGGATGTAAAGAGGGTCCTTCATCGATACTTGAAGGTCTCTTTTTGCAAATCGGAACGTTCGTTTGTACTTTTTGGGGTCCACGTAAAGGTGAAGCAGTGGCTAAAGCTTCAATTGCCAGATGGATATGAGAGGCAATAGCGTCAGCATATATTTTGAAAGGTCATCAGGTATCTGTGGGGTTACGGGCTCATTCTACTAGGGCACAAGTGGCTTCTTGGGCGGAACATACTTTGGTTCCGCCAGTGGAAATTTGCAGAGTAACCACTTGGTCTTCTCTTCATACTTTCAGTAAACATTATCGCCTGGATGTTCAGGCGGCAAACAATGCCTGTTTCGGGTCTGCGGTTTTGCGATCTGGGTGGACAGGTCCCTCCCAATAATTCTCCCAGCAGCGAGGGACTGAACTGGAAGGACGATAAAGAAAGAGAAATTAGACTTACCTGCTAATTGTTGTTCCTTGAGGAACTCCAGTTCAGTCCCGATACCTGCCCGGGGGGTTTTGTTAGTTAACCTATGTTAAGTTTGCATTTTGGATAAGACATTCCAAAGTTTTTAATAGAAGTTGTATTCTTTTAATTATTTTTTCTCTATATTTTTTGTTAAAAGAGAAAGGAGTTTCCTCAGTTCAGAGGGAGTTATTTTAATTCAATGTAAAAAAAAATTAAAGTGTAATTTGTTGCATATTATTGCTATAGCTACTTATTTGTTGCTCCTTTGAGTCTGCTTTCTCAATAGAACATTGTGGGTTGATGGGAGAGACCAGTGGAATACCTCCAATGATGTCATGATTCTGAAGAATCCAGTCTCCAGGCTGCAAGAGGAGGTGCACAACCCAGCGGTGAGGGACTGAACTGGAGTTCCTCAAGGAACAACAATTAGCTTTTGTGCTTCTGCCTAATAAATAAATAAATTTTAATGCCCAGTCTTCCAATTTATCAAGATCCTCTTGCAATTTTCCACAATCCTCTTGGGCTTTAACAACTTGAAGGATGCTATGGTTGCATTGACCGAATGTGACCTTGGCTTCGCCATCAACTGTTGCTGAGTAGCCAATTTCGATTTAAGTTCTTTGAGCTTCAGTTTACGAATTTCACTTTTGGGTGGAAAATCAGCATCAAACTTATTGCTATGCAGAGTCTTATAATAACATTCCAGATTACCCTTTTTGGGCAAGGATACTGGAGGTTACAAATTAGACAACAACACTTGTCTTTCACCATGATGAAGAAGTAGTCCATTTCCCATTCATCATGAAAGTGGTAGGTTTTGCTCTTCTTTGGAACACTCATCTTCGTTATACTGGGGTAGTTGGATGTAAGAAGGCCAAATCTGCTAAGTTAGTATAAACACTGGCTGAATCTGGTCCAAAACTGTCACTGTCCCAAAGTATTAAAGATCAACAGGAAATGAAGACCTCTGGATGATGTGCAATACAAGGACTGGAGATGCCAAAACCACACATGCAGTTCTAAAAGTAAAAATAAGAATTCATCATACTGGCACCAATGATCAAATACCACCAATCATCAAAAAAACTCAAACACCTGTCCAGCAAACCAGATAAAATCAAATACCGCCAAACAAGTTCAAATACCACCACACACGATTTAATAAATTCTGCACACAGTGCAGAATCAACGCAAAGGCAAGGCGAAATAAAATTGCAGTGTAGAATCAACACAAAGGCTAGGCAAAATAAAATTGCAGAGGCAAGCAAAAGTCACAGTGATTTGAACCAATTCGAAGGCAAGGCATAGGCAAGTTAGAACAAAATTGGAAAAGCCTGCCAAAATCACCAAATTCTTGACACTTTGTTGTGTCTGTCTGAAAACGTTTAATGAAAGTGAACTATAAAGCGACCAATGACCAGCACACGACACAACTAATATGGTAAGTGCATTCAGGTAAAGCCCGGGCGAATGGATATCGCCCGGTATATGACACACTTCTAAGGGGTGTTGGAGCGGGGGCAGGAATGGGTGATTCTGAGAGGCAGGAGACCAGGTATGATGTCAGGCCTGTGGCGTCTTGTCACAGGGAGCGGGCGGCAGTCCCCTGGGGTACCCACAAACTATTGGCACGAAAACAACAAGCACCCCCAGTACACCTGCAGGCAAGATTCCCGCAGGCTTGGAAAAAAGACAGGCAAAGGATCAGCAGCGGCGGCAAGCCCTCGGCAGATGACCTTCCAGCACGAGCTCTCTCCTAGCGACAGGGTGAGCTGCTGGAGAGATGGAGCCAAGTGGGGCTGGCTCTGATCCCTCCCGATCGTGATCTATCTGTTGGACATGCCTGATTTATATAGTGCTATAAGGTGTATGCAGCGCTTTACAGACACATATAATAAGACAGTTCCTGCTCATCAGAGCTTACAATCCAATCAAATTGACAGTTATTGCACTCAGTCTCCTTCAAAATAGTCCTCTTCCGATAAAACACACTTCCTCCAGCATTCCTGCCACTGTTGGAAACAATTTTGAAATGCCTCTTTCATTATGCTGTGAAGATCCTGTGTCGAATTTTGCTTAATCGTCTCCAAGTGATTGAATCGTCTTCCTTTCAGTGGTAATTTCAGTTTTGGAAACAAGAAAAAGTCACAGGGTGTGAGGTCAATTGAGTACAGAGGCTGATGGACCTGCTTGATTTGATGTTTGGCCAAGAACTGCTGGACAAGATGTGATGCATGAACTGGGGCGTTATCGTGATGAAGTAACCATTCACCATTCCTGTGCAACACTGGCATCTTATGATGAACTTCATCTCTCAAATCAGTCAGAACTTGGATGCAGTACTTTCTTATTGATGGTTTGGCCTTTTGGAGCATATTCATGATGAACAATACCCTGGTGATCAAAGAAACTTCTGAGCATGACCTTGACATTGCTCCTCACCTGATGGGTTTTCTTGAGTCTTGGAGCGTCTAGAGTCTTCCATAAACTCCCTGGCTGCAGACAATTGAAGAAAACTCCATGATCTAAGCACAATACCACGGCTCTTTAGGTCTCTGGTCCATCAAGCAGTGAGAGACAGACAGAGAGTAATACAGAACACAATCACACACACACAAAGTGCTATTTTCTTTGAGCTCAGAGGGAAGACAATAAGCGGTCTATGAACAGGCATAATTCCAGGCTTATTGAATTCAAATTCTTCCTTCTAAAAAGCTCCTTTTTATTATTTTACAATCAATCTTCTTTTTGGTCAGGGGATAGGAGTTTTGGCACAAATTTTGCAGACACACATCTCATCCCCAAGTTGACAGCAAAAACAGACTGTACCAACCCGAAACTGATGTCCATGTCCTCAGCAAGCTCCCTGATGGTCAATCGACAATTTGAGCATATTGCGACATGCACTGCTTCGACTTTGTCTTAATTCGTGCTTGTGGATGGCCTTCCAGAACATTCATCACTGTCAACACTTGGAAAAGTTTGTACTAGTCAAACTCAAGCACGATTCATACATTCATTGCCATACACTTGCTGGAGCTTGTCTTAAGTCTCTTTGCATGAATCTCCAAGTTTCTGGAAGAATTTAATGCAAATTCAGCATTCAAGTTTTTCACGCATCACAAATCTGACAAACTGCTTTTGTACGATACAAACACTATGTGATTAAAAAATGTACAGGTGTGCTGCAGCCACACTACACTCTGCACATGCAAAGCACATAACTATGTCACTGCATGCTTAATAGCATTCTGGTGTGACATATTGTTTGTTATACAGCTACACAACAAGTCTCGATACTTTCTGATCACACCTTGTATCTGCCCTTGCCAGGACGTGGGGGTAATAGGGAAAGAGAGGGGAGAAGAGGATTCAGGATGAGTGGGTAATAGGGAGAGAGGGGATTCAGGATGTGGAGGTAATAGGGAGAGAGAGGGGAGAAGATGGACACAGGTTAAATAGGCTGAGAGAGAAATTTTATTTATTTATTTTATTTATTGTAAATTTTTATACTGCATTTTTCTGATAGATCAAAAGCGGTTTACATTGAACAACAATTTGAATATTACAGAACAAGTAAATATTCAATTACATAGAACTATGTCTTCTTAACTATATGCAGTTACATGGAACATTTTCTTCTTAACTATTTACAATAACATGTAGCATGATAGAGAGATGCTGGACATGGGAGCAATAGCGAGAGGATGATATGGTATAGACATGGGGGAGATGCTGGACAAAAGGGGTTATGGAGATGGGAGGAGATGCTGGACTCTGAGGGGATAAGAATGGAGAAGGAGAGATGCTGGACATGGAGTGATAAAAAAGGCAGAGGGGGACACAGAAGGATAGGGAGAGAGAGAGAGAGCACGGACATACTGGATGGAGGGAAAGAGTGAGAGAGAGACACTGGGTGGGGGGGAGATGTTAGACATGGAGGGAAGAGAGAGAGTGAGCAAAAGACTGTGAAATAATGGATCAGAGAAGAGGTGTGGAATGGGAGGACTGGGGCGAGGGTTGAAAAGTGGTAGGTAGATGAAATAAAAAAGAGGGGGATTGAGGACTGGATAGTAAGAAGGAGAAGTGAAATCTGAGTGGACAGAGAGAGAAATAGGGAAGAAAGCAGAAAGGAAAAGATCAATATCGAACATGGAACGAAGTGAAGAAAACAAAAGGGAAGACAAGAAATGGCAGATGGACTAGCGACAATAGTAACAGAGCTACGAGAATACAGAAGAAGGCAAAAACTTCAGATGGGACTCAGCATGATCAGAGATTAAAATGGTCAGACAACAAAGATAGAAAAAATAATTTTCTTTTCAATTTAGTGGTCAGACACTGCGCTATCTTTATATTTTGCACAGTATGAGGAAATGCATCTTTCTATTTTTTGGCAAGTCTGACTTTTTGGGGTTTCAATTTAATTTTGCTAACATATTTTTATTTTAGTCTGTGGTCACTTATTCTGTACTTGGTGAGGGCCTTTATTCTGAGTGTGTGACCGAGTTCAGGTGTTCAGATAACATGGAGTTTCTATGTAGGAATCTGATTTGTTCAGCTTTTCAAATAGGTGTATGGATGTTCTAGGGCCCACTGCAATATTTACAGTGTTGCCTTTTTTTGGGTAGTTTCTGCTGTCAGGAGTATGGATGGAAGATTTGGATGACGGAGCCTTCCATATTCCTGATAGGGGAGTTCAGGTGCACATCCCAGGCTGAGAGGTGGAGTCTGCACAATGCGAAGGACAGAGGAAACAACAGTTTATGGGACCCAAAGGGGACTATGAGAATCATCCAGCCCTTGTCGGCCTGTAGCTTGAAAAGTGTTTTGGGTATCAAGGGGATGGGTGGGAGGGAATGTGTAGAACATTCCCTGTCCCCAGTGTAGAAAGAAGGCATGCGGGGCCTGTCAGTGCAGCGATGGAAACCTGGAGCAGAAGGGTGGATGCTGTGTGTTTTGCGGAGTGGCAAAAAAATCTATGAGTAGGGTTCCCCATGTCTGGAATATCTGAGCAGCCATCTCCCGATGCAAGGTCCATTCGTATGGATGGAGGATACAGCTTAGCATGTCTGCTAGGATATTGAGTTCGCCCAGGAAGTACACTGCTGAGATGAATGCGTTAAGAAATGGAAAAGGACCACAGACGAGTCACTTCCTCGCAGAGGGGACGGGACCCCATTTCCTCCACTTGTTCACGTAGAACATGGCAACTTGGTCGTCTGTCCAGACTAGAACAGGTTGTTCTGAACATTGGGGTTGAAAAACCCGAACAGGATTTGGTCAGTGCCAGTGGTTCTAGCAGGTTTATCTACAGGGCAGATTCCTGTGGTGTCCACAGTCCCTGTGTGGCTATGTCGTTCAGATGTACTCCCCAATCCAGCTTGGAAGCATCCGGCATCAAGGTACATCGAGGTTTGGAGGGAAACACCACCATTGAAGGGACTTGATCATTTCAGGAGTGAAGTGGATTCTTTCTATGGCACCGTGGGATGACAGGATGGTCACCTCTTCTTTTAAGAAAGTGCTTTGGAGGGATTGTGTGGGATAATCCCCTGTGAAGCTGGGGAGGGGTAAGGTTTCAAAGTGAAACTGGTAACCCCTTTGGACAATAAGGAGTGTTCACTACTCTGATGTTATGAGGTGCCACCTGTGGGCATAGTGACAGTCTGCCTGCTATGTGGAGGGGCAGGGGGTCCTCCAGGGGCAGATTGACATTGCTCTCTAGGAAAGAGTCAAGAACTAGATGCCAGTTGTGCCTGTGCAGCTGGTTGAAGCTTGGGAGCCTTGGGCTTCTTGGGTTGGCAAGGGCCCTGCTTTCTCTGTTGAACTGCTGCTGAGGTTGATAGGTAGCAGAAGGAGGGTAAGAAGGATAGTATCTCTTCTTCTTCTTAGAAAGAATTCTTGGGAAGGTTTTTCCTTTTGGATGGGTCAGCTGTTTTCCTGGAAAGGCATTTTAGGGTGAGATCACCTGTTTCAATCTCACCTGCTTTTTCCCTCCAATCCTTGCCAAAAAGGTTTTCTCCAGTACATGGGATATTGGCCAGTTTATCTTGGATCCATTGCTCGTGGTCTGATGCCTACAACCAGGCCATCCTGAGAGCCCCAATGCAGACTGCTGAAGCAGCATAGATGGACTATGCTGGTCTTTATCTGCCGTCATTTACTATGTTACTATGTTACATCGGGAGCATCCTCGAGCCCTACCTGTGCTTTGGAGGACAGATCCTCCCGCCAGTGCTGTTTGGTTGGCCAGTCTGCATTGGAAGCACCTCTACAGGAGTCATGGTGCTTGTGCTGGGACTTCTCTCTGGCCTCTGTATTGATCTTGGAAACAGCCAGAGTCTTTGACTTACTCTTATGTTTGGACTCTGAATAAGTTTGAGAGCCATGAGAAGAAGTTGATGCCTCGATGAGGTGGAAGCCACTGAGAGCAAGTCCAAGACAAACAACGACCCATATTGTCTGGCTCAGTTCTTGAGGCCTCTTTTTGTCATTTGTTGGTGCAAAGGACAAAAATTGGGCTGGTGATCAGGACCCAAATGTGTTAGATACCAGTTCTGTTTATCAGTGACCGAGATAGTACCAGCACTCTTGGTACACTTTTTAAAACCACTGACTGGTTTTCCATGCCTTTAAAAATGTCTTTGAGATTGAAGGGAAGGCTATGGAGGCTTAGAGGCCTGGTCTAGCAGTGAAATCGCGATGAAAATGAAAAGTAAAGAAAAAGGAAAAATTAAAAAGAAAACAATGAAAGATTTATTGGGACCGGTATTCCATTCAACGGAACCGGCATCAATGGGAAGGCAGAAGCACAATGTTCCACAAAAAAAGAGAAGTTTTTCGGTGGTGACAGGATGAAGTGTCCTGCTGGCTTTGCAGAAAACGAAGAACTAAGGAGAGGGAGTTGGGAAGGCGGGAAGGCAGACACTCAGGCGCAGTGGAGTGCTCCCAAAGGCTTTCCTATTGAACGCTGGGGAGCATTCCCACGTGGGCTCTGTCGGTGACATTCACTCATATGTGAAGACTGTATTCATGCTTGTTTCTGGAGATCCCTAGCACTAGCCCTGCTCCCTATCACGTAGTGGGAGTCTCTGGCTTGTCCTGATTGCTGTTCATTGCCTCAGTCTCCCATGGCAGCCTGCCTGAGCTGAGGCTCCCTCAGCAGTGACTTTTTTTTTTTCCCAACGGACAGCATAACAGCTACAAAAGTGCCAGCACAAGCAGAGGGCTTAAAGCATGGCAATGTTAGTAATATCAGCTCTAGAAAGTAACAGAATCTGACTCAGTGAAATTGTTAGTCTCTCTGTCTGCTGCTGTTAATTCTGCTCTGCTTTGAGCACTTGCTGTTGCTAGTACAGAATATGAAGTTAGCAGGCTTGATTTTCTATATACTTGCCACTGGACTGCTAGGAGTCCAGGCAGGACCTATTCCACCTATGGACCTACACCTAAGAAGGGGCAGTCCTTTCAGAAATCGTAAGAATCCAATGACTCATCGGCAGCTCCTGATGGAGCCAGCAAGCCCCTACAATGAGATCCGGTGGGTCCCTTTGAGGTACAGCCAGTTGGGGGGCAGCTCCAGCTGTCATTAGCAATGTCGGCAATGTATAATGTGGACGCATGCATTAGAAATTGATATTTTCACACATCCCCAATTGATTTTTCAATATGTTAAAGTCACTGATGACCTATAAGACTGAAAGTGTTGTTTATGCTATAGTACTTCCCTGCCAGAAGATTTATATTGGAAAGACTATCCAGAAGATGAAGACTCATATGAGTGAACATTGCTCAATGATCCAGAGAAAAAAAAATCAGCCCCTTTGATCTTAAATGATATGACTCAGATATCCAATGTAACAGATTTAAAGTTTTTGGTTATTGAGTCTGCTTTTTCACGTTCATTTTCCCCTAAACAGCTGATTTGATGTGAGCAATAATTGATTTTTAAGTGGCAAACTTTGGCATCAGTGGTCCTAAACACTGAGATTGAATGGTGGAATTTTGTTTAACTTTTAGCTTTATTTGACGATGACTGTCAGCTGCTTTGAGTGCAGCTAGATAGCTATTAAGAGCACATACACCAGCATCTTTTTGCCTGAAAGCCAAATGTGTGGTCACACTTAAACAAGATTTTGGTGAGTTATTATATTTGATTTTGAATGTTTTTATGGCACAACATGAAACTGCAAGGTGATAAACTTTGGTGATGGATGCTTGGCATGCCCTCCCAATAGAAGTGGTTGGGGCAAAAACAGTGACAGAATTCAAAATGGCATGGGACAGACACAGTGGATCTCTTTATAGCAACAGGATAAAATCAAGATAAACATAACTATCTCTTATATCTCAGTAAATAGGGGTGACCTACATAGAGCGACAGGTACACCCCTAAACAAAGGCATGGGGAGGGGTGACCTGCACAGAGCGGCAGGTGCACCTACTCTTGCCACCTTGCTGGGCAGACTAGATGGATCATACTGGTCTTTATCTGCTGTCATATAATATGTTACTATAGTACACTGCGGATATACTCATAGAATGTTTTAATCTTTAGTGCTATCCCCTGAAGAAGCCCCCTAGGTGGGGTGAAACCACTGACGGGTTGGGCTATGTGATTAAACATCTAGGTGGGGTCACTATGTAGATTTAGTAGAGACATTTTCATAGCTTGGAAGATAAGCAGCTGGTTTAGTAAACCACATTAACTACTAACGTGGCAGATAATGTAGGCTATTTGAATGCGGTAGCAGGTAACATGGGGCACTTGCAAATAATACAGCAATTTTCTACATTATTTGCAGAAAGCACGTTATCTGCAGGAGTGGGCAGGATTAATGCAGAGAATGGGCGTGTCTGCAATGCGCGGTTACTGTGAGTCTCAACTGCATGCAGCAACAACTGGATTTGCAGATAGCTGCACTTGTTGTAATGCCACCTCAATGGGTTGCGTTAGCTACATCCACAATGTTGCCTGACCACGTTCTCTGCTGTGCATGCCTCCAACAGATAATGCATGTTTTTTGCAGCTATCATGGTTCTGTAGTTTTTTGCCACGTTAATTGCAAAAACCTAATGTGGTTCAGTAAAGCAGCCCCTAAGTGTACTTTATTTACATTTTTTTGTGAAAAAGCACTTTTGAGTACTACAAAACAATATTAAAAGACATTTGAATTATTTGACTGCTATTGAGCTGTGAAGAAGCCTAAGTTGGTGATAAGCTGTGGGTACTGTATCATGAAGATGACGAGCCCTCTTTTTCAAGAATATTTTTATGAGCATAGCCCCTTTGTCTTATTGGGTACTGTATTCCTCAGCATTCTTTTTGGAGATTTATATTATTTGTGGTGTGGCAGAATATATTGGCCAATAATTATTTTTGTTACTATCAGGATAGTGCCATTGAATATTTCTTCTGATCACTGCGGCACTGTCTGGAAAATGCCGGCATGGACCGCGGGTGGTCCCAGGCATTACTGTTAGCCATCTCTTCATCAGGCTGAAGAGCCCTAACCTCTTTAGCCTTTCCTCATAGGAGAGTCATTAAATCCCCTTTATCATTTTGATCACCCTTCTCTGAACCTTTTCTAATGTCACAAAATCCTTTTTGACATGAAGAGACTAGAATTGCATACAATACTCAAGACATAGGGGTATGTTTACTAAACTGTGTTAGTGCGATTCGCGTTAGGAGCCGCGGTAGAGACAGAAACCCCAAATAAGGACATGGGCAGTACATCGTTGCCAAGAACGCGTGTTACAAGGCGCCATAAATGAACGAGCGCTACAGGGCACGTTACCGCGGGTTAATCTTAAGAAGGTACGAAGGCATACAAGCACAGTAACAGAGCTGTAGCACAATGGTTACAACACTGACTGATGGTACAGGGGTCATAGGTTCGATTCCCCAGTGGGCCTAATGTATAAGGCTGGCTGAGGCAGCACCCTTTACATTTAAGTAGTGATTGTTGAGGCATGTGACGTGTATTTTAATTAGTGCTGCCAGCAAACACACCCTCACGGTGGCATAACCTAAGGTGCCGCATAAGGCACCCCATAACGCACTCCATAGGGCACATTATAAAGTGTACTGTCCGCCAAGGCACCCTATAATGTCCCCTATAGGACACCTTATAAGGCTGTGAACAAAGCCCTGGCTGGCTGCAGAAGAGCTGCACGGCACCACACAAACTGTCTGTGGTTACCAGGATAGGGGTAACCCACCCGTACCCATGATGCACTGCACATGCAAATCAGCAGACGAGAGATGGGCACAAGATTGGGTATGCACCCCCACAGCACCTCGGCCTTGTAGGGGGAATAGACCGTGTGTGGCACTGCCACAGAGTAGCCACAGACAGTCACATTGTGCGGGTACTGTGCGGTTGAGGTGGGGTGCCCAGCACCAGGTCCACAGCACCTTTCATGGCTGAAATACGCCATGCTGCAGGTCCCCATCAGTGTGTGATAGGTAGTTCAGTTAGACACACCTAGGATACATCTGTGTCCTGCTGTATGTCTCGGTTATGTCTAGTCCCTATGGGCGATGCTGCACCCAGAATAGTGCATATCCTGTGTTGGTGCCATCGTTACCTGCTGTAGGTGAAGGGGGGGGGGTGTATGGACCCATAGGCAGATTATGTACCACCACATAACCCACCCTCTGGGGCTCAGGGTGGGAAACAGGATCACCCACCAATAGATCCACAGTCTACCTCCCTGCAATGGCAGCAGTAGAGGGGACTAGCAACCCCAGTCCTGCTGGGGAACAGACAGAGCGGTACACATCCATAACGCAATAGCAGACAGACGGCAGGCCTGGAAATGCTCAGCTGCCCCCCACCATTTATCTGACATTCTCCAGCAGCAAGCCTCCAGCCGCTGCACCCTGCAAGGTGTTCCAGCAAGACACATACTAGCTGCAGACAGTCTGCCAGCTAGTCCATAGTGCATGGTCCTGGAGGAGATGCATGTACCCAGAACGGGGATGTCAGCATACACACCAAGCAGATAAGTCAGTGATTGGGCCCCAAAAGGAAACTCCTAAATAACACATGAAAGAAATGCTATATAGCACTATGGGGGAACCTAGCCATGCCATGGTCACTGCTCAGTCAGGGTGAGAGTGACCTCCCAGCAGGACATGCTATGGCCACCCTGTCCGTGCAGGTGGTGGCCAGGCACTACAAAGTCAGAGTCATTGCCCTATGCCATGTGCAGATGCATCCAGCCCAGGCCACCCTATCCAGGTTATTCCCATGGTACCTTGCTCCTCATTATGCACATTGGCAGGCCAATACTGGCAACAGTGCTAGCAGTGTGGGCTGTGGAGGGTGTTGGCAGCCACCACACACTGGATAGACAGACACACACTCCCCACACCTATGCCAGCATTGTGCAACTATAGAGGTGTTGGGCAGCCCAGGCCACCACACCAGTCCTGGGCACAGTGCAGGCATGGCTATGGTACGCAATACTGTAGAAGTCACTCCCCAGGTTGGTAAACACTGTCAGACACAAGACCTGTAGCACACTCCACAGACATCAGAAAGGTTGCTATGATGCAGCTCACTCAGAAAAGTGTACTTAACCTAGGAATTGCTATCTGCCAGTACTCATAGCAACCTTTTGATAGATGTGTACCATATTCCCCAGTTTAGGGTGGCATTACTAAGGTATGCAAGTGCTAGTATTGGGAGATGCACGCAGAGCCCAAAGTCCTGCCTCTCCAGGAGGCTTTGGCTAATGGGGCCTGTGGGTGCGGGTGTGTCTGCCCCTGTTAGCTACTCCAGTCCTGCGGTGCCAAACACTGTTCGGGTTTTCATGCTGTCCCTCATGAATATGCATGAGATACATCTGCATACCATGGGGGTGGCACATAGAAATGCAGCACAGGCATCTTTATCAGAGGCAGCATGGAACCGGAATGGTGTTTGGCCCTCCAGGACTGCATTTGGGAGGCTCTGCTCTAGGTAATGTGCATATTAATGGTGTCTGTGCTCTGTAGGGTAAAGTGTAGGTGTCTTGGGCATGTTTACGTCATCTGCAATAAAGGTGCTGTCTGTATTAGCACGTTGTAGTAGTGGGTAAAATATGGGGACTGGGTTGGCGGGAACCACAGCTGGGACTTGAACCTGTGACCCTCTGCTTCTGAATACACTGGTTTTGTGCACTGCACCACCTTGTTGTCACAGAGTCAGTACATTCCTTGGTGATACCATGACTGTTCGTCAGACAGGGCCCGTCTGTTGCAGTACACGGCACCCACCTACACAGGGCTAAGCCACGGTCTGCTCTGGGCAGCTGCCACTGCCCCCTCCACCACCAGTATCCCTCAGCCACCATGCTGACATGCCCTTCTGCTGGTGGTGCTGGTGGTGCGCAGTCTCAGGCCATCCAGTGTGCAGGTAGGCAGCTGCCTATGGTGCGGGTTCTGGGGTAGGGGTGCCTGCATAGGTGTCCACGCTTCCCCCCAGCACTGCCTGCCAATGTTCCGTGCCCTTGGGGGTAGCTGATGGGTACTATCCCCTGTGACACTGTGGGAAACACAGTCGTGCCCATGTTGGGCCTTCAGCAGTTGCTGTCTGGCTGCTCTGCTGCTTCAGCATTCGTATGGGCCACCTAGGCATCACCCTAGTCCGCACTGTGGCCCAGCTGCACCACAGCATGTGCCGCCTGCGGCCCTCTGTATCCCCTTCTCCGGCATCTGTCCAGTTGCCGTTCCGACATGCCCGCCCTGATGTTGCAGGACATGTGCTCGCCATAGGAACCCTGTCCGATGGTGGGGAAAACCCTGAGCAGCGCTATTTCACCTTGTATGGGGACGGATTATAGACCCTTCCACGATTTATATCTGTTCTATGGAGCTTACTCGGGGGGGGGGGAGGGGTTGATGTTTCTCATTGATACCACTATTGGCCAGCTTGGTTATGGTTTTTTTTCCAGTTTGTTGGGGTCATTTTCAGTGTTTATGTGCCCTTTTGTTCTGTGCACATGTATCACACTTATCACTTGTTTTAGGTTTCCCTGCCTGGGCTGTACATTGCTGACACTGAAATGGTTTCTCTCCCCTGTAATGTGCATTTAACGGCAGGTTTTCATTCGCGTTGGAATTGAGCTCTTCAGATCAGCGCGTTAGTGTGAAGGGAGCCTCTCCCCGCCCACTCTCCGCCCATTGACCCCCTTCTCTCCGCCCTCTCTCCACCTTCTGCGGTGTTTTACCGCGCCACGGGGCATTACGATCGTTAGCGCATCATAACGCGCGTTATGTAATGTTAACGATCGTAAGCGCAGCATAACGCGCGTTATGCTGCGCTTACGATCGTTAATGTTACATAACGCGTGTTATTCACGATTACCGCAGTTTAGTAAACATACCCTATAGTCTCACCCTTTCCTAATGATTCCTAGCATTTTGTTTGCTTTTTTGGCTACCACCACACACCGAACAGAAGATGTCAATGTATTGTCTATTATCATACCCAGATCCTTATCTCAGGTGATGATTCCTAATGTATAGCCTAGCACTGTGTATCCATAGTTTGGGTTATTCTTCCCTATGCAAATCACTTTGCACGTGTCCACATTAAATCTCATCTGTCATATGGATGCCCAGTCTCCCAGTCTTATAAGACCCTCCTGCAGTTTCTCACAATCCACTTACAATTTAACAGGTTTGAATAATTTGGTGTCATCTGAAAATTTAATTGCTTCGCTTGTTGTTTCCAATTCCATTTCATTTATAAGTATGCTAAAAAGCACAGGTCCCAGTGCAAAGCCATGGGGTACTCCATTATTCCCTGTTTTCTAACTCAACCAGTTTCCAATCCACAATAGGACATTGACAAAGTCCCACATGAAAGACTCCTGAGAAAATTAAAAAGTCATGGCAATGGAGGCAAACGCTTTCTAAAAGTTTAGAAACACGGGGGGGGGGGGGGGGGGGGGGGGGGGGATATTCAGCGGCGGCAACTAGCGTTGATAAAGCATCTAGCCATCGCTACTGAACTCTAAATCCAGATATTCAATGCTGGGGCCATATCCAGCAACCGGCATTGAATATCCGGGTCAGCCAGATAATGCCAAAGTTAACCGGCAAGCAATGATATTTAGCCACTCTCCAGTTAGATTCAGTGATGAAAGTTAGGCGAGTCTTTCAAGTGCCTAACTTTCGCAGCTTAGGGATAAGCGGCTAGTGGCTGGTTATTGTCAGTGGCTAGTTACCCCTCTGATCTACCCTCGGAATGCCCTGATGCTCGCCAGCTAGCGTCGGGGCATTGAGTGGAAGCACCGAAGATTTTCTTTGGCATTAACCGTGTCAGTGCTGCTGAATATCTCACTGAACACCATTTAGGTGGTTTGCAGGTACGCAAACCACCTAAATGGCTTTCAAAATGCCCCCTACTATGTGGTGGGGATGAACTAGAGGCCCCTGAATATTTTGGAAGTTAATAAGGGGTTTGGACAATCAAAAAGGCTTGAAACCTCTGGCCTAGATTGCAGGGATGGACTGGGGGTGAAATATGGTGGAAAGAACAAGATTATTGGTAATAAAATACAAGAACATACTGTATATAGATACTTCGAGAATTACGAAACTATTTTTTGCTAAAATTTAAGATACGTAAATATAACTATAGCAGCCTACATCAAATCAAATCTATCTGGGTTTATAATTTATGAGCTAAAATGAAAATTACATCAATAATGCAGGAAAAAGTGCTGCTTAACAAGATATTTACAAAAACTTCATGCATAATTTAATTATTTATATGTTTTCAAAACATTCATTTTGCATTTAAAATTGAATAGAAAGATGATAAAAATGTTTACTGTCTCCGAGGTTAGCAACTCATAATCAAAACATCACAAATCAAGATGTGACAAAGTGCATTATTTAAGGAGCGACCGGGCTTGCACTACTTCCTGAGCTCTGGTTACAGGCGATTTCTAAAGATATATACTTGGCAGTACATTCAAACTTGTCATGCGCCATCCTTTCCCAAGCAGAAGTTAGGGTTTGTTTTGAAATATTTTGAGAAAAGATTATAGAGAATAAATTGAAGAAAGATTTGGAAACCAAGCCAATGAACAAATTTCAAGTCCCAAGCTATAATTCAAAACCCCAGAGAATGAAGAATATTTCCAACTGACTAGACACAGTTAGTGACAGCATTTTTAAGGCCGTAACTTGCTCTACATATCATGTCTTATTTTTTTTAAGGTGAGAGAAAGTTTGATGCTTGAGACATACTAAGAACCTAACAGACACAATGGGGCCTATGCAGTATAGGTCATACTAAAAATGTTTTATTGTGCAGCTCAGTAAAATGTTTACATACACATTAAAAAGGGAATTATTCCCACTAGCACTCCTTGTGGCCTTGGTCAAGTCACTTAACTCTCCATTGCCTCGGAAGAAAGACCTGGCAATCTAACTTTCGGACACACTACCAAGAAAACCCAGGAGCTGCTGGGTCGCCAGGGCTCGAAGGCACACATTGCATTGCATTATGCTACACAAAAATTCCTTCAATAACATGACCTCATGTTCATTAACAGAGGCAGGCATAATGTTCTCTCTGGTTTACTCCTCTCTTGATCTCACTCCACCCCCACAGCAGAAATAACATAACAAAAGTCCCCATCTTTCACTTCTAAACGAACTACACACCACCCACGATCGTGGCTCTTTCACTCTCGCTGTCTCTCTTGATCTCTCTGCTGCATTCGACCTTGTTGACCACCGTACCCTCCTCTCACACCTTCAAGATGCTGGTGCAGCCGGCACTGTTCTCCACCGGTTTCACTCTTTCCTCTCTGGTCGGTCTTTCTCAGTCTCCACTGGTTCTCTTTCTTCCCCCTCCACTCCCCTTCCCTATGATGTCCCCCAGGGTTCTGTCCTCGCTCCCCTTCTCTTTAACATCTTCTTGGCTCCTCTCACTCTCTTGGTTCAACAACACGGTGTCTCCGCTCACTATTATGCCGATGATATCTTTCTTCTCTACCACACCGACTCAGTTTCCCCCGATATCACCCCCCTTAACAACTGTCTCTCCTCAGTGGCATCTTGGCTTTCTTCTAATTTCTTACATATCAATCTCTCTAAAACTTCAGCCATTTGGTTCACAGCCGGTAGCCCTGTCCCTTCCCTCACTCCCTTGCTCTCTTCCACTCCTATTCCTATTGTTACCTCTCTGCGCTACCTTGGTGTGACCCTCGACTCCTCCCTATCCTTCAAATACCCACATCTCATCTGTAGTTCAGCGCTGTTTTCTCACCCTAAGACAACTCCGATCTGTTCGTCCCTTCCTTTCTTTCTCCGCTATGACTACCCTCCTCATCTCCCTTGTTGTCTCATGCCTAGATTACTGCAACGTTTCCCTAGCCGGTCTCCCCCAATCAGGGGCGGCCCAAGGGGGGTGCGGGGCCATGTGCGGAGACTCGGTGCAGGGCCTCATTTGCATAAGTGGCCTTATTTGCATAAATATTTGCATAATGTTACCATACACTAACTTTTAGTAAACATGTCTCTTAATGAGTGTATGGATAAAGAAAGACTAAAAGATTTCTACATTACTATAATCCAGTGCCAACCGCCAGGCACATTAGGAACTACTACAAACGCTGCCCATTTAGAACCCATAGCAAACCCGCCGTATCCTGACAGCATTACCAGGACTCACAAAGCACCATACCCTACCTATCAAAAGGCAACACTGCAAATATTAAACCAATACATTTCAGAGAATACTGGGGAAAGAGAACAAGTGGCAATGTCAAATATGAATTACATAAATAGAATACCTCAGCTCAATTACACATGCAGAACATAGACCATCACCAAACAAGGAATCACAGTTTAGAAACAGGAAGATAATAATTAAACTGGGAACCCCAAAAGCCAAACTTGGAATGTACAACAACACTGTAGAAATAAAACTATAAATTAATTTCCTCTTGTACCAAACAAAGCGCAGATGTTAATGATGCACATTTCCCAGAGCTTTCATATTCCAGTTAATAAATTCAAAATAAAGAGGTATCTTTCTACCTTTTGTGCATTTTTTTCAGTTGCAATTGCTCCAGCCACTTTCTTCTGGTTTCTTCACGTTTTCTGCTAACTGTCCATCGTCTGCTGTCCATTTGTTCTTTCTTCTCTCTTCTAGTTTTTTTTTCCATTCTCTCTCTCTACATCTGCTTTGACATACTAATCTTTCTCCATTTGCTCTTTCCTCATTCCTATTTCATCCTCACAAATTTTACCCCTTCATCCTCAATCCCCACTTACTCTCCCAATACCCGGCCAATTGTAGATTTTTCATCCCTCCCACACAAAATATTTTTCCCTTCTCCATTTTCCTCTCCCAGCCCCATCCCATTCTAATCCTCCCCCAACATCAGCTCCCTTCTAGTTCCAGTCTCACCCAGCATCCATTCCCTTCTAGTCCCTGCATCAGCCCATTTCCAGTCCTAGCCCCCCATCAACCCATTTCCAGTCCTAGCTCCCCCATCCATTTTCAGTCTGAGTCCCTTCATCAGCTCATTTCCAATCCTAGCCCCCATCAGCCCATTTCTAGTCATTTCCTAGCCCCACCACCAGCCCATGTCAAATCCTAGCTCCCCTCCACTCAGCCCAATTCCAGTCCAAGCCCCCCATGAGCCTACTTCCAGTTCTAGCCCCTCCATGAGTCCATTTAAATTCAAGCCCCCACCACAGCCCATTTCCAATCTTAGCTCCCCCCAACAGCCCATTTCCAGTCCTATCCTAGCTGCTCCATCAGCCCATTTTCAGTCCTAGCTCCCTTCCCTCACAGCCCATTTCCATTCCAAGCTCCCTCCCCATCATCTATTTGCAGTTCAAGCCTCCCCTTCCACTCAGCCCATTTCCAGTCATAGCAACCCCCCAACCCATTACCAGTCCTAGTCCCCCATCCACCCACTTCCAGTCCTAACCCCCATCACCCCATTTTCAGTTTAAGCCCCCCCTATAACCCATTACCAGTCGTAACCCCCATCAGCCCACTTCCAGTCTTAACCCCATCAGCCCATTTCCAGTCAGCCCCCCATAGCTCATTGCCAGTCCTAACCCCCCCATCAGCCCACAGCCCATTACCAGTCCTAACCACATCAGCCCACCTCAAGTCCTAACCCCTCCCAATCAGCCCATTTCCTGTCCTAGCCCCCCCATAGCCCATTATCAGTCCGAACCCCCCATAGCCCATTAGAAGTCCTAACCCCCCCCATCACCTCATTTCCAGACAGCCCCCATCAGCCCACAGCCCATTACCAGTCTTAACCCCCCATAGCCCATTACCAGTCCTAACCCCCCCAACAGCCCACAGCCCATTACCAGTCCTAACCCCTCCCCATTAGCCCATTTCCTGTCCTAGCCCCCCCCATAGCCCATTACCAGTCCTAACCCCCCATCACCCCATTTCCAGACAGCCCCCATCAGCCCACAACCCATTACCAGTCTTAACACCCCCCTATAGCCCATTACCAGTCCTAACCCCTCCCCATCAGCCCATTTCGTGTCCTAGCCCCCCCCATAGCCCATTACCAGTCCTAACCCCCCCATAGCCCATTACCAGTCCTAACCCCCCATCGCCCCATTTCCAGACAGCCCCCATCCGCCCACACCCCATTGCCAGTCTTAACCTCCCCCCAGCCCATTACCAGTCCTAACCCCCCCCCCCCCCATCGGCTTATGGCAAAATTAAAAAAAAAAAAAAGCTGGCTCTGGCTGCTGCTGCTGCCGCCGCGGCAGCAGCAGAATGCAGTGTCCCGCGGGGCCTCCTCTGCTCGCTGAGCCCCTTTGCAAGGGCTTTCAGATTCGCGAAGGAGAGTGTCTCCCTCGCGTCTCTGTTAAGCCCACAGGGGCTAATGGGAAATTTCCCATCTGCCCCTTTAGACACGAGGGGCTGATGGGAAATTTCCCATTAGCCCCTGTGGGCTTAACAGAGACGCGAGGGAGACACTCTCCCTTCGCGAATCTGAAAGCCCTTGCAGAGGGGCTCAGCGAGCAGAGGAGGCCCCGCGAGACACTCCATTCTGCTGCTGCGGCAGCGGCAGTGGCCAGAGCCAGCTTTTTTTTTAATGTAATTTTTTAAAAAAGCAGAATGTTCTTTGCGCGAGGCCCCCTGAAACGCGGGGCCCTGTGCAAAAAACATTCTTGCTCAATGGACGGGCCGGCCCTGCCCCCAATCTCAACTTCAACGTCTGCAACGAGTTCACAACACTGCTGCCCGTATCCTCACCTGCTCTTCCCGCTTCGATCATATCACCCCCCTTCTCATTCGTCTGCACTGGCTTCCGATCTCCTTTCGCATTCAGTACAAATTCCTCATCTTTGTTCACAGGTCTATTCACACTGGCACTCCCCTTTACCTTGCTGATCTGATCCACCTCCATACCCACCATGGTTCCCTCCGTATTATCCACATGAACCGCCTAACCCTACCTTCGCCTTCCCAAGCCCACCTAGAATCCACCTGCTCCTCTGCCTTCTACTTCCTTGACGCCCGCCTCTGGAACTCATCCCCCCCCCACCCCCACCCAGACCTCCACCTAGAGCCCTCATTTAAAACCTTTAAAGCAAACCTAAAAACCCACCTCTTCTGCCTAGCCTTCAGCCTCTCTCCTCCTCCATGTCCTCTTTCACCTCCCCCACGATGATGCTCCCTGACTTTGCTCTATAATCTATCTGTAATCCCTACTCTTCTCTCTCCTTTCCTGTCATATTATGGCATTCTCTTCCTATTTTCATCAGCAGTCTTTAATTGTATTTTGTAAACCGCTCAGACGCTGTTGTGAAGGGCGGTCTATTAAGCAACTTAATAAACATTCTAAACATTCTAAACTGGGTGCTTACCATTTCAAAAGCCTACTTTGTCTGCACTTGCCAGAGAGGTTGCAAAGGCCGCCTGCTGGCATGACTGTTACACTTTAAACAGTAGCTCACAGAGCAGTACTCTGAGATCAATGATCATCTGAAACCCAATTCATTTGTGGCTCAGGGCTTGTCAATAGTTGTTGCTGCGATACCCTGTCTCTTCCTCCCCACCCTGAGGGCTACAATACAAATACAACTTCTGCAATGTTCTCAGTCAGAATTAAATCTAGAAGTAGGTTCTGGAGCACAGAAATCAGGCTCAAACCTCCAAAACAGCAGCATTAGCTTATTTGGATGGATTCGGATTTAAGGTTATCAGATGTCCGTGATTTTCAGGGACTGCCCTCTGTTTCAGAGCTGGGTCACTGACTCCCACCTGTTTGGCAGCCTTCTGTCCTTGATTCCAGCAATGGGGACAGAGATTTGCATATATCAGTGTTTAGAATTTACATCATTTATCTTTATATTTTGCACAGTATTGGGGGGGGGGGGGAATACTGTTCCATGTAAAAGTTGTTCAATTGTTAACTGTAAACCACCCTTGATCTCTGGAAGGGGCGGTATAGAAGAAATGTATAAATAAATACGTCAGTTTCTATTTCTCTATTTGCTCAGAAGTAATATTGTTGCTGTCATGAGATGGATGGAGGGGCAGGATAATGACTCCTTTCTTCCATGCCTTGCTGCTCAGACGTGGAATTAAGGCGTGTTCCCGCCACATACACACACTTCAGATAAGTGTCCCCAATATGCTAGAAAAAAATCTAGTAAGCTTATGCAGATTGTAGTATTTAGTTTTCAAATGGAAGTCTGTTGTTGTTAAGTGCAGTTGAGTTGATGTCGTCTCATGGCGACCCAGATAGTTGTTTGGATAGTGCAGGTCTGGAAACATCTTTTTTTCCCATTTGTTTCCTGCTTTTTCAAGTTCTAAGAGCTCAAGCTGTGCTACTGTCTGTTTTCCATTAATTTTAATAGACTGCAAAAGCAAGAAACTGACAGTAAGGAAACAGAGCAGCTAAGGAGTTTTGTTCACTACTGACATTTGTCTTTGGATGCAGCAGATATATCTTTGTAATATAGACAAGGATACATTTTATATACCTAATTATTTACTTTCCTTGAATCCTGCTAGACCAGAGGTTCTCAACCCAGTCCTCTGGACAAATCTATGTCTTACATCTATATGTATAGCATTGCATACGCTTGTAGCACTATACAAATGATTAGTAGTAGTAGTAGAAGTACCTAGCCAGTCAGGTTTTTCAAGATAACCACAATGAATATGCATGAGAGAGATTTGCATATATCGGAGGCAGTAGTGGACAAGAGAATGAGCGTCAGTATCCAAAAGCAATCTGTGTCTCAAGGAGTGGGTTGAGAATCCCTGTGCTAGACCAGTCCAGATAAGTGGGTTATTCTTGCTTGCTTGCTAGCAGGTGAAAGCAAGCTTGAGCATCTTTCAGTGATGTGTTTCTTTGGTATATCAGCTGATACAGCACACTAAGAGAGGTCCGTAGGACGCTTTCCAAGTAGTAAGCAAAACTGAAAAACTCAGAAGAAAAATCTGAAAATGTTAATAAACAAACATGATCTTTGTAGTTTTCCATGTCATGTCATGTCTTGGTAAGTGGAACAGATGTTTCAGCCACAAAATGATGGCTGAAACATCGGTTCAACTTACCGAGATGCAGCATGACCTGGAAAACTACAAAGATCATGATATTAGTCACAGAAGCCTAAGAGAACATTTAAAGACAAACAACTTTACCACAGAAAAAGTGAGCAAGTCTTTGGCGCATCATGAAGGGGAGTCAAATCATAGGACTGACTAGGCCTTTTATGGCAGATGGACCCCAGACCTGCAGAAGAGTCTTCCAGAATACTGATATTGACAATGTGACCCAAAACGGGCATCAGGCTTCCCAACCTGCAATAGGAGTCTTCCAAGGCAAGTCCTGGACGGGTCTAGCAAGATTCAAAGAAAGTATATAATCAGGTATGTAAAATGTATCCTTCTTTATCATCCTGCTAGACCAGTTCAGAAGAGTGGGATGTACGGACACAATGGGACCTATGCAGTAGTGGGGTGGGAAGAAGACAATGCTCAGGCCAGACTGGCCACTAAAGGTGCCAACTGTACCAACCCCCATGAGCACCCTGTAGGGCTTCACAAAGGAAACCAACAAAGACCAGAAAGCCTTGTTAAAGATGTCTCCTAGAGATATCAGAGCAGACTCCACCTAGGAGATCTGCACTCAGTGAAGTGAGCTCCGAACTCCCTCCGGCAAAGTTTACCACCAGAATGCATACTGAGTCAATGGCCTCTTAAGGTCATTGGGAACACAGGAATTTACCTCTGTCAGCTGTTTCCTCGCAGCACTGAGGAGGTCCAGAAAGATCCAGCTAGAGGGAGGAACTAGCAAATGTCATGTAAACACCCCAACACCCCCACACATTCCGTAGACCCAGCAAAGGGATCTTTTACAGATCCTTTTTTAAGAAGGAAGAATAACAATCTAATCACAATGAAAAAAGGGGGCAGCCCCCTTGAAAGTAGGACTGTGTAGCTCTCAAAGTGGAAGACACCATCACAAACCAGAATGGTTCCCTGCAAGAAAAGAGCCACAGAGCATACACCATCTGGTGGATACTGGAGTCTCCAGGAAGCCATCATTAGGAACCAGCTCTCCAGGGATGCCTTACATCTCAGCCCAGAGAAGGACCCTAAGTCCTCAACCTCAGAGAAACCCACTGAGGTACACTCCTGAAGAAGCAGGCAATGCTGAGGTACACTGCCAAGGAACCATTGGATGTGAATCCTGTAGCACCACAGGGCTTCACATCCAACCTCAAGAGTTCAAGGCTGAGCCTTGGTCCAGGCCATAAACCCAGAAAGGTCTCTGATAAGCTAAGGACATAAAAGCACATTGGGCCATAAGTGGGGCTACTACTCCTGCTCCAAAGAAGCCCTTTTAGGAAGCCTATGGCCCACAAGAGTCAGGTCCTAAACAAAGAAACATAATGGCAGAAAAAGACTATATGGCCTATTTAGTCTGCCCTTTCATATCAACTACTACAAACCCTTTTTTTTTTTCCTTTTAGAGATCTTCTGTGTTTGCCCCATGCTTTCTTGAATTCAGGTACTGTCCTCATCTTTACTACCTCCACTGGGAGATTATTCCATGCATCTACTGTAAGGAAATATTTCTGCATATTACTCCTGAATCTATCCTCTTTCACCCTCATTCTATGTTCCCTTGTTGCAGAGCATCCTTTCAGTTGAAATAGACTCTCCTCCTCTTGTGCATTTATGCCATGGAGGTATTTAAACATTTCTATCATATCTCCTCTATCCTGCCTTTCCTCTAACATATACAAATTAAGATCTTTAAGTCTGTCCCCATATGGTTTACAACAAAGACTACTGAACATTTTGATAGCCACCCTCTGCACCGACTCCAACCATATTCTTTTGAAGGTGTGGTCTCCAGAATTTCACACAATATTTTAAATGAGATCTCACCAAAATGTTTTACAGAGGCACTTTCACCTCCTTTTTCCTGCTGGCCATTCTCCCTATGCACCCAAGCATCCTTCTGGATTTTGCAGTCACCATTTCTAGCTGTTTAGCCACTTTAAGTTCATTAGAAACAATCACGCCCAGGTCCCGCTCTTCTTTTGTGGACATAAGTTGCCTGTGCGGAACGATGTCAAAGGCTTTACTGAAATCTAAGTACACGTCATCTAGGGGCTCTCCCTCGGTCCAACTCTCTGGTCACCGAGTCAAAGATATCAATCCGATTTGTCTGACAAGCAGCAGATCCGGTATGGCCCCTTCATGTGTGGGTTCTGTTACCAGCTGCTGGAATAGTTCTCCCTGTAGAGAATCTAGATCGCCATACTTCTAGATGACATCACAGCAGGGATGTGCCAATCAACATCTAGCATACTGAAATCACCTATCAGTAGCACTTCTCCTTTCATGGCAATACTGCATATGTCTTCAATTAAATCTCTGTCCACTTCTGCCTGTGAAAGAGATCTGTATATTACACCAATGCAAATGGAATTCCGTTCTCTCTTTCTAGTTTAACCTGCAGTACCACCTCGCTTCCTTGTAAGCCCTGTCATTCTATAGTGTTAATATTATTTTTTACATATAGAGCCACTCCTCCTCCCCTTCTTCCTACCCTGTCCTTGCTGAATAAAGTATAGCCCGGTATAATTACATCCCAGTCATGGTTGTCCATAACCACCACTAAATCCAAGTCAGCCTCTTCCATTAAAGCCTCAACGAGCAGGGGACAGGAGTTTGCATTCCAGGAGCCCCCACCATGGTAGTCCCATCCCTTGGGTTAGCAAGACAGATAGGGGGCCATTCCTCCTAGATCAAAAATACATGTATTCCAGTCTGAGAGGCTCAGCCAGGGCCACTAAGAACCCCAGGTCTGGATAGGCCAGAAGACTATGTAGAAGGCAGCACCTCAAAAACCATGGAGGGAGACATCTGCCTCCCTTTGCAGGCCACACCTGAAGAAGTGCAACAAGCCCCTACCTCACTGTTGTTGGTAAATCCATCTATTGATATTCACCTGAGTGGCCGTCAAGTGGAGCTCAGAAAGACCCTGTCTCCATAACATGATATCACATGCAGGAAAGCAGGGCTCTCACGTCACCTGGATCAACACTATTCTGATGCAGTAAAGCAGTCTGAAGGTTGTTGAAGCTTGTGATTTGTTCTACTGACAGGGCAACCAGATGCCTCCCGACCCAACAAAACTGTTCTGTGACCTCTGGATCCACTCCAGCCCCATGAGCTGAACCTCATTGGAAGAAACATGCCACCATCAAAGCAGCAACTAAAAACGCAAAGCCTACTTTGCCCACTAAAAGAGGTCTGAACCTTTCCAGGGCCAAGCAGCTTGCTTTACCCTCTACTAGTACTACTACTACCCCTACTCCTCATTTATATAGCGCTACAAGCCATACACAGTGCTGTACAGAGACATATAAGAGATGGTCCCTGCTAATCAGAGTTTATAATCTAGTCAAGACAGACAACACAACAGCTAGGAACTAGGCTATGTCTTGCCTAAGAGGCCTCCGGAGGGATGCAGAATCCTGGGACCAATTGGTCTAGACAACACAGACCCAGCCCTATAGGCTGGGTCTAAGTTAACAGACATTCCATCTAGTGCTTCCAATGGTACCCCATCCATCGGATGGAGGAACTGAAACTTACACCTCAACTGCTCCTTGATCTCCCAGGAGAAATGAAGGGAATGGTCAAAGAATGGGAAACATGGAGCCCAGAAGGTTAGCAGGTACCTCTGTAATAAGTGTTGTCATGAAGAAGACCCTTCTGAGCCTATGGAGTTGGCGAGAGAAGAGGATTCCGTTGCAGAAACTGACAGGCAGTCTGAGCACATGGCTCAGTGTTTTCAGAGAGAATGTAAACAAAGAGAGTCACGAGCTGGAAAGACACTCCCACGCTGTGACGTAGTCCCTAGTTCAGGAGATAATGAGATACACCTGTTTAAGGGAGGGGCACAGTTTAGCCCGGGGAAACAGGATGATAAAAAGTGGTCATTAGCCTGGACTAGAGGGGAGCAGAAAGAAGGAAGACGTCAAGAGGTGAGAACCAAGGGAGCCATAGTCTCAACGCCAGAAAGAAGCAGCACAGGACAGGTGACTTCTGGTAAAGGCAAGAAGGATAAGATATTTCCTGGAAGGCAGGCTTGGGAAAACTCACATGCTCCAGAGGGAGAAACCTGCTGGCAGGACAATACTTGTACCTCTAAGGCTGAAGCTACGAGGCTGAGAGACAAACAAACACAAGCTGTGTTTGGGAATCAGTCTGACTTTGCAGAGCTGAGAATTCCTTTCCCTCCAAAGCCGAAAGCTAGGCTTCACAACTTACATAGATTTGAACCTAGTGATAAAGTATTTCCCTGCAGTTGCCAGAATGTAGCAGACTCTCTAAAAAGAAACTTCAGTATATACGGTAATTCACAGTCCTATCCTTTAGAGTGCTACCGAGAGAAGCCATGTGAGGATAGTGAGGACGTCTGTTTTAAAGTTCAGGATAGGAGCTCACTGACACACCCTGCTATGGCTGACGCTGAAGAAATGCAGATTGACTCTGATAGCAGTGAAATAGTGGATAACCAGATGGACTGCACGTTATGTTTTGCTGACCACGTTGAGTCTCTGTGCTGAACACTAGTTTGAGAAAGCTGGTAAAGCAACAGAAAGAATGGGGAACATTTTCTTTTGCTGAAGGAAGCTGTTATTGTTTGTTTGTACCGAGCACTGCACGTTGTGAGCCTGAAGCTGATAAGGCTAATTTACCTGAGTTCTTGTACATATCCCTCAAGCCAATTGTATGGCAGTTTGTCCTAAGTTATTTACCTGCACAGAAATCCGTTGGGAAGGGGAAAAATAAATTCTTGTCATTGCCTGAAACACTCGACTACAACTCTTATGTTCTCAAAGGGTAAAAGGGACTACCATTCCCAGAGGGCCTTGCAGGACCAATGCAGGGTCATACTCTCTGAGTCAGGAATACAAAGGCAGACCAACTCTCAGCGACCTAGGCGCTGAGCTGGCCACCGAGAGGGTGACAGTGTACATAAGTTTTGGTTCAAAAAACTGGCTCAGAGGTCGATATCCAAACCCGAAAATCTAAAAGGTCCCAGGCCAGTGGAGCTGACAGAATACTATATGGTAGGAACTTGCTGAAGCTCAAGTGTGCTCACCTCTGTGAGCAACGCAGCTCAGAAAAGTATAGAACCAATCCTCAGGTACACAAAATCCTCAGAGAGAACCAGGTTGTGCTACAGACAGGCAATCACCAACTCCATCTTTCTCAAGCAGAGCCCACTAGGCCTATGTGGTATATGGTCTTTACTCAAGAAATTGAGCGGGCCAGCCTCACGTCCAGGAGCTTGCCACTTGGGACCTTTGCATTGTGAAGGGCATTGCTCCCATCACAATTATCTTGGAAAGGTATGGACAGCCACATCTAGGTCAAGGCAAGGAATGGCACTAAAGAGTCAGCTCCTGGACAGACAAGCAAAGAAAAAGCTAATGCCGTGCACCCTGAAGAGGTGCCCATGCCATGGTGAGGTCCAGAAGTTGAAAGGAAATCCTCACCTGAGGCTGCAATGAGATACCCAAAAGACCTCATAGGAAAAAAGGAGAGACTCGGAGTCTGAAAACACCCAGCTCCAAGTCCAGAAATTGCCGGAAGTAACCTCCCTTCCGTAATCCTTAAGTAGCAGGTATAATATCCCCAGCTCGGCAGTGGAGGGCACCAAAAAAATAACCTGCTATAATAGGAGACTCCTCAGAGCTGCCATAAATGCCACCCACCTGAGTGAAGTGCTACCAGGAAAGAGTATCTGGGAAACCCATATATGCTCTGCTGCAATACACCTATGTGCTTTAGACTTTCTAGGTTGGCCTGAACCAGTCTTTCAGAGACAGAAGACAGACAACTTGTAAAAGGGGCTAACCCCCCTGTGACCTCACCTAAGGACCTGCAGACCAACAAACCTTCCCAGAAAGAACAGCCTGAGCTACACATCCACCAAATATACTAGGAGCAAGCTCGCTAATCCTTATGGAGGGGAAATATAGATTCCCAAAATGAGTCGTGGAAGCAAATACAAACACTTTTGCCTAGACCACTGGCACTACCATTGCAGTCCTGAAGGACTCACCGTAGCCAAGGACATCAGGAGTCTCTATGCCCAGCCATATAAAGCTATGGACCTTCTAAGCTGATCATCCAGGAGTCTCACTAAGCGAGCTTCTCCCTCTGGAGAGGAAACAACTCATAAGGAGAACTGTGCCTCCACATACCAGAGCTAGTATCCATCAACTTAGAGAAATGACAGTCCTATCAACTGAGCAACAACCCTGCCACCACATAGCTGGTAGAGACATTAACCTTTACCTGACTTAATCAGCAGTAGCCACAATGTAGTCCAACGCAAGCTTGCTGGTATCCAGCAGGAGACTGGGTTTAATGACCAATAACCTAACTGAAGCCAGGTGAACCAACACTTTGAGAAACTTAGACCAGATCCATAGGGTCTAGAGACAAAAGGCAGATCACAAGGATGCACACTGGCCCTGGAAGAACCACTAATCTGTCCTCCTCTGACTTACATTATAGGTGACAGGGATTTTGCCTGGGACCTTCAGCCAGTCTTCTAGGGAAAGAGGATGAGCCCCCACATGAACAGAGGAGCACAAGGGTAAAGCAAGGGCCATTGACTTCTCTAGCTGCCCATACAAAAGTGCTTTGGGGTCCTGGATCCCCAAAGAGGGAGCACAGGCCCTGGGCTCCCATGAAGGAGGCTCTCCTATAGCCTATCTGCTTGAATCGAGCACATGAGCTGTTTCAGGAGCTGTAATGCAGGCCAGTTGACCATTAGGGCCCTAAGGCCACCAAACATGCTACTGTCGCCTCCCTGCCATGTTCCATCTCTGCCATGCATAATTCGCCACTCAAAGTGGCTGTAACACTCAGCAATGTAGCTAGAAAAATAAAAGGAGCTGCAGGGATCACAAAAACAGCATTGGGCGCTGGGTCCTCCATGGAGGGTCCCATCATGCTGCCAAAAATATGCACTAGGTCTTGTAGCCACATCAGGTCAAAAAATAGCAGCCATGGTAAGAAACGCATTGTACCGTATGGCTGAAAACAGCAACAGCACTGATAGAAAAAGCCATCAAAAACTGAGCCACAAGTAGCACAGGATTAATGGCAAAAAGGAAGTCCCAAAAAGGGAATCTCAAGGCCTGTTGTGTTGACCACGAAACCTAAGTAGGCAAATCCTGGAGGCTCTCACAAGCCTGGGAGACCCAGCTGCTGAAGAACACTGTCATTTTTTTATTTTTAAAGATTCAAACTGCTTGATTTAAAGCAGCACAGTCAGAAGCTGCCCATTGAAATCAATGTGGAAAAAAGCTGCATAGAAAATAACAGAGAAAAAATCCCAAAAAACGTTGATAAATCAGAGCATGCAGAAAGGACAGCAAGAGAGAAGGGGGCCTGGATACAACTCACCAACCCCCTCAGGGTCTTTTGTTCCTCTTCAGAACCACCAAGTGCTCATAACCTGTGGGAAACAGCACTGGATCCTGGGCAGTTGTCTGCTCAAGCAGTGAAGGTTGTACCCTCACTCTGAGTACACTGGCCCTTCTGATAAAAAGATAAAAAGTAGATCACGACCTGTTCAAAGTTGGACATGCCTGATATAAATGATTAATGGTGGTAGTAGTAGTAGTAATACACAGAAGCATCTTACCCAGGTTTATCCAAGTCAGTCTCTCAATAAGTGGTCTGCTTCACATTATCTTTGAATTTGATATCCAAACCATTGAACTCTAGCTCCACTCCCTGCAGGGCTTCTCCTAATGTCACAAGGTAGTGACTGATGCTTTTCTTGCTTCCCACACAGAAGGGAAGAGAGAAATACTTATATGATATGGTCCTACTGTATTCATCCACCAAACAACCTCCTCTCTGTCATTACAGGTGTGTTGGTGCTCATGAGTCTGGCCATGGAGCAGCACACAGTGCCCAAACAGCGGCGGCCTCATGCTGGCAGGAGCTCCAGGCCCCAGGAAAGCAGCAGTTTGTAGAAAGTGTCTATGCCTCAGTCCCCAATCCCCACTGTTGCGTTTGCTGCCAGGTCCCGAAATGTGGCCTGCTCTGTTCTCCAAATGGCCGCAGTGCCCTGCGTGGCTTCCTCACTCAGGTTGCATCTTCTGAGGCTCCAGATCTCCTTGGTTGCAGTCTCTCAGGCCGCACGGTGCTTCCCTGGGGCTCCGGCTGTTCCATAGCCACTGAGCCACATTATCTAGGTATGGAGCAGAAGCCGGAAGTGCCTCACTTGCCCCGGCTAGAGCAGGTTGGAAGTGCTGAGGTAGTGCGTTGCTCTGCCTTCTGCCTGCAGGAACAGCATATCCCACAGGCAGGATCTGCTCTGCCGTTATACTGCCCTGGGGACATGCTGCTCCTGCGGGCAGATCTGCATCCTTTGGGCCTTGCTGTGCACGTCATCCTGAGGAGGGAGGGGAGGCAGCTAGCAAAGGCGCCCCTCGGACATGGGTGCCCCCCTTGCCATGCTTACCATGTAGCGCAGGCCCTGATAGGGAGGTTATTGATACCACACTCAGGCATTGCTCACAATGCTGCTGTACACAGCAGCTCTTCTTCGGCACATATGGTGATGACGTGCACAGGCAAGCCCAAGTTATGGTGCAGCATATAACTTACCAAACTCAGATTACAAAAATGCACGAGACAGGGGGGCAAATGCATATGTCACACACTTAATGCATGTGACTTGGCATACCAGCTGTCTACTCTCCTGCCCGCTAGTGCTGGAACCCATGTGTAAAAGCTCTGGATACAGGGCAGCTGCTAGCTCAAGGAGACAAGGGTGTACCCAAGCTCCAAGCAATGTTGTGCCTTCAGGTCTCAGTCACATAGCTGCTCGCCGTGGTCTGGGTCAGGAGAGGTGGTCGATCTGCACTGCTGCATCAGTCCAAACCTGCTGGAGACAGGAAAATACGGGCTGCTTTCAGTGCTGTACCAGAAGATTATACCAGGTGAAGACATTAGTAAAATTTGTTTGTTTGCCTCTACCTGAAGCCACCCATCTGGACTGATCTAGCAGGATGATAAGGAAGAAGAGATTGCATCAACAAGTAAGAATAAAAATGATGAAGCAAGTTTTCATCTTTGAACATTGTTTGCCAAATCTGCTTGTTTTCTTCTTATGCCAGGTCTATTTTTAATGCCCGACTACAGAAATTTATTTTTTTATGTTGCCATATATGTAGCTAGTATGTGGTGCTTATATAATATGTCTACTTAGCAAACACAAATGGGATCTTTATTGGAGGAGGGAATGGACCAAATAAATCACTTTCATGTTGGAAATAAAGTCTCTATAATAAAATACATAGAAACATAACGACAGAAAAAGACCACATGGCTTATCTAGTCTGTTCTTCCATATCAACAACTACAACAGTCCCCTTTTTTCCTTTTTTTGTTACTTTTGACAATTTAAAATTTAATTTTCTTTGTCTCCAGTTAGGGATAGATTAGGAGAAGCTGTTACTCTTGCTTTTTTTTTATTTTTATTTATTTATTTACATTCTCTTATATACCGCGCTATTCTGCATCAGTGCGGTTTACATTGAACAAACTGAAATTACATTGAACAGGGCATTATAACTTGGAGATAACTATTTTACAGGGAACAAGCTTTGGCTGCTGCAGAGATAATCTTTGGAAGGCTGGAAGACTGTGTTGGTACTTTTCTGCCCACTCACTTGGTCTCCATCCAGTTTAACTATTTGCTTGGTTTGATTGCTACAGTAAATGTATGTTGGCAGAAGAAAGGGGGGTTTTCTTTTCTTGATTCAGAACAGACCCATACATTTTTTTTGGGAACTAGGCACAAATGAATCAGCATGGTTTCATGAAGCACAACAAATCTAGCACACCATTTCCTTTACTGTGACGTAATTTACTTACTACTTTCAGATTGTTTTTCACACTCTTCTAGTGATACAGCAAGGAGAGTAAAAACTTCGGAAAATACAACAACATGATAAATATCATAATAATGGCATTTTAAATATGTGGCGAGATCTGTTCCTATGTTTTTATATAAATAAAACAATAAAAGAAGTAAACTCCTAAAATATAAAAGTAATAACAGAATAAAAGTTCCATAATAAAAATGACAACAATCTGATTAAATAGCCAGGTTTTAGAAGCTTACTAAAAACTGTGAATGTCAGATGTAGTAATTTGTGAAGCTTGTTACATAAAAGTAGGCACAGCACAAGAGAGAGGCTCCTTTAGAGAACTGATCAGACAGACTTCTCTCAGAATTGGAATGCATAGGAATGCTTCACTTCACATCTAGGGGAATACCTAGTATTTAAGGAAGTAGCTGATCTTTGTAAGCATAAGATCATAAAATGTGTTATAAATTACTATTAAATCTTTGGCTTCCTATACCACTGTATAACAAATTTAGTGAAGGCCGAAAAAACTGGAGACAGGCTACATACCAGTTACATCAATTAAAAGACATGCTGCAGGATCAGTGGTGTAAGTTCTAGAGGGGTGTCCCCAAGCAAATTTTGCTAACAGGTCCCCCATGGGAAAGGGGGGGGGGGTGCACATGTATGGCTACCTCTTAGGTATCCCACCCTACCAAGCGGTTCAAAAACATACTTTAAATTTGCCATGCACTGCCTCCCGTTCCTGCTTTTAAACAAAACTCTTCTTGCTTGTTAGCATTCATCTGCTACTGGACTGAACTCTCATGATAACAGCCGCAAAATTACGTGGTTGCTATTGCAAAGACTGAAAGCTTAGGGGAATCCTGCTCACTGGGATATTTAGCGGCACTAAACCAGGAGGGATATTCCCCTCCTAACCTGTTTAAATTCCCCATCACTAATTGTTAGTGATGGGGAATTCTGGGGCAGACTGGGGGTGACACCATTAGCTAGATGGTCAATTGTGATAATCAGTCACTAACCAGTTGACTAAAATGCCTAAAGTTAGGACAGGTGAAAAACTGTCCTAACTTTAGGCAGTTTTGCAGTCTGGTTAGCGGCTGAATATCTCCACCGATCGGATTGTAAAAGAGCACAGCCCAGATGAACTACACCAGGCTTCAGCAAAGGGAACTTCTTTCTCTGCTTCTGGGTGGATTTATCTACATCAGGAAACATATGAACTTTACAGCCCAAGTACTGGGTTTCTTTTGCTATAAAAAGCATCATCTTAAGTCAGTCATAGTCAGGGTCTGTTCTTCTAAGTACCATGGAGTCAGTGTCGATTCATGGCGACACTCTGGATAGTTGTCCTAAACTGTGCTTGGTCTTCAGTCAAGCAGCTTATTGTTGATAGAGTGGCATCCATAGCTGCTGTTATTGTATTGATCCATCTCATTGCTGATCTTACTCCTTTGCACTGATCTTCAACCTTGCCAAACATGACGTCTTTCTCTAATGATCAATTTCTTCACATGATGTGTCCAAAGTATGAAAGTTGAAGTCTTGTCCTCTGAGCTTCTAAAGAAAGCTTAGGATTGATCTCCTCTAGTACTGATTGGTTTGTTCTTTGGGCAATCCATGGTATACACAGTATTCTTTGCCAGCACCATAATTCAAAGGCATCAGTTTTCTTCCTGTCTGTTTTTCACTGTCCAACTTTCACATCCACATGATATTATCGAAGATACCTGGCTTGCACAAGTCAAATCTTTGTATGGAGAGAGACATCTCTGCTCTTGAGAATCTTGTCTAGGTCATTCATAGCCATTCTGCCAAGAGCAATGCATCATCAGATTTCTTGATGCTTGTTTCTTTATTGATCCAAGCAGGTTAAAGTTGGCTACTATTTCAATTTCTTCTCTATCAATGATAAACTTACTGATCTTTGCCATTTGTCAGGATCTTTACTTTAAAGTGCAAGCCCATTTTAAGCCTATGTTCCTTGATCTTGAGAAGCAAATGTTTCAGATCATCTTCACTTTCAGCCAGTATTGTGGTATCATCAGTATAGCGAAGGTTGTTCATGAGTCTTCCACCAATCTTCACACCTTGGTTGTCTATATACAGTCCTGCTTCTCTGATGATAAGTTCTGCATATAAACTAAAAAGGTAGGGAGAAAGTATGCAGCCTTGCTGTACACCTTTGCTAATTTTAAATCATTCTGTTTCTCCTTCAATTCGAACTATTGCTTTTTAATGTGGCCCAGCGTTTCTCATGGTTTACATAGTCAAAAGCCTTTCTGTAGTCAATAAAACACATATAAATATTGTTTTGGTATTCTTTTGTCTTTTCAAGGATCCATTTCACATCTGTGATGATGTCTCTCGTTCTTTTTCCTTTCCTGAACCCTGCTTGCACTTTGGGCAGTTCTCATTCCAGTTATGGTTGTAGTCTCTGCTGAATGATCTTGAGTAGAATCTTGCTGGCATATGAGATTAGAGCAATTGTGAGATAATTTCCACAGTCAGTTGGATCACCTTTTTTCAGTATTGATATAAACATATATCTTTTCTAGTCAGTTGGCTATGATGTTGTCTTCCAAATTTCCTGGTAGAGCTTTGTAAGTATAGTAACAGTTACATCCAATTGCTGTAATACTTCAATAGGAATGCCATCAATGCCTGGTGCTTTGTTCTTTGATAAGGCTTTCAATGCTGCTTCAACCTCTTCTTTCATCACCAATGGTTCCTAATCATAGGTACAGGTTGAAACAGCTGTTGATCCACTTGATCTTTATGGTATAATGACTCTATATTCTTTCCACCTTTTCTTGATCTTCTCAGCATCATTCAGCATTGATCCATGAGCATTTTGTAGCATTCCGATTTGAGGCTGGAATTTTCTCTTTAGCTCCCATAGCTTTAGGAAAGTCAATCTTGTTCTTCCTCTAATAGTTTCTGATTCTATTTCCTTTCAAGCATCATTGTAGTACTTCTCCTTGTCTTGGCTTGCTTCATGTTGGAAATTTCTGTTGAGTTCTGTGATTGTCTCTCTTCTCCTCTGGCTTTAGCTTCTCTGTGTTTCTGGGCAATTTTCAGAGTTTCTTTGGTCATCCATTTTTGCTGTTTCACTTTTTGTAGAGATTTCTCATTTTCTTTGAGCACATCTTTCTTGATGTCATCCCATAATTCTTCTGGTGCTCTGTCATTTGTATCCAAAGTAGCAAATTGATTTCTCAGGCAGTCTTTAAATTCCAGTGGTATATTCTCAAGGACATATTTTCATATCTTCATGAGTGGCTTTAACTTGAATTTGCAAGCTAATAGTTGGTGATCTGTATCATAGTCAGCTGCAGGTTTTGTCTTTGTTGAGATTATTGAGCTTTTTCATCGTTGACTTCTATAGATGTGGTCAATTTGATTTTAGTACAATCCACTGGGTGAAGTCCATGTGTACAGTCAGCGCTTGTATTGCTGGAAGAAGGTGTTTGAGATGAACAGATTGTTGGTCTTGCATAATTCTCAGTCTCCAGCTTCATTTCTGTTGCTAAGTCCATATTTTCCAATCACTTTTCTTCTTCTTTGTGGCCAGCTTTTGTGTTCCAGTCACACATGACCATCAGGATATCCTCTTTGCATGTCCTGTCAATTTCTGTTTGTACTTGTTCATAGAACTGATCAACTTCTTTCGCTTCTTAAGCTGTTGGGCATATACCTGAATTAAAGTTGCATTGATGGGCATTCTCCGGGAAAAGCAGGAAGTCAGTCCTCACATATGGATGACGTTAGAGCTAATTGAGTCGGTGCGGAAGCTTCTCCCCAGCTTTCAAAGCCTTTGGGAGATGCACCACACATGCATAGTCCCCTTCCCGTCCAAAGGTGCCATCTTGTCTCAGTCTCCTTTTTTCTGTGGAGCCCATCAGACATCTGTATATTTTCCTCGGAAAAAGTGTTAATTTTATCTTAATTTTCTCTTGAATTTTCCCTTTCCTGCCCCCGAGTCCCTGGCCTAGGTCTTGTGTCTCAGGTTCCTTTATTTCTTCCTTTTTTTGAGTCTTCTTGACTTGCACTAATTCGCAACTTTTCTTCTCTGGCTGGGCCCAAGGTCTTCGATCTTGCCGGGCCCTTTCCCCATGGCCTCTGCTAGAGGTTTTAAGCAATGTGATCAGTGCATTCATACCATGTCTCTCGCCGATCCCCATGACTGCTGCCTCCATTGTCTCAGGCTGGATCCCTTGGACTGTGGCCTCTGTAAGAAGATGTCCTCCAAGGCCATCAACAGTTGTCAGCAGTAGCAGGAAAAGATTTTCCAGAGGTCCAACTCTGCTCTGGAGTTGCCAGTGACACTGCACTCCAAAGCCTCCTCCGGAACCCCGGGGTGACCTCAACACCTTGAGACTTGAACGGAGCACCCCGGAGTGGAACGCAAGAAGTAGAAACCCTCAAGGACCACCTCAGTGGATGCATTAGGGAAAGTGGGTAAGTCCCATTCCTGGCCCCACAGCCCACACTGCAAGTTTGAGGGGACAGAGCAGGAGCTGCCAACCAAGAAGAATCCGGCAATCATCCTCAGACCCCAGAGACCATCCTAGTTGAGAATTTTCCTTCGTCAGAAGTGATGCCGGGCCTGAAATCCTCAGTGCCTGCACCAAAGGCTGCAGAGCCATCTGAACTGGAGACCAGAATGGTGGCCTTGGAGCGCAGCTTGTCTGCCTTCATGGCCCAGCAGTGTCCTCTGATGTCCAGTTCCTCCAGTTCATCAGCCCCAGACACCGGGCTCTTGACCTTAAGGATGTCTCTGGTGGTCGAACCGGTCCTTGAGCATTACCAGCCTCAAGATGTCTCTCTGCTTCGGTCCCAGTCCTGATCTTCAGGGCTGAGATCCTCCCCGATGAGTGCCCGTGGCTCCGACCGCAGGACCTCTGGGCCTGGGACCCAGACCGCACTTGACACCTCCACAGACTATGACTCAGACTGGAAGACTGAGGATGAGGAGTCCCCGGACACCCGAAATCATTCCGATGTGCCTTCAGATTCACATCCCACCAAGACCCGGTGCTTGGCCTCGCCCGAGGATATGGCCTTCCTCAACTTTGTGCAGGACATGGCAAAGGCACTGGTGTTTGACACCGAGTCGGAGGAGGATCCTCGCACAGAGGAACTCAAGATTCTCCAGTATGAGGTACCCCCAAAGGAGCCATTCACGGTGCCAGACCCTCAAATCCTTGAACGGCTACTCCTCTGCATGTGGGAAACACCCGCATTGGTACCCATTGTGAACTGACTGCTGGACTCATGTACTGAGTCTGCCGAAGCCCTGGGTTCCAGAAGGCACAGCTACCACATAATTCCATGGGCAGAAAGTGCTACCAGGGCTCGATGCTCATCATCTGGATCCAGGCATACCAGCTCTACATGGGCATGTACCTGAAAGACCTGGTGTAGGAGCTCACTGGGTTCTTGGCTGGTCTCTCCAAGGAACCCCTCCAGTGGTTCTCGACCCTGGCTTCAGGTGTTGGAGAATGCTCCAAGTTTATGGCTCGGGCAGCCTATGATGGCTTTGAATTCATGGCTAGAGTAGATGTGGCGGGCTTAGGTGCCCAGCGCCAGGCCTGCCTACAGTCTTCCAACCTAGAGCAATGGATTCAGGACAAATTGGTTGATGTCCTTTGCCAGGGAGAGAATCTTTTCAGCAAACCCATGACCGATAAGGCTGCAGAGTTGGAGACCGAGTTCTAGATGAGGGCCAGGCTCTCCAAGAAGACCGCTACCCATCTGCAACAGAAGCCCTCGGATAAAAAGTCCCCTCACTCGAGGAAGGGCAAGGTTTACAGAAACTACCCTCAGTATCAGGCCTTACCAGCTCCCCACAGGGTCAACAGGCCAAGGGACAAGAGCATGGCCCTCATAAGCCCAAGACTTCCAAAACCCAGGCACTGACTCCAGCCCAGCCTGGCGTGAGCTTTTGACTCCTTGGGCATAGCCTCCTCCCCCCTAGGAGGGCCACCCCAGCAGCCCACAGGGGGACATCTGATCTTGTTTACCCAGAGATGGCCATCCATCTGGGCACTGAAGGTAGTCTGCGAGGGTTACCTCCTCCACTTGCTGTAGATGCCACCCTCCATTCTTCCCAGGAGAGCCCCACAGTGCTGCCCTCCAACAGACCCTGCTACTGCAGGAACTCACAGGTCTTTTAGAGAACAGGACAGTGGAACCAATGCCTCCACATTTTGGGGGCAAAGGGTTCTATTCCTAATACTCCCTCGCACCCAAATGAACAGGGGCCTACGGCTCATCCTAGACTTGTGGGACCTAAACAGGTTCCTGGTGAGGGAGAAGTTCAAGATATTGTCCCTTAGAACACTGCTGCCATACCTCCAGTAGAGAGATTGGCTATGATCCTTAGACTTAAAGGATGCGTACACTCAAATCCTCATCTATCCCAGCCACAGGCAGTACCTCAGGTTCATGGTGAAGGGTGGCTACTACCAGTACAGGGTACTACACTTCAGCCTAGCCTCTGCCCCCAGAGTCTTCACCAAGTGCCTAGCGGTTGTCCCGGCCCACCATCGCTTCCAAGGGACCTTTGTCTTTCCCTACCTGGACGACTGGCTCATAAGAGGGGGCTCAGCTGTCGAGGTGCAGCAACCATGGCCGACACCTTCCACATCCTCCAGTTTCTGGGATTCATCATAAACCACCCCAAAACCCATCTCCTCCCAACACAGTGTCTGAAGGGGCATGGCTGGACACCGATCAGGTCAGAGCCTTCCTGTCCCTGGGCAGAGCCGACCACCTCAGGGTGTTGGCCATAGACATACAGCACTGATGCTCAGTGTTGGCTTACCTTCTGCTCCGACTGCTGGGGAACATGGCATCCCTGGATGCTCACTTTTACATGAGGGTGGCCAAGTGATGCCTCTGCTCCCAGTGGACCCAGGACATGGGCCGGTTACAAGACAAAGTAATGGTGACCCACCCACTGGTGGACTCGGCTGGCAGCAAGTGCCTGAACGTGTTCAGGCCGGCATGCCTTTTTGGGCCCCGCTCCCAGAGACTCTTCACCATGGATGCCTCCCTTCTGGGCTGGGGGGCTCATTGCAAGGACCTCTGCACTCAGGGCAGTTGATCATTGGCTTTCTGCCTGTAGCAGATCAACCTCCTTGAGCTTTGGGCCATATCCCTGGCTCTCCTAGCCTTTCACTACCATCTGCAGCACCAATCCATGCTGATCTAAATGGACAACCAGGTCACGATTTTCTACATCAACAAGCAGGGGGGCAGAGGGTTGTACACCCAATGTTGGGAGGCAATAGTCCTCTGCTTGTATGCAAACTGCAATGGGATGTTCCTTTGCATGGTATATCTGCCAGGACAAGACAATGCCCTGGCAGACAGGCTGAGCAGGGTCCTCCAGCCATATGAGTGGCAACTGGATCCCAGCATGGCCTCTTGGCTCTTCCAGCTCTGGGGAACCCCATGGCTGGACTTCTTCGCCAGCCCTGCCAACTTTCAGTTGCCCCGCTTTTACTCCCGACAGCCACACCTATCCCGATTGGCAATGGATGCCTTCCTCATCCCATGGATGGAGGGCCTTCTTTATGCCTTGCCGCCCATGCCACTGATAGCCAAGACTCTCTTCAAGGTTCAGCAGGAAGGGGCATCACTTACTAAACCATGTTAGGCTTTTGCAGCTAATGTGCCAAAAAAAAGCAGATAGCACCATGTAAACTCTAAAAGTCATATGTTATTTGTTGGCGGCATGCACAACATTTCCCCCACAGATAACGTATCAAGAGTGCGGAGAATGCTGTCGGGCAGCATTGTGGATGCCACTAACACCAACCATTGAGGTGACATTAGTTGCATACATTATCTGCAAATCTGATGGTTACCATGTGCCATTGAGGCCCGTGGCAATCACACATTGCAAACGTGCCCACTCTCTGCCCAGATCCTGCCCTTTCTCAGATAACATGTTTTCTGTTAATAGCACAGATAATTGCTGTATTATCTGCAGATGCTCCATGTTAGCGCATGCTGCCTGGACGTGGTAGCAGTTTAGTAAACTGGCCCCATGGGTTATAAGAAGGTCAACACATCTTTGGTAGTAGACTGGCTAATCTACTGAAGAGGGCTTTAAACTAGATTCGTTGGGGATGGGTGAAGAAAGCCCCCAGGTAAGTGAAAGCCCCCAGGTAAGTGATACATTAAATACCTTTATGGAAATGGGTAACAGGGGTAACATATGGAAAGCAGTGTGTATTAATGCCCGTAGCATGGGAAATAAGATCTCTGAAGTTGAAGCTTTGGTGGGAGTGGCTGACTTAGATTTAGTGGCAGTTACAGAAACATGGTTCACAGAAAACCATGACTGGGATGTAACTATACCTGGCTATACTTTATTCAGAAAGGACAGGGTAGGAAGAAGGGGAGGAGGAGTAGCACTATATGTAAAAACTACTATTAAAGCTTTGGAATTACAGAGCTTAAAAGGGAGAGAGGAGGCATTGTGGGTTAAACTAGAAAGAGGGAAAGAGAAATCTATTTGCATTGGTGTGATATACAGACCTCCCTCACAAGAGGAAGAGGTGGACAGAGAGTTAATTGAAGACATACGCAGCATTGCTAGGAAAGGGGAAGTGCTACTGCTAGGAGATTTCAATATGCCAGATGTTGATTGGCACTTTCCTGCTGCAGTATCATCTAGGAGTAAGGAGATCCTGGATTCTCTACAGGGAGAACTATTCAGGCAATTGGTAACAGACCCCACACGTGAAGGGGCCATACTGGACTTGGTGCTTACCAATGGTGAAAGTGTTTCTGATGTTGTAGTGGGAGATCATTTTGCATCCAGTGATCACCAGATGGTGTGGTTCAGTATTAGGACTAGGGCTGTTAGAATCCATTCCAAGGTGAAGATCTTAGACTTTAGGAAGACTAACTTTGCGAAGATGGGCCAATACCTCAGGGAGTCATTAGTGGGATGGGAACAGCTGGGGGATGTAGAACAACAGTGGGCAAAACTGAAAGGGGGTATTTTAAAGGCAACCAACCTTTTTGTTAAAATGGTAAATAAAGGCAAAAGGAACAGGAGACCGCTATGGTTTTCGAAGGAAGTAGCTGAAAAAGTGAAGAAAAAGAGGGAGGCCTTCATGAAATACAAGAGATCACAGAGAAAGGAAGACAGGCATCTGTATTTGGAAAAACTTAGAGAAGCTAGCAAAGTAGTCAAGAAGGCAAAGATTCAAAAGGAAGAGGAAATAGCCAATGCAATAAAATGGGGAGATAAGACATTTTTCAGATATATTAGTGAGAAGAGGAAGGGCAAAAGTGGTATTGTCAGACTCAAGGGTACAGGGGGGGAATATGTAGAAGCTGATAAGGATAAAGCGGAATTGCTTAACAAATATTTTTGTTCTGTGTTCACAGATGAAGAACCAGGAGCAGGACCTCAGAAAACACCCACAAATAAGAACAGAAGCGAGGGACATCTTGAACAATTTTCAGAAGACTGTGTTCGTGAGAAACTAGCTCAACTTAAAGTAGACAAAGCGATGGGACCGGATGGGATACACCCTAGAATACTGAGGGAACTTGGGGACGTTCTAGCAACTCCACTGGCTGACCTTTTCAATGCCTCGTTGGAGTCGGGAGTGGTGCCAAAGGACTGGAGAGAGGCTCATGTGGTGCCTTTACACAAAAGCGGAAGTAAGGATGTGGTTGAAATCTACAGGCCGGTTAGTTTAACTTCAGTGGTGAGTAAATTAATGGAAACGCTGTTGAAAGAGAAAATAGTGAGGTTTCTGGAGTCCAGCGGATTACAGGATCCGAGGCAGCATGGATTCACCAGAGGCAGGTCTTGTCAGACAAATCTGATTGATTTCTTTGACTGGGTGACCAGGGAGTTGGACCGAGGGAGAGCTCTAGATGTGGTGTATTTAGATTTCAGTAAAGCCTTTGACACTGTTCCTCACAGGCGACTTATAAACAAACTGAGCACCCTAGGGATGGACCCTAAAGTTACTGTTTGGGTTAGAAATTGGTTGGGTGGGAGGCGACAAAGAGTACAAGTAAATGGAGCTCACTCTGAGGAGAAGGATGTTACCAGTGGTGTGCCCCAGGGATCTGTCCTTGGTCCGATTCTTTTTAACATCTTTGTTAGTGATATAGCGGAAGGGCTGTCGGGTAAGGTTTGCCTCTTTGCGGATGATACCAAAATCTGCAATAAAGTAGACACCCAGGAAGGTGTAGATAACATGAGGAGGGATCTAGCTAAGCTTGAAGAATGGTCTAGAATTTGGCAGCTGGGATTTAATGTTAAAAAATGTAAGGTCATGCATTTGGGCTGCAGCAATCCAAGGGAGCAATACAGCATAGGAGGTGAAGTACTTTTGTCCACTAAAGAAGAGCAGGACCTAGGCGTAGTTGTGTCCGATGATCTTAAAGTAGCTAAACAGGTAGAAAAGGCGACGGCAAAAGCTAGAAGGATGCTTGGGTGCATACGGAGAGGAATGGCTAGCAGAAAAAAGGAGGTGATAATGCCTCTGAATAAGTCTTTGGTGCGACCTCATTTGGAGTATGGTGTGCAATTCTGGAGACCGCACCTTCAAAAGGATGTGAACAGGATGGAGTCGGTGCAGAGGGTTGCTACTAAGATGATTAGTAGTCTTCATTATAAAGCATATGAGGACAGACTTAAGGATCTTAATATGTACACCTTAGAGGAAAGGCGGGATAGAGGTGATATGATTGAGATGTTTAAATACCTCCATGGCATAAATGTTCAGGGAGAGAGCCTCTTTCAATTGAAAGCAAGTTCTGCGACAAGGGGACATGGGATGAGGGTGAAGGGAGATAGATTCAGGAGTGATATGCGGAATTATTTCTTTACGGAAAGAGTAGTGGATCCGTGGAATAGTCTCCCAGTGGAGGTGGTAGAGATGAGGACAGTAACTGAATTCAAAAAAGCATGGGACCAACACAGAGGATCTCTAAAGGTAAAAAGTGGACTGTTGTAGTTGTTGTTATGGAAGGACAGACTAGATGGGCCTTGTGGTCTTTTTCTGTCATCATGTTTCTGTGTTTCTATGTAAGATGGAATAATTGATATGCTATTTTAAATTTGCCTTTAAGGTGTTTTATAGAAAATACTAAATTGGATTTGGCAAATTTCTAGCTTGATTATAGTCAATAAAATACAAATGGTCCAACATTTATTGTTTGTGGTATTGGGTTCAATTTAGGTTTATGGATAAACTTGCATATTAGCAATGCGTGGTTAATACAATTTATCATTAGGTGGATGTGAAAATGTTAATAATTATGCAACCTTATCGTATTGTAAGAATACTTATTTAGACTTAATTTATTTTTAATAAGTTCAATATTTATCACATTCCCAATTTACTTCTAACTATGGGATTATAAAAATCTAATGGCACAGAGAATGGAAGAGCAATATGCAACCTAAGCATTTTAAAAATCAAACACGGCACTTTTAACTTACACTAGTTACCAATTGTGTGGGGATTAACTGCTCTAAAGCTGGGGCACACATTTTTAGGAACATAACATAACATAACAAGGATGCATTCTTTCTTCATACCTCTTTAATTTATATGTAGAGCAAATAAGCAGAGAAGCAGGACTGTATGAAGACAACTGAGGTGTGAAGATTGGTGGAAGACTCATTCTCAGCCTTCGCTATGAAGATGATACCACATTACAGGCTGAAAGAAAAGATGATTTGAAACATTTGCTTCTCAAGATCAAGGAACATAGTCATAAAATGGGCCTGCACCTTAATGTAAAGAAGACAAAGATCACGACAACTGGAAAAATCAATAAGTCCATCATTGATGGAGAAGAAATTGAAATAGTTGAAAACTTTAACCTACTATGATCAACAATCAATAAAGAAAGGACAGACAGTCAAGAAATCCAATGACGCATTGCTCTTGATAGAATGGCTGTGAAAGACCTAGACACGATTCTAAAGAGCAGAGATGTCTCTCTCCATACAAAGATTCGACTTGTCCAAGCCATGGAATTTTCACATCATATGGATGTGAAAGTTGGACAGTGAAAAAGATAGGAAGAAAATGGATGCCTTTGAATTATGGTGCTGGCGATGAATACTGTGTATATCATGGACTACCTGAAGAATAAACCAGTCAGTACTAGAGGAGATCAAAACTAAGCTTTCTTTAGAAGCTCAGATGACAAAACTTTGACTTTTATACTTCGGACACATCATGCGAAGAGAGAGATCATTAGAGAAAGATAAATTCTTGGCAAGGTAGAAGGTCAAGGTCAATGCAAACGAGGAAAGCCAGCAATGAGATGGATAGATACAATAACAGCAGCTATGGGTGCCACTCTATCAACAATGAGTCACCTGACTGATGACCGAACAGTTTAGGTCAACTATCCAGAGGGTTTCCTTGGGTCGACACTAATGCAACGACACTTAACATAAGATTTGCCATACTGCCAGATGGATGTTGGAACCACAGGCCTTGTGTTGTAGGGATCCATTTTTGGTCATCTCCTCAGCATCTGTCTCCTGGAGGACCATGCCATCCTTTCTTCCTAAAGTTTTGTCTCTCTCATTTTAATCAGTCTGTGATCCTGCCCTCCTTCTTGGAGAAGGACCTTCGGTCAGATCTCTTCCTGTCTCTGTTTAGACATAGGAGGATGTTGGTGAAGTATCTGGACACTATTAATTCCTTGCTGTGGTTGGACCATTTCTTTGTCCTCTGCAGCATCCCAGGGAAGGGACAGGTGGTAGCCAATTCTTCATTTGGCTGCTGGCTTAAGGAGACTATTAGTTCAACCTACCTTCTATAAGGAAAATACATGCCAGAGGGAGCCGGAGCTCGCTGCACTAGGACACAAGCCTTACCATGAACAGAGTCTGCCTTGGCATCTTTGGAAGACATCTGTAAGGCAGCTACTGGTCATTCCTGATCTCCTTTGTAAAGAACTACAGGCTATATGTGGGAATGTAAGCGGATGGTGCCTTTGGCAGAGCAGTTCTGTCCTAACTGTCGTCTTCCTCATACCCTGGATCGTGACTGCTTAGGTATATCCCACTCATCTGGACTGATCTAGCAGTATGATCAGGAAGGCAAACTTTTACATATCTGCTAATTTCCTTTCTTTGAATTCTGCTAGACCAGTCCAGGATCCACCCTACGAAGACTACCCCTACAGGTTTGGGAGCTGTGCTGCTTTTTACTGCATTATCAATATTGTTGCCCGATGTAGAGTCAAGTGTGGTAAGAGTGCCAAATGTTGTTTGCAGAAAGTTACTGTTAATTAGTACTTTCTGAGTTTGAGTCTTTTCAATCTTGTATTCTTCTTGGGAAGTGTCATACTAGCTTTTCTTGGTGGTGCACCAGAGTATATAGCAGCAGTGACATCATTGAAAGCTGTTCTAGTCTGCCTCCACCTGCTGACTAGGGAGCATAACCCACTTATCAGGACTGGTCTAGCAGGATTCAAGGAAAGGAAATTTTCAAATAAGTACAATTTCTCCCTTCTTACCAATTCCATAATAAAAAGATGGAATGAGAAATCAGAATTGAATAAAACACCTGTGACACAATAGGAATTCTCTGAGTGTTTATCTTAGCTTTCCAGAGGGCCGCCATGAGTCGACTCCGACTTGACGGCACTTACCAACAACAAACTGTCCCAGGAGATTGATACAAACCATGTGACGATAAGTATTTCAAATTTTTTTCAGTGCTTTTGCCCATATGCCTCAAAGTACAGTCAAGAGAAATTCTTGGCTAAAAGAAAGATCATAATATCTTTTGCATAAAACTGATACCCTAACAATAAGGAATGCAATAAGTCACAAAGTGGATGAATATAAATACTGAAGAGTGGCAAATAATGCTGATCCTTGAGGAAGACCACCGAGGATGGGAGAAGGTCTCCAGGTGAAAGCCCCCAGGTAAGTGAAACATTAAATACTGTGATGAGGTAACTAGTACAGAGCCTATGTTAGATGAGGAAATGGCTAGCTCAGAGCCTATGGTAATAGGAAAAGAGGAAGAGCTTACCTCACAAACACATAGGCAGCAAACATATTCAGCTTTTAAAAAGCCCAAGTATAGTGGAGAAAACTTTCCATTCACCAAAGGTGACACAGTAGAAAGCCAAAAGGCTAATCAAGCTCACCTGAGTGGAAGGGCATGTACAACGTGCAGAGAACAGGAGCATAAAAACTACAGGGAAAGCCCAGTAGAGGAGCAAAGGGAGGGGCTGGAGCCAAGGCAGCAAAGGCAGGAGCAGAAGCCAAAGGGTGGAGCAGGCTGTAGCTGCAGAGGAGTCTCCCAAGCCAGAGGGGGCCTCGGTCACTGGAGAGTGAGTAACCAAGAGGAAGGAAGTCCTCTCAACCAGTAGACCTTGCTAGAACCAGGAAGTAAAGGAAGTGTCCCGGTAGCAAGAGACAGCAGACACAGACTCTCTTCAGAAAGTGATTTCAGCTTGGACCCGGCTACAGAGACGTGGAAGTCTTGGAGAGGAGCCAGCCAAAGCCCAGAGAGAGAAGCTCATTACCCAGGGACAAAAGCTAAGTACCCTGTTGTAGCTAGAGGGAAAAAGCCAGGCATTGCCAGCAGAGCAAAGCCCAGTAATTGGGAGGAAAATCCCTATCGGAGAAGGAACCTGAGAGGTACAGTTCCTAGCACAGGACTCTTGAACCCTGTTGATGTAGAGCACTTACCAAATAGAATAACCAGTGTCATTCAAGAGAAGAGCTGTGAGGATTTCAGTTATAAAGATTGTTATGTGCCTCCAAATACAGACTATGAGCAGATGCAATGGGAAAACCAGGAGTGTGATATAGAACTGGATTCCATGGATTGCACGCTTTGTCTGTCTGATGAAATTACATCCCTATGTTAGCCAGGCAAGCAAGAGTTCTGTGATACCTTGTGCTGGCGAAGAGTTTATTTTCTATACTGTGAAGAAACAGTTTTCTTTTGTGTTCCTTTGTGCTGTTCATAAAGAATCCTATGTGGGACGGGGAATAAAACCCGAATTATTTCTTTTGCCTTAATTACACGGCTACTGACTATTTCTTTAATAAGGCAACCCACATCTCACAGCCCTAGGCGGGCACCTAACAGGGCCAAAAAGGGGTGCTGGTGACAATACCTTTGTAGAAATTGGTAAAAGGGACAACATCTGGAAAGCAGTGTGTATAAGTGCTCATAGCATGGGGAATAAGATCCCAGATATTGAGTCTTTAATAGAAGAAGCTGACTTGGATTTAGTGGCAGTTACAGAGACATAGTTCTCGGACAACCATAACTCAGATGTAATTATACCGGGCTATACTTTATTCAGGAAGGAAAGAATTACAGGGCTTCAAATGGAGCAAGGAGGCACTGTGGGTTAAACTAGAAAGAGGGAAAGGGAAATCCATTTGTACTGGTGTGATATACAGATCTCCCTCAGAGGGAGAAGAGGTGGACAGAGATTTAATAAAAGACATGAGAAGTATTGCCAAGAAAGGAGAAGTGCTACTGATAGGTGATTTCAATATGGCAGATGTTGATTGGCACATCTCTGCTGCGGTGTAATCTAGAAGTAAGGAGTTCTAGAAGTAAGGGAGAACTATTCTGGTAACTGGTAACAGAACCCACACGAGAAGGGGCCATACTAGACTTGGCGTTTACCAATGGAGACAGTATTACTGATGTCATAGCGGGAGATCATCTCGTATCCAGTGATCACCAGATGGTGTGGTTCAGTATTAGGACTAGTACTGATAAAATCCATTCAGAAGCAAGGGTCTTAGACTTTAGGAAAACTAACTTTGCCAAGATGGGACAATACCTCAAGGAGTCATTAGCAGGATGGGAACAGCTGGAGGATATAGAAAAGCAATGGGCAAAACTGAAAGGGGATATTTTAAGGACAACAAACCTTTTTGTTAGAAAGGTAAATAAATGTAAAAGGAAACCTAGGCTGCTATGGTTCTCAAAAGAAGTAGCTGAAAAGGTGAAGAAAAAGACGGAGGACTTCTTGAAATACAAGAGATCACAGAGAGAGGAAGACAGGTATCTATATTTCGGAAAACTTAGAGAGGCTGGCAAAGTAGTCAAGAAAGCAAAGATACAAAAAGAAGAAGAAATAGACAATGCAATAAAAGGGGGGGGGATGAGACATTTTTCAAATATGTTTGTGAGAGGAGGCAGGGCAAAAATGGTATTGGTATTGTCAGACTCAAGGGTGAAGGGGAGGACTATGTAGAACTAATGAGGATAAAGCAGAATTGCTTAACTAATATTTTTGTTCTGTGTTCACAGATGAAGGGCCAGAAGCAGGGCCTCAGAAAACACTCACAAACAGGAACAGAAGCGAGGGGCATCTTGAATGATTTTCAGAAGATTGTGTTCATGAAGAATTAGCTAAACTAAAAGTAGACAAAGTAATGGGACCGATGGGATGCATCTGAGAATATTGAAGGAACTTGGGGACATTCTATCAGCTCCACTGACTGAACTTTTCAATGCTTCTTTAGAGTCGGGAGTGGTCCCAGAGGACTGGAGAAAGGCACATGTGATCCCTTTACACAAAAGCAGAATTAAGGACGAGTTAAAAACTACAGTCTAACCTCTGGGAGAGTAAATTATTTGAAACACTGCGAAAAGAAAGAATAGTGAAATTTCTGGAGTCCAATGGATTGCAGGATCCGAGGCACGAGGCAACATGGGTTTACCAAAGGCAGGTCTTGTCAGACAAATCTGATTGATTGATTTCTTTGACTGGGTGAGTAGGGAGTTGGACTGAGGGAGAGTCCTAAATGTGGTGTATTTAGATTTTAGTAAAGCCTTTGACACCGTTCCACATAGGCGATTTAGAAACAACTGAGCACCCTAGAGATGGACCCTAAAGTGACTGGCTGAGTTAGAAATTGGTTGAGTGGGAAGTGACAAAGGGTAAATGGAGCTCACTCTGAGGAGAAGGATGTTACCAGCATTGTGCTGCAAGGATCTGTCCTTGGTTCGATTCTTTTTAACATCTTTGTTAGTGATCTTGTGGGTAACATATGCCTCTTTGTGGATGATACCAAAATCTGCAATAGAGTAGACACCCAGGAAGGAGTAGATAACACGAGGAGAGATCTAGCTAAAGCTTGAAGAATGGTTGAGAATTTGACAGCTGAGATTTAAGGCTAAAAATTTGGAGGGTCATGCGTTTGGGCTGCAAATATTCAAGGGAGTGGGACAGTGGTGGGAGGTGAAGTTCTTCTGTCCATGAAAGAAGAGCGGGACCTGGGCGTGATTTTTTTCTGATGATTTTAAAGTGGCTAAACAGGTAGAAAAGGAGACGGCAAAAGCCAGAAGGATGCTTTGGTACATAGGGAGAGGAATAGCCAACAAAAAAAGGGGATGATAGTGCCTCTGTATAAGTCTCTGATGCAACTTCATTTGGAGTATTGTGTGCAATTCTGGAGACCACACCTTCAAAAAGATATAAACAGGATGGAATTGGTGCAGAGGGTGGCTACTAAAATGGTTAGTGGTCTTCGTTATAAAGCATATGAGAACAAACTTATAGATCTTAATATGTATACATTAGAGAAAAGGTGGGATAGAGGAGATATGATAGAGATGTTTAAATACCTCCATGGCATAAATGCATGAGAAGAGAGCCTCTTTCGATTGAAATCACGCTCTGCAATGAGGGGACATAGGATGAAGATGAAATGGGGATAGACTCAGAAGTAATATGTGGAAATATTTCTTTATGGAAAGTGTGGTAGATATGTGGAATAGTCTCCCACTGGAAGTAGTACAGATGAGGACAGTATCTGAATTCAAGAAAGCATGGGACATACACAGAACATCTCTAAAGGAAAGAAGGGGACTATTGCAATTGATATGGAAGGGCATACTAGATAGGCCATATGGTTTTTTTTCTGCTGTTATATTTCTATGTTTCTAAACCATGTCAATTGCTTACCAAGTACACACTGTTCCCTTTCTGATGAAAACAATGTAAACCAATCCAGAATTTGCTTACTGATTTCCAGAGAAGACAAACGGCCTAAAAGCTTTATATAAGTTAGAGTTGAATGTTGCATATATATCCAAAAAAGCAGTTACACCCCAATGTCCTTGAGCCAAAAGTATCAGCCAATTGTCTAAGTTTCTAAATAGTCCAAAATACCTTTAGTGCATTTATAGCCCTCTAGTAGTCTTAAACATATCAAGGTACATTTTACACGGAGATCAGAATTGGGAAGGACATACTCAATTCAGATGGGTTTTTTTTTTCAGAAACAACTCTGCTAAACATGGAGTTGTTTCTGAAATACATAGAAGGAAATGCAGGTGGATTTATATCCATGTATAGAGGGACACGCCATTTTACAAATTTTACACAAGGGAATAATATTCAGCAGATGATACCTGGCAACTTACACATATAAATGCTGGCATTTCACTATTTTACTCGCACATGTACGTATCGGCACTTACACACGCATATGAGCCATTTTGCAAACTCAAACGTGTAAATGCTGTTAGTTAAGAATAGAAAAAGTTATCTTTGACATTTTAATTTGGAGGAGGAAATAAACTAGGAAGGATTAAGGATGATAATCCCTTAACACTCCTGTAAAAGGCTGGCCAAAATGCACACTTCTTTAAAACTTATTCATGCCAGGGAGTAGGTGTAAATCTCAGCATGGAGAATTTTGGGCTTTTGTATGCATTCCCTATATGAAATGGGAAATCCACGTTTAGACTTTTATTCCACCTACAGTAGATCATGATTCCAACACATCCCCTCAGAAATTCCATGTTTCAAGGGGCATCCATGTATAAAGTGGACCCTTTCTAAAATGGCCAGTTAGATGCGGATGCAATTTAAATGTCTATATTCCCGATTATGCGCATGCATTCTCTGTAGACAAGCAGGATAACTGCTCACATATGGGTGATGTCACCAATGGAGCCCCACTTGGAAAGCTCTCCCTGCTCTTTCTATAACTTTTGAAGAGATTGCTCCATTCATGCAAATGAGTTCCAACTGCCATTGCCACACATCTCTTCATCAGCTGTCTCTTTTCCACAGAGTTCCAAGGACATGTTCCTTATGTCAGCAGGTGATCATTTTTTCTTATACTTTTTTATTCTTTTGCAAGTTTCCTATTTATTATTTCCATTGCAGCCACCGCTGATGTGTATACTATCCTTGTTAATCTTTCTAAATAGGGTTTTCAGTCATTTCTAAGTTTCCAAGTTTCCTTGTTTTACCATGTCACTATTATAGTCCTCATTTAGGTCTCAGGAATTCCAGCTGGGTTTATTTATTTTTCCTTCAAAATTGAGCCATCTGATTTTACTGAGGCTATTTTTCTAGACTAAATGTCCCATAAACTCACTAGTGAGTTTAAGAAGTGCTCCTGGTATGGCAGAGCCACATCTATAATAGAGTTCCATAAATTGTGTCTGCAGTGCTTGGGGCCCAACCAGGAGCCTTCTCATTGTCTTTTATGTTTACAGACAACAAAGAGAGGAATCAAAGTTGTTGTGCCTTATGCCTCCACTTTGTAGTTCCATACGCCTGGGACAAATTACCCGAGTCAGTACATCAGGCTCTATCTCTGACCCTGTTCAAGTCCGTGCTAAATACTCACCTCTTTGAGACTGCTTTCCCCTTAGTCTCCTGTTCACCTCTTATTTATTTATTTATTTATTTTATTTATTTATTTAAAGTCTCTTTTATACCGCGCTTATGTGTTTCCTTACCATTCCCCTAGATATTATCCTAGCCTACCAGTTTTTGTGTTGTTTGTCTTGAATGGACTGTAAGTTCTTATAAAAAAGGATTGTCTCTTTCAAGTCTCTGTACAGCATTGCACATACCATATAGCACTATAGAAATGATAATTAGTAGTTGTAGTAGTACAGAAGAATAGCGCAAACAAATGTTTGACGATTATGACTCTGATACATCAGCATCGGTCAGCCTGGCCCCAGGAACAGCACTGGACACTCTTTGAGTTCACTTGGAGTCAAGCACCACTAAGATGCTCTGGGATTGGACACTCTCCAATTCTGTCCTGAGGATCTTTGTCCTCCAAGACATTGAGCATCAGCTGGAGGCTGCGGTATATTAGCATTGTAGTTCATTGGAACAGCTCAAGACTTGAAGAAGCCCTGCCATAGGGACCACTCATTCTCCTCTTTATCAAAGAGGCTGAGCCAGACTCCATGAGACAGATACCAGTCTGCCCATTTTCCCAAATGCTACAGATATCAGCTGATTCTGCTGCAGGACCTCATCTTTGTTATTAGCAGTCCTTGAGGGCATCCCATGAGTGGACTCAAGTACCGTAGGGATCTGTGCTAGGCCCACTGCTTTTTAACATATTCATAAATGACTTGGAAATGGGAATAATGAGTGATGTGATCAAATTTGCAAATGACACAAAATTATTCAAAGTTATTCAGACCCAAGAAGATTGTGAAAAATTGCAAAAGGACCTTGATAAATTGGAAGATTGGACATTCAAATGGCAGATGAAATTTAATGTGGACACATGCAAAGTTATGCACCTAGGAAAGAACAACCCAAACTATGGTTACACAATACAAGGTTCCACATTAGGAACCACCATCCAGGAAAAAGATTTAGGTGTCATCATGAATAATATGTTAAAACCCTCCGCCCAGTGTGCAACAGTAGCCAAGAAAGCAAATAGAATGCTAGGAATCATAAGGAAAGTAATGGATAACAAAACTAAGGATATTATAATGCCTCTGTATTGATCCATGATGCGGCCACACCTTGAATATTGTGTGCAATTTTTATCACCATATCTTAAAAAGGATATAGCAGAATTAGAAAAGGTACAGAGAAGAGCAACCAAAATGGTAAAGGGGATGGAAGGATACTCCTATGAGGAAAGGCTTAAAAGGTTAGGGCATTTCATCTTGGAAAAGTGACGGCTAAGAGGAGATATGATAGAGGTCTATAAATTAATGAATGAAATAGAACGGGTAAACGTAGGTTGGTTGTTTATGCCATCAAAAAGTCGAAAGACTAGGGGACATGCAATGAAGCTACAACATAACCCATTTAAGACTAATAAGAGGAAATATTTTTTTCACTCAATGCATAATCAAACTCTGGAATTCATTTCCGGAGAATGTAGTAAAAGATGTTAGTGCAGCTGGGTTTAAAAAGGTTTGGACTAGTTCCTGGAGGAAAGATCCATAAACCATTATTAAAGAGGACCCAGGAAATCCACTGCTTGCCCCAGGATGAACATTGTAGAACCTGTATGTCTTTATGGGAACCTGCCAGGTCATTGTGACCTGGATTGGCCACTGTTGGGAACAGGATACTGGGCTTGATGGACTTTGGTTTGACCCAGTATGGCATTTCTTATGTTCTTATGATGCATCAAGCCTTTTTGAGACCCACAGCCTCTCTGCAGGAGAGGAGATGACATCAAGACCTCAGTGAGCCTAGATGCTGGCTCCTGCCTGGCTGATCTTGGTTTTGAGTGCTTTGGGGTTGGGAGATTAATCCCCTCTGCACCAGAGCTCATCAGTTCTCCAACACTCTCATAGGAGGTCCATCTTTAGAGAAGAGGGGAGGGCACCCAAACTGAGACTCAGACATCCCAAGAATACTTCTCTGAGTCTGCATCTGAGTGCTCCTGGGAGGCTGAGTATGACTCAGAGTATTTCTTAGTTTAGAGGTCTCTGAGCTTCTCTCAGATGCTACACCTTCTCACCAGTGACATAGATCCCTGCTGGAGGAGTTCTAAGATTAGCCAAGGCCATTCTATTTCCGTTGGAAATGCAGGAGGAACCCAAGGTCTAAGAGTTGGAAATCCTCCAGTACTCCGATCCCCTTAAGAAGATGGTAACAGTGACCATGCACTGCAATGTTCATAGGCTTTCTGTCAGTAAAAAAGTTAATCTTCTATATAGAGTCCAAAAGGCTTCCAGATTTGAAAAGCAACAGTTGCCTCATTAAAGGATTAAAAGGATAGAAGGAGACTATTGTAGTGTATATGGAAGGGCATCATTTTCTATGTTTCTAAAGCAGAAGGCAGAGAAGATCATGTTACTCTCACAGGTGTAGGTATCCTCTGTCCTTCTGATTTGCCCATACCAAACAGAGGTCTCTCCTGCTCTTGGCGGCAGAGGACCCAGAGAGGCCTAGTCTGCACCCCAGTCAAAACCTGGAATGGAATTTTGACTGACTTCTCGATAACATAGCCAATACCTCTGTCTTGATTCCAGACAACCTTCCTGTCGGAGGGAGGATCATGTTCTTTGCAGATGGATGGCCTCTTACAACCTCTGACATTTGGATTCTCAAAATTGTCCAGGACAGGTACAGATTACACCTATTTGAACAACCACCAAATTGTCCATCAAGAAGGCAGTGCTAACCTCTCAGGACCTGGAGCTATTTCTTTAGGAAATCTCTGCCTTTCAGGCAGCTAATGCAGTCGAGCTTCTTCCACCAGAGCAGGAAGGGCAGAGATTTTATTCGAGATATTTCCTGGTCACAAAGAAAAACGGGGATTCCATCCTAAACTAGATCTGAGGAATCTGAATAAATACTTTGTTTGGGAAAAGTTCAGAATGGTTTCCCCTTGGAACCTTACTTCCTTTTCTTCTGGATATAAAGGATGTGTATATGCACTTGAGATGCATCCCAGTCATGCAAAGTATCTGCAAGTCATGGAAGGGAAATGCCACTTCCAGTATTGTGCACTGCCACTTGGCTTTACATCTGTACCTAATGTATTTACCAAGTGTCTTACTGTAGTGTCACTGTATCTATGCAGACTGGATGTGCACATTTTTCCTTATTTGGACGATTGGCTGATCAAGAGTGCATCTCAGGAAGCAGTCCAAGAATCCATGCTCATGACCATCTAGGTGTTGGAGCTATTAGAGTTCGTCATAAATTATCCCAAGTCAAATTTAAGCCTGTCACATCAATTAGAATTTATCTGAGCACTGTTAGATATGACTTGGGCAAAAGTCTTTTTGCCATAGGACAGGCTTACCCTTCTGTTGGCCATTGTGGGGAATATCCAACAGAATCAGAAGACATCAGTGAGACCCATGTTGAGGTTGTTGGGCTACATGAACTCAGCAATTATTGCTACTCCTTTGGTACATATCAAGGTAGGGCAGGCTAGGTGGACTTTGAGCATGCAGTAGATTCAGTCCACTCACTGGCTGAGTGACATGATAGTTGTCACGGTTCCTCTCTGGAGTTCTCTGTCCTGACGGATGGTCCATTTCAATCTGGCCGACTGATTATCCTTTCAGATTCCTCCCTTTAATGATAGATGCATCCATACTGAGCTGGGGAGCCCATGTAGACAGGTTCCACACTCAGGGAATTTGGTCTTATCATGTCTCCACCAGATCAATTTCCTGGAACTGAGAGCACTTTCAAACTTTCTAAAGGCTTTCAAAGATTGGTTGACCAATCAAATATTACAAAATAAAAATAAAAATGATCCAGACAACCAGGTAGCCATATACTACCTCAACAAGCAGGGAGTCATTGGATAGTACTTCCTGTGTTAGGAGACAGAACATAGAACTATACCATCTCTCATGGAATGACACTCAGGCCACTTACCTAGCTGGCAAGAACAGTGTCTGGCCAGATACACTGAGCCATATCCTTCAACCATATTTGGGAGAGGGTCTTCTGTATTTGTATCCTCCAATACCTTTCATAGTGAAGACTCTCCTGAAACTCAGAGACAAGTGCTCCATGATCATCATAGCCCCTTACAGGCCTAGACAGCCCTGGTTCTCTTTACTTCTCAAGCTCTCCATCAGGGAACCAATCTGGGGCATTTTTCAACCCTCATTAAGAGAAACCAGTGAATGATGTTGCATCCCAACATTAAGTCCCTTGGTCTAAGAGCTTGGATGTTGAGGGGCTCACCTTATCTTTCCTGAACTTGCAGGTTGGAATTAACAATATTCTCTTGGCTTCCAGGAGAGGTACCACGCAAAGGTCTTATGGTTTTAAATAAAAGAGCACTGCAAGACTGGGCAGTGTGATATTGAGATGCTGCCTGGGTATCACTAAGCAGTGAAAGTCAGGTGCAGTAAAGGCTGACCTAACTTTCGCTGCTAAAGCTAACCAGGCAGCAGCTCAGTATCACCGCTATCTGATTAGCTTTATGGTAATTCGGGCAACCCAGATATTCAATGCTAGGGCCTGGATATGGCCGCAGCATTGAATGTCCAGGTTTAAAGTTCAGTGGCTGCAGCTATCTGCTTTATCAGCACTGGCTGCCGTTGCTGAATATCAGGCCCTTAGCTTTTTAGGGCCCGATATTCAAAGAATTTCTGTTCTAACTTTGAGAATTATTCTCCTAAATTGCCTCCTTGAAAATTTATTAGGGCTGAATTCCTAAATATTTTCTTAAAATTTTATTAAACTAAATTTAGGAGCATCAAAGTGGGTGGCAACAGGGCAGATTTAAAGTAGGGAAAAGAAGTTAGGATCATAGCACTGATTTTGACCACAAATGAATGACAGGCCTAAATTTAAGAGCTTAAATTTAGGAACTCAGCCCCTAGTTTCTACTTGTTGTGGCACAACTTACTTCAACCCTTTTTGTTTTGAGGCAGCCTGTATCTCTAGGGAATCCCATATGTGAGCAATTATCCTGCTTACTTACCTATAACAGTTGTTTTCCATGGAAAGCAGGATAAGTCCGTACAATCCACCCCCTCCCCCCTTCCTTGGAGTTGTATTCTTACAGTAGCTACTCATTGGACTGAGGAGGAGGTTCATGGCAGTGGCAGGCAGGAACTTGCATGCATGTGTGATGCAATCTCTCCAAAAGATTTAGAAGGAGCTGGGAGAGCTTCCCACATGGGGCTGCATTGCTGACATCACCCAGATGTAAGGACTTTTCTCCAGGAACAAGCAGGAAGTCAGCACTCATGTATGGGTGACATCAGCACTGACAGAGCCCGCGTGGAGCAATTCCCCAGCTTTCAAAGAAAGCCTTTGGGATTGCTACCACGCATGCGTGGTCATCTTTCCGCCCAAGGATGCCATCTTGCTCAGTCTCCCTTTTTCCATGGAACTCTTCGGACGCACGTCCTCGTCCCTCGGAATAAAGTTTTCATTTACTCACCTTAACAGGCTCTCATTTCTTTTATCCAGTTGCACCGGTCCTCTACCCGTCCTCCCCTTGCTGTCTTTTGGAGCTTACGGGGATACCTTTCTTAATTTTTTTCTTTTCGGGCTTCACACCCTTTTTTCTTCTCAACTGCTGGCCGCATGGGTCTTCGACCTCGCAGGGGCCGTTTTTGCCCCCATGGTTTTAGGAAAAATCATGTTTATTTATTTCCAAACATAAAACCACTCTTCAAGTACAAACTAACAGAACTGCAATGCCACAACGTACAGAAACTCGTAATCTCAAAGGTTCAACAGCATATCATTACAGGGCATAGCACCCAAAGCACAAACAGAACAATAGTATCCCCCCCCACCCTCCCCCCTCACCCTTCACCCCTCCCCACCCCCCTCCCTCACTCCCCCCAACCCCTGCCTCCTGCACCCCCTCCCCCCAACCCCCCCACCCCTAGCCACTCCAGAAAGCCCAAGCACCTGCCCTAGCTCACACACACGCAGGGGCGGCCCAAGGGGGGTGCGGGGCCATGTGCGGAGACTCAGTGCGGGGCCTCATTTGCATAAGTGACCTTATTTGCATAAATATTTGCATAATGTTACCATACACTAACTTTTAGTAAACATATCTCTTAATGAGTGTATGGATAAAGAAAGACTAAAAGATTTCTAAATTACTATAATCCAGTGCCAACCGCCAGGCACATTAGGAACTACTACAAACGCTGCCCATTTAGAACCCATAGCAAACCCGCCGTATCCTGACAGCATTACCAGGACTCACAAAGCACCATACCCTAACTATCAAAAGGCAACACTGCAAATATTAAACCAATACATTTCAGAGAATACTGGGGAAAGAGAACAAGTGGCAATGTCAAATAGGAATTACATAAACAGAATACCTCAGCTCAGTTACACATGCAAAACATAGACCATCACCAAACAAGGAATCACAATTTAGAAACAGGAAGGCAATAATTAAACTGGGAACCCCAAAAGCCAAACTTGGAATGTACAACAACACTGTAGAAATAAAACTATAAATTAATTTCCTCTTGTACCAAACAAAGCACAGACGTTAATGATGCACATTTCCCAGAGGTTTCATATTCCAGTTAATAAATTCAAAATAAAGAGATATTTCTACCTTTTGTGCTTTTTTTTTCAGTTGCAATTGCTCCAGCCACTTTCTTCTGGTTTCTTCATGTTTTCTGCTAACTGTCCATCGTCTGCTGTCCATTTGTTCTTTCTTCTCTCTTCTAGTTTTTTTTTCCATTCTCTCTCTCTACATCTGCTTTAACATACTAATCTTTCTCCTTTTGCTCTTTCCTCATTCCTATTTCATCCACACAAATTTTACCCCTCCATCCTCAATCCCCACTTACTCTCCCAATACCAGGCCAATTGTAGATTTTTCATCCCTCCCTCACAAAATATTTTTCCCCTCTCCATTTTACTCTCCCAACCCCATCCCATTCTAATCCTCCCCCAACATCAGCTCCCTTCTAGTTCCAGTCTCACCGAGCATCCATTCCCTTCTAGTCCCTGCATCAGCCCATTTCCAGTCCTAGCCCACCATCAACCCATTTCCAGTCCTAGCTCCCCCATCCATTTTCAGTCTGAGTCCCTTCATCAGCTCATTTCCAATCCTAGCTCCCCATCAGCCCACTTCTAGTCATTTCCTAGCCCCATCATCAGCCCATGTCAAATCATAGCTCCCCTCCACTCAGTCCAATTCCAGTCCAAGCCCCCCCCCATGAACCTACTTTCAGTTCTAGCCCCTCCATGAGTCCATTTCAATTCAAGCCCCCACCACAGCCCATTTCCAATCTTAGCTCCCCCCAACAGCCCATTTTCAGTCCTATCCTAGCTGCTCCATCAGCCCATTTTCAGTCCTAGCTCCCTTCCCTCACAGCCCATTTCCATTCCAAGCTCCCTCCCCATCAGCTATTTGCAATTCAAGCCTCCCCTTCCACTCAGCCCATTTCCAGTCCTAGCCCCCCATCAACCCACTTCCAGTCCTAACCCCCCCATCACCCCATTTTCAGTTTAAGCCCCCCCCATAACCCATTACCAGTCCTAACCCCCATCAGCCCATTTCCAGTCTTAACCCCATCAGCCCATTGCCAGTCCTAACCCCCCCATCAGCCCACAGCCCATTACCAGTCCTAACCACATCAGCCCACCTCAAGTCCTAACCCCTCCCCATCAGCCCATTTCCTGTCCTAGCCCCCCCAGCCCATTATCAGTCCTAACCACCCCCCATAGCCCATTAGCAGTTCTAACCCCCCCATCACCCCATTTCCAGACAGCCCCCATCAGTCCACAGCCCATTAGCAGTCCTAACAAACCCCCCAGCCCATTAGCAGTCCTAACCCACCCCCATCCCCCCAGCCCATTAGCAGTCCTAACAGACCCCCCAGCCCATTAGCAGTCCTAACCCACCCCCCCAGCCTATTAGCAGTCCTAACCCACCCTCCCCCTAGCCTATTAGCAGTCCTAACCCCCCCCTAGCCTATTAGCAGTCCTAACCCCCCCTAGCCTATTAGCAGTCCTAACCCCCCCCAGCCCATTAGCGGTTCTAACAGCCCCCCTAGCCCATTAGCAGTCCTCACAGCCCCCCACCCCATTAGCAGTCCTAACAGCCCCCCCGCCCCAGCCCATTAGCAGTCCTAACAGCCCCCCCGCCCCAGCCCATTAGCAGTCCAAAAAAAAAAAGCTGGCTCTCTGGCTGCTGCCGCTGCCGCCGCGGCAGAATGCAGTGTCCCGCGGGGCCCCCTCTGCGCCGGCTGAGCCCTCTGCCCGGCTTTCAGATTCGCGAAGGGAGAGTGTCTCTCCCTCGCGTCTCTGTTAAGCCCGCAGGGGCTAATGGGAAATTTCCCATCAACCCCTCGCGTCTAAAGGGGCTGATGGGAAATTTCCCATTAGCCCCTGCGGGCTTAACAGAGACGCGAGGGAGAGACACTTTCCCTTCGCGAATCTGAAAGCCGGGCAGAGGGCTCAGCCGGCGCAGAGGGGGCCCCGCGGGACACTGCATTCTGCCGCGGCGGCAGCGGCAGCAGCCAGAGAGCCAGCTTTTTTTTTTAATGTAATTTTGAGGAAACCAGAATGTTCTTTGCGCGGGGCCCTGTGCAAAAAACATTCTTGCTCAATGGACGGGCCGGCCCTGCACACACGCTATCCTCGGAGAGATTCATAAGACTCCACACACCTCTCCAACGCTCCCAGGCACTCCCCCCCACTAACTGCGCCGTGCGCTGCTCCATCTCCATCAGCTCCACCATGGCGTGCTTCCACTCCCCCACTGTGGGAGCCTTATCCTCCATCCAATGGCGCAAAATGCAGTGCTTTACGAGCACAAATCCCTTTGCACAGAGCTTGCGCGCACTCTCATCTAGTGGGTGCCGTCCTTCATAAGAGCCAAAGAGACACCACTCCACTCCGGAGTCATCTCCAACTGCTCACCTAACCAGTCCCCCAAACACCTCCCGATCCCAGACCACAAGCCCTGTATATGGATACAGAACCAAAACCGATGAGCCAAGCTCCCCTTGCCCACTTTGCAGAGACTACACACATCAGTCGCCACCAGGCCCACTCTGGCCGCCCAGACATTATGTACATATGCTCTCCAAAGAAACTTGTACTGAACTTCCCGCAATTGCACTGATTCACACACCGAGTTGATGGCCCCAAACGCGCCCTGTAGGCGCTCCTCGGTAGCTTGGTGCACCCCATCCTTCCGCCACTTCTCTGCCAACCCCAGTAGACTGGGGCGATCACTGTCCGGGCAAATGGCGGCCTCAAGCCCGCCAGACGATATCTTCCCATCCAGAGTGCCGAACAATGTCAGCATTCCACCGAGTTCCAACACCCGCTCATGGCGTTTCTTTAAAGTGAGCACATAATGTCGCACCTGAAAGTAAAAATACTGATTCCGGTGTTCTAGATGATACCGCTCTCGTAAAGAGGTAAACGAATCTAGCTCATCCCTCCCCTCCATCCTCAACTGGCCCACATAACGAAGGCCTGTATCTGCCCACCGCTTAGCAACCAGGGACCCCAAGCCCGGGAGGAAGGCCACATTACCCGCTCGGGGGAGACAATCCGACCCCTGCCATGGTACTCCCCGACGGCGACACAGGGCTTTCCACGCCCCCCGCAAGGCCCTCCAAAAACCGAGCCGCTGACACGCTGCGGGTAGAGCTCCCTGTGGCTCATGCACTATCACCATCCGGTGCTGCGGAGCCACAATGTCATCCAAAATGCATATGGGAATCACCTCCAACGTTCCCTCCACCATATCTCGTAAGATTCTCATCCAACATACCATGTTATAGCGCCGGACCGACAGCAATCCCGCTCCTCCCTGTAACCGAGGTTGCATTAAAACCGCCAATGCTATCCGGGCACGTTTTCCCTGCCATATAAATCCCACCAGCTGGCTCCGCAGACGCCCTATCTCCCGCCGCGCAAGCCACAGCGGAACATGCCGTAGTACATATGCCCACCGGGGAAACTCCACCATGTTAAAAAGTGCTATCTGCCCACTCAGCGAAAGCGGCAGCTCCTACCACTTCCGCAGCCGGCCCACCGTCCCCTCCAGCAGCGGGTCAATATTAACCCGATATAACTGGTCCAGGTCAGAGGGGATCTGTATACCCAAATAGCGGATCTGTCCTTCCGCCCACCTCAGTGGGAAGGGGCCTTCCCAGGCTGTCCGACAGCGTCCCCCCACATCTAGGCCAAATGATTTCGCCCTATTAATTTTCAAGCCCGAAAAGGAACCAAACTGATCGATAATATGTAGCGCCCTAGCCAAAGAGCGCTGCGGATTAGTCAGGCAAAGCAGCATGTCGTCCGCAAACGCACTCACTTTCATACCGCCCGACGGCCAGTCCATCCCAGACACCCCCACGTCCTGCACTAACTTGACTAACAAGGGTTCTAAATGCAGTATAAAGAGAAGAGGAGATAAAGGGCAGCCCTGTCTGGTTCCCCGCTGTAAATTAAACGCCTCCGAGGCCTCCCCCCCTATAGTAATATACGCTCGCGGATCAGCATACAACGCTCTCATCCAGTCGACAAAGGGACCCTCGAAGCCAGAGTGGCGCAGAACTTCAAACATGTATGCCCAAGAGACACGGTTGAACGCCTTCTCTGCGTCGAGACTAGCCAGCACCAAAGACTCCCCCCGCTGCAGACAGCGCCCCATGCCCAGTAAGACGGTAGCAATGTTTCTCGCAGCCACTCGCCCCCGCACAAAACCCGCCTGGTACTGCCCTATGATCCGCATCAAAACAGCTTGTGCCCGCTCTGCCAAGATCGATGCTAAGATTTTCAGGTCAAAGTTAATAAGCGAAATCGGCCTGTACGAGGGCGGATCCAGTGGATCCTTCCCCGGCTTGTGGGTCAGCGATATGGACGCTGTCCTCATGTCCCTCGGGAAGCTCCCAGACTCTAGAGTCTCAGCATATACCGCTGCCAGAGTAGGGACCACCTGCCTCTCTAAGATTTTATAGAACTCCGGGCCATACCCATCGGGGCCCGGCGCCTTATGCACCTTACCTGCTTTAATAACTGCCTGAATCTCTGCACCAGAGATCGGGTTATTGAGCAGCTCCCGCTCTTGCAGGGTCACCTGCCGAAGGGCCACACTATCAAGAAACCTACGTTCCCGCTCTCGATCTTCAGGCTCTGGGGAATAAAGGGTCCGGTAGAAGCGCTCAAACACCCTTGCTATCTCTTTAGGCTCTGTTCGTTGGACCCCTTTACTATCCCGAATCACTGTCACCAGATTGGTGCCGTTCGAATCCCGGACCAAACGGGCCAGCAATTTCCCGGAACGGTTCCCGAACCGGAAGAACTGATGCTGATAATACTGGATAGAAAAGACCGTTCTCTCGTGCAAGCAGCTATTTAATCGCCTCTGGGCCTCCAGGTAAGTCTGCATTGTGCCCGCGTTTGGCCGCCGCAGCGACTCCTTTTTCTTCTCTAGGAGCTGTCGCGCTAATCGCACCACTGTATCATTTACCCTCTTCCGCTCCTTCGCCACATAGGCCATAATATGCCCCCGCACCACTGCTTTCCCCGCCTCCCATAGCGTGGCCACCGAAGGCACACTACCCTCATTTTCCTCCAAAAACACCCTCCACTTCTCCCTCACATAATCCTGAAACTCCTTCTTATTCCAAAACTGCCGGGGAAAAGACCATCTACCCCCCACTGCATGCCTACCCCTCCACTCCAGGCTGACCATCGCATGGTCAGAGATCACAATGGGACCAATCGCTGCTTTACTGACCCGTCCAAAATCTGGCTGGGTTACCAAGATATAATCTATCCGAGACCAGGAGTGATGCGCCCTAGACAGATGTGTGTAGTCTTGCTCTCCCCCATGCAGTGTTCGCCAGACATCTAACAATCCCCCCATCTGACACACATAACCCACTCCCCTCCTAGCCCACCCCTTCGCTTTGGGAGCGGCAACCGATTTATCTAAGGCTGGAGCATGTGGACAATTAAAGTCCCCGGCCAGAATAACCGGAAGTTTAGGTAAGCCCACCAATTTTCGCACAAGAGCCTGAAAAAACGTATGATTATATATACTTAGAGCATACACATTTCCTAGCACCATTTCCTCCCCATTTATCCGAACATGGACCCACAGATACCTCCCCAAGGGATCGCTATCCTCACACAAAACATCCACTTTCAAACGCTTATTAAACAGAATCGCCACTCCCTTTTTCCGCCTGCCCCCCTCTGCCGCCGAGTGCACTTGCCCTACCCAAGATCTCTTAAGTTTAGCATGCTCCCGTTCACTATTTATTTTTATTTATTTATTTAGCTGCATTTATATCCCGCTTTTCACCAGGTCAAAGCGGTTGGGGGATACATTTAACACGAGGGGATATGACACATATACACTAATACTTACAGGGAACATGGGCAATGGAGGGTTAAGTGGCTTGCCCAAGACCACAAGGAGCACCTGTGGGACTAGAAACCCCAGTCCTTCTGGCCCAAGGTTGCTGTCCTCTAGTGGGATTTGAACCACCTACCTTCCGGCCTGTGGTACCTTGCCCCAACCACTAGGCTACGCCTCCCCCGAAGGTGCGTCTCTTGTAAAAACGCCACCTGGGCCCCTTGCCTCTTCAACGCCTGCAGCACCTTGGTTCACTTTACTGGCGTGCCCAAACCACCCACATTCCACAAAATAAATTTCAACTCCGTCCCCATCAGCCATAACCTCCCCACCCTACTCCTAGCAAAGTCCAAAGTGTTAAACCTCTGGCTAAGAGCTGCCCAGCCTCAGCTCCCAGCCCGATAATCCTCTCCGCAATGTTAAAAAGATGCCACTGCCAAGGCCTCCTACCGTGAAAAGCATCCCCCTCAGACACTCCCCCCCCCCCACAAGCTCCACCCCCAATAGAACCACCTCCCTTCCCTTCCCCAATCCCCCCCCCTGTACCCTACCCCGCTGCCCCCCTCCCCCCCCTTAAAATAAGCATTCATAACACCCCTGGCCTGTCCTGCCAGGATCGAGTCACAGCGCCGCGCGCTACAGGGCGGCCCCGCCCCCCCCACCCCCCCCAACGGTCACAAACCCCCATAGTATCCAGGAAATGATAGGCCAAAAACCTCAATATAGACATAGACAAAGATAGTAGCGCAGCTGCTCCTGCCCAGCTACGGGTAAAGGGAAAACCTATCTGAGTATAACTTGACTGAGCTGTCGAGCAATAAGTAGCTGCAAGTAGCCACATACACCCTTGTATGGCCCTAGTGCACCGCCAAGTGCTGCCTCTATACGGGCTTCATAGCTCCCTAAAACCACAACAGCGCTAGGCAAAGCAGCAGCTATGCACAGGCAATCGCTAACACCAGTAGAGCAACAGTGCTAACATCAACACATGGCAACGTATAACAGCAAAATGTATGATAATAAGACAGAAGCACTCAATGTCCTCCCCTCTCTCCGCTCTCTGCGCCGTCATACGAGTCCCCTTGGCAGCCGTCTCCTGCTGCAGCTACAGACTGTTGTCAGCAAGGCGCCATATGGTGTACCCGCTCTGCCTTATCCAGCTCCTCAAGAAACTTCTGCGCCGCCGCTGCCAATGTCAGCACATGGTTCTTGCCCTCCCACTGCACACGGAGCGTTGCCGGAAAAGCCAAGGTGAAGCGCAGCTTCTTCCGAAATAGTGCGGCACACACTGGGGAGAACTCTGCGCTTTGCTGCAACCAAGGCCGAATAATCCTGAAACAAAAGGACTCTCTGATTGTCCAGCATCAAATCTCTCTTTTTTCGAAAAGCCTGTAGCAGCTGCCACTTATGCTGAAACTTTAGGATGCTTGCAAGGACCACTCGAGGTCTCTGTCGATTCTCCATCTTAGGCCCCAGGCAGTGGACACGTTCCACTTTCAACTCACCCACCAGGCCCTCCAAGCCCAGCTCTCGCGGCAACCAAGACTCCACAAGGGACAGCAGCATAGTGTCCGTTTTACTCTCCGGGACGCCCACAAACCTTAAATTGTTGCGCCTGGAGCGGTTCTCTAAGTCATCGACTTTGTCCAGTAAACTATCCACCGTTTTCCGCAGTCGATCCATCTCCCGGGTCTGCTTGCCGCCGTCATCCTCCATGGCAGCCACTCTGTGCTTCAACTCATCCACGCGCTGGCCAAACTCCGTCAGTGTTTCTCCGACTGTTTCCAACTTAGTTAAGATCAAATCAAACTTGGGCTCCAGGAGCTTCGCGACTTCCCGCGCCAGCTCCTCCGACCCGGATTCCACACTCTCAGCTCCTGGCGAACGCGGCTGTAGCATGCTCACTGCAGGCCCACCCGTCGCTGGCCCGCCCGAAGCAGAGGTGCCAGCTTTTTGAGCTTTTTCGCGCTCCCGCCGCGCAGGAAGAGGCATTTTTTGGCCCGGTTCCACAGCTTGCACCTCCACACAGACTCGCCTGCAAAACCCATAGATTTTTATCGGGGTAAATGGTCAAAAATGCTGAATAATAGCGGGGCAGCCCCGGAGCGAGCAGAGGCACCTCTCACCCGCTCATGCGCACCACGTGACTCTTCTGCCCCCATGGTTTTAAAAATGCGATAGATGCTCTAGGAACATGTCGCTTACGGACACTCATGACTGTTGTCTACGGTGTCTGGGAGCTGACCATGACCCAGAGCTCTGTTCGCATTATGAAAATATCCTCTAAGGCCCTCCTTAGCTGTAAGCAGAAATCTGAAGACATTTTTCAAAAGGCTGCCTTGGAATCCCCGGTGGCGCCTTCAGTCGTCTCTCCTCCAGTGGGTTCTCTCCTTGCGACTCCACGTTCCAGGTGGCATTCTGACCAGGGGTCCCCCAAGGTGGAACAGCACAAAAAGAGGAAGGCCTCGAAGTCACTGTCTGGGGCCCCCAACATGCGTGAGCTCTCCCACGCCCGGTTGCTTAGCCCCCTTCGGCGTTCGAGAGTCGGACAAGGAGCGGCCCCGCAAGGTACTTCGCAGAGAAATGGAGGCCTCCGATGAAGGTGCCCAGTCTCCTGAGGGTCGTCCCAGTGAGGACCCCCTCTTCTCCTCAACACTCGATCTGGTGACCCAGGTATCGGCGTCCCAGGGCCCCATGCCCGCATGGGAATCCCGGATGCTGGCGCTCGAACGCGGTGTTTCTATATTCATTGCTTCCCAGCAGGCTGTCACGCCCATCTTCGCTGACTTGTGCCCAGAGACCACGGGTCCCTTCTGTGGGACACCCAAATCTGTCGAGGAAACCCCCGAGAGCCACAGGCCTCGTGAGCATCCTCAGCGTTGGTCTCACTCACTTTCCCGTTCCTCGGAGGCAAGATCGTTCAGGGCATCTGGATCCAGACCACCGGCCATCGGACAGGGTGAACCACCGAGCTCGGATCCTTTGACTGACTTTTCGGACTGGGAATCCGATGGGTACACCTCCCCGGAGACCCACACCCACCGGGATCTCCCGTCGGACCTTTCACTGCCTGGTCTCCAGCGGCGTTCACCACCTGAGGACACCTCTTTTTTGGTGTTTATCCAGGACATGGCTCGGGCCCTCAAACTGGTCACCCAGGCTGAGGAGGACCCTTGTGCTGAAGAACTCGATATTCTTCAGTACGAGGCCCCGCCCAGGGAATCCCTCACCGTGCCGGTGCCGCCGATTCTATCTCATCAAATGATTCTGTCTCGGCTACTGCTCTGCATGTGGGAGGCCCCAGCCTCTGTTCCCATTGTGAGCAAGTGCCTTGCCACAATGTACAAGGTGCAGCGCGGGCCAGGCTTCCAAAAAACCCAGCTCCCACATACTTCGATGGTGGTGGAACCCAACTCCCACACACTTTGATGGTGGTGGAATCATGCGGAAGCAGAAGAGCCCGAAATCACACTCACCTGGCCGGGAGTCGAGAGCCCTTGATGCCCTGGGCCGCAAGGCCTATCAAGGTTCCATGCTTTCCTGTCACATCCAGGCTTACCAATTGTATATGGGTATGTTCCTACGCAACTTGGCCAAGGAACTCGAGGGCTTTTCTGCAGGCCTCGCAGGGGAGCCCCTAGACAGGTTCTGCACTCTGCTGAAATCCATGACCGACTGTTCTAAGTACATATCTCGAGCCTCCTATGATGGTTTAGAGACATTGGCTCGGGTGGCGGCCGCGGGCATTGGGGCTCGCTGCCAGGCATGGCTCCAATCCTTGGATTTGGAGCAATGGGTGCAGGAGAAGCTCCTGGACATGTCCTGTCTCGGTGAACAACTGTTTGGGAAACCGATGGAGGAGAAGGCTGTGGAGATCAAGATGGAGTTCGTTACCAGGACCCATCTGTCCCGCAAGACCTCGACGCTGCCTCAGAAGAAGCAGCCGACCAAGAAACCCTTCTTTCCTAGGAAAGGCCTCCAATATCATGGTTATCCGCCATACCCGGCTACCCCCACGCCAGCTACCCCGGCTCAGGGAAAGCCTGGACAGGGGAACCGCAAACCAAAGGGCCCGAAGACCCAAACACCGGCTCCCCCACAACGCACTCAGGGGTTTTGACACCAGCGGCATGGCCCCTTGCCTTCCAGCGCTGCAGCAGCCAGTGGGGGGACGTCTGTCCTGTTTCACCCCATCGTGGGCGCTCATCACCTCAGACACTTGGGTCCTCCAGGTTGTCCGGGAGGGCTATTGACATCATTTCGATAGGTTCCCTCCACCCTTCTCCCCGGCGAAGTCTCCTCGACTCCCCGCACACCAGCTTCTGCTGCAGTGGGAGTTACACTCCCTCTTTGCCCAATGGGCAGTCGAGAAGGTCCCTTCCCACCTTTGAGGTTGGGCTTTTACTCCCAGTACTTCCTCGTCCCGAAGAAAACAGGGGGTCTCGGCCCATCCTCGACCTCCGCAGACTAAACAAGTCCTGGTGTGGGAGAAGTTCAAGATATTATCTCTTGATGTGCTGCTGCCCTTCCTCCGGCAGGGCGACTGGCTAAGCACCTTAGATCTGAAGGATGCTTACGCCCATATCTTGATCCACCCCCAACACAGGCATTACCTGCATTTCAGGGTGCAGGGAGAGCACTTCTAGTACAGAGTGCTCCTCTTTGGCCTCGCTTCTGCACCACAGGTCTTCACAAAGTGCCTCGTCGTGGCCGCCGCTCACCTGTGGAGCAGGGGCATACTGGTGTTTCCCTACCTCAACGACTGGCTCGTTACGGGCTCCTCTGTTGAGAAGGACAGGCAAGTGGTCGTGCACTGTCCTCCTCTTGGAGAACTTGGGGTTCTTGGTCAACTTCTCAAAGTCTCATCTCGAGCCAGTGCAAGCTCTCGAGTTCATCGGGGCGCGCCTCAATACTCGGCAGGCCATGGCCTTCTTGCTGGTGGATCATTCCACCCACCTCCAAGCTCTGGTGGCTTGCATCCAAAGCACCCACCAGGTCACCGCTCGGTCCATGCTATGTCTCCTTGGCCACTTGGCCTTGATCGTGCATTTGGTTCCCTACTCTCGCCTGCACATGCGGGCAGCTCAATGGTGTCTCAGTGCCCAATGGAGCCAATCCCTCGGACACCTCAGGGACCCTGTAAGGGTTCTCCCCGACCTCCACTTGTCCCTGAACTGGTGGCAGAACCCCCACAACCTCATGCGGAGATCGTCCTTTCAGACCCCACAGCACGATATGGTGCTGACTACAGATGCCTCCCTGTTAGGGTGGGGAGCCCATTGCGGGTCTCTATGCACAAAGGGGCAGTGGTCACCCATGGAGGCTCAGCAGCAGATGAATCTGCTCGAGCTCCGGGCCATCCAGTGAGCCCTGAGAGCCTTCATCGATCTCCTCAGCGGGAAGTCAGTTCTAGTACAGACCAACAACCGTGTAGCAATGTTCTACATCAACAAAGAGGGGGGCACGGGGTCGCGCTCCCTCTGCAGGGAAGCGATACTCATCTGCTCTTTCGCCGTCTGACTGAGGATGTCCCTCAGGGCAGCGTACCTCCCGGGTCAGGAGAATGGTCTGGTGACAGACTCAGTAGATTCCTTCACCTCCATGAGTGGCAGCTGGATCTCAAAATGGCAGGCTGGCTGTTTCTCCGCTGGGGCACCCCAGCGATAGACCTCTTCGCCAGCCCTCAGAACATGCAGCTCCCTCGCTTTTGCAGCTCGGTACCGCACCCGGACAGGGAGGGCCCTGATGCATTTCTCCTGGACTGGTCCTGCAGTTTCCTATACTCATTCCCTCCTTTACCCCTCATTGTGAGGACTCTGTTCAAGGTTCAACAGGATGGGGCATCATTAATCCTCATGGCCCCCTCGTGGCCTCGGCAACCTTGGTTCCCGCTCCTGCGCCGGCTGTTGATGGAGCCTCCAGTTCCCCTGGGCTCAGCCAGGGACCTGCTAACACAGGAAGAGGGTCGGGTTCTCCACCCGAACCTAACCTCCCTATCCCTCACAGCCTGGCAGCTGAACGGTTCTCTCTAGCCTCTTTTGCCACTTGCCTTTAAGTGGAGATGCTTCTCCTTCTTGTGCTCGGAACACCAGATCGACCCCTTCTCATGCCTGATTCGGTGGATTCTCCAGTACCTCCTCCATCTCTCGAGGGAAGAACTGAAGTCAAACACTGTTAGAGTTCATTTGAGCGCCATATCGGCTAATCATCTCCCTATCAAGGGAAAGCCTCTCTCGGGGCAGCCGTTAGTCTCCTGCTTCATGTGGGGTCTTCTGCTATCCAAGTCACCCATCCTTCCCCCTCCGGCAGAATGGGACTTGAACATAGTGCTCATGCAGCTCACCCATCCACCCTTCAAGCCGATGGTGACGTGTTCGCTTCGGCATTTGTCCTGGAATGTAGCCTTCCTGGTGGCTCTGACCTCGGCTCGCCGAGTTGGTGAGCTTCAGGCAGGGTGGTCCTCTGGACTGTGATACAACGGACCCTCTGGCAGAAAGAAAAAAAGTTTTAAATTTTGAAAAAAACAAGCTTCACATGCAATTTCCAGAAGATCCACATAGAGGGAGCAGGAGAGTCAGCCTGGAAGCAGAGGAACCACGCCTCTATGGGCAGGACCTAGAATCAATTAGTCCCGATTTAAGCAGGGACAGAGCTGAGTCAAGCAGAGTCAGAGTGGGAGTCAGCGTCAGAGCTGGAGTCGGTGTCAGAGCCAGAGCAGCTCGAGGAGTTGAAGCAACTTGGAGAGCTGGCCAGAGAGTAGGCCAAGAAGCAGGCCTAGAGGAAGGCCAAAGAGCAGGCCGGAGAGCAGGCCAGAGACAACCGGAAGGAGCAGCATTGCAGGGAGCAACCAAGGAAGGAAGTGCTCTCCCTTCCAGCCTGAGAGAAAGCCCTATCCAGGGAGAAGGGCTGGGATACAATCTGAGAAAGAGATATCCGGTTGAAAAGGAGACCCAAGGAGAGAAAGGTACTTTTAAAGATTTTTATAGAAGTAACCTGAAGGAGGAGTGGAAAACTCAGAGGCCTGGGAAACCGGGAAGAGCTGAGAGGGCGCGGCCACTAGCCAACTGCCACACGGGTGGAAGTAAAGGACAAGCGCATCAGCTGCAGCCATGCCTCAGGGAAGTTTCTCCCCACTCTAAAGAAAGAAAGACACACTGGGAATACTTGAGCCAGCAAGAATTGGAGGACAATCAGGCTAGGCCTCAAGCCTTTCCTGTAAAAGACTGCAGGAAGTTTAAAGGTAAAACAGTTGTTGCCTGTGATTGCTTGCCTGAACCTAGCACAAGAGAGAAACAAAAGAAAGGGTTTTATCTGTATGATAAGGACACGTTTATGCAAAAAGTAACAGATAATCTCCCCAAGAAGAAAGCTAGTAATGCTAAAGGTTGGGACAAGCAAACTTTTAAACCTGTAACAGATGAACAGCCAGGGTTCTATACCATAGCAAAAAACCGACGCCCCAAGCTGACAAACCAGCATTGGAACACAGTGTGGCATGCTTTCAGAAAGCCCGAATTCAACCCTCCTGAGGTTTCAGATTCAGACCCCTCAGAGATGGAATGGATGCCAGGGGAATCTGAGGTTGATGAGGCAGATGAACCCATGGATTGTATTTATTGTACAGTAGGAAAACTTTAAGCTGTTTGGAGCAACAGAATGTATGAAGGGAATACAGGATGCTTTATGTTTTAAGTTTCTGTGAAGATTAACAGTGTTATTTTGAACGTTTTGTGTGAGTTGAACCCAATGCAAGGAATGATACAGCCCTGTTATATTCTTAACCGCATATTTTGAACCATTTTGCGTAAAGGTGAAATAAAGGCCTTTTTCCTTTTTCCCTACACTTGGCTGAAAGTCGCTTTATTGGGAAGTTGGCAACGAGGTCGCCACAGAGGGCCGCTACCTCATGACCCTCGCAATAGGCCAACCCTGATACCCCTATTCTTATGCGCTCCCCAGCCCCGGTGGAACCACTACGCCGCCACCAGAGGGTGCTGCGGGGGACAGGACCCATCCTAAATTCTTGCCAAAGGTCGTGTTGGCTTTTCATCTCAATCAGGAGATAGTGCTCCCGACCTTCTTCCCGAGGCCCCATGCTGACCAGACATCGGTGGCTCTCCACATCCTTGACTGCAAGTGGGCCCTCGCCTTCTACTTGCAGTGTACTCAGAATCATCGCAAGTCTGATAGGCTTTTCATGACCTACGATCCCAATCGGCAGGGACAAGCAGTCACCACGTGCACCCTCTCAGTATGGGTGGTGGATTGGGTCACCTTTGCCCATGCGAAGGTGGGTGTCCGTCTGGATCGTCGAGACACCGCTCAAGGGGTCTGAGCCAAGGCGGCCTTGGTGGCCTCGCTGCGCTCCGTACCCCTAATGACATCTGCTGGGTGGCGACCTGGTCTTCCACCAGCACCTTCGCTGCCCACTACTGTCTGGAGAGGGAATCTCGCCAGGACAGCGCCTTCGGCCAGGCTGTACTCCGTAATCTGTTTGGGGTATAAGCAACTCCTGCCCTCCAATCCTTCTTCTTGGCTACCGATGGCTTTGCCCCGAGGACCTGAGGACTCGGGCTCCTTCGGGCTTCGGCTTCTGTTTACGGCCTTGCAGAGGCATTTTTTGGTTACAGGTTCGGTAGCCCGTAGCTGGGGAGTCCCATAAGTGAGGACTGACTTCGTACTTGTTCGTCGAGAAAGCGTAGTTACTTACCTATAACAGGTGTTCTCCAGGGACAACAGGAATCAGTCCTCACTACCCTCCCGCCTCCCCTGATGAGTTGCTGTATTTTTGTCCTTCCCTTGCCATCTGCTTGGTAGGGCTCGAGCTAAGGGACCTGACTGAGCAAGATGGCATCAATGGGCGGGAAGAGGACCACACATGTGTGGTAGCAATCCCAAAGACTTTCTTTGAAAGCTGGGGAATTGCTCCAAGTGGGCTCCATCAGTGCCGACGTCACCCATAAGTGAGGACTGATTCCTGCTGTCCCTGGAGAACACCTGTTACAGGTGAGTAACTACGCTATCTTGCTGTCCACTGAGAACACTTGCTACAGTCCAAACAAAACCAGCAACCACACCCGCAAAAAGCAGCACTTAACCCAAGGAACAGGGTGATGAAACCATCATGAAAGTGTTTAAAAATCTTTATTAGAATGTCCCATGGTCCCTCCCTACACTGACCGTGTTTCGGCAGAACAGAGCCTTAGTCAGGGGATTGGGACATGGATGATTGGCAAATGACCAATAGAGTAAGTGGACTGCATCTCCTGCATTCTAAAGTGAAATATAGATCACGCCAGCGTTCCACCAATACTTTGTTTCATCACGCTGCTCCTTGTGTTCAGTCACAGCCACAGGTAAGTAAATCTGTTTATCATAAGACTTCTAAAATAACCCTTATCTCCTGTCTATTTCACTTGAACAAAGCATGAGTGGCTAGTGATGGACCACAGGATATGGTGCAAGAGATAAGGTTGTTGGGGCCACTTGGCAGTAGCGATCATAGCATGATTGCATTTGATTTAATAAATGGAAGCAGGATGGCAAGGAAATCTACAGTACTACCTTTCAATGTTCAAAAGAGAGGCTATGATAAAATTAGGAAAATAGTTAAGAAAAATCTAAAAGGAGCAGTTACAGAGGCTAAAGATTTACATCAAGCATGGCCGTTGTTTAAAAATACTATCTTGGAAGCCCAGACCAGATATATTCGACGATTTAAAAAAAGTGGAAAGAAGGCCAAAAAACTGCCAACATGGTTTAAAGGCGGGGGTCAGAGGGGCTGTTATAACCCAAAATGCATCTTTCAGGAAATGGAAAAAGGAGCCAAATGATGAAAACAGGAAATAACATAAACACTGACAAGTTAGATGCAAGGCATTGATAAGGCAGGCAATAGAGAATTTGAAAAAAAGCTTGCCATGGAAGTAAAAACGCATAATAACTTTTTCTAGTACATTTGTAACAAAAAATCCTCTGAGAGAGTCTGTCAGACTATTAGATGATAGAGGAGTGAAAGGCGCGCTAAGGGAGGACAAGACCATAGCGGAGAGACTGAATGAATTCTTTGTTTTGGTCTTTACTGAAGAAGACATAGGGAAGTTACCCATGCCTGAAATGGTATTTAAAGGTGATGTATCAGAAGAATTGAAACTTGTACAAATTGTTCTCTATATACAGGAACATCTAAAAAATCTCAAAATGCACATCATACAAATATTACTAACATATTTCTAACAAATACATTTTTCTACAAGCGGTTTTTAGTCTTAATTTTTAACCATATTTATTGGCAGGCAGGAACTCAAACCATGGATTTTACTGGTACAACACTCTGTAATCAAACCACCTGGTCACCTTCATCATCGTTCCCACAGCCTTAAGAAACTGACCAACATTAACAAAATTCACAACACAATAAATAGTTAGAATCAAACACCATAAATTCTTAAAAACCATTAAACACTTAAGTGCTAAACATTCAAAGGACTTCAATATAGATAGGGTAATACAAAAGCCAAAACTATGACTCCACCATATGATACACAGATTCCAATATGCAGGTTCACTCCAACAGTTTTTCCAACAGCTTCAGCACGGCTGTCAGAGCTTCACCACTGCTGTTACAACTTTACCACTGCTGTCTCTGCTGCTTACTACTAATACTCAGATTTCGCTGACCACGCCAATGGTTTCGCCACTACTGCGGCTTCTTCAGAGGTAATTCAAAACACTCCACAAACAATGCAATATTGACCCCAATTAGTCCCTGCACAGACAATGGTACAACTTGCAATGCAATGTGTATCCACAACATAAGCCACTTTCTTTTTCCTTTGAAGCAAAACACCGAAACATGGCTGACTCCTTCCAGAAAATGCAGCTACCGGAATTTCTGGAAATTAGTGAAGAGTTTGTAGTTGCTACAGCCTCTCATCCGGCTGAAGTGTAAGATTCCTCTCAGCCTGTTTTGATTTGTTTCTAAATTTGGGACTCTTCTCTTTGCCTCTCTCCTTTTTTCCTTTTATTGTGGTCTAATATGCATAATAGGTTTTCCTGGTGTGTTTTCTAGTGAAATGCTTCTATCTCCAGGAACAAGCAGGGATCTAGTCTTCACATATGAGTGACATCAGTACCAGCGGACCCTGAGCGGGAATGCTCCCCAGCATCCAATTGGTAAGCCTTTGGGAGCATCCCACTGCGCCTGCATTGTTGCCTTCCCGCCTTTGTGACTCTCCCTCCTCAGTTCTTTGTTTTCCACAGAGCCAGCAGGAAGCAAATCCTGTCGCCACAGAAAATTTCTTCTTTCTTGTTTTTTGTAGTTGAGTCTGCCTTCCCGTCGATGCCGGAACCAAACTATCATCTTTACTTCCTCTTTCTGTAAAAAAATAAAAAAAAACAAAAAGAAAAACTTGATTCTTCAGGTTCTCAAAGCCATTTCAGGCCTTAGGCCTTCCATCCAGTCTACTGACACAATGGAAAAAACAACTAGTGGTTTCAAAAAATGTTCCAAGTGTGGGTAGTACCATTTTTGTCACTGATACCCATGACTGGTGTCTCAAATGCCTCGGTCCAGATCACCAGCCATCTGAGTGTCCCTTATGCAAAAAGATGACAAAGAGAGGTCTACAGAATTGGGCCACAAAACTTGGCTCCCTGTTTGCCTCAGATGCAGTCTCGCTTGCTTCGACGTCATTGAGGACATCATCATCTTCACATGAATCTCAGGTATCGAAACACAAGTCTTCTTCCAAGACAGGCCATCCTCCTAAGAGTAGATCACTATCTAAAAATAGAGATGCTTCGAGCATTGCCCTAGAGGTGGATTGAGCGGCCAAACTGGTAGTGGAATGGTAGTGGAATCAGCTATGCATCGAATTAAGCGTTCTAAGATGCACTCCTCCAGTCCCCCGGGCAGAGAGTCGAGAACCCTTGATGCTTTTGGCCACTGGTGCTTTCAGGCCTCCATGCTTTCAGCCCGCATAAGTTCATACATACTCTATATGGGTATGTTCCTTAGGGAAGTGATTAGGGATCTGGAATCAATGGCTTCTCTTCTCCCGGATGACAAGAGGGCAGACTACCTTACATTAGTCAAACATGCCCAAAATGTTTCCAAATTTGTCAATAGGGCAACCTTTGACTGTTTTGAATGCATTAGCAGAACAACGTCTATCTGCATAGGTGCCCATAGGATTGCCTGGCTTCAGGCATCAGACCTTGAACATGGGTTCAAGATAAGCTGGGAAATATTCCCTATACAGGAGAGAACCTGTTTGGAAAGGATTGGCAAGATAAGGCCTCTCAGTTAGAATCTGAGAATACCACCCTAAATAAGTTTTCAAAAGCTACTGCCTACCCTACTAAGAAAAAAACGGTTGCTAAGAAGCCATTCTATGATAAGAAGAAGAAAGTCTACTCTTCTTACCCCTCAACTTCTCAATACCAGTCCCAGGCTACTCAGAGGAAGCAACAGCCTCCTAAGCAGCAGCAGAAGCCACAGGCTACTAAACTGCAACCAGCAGCGCAAACTCAATCTACGCCTGGTTTTTTACTTCTTTCTAGAGAACATTGCCACCCTGCCTCTGGAGAACACCCACCTCTTCCACATAGCAGGCAGGCTCTGCCTTTATGCCCACAGATAGCATCTTATAACCTCAGAAGAGTGGACACTAACTATAGTGCGAGAGGGGTACAAGCTTCGTCTACAAAGCATACCCCCCACCACTCTAGTGGGGGAAAATCATTCGCAACCCCCACTCACTGATCTCCTCCAGCAAGAGATCACCTCTCTTCTGTCAGAGTGTGCCATAGAAGAGGTTCCAACACCCCAGAAGGGAATGGGGTTCTATTCTCCGTAATTTCTCATTCCAAAAAAGAACAGAGGATACAGGCCCATCTTAGATCTCAGAAACCTCAACAAGTTTTTAGTTTGAGAGAAATTCAAGATGACTCTGTTTTCTAGATCTCAAAGAAGTGTAAACCCATATCCTCATTCATCCAGAACACAGGAGGTATCTACGCTTCATCTTCCAAGGAAATCACTACCAATACAAACTCCTTCATTTGGGCTCGCCTTTGCCCCAAGAGTCTTCACTAAGTGTATGGTGGTCATAGCCACTTATCTAAGGACTCTCGGAATATTCATCTTCCCTTACTTAGACGATTGGCTGATAAGGGCAGCCACTTCTCAGAAAGTTCACCTATCCCTCCTTCGTACAATTCAAGTACTACAGGATCTAGGATTTGTGATAAATCTTCCAAAATCCCATCTAGTTCCTACTCAAACACTAGAATTCATAGGCGCTGTTCTAGATACTCGACAGTCAAGGGCATTTCTACCCCAGGACCATTGTACCTGCCTAGTATAGATAGCATCTCAAGTAAAGTTCAAAAACAATCTCTCGGATAGAGAGATGCTACAACTCTTAGGCCATATGGCCTCTACAGTTCATGTAGTGCCATATGCTCGTCTGCATATGTGGACAACTCAATGGACTCTTGCCTCCCAGTGGAAATAAACTTTATGACCCTCACAGGCAAGATCAAAGCCACAGACATTCTCATGAACTCCCTGCTATGATGGTCTACCCCGGGAAATCTCCTCGTAGGGTCACCTTTTCAGATGCCTCCACATCAGTGCATCCTGACAACAGATGCCTCTAAATTTGGTTGGGGAACCCACTTGGACTCTCTCTTCACTCAGGGTCTCTGGACAGAGCAGGAGTCACAGCTCCAGATAAATTTGCTAGAGCTCCATGCAATCTTCAAAGTGTTCCAACAACAACTTCAGAGACAGAGAGTTCTGATCCAGATGGAACAACCAGGTAGCTATGTGCTACATGAACAAGCAGGGTGGATTGGGCTCTTGGGCCCTCTGCAAGGAGGCTCTTCATCTTTGGTCCTTTGCAATTGCTCTCCAGATGCATTTCCCAGCAGTATATCTGCCAGGTCACCAAAATGTCTTAACAGACAAATTGAGTCAGATTCTCCTGCCTCACGAGTGGTCTCTCCATCAGCAGACAATCTCCTACATCTTTCAGACCTGGGGTACTCTGGAGATAGACCTTTTTGCCATTCCGCAGAATGCTAAACTCCCTCATTTTTGCACCAGAACCCCGATGCCCAGTCATCAGCAGATCGATGATTTCCAACTTCACTGGGGTCAGGATTTCTTATATGCCTTTCCTCCTATTCCCTTGATTCCCAAAATGTTTTTCAAGCTTCAAGCAGACAAGGGCCACATGATCCTCATAGCTCCATACTGGTCATGTCAACCGTGGTTTCCTCTCCTGTTCTCTCTGTCACAGACACGCCCTCTCAGTCTCGGATCAGCTCCCGATCTTCTCTCATGGGAGGCGGGGACGTTGCTCCATCCAAACCCACAGTCTCTTCATCTCATGGCTTAGCTGCAGAAAGTGAAGTCTTGCAAGGTCTCATCCTTCCTCAGGAAGCAAAAGACATCCTGCTAGCCTCTAGGAAACCATCTTCTAGACATTCCTATGACTTCAAGTGGCGTAGGTGCTCTACTTGGTGTACCCAAAGGAATTTTAACCCCTTTTCAGCTCCGGTGGAAGCTCTCCTTCAGTATCTCCTCCATCGTTCGTCCTCTGGTCTCAAGACGAACTCAGGGAGGGTTCACTTAAATGCAATTGCTGCATCTCACCATCTCTTGGATGGGCAGCACATTTCTTTACAACCGCTTGTAACACATTTCATGAAAGAGCTATTATTAACCAAGCCCCCCATTAGGCCACCACTGGTGGCATGGGATCTTAATATCATGTTAGGTCAGCTCCTTAAGCTGCCCTTTGAACCTTTAGCCACAACCTCACTAAAGTTTCCCTCTTGGAAGGTCATCTTCCTTGTTGCACACACTTCAGCTAGACGCATTAGTGAGCTCCAAGCCTTGGTGGCTGGCCTGCCTTATACACGCTTCCACCATGATAAGGTGGTCCTTAGGTCTTATCCTCATTTCATGCCCAAGGTGGTGTCTCCTTTCCATTTTAATCAGTCAGTCTACCTGCCTGTCTTCTTCCCTAGACCTCATTCCTCTAGGCCAGAGGCAACCTTCCATTCTCTTGACTACAAGTGTGCCTTGGCATTCTATCTCCAAAGAACAGCTGAGCACCGTAAGAGCTCTGTTATTCTTCTCCTTTGACCCCAGTCATTTGGGGTTACCAGTATCCAAATGTACTCTATCTAAATGGATAGCAGATTGCATCTCATTTGCTTATACCAAAGCAGGACTATCCCTTGAAGGTCATGTCACTACCCATAATGTTTGTGCCATGGCTGCCTCCATGGCAAATCTACATTCTGTTGCCATTGACAAAATCTGCAAAACAGCCACCTGGTCTTCGGTGCGTACCTTTGCTGCACATTACTGTTTGGACAATAATATGACCATAATATGACCATAATATGACCATGTTTGATTTAATTATTGGAGAACAAATAGTAAAGAAATCCACAGTACTACCTTTTAACTTTCAAAAGGGAGACTATGATAGAATGAGGAATATAGTTAGGAAAAAACTAAAAGGAGCGGTTCCAAAGGTTAAAGACTTACAGCAAGCTTGGGCGTTATTTAAAACTACTATCCTCGAAGCCCAGACCAGCTGTATTCCACGCATTAAGAAGAGTGGGAGAAAGTCCAAAAAACTGCCAGCATGGTTTAAAGGTGAGGTCAGAGAGGCTGTTGCTGCCAAAAAAGCAACCTTCAGGAAATGGAAAAAAGAGCCAAATGATGAAAACTGGAAACAGCACAAGCACTGGCAAGTTAAATGCAAAGCATTGATAAGGCAGGCAAAGCGGGAATTTGAAAAGAAACTTGCTGCGGAAGCAAAAACACGAAATAAAGACTTTTTCAAGTACATTCGTAGCAAAAGGCCTGTGAGAGAGTCAATTGGACCGTTAGATGATAGAGGGGTAAAAGGGGCAGTAAGAGGAGACAAGGCTATAGCGGAGAGACTGAATGAATTCTTTGCTTCGGTCTTTACTGAGGAAGATGTAGGGATGTTACCCAAGACTGAAGTGGTATTTAAAGGTGATACTGCAGAGGAATTGAGAGAAATATCGCTACACCGGGAAGATATATTACAACTATTTGATAAACTGAATAGTAGCAAATCACCTGGACCGGATGGTATACATCCCAGAGTGTTGAAAGAACTGAAATATGAGATTGCAGACCTGCTATTGGTAATCTGTGAACTTTCATTAAAATCATCTGTAATACCTGAAGATTGGAGGGTCGCCAACGTAACACCAATTTTTAAAAAGGGTTCCAGGGGTGACCCGGGAAATTACAGACCGGTGAGCCTGACGTCAGTACCAGGGAAAATGGTAGAAACCATCATAAAGAACAAAATTACGCAGCATGTAGATAGTCATGGCCTAATGGGAGACAGCCAACATGGCTTTAGACAAGGAAGATCTTGTCTTACTAATCTGATATGTTTTTTTGAAGGTGTGCATAAACAGGTAGACAAAGGTGAGTCGGTTGATATAGTGTATCTGGATTTTCAGAAAGCTTTTGACAAGGTCCCCCATCAGAGACTTTTGGCAAAGCTAAAAAGTCATGGGATAGGAGGCAGTGTACTATTGTGGATCGGGAACTGGTTAAAAGATAGAAAGCAGAGAGTAGGGCTAAATGGCCAATATTCCCAATGGAAAAAGGTGAATAGTGGAGTACCCCAGGGATCTGTACTGGGTCCGCTGCTTTTTGACATATTCATAAATGACCTGGAAAAGGGAATAACGAGTGAGGTTATCAAATTTGCAGATGACACAAAACTGTTTAAAGCTGTTAAAACCCAAGAGGAAAGTGGAAAACTGCAGGAGGACCTGGATAAATTGGAAGACTGGGCATCCAAATGGCAAATGAAATTTAATGTGGACAAGTGCAAAGTCATGCACCTAGGAAAGAACAACCCACACTATAGTTACTCGATGCAAGGCTCCACATTAGAAGCCACCACCCAGGAAAAAGATTTAGGAGTCATCGTGGATAACATGTTAAAACCCTCCACCCAGTGTGCAGCGGCGGCCAAGAAAGCAAACAGAATGCTAGGTATCATAAGGAAAGGGATGGAGAATAAAACAAAGGATATTATAATGCCTCTGTATCGCTCCATGGTACGACCGCACCTTGAATATTGTGTGCAATTCTGGTCACCGTATCTTAAAAAGGACATAGCGTTATTAGAAAAAGTACAGAGAAGAGCCACCAAATTGGTGAAGGGGATGGAAGGCTACTCCTATGAAGAGAGGCTAAAAAGGTTAGGGCTCTTTAGCCTGGAAAAGAGACGGCTGAGGGGAGATATGATAGAGGTCTATAAATTAATGAATGGAGTGGAACAGATAAACGTGGATCAATTGTTTACGCTATCAGAATATAGAAAGACTAGGGGACATGTAATGAAGCTACAGGGTAAACTATTTAAGACAAATAAGAGAAAATATTTTTTCACTCAACGTGTAATCAAACTCTGGAATCTGTTACCGGAGGATGTGGTAAGGGCTGATAGTATAGCTGGGTTTAAAAAAGGTTTGGACAAGTTCCTGGAGGAAAGGTCCATAAACCACTATTAAAAAGGGACCCAGGATATCAATGCTTGACCCAGTACAAGCATTGTGGAACTTGTGTCTTTTGGGGAAACTGCTAGGTACGTATGACCTAGATTGGCCACTGTTGGAAACAGGATACTGGGCTTGATGGACCTCGGTCTGACCCAGTATGGCATGTCTTATGTTCTTATGTTCTTATGACAAGGATTCCCGCCGGGATGCCATGTTTGATCAGGCTGTATTCCAACACCTCTTTCAGACTTAGAGGCAACTCCTTCCCTCCATCCTGGATTTTTCGATTCCAGATGTCCATTAAAGATCCATGCCCTCTTGAGGCCTGCTCTGAGGCAAATCTATTGATTCTGGGGATCTTCCTCTAGCATCTGGGAGCTAGGGAGTCCCATATGTGAATACTACATTCCTGCTTATTCCTGGAGATAGCGTAGTTACTCACCTGTAACAGGAGATCTCCAGGAACAGCAGGAATTTAGTCTTCACAACACACCCTCCCTAGGAGTTGTAGAGTTTTTTTCTCTTTCTCTCTCTATTCTCTCCTTTTATCTCAGCTACGAACTCAACTGAGGAGGGAGACTCACAAAGGTGGGAAGGCAGCAATGCAGGCGCAGTGGGATGCTCTCAAAGGCTTTCCTATTGGATGCTGATGAGCGTTCCCGCGCGGGCTCCGTCGGTACCGACATCACCCATATGTGAAGACTAAAGTCCTGCTGTTCCCAGAGATCACCTGTTACAGGTCAGTAACTACGCTTTTTTGGGGGTGTTCGTGGTATATGGTGTAATTGGAATCATGATTTTTCTGTTTTCATTCAATTGTATTCCTGGATGTTTATTATAAAACCATAATAAATATAAAATTAAAAAAAACAACCCACACGAGGATTGTGAAAAATTGCAAGAAGACCTTGATAAATTGGAAAACTGGATGCCCAAATTGCAGATGGAATTTAATGTGGACAAGTGCAAAGTTATGCACTGAGGAAAGAACAACCAAGCTATGGTTGCATGATGCAAGGTTCCACATTAGGAATCACTACCCAGGAAAAGAATTTAGGCATCATCGTGGATAATACATTGAAACTCTCCACGGAGTGTGCAGCGGCGGCCAAGAAAGCAAATAGAATGCTAGGAATCATAAGGAAAAGATTGAAGAATGAAACTAAAGATATTATAATGCCTCTGTATCATTCCATGGTGCGACAGCACCTTGAATATTGTGTGCAATTATGGTTGCCGTATCTTAAAAAAGGATATAGCGAAAAATGGATCATGGACATAAAAGTACTCCCTGAAGAAGCTTTTTTTAAAGTTGAAGCCATCAACCAGGTTGAAGTGAAGAGGAGTACATTTAAGACTTCTAGAAGACTATATATGCACTATGGTACCTGAGATGTAAAAAAGTGGGGCTGAACGTTTGTTGGGATCATTTGCTGCCTCACTTTCTCCCCACTTGCAAAGAGCCGCTGTGTGGGGACAGCTAGATGTGGGCTGGAGTGGACGGGGAGTGGCAGAGCAGGGGCGATTCAGGTTATGGCCCTGTACGTCCGGCGGCTGGGGAATTGACGTACTGCTTATTCCTCCTTGGAGGTGGAATAAGCAATGATGATGGTGGCGATTCGGCCCTGCAGCCCCCCAAAGCAGGGAGTAGTCCAATTCTGGCTCTGGCAGGCCCCGCTGAGCATCAGGTCAAGGGGAAACCATCTCTGTCTCCCTGTCAGGCCTTCGGCACTCCTGCTGGGCGTCCTGGTGCTATGGCAATGGGACACCAGCAGGAACATAGGGCAGGCTGGCCTTGCAGCTGTTAGGGCGTCTCCCACGGTGGATTAGGGGCATGCTGGCCTATCCAGGTGCCCAATCCTACAACTGCGGGAACATCGAGCTTCCACGGTGAAGAATCGGGTATGATCTAAGCCTGTCCAGTGGACATCTAGATGGCCCGGACATTCCCATTTTAGAATTGGGCTCCACGTGTATTTTGGACTATTTAGAAACATTGTGATTGACAACTGGAAAACCACAAATATCATTTAAGAGAAATTTCATTTGATTAATTTTTATGAAGACCAAATGAATTGGATTTCATTGCATTAAAAAATAAATGTGTTTTAAGGAACACAAAGTGTGATGAAGCGAGTGAGCAGTGATTGCCAGTGATACCATTTCAGTGCTACCACAAAATATTCGAGCCCTGCTGTCCATTTTTGATAAAATAGAAATATATTGGGGATGTGGTAAATACTGGACTTATAAATTAATAAAATCTAAATAACAGCCCTTACAATAAATATATTTTAATGCAATTTACTTTATCAATGCATGCACTTCTTATATTCCTAGTCTTACCCCAATACCTTTTTATTATTTATTATAATCTAAGTCAGGTTAGTCAAGCATGGGATGAATGGACATTTGGCTCTTAGGGTCATACTTTCGGTATCAATCAGCTTAATCCTAAAACAAACCTCTCTTCCTCCCCAAGCTGTTACAGGTCTTTACCCAAAGTAATATCAACCATGTGTCCCCCTTTCTTCCATCCTACTCTCAGGATCCCATGATCCATATCGTGCTGCTTTTGTTTCCAAGTGCAGATACCTGCAGGGCCTTCTCTATTCTACTCTTCTAAACTCATACAACCAAGGTAAATTTAATACATCAATTCTGGCTCTGGGAGGGTACATATTACTTTTTTTCCACTCCCTGAAGGCTAAATACCTGTATATAACTCTATTTGTGTGATTTCCAGATTCAGATTACATAAGAACATAAGATATGCCATACTGGGTCAGACCAAGGTCCATCAAGCCCAGTATCCTGTTTCCAACAGTGGCCAATCTAGGTCATACGTACCTAGCAATTTCCCCAAAAGACACAGGTTCCACAATGCTTGTACTGGGTCAAGCATTGATATCTGGGTCCCTTCTTAATAATGGTTTATGGACCTTTCCTCCAGGAACTTACATAGTAAATGACGGCAGATAAAGACCAGCATGGTCCACCTAGTCTGCCCAGCAAGATGGCAAGAGTAGGTGCACCTGTCACTCTGTGCAGGCCACCCCTCCCCATGTCTTTGTTTAGGGGTAAACCCACCACTCCATGTAGGACACCCGTATTTGTTGAGACGTTATATGGTTCAGAAGTTAGATGGTACTGTTTATTTTGTTTTTATCCTATTGCTGTAAAGGGATCCACTGTGTTTGTCCCATGCTGTTTTGAATTCCGTCACCGTGTTTGCCCCCACCACTTCCTTCGGGAGGGCATTCCAAGCATCCACCACCCTTTCAGTGAAATTTTTTTCCTGATATTGCCTTTCAATTTACCACCTTGCAGCTTCATGTTATGCCCTCTAGTTTTACAGCTTCCCCGTCTTTGGAAGAGGTTTGTTTGTTCATCATTTCTCTTTAAGTATTTAAAGGTCTGAATCATATCTCCCCTGTCCCTCCTCTCCTCCAAAGTGTACATATTTAGGTCTTCAAGTCTCTTCTCATAAGGCTTCTGACGCAGGCTCCAAATCATTTTGGTCGCTTTCCTCTGAACAGTTTCCAGTCTTTTTCATCTTTTGCAAGATATGGTCTCCAAAACTGAACACAGTATTCCAAGTGAGGCCTCACCAGTGACTTATACAGTGGCATAAGTACCTCTTCTTTTCTGCTGGTAATCCCTCTCTGTATGCAGCCCAACATCCTCCTGGCTTTTGCCACCGTCTTGTCGCACTGTTTTGCCACCTTGAGATCATCAGAGATAATCACTCCAAGGTCTTTCTCCTGAACTGTGCATACCAACCTCGCGCCCCCTATCTTGTATATTTCCCTTGGATTTCTGCTACCCAAGTGCATGACACTGCACTTTTTCGCATTAAATCGTAGTTGCCAAGCATTAGACCAGTCTTCCAGCTTTTGTAGATCTTTCCTCATGTTATCCACTCCCTCGGGGGAGTCCACTCTGTTGCAAATTTTTGTGTCGTCTGCAAAAAGACAGACTTTTCCATTCAGTCCTTCAGCAATATCACTCACAAATACATTGAACAGTGCTGGACCCAGGACCAAACCCTGGGGCACCCCGCTAATTACCTTCCTCTTATCCGAGTGAGCTCCATGTACAATCACCTTCTGTCGTCTGTCAGTCAACCAGTTTCTAATCCAGTTTACCATCTTGGGACCCATCCCCAAGCTACTGAGCTTGTTGACAAGCCTCCTATGAGGAACAGTATCAAAGGCTTTGCTGAAATCCAGGTAGATGACATCCATCGCATGCCCCTGATCTTGTTCCTTGGTCACGCAGTCAAAGAACTCAATCAGATTTGTTTGGCAAGACCGTCCTTCGGTAAAACCATGTTGCCTCGGATCTTGCATCCTGTTGGTTTTGAGAAAGTTCACTATTCGCTGTTTCAGGAGCGCCTCCATTACTTTTCCCGCCACCGAGGTAAGGCTCACGGGCCTGTAGTTTGACACTTCTTCCCTGTCATCACTTTTGTGTAGAGGTACGACATCAGCCATTCTCCAGTCCTGAGGAACCTTTCCTGTTTCCGAGGATCTGTTGAAGACATCCTTTAGCGGTCCTGCAAGAACCTCTCTGAACTCTTTCAGTATCCTAGGATGTATCCCATCCGGTCCCATGGCTTTGTCCACTTTCAGTTTAGCAAGTTGTTCTAACACCTTGTCTTCTGTGAATGGTGTGGTATCTACTTCATTCCCATTTTTATATTTGGGAGTCACAGCTGGTCCATTTCCAGGATCTTCTTTAGTAAAAACAGAGCAGAAGTATTTATTTATTTAGCAATTCCGCTTTTTCATTGTCACTTTCCACGAGTCCTTTCTCAGCACTTCTGAGTACTGCAATTCTAACTCTGATCTTCTTCCTTTCCCGAATATACCTGAAGAAAGTTTTGTTGCTACCCTTAACATCTTTAGCCATCCTTTCCTCTGCCTTTGATTTTGCTATCCTTATTACTCTTTTAGACTCTTTGAGTTGGATCCTGTATTCATTTCTGTGCTCTTCTGTTTGCAAGCTTTTGTATTTTGCGAAAGTTGCGTTTTTTGCCTTTATTTGAGCGTCCACCTCTTTGGAAAACCAAATAGGTTTCCTTCTCCTCTTGTTTTTATTTACTTTTCCTACATATTTATCTGTTGCCCCATTTATTGCCTTCTTGAGTTTAGCCCATTGCAATTCCACTTCCTTTATCTCCTTCCACCCAGTCATCTCCTCCTTTAAGTACTCTGCCATTTTATTGAAGTTAGTGTATTTGAAGTTTAGGACTTTGAGCTTGCTATGATTGGCCTGTACCATGGCTTTTATCTCAAACCACACCGTGTGATGGTCGCTGTTGCTCACAGGGGCACTCACGCAGACATCTGACACACTATCACTGTTGGTGAGCACTACATCCAGTGTTGAGCTTTCCCTGGTTGGTTCCATCACCATTTGTCTAAATAATGCATCTTGGAGAGCATCCACAATCTTTTTGCTTCTTTCCAGATGTGCAGAAGGAGTAATCCAATCCACATCAGGTAGATTAAAGTCACCCAATATGATCGCTTCCCCCTTTGCTGCTATCTTGGCAATATCTTTAATCAATTCGTTATCTCTCTCTTCAATTTGAGTCGGAGGTCTGTAAACTACAGCAATATGGATGACAGTGCCATCTCCTCTTTCCAACGCAATCCAGAGCGCTTCTTCTTTTCCCCATGTTCCCTGCATTTCAGTAGCTTTAATATTGCTTTTGACATACAAGGCTACTCCACCTCCTTTTCCATTTTCTCTGTCTCTTCTGAATAGATTATAGCCAGCTATGGCTATATCCCAATCGTGCGATTCATTAAACCATGTTTCTGTAATGGCCACAATGTCCAAATTCCTTTCCACCATTAAGGCTTCCAGGTCTGGAATTTTGTTGGCTAAGCTTCGAGCATTTGTGCTCATTGCTTTCCAGCATTTTCCTGGCTTGTGTGTATTTTGCATTGATTTTGTTCTGCCTACTTCTTCCCACATGCTTTTGATGTGTGGTTTAAAAGTGTGGCTGTTTCTGATGGTGTTCTGCTTTTGCTGGGGGTGGCATGCAGATGTTGACCTTCCAAATCTGTCACCCCCTTTTCCTAGTTTAAATGCATATCCACATACTGCCTGAAGTTTTCACTTAGGATTCTTTTCCCTGCGACAGAGAGATGTAGTCCATCAGCACAGTATAGTCTCTTGTTGGTCCATCTGTTGTCCCAGTTGCCAATAAATCTGAATCCTCCTTGTTTGCACCAGCTCTGGAGCCATGTATTAAAGCTGTTAATATGATGCAGCCTTTTTGTCCTCTTACCAAGAACAGGTAGAACTTCTGAGAATGCAACAGTGTTAACAACGCGCTTGAGTTTCTCTCCCAGAGATTGGAAGTCCTTTTGGGCTGTGGAGGCACTGTTCCTAGCCAGGTCGTTTGTGCCTAAGTGGATAATAACATCAAGCTTGGAGTGTTCACTTTTTGCGCTAAGTAATTCAACAATTTGGTTTGTATTCCTGCTGGCTGAAGAGCCTGGTAGGCACATGACTATCTTCTCTCCTTTGAACTATGTTCCCAAGTTAGTACCTCTGATGATGGAATCTCCAAGTAGTAGTAGTTTTCTGTTTGGTGAGATTTTCTTCATTTTTGGTGCTTTAGCAGGGGATTGGGCATTGTCTGACTCATTTAAGGGCTCTTCAGTTTCTTTGGATTGGGCATCCTCATTAGCCAAGGCAGAGAAGGCATTATGCAGGGATATCTCTTGATGTACAGGATGTCTCTGTTACAGGTCGCAGTCTACCAGAACCCACTGTGATCCATTTGTTCCTAGGGCATTTGATTCTTTGTGGGAGCGGTGGTGGACTTTCTTCAGTTTGTATCCTAGAAGAGGTGTGCTTCATTGCAGCCAGTTCCTCCCTCAGTAGAGACACTTCTTTATGCATGGCAGCTAGGTCTTTCCTTAGTAGAGTCAGTTCTTCATGCATGGCAGCTGACTTTAGGCATATAGGACAAGCTTTTAGGCTCCAAATGATTCGTCTTTGAATGAAAGTACCGCAGTTATTGCACTGAATACAAGACATGTTATTTATGCAGTCCCAGAAGAGGAAGAAGAAGAAGAAGACAGATGAAGAAGATGTGGCTTTTAACCCAGGTTAGGAATGATAGATGGCACGTATGTGACCACTATATAGGTAATGTAGCCCCTGGGGTGGGTGGGGCGAGGGGTAGGGTGGGCGGGAACCTAAGTGTCTCTGGCCAGTAGGCTGTTCCTGAACTGTGGGCACACACAGTGGAGTAGGCAAGGGAACTCACCACTAAGGACAAAGGGACATGTGCAGCACAGGAAATGGAGGTTCACAACACTAACTCAGCAGGGGGGAGGGGTGGTCCCTCAGGGCAGGGTAAGAGAAAGTTTAAAACTTAAACCTCTACAGCAATGGAGTGGGTAAGGGAACCCAATACTAAAAACAGATAGAAAGCTATGTGGAGACAAACAGATGCACAGTTATTTGGAAAACAAAGACTCACAGTTAGGCAGCAAAACTCAGTAAAAATCACCTTTTGGGAGAGCTCTGGAAGCACTCCACTTCTTAGGGAGCAGAAAGGCAATCAGAGCTAAGCCCACGTGCAGCACAGGAAATGGAGGTCCACAACACTAACTCAGCAGGGGGTGTCCCCCTCAGCCCCCTCTAGTGGCGGCGTAGTGGTTCCACAGGGGCTGGGGAGCGCATAAGAATTAAAAGGTTCAGGGTTGATCTGTTGTGAGGGTCAATGGGATAGCAGGTCACATTGTCAGCCTCAGGGTCAACAACCTAAAAAAGTAACTCTTGCCAAGTGTAGGGTACAAAAAGGCTTTTATTTCCCCTTTTCGCATGAAGAAATTCAAAATATGAGGTAATGAGTAACAGAACATAAATTCAGTTGCATCAAAACGTGAGTCAGCAAAACACTCAAAATAACATGGTTCCTTCACCAACTTAAAGCATAAACTTTCCAGTACAGTTTGCACACTTTAGATTTGTTTGCCTTTTACTCAAAGATATCTTCTTGTGCAAAAGTCACATTCCATTGGTTCTATATCTTCAGTGCTCTCAGATTCCCCTGGCAGCCATTCCATGTCTATGGGATCTGAAACTGAGGTCTCTGAGATCTCTTGGATATTAAAACCTGGTTTCCTAAAAGCATGCCATACTGTATCCCAGTGCTGGCTTGGGAGTTTGGGGCGTCGGCTTTTAGGTCTAGTATATCTCCCTGGGCTTGCTGTCGTTTCAGGACTAAAAGTTTGCTCCTTCCATTCTCTGGCAACATTAAACTTTTTCCTGTAAAACTTATCAGTTATATCTGGTTTAAAACAGTCCTTATTGTCCAGATAAAAACTAGCCCTTTGTTCCTCTCTAGGCTTCTTGAAAAAGGCTTGAGGCCTAGTCTGAGAGTTTTGTGCTCCAGGTATATCCTTTCTCTCAAGGCTATGAACTTTTCCTTTATCTTTCAAGTTACTTTTGTAAAAGCTTTTAAAAGTACCTTTTTTCTCTTGAAGGTTTCTTCTCCAACCGGAGGGATAAGCACTTCCTTCCTTGGCTGCAGTCCGTGATACTGCCCCTTGAAGTTGTGTATGGCCTTTCTCTAGGCCTGCTCTCCCAGTAGCTTCCTTTCCTTTAGCTCTGCTGGGTTTGTCAGTGACCTCACCTCGGTCTCTGAGTCTGGCCTCTGGAGCTTCCCTTGGCACTGCCTCCTGTTCTCCACATGAAGGTCTCTGCCAAGCTCCTTGCCTCCTCCTGTGCTTCTCCTCTGGGTTCTTCCCTTCGGGATTTCTCTGTTGCCTTTCTGGCTCTCTTGACTGCCTTCCTGGCACCTTTGCCTCTCTTGGCTCTCTCGGCTCTCTCTCTCTTGGCTCTCCCTCTTGCAGTGCTCTGTTCCTACTTAAATCCAGAGCAGCTGCTTCTGAGTCCTGCCCATAGAGGTGTGGTTCTTCCACTTTCAGGTTTGTTCTCCTGCTCCCTCTATGTGTCCCTTCTCGTAATTGCAGGCAAATCCTGTTTTTTTCAAGATTTAAAAGTTTCCTTTCTTGCATCAGAGGGCTTGCGGTATCACAGGGGGAGGGGTGGTCCCTCAGGGCAGGGTAAGAGAAAGTTTAAAACTTAAACCTCTACAGCAACTTGTCCAAACCTTTTTTAAACCCAGCTACACTAACAGCCTTTACTACATCCTCCGGTAACAAATTCCAGAGTTTGATTACACATTGAGTGAAAAAATATTTTCTTTTATTAGTCTTAAATAGTTTACCCTGTAGCTTCATTGCATGTCCCCTAGTCCTTCCATATTCTGATAACGTAAACAATCAATCTATGTTTACCCGTTCTACTCCGTTCATTAATTTATAGACTTCTATCATATCTCGCCTCAGCCGTCTCTTTTCCAAGTTAAAGAGCCCTAACCTTTCTAGCCTTTCTTCATAGGAGTATCCTTCCATCCCCTTTACCATTTTGGTGGCTGTTCTCTGAACCTTTTCTAATAACGCTATATCCTTTTTAAGATACGGTGACCAGAACTGCACACAATATTCAAGGTGCAGTCTCACCATGGAACGATATAGAGGCATTATAATATCCTTTGTTTTATTTTCCATTCCTTTCCTTATAATACCTAGCATTCTATTTGCTCTCTTGGCCGCCGCTGCACACTGGGCCGATGGTTTTAACATGTTATCCACAACGCCTAAATCTTTTTCCTGGGTGGTGGTTCCTAATGTGGAACCTTGCATCGTGTAACCATAGTTTGGGTTGTTCTTCCCTAGGTGCATAACTTTGCACTTGTCCACATTAAATTTCATCTGCCATTTTGATGCACAGTCTTCCAATTTATCAAGATCCTCTTGCAATTTTCCACAATCCTCTTGGGTTTTAACAACTTTAAATAGTTTTGTGTCATCTGAAAATTAAGAACATAAGAACATAAGAAATGCCATACTGGGTCAGACCGAGGTCCATCAAGCCCAGTATCCTGTTTCCAACAGTGGCCAATCTAGGTCATACGTACCTAGCAGTTTCCCCAAAAGACACAGGTTCTGCAGTGCTTGTACTAGGCCAAGCATTGATATCCTGGGTCCCTTTTTAATAGTGGTTTATGGACCTTTCCTCCAGGAACTTGTCCAAACCTTTTTTAAACCCAGCTATACTAACAGCCCTTACTACATCCTCCGGTAACAGATTCCAGAGTTTGATTACACGTTGAGAGAAGAAATATTTTCTCCTATTTGTCTTAAATAGTTTACCCTGTAGCTTCATTACATGCCCCCTAGTCCTTCTATATTCTGATAGCGTAAACAATTTATCCACGTTTATCCGTTCCACTCCATTCATTAATTTATACACCTCTATCATATCTCCCCTCAGCCGCCTCTTTTCTAGGTTAAAGAGCCCTAACCTTTTTAGCCTCTCTTCATAGGAGTAGCCTTCCATCCCCTTCACCAATTTGGTGGCTCTTCTCTGTACTTTTTCTAATAACTCTATGTCCTTTTTAAGATACGGTGACCAGAATTGCACACAATATTCAAGGTGCGGTCGTACCATGGAGCGATACAGAGGCATTATAATATCCTTTGTTTTATTCTCCATCCCTTTCCTTATGATACCTAGCATTCTATTTGCTTTCTTGGCCGCCGCTGCACACTGGGCAGAGGGTTTTAACATGTTATCCACGATGACTCCTAAATCTTTTTCCTGGGTGGTGGTTTCTAATGTGGAGCCTTGCATCTTGTAACTATAGTGTGGGTTGTTCTTTCCTAGGTGCATAACTTTGCACTTGTCCACATTAAATTTCATCTGCCATTTGGATGCCCAGTCTTCCAATTTATCCAGATCCTCCTGCAGTTTTCCACAATCCTCTTGGGTTTTAACAACTTTAAACAGTTTTGTGTCATCTGCAAATTTGATTACCTCACTAGTTATTCCCTTTTCCAGGTCATTTATGAATATGTCAAAAAGTAGCGGACCCAGTACAGATCCCTGGGGTACTCCACTATTCACCTTTTTCCATTGGGAATATTGGCCATTTAGCCCTACCCTCTGCTTTCTATCATTTAACCAGTTCCCGATCCACAATAGTACACTGCCTCCTATCCCATGACTTTTTAGCTTCGCCAAAAGTCTCTGATGGGGGACCTTGTCAAAAGCTTTCTGAAAGTCCAGATACACTATATCAACCGACTCACCTTTGTCTACCTGTTTATGCACACCTTCAAAAAAACAGATCAGATTAGTAAGACAAGATCTTCCTTGTCTAAAGCCATGTTGGCTGTCTCCCATTAGGCCATGACTATCTACATGCTGTGTAATTTTGTTCTTTATGATGGCTTCTACCATTTTCCCTGGTACTGACGTCAGGCTCACCGGTCTGTAATTTCCCGGGTCACCCCTGGAACCCTTTTTAAAAATTGGTGTTACGTTGGCGACCCTCCAATCTTCAGGTATTACAGATGATTTTAATGAAAGTTCACAGATTACCAATAACAGGTCTGCAATCTCATATTTCAGTTCTTTCAACACTCTGGGATGTATACCATCCGGTCCAGGTGATTTGCTACTATTCAGTTTATCAAATAGTTGTAATATATCTTCCCGGTGTAGCGATATTTCTCTCAATTCCTCTGCAGTATCACCTTTAAATACCACTTCAGTCTTGGGTAACACCCCTACATCTTCCTCAGTAAAGACCGAAGCAAAGAATTCATTCAGTCTCTCTGCTATAGCCTTGTCTCCTCTTACTGCCCCTTTTACCCCTCTATCATCTAATGGTCCAATTGACTCTCTCACAGGCCTTTTGCTACGAATGTACTTGAAAAAGTCTTTATTTCGTGTTTTTGCTTCCGTAGCAAGTTTCTTCTCAAATTCCCGCTTTGCCTGCCTTATCAATGCTTTGCATTTAACTTGCCAGTGCTTGTGCTGTTTCCAGTTTTCATCATTTGGCTCTTTTTTCCATTTTCTGAAGGTTGCTCTTTTGGCAGCAACAGCCTCTCTGACCTCACCTTTAAACCATGCTGGCAGTTTTTTGGACTTTCTTCCACTTTTCTTAATGCGTGGAATACAGCTGGTCTGGGCTTCGAGGATAGTATTTTTAAATAACACCCAAGCTTGCTGTAAGTCTTTAACCTTTGGAACCGCTCCTTTTAGTTTTTTCCGAACTATATTCCTCATTCTATCATAGTCACCCTTTTGAAAGTTAAAAGGTAGTACTGTGGATTCCTTTACTATCTGTCCTCCACTGATTAAATCAAACATGATCATACTATGATCACTATTGCCAAGTGGTCCCAACACCCTTATTTCTTGCACCAGATCTGGCGTTCCACTAAGGACTAGGTCCAGTATGGCTTCCCCTCTGGTCGGTTCATGAACCAGCTGCTCCAAGAAGCAGTCATTTATTTCATCTAGAAACTTTATCTCTTTAGCTTGTCCTGCTGTGACACTGTCCCAGTCGATACTGGGGTAATTGAAATCACCCATTATTACTACTCTGTTGTGGCTTTTGTTAGCTTCCTTGATTTCTTTGAGCATTTCATCATCCATTTGTTCATTCTGGCCAGGTGGTCGATAGTATACTCCCACTGCCATCACCTTCCCCTTCATAAATGGAATTTCAATCCATAGAGATTCTACAGCATATTTTGTTCCCTGCAAAACTTTAATCCTTTCTGACTCAATGCCCTCTCTAACATAGAGCGCAACCCCTCCACCAATTTGTTCAGCTCTATCATTACGATATAGTTTGTATCCAGGTATCACAGTGTCCCACTGGTTATCCTCCTTCCACCATGTCTCTGAGAGTGCAATCATATCTAACCTCTCATTTAATGCTATATATTCTAATTCTCCCATCTTATTGTTTAGACTTCTAGCATTGGCATACAAGCATTTTAGAGACTGCATTTTATTAATATTAATCTGGCTATTGGTAGGCATGGGTAATTGGGAATCTTTATGCTCTGTCTGCTCCTTACTCAAGGGCATTTGGGCTACTATACTCCCTTTTGGAACCTCACTGCTTTTGGTAGTATCCTTCAAGGATACCTTTGTCCGAACCGTGCGCTCCTGGGTGACTGTCGGCTTTCCCCTATTTTCTAGTTTAAAAGCTTCTCTATCTCTTTTTTAAAGGTTAATGCCAGCAGTCTGGTCCCATCCTGATTAAGGTGAAGCCCATCCCTTCGGAAGAGCCCCCCCTTTCCCCAGAATGTTCCCCAGTTCCTAACAAATCCAAAACCCTCATCCTTGCACCATTGTCTCATCCACGCATTGAGACTCCGGAGCTCTGCCTGTCTTTTGGGTCCTGCACGTGGAACAGGAAGCATTTCGGAGAACGCTATCCTGGAAGTTCTGGATTTCAACTTCCTACCTAAAAGCTTAAATTTAGCCTCCAGAACTTCCCTACCACATTTTCCTATGTCATTGGTACCAACATGTACCAAGACAGCAGACTCCCCCCCAGCACTATCTATGATCCTATCTAGGCGGTGCGTGAGATCTGCTACCTTCGCACCAGGCAGGCATGTTACCAGGCGATCCTCACGTCCACCAGCCACCCAGCTATCTACATTCCTAATGATTGAATCACCAACTATAACAGCTGTCCTGACCCTCCCCTCATGGGGACATGGCCCTGGAGAAACGTCCTCGGTGCGAGAGGGTTTTACATCACCTGGAGGACAGGTCCTAGTTACAGGATCACTTCCTGCCACACCAGGGTGATGCTCTCCTGTCACGTGACCTCTCTCCTCCATGGCAACAGGGATGCTGCCAGACTGGAGGTGGGACTTCAGGACTATATCCCTGTAGGTCTCGTCCATGTACTTCTCTGTCTTTCTTATGTCTTCCAGGTCTGCTACTCTAGCCTCTAGAGAACGGACTCGTTCCCTGAGAGCAAAGAGCTCCCTGCACTTAGTGCATATGTAGGACCTCTCACCAACTGGGAGATAATCATACATGTGACACTCGATGCAAAAGACTGGAGAACCCCCATCTCGTTGCTGGACCTCTGACTGCATCTTAGTTTAAAGCTTGTGTTTAGGTCTTTTAAATCGGTATATAATAAGGATTGGTGTAGATGCTTATACTAATAAAAGTGTATCTAATACCCCTAATACACCCTGTGTACCTGAAGCTAATTAATCACAGGTCCTCTGTGTATGACTGATTTGGATTAAGAGCTGCACCTGAGAGCAGCCCCTTTCCTCTAAGATGTCCAAGTACCTATAAAACTACAATTTCCCCAGGGGTGGGTGGGTGGGGCCTTTGGGGTGGGGGGGAGATAAGTCCTATTAAAGAGGGCAGTTACAAGGTACCCTGTCCTGAACCCTCAGCAGGGGGATGGGGGTACCACACAAAGCCCAGTTAGTTGAGAGAGGCAAGGTAAGTACAGCTGAGAAGGCTGAACTTGCACACCACTAAGACAAACACTAAATAATTAAACAAAGAACAGTTAGACAAACAGTAAATAATTAAATAAACAGCTAGAACTCACAGTAAGATGTCCCAGGAGGCAAAAATCCACTCACTAGCAGAGCTCTGTAAAAGTTCAGCCTTTCTCTGATCAGAGAAAAGCAAACTAAAACAGCCTATGCACACGTGGAGAAAACAGGAACAAGGTTACAGGATACCTCAGGGGGAGGGGGTCAGGGGGAGGAGTCACTCAGGCAGGCAAGGACAGGAAAAAGCTTAACAAACAGCAGGCTCTGGGGAGAGAGATTAATTCAAAATGGCTACCACACACACAGGGGGAGGAGTCACTCAGGCAGGCAAGGACAGGAAAAGCTTAACAAACAGCAGGCTCTGGGGAGAGAGATTAATTCAAAATGGCTACCACACAAGGCCCAGTTAATTGGGAGAGGCAAGGTAAGTACAGCTGAGAAGGCTGAAACTTGCACACCACTAAGACAAACACTAAATAATTAAAACAAACAACAGTTAGACAAACAGTAAATAATTAAATAAACAGCTAGAACTCACAGTAAGATGTCCCAGGAGGCAAAAATCCACTCACTAGCAGAGCTCTGTAAAAGTTCAGCCTTTCTCTGATCAGAGAAAAGCAAACTAAAACAGCCTATGCACACGTGGAGAAAACAGGAACAAGGTTACAGGATACCTCAGGGGGAGGGGGTCAGGGGGAGGAGTCACTCAGGCAGGCAAGGACAGGAAAAAGCTTAACAAACAGCAGGCTCTGGGGAGAGAGATTAATTCAAAATGGCTACCACACACACAGGGGGAGGAGTCACTCAGGCAGGCAAGGACAGGAAAAGCTTAACAAACAGCAGGCTCTGGGGAGAGAGATTAATTCAAAATGGCTACCACACAAGGCCCAGTTAATTGAGAGAGGCAAGGTAAGTACAGCTGAGAAGGCTGAAACTTGCACACCACTAAGACAAACACTAAATAATTAAAACAAACAACAGTTAGACAAACAGTAAATAATTAAATAAACAGCTAGAACTCACAGTAAGATGTCCCAGGAGGCAAAAATCCACTCACTAGCAGAGCTCTGTAAAAGTTCAGCCTTTCTCTGATCAGCCTTTCTCTTGATAACTTCACTCGTTATTCCCTTTTCCAGGTCATTTATGAATATGTCAATAAGCAGCGGACCCAGCACAGATCCCTGGGGTACACCACTATTCACCTTTCTCCATTGGGAAAATTGGCCATTTAGCCCTACCCTCTGCTTTCTATCTTTTAACCAGTTCCTGATCCACAATAGTACACTGCCTCCTATCCCATGACCCTTTAGTTTTGCCAAAAGTCTCTGATGAGGGACCTTGTCAAAGACTTTCTGAAAGTCCAGATACACTATATCAACCGACTCATCTTTGCCCACCTGTTTATTCACACCTTCAAAAAAACATAACAGATTAGTAAGACAAGATCTTCCTTGTCTAAAGCCATTTTGGCTGTCTCCCATTAGGCCATGACTATCTAAATGCTGAGTAATTTTGTTCTTGATATTTTCTACCATTTTTTCCAGTACTGACATCAGGCTCACTGGTCTGTAGTTTCCCGGATCACCCCTGGAACCCTTTTTAAAAATTGGTGTTACATTGGCGATCCTCCAATCTTCAGGTATTACAGATGATTTTAATGAAAATTCACATATTACTAATAGCAGGGCTGCAATCTCATATTTCAGTTCTTTCAACACCCTTGGAAGTATACCATCCGACCCAGGTGATTTGCTACTCTTCAGTTTATCTAATAGTTGTAATACATTTTTCCGATGTATCGATATTTCCTTCAATTCTTCCGCACCTTTAAATACCACTTCAGTCATGGGTAACCTCCCTACATCTTCCTGAGTAAAGACCGAAGCAAAGAATTCATTCAGTCTCTCCACTATCGCCTTGTCACCTCTTAGTGCCCCTTTAAGCCCTCTATCATCTAATGGACCAACTGACTCTCACAGGTTTTTTGCTACGAATGTACTTGAAAAAGTCTTTATTTCGCAGTTTTGCTTCCGCAGCAAGCTTCTTCTCAAATTCTCCCTTTGCCTGCCTTATCAATGCCTTGCATTTGACTTGCCAGTGCTTGTGCTGTTTCCAGGTTTCGTTGTTTGGCTCTTTTTTCCATTTCCTGAAAGATGCTTTTTTGGCAACAGCCTCTCTGATCTCACCTTTAAACCATGCTGGCAGTTTTTTGGACTTCCTTCCACTTTTCTTAAAACGTGGAATGCAGCTGGTCTGGGCTTCCAAGATAGTATTTTTCAACAACACCCAAGCTTGATGTAAGCTTTAACCTTTGCAACTGATCCTTTTAGTTTTTTCTTGACTGTTTTCCTCATTTTATCATAGTCTCTCTTTCGAAAGTTAAAAGGTAGTTCTGTGGATTTCCTTACCATCCCTCCTCCATTAATTAAATCAAATGCAATCATGCTATGATCACTATTGCCAAGTGGCCCCAACACCCTTATCTCTTGCACTAGATCCGGTGTTCCACTAAGGACTAGGTCTAATATGGCTTCCCCTCTGGTCAGTTCATGAACCAGCTGCTCCAAGAAGCCGTCATTTATTTTATCTAGGAACTTTATCTCCCTAGCATGTCCTGCCATGACACTGACTGTTGAGAGTCTAGGGTCGCAAGCCATGTAAGTAGCTGAATGTTTGAAGATAGCTCTCTCATTACATTTGTTGTCTTATACTGTAAAAGTGAACTGGCCCAGGATATGCTATATTTGATGAATTTACTTACTTCAAATGACTTAGGTTTCATGAAATGTCAGAACACTGGTGCTATATGCTAGCTACTAAAGTGAAAGAAAGAAAAGAAAACCACTTTTTGCAGAATACTCATATCTTTGCATTTCAGTTTGAAATGCTGTTTTAGTTGGTTAGAACAGCAATGGAGATTAAAACAAAGGCAGCATCATAAATACATACACAAGCAAATGATTTGTTTGGCTTGCCTTAAATTCCCTTTCAGTTTTATACAGAGAGAGCTTTGCCCTATCTCTCATTGATTCCTTAATGAACACCACCATCTGTTTTGAGAGCGCTTTGAAGATCTGCAGAGTTTATGCAGGGAAGCTTTAAGAAGAATGTGACACAAGAAGCCTGCATGCAGATCTTTTAAACAATAGATTCTTGTTTCGTTACAGCATGTTGACCAATTGTCATTTGAGGGAGGAGCAATTTTGAATAGCTTACATTATTTGCAATGTAGGCAGCCACTATTAGTTGTGAACACTGCAGTCTGTCTTCAAATGGGAATAACATATGTTGCACTCCTTTGAAAATGAGCAGTCAGAATTAGCAGTATCTGTTCCTTTGTGTGGGAAGGAGAAGAAGGGAAAAGGGGGAATATGGCATGTGTACCTCTGAAAATGCATGGCAAATGTGCTGTGTTATGCCCTCAGCCTAAACACTTTTATGCCCTTTTATACTGCAGTGAAAAGCATATGCGATGTAAACCACATGCACACGTTTCAGCTGCTCTCAGGAGGGCAATTTTCAGATACTGTTAATTTACCTGTATACATTCCTTTAAAACTACTGTTCAGATGAATAAACAGATACCAATAGCAAAAGATTCAGTATGTAAAATGTGTAGCATGAAGGTCACCTAACTCATGCAACTGCTGCCTTTGATGGTATCACATATATTGTTATAAATGGACCTTTTTTCAGCATTTGAAACTTATAAATCATGGCGGCAGATAAAGACCATACATCCTATCTAGGCTGCCCTTCCATTCCAACTACTAAGCCTTACGGTCCCTTTTATTTCCTTTAGAGTACTTCTGTGTTTGGCTCCTGCTTTCTTTAATTCAGACTGGGAGACTGTTCCATGCATCTACCACTCTTTCCGTAAATTACTCCTGAGTCTATCTCCTTTCAACCTATGTCCCCTCGTTGCAGAGTTTTCTTTCAAATGAAAGAGGTTCTCTTCCTGTGCATTTATGCCATGGATGTATTTAAATGTCTTTATCATAACCCCCCTTTCCCTCCTTTTTCCATGCACTGACTCTATCCTGTTTATATCCTTTTGAAGGTGTGGTCTCCAGAATTGCACACAATTCTCTAAATGAGGTTTCACCAAAGACACATACAGAGGCAATCACTTCCTGCTTTTTGCTGGCCTTTCCTTTCCCCATGCACCTAAGAAAAATCATGCCCAGTTCCCGCTTTTCTTTCATGGACAGAAGTACTTCACCCACTATACTGTACCGCTCTCTTGGACTTTTGCAGCCCAAATGCATGGCCCTATATTTTTAGCGTTAAACCTGAGCTGCCAAATTCTCGACCATTCTTCAAGCTTTGCTCGATCCCTTCTCATGTTATCTACGCCTTCCTGGGTGTCTATTGAAGAATTTAGTTTCATCTGCAAAGAGGCAAGCCTTACCCAATAGCCTTTCTGCAGTATCACTTTCAAAAATGTTTAAAAAAATCAGAACAAATACAGATCCCTGCGCTAAACCACTGGTAACATTCTTCTCATAGTAGTTCCATTTACCTGTACCCTTTCTCACCTCCCATTGAACCAATTTCTAACCCAATCAGTCACTTGAAGGTCCATCCCTAGGGCACCTGTGCAGAACAGTGTCAAAGATTTTACTGAAATCTAAGTACACCACATGTAAAGTTGTCCCTCATCCTACTCTCTGGTCACTCAGTCAAAGAAATGAGATTTCTCTGACAAGACCTGCCTCTAGTAAAAACATGCTGCCTCAGATCCTGCAATCCATTGGATTCCAGAAACCTCACTATCCTCTGTTTTAGCAGTGTTTCCATTAATTTACTCACCACAGAGTTCAGACTAACTGACCTGTAGTTCCCAAACTCATCCTTACTTCCGCTTTTGTGTAAACGGATCACATGTGCCCTTCTCCAGTCCTCTGGGACCACGCCTGACTCTATAGAAGCTTTGTAAAGGTCAGATAGTGGAGCCACTAAAACTTCCCTATGTTCTTTCAGTACTCTCAGATGTATCCCATCCGGCCCCATCACTTTGTCTTCATTTGGTTTAGTTAGCTCCTCACAAACACAGTTTCTGAAATGCCTCACCTCTGTTCCTATTCTATTTATCTGTGAACATAGAAAAGCAATATCGGTCAAGCAATTCTGCTTTATCCTCACCAGCTTTTACATATTCCTCACCTTCAGTCTGACTATAGCACTTTTGCATTTCCTTGTTTCTCTAACATATCTGAAAAATGTTTTGTCTCCCTATTTTACCGCATTGGCTATTTTTACTTGCATTTATTTATTTATTTGTAGTCTCTTTTATACCGCGCTATTCGACATCAGTGCGGTTTACAATGAACATAAGAGTTGCACATCTCAATTTCATGATTTGTGCTTACAGTGAAACAGGTATAATAACTTGGGTATACATTAAACAGGAAAATTAAACTTGGGTATGCATTAAGCAGGTATAACAGGTAAAATAGGGTATAAATAACCATTTATATGTTTGTATGTTTGCTTTCCTTACTGCTTTCCTAGCTTCTCTTAGCTTTTCTAAATATTGATATTTGTCTTCCTGTTTCTGTGATGTCTTGTATTTTATGAAGGCCACCCTCTTTTTCTTCACATTTTCAGCTACTTCTTTTGAGAACCATAGTACCTCCTTTTCCTTACTAATCTGTTATATTTTTTTGAAGGTATAAATAAACAGGTAGACAAAGATGGGTCAGTCTATGTAGTGTATCTGGATTTTCAGAAAGCCTTTGGCAATGTCCCTCATGAGAGACTCTTGGCAAAATTAAAAAGTCATGGGATAGGAGGCAGTGTACTATTGTAGATCAGGAACTGGTTAAAAGATAGAAAGCAGAGGGTAGGGCTAAATGGCCAATTTTCCCAATGGATAAATGTGAATAGTCGAGTACCCCAGGGATCTGTGCTGGGTCCACTGTTTTTTAACATATTTATAAATGACCTGGAAATGGGAATAATGAGTGATGTAATCAAATTTGCAGATGACACAAAATTATTCAAAGTTGTTAAAACCCAAGAGGATTGTGAAAAATTGCAAGAGGAACTTAATAAATTGGAAGACTGGATGTTCAAATGACAGATGAAATTTAATTTAAGTTATACACCTAGGGAAGAACAACCCAAACTATGGTTACACGGTGCAAGGTTACACATTAGGAACCACCACAGAAAAAGATTTAGGCATCATTGTGGATAACTCATTGAAACCTTCTGCCCATTGTGCATAGACGGCAAAAAAAAAAAAAAAAAAGCAAATACAATGCTAGGAATCATAAGGGACGGAATGGAGAATAAAACAAAATATATTATAATGCCTCTGTATCATTCCATGGTGCGACCGCACCTCAAATATTGTGTGCAATTCTGGTTGCCATATCTTAAAAAGGATATAGCAGAATTATAAAAGGTACAGAGAAGATCTACCAAAATGGTAAAGGGGATGGAAGGATACCCCTATGAGGAGAGGCTAAAAAGGTTAGGTCTCTTCAACCTAGAAATGTGACGGCTGAGGAGAGATATGATAGAGGTCTATAAATGAATGAATGGAGTGGAATAGGTAAACATAGATCGATTGTTTACACTATCAAAATGTGGAAAGACTAGGAGACATGCAATGAAGCTACAAGGTAACCCATATAAGATTAATAAGAGAAAATATTTTTTCACTCAACGCGTAAACTCTGGAATTTGTTACCGGAGCATATAGTAAAAGCTGTTAGTGTAGCTAGGTTGAAACAAGGTTTGGACAAATTCCTGGAGGAAATGTCCATAAACTATTATTAAAGGGGACATGGGAAATCTGCTGCTTGTCCCAGTAGAAGCATTATGGAACCTGTGTCTTCTGGGGAAACAGCTAGTTTCTTGTGACCTATATTGGCCACCGTTGGAAACAGGATACTGGGCTTGATGGACCTTGGTCTGACCCAGTATGGCATATCTTATGTTCTTAGGTTTGTTGCTCTTAGAATATCCCTTTCAATTTTACCCACTGTTTTTCTACATTCTCCAACTGTTCTCATCCTGCTAATGACTCTTTGAGGTCTTGTCTCATCTTGTCCAAGTCAGCTGTCCTGAAGTCTAGGACCCTCATTTTTTAATATACTATATCAACTCTTGTCCTAATACTAAACCATACCATCTGATGATCACTGGATAAGAGATGATCACCAACTATAACATTAGGAACACTCTCCCCATTTCGACACACCAGGTTCTGTATGGCCCTCTCATGTGTTGGTTCTGTTACCAGTTGCCATAATAGTTCCCCCTTTCAGAGAATCCAGGATCTCTTTACCTTATTTCCGGATGACACAGCAGGGATGTCCCTTTCAAGGGGATTGGATTTAGCTCAATTACTATCTTGCATATTGAAATCATCTATGAGAAGAACTTCGGCTGTCAAAGCAATACTGTGAATGTCTTCAGCTAAATTCTCTGTACACTTTTTCTGCCTGTGAAGGAGGTATGTATACAACATCATTACAAATAGATATGCTAGTCTCTCTTTTCAGTTTAACCCATAGTGTTTTCTCCTCCTCTCATTAGCCCTGCAATTCTGTAACTTTAATATTATTTTTTATATACAGTGCCATTCTTCCTCCATTTCTTGCTACCCTGTCCTCCCTGAATAAATTATAATCTGGTATAATTACATCTCAGTCATGGTTCTTCATGAACTATGTTTCCATAACCACCACTAAATCCAATCTGCCTCTTCCATTAAAGCCTCAACATCCAGAATCTTATTTCCCATATTACGGGCATTAATGCACATTGTTTTCCAGATGTTGCCCTTTTTAACCATGTCAAAAGAGGTATTTAATGTTTTACTTACCTGTGGGCTTTCGCCAACACATCTAGCTAAAGCTTTCTTTAGTAAGTTTGTCACTCTGCTGTGGATGACACTTTGATTCTTCTTGGATTTGGCTTATGCCTTTTTTCAGCAGTAGCTGAAGTATTAGTAGTAGCTCAAGTATTCAGATACAATATGTGTTTTGCTGTCCCTAGAGGGCTTACAATCCAAAGTAATAGAGGGTTAAGTGACTTGCTGAAGATCATGAGGAGGAGCATTGGGATTTAAACCCTGATTTACCCTGGATTTCAATCCTACTTTTCTTTATCAAATGAGTTTAATACAGGAGCATTCTGGATGCCTAAACTAAGAGCCTGATTCTAAAATTACTGTCATAGTAACCATTGGCAAACTACTTTGTTTAGTCACTAGGTGTCACTGTACATATTCAGTGTCGACTCATGGCGACCCTCTGAATAGTTTTCCTAAACTGTGTTCAGTCTTCAGTCAAGCAACTCATTGCTTATAGAGTGCCACCCATAGCTGCTGTTATTGTATCGATGCATCTCATTGATAGCCTTCCTCTTTGCATTGACTTTCTACCTTGCCAAGCATGATGTCTTTCTCTAATGATCTCGCTCTTCGAATGATGTGTCCAAAGTATGAAAGTTGAAGTCTTTTTATCTGAGCTTCTAAAGAAAGCTTAGGTTTGATTTCCTCTAGTACTGACTAGTTTGTTTTTCAGGCAGTCCATGGTATACACAGTATTCATTGGTAGCGCCATAATTCAAAGGCATCGATTTTCTTCCTATCTTTTTCACTGTCCAACTTTTGCATACATATGATGTTATTGAAAATACCATGGCTTGAACAAGTCAAATCTTTGTATGGAAAGAGGCATCTCTGCTCTTGAGAATCTTGTCTAGGTCATTCATAGCCATTCTGCCAAGAACAATATGTTATTGGAGTTCTTGACTGCTTGTCATTTCTTTATGGATAGTTGATCCAAGTAGGTTAAAGTTGTCAACTATTTAAATTTCTTCTCCATCAGTGATGAACTTATTGATTTTGCATGTCTGGACCTTTGTCTTCTTTACTTTAAGGTTCAGACTTATTGATCTTGAAAAGCAAATGTTTCTGATCGTCTTCACTTTCAGCCAGTAATGTGGTATCATCAGCCCTTACATAGTAACCATTATGAAAGCAATGCACTAATTTTCACAGTTGAATTTACTATAAAAAAATTAAATCAATAGCTGAATCACTAAGAGCCAGCCCAACAGGGATAAGGGGTGTGGCAATGGTGGGAAAGGGGTGTGGTCAGAATAACAGGCGGTGCATCCCTCATGGATTATTTCAAATCCCTCTGTATGTATGTATTTATTTATTTATTTGTTTATTTAACATTTGCTTCTATACCGCGCTATTAAAATCAGCGCGGTGTACATCAAACAAGCATACTACAATGTATACAAACAACATTGAGTTTTACAGAGAACAGGAAAATGAACATGGGAAGGAAACCAGGGGAACTAAATACATATTAACTCAAACTATGTACAATACTTTATATATATACTTTATATATATACTTTATGTATATCTCTGTGCATTTGTATTGTATTTGTATGTCTTTGTGTGTGCCTTGGGTATGTGTCTATATATGTGTGTTGGTGTTTCTCTGTTTCTTTGAGCATGTCTGTGGCTGTATTTGTGTGTTTATATTGACTGTGTGTATTTGTGATCTAGAAAATAGAGAAGAGGGGAGAGGGAGTTTGAAAGGAGAAATTCTCTAGCAACTATGTTTCAGCATATGCAAGTTTCTGTGCTGGAGATATCAGATCTGCTTCTCCTATAGAAATGCACGGCATAATTTTTGAGAGGTTTATTTCTCTGGAGCCCTCAGTCTGATTTGGCCCAATTTTGAGCTTGATGTATCTTTTTCCCCATGCCAAATTTTATCCCATTCCATTCTACTTTTGGAGAGTTATTTTGTGCCCAGGTAGACAGTCTTTTTTCTTCTGTCATATTTCTATGTTTCTATCTGGCCTATCTAGTCTGCCCTTCCATATCAACTGCTATAGTCCCCCTTTTTCCTTTAGAGATGTTTGGAGTTTGTCAAGAAATATTTCTGCATATTTCTCCTGAGTTGATCCCCTTTCACCCTCATCCTTTGTCCCCTTGTTGCAGAGCTTGCTTTCAATCCAAAGAGGCTCTACTCTTGTGCGTTTATGCCACGGAGGTATTTAAATGTCTCTATTATATCTCCTTTATCCCGCCTTTCCTCTAACGTATACATATTAAGATCTTTGTCTGTCCCCATATGCTTTATAACGAAGACCACTTGCTATTTTACTAGCCACCTTCTGCACCGACTTCATCCTGTTTATATCCTTTTGAAGGTGTGGGCTCCAGAATTGCACACAATACTCCAAATAAGGTTGCACCAGAGACACTATCACCTCCTTTTTTCTGCTGGCCATTCCTCTCCCTATGCACTCCCTCACCTTTTCTACCCGTTTAGCCACTTTAAGATAATCAGAAACACTCATGCCCAGGTCCCAGTCTTGCAGCCAAATACATTATCCTGCAAATCTCATTGGGGGAGATTTTATAAAGGCACTTTGGATAGATATGCACCTCCTATGTGCAAAAGTGTGTATTTTCCAGGACTTATGCACATGCATGGGCATTTCCGCATGCACTTTGGCTGGTTGGGATTCACTAAGCAAGTGCGGAAGTCCCCAGGGGCATGCATAGGTGCAGCCTCGATGGACATGTTATAGAATATGTTATGTTATACATTATAGAATACTAGGACATACATGCATCTTTGTGCCGATCTAAGTGCCACCAGCTATCCCTGCTTTTAAGCGGGCATAACCGGTATGCCTAGAGTATGGCATGACAGGACCTGCTATTTTATAAAGTGAAGCACATATATTCATCACTTTATAAAAAGGGCAGCTATGCACAAGCAGTGACATGTGTTGCCTGTGCAGAGGGTTACAAAATTACCCTTTTTGTGTATAATTTCTTTAAAACATTATTTTGGGCTGGAAAGATTAAAAGATAATAAAATGGAAGATATATTGGAAGAGTAGAGAAATGTTTATATTTTTATAAAGGTAGAAAGGAATGACGCCAGAAAATTGTTGGCTGCATTATCTATATACTTACAGCAAACTTAGATATAATTGCTGATACCATTTTAGGACAATTACAGAATTTAAGATTGAAGTATCAAATTAAAGCACAGAACTTGTGGATCTGATGATGACTAGTAGCTTGAAGAGAATTGGTAGCAGCAGGACCTCAGAAAACACCTACAAATAGAAAAAGAAATGAAGGGATTTTGAATGACTTTCAGAAGACTGTGTTCGTGAGGAGCTAGCTAAACTAAAAATAGACAAAACGATGGGGCTGGATGGGATACATCCGAGAGTATTGAAGGAACTTAGGGAAGTTCTAGTAGCTCCACTGTCTGATCATTTCAGTGCTTCTTTAGATTTGGGAGTGGTCCTAGAGGTCTGGAGAACAGCACAAGTGATCCCTTTACACAAACATGGAACTAAGGATGAGGTTGGGAACTACAGACCAGTTAATCTGATCTCTGTGGTGAGGTTAAAAGAGGATAAAGCAGAGGATAGTGAGGTTTCTAGAGTTCAGTGGATTGCCGGATCCAAGACAGCATGGTTTTACTAGAGGCAGGTCTTGTCAAACAAATCAAATTAATTTCAATGACTGGGTAACCAGAGAGCTGGATTAAAGTAGAGCCCTGGATGTGGGCGTACTTAAATTTCAGTAAAGCCTTTGACACTGTGCTGCACAGGTGACTTATAAATAATTGTGCGCCCTAGGGTGGACCCTAAATTGACTGGGTTAGAAATTGGTTGAGTGTGAGGTGACAAAGTGTACCGGTAAATACAGGGCCAGCACTGGCACTAGGCAAACTAGGTGGCTGCCTGGGGCGGCCAAATTTTATGGACAGAATTGCAGTAGATGTAACTAAAGAAAGGATGGAATCCTCACCCAATGCTCTTGTTGCACTGGTATTTCAGTCAATTGAATTGCCGTGTGCTTCGGCAGCATCGAGTGAGTCATCATCCAGCAGCACACATCTCTTCTCTTTTTCATTCAATTACCTTAAAATGATGAGTTTCTTGAAGTTCCTTGCAGGCAGCCCAGGGAAATCCTTCGAGTCCTCTGGAAACGTTCCTCCTGGAGGACTTTGAGGATTGCTCAGGCTGCCTGCAAGGAACTTCAAAGATACACTAATCATTTTAAGGTAATTGAATGAAAAAGAAGAGGTGTGTGTGTGTGCTACTGGATGATGACTCACCCGATGCTACCGAAGCACCCGGTAATTCAATCAGTCCTACTCTGGCTCGTAGCATTTATTGAATTACCAGTGCATTGACAACATCAGGTGAGGATCCTCTCTCCTTCATTTAATTCTGCCACAGTGCTGGGGCTGCTTTCTGAGGAGAAGGTTAATACTGAAAGAAGGGGGAGCTTAAAGGAAGGGGTGGGTGAGGGATGGGGCTTAAGAGTAAGGGTAGAGTTAGTATGAAAGAAAGTGGTGGGACATAAGGGAAGGAGTTATACTAAGGGTAGAAGATAAGGAAAGTGGTAGAGCCAAGGGAAGGAGCAGGGTTAGAGGAGAGAAGTAGAAGATACGGTGAGTGCATTAAGGAAGAAGGAAGGGAGTGAAAAGCCAGAGGGAATGCACAGTTGGCTAGTAGGGAAGGGAGGTTCATGGGGTGGGGTGGGATGGGGTGGAGGGAAAAAAGGGATAGTGTAAGAGATAGAAGTGAAAAATAGTGCAAGAGGATGGGAGGGAAAAAGGAGTAGGTGCAGCAGAACAGGGGACAGTGCAGAGACACACCTACCACGCCAGCACACAACCATCCCCTGACAGACCCCACCCACACCATCCCAACACACCCACATACATCCCCACCACACACACTAACACATACATACTCATACAGCCTCCCTCCCCCCGATGCACATACATGCACATAGCCATTAAGACACAGAAGAACAAAGATACCAGCACACACACACACATGCATATCTCAATGCCCCATGACAAACACACACATGTGCATGCAGCCCCTCACAATCTGCATCACACACACACAAGCATGTGCCCTGCACATGCCTGATTCTGCAAATGGAGGAAACACACTACACTGTAAATGTACGAGTTGCTTTTCAGCTTGCTGATAGAGGTCTATACAATAATGAATGGAGTGGAGCTGGTAAACGTAGATCGGTTGTTTACTCCTTCTAGAAGTAGAAAGACTAGGGGACACTCAATAAAGCTACAGTGTAGCACATTTAAGACTAATTGTAGAAAATATTTTTTTACTCCAATCTGCGACTAAAAAGCTGTTTGATTATTTTCATCTAATTTCCATGTATTTTGGTGTGCTGAAAACAAATAAAATATTGAAAAAACTTCTAGACGTCATGATTTGCCACAACATGCAAAATTGTTTTCAAATTTATCAAATTGTTTCAAATTACTATTAATTAATTCACATAAGTGCATTCAAGATATAAAATGCCAAAAAAACCTTAAAGGGGTTGTCCGCGTTATATAAAAAAAAATATAGCACTGTAAATCTGATGGTCAGCAATATATACATAAGCTAAGCAAGTTTTAAGTCCATGCTTCTAATGGTAGAAGGGGTTAATCTTTCCTGAAGAATCCAGTGGGAGGGAGACACAGGGCAGATAGCAGCAGCTCTGGTCAGTGCAGGGGGGCGTGGCTAGCACCGTGACGTCTCGTGTACAGACACAGAGCTGCTCTCTCCTGCATGCCACACTTGTGCACGAATCATCATCAGGTTCTTGGTTCTAGGCTGTTCACACTTTTTCATCGCAATTCGTGTTAGCTCGTCATTCTTCAACCGTTATGTTATGGCTCCGCGAAAGTGTATTAATTCACCAGACAGTTTCTGTTTCATCTGTGGTGAATATACAGTGTTGAAGCAACAGCAGAATATTACAGACTTTGTGAAAAAAGTATACTTTACATACTTTGGACTAAAAATTGGAGATCAAGATAAAGTCTGGGCACCTCATAAAGTGTGCAAACGGTGTGTTGAGGACCTCCGAAACTGGTTCAAGGGTAAGAAAAAATCTTTCCGTTATGGGATTCCTATGGTATGGCGAGAGCAAAAGAACCATAGTGACGACTGTTACTTTTGTTCATGCGATGTGAAAGGGTTTAATTCCAAATGGAAGCATTCCATTTCATACCCCAATCTTCACTCAGCAATTCGTCCCATCCCCCATGGCACAGATATACCAGTACCCAAGCCCCCTGCTACCTTGGAAGAGATACCTAGCTCCGATGAAGGTGAAGTCATACCTGAACCAGATGACGAATCAAGTTCTGACTTTGAAGATGATACAAGACCAAAATTGTTTTCTCAGGAGGAGATGAATGATTTGGTAAGAGACTTGAATCTTCCCAAAGATGCTGCTGAGTTACTCGGATCAAGGCTGAAAAGCAGGAATTTATTGTTGCTAGGAGTGTCATCTTCATGATTCAGAAATCCTGAAAAGGGGTTCGTTCCTTACTTCGCCCAGGAAGACAAGTTGGTTTATTGCATTGATGTCGAAGGTCTGATGGGTCAATTTAAAATCCAATATTGGAGTGGAGGAGTGGCCTAGTGGTTGGGGCAAGATACTTCAGGCCGGAAGGTCGGGGGTTCAAATCCCACTAGAGGACAGCAACCTTGGGCCGGAAGGACTGGGGTTTCTAGTCCCACAGGTGCTCCTTGTGGTCTTGGGCAAGCCACTTAACCCTCCATAACCCATGTTCCCTGTAAAATAGTTATCTCCAAGTTATAATGCCCTGTTCAATGTAATTTCAGTTTGTTCAATGTAAACTGCACTGATGCAGAATAGCACAGTATATAGGAGAATGTAAATAAAATAAATAAATATGATTCAGAGCAATGGCATCTTTTTATAGATTCTTCAAAATGAAGTCTCAAAGCAGTTTTACTCCACAACGGTTTTTACGCTTCCATACCTGTAGGTCATTCCATACACTTGAAGGAAACCTACGAGAACTTGGAATTGGTTCTTTGTAAACTTAAATATGAAGACCATGGTTGGCAAGTGTGTGGGGACTTGAAGGTCTTGTGCATGCTGCTCGGGCAACAAGCTGGGTATACCAAATATCCTTGTTTTCTGTGTCTATGGGATAGTTGAGACTGACAAAATCACTGGACCAAGAAGAGTTGGCAGCCGAGGGTGCTAACAGTCGGTGAAAAAAATGTCCTCTGAGAAACTTTGGTACCTTCCCATAAAGTTCTTCTACCACCTCTCCACATAAAATTGGGATTGATGAAGCAATTCGTAAAATCACTTCCAAGAGATGGAGAATGCTTCAAATACTTGGTCACCAAGTTTCCAGGCCTTTCGGAGGCAAAATTGAAGGAAGGTGTGTTCGTCGGACCAGACATTAGAAGGCTTATAGTTGATCAAGAGTTTGTCAATACCATGACAGATCCTCAAAAAGAAGTCGTACAGAAATTTTTAGGCAATAATAAAGATCCTCACTACAAAAAGATCGTCGGACGAATGCTGAAAGCATTTCAAGCTTTAGGTTGCCTGATGAGTTTGAAAGTGCATTTCCTCCAGTCCAACCTTGACTATTTTCCTGAAAATTTGGGAGCTGTGAGTGAGGAACAAGGTGAACGATTCCACCAAGACATTAAAGAGATGGAAAGGAGATACCAGGGAAAATGGAGCATTACAATGATGGCAGACTACTGTTGGATGCTTCAGAGAGACATTCCAGATGCTACTCACAAGCTGTAATGAGGAGAGCATGGCTGAGCCCATGCAAACAGAGGAAAATTATAAATCTACCTTTAAGGAAGGAGACAGGCAAGGTATCTGTGGCTTTCAGGGTGCAGGCAAAGGGAAAAAACACGCACTTGCTGAAGCTAAGCCACACCCAAGCTCTGCTGATCTAAGGGCAGGCTTGGAGGATAATGAGAGACACCTGGGTAAGGGACAGTGCAAGTTAGGGAAAAGGCAGCCTTATAAACCCAGAGAAACACATGAGATGGGGGCCAGCACTAGGGCCAGGACCAGCACCAGGACCAGCACCGGCTGGAGAGAGGATTCCACGAGAGAGCAGTACTCAGGGAGAGAGCAGCACACGAGAGAGATGACTAGAGAGAGCACTGCAGACTTCCATGGAGGGAGAAGCACCAGGGAAAGACCCAGAGAACTCACCGAAGAGGAGAACGGTGGAGATTTCCAGGGGGATTTCAGAGGTAAAAGCAGCACCCAGAAAGAGAGCCAGGCTTGCAGGGAAACTGCAATTGATTCTGAAGCCAGTAGAGCTGTAGCTGAAAGAATTGCAGACAAGGGGCAAGGTGCAGTTCCTCCAGTACGTGGACCAGCTAAAAAGATTCAAGTTCCTAGAAGGTGGGTGGATAAAAATATATTTAAGAGTGACCTAAGCCAGTTAGAGGCACTCTGGTGTTTGAGTCAGGAGAAGAACCTTTTCACTCCAGGTGAAAACCCTTTTCCTAGTAAGAAGCCCCAGTGGAGGAGAATTCAGGAGCTCTTAGAGAGTTTCAAGCAAGAAGCATTGCATGAAGCCCTAGAGCCAGACATACCGGTTGAAAACCCGGAGGAAATGAAGGTAGAATCTGTTGAACCTGATTCTGACTCAGAGGATTTATTAATGGACTGTTCATGGTGCAAAAAGTCAGAATAGAAGCTGCTGGTTAAAGAAAAAAAGTCTGTAACCTGAAAACCACCAAAAGCAGTGAGTAAGACAGGGAGAATGATTCTAGCCTGAATTGCTAAGTACCCTGTTGAAAGAAGAAAAGACATTTACTTTGATTTGAAGAAAAGAAACTGTGTTTGTTGCTGTATGTTTGGGAAACAGCTACGTATGTTGTGAAGGCCAGCTAAAGCAATTTCACTGTTGGGTTTTTGTGTGATTGTCCTAAAGATCATTTGTTTTGGAGAAGAATCCTGTTTTGTTTGAGCTATATGCTTGTGAAAAGAAGGAAATAAATTCCTGTGTGTCTTTTGAAAAAAAAACCCTCGGTTCTCAATACTACTGTTTTTTGAAGTGGTAGCACAACTACAAGTCCCTGCAGCCCCAAGCTCTGGACGAGGACAAATAATTCTTTATTCAAAGACTAAACAGTGGCACCCCTATACCTATAGGCCGTGGCCTGGGCTAGGGGCCCCCACAAAGCATAAATGCACCAAGAGGAGCCTCACAAGGAAGTGTGTGTAGGTGAGCTCATTTCAGTTCAAAAAAGGATTTTCATGAAAATATTGTAATAAAACTTTAATTTTATAAGTCTATTTCCATTTATTTTGAGGTATTGCCTTATTTAACATAGTTACCTAAATTGTCAGGAAACGTGGTGTCCTATGACAAAATGGAGGTCATTTTCGGATTCAGCGCACCAAAAAACATAAAGATTACGTGGAATAACCAAAACAGCTCCAAAAAAAAATTTTTTGCAGACCTGTGAATTGCCAGAGGCTGTAGTAAAACCTGTTAGTGTAGCTGGGTTTAAAAGAAGTTTGAACTAGTTCCTGGGGGAAAAGTCTATTTAGTATTAAAGAAAACCAGTATTAAAGAAAACCAGGGAAATCCACTGCTTACTCCTGGGATAAGCAGCATGGACTCTACAGTATATACCTTTTGGGAACCTGAATTGGCCACTGTTGGAAAACAGGATACTGGGCTTAGAGGTCCTTTAGAATGACTCGGTATGGCATTTCTTACGTTTATGTTCTTACATAAAATTCTCACACCTCTTCTCTTTTTAATTTCTTTACCCTGCCTTCAAACGATATTGTGAGTGATGTGACGCCCCAGAAGGCTTCTTTCAAGTTGCTTGCTGGCAGCCTGGGCAATTCTCTGATTTGTTGTCCCACCCCCACCCCAAAGAGGAAATGATCTCGCATGCAGCTATGAGGACAGAACAATGAGTCTGTATGTGAGATCTTTACTTAGTATCAATGCATTTGGCTCTGGAACATGGCAACAGAGTTGATTTTTAGTGGTCACATGGTCACAGACCAGAGGGGACATGACGGCAGCATAGAACCAGAGATGTTCTGCAGCAGCAGCTAGGAATCCAACTTGGTGGGGGACCATAGTGTGTGTGTGTGGGGGGGGGGGGCAGCAACACTGCTGAAGTTTGCTTAGGGTGACAGATACCCTCGGGACGGACCCTGGGTAAGTGGAGTTCTCTCTGAGGAGTAGGATGTTACCAGTGGTGTGCTGCAGGGATTTGTCCTTGGTCCAATTCTTTTTAACATTTTTGTTAGTGATATTGCATATGGGCTGTTGGGTAAGTTTGCCTTTTTGCAGATGATACCAAAATCTGTAACAGAATAGACACCCAGGAAGGAGTAGATAACATGAAGGATCTAGTGAAGCTTGAAAAATGGTTGAGAATTTGGAAGCTGAAATTTAATGCTAAAAATATAGGATAATTTATTTGGCTACAAAAATCCAAGGAAGCTGTAAAGTATAGGGGGTGAAGTACTTATGTCCACGAAAGAAGAGCAGGACTGGGGCATGATTGTTTCTGATGATCTTAAGAAGGCAGGTAGAAAAGGTGATAGCAAAAGCCAGAAGAATGCGTAAGTACACAGGGAGAGGAACGGCCAGCAGGAAGGGGGTGATAGTGCCTCTGTATGTCTTTTTGGTGAGACCTGTCAGACGGCTGCCTGGGTGAAAATCTTCACAGTCTTGGCAAGTGCATATATCTGTATGATTTGCAAGGTATTGTGGGCAATGTAGTTCATTCACACCAGACACAGCTGCTGACAATAATTTAGTTGTGCTCTTGGGTAAAGCCAATAAGATTTTTATTTATGGGGTTATTTCTCCCAACACAGATATGCTTGGTAGCACATAAATTAAGTTACTTGCTTTCAGTGTTAACTTGGAAAAACAAAGTCAAAATCAGGAAAACAACAAATGAAAAGCCACAAAGCAAGAAACAAACTGTTCTTTTCAGGTTAACTTCTGATTACTTCCCACATAGATACAGAAGTGATTCTCTCCTAGCTCACAAGCAATTAGGTAAGGCTTAATTGCTAGCAGTTACCAGCTGAAACCCCTTAGCTGGCTTGCCTTCCACTGTGTGGGTCAAATCCTGCTTCAGGAGCTTTTCTGAGTAGATTAAAGAACAAATTTGTATTTCTTTGTGATGGTTGCTGTACTTTATAACAGAAAGTTACCAACGGAGTTTAGATAGAGAGCAGTCCATATAAATAGGATCTTCATCTGCTATTATTCCCCCTTGTTCAACAAGCATGGGTTCAATATCATGGATTGGCACAGATGAATCTCTCAATGGAGCATTTTCAGGAGAATACTTGTTTCCCTGCTGTCTTTCAAGGTTATAGCTAGGGCATAGATCAGTGTTCATACCTGAGCTTCCATTGCTGCTAGAGTTCCTCTCTATATAGCCTGGCCAGTATGTAGTCCAGTTCTTATGTCCAGCCTTCCAATCCAGATCCCTGGACACTGGATCTCTCTTCACATACCTTCTGGCACAGGACTTAGGGTCCCTTCCACGTGCAGCCGTCTCCCTCACAGGTAGCCTCTGGTGATTCCTAGCTCTGCAGCACCATTCCTCTGGCTTTCCCCAGTCCAATGGTGTATGCTGGCCCTTGGAATACCTCCCAGTATACGTACTGCTTTGGACTCTTCTAGACCTCTCAAAGGCTTTTCTCTTCCTTCTTCCAAAGGGTCTCTTTCCCTCTCTGTCCGTCCGGTTTGGCTTCTGCTTCTGATGATCCTTCAGATGAAACTGATGATCAAACTCAAGCTGATTCTCAGGATACTGAGGACAATTCTCTGGATATCCAAGGTGATCATGAAGATGGTCATCTGTAGAATAAACTCTACTCTTATTCTGCTTAGATGAGTGATCCTCCCTAACACAGTGCAGCTGTGCTGAATCAGGCCCTGCCCTTTGAGATGAGTGCTTAGGGATTACCTCATAGCCCTCCTGATTGAACACACGTTTCCCCACTTCAGCTCCTCTAATGGCTGTTGGAAACCTGGTGCATTCTGGGACTGGTAGTCTTTTATGGCAAAATTCTGTTTTCTTATTTCTACCAGAACTGACAGGTTGCTTGTTCAGAGTCACTTCACCTTTTCTATAGCTCCTTCCTGAGCTATGATAAGCTTCCTTATCACAGACCTCATTTGGAGTATTGTGTGCAATTCTGGTATCCACACCTTCAAAAGGATATAAACAGGATACAGTTGGTGCAGAGGGTGGCTACCAAAATGGTCCGTGGGCTTCGTCATAAGGCTTATGGAGACGGACTTAAAGATCTCAATATGTGTACTTTGGAGAAAAGGTGGGAGAGAGAAGATATGATAGAGATATTTAAATATCTATGTGACATAAATGCACAGAGCATCTTTCAATTGAAACGAGGGGGCATAGGATGAAGATGACAGGGGATAGAATCAGGAGTAATACATTATGCAGAAATATTCCTTTATGGAAAGAGTGGCAGATGTGTAGAATAGTTTGCCAGTGGAGGTAGTAGAGACAAGAACAGTATCTGAATTCAAGAAAGCATGCGCCAAACACAGAAGATTTCTAAAGGAAAAAATGGGACTGTAGCAGTTGTTATGGCAGGGCAGACTGGATAGACTTATTGTCTTTATCTGCCGTCATGTTTCTGTGCTTCTAGCCTGTGAGTGTTTTACATCCTTCTGCAAGACTACTGAAACTTTGTAAGTGCTGTAGAACCCCCATGCCAGTTCCTCAGACGTGCTTAAGGAGATGTGCCACAGTATAAGACCTTGCACATTGAACATGGTGCAAAATCACCTATACCAGTGATGGCTAACCTTTTTGAGCCCGAGTGCCCAAACTGCCGCACAAAACCAAAGAATTTCCTCAAAGTGCCAGCACGTCAATTTGCATAAATATTTGCATAATGCTAACATACACTAACTTTTAGTAAACATGTCTCTTAATGAGTGTATGGATAAAGACAGACTAAAAGATTTCTACATTACTATAATCCAGTGCCAACCGCCAGGCACATTAGGAACTACTACAAACACTGCCCATTTAGAACCAATAGCAAACCCGCCGTATCCTACCAGGACTCACAAAGCACCATACCATACCTATCAAAAGGCAACACTGCAAATATTAAACCAATACATTTCAGAGAATAACAATACATGACCTACTGGGGAAAGAGAACAAGTGGCAATGTCAAAAAGGAATTACATAAACAGAATACCTCAGCTCAGTTACACAGTTGCAATTGCTCCAGCCACTTTCTTCTGGTTTCTTCATGTTTTCTGCTAACTCTCCATCATCTGCTGTCCATTTGTCCTTTCTTCTCTCTTCTAGTTTTTTTTTTCCATTCTCTCTCTCTACATCCGCTTTAACATACTAATCTTTCTCCTTTTGCTCTTTCCTCATTCCTATTTCATCCACTCAAATTTTACCCCTCCATCCTCAATCCCCACTTACTCTCCCAATACCCGGCCAATTGTAGATTTTTTTATCCCTCCCACACAAAATATTTTTCCCCTCTCCATTTTACTCTCCCAGCCCCATCCCATTCTAATCCTCCCCCAACATCAGCTCCCTTCTAGTTCCAGCCACACCCAGCATCCATTCCCTTCTAGTCCCTGCATCAGCCCATTTCCAGTCCTAGCCCCCCATCAGCCCATTTCCAGTCCTAGCAACCCCCCAACCCAATACCAGTCCTAGCCCCCCATCAACCCACTTCCAGTCCTAAACCCCCATCACCCCATTTTCAGTTTAAGCCCCCCCTATAACCCATTACCAGTCCTAACCCCCCATCACCCATTTCCAGACAGCCTCCATCAGCCCAAAGCCCATTACCAGTCTTAACCCCCCCTTAGCCCATTACCAGTCCTAACCCCTCATCACCCCATTTCCAGACAGCCCCCATCAGCCCACAGCCCATTAGCAGTCCTAACCCCCCCCAGCCCATTAGCAGTCCTAACCCACGGGTTTCTGTAGTTCAGTCCTTTGCACTACCCAATTTAGCCCATTAGCAGTCCTAACCCCCCCATAGCCCATTACCAGTCCTAACCCCCCATCACCCCATTTCCAGACAGCCCCCATCAGCCCACAGCCCATTAGCAGTCCTACCCCCCCAGTCCCTTAGCAGTCCTACCCCCCCCGCCCGCCCATTAGCAGTCCTAACCCCCCCAGCCCATTAGCAGTCCTACCGCCCGCCCGCCCATTAGCAGTCCTAACCCCCCCCTAGCCCATTAGCAGTCCTAACCCCCCCGCACCCCATTTACAGACAGCCCCCCTCAGCCCACAGCCCATTAGCAGTCCTACCCCCCAATTCCCTTTGGAGTCCTTTCCCCCCCAGCCCCTTAGCAGTCCTACCGCCCGCCCGCCCATTAGCAGTCCTAACCCCCCCCATAGCCCATTACCAGTCCTACCCCACATCATCCCATTTCCAGACAGCCCCCATCAGCCCACAGCCCATTAGCAGTCCTACCCCCGCCCTCCTGCCCATTAGCAGTCCTAACCCCCCCTAGCCCATTAGCAGTCCTAACCCCCCCCAGCCCATTAGCAGTCCTAACCCCCCCCCTAGCCCATTAGCTGTCCTAACCCCCCCCAGCCCATTAGCATTCCAAACCCCCCCCCCTACCCCATTATCAGTCCTAACCCCCCCCAACCCCATTAGAAGTCCTAACCCCCCCCCCCCCTGGCAAATTAAAAAAAAAAAAAAAGCTGGCTCTGGCTGCTGCCGCTGCCACGGCAGAATGCAAAGTCCCGCGGGGCCCCCTCTGCAAGGGCTTTCAGATTCGCGAGGGAGAGCGTCTCCCTCGCGTCTCTGTTAAGCCCGCAGGGGCTAATGGGAAATTTCCCATCAGTCCCTCGAAGGGGCTGATGGAAAATTTCCCATTAGCCCCTGCGGGCTTAACAGAGACGCGAGGGAGACGCTCTCCCTCGCGAATCTGAAAGCCCTTGCAGAGGGGCTTAGCGAGCGGAGGGGGCCCCGCGGGACATTGCATTCTGCTCTTGCCGCGTCCGCGGCAGCAGTCAGAGCCAGCTTTTTCTTTTTTGCGGACCTTCCCGCGTGCCAGCTGCAAGGCTTTCGCGTGCCACAGCTGGCACGCGTGCCATAGGTTCGCCATCGCTGACCTATACAATAAGTCTGGCAGATGGCATTGACACATTGCAAGGCTCCTTCTTCTGTTTAATCAGCTCTTGCAGCGGTTAAAAAATACTTGTGAAGGTTACACTGGTACCATGTGGAACTTTCCAGAAGTCAGCTGCAGTCAGGCACAGGAGCATTCTGCTTGGCCTTCTCAAACCACAAGGAGAGGAGAGAAGGAAAAGCCGAAGGACTGGGAGGGTATGAGAAAGAGGAAGATGAAATGCTGAGAAGTGGAGTAAGTGGAGATTTTACAGAGGGAAAGTGAAAGGCTTGGGAGGGTAATAAGAAGAGGCCTTTGCTGGAGGGCTAGAGAAATGAGAGAAGGGAGATGAACTAGGAAGTTCCAATATATGGGGATGAGAAGGATGGAAAGCGGAGAAAGTTTGCCTCCACTTGGAGGCAGGACCATTTCAATTTAGAAATATGCCTTATGTGACTTAGCACCCCTACCACCCAGCCACACGCAGGAACTCACTCTTATTGGGCTTCCTGGAAGCCCCAGTGATGTCAGTGCCCTTTTTGTACTTGCTCCGTGTGACTACACCGCTTGCACAACCCTTGCTACGGCCTTTGATGGAGGAATAGGATGTAGATTAAAGCTGGAGAGAGGTTTCTTCTAATTTTTATGTATTTCTTCTTTTTTTTGTGGGTAACATAGTAATGATGGCAGATAAGACCAAAATGGTTCATGAAGTCTGCTCAGAAAAGTGTTTAGGATTGTGACCTTTCTGCACAGGTAACCCTATACCTTCTATTTTTGGTTATAGCTGTCATATCCTGCAGATTACCCCATGCCTTCAGTTTAGAATCGCAATTGGTTATATGCAGGAAGCATAGTCATTTTTCTGCTATTTTGGGCTGAACCTCCATGCCATGCAGATTACTCCAATGTTTCCTTACCACCGGTTACCAAAGGGCTTCATTATCATCACCTTGTCATTTGGGATCCTCTGTGTTTATCCTATGCCTCTGGAATTTCAACACCATTTTTGTTTTTATCCGTCCCTCTGAGAGGGCATTCCAGGAAACCACCAGCATTTATGTAAAAAAAAAAAAATACTTCCTAATGTTCCTGAATCTGCTCCTGTTGAGCATCATATGGTTATTCCTAGATTTACAATTTTCTTTCCATTGAAAAATTTGTTAATACTTATCAGATATATAAAGCTCTCTCTGTTTCCTTGTCTCTCCAGTCTTCTCCTCTCCTCTAGGATATGCATATTTAGGTTTTCAAGTCTCATCTCATTTAGTGTTTGGCATAGATCCTCATATCATTTTGGTTACTTTTCTCTGGACTGCCTCTAGCCTATTTCTGTCCACCTTGAGATATAAAGTGAAGCACACGCATGGTGAATTATTTTATAAAATAGAGCAGATGTGCATGCATGGTGACCCCTGAACCCTGTATTCTTTTTTTGTAACTTTATGCTCTAATTTTATTCATAAACACTTACAAAATCGCATAACAATAACTGAGCACAGGAAAAGAAAAAACATCGTAAGTCCCCTCAATTGTATGGGACCCCCTCCCTACCATCCATTTATTTAACTACCCCTTCCCACACACCCACCCCTCGCACCTTTCCACTGTTTCTAATAAAGAGTCCAAGTCTATTCCATCTGATCCCTTTGCCCAGTTTGCTGCTAGTCTCTGAAGGCTGTAATATCCATGCAAATGCTCGTGAAAGCCAGACAAGTCTAGCATCTTCATTGCTTTCCAGTGCAGGGCAATCTCCACTCTCTCAGCTGCAATAGCAGACTTCAAAAGCTCCCAGAGTTTTCTCCCCACTCCAAGATCATATTTATGGAGTAAAAATACTTTAGGGGCACAGCCCAACTGCACCCCCACTATCTATTCCATACATATAATGCATTTATCACAAAACTAACTCACACTGCCATCACATATGATAGAATGTACCCCTCTGCCCACAGCTCCTCCAACAGAGGTCAGATCCTCCTCCCTTAATTTTACTTAAGCATGCCAAGGTCGAGTGCCAGCGGTATGAGTTTTAATCCATTTTCCACAACATTCGATGCAACTAAGAGCTTGCGAATATTCAGGAAACTTTTTTGCCACACCCCAGCTCCAGTGTCTCTCCCAAGTCCCTTTCCCATACCAGTTGAGTGCACTGTGGCTGCCCTGATGGACCCCCCAACACCTTATAAAGTTTTGAAATGATCCTTCTATCCCCCCATCTCCCCTCACACAATACCTCTATGCAAGTCTTCCCCTTCCCCATATCCGCCCCAGCCTTCCCCATCTACAAATAGTGCCTGATCTAGAAATATCCAAAATGGTCAGTCCAGGTCAGGCCATACCCCTCCTTCAAATCTTCAAAGGCCCTTAATTCCTCCTGCTCATATAACTGCTCCAAGTGTGTCAACTCCTTCCTTTCCCAACTCTTAAATATCCCAGGAGTAAAATATATCTTACACCAATTAGGGGTCAAGAATGAGACCTCTTTCCCCTCTAATAGGCGGCTCTATAATCTTCTCCAGATTTCCAGAGACCGGCGAGTAAATAGGTTATGAACCCCACTAACCTCAAGGCCCCCCACCCCCACCGCAACAACCTGATCCTATACCCCAGGAACACTGCCCCTCAAGATTGCTACTCTATGGCCACCCACTGCTTCCCCAATCCTCTAGTGCACTTCCACATAACCCTTACTTGCACTGCGAGATAGTATCTTCTAAACTCAGGCATTCCTTGGCGGAAGCCCTTTCAAAATAAATTGAAACATTTTCCACTCTAACTTCTTAAAGGTTCCCTCTAAGATAGCCATCGGTAAGATTTGAAATAGAGTAACGTAGGTAGCACCACCATCTTACCCTTGGCAATCCACCCCAACCCAACCAGAAAATATTGCACTGCTGCCAACTATCCAGGCCCCTTGCTAAGTGTTCCAGCAATCCCCCATAATTAGCTTTATAGATCACCCACCCAGTCTGGTGTGAACTGCACCCCCAAGTACTTTGCCCCCTGCTTGGTCAATTTGAAGGGGAACTGCTCACAGAGCCTCCTAATTCCAGGGTTACCTTCAAAGGGAAAACCTCTATCTTCTGCATATTGATCTTAAATCCAGCTAACCTACCATATTCTTGCAATTCCCAGACAATCAAAGAAAGCGAGATCTGCAGCCTACCCATTGCAAAAATAAAGTCATCCACAAAAAGCATAATCTTATAGTCTGTCATCCTCCCCCACTCTGACCCCCTGAATGGCGGCACTCATGTGAGTGCGGGCAGCCAGCAGCTCAATGGAGAGAGCAAATAGTAAGGGAAACAAGGGACACTTCTGACACTCCCCCTTCCCAAAGGAAAGAAATCAGAATACAGCCCATTGATCTTGACACAAGCTTTTGGTTCTGTATATGTCGCATGCACCCATCTCACAAATGACTCCCCAAACTCCATCTTTTCCAATATTTGAAACATGAATCCCCAACTAATGTGATCAAAAGCTTTCTTGGTGTCTATAGCCAATAAATGGGATAGCTCTTCCTGGCGCCTTGTCACTCACATCAGATTTAATAACTTCCGGATATTATCCCCGGCCTGTCTACCCGGTATAAAGCCAGCCTGATCAGCATGGATCAAGGGTATTATTACCTATTCAGTCACTGAGCTAACACTTTTGTCAAGATCTTAATATCGAGATTAAGTAATGATATGGGAGGAAACCCCCCGCATTTCACTTGGTCTTTATCTTCCTTTTGAATAAGCGATATACCCGCCCATCCCATCGTGGCTGCACCCGATTAAAGAGATGCTGACGGAAAATTAGTCGAGCAGCAGAATGTTGAATAGATTGAAGGGGAAAGAGATGGTTTGCGGGAAGGCCAGCAAGGAGAATATTGCAGTAATCAAGATGGGAGGTGATCAAGGAGTGGATAATCATTTTAGTAGTGTCATCAGAAAGGAAGGGGCGAATTTTGTTAATGTTATAAAGGAAGAAACGGCAAGTCTTAGCTACGATTTGGATATGAATGGAGAAAGAGAGAGAGGAGTCAAAGATAACACCCAGGTTACGGGCCGAAGAGACAGGAAGGATTAAAGAGTTATCCACAGAGACTGAGAAAGGGGGAAGAGGAGGGGAGGCATTGGGGGAAAGATAAGGAGTTCAGTCTTAGCCATATTTAATTTCAAGCGGCGGTGAGACATCCAAGTAGCAATGTCTGAAAGGCAAACAGTGATCTCGTCATGGATTGCTGGAGAGATATCAGGCGAAGAGAGGTAGATTTGAGAGTCATCAGCATAGAGATGGTAATGAAAGCCATGGGAAGAGATAAGAGCACCAAGAGATTGGGTATAGAGAGAGAAGAGGAGCGGTCCCAGGACAGAACCCTGGGGAACACCAACTGGGAGCGGGGTGGCAGAGGAGGAGGAGCCACCAGAACACACACGGGAAAGATAAGAGGAGAACCAAGACAGTAGAGAGCCTCTAAAGCCGAGTGATGACAGGGTGATAAGAAGAAGGTTGTGGTCAACATTTATTTATTTATTTATTTAACAATTTTTCTATACCGCGCTATTTCAATCAGTGCGGTGTACATTGAAACAAGAACATACTACAATGCATACAAGTAACATTGAGTTTTACATTGAACAGGAAGATTCAACATAGGACAACCGGGGGAAACTATGTACAGATTGACTTAAATAATATATACAGTGATATAAAACATGATTTAGATGTTGCAATGTGGTTGACTAATAGGACTAGAGAGAAGATTGACCAACTAGCCCTTTTCTGGTTGTATTGAGGTGCTAGTATTGTTAATGGCTAGGTTGACTTCTGGGTAGCATTTTGTGAATAAGTGGTATTTCAATGCTTTTCTGAATAGGATTAGGTTTTTGATAGCACGGATTTCGTGCGGAAGTGCATTCCAGTTTAGAGGTGCAAATAAGGAGAAGGCCCTGTTGGAGGTGGCCTTAGTGCACTTCGTTATTATTTTTGGGACTATTAAGGTGTTCAATGATGTAGTTCTCCTTTTTCTGTTTTCCAGGGTGCCATGGATAAGTTTGCTGATTGGCGTAGGGGGGTAGTTATTTAGGGCCTTGAAAGTAAGAACTAAAGACTTATACTGGATTCTGGCATGTAATGGTAACCAGTGCAGTTCTTTCATGATGGGTGTTATATGTTCAGATCTTGATGAGCCGGAGAGGACTCTGGCGGCTGTATTCATGGCTAGGCGGAGCGGATTTAAAGTTGATTTAGGGAGGCCATGGAGGATGATGTTGGCAAAATCCAGGTGTGGGAGGACTAATGCCTGGAAGGTTGTTCGGAAGTCTGTAGGATCTAGTAGGGGGCGGAGGTGACGTAACGATTTGATCTTATAATATATAGTTTTTGTGATGTTCTTGACATGTGTTGTCATGTCCAGGTGTTGATCCAATGTGATGCCAAGGTAACGGATTGTAGATTTTGCTTTCAACTCCACGTTGTTGACGAATAGTGATGGAGGAGGTATGAACTTACGGTTCCTTGTGACAAAAAGAACGTCAGTTTTGTTGTGGTTAATCCTAAGGTTTTGTGATAGCAACCATTCGGCTACAGCTTCAAAACAGTTGATTATTGGGGAGAATACTGGATGTTCAATTGAGAACGGCAAATAAAGGAGGATGTCATCTGCGTAAGCAAGACATTGTACATTAAAGGATCTGATCAAGTCACATATCGGCTGCATGTAGATATTAAACATTAGTGCCGATAAGGACGATCCTTGGGGTACTCCCTGTGATTGTATGAATGGTTCTGAGGATGCGTGGCCTGTTTTTACTTGTTGCCACCTGTTAGATAGGTAGGATTTACACCATTTGAGTGCTGTGCTTTGAATCCCCTTATCTTCCAAGCGTTGTAGGAGTATGTTATGATTCACAGAGTCGAACGCGGCGGAGATGTCCAGGAAGATGAGGACGAATCCCTGTTGTATGTTATTTATTCCTGTTACCAGAACATTGAATAGGGTTGTAAGGACTGTGTCGACTCCATGTGCTTCCCTGAAGCCATGTTGAGATGGATCTAGTGGTGCTTCAGTGTCGATATGATAAGCAGCAGAAAGATCAAGAAGGATGAGAACAGAATAAATACCTTTGGATTTTGCTAGGAACAAGTCAATTGATACTTTAGTGAGAGCTGTTTCAGTGGAGTGCAAGGGACGGAAGCCGGACTGTAAAGGATCAAGAAGGGCATGAGATGCAAGGAAATCGAGAGCGAAGGTGGATAGCACGCTCAAGTAGTTTAGAGATAAAGGGAAGGAGAGAGATGGGTCAATAGTTAGACGGACAGGTAGGATCGAGTGAGGTTTTCTTGAGGAGGGGTGTGACTATGGCATGCTTGAAGTCAGTAGGGAAGGTAGCAGTGGAGAGGGATAGGTTGAGGATATGAGAAATGGAAGGGACAATAGAGGATGAGATGAGGCATAAGAGATGGGTGGGGATGGGGTCGGAGGAACAGGTGGTGGGTTTGGAGGAAGAAAGAAGGAGTGCTGTTTCATCATCAGAGACCACAGGGAAGGAGGAGATGGTAGCAGAAGTTAGTGGGGAGAGATGGGAGAAAGGTGAGGTAGAAGGGGTAATGGGGAATTGGAGGGTAATCTTATGGATTTTGTCATGGAAGAAATCAGCTAGTGTTTGTGCAGGAAGAGAGGGAGGAATCAGCGGTGGAGGCACATTGAGGAGAGAATTGATAGTATCATGGCCCACCTCCGCTCCGCCCCGGAATGCCCACAACATGCCCTGGTGCTATGCAGATGGCATCTGGGCGTGTTAGGGACATATCCAGGATTTTCGAAGGGCACTACCCAGTTAGGTGCCCTTCGAAAATCCCGGATAAGGCCTTTACATCGGTAACTAGAGAAGTTACCTGTGTAAAGGCCTTTGAAAATCGGGAACTACGAGAATAGGTGTCATGGGTGTTGGAGAAGAAAGTAGACTCCTTTTGATGGTGCAGCATATGACAGACCCATACCTTCAGCAATCCCTTCACCTTCCTCCTGTCCCCTGCCCTTCCCCTACACCCTTTCATACTATTTAAACCTGGATCCAGGGTTATATTGAAGTCCATACCTACTAACAGAGACCCGCTTCCCATGCCCACCAGCTTAGCTCCCATTTCCATAAAGAAGGGCCTCTGAACCCCAGAAAGTTCATAAATGTTGATCAAAATAAATTCCTCCTGGGCTATCCATACTTGAGCCATTATATACCTCCCTTCTATGTCCCTGCCAACCTTCTACATCTGTACCCTCAGCTTCCGAGCAAACAGTCTACCCACCCCACCAGTTTTCTTACCCGTAGCATTTGAAAGAGAGTTGTTCCAGAAATTCCCTTTTTCTCAGATGAGTCTCTTGTACTAGCTCTATATCCACATCAGCCCTAGCCAATTCTTTAAACAATATCCTATGTTTATAGGGTGAATTTAATCTTTTCACATTAAAAGTAATAAATTTCAATTCTACCCAACCAATCTCGCCCTTCCCAACCCTTGCTCCCTCACTCCCCTAAGTCCTATTCTCCTCCTCCCCTGCCCTTCCGTCCACCCCCAAATGTATTTGTCACTCTTGTGACCAAGGAAAAAGCACTCACCAGGCGAATCAGCACCTCACTCAACCATGCCCCCCCCCATTTGCCGCCTCCTGCTCCTCAATCATGCTCATCACTTACTCCAATCCTACCATTCAGCCCTCACAATCACCCTACATCTCCAGGAACAAGCAGGAATGCAGTCTTCACATATGGCTGAATGTTACAGACAGAGACTGCATGGGAACACTCCCCAGCATCCTATAGAAAAGCTTTGGGAGCACTCCACTGCACCTGCATGCCTGCCTTCCCACCTTCCCAACTCCTCTCCTCAGTTCTTAATTTTCCGCAAAGCCAGTAGGATGCATTGTCCTGTCACCACTGAAAAACTGCTCTTTTTGCGCCCTTCAGGGTACAGAATGCTTCTGCCTTCCCATTGACGCCGGTTCCATTGAATCCGACACCGATCCCAATACTTTTTCCTTTTTTATTTTAATTTTTCTTTCTATTGATTTTTGACGCAATTCTCACCGCTAAACTAGGCAACTAGGCCTCCTGGCCTCCATAACCTTATCTTCAATCTCAAAGACAACTTTTACAGGCATGGAAAAGCCAGTTAGTGGGTTTAAAAAATGTACCAAGTGTGCCAATACCATTTTGGCCACTGAAAAACATGACTGGTGTCTAAAATATTTGGGGTCTGAACATCAACTCAGTTCTTGTCCTTTGTGCCAATAAATGACAAAGAGAGGTCTCAAGAACCGAGCCAGACAGTTTGGATCATTGTTCGCATCAGACAGTTTCAGTGGCTTCCACTTCATTGAGGGCATCAGCTTCCTCTCATGGGTCTCAGGATTCTTCAAAGTCCAAACACAGAAGTAAGTCAAAGTCTGCGGCCGCTTCCAAATCTTCGGCATCGGCACTGAAGACCGATGCCGAGTCCAGGGAAAAATGCCCAGCTTAAGCATCACGGCTCCCTTAGAGATGCTTCTGATGCAGACCGGCTAGCCAAACAGCTCTTGTGGGAGGATCTGTCCTCCAAAGCACAAGTGGGGCTCCAGGACACTCCTGAGGCATTGACCTCCAGAGAGCTACTGGTTCCATGCTCTGGGATGGTGGCTTGGAGCCCCACAGATGATTCCACCCAGACATTGGCCATCTCCCTAGACCAGTGCATGCTGGCTCTTGAGAGGAGTTTGGCACTCCTGGCAGCCTTGGTACCGTTAACATCGAGAGCTTCAGGAATGCAGGCTTCAGCACTGAGCCTACAGCCAGACGTATCGGGGTTGATTCCAGCCTTTGAACCGGCATCGTCGGAGCATCCGAGGTCGATTCCTTCGTTGGAACTGGTCAATGTCCTTTGTATCCAATAGACTCAGACCGCCATGGCTTTCTGTTTCGATACCTTTGAGTATTGGTATCGGCATCAGCCGTCGACTTCCATGAAGCATCGAGATCAAGACCAAGACCGCCAATACTTTAATTTCTTACCAGACTCTGATTCAACTTCTTCAGAATCTGCCAGGGGGCACTTGATTCCAGAGAACTTCCCGACATCCCCTCAGACCTTACTCTGCCTCAGGAACGGCATTGGTCCCTACAAGAAGATATGTCTTTTCAGGACTTCATATGTGACATGGCAGCAGGGCTCACCATCACAATAGCCTCGGGAAAAGAACCAAGGGCGGAGGATTTGGAGTTTCTCCGAAACAAGCAAGAAATCAGTCCTCACATATGGGTGATGGTGCTGATGGAGCCCTCGTGGAAGCATCCCCCCAGCTTTCAAAGAAAGCCTTTGGGAGATGCCACCATACATGCATAGTGCCCTTCCTGCCCAAGGGTGCCATCTTGCTCAGTCTCCTTTTTTCTGCAGAGCCCTTCAGACATCTGTCTTGTTTCCACCGGAAAAAGTTCATTTTTTTTTTCAACTCTCTCCGGTTGTGCACTGGTACTCTTTCCGCCATCTGAGCTTGCTGTCCCCAGCATCAAATCTCGGGTTTCTAACCCTTTTTTTCCTTTTGGCACCTTTGAGTCCTCTTTTCTGGCTGGCAGCACTGCTGGTCTTTGACCTCGCTTTGGTAATTTTTCCCCCCACTGCTACCAGTGGGTTCAAGAAGTGTGATCGGTGTGCCAAAATCATGTCCCTCACTGACACACACCACTGCTGCCTACACTGTCTAGGGCTGGATCATGACCCCGCGGCATGTGGTCTTTGTAAAAATATGTCCACCAAGGTCCTCAAAAGCTGCCAGTAGCAACACGATAAGTTTTTCTTGGCATCTCTGGACCTCTGAAGGCCAAGGCCTCCTCTGAAGCCACAGAATCCCAGAGTAACCTTGCGGACCCTGACCGACACCGTGGCTCCTCAGAAAGGTGGTCTCCCTTGAGGGAACATAAAAAGAAGAAGAAAACCTTGAAGGCAGCGTCCTGGATGGTTCCGACAGGTTGGGTAAGTTCCGAGCCAGGTCCCGCAGTCCTAGACGTTCGTCCGAGGGATTGGAGTAGGAGTGGCCTTCCAAGGTCCCCTGGAAGGAATCAACCATAGATTGGCCTCAGACACCAGAACCTATCCTCATTGAGGACTCCCCCTTGGGGGAACCTGCGCCAGGCCCGAGTTCCTCTGTGCCTGCGCTGATGGCTGCGGAGCCTTCTGGACTCAAGACAAGAATGGCAGCCCTGGAGCGCAGTCTGTCTGCCTTCATAGACCAGCAGCGGGCGCTGTTGTCCGGTACCAATGGTTCATCTGCCCAGACCACCGGGCCATCGACGTTGCGGACATCCCCAGAGGCCGAGCTAATCCTTGAGACCATTGGGCCTCGAGTCGATCCTCAACTGAGGTCTCAATCCGGCTCCTGTTCTACGAGACTGATGTCCTTCTTGGCTAGCGCACATGGCAACAGCTGTGGGGCCTCCAAGGGATGTGGGTGTGTTCAGGCTTGGAACCTGTGGGCCACCCTTCCATTGAGTCTTAAACAGATTAGTTGGCGTGGGAGACCGAGGACATGGAGTCACCGGACACACATTGCCTCGGATTCCCCTCCTTCTGAGCCCCGACGTCTGTCCCCACCCGAGGACATGGCATTCTTCGACTTCGTGAGGGACGTCGAAGGCCCTAGCATTCCCGACGGAGTCTGAGGAGGACTCTCAGACAGAATCAGCAAGCTCCAAGCCCTAGTGGCAGAGGCACTGTATACTAGGTTCTATAAGAACAAGGTCATGCTACGCACACACCCTAAATTCCTTCTGAAGGTGATATCTTCTTTTCACCTCAACTAGGAGATGGTGCTGCCCACCTTCTACCCAAGGCCTCACTCCAGCAGGGCAGAGACTGTCCTTCACACCTTGGACTGTAAGAGGGCCCTGTCCTTCTACATTCAGCATACCCAGGGCCACTGTAAAACTTCTCAGCTTTTTGTTTCCTATGACCCTAGTCAGCTGGGGAAGGCAGTAACCAAACAGACACTGTCCACCTGGGTGGCAGACTGCATCACCCTCGCTTATGAGTAGGCTGGGCTCATGCTGGATGGCTGGGTCATGGCACACTGTGTCAGGGCCATGGTTGCCTCTGTAGCAAACCTGTGCTCTGTTCCTATGCTGGACGTCTGCCGGGCTGCTACCTGGTCTTCATTTCACACCTTTGTAGCTCATTATTGCCTGGAAAGGGAGAACCAATGGGACAGCACTTTCGGCCAGGCCATGCTCCGTAATCTTTTTCGGGGTCTAGGCAACTCCCTACCCTCTGACCCTTCTGTGTTCAGGCTACTGGAGTTTTGGTTTCCATTGGACACACGGGTCTTACTGCAGTCTCTATCTGAGGACTCAATTACTGCTGCTTCCAGCTCCCCTTGACGTGACCGTGGCTTTTTCCTATAGGCTTATGGTAGCCTGTAGCTAGGGAGTCCCATATGTAAGGACTGACTTCCTGCTTGTTCCCAGAGAATGTGTAGTTACTCACCTGTAACAGGTGTTCAAGGGGAGGAGGGAGAGTTATGAGGACTGATTCCTGTTGTCCCCAGAGGAGTTGCTTCTTTACCATTGTTCATTTTTGTCATCTTTTAGCTGTCATTTGACTGAGCAAGATGGCACCCTTGGGCGGAAGGGCACCACGCATGCTTTCTTTGAAAGCTGGGGGGATGTTTCCATGAGGACTCCGTTGGCGTGAACATCACCCATATGTGAGGACTGATTCCTGCTGTCCCCGGAGAATACCTGTTACAGGTGAATAACTGCACTTACTCCAATACCTTCAAATGCCCAAGGAGATAGCTACATTACTGGTGCATTGTATCCTGCAGGATCTTATGCTCTGCATGTGGAAGGCCTTGCTCATGGTTCCACCTGTTAGCAAGAGAGTCGATACCATGTACAGAGTACCAGAGTGCCCAGGCTTCCAAAAACATCAACACTCCCACCACTTAAAAGTGATGGAATCGACAATGCGCTAGATAAAGAGCTCAAAGAACCATTTGTCCATGCCTCCTGGCAGGGACTCGAGGACACTGGATGCCTTTGGGCGTTGATGTTTCCAGGCATGCATGTTAGCTTCAAGAATCAACTCTTACATGCTGTACTTGGGCATGTTTCTGAAGGATGTCACCAGGGATTTGGAGACTTTCACACCCCTTCTCCCCAAGGATAAGAGGAGTGCATTCCAGACACTCGCCAAAAAAGGCCAGAACACTTCTAAGTTTCTTACCAGGGCCTTTTTTGATGCTTTTGAATCCATAAGCAGAGCTTCAGCAGTCTGCATTGTGGCTCACAGAATGGCCTGGTTACAGGTATCAGACCTTGAGCAATGGGTCCAGGATAAACTGGCCAATATCCCTACTAGAGAAAACCTTTTTGGCAAAGGTTGGAGGTAAAAAGCAGGGGAGATTGAAACAGATGATTTAGCCCTAAAATACCTTTCCAGAAAAACAGATGACCCACCCAAAAGGAAGGCTGCTCACAAGAAATCTTTCTATTCTAAAAAGAAGAGATAATATTCTTCTTAACCGCCTTCTGCTGCTTATCAACATCGGCATCCTCAGCAGAGGCATCAGGGTCCTTGCCAACCCAAGAAACCCAAGGTTGCTAAGCCTCAAGGAGCTGCACAGGCACAGCCTGCACCTGGTTTTGACTCCTTCCTAGAGAGCTTTGCCAGTCTGCCTCTGGAGGGTCCTCAGCCCCTCCACATAGCAGGCAGGCTTTGTCACTATGCCCACAGGTGGCACCTCATAACATCAGAGCAGTGGACACTCCAGATAGTCCAAAGCGGTTATCAGCTTCACTTCGAAACTATATCCCCCTACCAACTTCACGGGGAATTATCCCACACAACCCTTTCGATCTCTTAAAGAAGTGACTCCCCTGTTGTCCCAGGGTTCCATAGAAAGAGTTCCTCCTCCACAAGAAAAGTCGGGCTTCTACTCTCCATATTTCATATTCCAAAGAAAACAGGACGCTTCAGGCCCATCTCGGATCACAGAGACTTAAACAAGTTCATGGTCCGAGAAAAATTCAAAATGATTTCCTTAGCAACTCTTCTACCATACTCCAGAGACATGATTGACTATATTCACTAGACCTAAAAGAGGCAGAAGTATTTACTGATCCATCCCTTGCACAGACAGGATCTACTCTTCATGTATCAAGGAAACCATTATCAATACAGGGTTCTCCTCTTCAGTCTAGCCTCTGCCCCAAAGGTCTTCACAAAATGCATGACAGTCATCGCTGCTTTCCTATGCACCTTGGGGGTATTTGCCTTTCCTTACTTGGATGATTGACTGATCAGTGGAGACTCCCCTCAAGAGGTAAGACTTTCCCTTCATCGCACCATCACGGTGCTCCAACACCTGGGCTTTGTCATAAATTTCCCAAAGTCCCACCTCACTCCATCCCAAAGTCTGGAGTTCATCGGAGCGCTCTTAGACACTCAGCAGGTCTGAGCTTTCCTCCCACAGGATCGTTGTGCCTGCCTCATCGAGCTGGCAAAAGGGGTACAACAGCAAAGTCAAGTAACAGCTCGAGAGATGCTACGACTCTTAGAATACATAGCCTCCATGGTCCACGTGGTCCCCTATGCTCAATTACACATGCGACAAGCGCAGTGGATGCTGTCTTCTCAATGGACACAAGTGAAGGGTCATCTCAGAGACAAGATCTACATCACCCCTCAAATAATCAAGTCCCTTCAGTAATGGTGTCACCCACAAAACTTCTCATTGGGTCACCTTTTCAGGTGCCTCCACCTCGATGCACCCTGATGATGGATGCTTCCAAACTCTGTTTGGGAGAGCATCTGAATGACCCGACCACACAGGGACTGTGGAAACCACAGGAATCTGCCCTGCAGATCAACCTGCTAGAAGTACACCACTGTCAAATGCTCTTTGGGTTTTTCAACCCCAACTCCTGGGGCAACCTGTTCTAGTCAGAATGGACAACCAAGTTGCCATGTTCTACATAAACAAACAAGGGAGAATGGGGTCCCATCCCCTCTGTGAAGAAGCAATTCGCCTATAATCCTTTGCCATCTCTCACCACATTCACCGCAGAGCGGTGTACCCCCCTCCCCCGGGTGAACACAATATTCTAGTAGACAGACTAAGCTGTATCCTTTATCCACATGAATGGATCTTGCATCGGGAGACAGCTGCTCAGATCATCCAAGCTTGGGGAACCGCTCTCATAGATCTTTTTGCCACTCCACAAAACACACAGCTTCTGCTCCAGGATTCCATCACTGGACCAAAGCCTTCCTTCTCCACTGTGGACAAGGGCTGCTCTACGCATTCCCTCCCATCCCCTTGATACCCAAGGTGTTGTTCAAGCTACAGGCTGACAGGGGTTCGATGATTCTCATAGCTTCCTTTTGGCCCTGTCAACCATGGTTTCCTCTGTTTCTTTGCCTTGCGCAGACTCAGCCACACAATCTGGGATGTGCGCGCAACCTCCTCTCTCAGGACCATGGGACACTCCTCCATCCCAATCTTTACTCCCTATGCTTAACAGCATGGCTACTGAAGGCTAGTGCTTGCCGATCTCAACCTATCACAGGCGGTCAAGGATGTCCCCTTGCATCTTATAAGAATTCCACCAGGTGATCTTATGCCTTCAAATGGCTTAGGTTTGCCCTCTGGTGCTCTCCAAAGGAGATTGACCCCTTGTTCAGTGGAGTCGCTTCTACAATATCTCCTCCACTTATCCTTGACAGGTCTTAAAACTAACTCAGTGAGAGTTCACCTTACTGCCATTGCAGTCTCTTGCAGACCAGTGGAGGGACTATCTCCTTACACCCCTTAATAGCACGCTTCATGCGGGGTCTCCTGCTATCCAAACCACCCTTCAAGCCACCTCTGGAGGCCTTTGACCTGAATATGGTTCTGGCGCGACTTCTAAAGCCACCTTTCGAACCTTTAGCTACCACTTCACTGAAGTTTCTATCTTGGAAGGTCATCTTCCTTATTGCCCTCACTTCAGCTCGCCGCATCAGTGAACTGCAAACTCTAGTGGTGGATCTGCCTTATACTTGGTTCCACTATGACATGGTGGTTTTCCATACCCATCCACATTTCCTCCCAAAAGTTGTTTCCTTCTTCCATCTAACCCAGTCGGTAATCCTCCTGATTTTCTTCCCTAGACTATATATGTCTTAATGCTGAAGCAATGCTATACATTTTGGAATGCAAGGAAATGCTGGCCTATTACTTGGACAGAACAGAAGATCACAGAAAATCCTTTCAATTATTTATTTCCTTTGATCCTAGTCAGCTGGGTCTATTGGTGACAAAACATACTCTATCTAAATGGATAGTGGATTGTATTTCTTTTGCTTATGCACAAGCAGGACTCTCATTGGAGGGTCATGTCACTCCTCATAGTGTGCGGGCTATGGTAACCTCCATAGCCAATCTCTGTTCAGTAGCCATTGAGGACATTTTCCAGGCAGCCACCTGGTCCTCCATTTATACTTTTTCTGCACATTACTGTCTGGACAGAGACTCCTGTTGGGACACTGTCTTTGGCTATGCTGAACTCCAGCACCTCTTTGGGATTTACTCAACTCCTACCCTCCGTCCTGGACTTCTACAAGATACCAGACTATCATTGGGGAGGTATCGCCTCCTGGAATTGAGTTCAATGGCCCACAACTCTTCCAGACTCTTTGGCTACATGTTTTTTACCTCAAGGCTCTCACTACTCTCTCCCTCCCCCCTCCATACCAGTCTGGTATCTGGGAGTTAGTGAGTCCCATATGTGAAGACTGCATTCTTGCTTGTTCCCATTACTCGCCTGTAACAGGTGATCTCTGGGAACAGCAGGAATCAGTCTTCACAACCGGCCCTCCTCCCCTAGAAGATGTAGGAATCTATTATTTTCTCTTCTTCTCAGCAACAAACTAAACTGAGGGAGAGGAGGTGGGAAGGCAGGCACACAGGCGCAGTGAAGTGCTCCCAAAGGCTTTCCTATTGGACACTGGGGAGCGTTTTCTCATGAGCTCTGTCAGTGATGTTCATCCATATGTGAAGACTGATTCCTGATGTTCCCGGAGATCACCTGTTACAGGTGAGTAACTATGCTTTCCCTGCAACACACAAACCAAGGCCACCACCTACCAACTGTTAGGGAAAAAGAAAAGTCCTTGAACAGTCATTGCATTCTTTCTGTCCCCTCTCAAGTTGGTCTGTTGCTTCTGACATCTACCGCGTCCCTCTCTCCAGCCACTGCTCCAGCACCAAATGATGACCACTTCAGATGCCTTCCTCCTCCTGCAACACATTGCCACGACGATCTCTCTGTGGTGCTTTAGGATTGTCGCTGTAGTTTCCTTGCTGATTCTGGCAGCTCTCTGGCTCCTGCCTCCAGCAGGGCTCACCAAGGCTCCTCCACTGTAGTATCTCTCCATGAGGCCCCTTTGAAGAAGAACCGTAAGGCAAAGGGGAATTGCCAGCGATATTTGATGGATTCAATCCTCAAGTACTGGATGACTTCCCGCATCTCACACCTTCGCTATAGAGTTCTAGCAGCCATGTCCTGAAAAAGTTCCAGCTGGTTCTCTTGCCATTCAGAGTGCCCCCCTACTTGCATGACCAGTTATTTTACTTTAAAATCATGCAGGCAGGCCACCACATCCTAGGGCTGGTTTGCTCTGCGCAGCCCGAGGCTCCAGTGCACCCCCTCCACCTATCAGACTCTCTCCAGGTTGCCTTGTCCCCATTTAACAGCATGCCGCAGAGAGCCTGGACTACTATGTGCACATTATTGTATGCCTCAATCTTAGGAAGGCCGCGATTCTGTATATTGTTCCAGCAGGACCTGTTTTCCAGGTCCTCTAGTTTGTCTATGCATTCTCTGTGGGACTCGTGCAACAAATGTACCTGCCTTTCAGGGCTGGCTCAGGGGGCTATTGCACCTTTAGCTAACCTTTGCCCCTCCCCCCTTGGGTCTGATCTTGCAGTGAAAGCTGCGCAAACGGGTACATTTTCAGCCCACTGGCTTGTTAAGTGGCACTCTCCCATTTATCTTAATCTGTGTATTCTGTTTCGCTATCCATATAGATAGTGCACTGAACATGCAGAGAGTAATGGTGTTGTCATTGTATTATCTGTTTAGGCTAGGCCTCATATTCCGCAGACATTAACTAAACATATAACTTAACCTGAATAGTGGCTGAATATTGCCACTATCTGGATAATTTTCTGGCTTACCCTTACTCCTCCCCTAACATGCCCCACAAGTATACATATCATATCTGGCCATTCTGCAATATAAAAGCCTGATATCATCTATATATTGTTTGAAAATACACAATTAGTTTAATTATGCTTTTGCCAGTGAATGCCTAATTGCCTTTAAATATTGGTCTGATAGGGCATAATTATTCATGTATTTGGAACACTCCCAGACTCGCCAATAAAACCCTCCCAACAACAGATGCAGAGCAGAAGTAGGGTGTTTCACTTTACATCTCAGTATACAAAAAAATTCTAATCAATTTCTAGTCTCACATCAGTGACAACACCACTATTCCCGCCACAGCTAGACATTGTGCATTATAACATAAAACCCTGCAAATGGACACTCAGCACCAGCATCAAGAACTCAAATTGTACCAACTCTACCTATGGAAAAGCAGAACTAAAAATATTCTAGAATACCAGAACAAGCCAAACTACTACAGATTCCTAGAGAGAACCTACATGTTAACAAAATCTCTTATCTGGGCTGCACATGGAAAAAACAGTCCATCTCCAGTTAAAGGATAAGAAACTACAAAAGACAAAAATTGAAAGGGAAAATTCCAAAATCAGACACCGATCTGTGAAACATTGAAGAAAGAGAAAGAGAAATGCATTTCCTCCTGTAATGAACTATAAGAAATGCACATTTTCAAAGCTGACATATTTCATGCTCTAAAAATTGACACTTAATTGTACCTTTCTTGTCTGATCATCTTATTTTGCCATTTGGATTGGTCGTAGTCTCTCTTCTACTTCCTCTTGTTGGTTTTTCTTCTGAGTCCTTTTCCAAGATCCCATTTCCATTTTTTGTTTCTTCACACTACCTGTCTTTTTCATCCTTCTCTTCACTATTTCTCTGACATTGATCCTTCTATTTCTCTCAGGCGCCTTTTACCTAACTATAACGTCATTCCATTCCTTTTTTTCCTTCCTACAATCTTCAGTCTTCCCCTTTTCACCATTCACCTACTTACCAGCTTTCCATTTCCTAGTCTTACTTCTCTAGTCCTATCCATTCCCCATCTGTCGCATTCCTTTGCAAGCATCCTATCCCCCCTCCCCTGTCTTTCAATCACTTTCTAGTCTTCTGTTTTGTCCCTCTGTACACATCTCCTCCACAGTCTCATTTACCACCATATGCTTCTTATCCCTTCATAGGCGGCTCTATAGTGAGGCCAAGTGAGGCGGTGGCCTCAGGCGGCTGCTTTTTGGGGGCTGCAAAATTGCCCCCAAAAAGACTGCCGTCACCACCTCACTCGGCCTTCAAAGCAAAAAACAAAAAACAAAACCACTCCGGGCCCGGTGAAAGAAGCAGCTGCTGGCCTGCTGCTGCCGCTCCAGTGGCAGCAGAATGAGGAGCCCCGCGGCCGCCCGCCCGCCCCCCCCGGAGAGCCTCCTGGTTTCCCCGGCTCAGCTTTGCAGAGCCGCGGCGAAGGGACAGTATTTCTCTTAACTGTGGTTCTCTTAAAGCTGAGCCCAAGGCACTGATTGGAAACCGGAAATCCGGTTTCCCATCAGCACCTCGGGCTCAGCTTTAACAGAGCCGTGCGAAAAGGAAACGCTGTCCCTTCGCCATGGCTCTACAAAGCTGAGCCGGGGAAACCAGGAGGCTCTCCGGGGGGGCGGGCGGGCAGCCGCAGGGCTCTTCATTCTGCTGCTGCCACCGCCGCCGCTGGAGCGGCAGCAGCAGGCCAGCAGCTGCTTCTTTTGCCGGGCCCAAAGTGGAGATTTTTTGTTCAATTTCCTTGGGTTGGGGGGAGGGGTCTAGGACTGGAACTGGGCTGATGGGGGGGGGGGTAGAACTGGAAATGGGCTGATGGGGGCGGGGTTAGGACTAGAAATGGGCTGATCGGGGGGGCTAGGACTGGTAATGGGCTATCGGGGGAGGGCTAGGACTGGAAATGGATTGATGGGGGTTTAGACCTGGAAAAGGGCTGATGGGGGGGGTTAGGACTGGTAATGGGCTATGAGGGGAGACTAGGACAGGAAATGGGCTTATTGGGGTGCTAGGACTGAAAATGGACTTATTGGAGGGTTACGACTAGTAATGGGCTGATTGGGAGTCTAGGACTGGGGTGGGCTGATAAAGGGGATAGGACTAGAAATGGGCTGGGACAGGAAATGGGCCAATGGGGGAGGGGAGGAGAGTGCTGCTGGCCCTGGAAGAAAACTAGGGGCTAGGGCTACAAATGGGCTGATGCGGGGGGATGGTAGAATAGGACTGGAAGGGAGCGGATACTGAGAGGGTCTGCCAGGGGAAGGATGGGGCAGGAAGGGAAGGAGGGGGCTGGAAAGGAGCTGACACCTGGAATGTACTGAAGGGGGACTGGAAGGGAGCTGACACTTGGGGACGGGAGTGGTAGGTAGCTGAGTAATAGGGAGGAGGCTGGAAGGGAGCTGACATGTGAATGGCACTGGAAGGGAGATGGACAGAGGGTAGGGCGACTGGAAGGGAGCTGACTGGGGGGTGGCACTGAGAGTGAACCTGAGCTGATACCTGGGATGGTATTTGGACTAGAAGGGGCTAGACAGTGGGAAAGGAAGGGGACTGGAAGGAAATGGACACAAGTGGCAGTCATGGGAATGCAAGGTTGTTGACATTGGAAGGTACTGGGAGGGGAGGACTGGAAAGGGGACTGATACTGGGGAGGGTTACTGGAACTGGAAATGGGCTGATGGAAGTGAAGAAAACAAAAGAAGAGATAAGAAATGGCAGATGGACCATGCACCATAGACCACAGAAAGAGAGCTAAGAGAAGACAGGAAAGCAGAAGCCTCATATCGGGACCAGCATGATCAGAGAATAAAATGGTCAGACAACAAAGGTAGAAAAAATAATTTTATTTAATTTTGGTGATTGGACTTTGTGCTATTTTTATATTTTACACAATATTGGGGAACTGCATCTCTTATTTTTCTGATGTTGCACTGCATGTGGACTCTGGCTTCTTGGGGTTTCAGTTTAAATTTTGTCTACATATTTTTATTTTTACTTTAGATTGTGGTTGCTTATTCTGTACTTGGTGAGAGTCAATGTTGTGCGTGTGTGACTGAGGTCAGGTGTTCTGTTAACATGCAGTTTTTAGATAAAGATCTATACTATACTGTAGTAATTTGACTTGTCAGCTTTTCAAATAGGTGTATGGATGTTCCAGGGCCCACTGTAGTATTTACAGTGACGCTTTTTTTGGATGGGCTGCTTATGTGAGTTTTGGAAGTTTGTGCTGATATGGTATGGTATGGTAGGTTTGTTTTTTGTTGTAGGGTTTTTTATTAGTTCACAATATGCCTGGTACTGGAGAATAGTGATTGTTGTTGTTGGTAGTGAGATGATCAGAATCAGATTTGTTTTTTTAAATATTGAATTCTGTGGGTGAAGGTCCTGATTCTGCTCTGCACCTACTGTGGATGCAAAATATATGTTGAAAAAGAAAAAGGGAGAACCATAACGCAGTTTATAAGAAAATAAAAATGGGTTATAATTTAGTTTTATAAACTGTGCTATTGATTCTTGCTGTCTTTTAGTTCCTTGGTGTGCAAACAGGACCGTACCCAGCCCTGTGCAAGCAGTGCAGCCGCACAGGGCGCAAAGGCTTGGGGGGCACATTTCGGCTGTCTGCTGTTGCCCTGCTGCTGCTGGCAGGACAATATACTCACAAAAATCACCAAACTAACCCCTAAAAAGTGATAATTTTGTTTTTGTCGGATACCGCTGAAAAAGGCACTCACTTTTTAATTAGTGCCCTCCCTTCAGATGTATCCCTTTTAATCAAACTTTTAAATAAAATTCAATGCTACTTAGCTTGTCAACAAAAGCGATTTCCTCACACATTTGCTTCAAGTCCAGGCAACGTTTGTCAGCAACTTGACTCAATCTTCCAAATGTGTACAGTGCAGGTCTCCACGCACGATGTGCACGTTTCGGGACTGATGCCCTTTTTCAAGTGCCAATAGAGATTAGCTCAATTACTTCAAGTGCTGTCTTCCAAACTTTTCTTCAACTGCCCTACAACGCTGTAATTCAACCATCAGCTGATCCTTTAAAAGGGTATAAGACTTATAATTGGCTATTTTGTAGCTTTCTATCAAGACGTCAGCCAATAAAAGCAAAGGGGTATCCCACTGCCAAAGGGAATTCATGGTTATGTTCCAAACAGTGTTCCACTATTGGGGCTGATTCATTTTTTTGTCGAAGCCACGATGCATGTTCACCCAAGCGAGTGGGCAGAACGATGTGGATGGTCAAGTCTCGCTTGGGTGAACATGCATCGCGGCTTCGACAAAAAAATGAATCAGCCCCGATAGTGGAACACTGTTTGGAACATATCCATGATTTCCCGGATTTTCGGTGGTCAATCATTGACTATATCCCCCCTGACCCTAGGGGAGGGGATCAGATTGGCAAGCTTTAGCATTGTGAGCAGAGGTGGATCTATCGTTTAAAATCGGTGCACCCTCTGGGTCTCAATAAAGAGATTGATTGGTCCAGCCTCATGTGAGGTCATCCAAGAAACGAAGGGATTCCCTTTGGCAGTGGGATACCCCTTTGCTTTTATTGGCTGACTTCTTGATAGAAAGCTACAAAGTAGCCAATTATAAGTCTTATACCCTTTTAAAGAATCAGCTGATGGTTGAATTACAGCGTTGTATGGCAGTTGAAGAAAGGTTTGGAAGACAGCACTTGAAGTAATTGAGCTAATCTCTATTGGCACTTGAAACAGGGCATCAGTCTCGAAACGTGCACGTCGTGCGTGGAGACCTGCACTGTACACATTTGGAAGATTGAGTCAAGTTGCTGACAAACTTTGCCTGGACTTGAAGCAAATGTGTGAGGAAATCGCTTTTGTTGACAAGCTAAGTAGCATTGAATTTTATTTAAAAGTTTGATTAAAAGGGATACATCTGAAGGGAGGGCACTAATTAAAAAGTGAGTGCCTTTTTCAGCGGTATCCGACAAAAACAAAATGATCACTTTTTAGGGGTTAGTTTGGTGATTTTTGTGAGTATACTATTTATTTATCACTGAATTGGGGCTCTTTTGATTGAGCTGGCAGGACAATAGCAGGCAGTTAAAATGCGCCCCAAAGCCTTTTCGCAGCACTTTAAGTAGGTCTGGTCCCTCCCTCCTCCGACACAATGTCAGAGCAGGGAGGGACAGATCTGCTTAGAGTGCCGGCGCCTTTCAGATTGGGTGCATGCCCCCTCCTCCTCCCCATACCTCCATTCAGCGCTGCCTGCTCTTTCCCTGCTGCTGGCGCCACCGTGAAAAAAACAGAGGGCGGCAGCAGCAGGGAAAGAGCAGGCAGCGCTGGATAGAGATATGGAGGGAGAGGGGGGCGTGCATCCGAGTTGCAAGTCGCACAAGACGCGATTGCGGTTCTATACGGCCCTGTGTGCAAACATCTTGCATTTCCTCCATATAATCTAATCGGCTTTTTGATTTGGTTCAGTCTCTGATTGGATTTCTGAAAAAGCCCCGCCCCCCTCTAAGGTGGTGGTGGTGGTGGGGGGGGGGGGGGGCGTCATCTCATTCTTCGCCTCAGGCAGCAGACTGCCTTGAGCCTCCCCTGCATCCATTACTAACATCAGCTCATTCTCTCCACTTCCAGGCCCTTTCTTATGTCTTACCCCATCCAGGCTTCCATTTCTACCCTCTTTCACTTACTTCAAGGAAGAGCTGTCCCTTCCTGTGGCTCTCATCCACTCCATAGCACCCTGTCCTTTTCAACTGTCTTCCAGTCCCCCCAGGAACGTCAAACCTTCTCCCCTACCCATATTTCTGCACTTGGTCTCACAGCCCTACTCATCTCCCTACCTAATCACCTTGTCCCCACTGTCCTCTTAATCTCTGGTCAATTTTTTAGTCCCCACTATCTCCCCAAGCAACTCCAAGTTCTCACTCATAATCCCACTCAAGTCCTGAGTCCCCACTTAAACACCCAATACCCAGCCTATCTTAGAGTCTCCACCTGTCAGAGTCTCTGTTTTCCCACATGCCATGCCCTTAGTACCTGTCCTCTTGCCTCCTACTCCCCTTCCCCAGCACACACCCATTTACTTCCTTCTCCAGTATTCATTAACCCTGTCTTTCCTCTTCTTTACCCCAGAATGTGTTCTTATACCCCTCCCTCTCGATCGTCCCTAAGTTGACTTTGCTTTTTCCCTGCTCCCCACAATATCCGTCCTCCTCTTCCTTCTCATGCCTCCAGCATCTCACTTTATTCTTACTGTGATCCCAGCATTTGCCAGCATTAGCCCCCTTTTAATCCCAAGACCTCAGCTCTAGAATTAGCTCCCTTCCAGTCCCATCTCCCCAGATCTAGTTTCAGCTCATTTCCAGTCCCGCCAGCCCCAATATCAGCCCATTTTTCAGTCTCAGGCCTCTCCTACAGGCCCAGTATCAGCTCATTTTCAGTCCCAGCCCCGCATTAGCCCATTTCTAGTCCCAGTATCAGCCCATTTGCAGTCCTCCCAGCCCCAATATCAACCCATTTCCAGTCACAGACCCCTTCCTTAGGCCCAGTACTAGCTGATTTTCACTTTCAGCCCTCCCAGTCCCTGTATCAGCCCATTTCCAGTCCCCCCCCCCCCAGTCCCAATATCAGACCATTTCCAGTACCATCCCCCAGCCCCAGTATCAGCCAATTTCCAGTATTGGGCAGCCCCCCCAGCCCCTCTATCATCCCATTTCTAGTCTCCCCGGTCCCAATATTAGCCCATATCCAGTACCAGTCCCAGTATTAGTCAGCCCCCAGCCCCTGTATCAACCCATTTTCAGTCTCCCCAGCCCATTTCTAGTCCCCCCCCAGTCCCAATATCAACCCATTGCCACTCAGTCCCCTCCCCCTCTCCATCTGCCAGGCCCAGCATCAGCTCATTTCCAGCCCCCTCATAACCCCAGTATCAGCCACCCCCTTCCTGCAGCAGCACAGCTGCAGGAACATTGTTTTTGCTCTCACAGCTGTTTTACATTAATACAGCCATGGAAACAAAAGCAAAAGCAAATGCTCCCCTGGATGTACTGAACATTAATACAGTTGCAGGAGCATTTCCTTTAGCTCCTGAGCTTGTGCTGTTCTCTAGTTAAATCTCTAGCCAGCGGCACCGTGGCTTGAGTATAGCACAGCCACAGGAAAAAAAAGAAATGCTCCTGCAGCTGTGCAGGGCATTTATACAGCCGAAGGAGCAAAAGCAAATGCTCCCTTGAAGGACTAGAAAAAGGGACTGTTACTTCTGGAGAGAGATCTGCAACTGTGAGTATATACTTCTGGTAATTTTCTAAAAGGAATTCTTTGTATTAAAGCTAATTAATCTGTGAATCCACTATTTTTGTTAAATCAGTCAGGGCCTACTAGCAGCAGTTTAAGTTTAAATTTAAAACACAGAGGAGAACTTTCTGGTTACATTTCATACCCAGCAGAGAGCTTGTAGTTTAAATTTCATAAGAAGTTAGAACCTAGCAGCAGCTAAGAGCTATAATTTAAATCAAATCAGAATATAGCTTACCTCAGCAGCACAAGACAGGGTACTGTGTAGCAGCCCTCTTTTAATAAGTGTTATTTCCCTCCCTTCCCTGGGATAATCGTAGCTTTATAGGTACTTACACATCTTAAAAGACAGGAGGCGCTCTCAGGTGAAACTCATTACCCAAATCAGTCATACACTAAGGACCTGAGATTAGTTAAGCTTCAGGTGAACAAGGTATATTACACGTATTAGGTATAGTTTTATTAGTATAAATATCCATAGCAACCCTTAGTAAGTAAAGAACTTAGATCTAAACACAAACTTAAAACTAAGATGCAGACAGCAGTCCAGCAGTGGGATGGGGCTTTCCAGTCTTTTGCATTGAGTGTCACATGTATGATTTTCTCCCAGTTGGTGAGAGGTCTTACGTGTGCACTAGGTGCAAGGAGCTCCTTGTTCTCAGGGAACGAGTCCGTTCTCTAGAGGCTAAAGTAGCAGACTTGGAAAGCATAAGACAGACAGAGAGGTACATAGATGAGACCTACAGGGATATAGTCCTGAAGTCCCACCTCCAGTCTGGCAGCATCCCTGTTGCCATGGAGGAGAGAGGTCACGTGACAGGAGTGCATCACCCTGGTGTGGCAGGAAGTGATCCTGTAACTAGGACCTGTCCTCCAGGTGATGTAAAACCCTCTCGCACCGAGGAAGTTTCTCCAGGGCCATGTGCCCATGAGGGAAGGGTTAGGACAGCTGTTATAGTTGGTGATTCGATCATTAGGCATGTAGATAGCTGGGTGGCTGGTGGACGTGAGGCTCGCCTGGTAACATGCCTGCCTGGTGCGAAGGTAGCGGACCTCACGCGCCACCTAGATAAGGTCTTAGATAGTGCTGGGGAGGAGTTTGCTGTCTTGGTACATGTCGGTACCAATGACATAGGAAAATGTGGTAGGGAGGTTCTGGAGGCTAAATTTAGGCTTTTAGGTAGGAAGTTGAAATCCAGAACTTCCAGAGTAGCGTTCTCCGAAATGCTTCCTGTTCCACGCGCAGGACCCAAAAGGCAGGCAGAGCTCCGGAGTCTTAATGCGTGGATGAGACAATGGTGCAGAGATGAGGATTTTGGATTTGTTAGGAACTGTGGAACATTCTGGGGAAAGGAGGGGCTCTTCCGAAGGGATGGGCTTCACCTTAACCGGGATGGAACCAGGCTGTTGGCATTAACCTTTAAAAAGGAGATAGAGCAGCTTTTAAACTAGATATTAGGGGAAAGCCGACAGTCGCCCAAGAGCGGATGGTTCGGAAGAATGTATCTTTGAAGGATACTACCAAAAGCAGAGAGGTTCCACAAAAGAGTAAAGTAGCCCAAATGCCCTCAAGTATGGAGCAGACAGAGCTTAAAGATCCCAAATTACCCATGTCTAACAACAGCCAAATTAATATGAATAAAATACATTCTCTAAAATGCTTGTATGCAAATGCTAGAAGTCTAAAAAATAAGATGGGAGAGTTAGAATATATAGCACTAAATGAAAGGTTAGATATGATTGGAATATCAGAGACATGGTGGAAGGATGACAACCAGTGGGAGACTGTGATACCTGGGTACAAACTATATTGTAATGATAGAGCTGATCAAATTGGTGGAGGGTTTGCTCTCTATGTTAGAGAGGGCATTGAGTCAGAAAGGATTAAAGTTTTGCAGGAAACAAAATCTGCTGTAGAATCTATATGGATTGAAATTCCATATAAAAGGGGGAAGGCAATGGCAGTGGGGGTGTACTATCGAGCGCCTGGCCAGAATGACCAAATGGATAATGAAATGCTCAAATAAATCAAGGAAGCTAACAAAAGTTACAGCACAGTAATAATAATGGGTGATTTCAACTACCCCGGTATCGACTGGGTCAGTGTCACGTCAGGACATGCTAGGGAGATAAAGTTCCTAGATGAAATAAATGACTGCTTCTTGGAGCAGCTGGTTCATGAACCGACCAGAGGGGAAGCCATATTAGACCTAATCCTTAGTGGAACACCAGATCTAGTGCAAGAGATAAGGTTGTTGGGGCCACTTGGCAATAGTGATCATAGCATGATCGCCTTTGATTTAATTAGTGGAGGAGGGATAGTAGGGAAATCCACAGTACTACCTTTTAAGTTTCGAAAGGGAAACTATGATAAAATGAGGGAAACAGTTAAGAAAAAACTAAAAGGAGCAGTTGCAAAGGTTAAAGACATACATCAGGCTTGGCTGTTGTTGAAAAATACTATCTTGGAAGCCCAGACCAGCTGTATTCCACGCTTTAAGAAAAGTGGAAGTAAGTCCAAAAAACTGCCCGTATTGTTTAAAGGTGAGGTCAGAGAGGCTGTTGTTGCCAAAAAAGCATCTTTCAGGAAATGGAAAAAAGAGCCAAACGACGAAACCTGGAAACAGCACAAGCACTGGCAAGTGAAATGCAAAGCATTGATAAGGCAGGCAAAGGGAGAATTCGAGAAGAAGCTTGCTGCAGAAGCAAAAACGTTAAGTAAAGACCTTTTCAAGTACATTCGTAGCAAAAAACCTGTGAGAGAGTCAGTTGGTCCATTAGATGATAAAGGGGTTAAAGGAGCACTAAGAGGTGACAAGGCGATAGCGGAGAGACTGAATGAATTCTTTGCTTCAGTCTTTACTGAGGAAGATGTAGGGATTTTACCCATGACTGAAGTGGTATTTAAAGGTGCGGAAGAATTGAAGGAAATATCAATACATCGGGAAGATGTATTACAACTATTTGATAAGCTGAAGAGTAGCAAATCACCTGGGCCGGATGGTATACATCCAAGGGTGTTGAAAGAACTGAAATACGAGATTGCAGACCTGCTATTAGTAATCTGTGAACTATCATTAAAATCATCTCTAATACCTGAAGATTGGAGGAGCGCCAATGTAACACCAATTTTTAAAAAGGGCTCCAGGGGTGATCTGGGAAACTACAGACCGGTGAGCCTGACATCAGTACCGGGAAAAATGGTAGAAACCATCATAAAGAATAAAATTACTCAGCATGTAGATAGTCATGACCTAATGGGAGACAGCCAACATGGCTTTAGACAAGGAAGATCTTGTCTTACTAATCTGTTATGTTTTTTTGAAGGAGTGAATAATCAGGTGGACAAAGGTGAGTTGGTTGATATTGTGTATCTGGACTTTCAGAAAGCCTTTGACAAGGTCCCTTATCAGAGACTTTTGGCAAAACTAAAGAGTCATGGGATAGGAGGCAGTGTACTATTGTGGATCAGGAACTGGTTAAAAGATAGAAAGCAGAGGGTAGGGCTAAATGGCCAATTTTCCCAATGGAGAACGGTGAATAGTGGTGTACCCCAGGGATCTGTGCTGGGTCTGCTGCTTTTTGACATATTCATAAATGACCTGGAAAGTGGAATAACGAGTGAGGTTATCAAATTTGAAGATGACACAAAACTCTTCAAAGTTGTTAAAACCCAAGAGGATTGTGGAAAATTGCAAGAGGATCTTGATAAATTGGAAGACTGGGCATCAAAATGTGGACAAGTGCAAGGTTATGCACCTAGGGAAGAACAACCCAAACTATGGTTACACGATGCAAGGTTCCACATTAGGAACCACCACCCACGAAAAAGATTTAGGCATCATTGTGGATACCATGTTAAAACCCTCGGCCCAGTGTGCAGCGGCGGCCAAGAGAGCAAATAGAATGCTAGGTATGATAAGAAAAGGAATGGAAAATAAAAAAAAATATATTATAATGCCTCTATATCGTTCCATGGTGAGACCGCACCTTGAATATTGTGTGCAATTCTGGTCGCCGTATCTTAAAAAGGATATAGCGATTTTAGAAAAGGTTCAGAGAAGAGCCACCAATATGGTAAAGGGGATGGAAGGATACTCCTATGAAGAAAGGCTAAAAAGGTTAGGGCTGTTTAACCTGGAAAAGAGACGGCTGAGGGGAGATATGATAGAAGTCTATAAATTAATGAACGGAGTGGAACGGGTAAACGTCGATCGATTGTTTACCTTATCAGAATATAGAAAGACTAGGGGACATGCAATGAAGCTACAGGGTAAACTATTTATGACTAGAAAGAAAAAAAGTGTTCACTCTACGTGTTATCAAACTCTGGAATGTGTTACCAGAGGATGTAGTAAAGGCTGTTAGTGTAGCTGGGTTTAAAAAAGGTTTGGACAAGTTCCTGGAGGAAAGGTCCATAAACCATTATTAAGAAGGGACCCAGGATATCAATGCTTGAACCAATACAAGCATTGTGGAACCTGTGTCCCTTGGGGAAACTGCTAGGTACATATGACCTAGATTGGCCACTGTTGGAAACAGAATACTGGGCTTGATGGACCTTGGTCTGACCCAGTATGGCATATCTTATGTTCTTATGTTCTTATGTTCTCCCATGGCTGTGTTATGTTAAACAGCCATGGCTTGGGAGGCAGAGTGTGAGCCAGTGCGGCAGGCTTCCTGCACCCCTATTGTGGTATGTTCTGAGCCAGTGCCTCATTGGCTAACCCTTTAAACCAGCCCTGCTGTCTTTTTAGATTTTGAAGGCTCTCAGCTTATTTGTCTGCCCATTCATCCAGTTTTCTCCCCATATCATCAGCCTTCGGCTTTAGAGCTATTACTGACCTCAGGAGCTCAGTTTTCGCTTTTCCTAACTGTTTAAGGAAGTTACATTTCAAATCAAGAAACCAGCTCCTCATCTTGCTACGAGAGATAGAGGCAGGTGGGGCAGAGCCACTCTCTCTTTGCTTTTGGACCCAGGGCTTCCATCTGCCATCTTGCTCCCACGTGGCACCCGTGGCTCAGAGTCCAGGCTTCAGAACACCGGATCGCTCACAAATTTGAATTTATCCAATTTCTTGTATGCTGGTATCATTTGTGAGAGATAGTGAGTGATAGCTACCTCATATAACCCTATTAGGCGGCTGCCTAGGGTGTTAAGATTTAAGTTGCCTTTGATACAAAAAGAGTCTTGTAGTCAAGTGGTAAGGCAAAAATAATATTAGGGCTTTATTCCCTGCCCTGATGGGATATTCCTGAGATACAACAAACAATATGAAACAAAAGAACTGTTGCACAGAAAAATATCTTCTTTCCTTTAGGCACCATCAGCTGGCTGCTTTGCACACGTTCAACATAAAGATACAATATCGTCAGATAAAGAAATTGTACAATCCATGGGCACAGGTTCAGAGTTATAGCTGCTGTTCTCTCATTGCATTAACTCAGAGTCACTTACGATTGCATATGGGTTATACTCTTCACAGCTGCTGTCTTCCTTAAAACTCTCCTGTGAGTCATGGGCTAGCTTTTCTAGAAAGGGCTCTTTAAATCCAGGGCTATGAATGCCTGGTATATTAAAAGCTTCCTTCTGGCTTTCCCTTCTTCTCCACGCGGGTGGAATTACTGTGTAACTTTCAGTGTCAAAGTTACTTCTGGTGCCACGCCCTTGCCTTTCAAACCAAACAGAACTTCTTGCCTTTTCTTTAGCAAAGCTAGGTTCCCACCTCTTAGCTGTGGTTCTGTCTCTTATATCTGGGCTTCTGGCAGCTCTCCCCTGGGCTCTCCAACTACCAGGAATCCTAGCAGGGTCCTGGGCACGATGCTGGCTGTTTCCTGCTCTGCTGCCACACCTACTGCTTCCTTCCCTCAGTGGATTTCCTCCAGCATGACGTGTGTTCACTGGATGCTGGCTTAGTCCTCCCAGGTAGCTGCCCCTACTGGCCTTCCCTGGTTCTACCCTGCAGCTTTTATCTTGTTCTCTTTGCAAGCTGCGTGGGTTTCTGAGAACAGGTGTTCCTGATTAGCCTTCCTGCTTCTAGCTACGTCAGGACTAGTGCAAGGACATTTTACTCTAATGCCTTTTTGCTTTTCTTGTGCTGAGTTTGTTTGCTGCTCAGCTAATTCTATATGTGCTGAGTTTGCCTGCTGCTCAGCTAATTCTGAGGTAAGTTCCTTACTTTCCCCTAACTCCCTGGGCTCTGTGCCAGCTGCTGTGTCACAAATCCCCCCCCCCCCCTCCTTAAGATATTACGGGATGGGGAACAACCGTTCCCACAGCACGTAATCTTTGCTGGACTCTTGACATTCACACTGGACCGGCTAGCTGCTGCCGTTTTCTCCTGCCAAGATTTTATAGAGCACGTACTCACTGATCCACTCTTGACATTTACACTGGACCGGCTAGCTGCTGCCGTTTTCTCCTGCCAAGATTTTATAGAGCACGTACTCACTGATCCACTCTTGACATTCACACTGGACCGGCTAACTGCTGCCGTTCTCTCCTGCCAAGGTTTTAGTACATTTATATGGTACACCTGACAACGTCCCCTGTCATTCTCTACCATATAAGATACTGGTCCTTTACGTTCCACTATCGTATAGGGACCTTTCCACTGGGCCTCAAACTTCGGCCCAGGGTCTGCAACCATTACTACAACACGGTCGCCTCTGGCCAGTTGTCGTGGTTTCTTGCCCCTATCATAATACCGCTTCTGGTATCGTTGGCTATTCTGCAAATGCCCTTCTGCGGCTTGAGAAGCCCTCTGTAAGCGACTTCTGAGCTCGCAGAGGAACTGAGGCACTCCCATTACTTCCCCTTCAGGCTCAACCCACTGGTCCCTTAAAATGTGCAGGACTCCCCTTGTGGCACGGCCAAACATCAGTTCATATGGAGAAGCTCCTAGTGAGGCTTGTGTACGTTCTCTACTAGCGTACAAAGCGAACGGGAGCATAATGTCCCAGTCGGTCATTTTCCCATCCAACCCCCTTCTTAATATCTGTTTTAGGGTCTGGTTGAAGCGTTCCACAAGTCCATTGGTCTGTGGATGATAAGTGGCAATTTTTATATGGTGGATGCCGAAAGCATCCGATACCTGGGCTAGGTATTTCGATACAAAATTACTCCTCCTGTCAGTCAACATTTCCTTTGGGAATCCCACCTCGCAGAATAGCTTGATCAGTTCTAACGCTATGGACCTAGCTGAGATGTTTCTTAGGGGTATAGCCCAGGGGAACCTGGTGGCGTGATCCATTATCACCAGGATATACTGGAATCCCCTAGGGGTCTTTACGAGGGGTCCAACAATGTCCATCGCCATCCGGCGCACGGGTTCAGCTATTGTGGGGGTTGGTATCATAGGGACTCCTATGGGCTTGGTGGCGCTCACCCGCTGACAGGAGGGACAGGCCTCGCAGAACCGTTTTGTTTCCCTGAACACCCCTGGACAATAAAAACGGGCCAGGATCTGGTTGAGCGTACCCTGAACTCCCTTATGTCCCCCAACGGGGTGGTCGTGGGCCAGTCTCATAACGACTGCTTTAAAAGTTGTAGGAACCACTAATTGTTTCCTAACAGCACCTGTTTGGGGATCGTTGCTCTCCCTGTATAATATGTCTCCTTCCATAAGGAACCTGGGGAGCACGTCCCTACCCGTCTGAGCAAATTCAAAGGCGTGCTTTAACGCTTGATCCGCCTTTTGTTCCTTCGGAAAAGACAGGAACTTTTCCACAAGGTCGGCAGGTACCCAGGGCAACCCCTGTCCATCTTCTACTCCTGCTCTTAGTTGAGCTCTGTGGCATCTCTCTTGGCGCTTTTCGCCCTTACTCTTCTTCGTACTTTTAGATGGAGCACTGAATAAGTCCTCATGCTGGGGAAGCTCTCCTAGGTTTTCATCTGTGGTCCTACCCTCCTCCTCTAGGTGTTCTTTTTCCTCTTCTAGAGGGTCAGAATTCTCCTCTGGGAGCTCAGCTCATGCCTCCGAGCTCTGGGCCTGTGACCTGGTGGAAACCATGCCTCCCTTTGTGTGTGTGCCTTCCTCTATTCCCCTATAGAATGGTGGCCAGTCCCTGCCTAATACAATGTCGTAGGGTAGTCTGGGAATTACGGCCACTGGGATTTCCCTCCGGGTTCCTAAACCCTTGACTTTCACTCTATAGAGAGGGTAATATGTTGATGACCCATGTACACACCTTATCTTGGACCTCCCTTCTGTTTGACTTTGGGTGGAGCCGGTGCGGGCCTGTATGGTTTGCCATAATTTTCCCGAAACCATACTTTGGTCCGCGCCTGAGTCGAATAACGCTTTAGCGGGGACTCCTTGTACTTCAACATCTATACGGAACCCTGTCTGTATGCTTTTTCTGTCACCTGTTATCAGAGCTGTACGCCATATACAATCTTTTTTCATGTGACCAATTTTCCCACATTTAAAACATTTTTTCCATGCATTTCTAGCATCGCTCTTAGGCAAACATTCATTCACCTTTTGAGTATACAGCCTAGGCTCTTTGACTGCCTTTCCAGAATTGACCATCCCCAACTTACTCACAGTGCCTTCTTGTGGCCTATTAGCCAATTCGGCTTCCATGAACCGTTCTGTGAGCTGTGCCGCTTCGGCTGAGGTCTGGCAATTCTGCAAGGTTAAGAATGCTTTCACTTCGGCCGGAACTGCTTCCAAGAACTGTTCTAATACAATCGTATCCAATATATTTTCCAGAGTCTTCCCCCTGGAGTCAACCACTTCCAAACCAGGCTGCGCACCCTTTGGCACAGTGACTTAGGTGTTTCACCTGGTTGGAGACGGGTAGACCTTAGCATACGCCGATAGACCATAGGCTTTAGGCCTAGCCTATCCTTTATTGCTTTCTTTACTTCTCCATAGTCAGTTGCCAGGGTAGCTGGCATGGCTTGTGTGACATGGTGGATTCCTCCAGCCCTTTAGAAAGAGCCAAAAAGGAGGAATCAGAAGCAGTGCTGGATGGTAAACAAAAGCACATGGCTAGTAGTTACCAGGGAAACCAGACACAGGGGAAAGAAACATGCCCTTGCTGCCAGTTAGCTCAGGAGTCACGAGCTGAATCAGAGCACCTGCTAGGAGGAGGAGTCAGGCACTGCCCTAGAGGGCAGACACATAAAGAGGCCTCAGTAGAAAGAAAAGGGTCTCGACTAGGAGCCACACAGGAAGCTCCAACACAAGCTCAGCTGGGAGGTTACCTACAAGGCCAACCGAGGGTTCCGGTGAGAGGCCAGCAAAGAGGGCAGCTAACAGACCAAGAGGAGGACCAGGGAGGAGTCCGAGTTCCAGGCCTAGGCAGAGCTACCGGTAGATTTCCAGCCCAGAACCGTGGGAGAGAGACCGTGGCAAGCCTAGAGGAACACTCATTAAAACGGAGAGAAAGCCCAGAGCCAGAGCCAAGTTTAAAGGTAGAAGGAGAACCTTTTATAAAGTGTTTTTCAAGAGAAGAAAACAGCAAAAGCAGGCCAGGCTGTTTGCAGTATTCTGGGAATTACAAGGATAGGAAAAAGCCAGGAAGGCAGTTGCAACCCACAGCTCACAAATCAGGTTTTGAATCACCAGCTATTTCCAAAGCCCAGAGAAAGCCGTTTGCAGGCAGACGAAGAGGTAAGCCCAGAGACTGGGTTTCAAATAAGGCTGTTGATAATCAGTGTGATTTTACTTACCCAAAGGGTTGGGAATGTGGTTTTAATACCTGTAATGAGGATGATTGTTTACAGCAATACATGTGCCAAGAGTATGATATAAAGCCTAAGCCAGAGAGGAAGGGCGTGGCCCCTGAAACAACGCTGCAAACATTTCTACCGGTCTTCCATGAGGAGTTAATGGAAACAGAGCCAGGGCTAGGCAACATATCTGAGGAATTGATGGACTGTACGATTACAATATCGAATGAGATATTTTCCCTGCGTTGAGTTTAAGCAGTGCAGAGAACTGCAGGAGTATTAAGAGAAAAAGTACAAAGCTGTGGGAAAAAGAACTGTTTGTTCTAATTGCTGGGAAGCAAATGTTTATTACTGCTGAAGTTAAGCTATTTCTGTTGGAGACTTTTCATTTTGTCCTTTGCCTGAAATATATGGTTTGTGTTACCTTTGTTCCATGCTGAAATCCGCCCAGAGGGGAAATAAATCCTGTTTGCTTAAAACCACTTTGAGTTATTTATTTAACACTCATTTTTATACCGCATCTTCCAGAGATCAGATGCGGTGTACAAATAACAATAATTAACAAAGCTAAGTTTTTTTTACATAGAACATCTTAATTTTTACATAGAACATCTTAACATATCATAAAATAAACAAAGTGGGTTTTTGAACTGGGACCGTGTAGAAACAGTTAACTAACAAAGTGTAGTATCTATATACGTAAGACAGTACATAACTGATACAACTATATACATGCGTAGGTATTAGGTCATAGGAGATAGGATCGTCATTTCGTTAGCGCTGAGTGTTGTCCATTTAGGTGTGAGGTTTGTGCTTTAAGTGGTCATTTACCTGATTATCCTTTATCTAAGTTGAGTGCAAGGTTTTCTATGGTATTGTAGTGTTTAGTGAATAGATACGTTTTTAGTTTTTTGCGGAATTCCAAGATCTCTGTTAGTGAACGTAGATCCTCTGGTAGGGAATTCCAGATAATTGGGGCTATGTGTGAGAAGGCTCTATTGTTGGTCAATTTATGTGCTTTTATGAAGTCCTTCGGGATCTTTAGTTTATTTAACTGTTCTTTTCTATTAGTAGGCTTAGGTGTTTCTTTGCATATTAGATTACATAGTGTAATCGGTGCCATGTCGTTTAATGCTTTAAATGAGGTTATTATTGTTTTGTATATTATCCTGCTTTGTATTGGTAACCAGTGAAGAGATGCAAGTATAGGTGTTTATGTTTTGTATAGAATTTATTTTTAGTATAATTCTTGCTGTTGCATTTTGGGCTAATTGAATTCTTTTAATGTTCTGTTTTGAAATGCCTATAAGTATTAGGTTGGCGAAATCAAAATGAGGGGTTATGATAGCTTGTGTTATATTAATGAAATCTTGTATAAATACAAGCGGACGTAATTGTTTGAGAATTTTAAGTTTGAAATAGATTTTTTTTAAAGTGTTTCTAATGTGGGTTTCCATTGTAAGGTGTGTGTCTAGGATAACACCTAGATATCTTATTTCATTTTTTATTTTAATTTCTTGCTCTTGTAGTGTTATATGGGTTGGAGGGATAAATGATTGATTTTTAGTTACGATTAGGACTTCAGTTTTGGCATGATTTATGTGAAGGTTTTGAGTTTTTAGCCAAATTGTGATTTCATTATAGCAGTCTGAGAGTAGTTGTAATGGTATGTTAGGGATTGTAAATGGAATGTACATCATAATATCATCTGCATAGAGGTGATAATGTACTCCAAATTTTTTAAAGATATTGCAAACCGGTTTTATGTAAATGTTAAAGAGTAGGGCTGAAAGAGCAGATCCTTGTGGTAAACCTATTTCTTGGTTATATGTAGTTGAAGTTTGATTACCTATTCGTACATTTTGTGTTCTGTTGTTTAAATAGGAAGTGAACCAATTATGTACTGTGGAGTTTATGCCTATCTGTCTTAAGTTGCTGAGCATTATTGAAAGATGAGCACTATCAAAGGCTGCTGATATGTCGATAAAGAGGAGGATGAATGCTTGTTTATGGTTGTCAATTCCTCTTAGGAGAGTATCAATTAATACTGTTAGAAGTGTTTCTACTCCGTGGCGGGGCCGAAATCCATATTGTTGCTCATCAAGTGGGTAAGATGTGTCTATGTATTCCTGTGTCTGTAATTGCACTACTTTTTCTATTATTTTGGCCAAAAATGGAATGCTAGAAATGGGTCTGTATGATGCTGGGCATGTTTTATCTAGTTTGCCATTCTTTAGGATTGGGCGTATTTGTGCATGTTTGAGTGATTGAGGAAGGTAACCTTGGGATAATGAGAGGTTTACTATTGGGAGAATGAAGGAAAGTAAGGTAGGCAGAGTGTTTTTTATCCATGACACTGGGCATGGGTCTAAATAAGAGGTGGTAGTATTGAGTCCGGATATGATGGTTTTTAATGTTGTTCTTGAAATGGGGTAAAAGTCTGACCATTGGTCAACAGATTGGTGAGAGTTATTGATTGTATCAAAAGGCATTTGAGTTTTTTTGATTTATTTTGGTAGTGATTAGCTAGTGTTTGTACTGAGATGTCGGTGATTTCGTTGCTAGAATTTTGAGCGTTATTGGTAAGGTTTCTGACAATAGAGAATAGTTCTCTAGGTCTGTTATATGATTTTGATAAAGTTGCAGCGTAGTAGTTTTTCTTTGTACTATCGAGTGTTTCTTTATATTTTATGAGATGGTTATTGTATATTTCCTTATGTATAGTCAACTTAGATTTTTGCCATTTAATTTCGTGTTTTCTTAGTTCTTTTTTCATTTGTTTTAATGTGTTATTGAACCATGGTTTGTTGTTAGTTTTGGGGTGTATCCTTTGTTTATTTGTGTGATTGTTTTTGGCTGCATTATTGATGGTATCATACCAGTTTTTGACAGCATCATCTAGATCGGATGTGGATGGTAAGAGGTAGGGAATTGTTGAATCGAGGAATTCCGTTTCCTTAAATTTTTTAAATTTTGATGTGGGGCCACTTAATGTATAGCTTTTGACATTAGCAGTATGATATGTGAAGCTTGTTTTAATAATATAATGATCAGACCAGGGTGTCTCTGTGAGTGCTATGGAATTTAGATTCATTAGTTTGAAAAGTGAATCGGGAAGAAAGATAAGATCTAGTGTTCCTCCTTTTATGTGTGTTGCGGTATTTATTATTTGATGATAATCTATATCTGATAAGGCATCCATAAATAATTTGGAGTTTTGTGTTGATAGTGATGGTAGGTTGAAATCACCTAGCATGATTATAGGGTTTTGTTCAGTAGATGAGCTAAGGAGATCAATAAATGAGTCCAGACAATCTGCACTTTGGTCTGGAGGTCTATAAATTAAACAGATTTTCATGAGGCCAATTTTTATCAATAATGTGTCTATGTTATTAGAGATATTTGATTGAATTGATTTGGCTTTTAGTATCTTTTTTGTCATCATTAAGACTCCTCCGCCTTTTTTGTTGGATCTATGTTTGTAAAACAGGTCGTAGTTTTCATTATCAAGTTGGTTTAGGTAGACTGTGTCTGTTTCAGAAAGCCAAGTCTCTGTGACACATAATATGTCTGGTTTAGAGTCTGTTATTAGATCATTAAATATAGGGAGTTTGTTTTTCATTGAACGTGCATTAATAAGTATGCATGATAGTGAGGATGTGTTTGAACATGTTTCCTGTAAATTTGGGATGAGTTTGTTTGTTTTATGTGTATTAGTCTATGATAGTTTATTTTTGGATAGTTATTTGGGTGATTGTGTCCAATATGGTTGTCATAGCGAAGTTGGGTGTGTATTATAGGGATGGTCGTATAATTTTTGATGTTTAGACTTAGTGATAGGTTAATTATTATTATTGTTAAAATTATACAAGTGTATGATATTCTTAGAAACATGATGTTGTGGTGTGGCATTTTCTAAACCTGATTCAGGGGTATGTTAGCCAATGTATCTGATTCAGTGGTGTGTTGATTAGGATAGTAATGTTGTTGTAGTATCTGTTGTGGTAATAAGTAATAAGTTACTGACAACAGTAAGATAGACAGTTATTGACTAATGTGAGGTATAGGCTACTTCATATATTTAAGGTGAAACACAGATAGCAGTGATATTTCTAAATTATGTTACTGACAACAGTAATAAATTCAGGGTAAATCACAGGTAACAGAAAAATATCTAAGAAGGATTACAGACGACTGTAATATATCTGAGACTTACTACTGACAACAGTATTAAGTCTGAGATAATTCACAGGTAGGAGAAGTATATCTAAAGTGATCTACTGACAACAGTAATTTAGATCTGGTTTAATTTAAAGGTAATATTTAAATTGCTAAGGATGGTAAAACACAAGGCTTAATTTTACAGAATTATGTTGTCTAAAATGAAAAATTAATATTGACAATAGTAAGGTGTTCTTGTATAATTAATACTGACTACTATGAGCAATTTAAGCAGTATAATAAATAGTACATTTATGTAGATTAGGATTTAGAATTGTTAGATATAGATGTTATTAAATTACTGAGGTGGCACAATTATGTAAAATGTTTACTATGTTCCGGCAAGCTTTAGCTATTCCGGTTAAGACTGTTCAGTGAAACTGTATTGTTGCGTATACTTGCAGCACGTTGAAAGGAGTGTCCAAACGGTGGTTCCCTGCGAGCTCAACCCTGAAGGAGCTCAGCAGTGCCTTGTAGGGCAGGGCCTTAGCGTGGCTGGGAGGTCTTGGTATGTGATCGCTGGATCAGACTCCCTCCTGAGAGATGCTTGGAGCCGAAGAGGGCTGATATTGCAGGCGTGCTTCTTTTGAGGGAGAAGCTATTGCCGTCTCCGTCTGTGGTAGCGTGGCTGTGGTTGTTGGTGCAGTTGTCGTTGGGTTTTCGCCTGTCATGCCACCGCCTAAGGGCCAAGGTATCTACAACGTCCTCAAGCGATTTCTGTTCAGAAAGCAGCTGTCCGTGCTGTCTTCAGGTGGTAGCCCACTGGAGATCTGTTGTGAAATCCGAGAAGACGAGTCCCCATAAAATGTGAGATGTGATCCAGTTACTCTTCTGTAGGTCCTGGGTTCATTTCACTCCACAGACGCAGGAGGGTTTGTAATAAGACAAGCAAACAGGTGTGGCTTGGAGAAAGGTTTTTATGTAAAAATAGGCTTAATACATAGGTATTGAACAGAGGTATATAGTGATTGTTACAGAGCTGTTTCAGTGTGCATCAATGAATCTGTGTGTGCATGTGTAAAGTGTGAGAGAGATAGAGGCCAGAACCTGTGGGTCAGAGCCGCATGGTAGGCCAGAACATGTGGGTAGAGAGAGAGAGAGGGGGAGGGGTGAAGGGAATTGATTATCAGAGCCTCCTGTCTTCCATGTCCAAGGGATGGTGAGAGGTTCACACTACTCTTCATTGGACAGTGAAAGAAACTACATTTCCCAAAAGGCTTTGCCTCAGGAAAAGGTCAGACAACTGTTCAAAGAAGGATAACAGGTCGCTTAAGCCCTACACGCTTTGGCTGGGGGCACTAAAAGGTGGTTACACTTGGTATGCTGATAAGGCCTCTCCTGTTAAGGAGGTGGCCAACCTGACTGCCCATTGCTCTTTGGCCCAATGTGCATTGAGGGCTACCCTCTCGAATGCCTCAATAAAATCGTCAAAATTATCAGCCTCAGTCATTTGTCCAAATGCCAATGCCCCACAATCCTGTGGGCCTACCCCACAGAAATGCTGTTGCGGTGGTTTCTCCTTCCTTCCTTCGTCCAGCAGAGTGTGTACCAGTTTGGTCAGGGGCTTCTGTTGGAGTTGCAATGCTGCCATGGCCTGTTCTTGGCTCAGCTGAGCCATCTCCGCTTGCTTCTCGAACTGTGCGCTCATCCATCTTAGGACTTCTTGAACATCCATCTTGATGCTCACCCACTCTGGAAACAAACAGAAGAAAACACCAAGTGTGGCACTAATAGTGTTATTGTGCCTAGTCCCACTTTCCTTTTAGCTACACCTTCTCACTTGAATCCCCCTCAGCCTGTGCCCATATACCGTTACCTGAGCCAGGTGGAGATTCACACTTTGAGAAGGGGCTTGTCCTTTCCCTCAGGATCTGGAACCTTCTGGGCGTGTCCAGCCTTGGCACTCGTAGGATTCCTCTGCGTTGTTCCTCTGTTGTATCACGGTTATATGCTCCTCTTAGGAATAAATCCGCAACAACTACGCCATTTGTGAGAGATAATGAGTGATAGCTACCTCATATAACCCTATTAGGCGGCTGCCTAGGGTGTTAAGATTTAAGTTGCCTTTGATACAAAAAGAGTCTTGTAGTCAAGTGGTAAGGCAAAAATAATATTAGGGCTTTATTCCCTGCCCTGATGGGATATTCCTGAGATACAACAAACAATATGAAACAAAAGAACTGTTGCACAGAAAAATATCTTCTTTCCTTTAGGCACCATCAGCTGGCTGCTTTGCACACATTCAACATAAAGATACAATATCGTCAGATAAACAAATTGTACAATCCATGGGCACAGGGTCAGAGTTATAGCTGCTGTTCTCTCATTGCATTAACTCAGAGTCACTTACGATTGCATATGGGTCACACTCTTCACAGCTGCTGTCTTCCTTAAAACTCTCCTGTGAGTCATGGGCTAGCTTTTCTAGAAAGGGCTCTTTAAATCCAGGGCTCTGAACGCCTGGTATATTAAAAGCTTCCTTCTAGCTTTCCCTTCTTCTCCACGCGGGTGGAATTACTGTGTAACTTTCAGTGTCAAAGTTACTTCTGGTGCCACGCCCTTGCCTTTCAAACCAAACAGAACTTCTTGCCTTTTCTTTAGCAAAGCTAGGTTCCCACCTCTTAGCTGTGGTTCTGTCTCTTATATCTGGGCTTCTGGCAGCTCTCCCCTGGGCTCTCCAACTACCAGGAATCCTAGCAGGGTCCTGGGCACGATGCTGGCTGTTTCCTGCTCTGCTGGCACACCAACTGCTTCCTTCCTTCAGTGGATTTCCTGCAGCATGACGTGTGTTCACTGGATGCTGGCTTAGTCCTCCCAGGTAGCTGCCCCTACTGGCCTTCCCTGGTTCTACCCTGCAGCTTTTATCCTTGTTCTCTTTGCAAGCTGCGTGGGTTTCTGAGAACAGGTGTTCCTGATTAGCCTTCCTGCTTCTAGCTACGTCAGGACTAGTGCAAGGACATTTTACTCTAATGCCTTTTGGCTTTTCTTGTGCTGAGTTTGTTTGCTGCTCAGCTAATTCTATATGTGCTGAGTTTGCCTGCTGCTCAGCTAATTCTACATGAGCTGGGTTTGTTTGCTGCTCAGCTAATTCTACATGAGCTGAGTTTGTCTGCTGCCCAGCTGATTCTGAGGTAAGTTCCTTACTTTCCCCTAACTCCCTGGGCTCTGTGCCAGCTACTGTGTCACACATTGTACACCAATATTCATCACTACTATGTCGGTCAAGGGGGAAATAAGTGCACAATTTAGTTATCTTCTCACTGACCCAACACGGAGCTCTGCGCTCAAGCCACCATTCACTCCATGACATTCTTTGCTCCTCCGAACTTGTATTCTAAGTCAGGATTTACAAAACTGTACACAGTCATTATTACCTCCTTTTTCTGCTAGCTATGCTTCTTACAATGCTTCCTAGCAGCTCTCTGACTCTATCCACACTATTTTGCTATGTTGAGCTCAGACAATATCATCTCAAAGTCTCCTGATGTGTGCACATTGCAAAATGCAATTCGATGCAATGTGTGCCTTTGAGTCAATGTTGACTCCTGGTGACCCAGCAGCTCCTGGGTTTTCTTGGCAGTGTGACTGGAAGTAGACTGCCAGACCTTTCTTCCAAGGCAATAGAGGGTTAAGTGACTTACCCAAGGTCAGAAGGAGTCACAATGTGAATCAAACCCTGGCCTGTTACCAAGCCAGTGCTCTAACCACCAGGTTACTCCTTCTCCTATGTGCACATTAGCCTCTCCATTTTGGATTTCTGTAACCCAGTAGTTCCAAAACTTGGAGTTGGGATCCCAAATGGGTCACAGAAACATAGCCATGTCCCCTTCTGTCTGGACTTTCATTGTGACTTGTGCCAAGTAGTGGCAGTCACCAGTCTGTGAGCCAGTGAACATTCATAGGCCCTTGTCCTTTGCAGCTTCCTGTTAGCCTGGAAACCCATGCTAAGTACTGGGGTCTGTAAGCACACACTGCCCACTGACACAAGGGACCCTGTACAGACTGCTGCTACCGTTGCCACTATTGTTGCTGCTGCCTTCCTGCTTTAGTTGAGTGGATGGAGAAAAAGGAGGCTGGAGATCTGCTATTTTGACTTCATCATCATTTGGGGTGATGTGAATTTGCACTTGTTAAATGGGGTCATATGGGATAAAAGTTTGAAAAGCACTGGTGTAACCCAAATGCATGACTGTAGATTTTTATATCAAATCTTAACTAGAAAGCTTTCTAAAATCACTTCTCATTCTGGCTACTCTTTCAATGATGTCTAGTCTGTTGCAGGTCTTAGTGTAATTAGAAAATAGACAAATGTATTTGTTTAATCTCTCTGCAATATCACTCATGAAGATATTGAACAGAACCAGCCTTAGGCACTTCACTAATTACCTCTCAGAGTTAATACCATTTACTTCTACTTTCTGTTATCTGTTAGTCAACCAGTTTCTAATCCAAACCACCACTGTGGCACTCAACCTCAGCTGCATAGTTCATTAATGAATTTCCTAAACAGAACATTATCAAAAGCTTTGCTGAAATCCAAGTAAACTAAATCCAGCACATGTCTTTGCCACCCAATCAAACTGTTATTGAGATTTGCCTGACATGCTCCCTGGAATCTTCCAATCCATTGGATTGTGGATAATTCATTAGTCTTTCCTTTGGCGCCCTCATTAAACTGCCCGCCATCAAGGTAGCACTATAGGGCCTACAATTTCCAGCTTCTTCCCTATTACCTCTTTTATGAAGAGGAACCACCACTGTCTTTCTCCAGTCCTGTGGAACTACTTTGGTCCTTCTGTGGAGCTAAACCAAACAACAGGAGAAGGGGGTCTTCCGCAGAAAAGTTCAGTAGGATGTAGCAGAAGCCAGGAACCATGGCCAAACACAGTAGGGTATCCAAAAAAACTTTAATTGTAGTCCCAACTAAAATGTTTTGGCCTTAGGCCTTCTTCAGGGGTCTAAGGACAGACACAGACATAAAATTACAATATGAATAATCATAATGCAAACAAATTAAAAACAAACAAAAAAAGGCAATAATACATTGAAAAATGTATAATACATTACCAAAGAAGACAAAAAAAGAAACGTCTAAGGGGTGAACCAAACCACTTTTCCCAATCTATGGTGAATAAATGAACAGAATAAGTATAGCATGCAAAATACTTATAATGAGGATGATCCATGTAGTAAACACAAAATAAGTAAATATAACATACTATATATATTGTATATAAAAGTAATGCCATAAAAATATATAGTTTAAAAATAATAAATAGAAAACAAATAAACACATAATTACTAGCACCTACAGAAATTGCTAAAACAATGAAACAAGTAAAAACGTATAAAAAGCAAAATCATATGCTATGATAAAAGTAGTTATAATAGGGTAATATAAAATGCATATGAATACAATAAATACTTAAAATATAAATACCTAATAGCGCGCAGGCAAAATAATATATAGTACGTATAAGATTTAATGAATACAACAACACATCAGAGAGCATTGGAACTGTTCTAAAAGCCCGTGCTACAATCACTAGAGATTGTGAGACACCATAATCAGAAACAGGAGGTGCCAATATAACTCTCTCACAGTGAGGGAGATTGACTTGAGTGTGGAACAAAAAAGGATATATTGTAAAAAATATGTCATAAACACCTAAAGGTTCAATATATCATGTACGGGGCACTGCTTTAAAAATCGCCATGGTAAAATACTGAAAAAACCATTAGGATTGATATAGAGAAATGAGGCAATCTATTGTCAACAATTTCATAGTGTATAAATCACTGCGATCAAAAGCAGAGGGTGTCAGAGTAGCTCACTCACAGTAGGAGAGATCGACGTCAGTATGAAATAATATATTTCAAACAGGAACTTTTCTAAAAGTGATTGTGAGTAAGCTAAATGTGCTGTAAACACCTAAAAACTCAATATATTATGTATAAGGCACTACTTTAAAAGACACCTTAATTAAAAGCTAAAAAAAACATTTGGGTTTGTATTAAGAAATAGGGCTATGTAATGTCTACAAAGTCATAAAAAAAATTTGTATGGGAATGGAGGGGCGGATATATTAAAATAAGGAAAATGACAAGAAATCATCACATTAAAAATGAAAAATGTAAGATGAACAGCTAAACAGTGATTGTATATAACTTGCTATATTGAAGGAGTGAATGTTAGTAAATAAATGCTCAGAGCTCAAGAGCCAAAAGGGGAAAGAGATGTTTACAAAGCATACATATTTACAATGAGAAGAAAGCAGACCAACAGGTACACGGACGCAATCGCATTAATAAAAACAATTAACCGTAAAGGAAAACATATGAACTATAAGATAAAAAATAGAAACGAAGAGTAAATTAAAAGTGAAAGACAGAAGACGTTACCATAGGCATTGCCAGAGCGGGAAAACGCCACGAAGGTGCAGAAAAAAAACACTGAAATGAGACCTCCCACTGCAGACATCATCATGATTGACAAAGCCTAGAGCTAATACTGAAAAAAAATAGAGCAGCCTATAGCAGCCGCGCAGGTGCAGAATAACAAAAAATCAAGGGGTATGTTTACTAAAACCGTCTTAATGTTACCGGTGCTAGTTGCAGCGATAATGTGAAGAATGCCATATAAAGAGTGGGCATGCTGGTCTTAAGGTAGCAATCGCGGGTTATCGCACGATAAAGTGCGCCGTGCCCATTATTGCGCAATAGAGGGAGCAGTGCACGTTATTGCGTATTAACCTTAACTTTGCGTGCCGAGCTGCAATCACAGGAACAGAGGTGTAGCACACTGGTTAATACAATGACAGCTGAGACAGGGGTCATGAGTTCAATCCCCCAGTGGGTGTAATGAATAAGGGTGGCCAAGGCAATTCCTTTTCCTGCTTGTAACAGTCCAACAATTTGTGCTGCTAGCTAAAAATACCCGCACCCCAGTGCCATAACCTAATGCACCTAATGCATCAGAAGGCACATCCTAAACCACCACGTCAGCCAAGGCGGGTTATAATGTGTCCCAGAGGGCGTGTTGAAAGGTTGTCAACCCCCAAGGCACCATATTAGGTGCCACACAAGCTGGCTGAATCTAAGGTGTGGCTAAAGATGCCCCAAGGATGTATAGGTGACTCAAGAAATGTTGGCCAAGGGCACTTAGGTCACCCAAGTTGAAAAGAAAGAAAGGCATGGGCCAAACACAGATATAACCCTAACACTGCACAGAGTACCAAGGAAAGACAATGCACAAGTGATGGAAGGAAATATATCTGAGCTGATGGACCAGACAAATCTGTATCCAGCCAATGTGGCAGCTGGAAAAATGGACAAACATATTGGGGGCAGCTGTAGCGATGCTCAGGGTGATGGCAATGTACCGTGCAACAATGACAGTGTGTGGCAGAGGATGGGAAGACGTGTCCCGCAGAGGAGGTAGAGGTGGCAGGATAGTTGTAATGACAGGAGGACAGAGGAGTAGCAGTGCCATGCAGAGCACACACAGGAGAGGCAACCAGGAAGAGCTGCAATGCAGAAACGTGTACCAGTGCAGGACATGGGGTAGAAGCTTGCACATCAGGGCAGGACGGCACACAGCTGACAGACACACATAGATGGAAAGAAGGAAGGTTGGCAACTGTGATAAGGGTACAATGTGCTAACAGCACAGATCTGCACAGATATGACTATTACAGGAATGAAAAGTAGCTGTGCAGGACAGGCATACAAATGAAAGATAACAGAGAGGATCAAACCTATGACCATTAGCACAAATGTCAATGCACAAACCGGTAGGCTACACCTCCAATGTGAGATCATTAGCAAAGGATGCATACAAGAATACTGCAGGGCATCACACAAGAAGCCTGCTGTCTGCCAGGATAGGCAAACCTCCAACAGAAACCATGATGGAATGCACATGCAGATCTGGTGTGTACAGCTCAGATCACAGTCTGTAATTGAGACCAGAGACACATATAACTACATGAGCACACACAATGAAATGTTATGCAGTGGATACAGCATGCAAAAGAGGAAAGAACCTAAATCCAAAGGACGGCAGGGGATGCTCTATAGAGAAGGGCAAAATATGGAACAGAACAGAAGCATGTGAGAATTGAACCTGCAAACAGGTGTGGCACAGACCAATTAAACCACAGCAATGCCAATCCCCCAAATGGACTGCCTATGTGAGCACTACAAAGAAAGAGACCTATGTAACAGCTAATATGTGATGGTTAGGCAGCATAGAGGGCACACTTTGGTGTACAGTGAAGAGATAGAAGGGTGTGTGGATAGGTGATGAACCTGCAGTTAGCTCATGGTCAGGTTAGCACAATACAAAAAAATAAGAAAACCCCATGTGGGAATCAAACCTGCAACCTATGGTGTTACAACACATGCCCGGAACCACTATCCCAAACAACCACAGCAAGCACAATACAAAGATATTACCTCAAAGGGAATGTGTGTATGGGAACCCGTAACACCCAGTGATGTGGCAGATGGCTGGCAGATAGACAGCTGGCACCGTACAAGGATGTGAGCACAGGTGGGCCATGTACATGACCAGGAAATCACTAAATATGTGTGTCAGTGTGGTCAAGCAGCAGCACAGACAAATGTACGTCCAACAGACATATTTATTTTGGTTAATCATGAGAGATAGTATAGATACCGCCATAATATCAAGGTGATTGGATAACAGGGCAAAAATCAAAAACACATTTTGCAGGGCAGCAACCCACATGTTACAGAAAAGTCACTGGCCAGTCTACAGATGGGCAGGAGAGATAATGTGCATTAGGTGCATGGTGTGCAGTATGCATTAGCCCCCCCACCCCCCACATGCTGTTGCACGCCCCAAATGCGTCAGTTACATATGTGTGCATGTAGACAGTAGGTGGTGCATGATGAGGGCCCAACATGCACCGCCAATCAATCAATCATGATCTGTTCATAACAATATATAGGAGTGGAGGAGTGGCCTAGTGGTTGGGGCAAGGTACTTCAGGCCGGAAGGTTGGGGGTTCAAATCCCACTAGAGGACAGCAACCTTGGGCCGGAAGGACTGGGGTTTCTAGTCTCACAGGTGCTCCTTGTGGTCTTGGGCAAGCCACTTAACCCTCCATAGCCCATGTTCCCTGTAAAATAGTTATCTCCAAGTTATAATGCCCTGTTCAATGTAATTTCAGTTTGTTCAATGTAAACCGCACTGATGCAGAATAGCGTGGTATATAAGAGAATGTAAATAAATAAATAAATATCTGTCTGCCAACACAGGAGGCACAAAAATGAAACAGCATATCTTGTTAAGAGTAAGAAAGTGTAAACACAGATATCGAAATATATGTTACAGCTGTCACATAATGCCTGATACAGGAATCAAAGCAGCAACAATTTAACCCAAAACAATGGTCAAATGCAAAATGAGGATATGCTAACAGGTAGCAGAGGCACATGAACACAGAGAATTCAAATGAAACAAACCGCAGAAACATGCAGAGATAGCACTATGTAGAAGGTCCCCTGCACTGGTTGGTGTGGATACAGTATCTGTACACATATAACACGGTACATGGAATGCACAAATGAAGGAAGAAAATGGACACTCACACTGCCACACTCCAAATATAATGGGGCAATGTGAGTGCCGGAACCTCAGGGGATAAATAGGACTGTGCAGACATGCAATGCTAGGTTTGTAAATCAATGCAGAGTGTCATGTCTTACAATACAAACCACAGACTGTGGCAGAGATCATTATAGCCTGTTGCATCCTGCACAACATTGCTCTCAGGTACCATATCTCTGTCCAAATTAATGAGGATCTGGAGGATGATCCTATGTACCCTCCTGTACGTGGCTGTGGTGACACACGTTAGGGCACAGCAGTCAGGTGGCATGTGGATGTTGAGAGGCTAGTCCCTTCAGAGCTTAACCTGCCTGACAGAGTAAAAAATGTCCTGTTGGCCTCTAGGATGGCCTTGATGAGAAGGTCTTATGCATTCAAATTGAAGACATTTGTGATCTGGTGTGCAGAACAGGCACTAGATCCTTTTAATTGCTCCACTGACAGACTATTTGAGTACCTCCTACACCTCTCGGAGTTGGGTCGCAAATCCAACTCTGTCAGGGTTCACCTCCATGCGACTGGGGCATACCATTGCTGAATAGAAGGAAGGTCCATCTTTGCTCAGCCATAGGTGGCTCACTTCATGTGGGGTTTGCTTCTCTCAAAGCTTCCCTTCAAGCCTCAAGTGGTGGCTTGGGACCGCAATGTCGTTCTGACACAGCTCATGTTGGCTCCCTTTGAGCCGCTCAATTCCTGCTCTATGAACTTCTTGACCTGGAAGGTCTTGTTTCTGGTGGTGGTTATTTTATTATTTATTATTTATTTATTATTATTTATTAACAATTCTTATATACCGCACTATTAGACATCAGCGCGGTTTACATTGAACAAAAAACATCCGACAATTTACATATGTCTGGTCAATTACATTTAACAGGAGATATAAACTTGGGAAATAGGGGAAACTATATACAAAGAGATATCATGGTTAACTATATACAAAGGTGGTGCAATAGTATATGGAACTGTTTGTATTTACATTGTGTAGTTGGCCTGTTGCGATGGTCTGTCTGTTTGGCCACTCCTGCTATTCACCTGGAGGTTATGTTCTGAGCTGTCATTGAGATATTTAAGGAAGAGGAAATGTTTCAGTGACTTTCTGAACTGACTCAAATTTGGTACTGATCTGATTTGTGCTGGTAAGGTGTTCCATAAAGTGGGGGCACAGAGTCGGAATGCTCTGTTGGCTGTTGATCTGGCACATCTTGTGGTGTCGTTTGGGATAGCTAGTGTGTTCATTTCTGCTGTTCTTCTTGGCCTGTTTGGTGCAAGTGGTAGTATGAGGTTGGAGAGAGAAGAAGAGGTGAGCCCCTTGGTCGCTTTAAATGTTAGCAGTACAGTCTTGAAACTGATCCTTGCTTGAATGGGAAGCCAGTGTAGCTGTTTTAGGAGTGGTGTCACGTGGTCTCTCCTAGATGCCCCGAGGAGTACCCTCGCTGCACTATTCATGGCCAGTTGCAGGGGGTTCAGGGTGGACCGGGGGAGCCCCTGTAGAATAGAGTTTGCAAAGTCGAAATGGGGTTATGTCAGCACACTGAGTAAGTGTGCTCTAGGCTCTAGTTGCTCATTCGGTGTATACCAGATTCCATCATAATAGAATGGTCCTGTGCACGCCTCCTCAATTCCTTCCTAAGGTGGTGTCCGCTTTCCATCTTAATCAGTCAGTTGTTCTGCTGACTTTCTTCCTGAGGCCTCACTCTCACAGAGAGGAAGCAGCGCTGCACATGGTGCACTGCAAATGAGCCTTAGCCTTCTACCTAGAACAGACAAAGGCCCACCAAAAGTCCATTCAGCTGCTTGTTTCTTTTGACTCCCAGCAAGCTAAATGCTGCCATTTCCAAATGCATTCTTTCATTTTGGCTGGCAGACTGCATCTCTTTCGCTTATACCCAGGCTGGCCTGAGCCTTGATGGTCATGTCCCAACTCACAACATCAGAGCCATGGCTGCGTCAGTGGCCAACTTGTGCTCGGTCTCCATGGAGGAGATCTGAAGGGCTGCAACGTGGTCTTCTGTCTGCACATTCACATCTCACTACTGTCTGGATAGAAGTTGACAATGTGACAGAAACTTTGTCCAGTCGATACTCTGGCATCTGTTTGGGGATTAAAATCCAACTCCTTCCTCCAAAGTCTATCCATCCAGGCTATCAAAAAAAAAAAAAAGTTGTGAAGAAGCTGAATCAGATGAGTTCCTTTCGTGAACTATCACTCTTGTATATAGTTGATTCTCCAGTTCTTAGTTCAATTTTGCCCCTGTTGGGCTCTTGGCGGCCTCCGTGGTTTTCATGTAGCTTGGGAGTCCCATATGTGAGGATTTTCTTCCTGCTTGTCCATGGAGAAAAGGTAGTTACTCACCTGTAGCAGGTGTTCTCTGTGGAAAGCAGGAATAAGTCCTTACAATGCTCCCACCTCCTTGAGGAGTTGTATTCTGCTACAGCTTTGTTATCAGACTGGAGAAGATGGCGTAGTGGCAACAGGAGGGAAGACAGACACACAGATGTGGTGCAGCATCCCAAAAGCTTCCAATACATCGGAGATGTCACCCATATATGAGGACTTCTTGCTGTCCACGGAGAACACTTGCTAGAGGTAAGTAACTACCTTTTCACTATGTATGATTTGTTTTTAAATGCATGCTAAGCATTCCATGTTAATTCAGGTGTTAAACAGCTAATACAGAGGAGTAAATAGGTCTCTTGGTATTCTAGGGTGTGTCTCTTCCATCCTTGTAACCTTTTCCACAATCACTTTTACTAGTTCCACACAAACACTCTTCTGTAAATGGTGTGATATCTGCCTCAGTCCCATATGTAACTTAACCATCCATCAGCAGTGTGCATGCATAGTATAACATTATAGATATGAGTGTCTTGCCAATTCTGGCATTGAAAATATAGTGAATTATTGTTACTTTACTCTCCATTTCCACAAGCAGTAAATAATCAGTCAGGCTGAAATGGCACAGTATTTAATAAAGTTGACCTAAATAAAGTAATCTTGCTGATAATAAGGAGAAGAGTATAGGTATGTCTGCATTCAATGGACTCGGTGAGGGAAAGAAAATTTCCTCGTATCCCTAAGAGTAATTACACAATTTTTTGTAAAATATTTTCCTAGCATATCTAGGCTCAAAAAGCATGCTTCAAAGCAATGAAAAGGCACCAAAGGCTTGTTCTATCCCTTTCCTTCTTTCATTGATAACATTTTCCTTAGCTGCCTGAGTTTTGACTAGCTGCTGTACACACTGGCATTAGCATTGTCTAAAGCTTACCCGGTGACATCATAGTCTGCTGTAAATGGCTGTTTATTTTCCATCTACTGTGATTTTCCTCAAAGTAAAGACTCCTGCAAGCAAAATCGGCTTTTGTGGTTCTCCTGGCATGCTAAGGGCGTATCTCTGTTTTTTTTGTTTTTTTTTGGTTCATTCTTTTCTGGAATGCATTTTTATTCCATTCTGCTACTGAAATTATATTGTTTGCTTTTAAAACTGGAATCTAAGAGCAGTGCCTTTGGCAAAAAGAACAGAACTTCCATCATGTCTCAGCTTTCCTTTTGATTACCTTTTTGAAGCAAGTTTTGCATGTTGACCCAGAGGAAAGCAAAATGAACTCTTAGTACCAATTAGATAGTGACAAAAGAGCCCTACAAAGATGCTGTAAAGTCTAAAACTGTATTTACTTGCCATGGAACAAACGGTTCTATTATTAGCTTTTAGTAATAATAAAAGAAGACAACAGTTGAAGCATTTCTATAGCAGATAAAAATATCTTAGACTGTATAAGCAAAAACACGCAAATGGTATCCTCTAAAGAATCCATTTCCTTTTCACAGGCTCGCTTATAATCTGCTACTGTAAAATTCTCAAAGAAGCTGGATTTAAAAAACATTTGAACAAATTCCTGGAGAAAAAGTGTGTTCTCGCTTGGATTTAGGAGCTCTGTTCTGTCCTGGTTTCCTTCTTATCTCTTCCAACACTCTTTTAGTGTATGGTCTGGTGGATCCTCCTCTACTGCCATACCATTTTCAGTTTGGTGCAGGGCTCTGTCTTTGGACCTCTACTTTTCTCTCTCTACACTTAGTCCCTTGGTGCACTTATTTCCTCCCATGGTTTTCGGTACCATCTTTATGTTGACAACTCTCAGATCTACCTCTCTGTTCCTGAAATCTCTCCAGGAATCCAGTCCCGAATCTCTGCCTGCTTATTCGACATTGCTGCCTGTCTCACTGCTGTCTGAAATTGAACATGGTCAAAACTGAGTTCTATCTTGTCTGCTAAACCCACCTCTCCCTTCCTTTCTTCTCTATTTCTGTGGATGACATTGCAGTTCTCCCCGTTTCCTTAGCTCGCAACCTTGATGTCATCTTTGACTCTACTCTCTCTTTCTCTGTGCACACCCAATAGCTAAACCTGTCGCTTCTTTCTCTATAACATCAGCAAAATTCATCCCTTCCTTTCTACTCACACTATTAAAACCCTTATCCATTCAATAGTCACCTCCTGTCTTGACTATTGTAACCTGCTCCTCGCAGGTCTCCCTCTAAATCAGTGGTTCCCAAAGTGGTCCATATGGACCCCCAAGGGTCGATTTCGACTTGCAGGGGGTCCGTGTCAGCGAGAAAAAAAATTGGGAGTGCACGAGATGTAAATGGGGGCAGACCCCCGATTTAGGCAGATCATCATCAACATTTAGGCGTTCCGTAAATGTCTTATTACACATAACACAGATTGTGTGTACATAATACTTATAATAGACATAGAAATTACTTACATATTAATTATATTTTATAAAATTGTTTAAGTACCTGTCGTATAAAGACCATACGACCAATTGGTAAAATTTAATATACCTCCTTATGACAGGAGACAAAACTAGCAGAGGAAAGGAGGCTTCATATACAAAGGAAACATGCGAGAAGCATATTATTCCAAAGTTCTTCAGCGATATTGAGATGGCTGAAAATCGCCAAATTAAAAACAAGGAGGTTAAAAAGGGCCAACTCCTTTTTAAAAGCATAAATATAAAAATTTATAGACTAAATAATGCATGGGTTCAACAATTCTTTTAAACCTTTTTCCAATTCAAATGGACGGAGCAGTGAAGCGACTCCCGAGTACATCAGTACCTATCTGCTTTGTGGTGTGCTACGTTCATGTGCAAGTTTTCATACCAGCAGCAAGGCATTGCGCGCGTACGTGCCGTGAATAACTCTTGTCCAGACTTGTACCAAAGCTTTGCACAGACTTGTTTGATTCATCAATTATAAATAAGAGTGTTAGAGACAAACACTGTTCATTTGTTTTCTGAGTTTTGAGAAGAAATGTGGTTTGAAAATACATTCAAAAATATAAGTAGGTACAAGTCAAAGTGAATCAAAGTCATCTTCTTTAGGAGTGCCTAAGAAAAGTAAGTACAAAATTGTATACATATTTTTGTAGTCGCTCCGATTGCATAGAGCCGTAGACGCTGATCACGACTTTAGGTAACGTCGATTTTTCCTAAATTCCTAAAAAAATATTTTTAAAATATTTGTGTGCTGTCTGGGCAGGAATCAATTTTGAATTGCTCTGTCTTATCATATTTAAATAGCTTCATTTTTGTTGACAGATAACTTCTACTCAACATGGCCCATGCTAAAAAGAAATGTAGGCAGTATAGCGTTGATTATTTGAAGTTCGGCTTCATTCCATCCCTGTCAGACAAACATATGCCCATGTGCCTTTTGTGCAACAGAGTTTTAAGCAATGACGCTATGAAACCATCCAAGCTGGAAGATCATATGAGAAGGTATCACCCTGATAAAACAAGTAAAGATTTGACATACTTTAAAACACTGAAAGAAAAACTTCAGAAGAGTACCACGGTGGACAAGATGTTCGCTTCAACGTCAAAAACAGACGATGATGGTTTGCGGGCATCTCACAATATCTCACTACTCATAGCAAAATCAGGAAAGTCTCATACTATCGGGGAACAGCTGATTTTGCCAGCTGTTGAAGAGGTTTTAAAAACTGTTCTACACAAGCCTGCATATGATATACTCAAAAGAATTCCTTTGAGCAACAACACAGTTCAAAGACGTATTGATGAAATGAGTCATGATGTTGAAAGCTTTTTGTGTAATTATCTGCAAATGAACTATTTATCTATTCAACTGGACGAGTCAACGTTACCTGGTAATGAAGCACTATTATTGGCATATGTTCATTTTGTTATGGACCAAGAAATCCATGAAGAACTGCTCTTTGTGAGAACTTTGACAACAGACACTAAAGGCGAATCGATATTCAATGTTTTGAAAGAGTATTTCATGGAAAAAGTGATCCCTTTATCAAATATAATATCGGCAACAGTAGATGGAGCACCAGCCATGTTTGGGCGCTGTCGCGGTTTTATAAGCCATTTAAAACAAAATGTATCCGAGGCGTTTGCAATTCACTGTGTCATTCATCGACAACATTTAGTAGCTAAAAATCTGAGTGCCAGATTGCATCAATCTCTTCAATTCATCATAAACGCAGTAAACAAGATTTGTAGCAACGCATGAAGTCTAGGTTATTTGCACAGTTGTGTGAAGAAAATGGCGAGGACTTTCATCAATTACTCTTTCACACTTCTTTTTTTTACAGTTGTCCACTCTACAAAAAACCCTATCAAAGTAAGCAGCACTGTGTCAGCTGTCAAAAACACATTTGACATTAATAAGTTTAGGAAAATTCAATATCAGGCAGGCAGGGGGGGTCTACAGAAAACAAAAAAATTGGAAAGTGGTCTATGGGGCAAAAAGGTTTGGGAACCTATGCTCTAAATCATCTCTCTTCCCTTCAGTCTGTTCAAAACTCAGCTTAGCACCCTTGCAGTTTAACCCCTTAATGTCCAATATCTCAAAAAAAAAGTGGCCAGTAAAATGGCTTTGGGCTATATATGCACACATATTTGAGCCATAAAAGAATCAAATAAAACAAGACCAATTAAAAAAGAAAATAGTAAGAAATAGTTTAAAACTGGGACATTGCCAGAACATGATTATTTTATCCTTAAAGAAAGAGTGAAAAGGTCCACTACCATACCATAATTATACCACATTATTTGTTCTATATTTCATATGATGTTCCTTGTAAATAAGTTCTGTTATATTCCATTGTTCCATGTAAAACAAACTTGATTTGTTAATTATTGTTACCTGTAAACCGCAACTGAACTTTGGAAGATGCGGTATATAAATGTGAATTAAATAAAAAAAATAAATAAATAACATTCAAAAATTAAGTGAAGTTAAGCAAGAGCTGGAAAGATCTAGAGGCTTGAAACACAGAGTTGTGTTGCGTTTCCCAGGAAGAAACCAGTATTCATTAGCATGGAGCAGATGTGTGGCCAAAAAATGCAGCAGAAGGCTTACAAGTAAAATCCTGTATCATACTTCCAAAGGCTGAGAGAATCACAAAGGCAGCAAGATATTTCTAAGTAACATCTGAAGTTTGGTGCCTTCTGTTGCTTGAAGAGGCAGGACAAGTTCAATATGTGCCCGGAGTTCAGTGTCTTGTATCTGATACAGTGCAGATCTGAAGCAGCGCAGTAGATCTTCACAAGCTAAGTATATCTGGGGGTTTGCATTTTACGTTGTCCCTCCAAATCCTTTTAAGTAGGCTTTGTTGCCTTACTACAAGAGAAAACAGAAGACTCACCATGAGAAAGGAAGACCTTTCAAGGCAAGCAATCCAACAAAAAAAATATTTGTGATGGTAGTTAATAGTTCAATGTATTAAAGGTTGGTGGATGTTTGGAATGCCCTCCCGATGGAAGTTGTGGGGGCAAACACAGTGACAGCATTCAAAATGGCATGGGACAGACATAGTGGATCCCTTTATAGCAACAAGATAAAATAAAAATAAACATAACTATCTCTTATATCTGAACAAACAGAGGTGACCTACATGGAGCAGTAGGTAAACAAAGGGAGAGGTGACCTGCACAGAGCGTCAAGTGCACTTACTCTTGCCGCCTTGCTGGGCAGACTAGATGAACCATACTGGTCTTTTATCTGCCATCATATACTATGTTACTATGAAGTCAGAGGACTACCAAGGTATTTTGGAGCCAAATTTGCTACCTAGTGTCAGAAAGCTAGGTTTGGGTTGAAAGTCATGGGTCTTCCAGCAGGACAGTGACCCAAAACATACATTCAAAAGTACAAAAGAGTAGTTAAAAAGCAACAAGTGGACAGTTTTAAACTGTTCAGCAATGAGTCCTGATTTCAATCCAATTGAGAACCTTTGGAAAGAGTTGAAATCTACCATTGGTAAAAGGAATCCTGAAAACATTCACAAGCTGAAACAAATTGCAGTTGAAGACTGGGAGAAACTACTAGTGATAGATGTATTAAACTTATAGATGGCTACAAGAAACGTTTGGAGGCTCTCATCACTGCCAAGGGTTGTGCAACCAAATATTAGTGAAGGGTGCCATTAATCCTGTCCAGGTCATATTTTGTTCTTTCTCAGAAATTACTATATCTAAGTTGCTCAGACATCTTTTTTGTTGTTGTATGCCTGTGAACATACTATTATAATAATATGTTGACATACAGTTGTAATATTTCCAATATTTCTGAAGATATTGTACACAAAATACCTAAAATGCAACTTGACCACAACTGTATCCCACTCTACACCCTCCTTGGGAACTCCACTTCTCTGGCAGATCCCTTTTTATCTGTGCTCTTCTGTGCCACTGCCAACTCTAGACTTTGTTCATTCCATCTTGCTGCTCCTTATGCCTGGAACAAACTATCTGAGTCTGCATTGGACTCCTTCTCCAGTCCTATTTAAATCCAGGCTTTGAACTGCTTTCTTACTGTCTTTTCCACTATCTATGTGTATCTTACCATACATGTCCCCACTTTTGCTATGAGACCAATTCCACTCGGGGCATGTTCGGGCCATTCAGACATCCAAAATCTGGACGGCCCAGCTGTTCCTGCGGGACCAGAATCGGGGCACAGGGCCTGAATGTCCTGGACATGCTCTGATTCAGGCCCATTGCACAGCTATCCACTTCTCCAGCTAGCCCAGCGAAGGCTCCTGTATGGAACCATGGTGCCAGGCAGGAGCCCTGATTGGCCGCACAGTTTGTAAGGTCTTCCTTGATTGGACCTTCCACCGGGATCAGGCTGTGGGGAACCCCCTGTCCTGCTCACCTCCTCGGGGGATCCAGACTTGATGACAGCTGACGTCGGAGGGCTAATCACTGAGCCCAGATATACAGAGCTGTCATCAGAATAGGTCCTGTATGTCCGGAGTCAGGGGCGGCCTAAGGGGGGTGCGGGGCCATGTGCGGAGACTCGGTGTGGGGCCTCATTTGCATAAATATTTGCATAATGTTACCATACACTAACTTTTAGTAAACATGCCTCTTAATGAGTGTATGGATAAAGAAAGACTAAAAGATTTCTACATTACTATAATCCAGTGACAACTGCCAGGCACATTAGGAACTACTACAAACACTGCCCATTTAGAACCCATAGCAAACCCGCCGTGTCATAACAGCACTACCAGGACTCACAAAACACAAGACCCTACCTATCAAAAGGCAACACTACAAATATTAAACCAATACATTTCAGAGAACAACAGTACATGGCCTACTGGGGAACGAAAACAAGTGGCAATGTCAAATAGGAATTACATAAACAGAATACCTCAGCTCAGTTACACGTGCAGAACATAGACAATCACCAAACAAGAAATCACAATGTAGAAACAGGAAGACAATAATTAAACTGGGAACCCCAAAAGCCCAACAACACTGTAGAAATAAAACGATAAATTAATTTCCTCTTGTACTAAACAAAGCGCAGACGTTAATGATGCAAATTTCCCAGAGCTGGCATATTTCAGTTAATAAATTCAATAAAGAGATATTTTTCTACCTTTTGTGCATTTTTTTCAGTTGCAATTGCTCCAGCCACTTTCTTCTGGTTTCTTCGTGTCTTCTGCTAACTCTCCATCGTCTGCTGTCCATTTGTCCTTTCTTCACTCTTCTAGTTTTTTTCCATTCTCTCTCTACATCTGCTTTAACATACTAATCTCTCTCCTTTTGCTCTTTCCTCATTCCTATTTCATCCACTCAAATTTTACCCCGCCATCCTCAATCCCCACTTAATCTCCCAATATCCGGCCAATTGTAGATTTGTCTTCCCTCCCACACAAAATATTTTTTCCCTCTCCATTTCACTCTCCCAACTCCATCCCATTCTAATCCTCCCCCAACATCAGCTCCCTTCTAGTTCCAGCCCCACCCAGCATCCGCTCCTTTCTAGTCCCCGCATCAGCCCATTTCCAGTCCTAGCTCCCCCATCCGAGTCCCTCCATCAGCTCATTTCCAATCCCAGCCCCCCATAAACCCATTTCTAGTCTTATCCTAGCCCCACCATCAGCACCATTTCCAGTCCTAGCTCCCCCATCCGAGTCCCTCCATCAGCTCATTTCCAATCCCAGCCCCCCCAACAGCCCATTTCCAGTCCTATCCTAGCCCTCCATCAGCCCATTTCCTGTCCTAGCCCCCCTCACTCAGCCCATTTCCAGTTCTAGCTCCCTCCCCTCACAGCCCATTTCCATTCCAAGCCCCCTCCCCATCAGCTATTTGTAGTTCAAGCCTTCCTTCCACTCAGCCCATTTCCATTCCAAGCCCCTGTCCCCATCAGCTATTTGCAGTTCAAGCCCTCCTTCCACTCAGCCCATTTCCAGTCCTAGCCACCCCCCCAGCCCATTACCAGTCCTAGCCTCCCCATAGCCCATTACCAGTCCTAAGCCCCCCATAACCCATTACCAGTTCTAAGCCCCCCATCAGCCCACTTCCAGTCCTAAGCCCCCCATCACCCCATTTTCAGTCTTAGCCCCACATAGCCCATTACCAGTCCTAACCCCCATCAGCCCATTTCAAGTCCTAGCTCCCCCATCCGAGTCCCTCCATCAGCTCATTTCAAATCCCAGCCCCCCATCAGCCCATTTCTAATCCCAGCCCCCCATCAGCCCATTTCTAGTCCTTTCCTAGCCCCACCATCATCAGCCCATGTCAAATCCTAGCTTCCTTCCACTCAGCCCATTTCCAATCCAAGCCCCCCATGAGCCTACTTCCAGTTCTAGCCCCTACATGAGTCCATTTCAATCCATGCCCCCCCCCAACAGCCCATTTCCAGTCCTATCCTAGCCCTCCATCAGCCCATTTCCTGTCCTAGCCCCCCTTACTCAGCCCATTTCCAGTCCTAGCTCCCTCCCCTTACAGCCCATTTCTATTCCAAGCCCCCCTCCCCATCAGCTATTTGTAGTTCAAGCCCTTCTTCCACACAGCCCATTTCCATTCCAAGCCCCCGTCCCCATCAGCTATTTGCAGTTCAAGCCCTCCTTCCTCTCAGCCCATTTTCAGTCCTAGCCACCCCCCAGCCCATTACCAGTCCTAGCCCCCCCATAGCCCATTACCAGTCCTAAGCCCCCCATCACCCCATTTTCAGTCTTAGCCCCCAAAGCCCATTACCAGTCCTAACCCCCCCATCAGCACTTTTCCAGTCCTAGCCCCCCCTATAGCCCATTACCAGTCCTACCCCCCCATCAGCCCATTTCCAGTCTTAGCCCCCCCATAGCCCATTACATCCTAACCCCCTCCATCAGCCCATTTCCAGTCTTAGCCCCCCCATAGCCCATTACATCCTAACCCATCAGCCCATTTCCAGTCCTATCCCCCCCTCGGCCCACTTCCAGTCTTAGTCCCTCCCATAGCCCATTAGTAGTCCTAACCCCCCCATAGCCCATTACCAGTCCTAACCCCCCTCCCCCATCAACCCTGTGATAAGGAAGCTTATCATAGCTCAGGTAGGAGCTATAGAAAAGATGATGTGACTCTGAACAAGCAACCTGTCAGTTCTGGTAGAAGCAAGAAAACAGAGTTTTCACATAAAAGACTACCAGTCCCAGAATGCACCAGGTTTCCAGCAGCCATGAGAGGGGCTGAAGTGAGAAAATGTGTGTGCAATCAAGAGAGCTATGAGGTAATCCCTAAGCACTCATCTCAAAGGGCAGGGCCTGATTCAAGACAGCTGCGCTGTGTTAGGGAGCAGCACACATTAGAACAGGATAAGAATAGAGATTATTCTTCAGGAAACAGCTTCAGGGAGAACTACAAGCTCCAGCCCAGCTTCAGGGAGAACTTCAAGAACAGCTTCAGCAAAAGCCACAAAAAGAGCTTGAGGGAGAGCTTCAGCAACGGCTACAAGCACCAGTATCACCTGGAGAAACAGAAGCCAAGCCAAGCAGATAGAGAGAGAAGGAAACTCTCTGGAAGGAAGAGAAGAAAGGCCATTGGAAGGTCTGGGAGATTCCAAGGCAGTACTCATACTGGGAGGTATTCCAAAAGCCAGCAGAGTCCATTGGACTGGATTCAGCCAGAGGAATGGAGTGGCAGAGATAGGAATCACCAGTGGCTACCTGGAAGAGAGAAGACTGCATGTGGAAGGGACTTTCAGACCAAGGCCAGAAGGTATGTGAGAGAAGATCCAGTGTCCAGGGATCAAGATTGGAAGGCTGGACATCAGAATTGGATTACATATTGGCCAGGCTATACAGAGAGGAATAATGATAGCAGGAGAGGCTCAGGTATGAACACTGATCCAGACCCTATCTATAATAGAGAATGGCAGCAAGGGAATAAGCATTCTCATGATAGTGCCTTAATGAAAGACTCGTCTGTGCCAATGTATGATAGTGACCATATGCTGATTGATACAGCAGATGAAAATACAGTTTACATGGACTGTTCTCTATCTAAATGCTATTGCTAGCTTTCTATGAGCAAACACATCAGCCATCACAAAGAAACCTAACTTTGTTCTTTATTTCCACTGCAAACAGCTCTTAAAGCAGGATTTGGGTTCACACAGTAGCAGCCAGCCAGCTAAAGGCTTACAGCTGGTCAATTGATAGTAATTAAAGCTGCACCTGATTGTGTGTGTGAGCAGGGGAGAATCACTGCTGAGATCTGCGTGGAAAATGAGCAGAGGTTAACCTAACCAGCAAAGTTTATTCTTTTCTTTGTGCCTTTGTAATTGGTAATTATTTGCTAAGAAAACATTAGCTAATTGCCTGACAAGCTGAAGGTTGTTTTCTGGTTTATTTTGTGATTTTTGTTATCCATTTAAACACTGCAAGCAAGTAACCTCATTTATAGTGCTATCAAGCATACATGTGCTGGGTAAATTAAACCCCATCAATAAAAGAAGTATTTTATTGATCTTACCACTTGGTTTCACAACTCAAATTATTGTCATCAGCTGTGTTTGGGAGTGAATGAACTACAATACCCACAATACCTTGCAAGAATCATATGAATATATGCATCGTCAAGATTGTGTAAGTTCTCACCCTAGGCAGCCGTCTGACAACCCACTTCCAGTCTTAGCCCCCCCCATAGCCCATTAGTAGTCCTAACCCCCCCATAGCCCATTACCAATCCTAACCCCTCCCCCATCAACCCACTTCCAATCTTAGCCCCCCATAGCCCATTACCAGTCCTAACCCCCACATAGCCCATTACCAGTCCTAACCCCCCTCCCCCCATCAGCCCTGACAGATTTAAAAAAAAAAAAAAAAACGGCTGCTGCTGCCGCTGCTGTCATGGCAGCGGCAGAATCAAAAGTCCCGCCGCGGGGCCCCACCTTCCCGGCAGAGCCTCCCTTCACCATCAGCTCCGGAGTCCCTCCCAATGCACGGGCTTTCAAAGCCGCGAGAGTTTCCCTTTCTTCTCGCGGCTCTGTTAATCTCGCCGGGGCTGATGGGATTTCCCATCAGCCCCGGCGGGATTAACAGAGCCGCGAGAGGTCAGAAGCTCTCGCGGCTTTGAAAGCCTGCGCATTGCGAGGGACTCCGGAGCTGATGGTGAAGGGAGGCTCTGCCGGGCAGGCGGGGCCCCGCGGTGGGACATTCTATTCTGCCACTGCCACGGCGGCAGCGGCAGCAGCAGACTTTTATTTTTTTTTTAGTCTGCTTTTGCTTATGTAGAATGTTTTTTGCGCGGGGCCCCCTGAAACGCGGGACCCTGTGCAAAAAACATTCTTGCTCAATGGACGGGCCGGCCCTGTCCGGAGTCAGGGTCTCACCTCCGCTCTGCCCAGTCTCCTCCTCTGGCCTCCCCTGCCCCCATCCAGAGCTCTCCACACATCTCTCATGTACATTTGGGGAGCTTTGGATCTGGAATCGGCCCCTGGCATATATCTCCGCTAAACGCAGCACAGAATGACCCCCTACACTTTTTTGCTTGATTAAATTGTAAGCTCTGTTGAGCAGAGACTGTCTTACATCTATATGTATAGTGCTGCGCATACCTTGTAGCACTGTACAAATGATTAGTAGTAGTTTGAGGGGGGGCTGATAAGTCTCTGGCCTTGTAATGAAAGAGAAAGCTATGAGCAGTTTCTGCAGAGAGATCATTCGGACCACCAGAACCTTGGCCAAAGTTTTACTGCAAATGGTTTCTTCAAACTATGAAAAACATGATACAAATAATGCAGCAAATCTTTGGTTCAAAGAATAGAAACCACACTTATTACACGCCCAAAGGGTGATGAACATGACGGCCATCATGACACAAACACCATGCATGTGCAAACTTATTCCCCGAGCAGAAAGAGGTAGTAAATTAGTAACAGGAGTGAACAATCAAACAAACCCATGCCGCTCCGCTTCATTATTTAACTCATTGGGTATACAAGTCTGCCAATTAAAGAAAAAATGTTCACATCAGACTAATCATTGTGATAAGTTCCCTCCTCCATGCGTAATAGCACAGAACAGCGTAAATCTTCTATATCTTATATGCCAACCATTCTGGGGCGGATCAAGGCAATCTGCTGCCTGAGGCGAAGGATGAGATGGCGCCCCACCCTTGGTAGGGGGGGGGGGGGGCTTTCTCAAAACTCCAGTCAGGACTGAACCAAACTAAAAAGTCGATTCGATTATATGGAGGAAATGCAAGATGTTTGCACACCAAAGAACTAAAAGAGAGCGAGAACCACAGCACAGTTTTTTTTAAATTAAATTATAACTCATTTTTATTTTGTTGCTATAAACCATGTTATGGTTCTTGCCTTTTCTTTTTGAACATATAATTTGCAATCACAGAAGCCCCTTTAATAGGGGGTGCAGAGCAGAACCAGGACATTCACCCACAGAACTCAATAAAAATCTGATTCTGATCATCTCTCTAACAACAAACATTCTTCAGTACCAGGAATATTGTGAACTAATACAAAACCCTACAACAAAGTCACTGAGTATCTATAGAGCAAATCTACCATACCATATCAGCACCAACTTCCAAAACTCACATAAGGAGCCCATCCAAAAAAAGCATCATTGTAAATACTACTTTCCCAAAATTATACTTTACTGTAGAGTGAGATGAGAGAAAGGACTCTCTCACACAGGCATCTGCATTGTCAGCAGAAACTATCGTAATGGCTCAGTGCAAATAGTGTGAGTGCGACTAATGCCACCTCAGTAGGTGTCATTTGCACCGGCAGCTGTTTTGCCACGCTGAAATGCGGTAACTGCAGGGGATGTAACTGCCTCCCTGCAGGTAGCCTATGTTCCTGCGTAAACTCTGGAATTAGTTACCAGAGGATATAGTAAAAGCTGTTAGTGTAGCTGGGTTTAAAAAAGGTTTAGACAGGTTCCTGGAAAAAAGATCCATAAACTATTACTAAAGAAGCCCTGGGACAAGCATTGTGGAACCTGTGTGCCTTTTTGGGAACCTGCCAGGTACTTGTGACCTGGATTGGCCACTTTTGAAACAGGATACTGGGCTTGATGGACCTTAGTCTGACCCAGTATGGCATTTCTTATGTTCATATGTTACCTGTGCAGAGCCTAGGAAACATGCTGCTAGATATGCCAGACAAGAGGGGCTCAACAGCACCCATGCAGCATCTCCCACTTCCACAAAAACAAGAGCGACTTGGCACCCCAGCACAGCACTTCCCCACCCTCTGAAAAACAAAGAGAGGCTCGGTGACCCCTACACAGCATTTCCTACTCTCTGAAAAACAAGAGCGACTTGGCACCCCAACACAGCACTTCCCACCCTCTGGAAAACAAGAGGGACTTTGTGACCCTAACACAACACCTCCCACTCCAACATAAACACCAAGAAGGGCTTAGCAACCCCACCGTAATTCCTGAAACTGCGCACTGGAACAGCATGGTGTTAATGTAAATATATATTCCATAAAAAACAAAGGAAATGGAAGATGCTCGCACATGAAGGAACTAAAAGAAAAAGTGAGAACCACAGCACAATTTATAAGACCAAATTATAACTCATTTTATTCTGTTATAAACTGTGTTATGGTTCTCACTTTTTCTTTTTGAATATATATTCTGCATCCACAGAAACCTCTCCCTCGACAGTGGCTGCAGAGAGGAAGTAGGGCATTCACCCACAAAATTAAATATAAAAAAAATTTGATTCTGTTCATCTCACTCACTAACAAACATTCTCTAGTACCAGGCATACTGGGAGCTAATATAAACACCTATAGAAGATCTACAAGGCCAAATCTATCATACCATACCAGCATAAACTTCCAAAATGCATATAAAGGATCTACCCAGAAAAAAAGCAGCACCATAAATACTGCAGCAGGACCTAGAACATCTGTACATCTGTTTGAAAAGCTCAAGTCATATAACTACAGTACAGTATAGATCACCATGTACAAACTTCATATTAACAGAACACCTGGCCTCTGTCACACACTCAGAACACAGACCCTCCCCAAGAACAGAATAAGTGACTGCAACTACAAGATCCCTGAAGTTGAAGCTTTGGTGGGAGTGGCTGACTTGGATTTAGTGGCAGTTACAGAAACATGGTTCACAGAAAACCATGACTGGGATGTAACTATACCTGGCTATACTTTATTCAGAAAGGACAGGGTAGGAAGAAGGGGAGGAGGAGTGGCACTATATGTAAAAACTACTATTAAAGCTTTGGAATTACAGAGCTTAAAAGGGAGAGAGGAGGCATTGTGGGTTAAACTAGAAAGAGGGAAAGAGAAATCTATTTGCATTGGTGTGATATACAGACCTCCCTCACAAGAGGAAGAGGTGGACAGAGAGTTAATTGAAGACATACGCAGCATTGCTAGGAAAGGGGAAGTGCTACTGATAGGAGATTTCAATATGCCAGATGTTGATTGGCACATTCCTGCTGCAGTATCATCTAGAAGTAAGGAGATCCTGGATTCTCTACAGGGAGAACTATTCAGGCAATTGGTAACAGACCCCACACGTGAAGGGGCCATAGTGGACTTGGTGCTTACCAATGGTGAAAGTGTTTCTGATGTTGTAGTGGGAGATCATTTTGCATCCAGTGATCACCAGATGGTGTGGTTCAGTATTAGGACTAGGGCTGTTAGAATCCATTCCAAGGTGAGGCTCTTAGACTTTAGGAAGACTAACTTTGCAAAGATGGGCCAATACCTCAGGGAGTCGTTAGTGGGATGGGAACAGCTGGGGGATGTAGAAAAACAGTGGGCAAAACTGAAAGAGGGTATTTTAAAGGCAACCAACCTTTTTGTTAAAATGGTAAATAAAGGCAAAAGGAACAGGAGACCGCTATGGTTTTCGAAGGAAGTAGCTGAAAAGGTGAAGAAAAAGAGGGAGGCCTTCATGAAATACAAGAGATCACAGAGAGAGGAAGACAGGCATCTGTATTTGGAAAAACTTAGAGAAGCTAGCAAAGTAGTCAAGAAGGCAAAGATTCAAAAGGAGGAGGAAATAGCCAATGCAATAAAATGGGGGGATAAGACATTTTTCAGATATATTAGTGAGAAGAGAAAGGGCAAAAGTGGTATTGTCAGACTCAAGGGTGCAGGGGGGGAATATGTAGAAGCTGATAAGGATAAAGCGGAATTGCTTAACAAATATTTTTGTTCTGTGTTCACAGATGAAGAACCAGGAGCAGGACCTCAGAAAACAACCACAAATAAGAACAGAAGCGAGGGACATCTTGAACAATTTTCAGAAGACTGTGTTCGTGAGAAACTAGCTCAACTTAAAGTAGATAAAGCGATGGGACCGGATGGGATACACCCTAGAATACTGAGGGAACTTGGGGATGTTCTAGCAACTCCACTGACTGACCTTTTCAATGCCTCGTTGGAGTCGGGAGTGGTGCCAAAGGACTGGAGAGAGGCTCATGTGGTGCCTTTACACAAAAGCGGAAGTAAGGATGTGGTTGAAAACTACAGGCTGGTTAGTTTAACTTCGGTGGTGAGTAAATTATTGGTAACGCTGCTGAAAGAGAAAATAGTGAGGTTTCTGGAGTCCAGCGGATTACAGGATCTGAGGCAACATGGATTCAGCAGAGGCAGGTCTTGTCAGACAAATCTGATTGATTTCTTTGACTGGGTGACCAGGGAGTTGGACCGAGGGAGAGCTCTAGATGTGATGTATTTAGATTTCAGTAAAGCCTTTGACACTGTTCCTCACAGGTGACTTATAAACAAACTGAGCACCCTAGGGATGGACCCTAAAGTTACTGCTTGGGTTAGAAATTGGTTGGGTGGGAGGCGACAAAGAGTACAAGTAAATGGAGCTCACTCTGAGGAGAAGGATGTTACCAGTTGTATGCCCCAGGGATCGGTCCTTGGTCCGATTCTTTTTAACATCTTTGTTAGTGATATAGCGGAAGGGTTGTCGGGTAAGGTTTGCCTCTTTGCGGATAATACCAAAATCTGCAATAGAGTAGACACCCAGGAAGGTGTAGATAACATGAGGAGGGATCTAGCTAAGCTTGAAGAATGGTCTAGAATTTGGCAGCTGGGATTTAATGTTAAAAAATGTAAGGTCATGCATTTGGGCTGCAGCAATCCAAGGGAGCAATACAGTATAGGAGGTGAAGTACTTTTGTCCACTACAGAAGAGCGGGACCTAGGCGTGGTTGTGTCTGATGATCTTAAAGTAGCTAAACAGGTAGAAAAGGTGACGGCAAAAGCTAGAAGGATGCTTGGGTGCATACGGAGAGGAATGGCTAGCAGAAAAAAGGAGGTGATAATGCCTCTGTATAAGTCTTTGGTGCGACCTCATTTGGAGTATGGTGTGCAATTCTGGAGACCGCACCTTCAAAAGGATGTGAACAGGATGGAGTCGGTGCAGAGGGTTGCTACTAAAATGATTAATGGGCTTTATTATAAAGCATATGAGGACAGACTTAAGGATCTTAATATGTACACCTTAGAGGAAAGGCGGGATAGAGGTGATATGATTGAGATGTTTAAATACCTCCGTGGCATAAATGTTCAGGGAGAGAGCCTCTTTCAATTGAAAGCAAGCTCTGCTACGAGGGGACATGGGATGAGGGTGAAGGGAGATAGATTCAGGAGTGATATGCGGAAATATTTCTTTACGGAAAGAGTAGTGGATCCGTGGAATAGTCTCCCAGTGGAGATGGTAGAGATGAGGACAGTAACTGAATTCAAAAAAGCATGGGACCAACACAGAGGATCTCTAAAGGTAAAAAGTGGACTGTTGTAGTTGTTGATATGGAAGGACAGACTAGATAGGCCATGTGGTTTTTTTCTGTCATCATGTTTCTATGTTTCTATGTAACCTAAAGAAAAAAATAAAAATATGTAGACAAAAATTAAACTGAAATCCCAAGAAGCCAAACTCTGCATGCAGTGCAACATCAGATAAATAAGAGATGCAGCTCCCCATACTGTGCAAAATATAAAGACAGCACAAAGTCCAATCACTAAAATGAAAATAAAATCATTTTTCTACCTTTGTTGTCTGACCATTTTATTCTCTGATCATGCTGGTCCCAATCTGAGGCTTCTGCTTTCCTGTCTTCTCTTAGCTCTTTCTATGGTCTATCTGCCATTTCTTATCTCTTCTTTTGTTTTCTTCACTTTCTTCCATCAGCCTATTTCCAGTCCCAGTAACCTTACCCAGTATCAGCCCCCTTTCCAGTCCTCCCCTCCCATTACCTTCCAACATCAACCCCCTTGTGATCCCAGGACTGTCAGTGGTGTCCATTCCCTTCCAGTCCCCCTCCTTTCCCACTGCTCAGCTCCTTCTAATCTAAATACCATCCCAGGTATCAGCTCATGTCCACTGTCAGTGCCACCCCCCAGTCAGCTCCCTTCCAGCCGCCCTACCCTCTGTCCATCCCCCTTCCAGTGCCTCCCCATGTGCTCTCTCCCTTCCAACCCCCCCATTACCCAGCCACCTACCAAGTGTCAGCTCCCTCCAGTCCCACCCCCAGGTGTCAACTCCCTTCCAATCCCCCTCCTTTCCCACTGTCCAGCCACTTCTAGTCCAAATACCATCCCAGGTATCAGCTCACTTCCACTCTCATTGCCACCCCCCCCCCCCCATTAACTCAGGGAGAGGGCCTCTTTCAATTGAAAGCAAGCTCTGCTATGAGGGGACATGGGATGAGGGTGAAGGGAGATAGATTCAGGAGTGATATGCGGAAGTCACCCTACCCTCTGTCCATCCCCCTTCCAGTGCCATCACCAAATGTCAGCTCCCTACCAGCCCCAGTGCCCCTCCCTTCCATCCTCCTCCCCATTACCAAGTCACCTACCAATCCCATCCCCAGGTGTCAGCTCCCTTCCTGCCCCCATCTCCCCCTGTGACAGCTCCTTTCCTGCCCCCTCCTTCCCCTGACAGACCCTCTCAGCATCTACTCCCTCCCAGTCCCATTATCCCATCCCCCCACATCAGCCCATTTGTAGCCCTAGCCCCTAGTTTACTTCCAGGTCCAGCAGCTCTCTCCTCCCCTTCCCCCTTCCCCCCATTAGCCCATTTCCAGTTCTAGTCTCCAGTCTTCTTCCAGTGCCAGCAGCTCTCTCCTCCCCCCATCAGCCCATTTCCAGTCCCAGCCTATTTCTAGTGATATCCCCCTTATCAGCCCACTCCAGTCCTAGCCCCTCCATCAGTCCATTTCCAGTCCTAGCTCATTTCCAGTGCTAGCCCCCCGATCAGTCCATTTCCAGTGCTAGTCCCACATCAGCCTATTACCAGTCCTAACCCTCCTTATCAGCCCCAGTCCTAGCCCCCCTGATCAGCCTATTTCCAGTTGTAGCCCATTTCCAGTCCTAACCCCATCTGATCAGCCCATTACCAGTCCTAGCCCCCCTAATCAGCCTATTTCCAGTCCTAACCCGCCCTGATCAGCCCATTTCCAGTCCTAACCCCCATCAGCCCATTTCCAATCCTAGACCCCCCCCATGAATCCATCTCCAGTCCTAACCCCTCAATCAGAGCATTTCCAGTCCTAGCCCTCCCAATCAGACTATTTCCAGTGCTAATCTCCACCCCCCAGCCCAGTACCAGCTCTGCTCAGCCCATTTCTAGTCCAAGTTAATCCCAGTCTGCTATCCATGTTAATCCCATTGAATATTGGGCCCTATGCTCTTAAGTCACACTAGGAACAGCAGGTACACAAAGCCTTAAAAGTGAACTAACGGGTTATTGTTCAAAGAACTATTATATAGGCAAATGGGCATATATATAAAAGTTTTGTAATAAGCGTATCTGGAAGAGGTTGGTTCTGTAGGGGGCATTTGCCTTACGTGGTGCTGTTGTCATGGATCAGAAGATCCACGGCACTGGCACCCTTATGCCATTGGAGGGTGGCCTCAGGGGGCCAACATGTTGCCATTGCTGCCACTGCCAACTGTCAGTAGCCGCAATGCGTCACTGATAGCTCACCTGCAGATAAAGCTTAAGCCACCTTTTGAGGTAGCTTTATCTGCAGTCATGCTTTCGGCAATTTGGGCGACCAGCTCATGTGCTGGCTGCCTCCTATCGCCACGCCCTTTACCCGCTCTGATCCTGCCTCCCCCTCATCTACCATGAGGAATGCAGATAGCATGGAAAATCACTGCACTATCTGCATTTCGCTTACCTTGGCTGTCAATGTGGCAGTATAGCATGGATCATCTGCTGTGTTAATTGCCAACATGGTTTAATAAACATGCCCTTATGTGTCTTAATAAAATAGCTGTCCTGAGAGCTCCCACACCATTGTATCAGTTCCCAGGCAGGCAAAAGTACACACTATAGCTTAGGTTTATTAATATCCAATCACAAACAGCAAAGTAACCCCTCGGGCAGACAGGTTCACCAAGCCCAATTAGGTTTATTAATATGCATCAATATGTTAATAGACTTTAATGCACATTAGCACATTAATGCCGATTTAACACATATTACTTAATGCAATCCCCATTATTGTCAATGGAGCCTATTTACTGTCTAAGGGGTATACTTACTAAACATAGAAACATAGAAATATGATGACAGAAAAAGATCACATGGCCTATCTAGTCTGTCCTTCCATATCAACAATTATAACAGTCCCCTTTTTACCTTTAGAGATCCTCTGTGTTTGTCCCATGCTTTTTTGAATTCAGTTACTGTCCTCATCTCTACCACTTCCACTGGGAGACTATTCCATGGATCCACTACTCTTTCCGTAAAGAAATATTTCCGCATATCACTCCTGAATCTATCTCCCTTCACCCTCATCCTATGTCCCCTCATAGCAAAACTTGCTTTTAATTGAAAGAGGCTCTCTCTGAACATTTATGCCACGGAAGTATTTAAACATCTCAATCATATCACCTCTATCCCGCCTTTCCTCTAAGGTGTACATATTAAGATCCTTCAGTCTGTCCTCATATGCTTTATAATAAAGACCACTAATCATTTTAGTAGTCACCCTCTGCACCGACTCCATCCTGTTCACATCCTTTTGAAGGTGCGGTCTCCAGAATTGCACACTATACTCCAAATGAGGTCGCACCAAAGACTTCTACAGAGGCATTATCACCTCCTTTTTTCTGCTAGCCATTCCTTTCCGTATGCACCCAAGCATCCTTCTAGCTTTTGCCATCACCTTTTCTACCTGTTTAGCTACTTTAAGATCATCAGAGACTAGGTCCCGCTCTTCTTTAGTGGACAAAAGTACTTCACCCCCTATACTATATTGCTCCCTTGGATTGCTGCAGCCCAAATGCATGACCTTACATTTTTTAACATTAAATCCCAGCTGCCAAATTCTAGACCATTCTTCAAGCTTAGCTAGATCCCTCCTCATGTTATCTACACCTTCCTGGGTGTCTACTCTATTGCAGAATTTGGTATCATCCGCAAAGAGGCAAACCTTACCCGACAGCCCTTCCACTATATCACTAACAAAGATGTTAAAAAGAATCGGACCTTGGACAGATCCCTGGGGCACACCACTGGTAACATCCTTCTCCTCAGAGTGAGCTCCATTTACTTGTACTCTTTGTCGCCTCCCACCCAACCAATTTCTAACCCAAGCAGTAACTTTAGGGTCCATCCCTAGGGTGCTCAGTTTGTTTATAAGTCACCTGTGAGGAACAGTGTCAAAGGCTTTACTGAAATCTAAATAGAGCACATCTAGAGCTCTCCCTCGGTCCAACTCCCTGGTCACCCAGTCAAAGAAATCAATCAGATTTGTCTGACAAGTCCTGCCTCTGGTGAATCCATGCTGCCTCGGTTCCTGTAATCCGCTGGACTCCAGAAACCTCACTATTTTCTCTTTCAGCAGCGTTTCCAATAATTTACTCATCACCGAAGTTAAACTAACCGGCCCGTAGTTTTCAACCACAGCCTTACTTCCCCTTTTGTGTAAAGGCACCACATGAGCCTCTCTCCAGTCCTTTGGCACCACTCCCGAATCCAACGAGGCATTGAAAAGGTTAGTCAATGGAGTTGCTAGAACGTCCCCAAGTTCCCTCAGTATTCTAGGGTGTATCCCATCCGGTCCCATTGCTTTGTCTACTTTAAGTTCAGCTAGTTTCTCACGAACACAGTCTTCTGAAAATTGTTCAAGATGTCCCTCGCTTCTATTCCTATTTGTGGGTATTTTCTGAGGTCCTGCTCCTGGTTCTTCATCTGTGAACACAGAACAAAAATATTTGTTAAGCAATTCTGCTTTATACTTATCAGCTTCTACATATTCCTCCTCTTCACCCTTGAGTCTGACAATACCACTTTTGCCCTTCCTCTTCTCACTAATATATCTGAAAAATGTCTTATCCCCCCATTTTATTGCATTGGCTATTTCCTCCTCCTTTTGAATCTTTGCCTTCTTGACTACTTTGCTAGCTTCTCTAAGTTTTTCCAAATACAGATGCCTGTCTTCCTCTCTCTGTGATCTCTTGTATTTCATGAAGGCCTCCCTCTTTTTCTTCACTTTTTCAGCTACTTCTTTCGAAAACCATAGCGGTCTCCTTTAACTTTTACCTTTATTTACCATTTTAACAAAAAGGTTGGTTGCCCTTAAAATATCCCCTTTCAGTTTTGACCACTGTTTTTCTACATCCCCCAGCTGTTCCCATCCCACTAACGACTCCCTGAGGTATTGGTTCATCTTCGCAAAGTTAGTCTTCCTAAAGTCTAAGATCCTCACCTTTGAATGGATTCTAACAGCCCTAGTCCTAATACTGAACCAAACCATCTGGTGATCACTGGATGCAAAATGATCTCCCACTACAACATCAGAAACACTTTCACCATTGGTAAGCACCAAGTCCACTATGGCCCCTTCACGTGTGGGGTCTGTTACCAATTGCCTGAATAGTTCTCCCTGTAGAGAATCCAGGATCTCCTTACTTCTAGATGATACTGCAGCAGGAATGTGCCAATCAACATCTGGCATATTGAAATCTCCTATCAGTAGCACTTCCCCTTTCCTAGCAATGCTGCTTATGTCCTCAATTAACTCTCTGTCCACCTCTTCCTCTTGTGAGGGAGGTCTGTATATCACACCAATGTAAACAGATTTCTCTTTCCCTCTTTCTGGTTTAACCCACAATGCCTCCTCTCTCCCTTTTAAGCTCTGTAATTCCAAAGCTTTAATAGTAGTTTCTACATATAGTGCCACTCCTCCTCCCCTTCTTCCTACCCTGTCCTTTCTGAATAATGTATAGCCAGGTATAGTTACATCCCAATCATGGTTTTCTGTGAACCATGCTTCTGTAACTGCCACTAAATCCAAGTCAGCCACTCCCACCAAAGCTTTAACATCAGGGATCTTATTTCCCATGCTACGGACATTTATACACACTGCTTTCCATATGTTACCCCTGTTACCCATTTCCATAAAGGTATTTAATGTATCACCTACCTGGGGGCTTTCTTCACCCATCCCCAACGAATCTAGTTTAAAGCCCTCTTCAGTAGATTAGCCAGTCTACTACCGAAGATGCGTTGACCTTTCTTGGACAGATGGATGCCATCTCTGCTCTGCAACCCTTGGAACAGCATCCCATGGTCTAGGAAACCAAAATGCTCTCTATGACACCATTCACGCAGCCATGCATTCATCTCCTCGTTAGATATTTAACGTGAGTTTTAATGCTGATGCCAGTGCTCATCTTAAACACTGATCACTGAAGCTGAATATCAGGCCTATAATCCTTAAAATGTAGAGCATATAAAATCCACTGGTCCTCCTTTTGTTCCCAGTGAAGTTTTTTCTCTTGACCACAGATAAACTGAAGAAGTCCTCTTCTTCTTTGAAAGTTAGAAGAATTGTATATCTTGTTGGTGAAGGTGGTTGCCAAGAAAAAAACTTATTCTTTTGATCTGTGAATATTCATTCTTCCAAACAGCTGTTCAGATGAGTCCCTCCTTAAGAGTTCTCCAAAAGGTGTAAGGGGAACAATCCACCCTCCTACTTGGAAGGAAAAACTATTGCTTGTCCTATCCTTGGAGCACTGGAGACCACAGCTTCTTGCTGTCTCCCTTATGCTCCTTTAGTCAATGATGCATTAAGGAGCTCCCTTTAAATTATTGCCCCATCCTTGGGGATAGGCACAACCTCCCATGACACTACAGGGACTCTCCCCACTCTGGAAGCTTCCCATGTTCTATACATACATATAATAATACCCTGGTAGACCCCAGGGTCCTTATACAGGTTAGGACATATGAGCTTGGGAAAGGGACAAGCGAGAGCAGATATGATAATGGTTTATGAAATGGTGTGGTATGGAACAAGTTGTTAAAAAATGGAATTTACCATTTAAAATATTACTAGAATTAGGGAAAAGGATCAGGGACCAGATTCAAAACATATTTAAGAAAAAGATGTAGGTGCTATAATTGACAATACACAGAAATCGTCTGCTCAGTGTGTGGCAGCAGTCCAAAAAGCAAAGAGGATGTTAGGTATTGTTAGGAAAGGAATGGAGTGTACAACAGAGAATATCATAATGCCTCCATATCACTCCATGGCGTGAGCACACTGAGTATAGTTAGAGTTGTGGTTACCGTTTCTCAAAGATATAGCAGAATTAGAAAAGGTACAGAGAAGGGCAACCAAACTCATAAAAGGGATGAAACTACTCTCCTATGAGGCAAGGCTTACAAACCTGGAGAAGAGACAGCTGAGGGGAGATATGATAGAAGTCTATAAAATCCTGAGTGGAGTGGAATGGCTAAATGTGAATTGTTTGTTTATTCTTTCAGAAAGTACAAAGTCTAGAGGACACAACATGAAGTTACTAAGTTGTACATGTAAAATAAATCTGAGAAAATATTTTTTTCACTCACTGAATAATTAAGCTCTGGAATTTGTTGCTGGAGGATATGGTAAAAGCAATTAGTGTAGCTGAGTTTAAAAAATATTTAGCAAATATTTGGAGAAAAGTCCATAAATTTTTGTTAGGGTAGACTTTGGGAAAGCCACTGCACATACCTAGGATAAGCAGAATGGAATCTAGCTACTGTTTGGGATCCTGCCATGTACTTCTGACCTAGATTGGCCACCATTTGAAACAGGATATTGGGCTTGATGGTCCTTTGGTCTGACTCAGTGAGGTACTTCTTATGCTCTTTTTTCAATCAACATAATTATGCAGTGGAATGTGTTGTCAGAGTATGTAGTCAAGACGCATAGCATAGCTGATTTTAAAATGGTTAGCCAAGTAGATTTCCACGGGTCAATATTTAGCTGACGGTAGTTAATGATTTTTTTTTAAATGTTGGCCACTGTGGGTAAAAAAAATATGGAGATTTGGCGTATCAAGATACCAGCTAGCACTGAATGCCCGGATTTAGCATTCTCTGGATAGCAGTGATTTTCAGCTGCTATCCAGATAGGCAAATCCACATAGAACTTAGGACAGCCTTTTTGTTTCCCTAAATTATGTGCACTGTTATCCAGATAGTGGCACTGAAAATCGCTGCTGTCAGTTCTTCCCTATCTCTGCCCATGGACTAATCTGGCATCATCTGGATAGTGCAGAGGTAGTTAGAGGAAGTATTCAGTGGCACTATCCAGATAATACCACTGAATGTCTCTCTCACCAGGACTTCTTCAGTTAGCAAGTTCTACCAGCTGGCTAAGTCTTTTTGAATATTAACACCCTAAATTATAGTCTCTTTACTTTTGGGAATGAGTAAGGAATAGATCTCCCTACTAGAACTGGCTACTGTTGAAAGCAGGATGTTCACCTTTTTATTCTGTTAGTCTGACCCAACATGGCATTTCTTAGTTTCCTAAAAATAGAAGGAGCAAGTTCAAAGTGGTCTCCATGGGTGTTCCCTGTCTGTGTAGAAACAACACTGGTTGTTTTTGTTAATAACACATAATACTATAAAATGACCTACCCAAAACAGCTTTAGAAGTGCTTATTAATGGGGAAAATGACATGGTTAGAAACTATGCTATTTTGAGTAATGTGTATATTAGACTAACTCTTGTAAAATGTATCACCTCTGCTGGTCTTTCCTTTCTACTGGGACATATTGTGATTTCCTTATGAATACAAATAAGGAAGCTAATGTACTATATATATGGAAATGTTTAATGAAATGCATAGAATTTGACAGAGAATAACACATCCATATTTTGCCTTTATGGAGTAATTTTTATAAAGTTAGGTTTGCACGATTGTGGCAGTTTACACACGTTAATGGTCTCTTATAAAATATCAACTGGCATGAAATGAATGTGTTTACTTTGCCTGTAAGTGTAGCCAGTGGCATGGTCCAGACAGAGCATGGGTAGAGTTCACAAGTACATGTTGTTGTTGTTAAGTGCCATCGAGTTGGTGTCGACTCATGGCGACCCTCTGGATAGTTGTCCTAAATTGCGTTCGGTCTTTAGTCAGGCAGCTCATTGTTGACAGACTGGTACCCGTAGCTGCTGTTATTGTATCAATCTATCTCATTGCTGGCCTTCCTCTTTTACGTTGACCTTCTATCTTGCCAAGCATGATGTCTTTCTCTAATGATCTCTCTCTTTGCATGATGTGTCCAAAGTATGAAAGTCGAAGTCTTGTCATCTAAGCTTCTTAAGAAAGCTTAAGTTTGATCTCCTCTAGTATTGACTGGTTTGTTCCTCAGCCAGTCCATGGTATATGCAGTATTTGCCGCCAGCACCATAATTCAAAGGCATCAATTTTTTTTCCTGTCTATCTTTTTAACTGTCCAGCTTTCGCATCCATATGATGTTATTGAAAATACCATGGCTTGAATAAGTTGAGTCTTTGTTTGAAGAGAGAAATCTCTGCTCTTGAGAATCTTGTCTAGGTCTTTATTGAATATAAAATAGCTAATGTGCACATATTTGTGAACTTAACCCGTGTTCATTAACCTCTGTTACAGAACAGGTATAAAGGGCTCTGCCTGATTTTAAGGAGCAATTTCTGCCACTTACACTAGTATTTTATAAAGACAAATACGTGCCTTCTCATCATTATAAAATAAGCTTAAATAATTTTATAAAGCATTTTCCACATGAAAAACAAGTTTGACAAGCAGATGGCTATTATATAATTGCACGATCTTCAGATAGGTGTTCCCAAGGGTATACTTGGGCAGCATTGCAATGTCCATGCATATTTTAGAAAGCACCCATTTACAAGAGTAGACACACACACATTTACACCTTCTTTAGAACATATGTAAATAGGTACCTGTATTGCCTTATCAACTTCCTGCATTTGGGGGAAACTATCAAAGCATAAACAATCTCATCTACCCTGATCCTTTTACATATTTACCATATGGGAGGAGTGGCCTAGTGGTTAGGATAAGGTACTTCAGGCCGGAGGGCCGGGGGTTCAAGTCCCACCTGGGGACAGCAATCTCAGGCCGGAGGGACTGGGATTTCTAGTCCTATAGGTACTCCTTGTGGTCTTGGGCAAGCCACTTAACCCTCCATTGCCCATGTTCCCTGTAAGTATTAGCGTATGTGTGTCATATCCCCTCGTGTTAAATGTATCTCCCAATTGACCGCTTTGACCCGGTGAAAAGCGGGATATAAATACAGTTAAATAAATAAATAAATAAATAAAAATAAATAAATTTAAATCAATGATCAAATTTAATTAACAAGAGAGTTTATAGATTTAGTTTATTGTATTTGATATACCGCCAGGACTGGTGCAAGGACACCTAGGAAGGTCCTCTATCCTGCCGCCACTGTCACACCTCTCTGGGACTGACAGTGGCGGAAATTGTCCCTGAAATCGCAACACAGCACTTTCCCTCTGTTTCCGGTGCTGCCTCGTAGTTCCATTCTATTCAGTCTGCCACTTCGGCCCTGGTCTTCCAGTTTTGTATAAACTGAAAGTCTGTGGTGGAGAGGGCTCTGAAGCAACAGATTGAATAGAATGAAAAAATGACACAGCCCTTGAGTCCGAGGGTAAGTGCTGTGTCACAGTTTCAGGGGTTATTGCCGCAGCTGTTGGCCCCGGAGAGGGGTGACCGCGATGGCAATGGTCACAGGGGTGCCCCCAGAGGGCTGGCACTCTAGGTGACCATCTGGTTCACTTAATGGTAGTGCCAGCCCTGTATACCGCTCTTTGTTTGCTAAGAGGCAGAGCCGTTTACAAGCTTTTAAAAATTCAATAAGAACAAGAGTAAGCCATTGAAGGGTTTTCTCACCATGGTTGTCATGTTATCATTATTGCTTCCAGTTCAAACATATTTTTATATAAGCAAGTAAAACAGTCCTTCAGAAAATCTAACAAGAAGCACCTCCTTCATTCTGCCAAAATCTCTCCAATTATCACCCAACCATACAATAACAACAACCCCACAACCTATAACAAGAAACCATGTAACTAATATTGTTGATACCCTTGTTCTATGTAATGTTCCTTGTTTATTGTTCAACGTAAACTGCTTTGAATGTAAGAAAAGCGGTATAGAAAAATTATTAAATAAATAAATTCATAGCAGTAACAAGTTAGGCATCATTAAAGAAAAGGGGAAGCAAGGCCAGGGAATTTCACCCCTACTTGTTCCACTATAGGCATACACCCTCCCTAGACCCCAGACAGGAGAGGAATCATCTGATCAACTACCTCCTGGCTAATACCAAGGATGCCATCTGGTGGAAGGATATGTTGTCTGGTCAGGACTCACTAGAGTGTGAGGGAAGGTGAGGTGGGAGGGAGGTGTGAGGGAAGGTAAGGTGTGAGGAAAGGTGAGGTGGGAGCCATGGCACTGAGTGATGAGCAGCTCTGTTACTATATTCAGAATATCAGGAAGTGGGTCCTTTGGACGCCCTTCTTGAGGAGAGATGGCAAAGGCTGAGAGGCACCAGGAGCAAAACCCAAGCCCTATGGCATTCTTCATGGGCCAAGGACAGAGTCGAACTTGGCCATGTAATTAACTGAGGTTATTTATCCCATTATTCAGTATTATTTACTGCCTATTATTATTAATGTGCCACCTTAAGAAACTTCCCTCAGAGCCTCTGCCTTAATAGGACCTGCTACTTTTAATTTATATTTCTTTATTCTCCATAGGTGGTGAAATTTCTGTAAACAGTATGTTTTACTTCACAAAATAAAGATAAAATGAACTCAGTCAACTCCTGTCTTTCGGATTTTTGGGAGGGAGGGGAAGCAGGTGTTCTGGACACGATGGGATGTCAGAAAAAGAGTACCTAAAATGTACCTGAGTTGTAGAGTACCCAATATGAAAGCAGTAATTAGGGATCCTGCAAATTCTGTATTTTGTGCAATCGCAGAGACTTGTTTTGCTCAGTGGTTGCACCCATAATGACTTTACAGAGAAAGATTCATTTTAATTCTTTAGTAAATGCTGCCCCTACACGTGCCAATGCTAAGCAGTTTGCACTGGGGTATATCAGGGGTGTTCCAGGATGGAGCGGAGGCAGCACCTGTCACTAACCAGGCGGTGACGCTGCCTGGTTAGCGACATGTGGGTAAAGTAAGGCATGTGCAAATGCTGGCCTAACTTTATCTGTGGAAGCTAACCGGGCAGCAACTCAATATTGCAGCTGCCTGGTTAGCTTCCGGGTTCTGCAGTGACCCAGATAGTCAATGCTGGTGGCCGGATATGGCTCCAGCATTGAATATCGAGGGTTAGACTTCAACAGCGACAGCTAGCTGCCGCTGCTGCAGAATATGCCCCCATAGCCTCCATCAACTGATAAAAGCTGGAGAAGGTGGTGGAAGCCCACCTAAGATCATGGTCAGGTCTGCTGTGACTGGTATACTTACAGGGCAGGAAATCAGCTGGCAGAAAACATGCTCTGGTACTGACTGACTGCCCTAAGCCCTACCTCTGAATTACTCACCAGACTCGAAGAAATTTCTAGAATTCTTCATGGATGGCAGGAAGCACTAGGTTTCTGCAGGTTCCTTGAGTATCCTCAAGGGTTTATGTGCATGAGAAGTCAGATGCACACCTTCATTCTTCAGATCTTGCAGAAATTTATGTTTGCAGAACCCCTCTGTGGTGGTATGTACTGATGGCTTATTTTTTTCCACCAACTGCATGGGTTGAAGTTTAGCTGGCAGTTGTTTGTTATCATACAAAAAGGAAAGCTTATGACCTCTTGTTGCTGTCAGTCTTCTGCCATGAGATTTTTAAGATCTGAAGCATGGTGGCTATTGTGAGGTAAACAGCTGCTTCTATTGTGGAAGACCTTTTGGACAAGCCCCTTCTCCACAACCTCATTCTGGGTGTGAAGGATCCTGCGATGAAAGCCTGGCTTACCATGACTGGAAAAATCAAAGTTTGTGACTTGCCACCAGCAGTGAAGGGTTGAGCCAATACAGTTAGTTTGGCATAAAAATACAGTCAATCTACATGCTGTTGTTGAGTTGCTTCTTCAGATTAGGAGCTCTAAGGTTGAGTAGTCTACCCTGATAGAGGAGGTACTCCATGTGGGAGTCCGGGCCCATTTTGATCCCTGCCCCTGTTTCACTATCAAATCTGCATATAGGGCCTGAGTACAACAAACTAAATCACCTCCTAGCATTCCCACTTCTGCAGTCTTAATTGGCTGCAGGATCTGCCTGTGATGTTTTCCTACAACATGTAATTGTAATCACACCAAAGATCCCAAAGGGCTAAAGGGAAGGTCACATCCAAACATAACATCAATAGAACAAAAGACCTGATCCCACAGAGGCTCACACTGGCTAGCATAAAAGTGCAGAAGGGCTTCTACCTGATGGTTCATGCCATGCACTGCCTCACACTTGCATTCTGACCAAAGATTATCCGGAGAGTGGTTCTCAGAGGAGAGGAGAGTGCTCAGTAGGAGTCTTATTATTCATAGTTGATTCCCAGGTTCTCCAGAGACTTTAATTGGAGGCTAGTTCATGGGATTATGGCCATCAGCTGGCTTAGTATCTACCCATTGGATTCTTTATTTTCTATGACTCCATGGCATTTCTTTCTGAGTCATTCCATTTCGGGGTGAATTTCACCCCTACTTGTTCCACTATAGGCATACACCCTCCCTAGACCCCAGACAGGAGAGGAATCATCTGATCAACTACCTCCTGGCCAATACCAAGGATGCCATCTGGTGGAAGGATATGTTGGCTGGTCAGGACTCGCTAGAGTGTGAGGCCTTGTTAAAAGCAATGGTGAGTGCCAGTATCAAGATGCAGCACTTCTACATGGTATCCACTACCATGACAAAGCTGTTTGCTACCTAGTGGACAGTTAGTGGACTGCATTGCCACCTCCAACTCCTCTGAATCTTTGAGTTCCCTTCCTTCCTCCATTCTTCCTCCCCAGTTTTCATTTTTATGCCCTTTTATTATTAGCTGTTTCTTAGTTTGGGCAGTGGACAGACTCCACCTGTTAGACGTTGTGCTTCAAAATTGCGTTTTTGGTAAGCATGATCAATCTCTTTACAAGGTTCACAGTCCCCGAATCCTAATCCATTACTTTATCCTCCCCATTCTGCTTTTTTCCCCTTCCATTTTCTTCCCTGAAAAAGATAGAGGGCAGGGCAGAAAAGAGGAGCCACAGGAGCAAGCCTAACCTTTTAGCTTTTGCAATATTTGTTTTTGTTTTTTCATATTAGGTGTACTAGGCACCCAAAATCATTTGCAGGCTGGTATCAGTGGCACCATCAGCAAGGGGGAGTGTCCCCCCCCCACCCATAAATTAAGATCAAGAGGGTGGAACTAGCTTTGCTGATCTCTACCCAAAAACCAAATTCAAATAGATCTTGGGCAGGATTCTGGCCTTTGTTGTCTAGAGTCTCCTACTAACTGACATTCTGCTTTTCTTAAGAAAACAGTGTGTATGTACATTAAGGGAACTTCAAGGTTTCCTTAACCTTTAACTTATGACTGGACCTGCCAAACATATCATGCTAACACCACAACTGGTTGAGGTTTCAAGGTGGCCAAAGCCAGAAGGATGCTGGGTTGCATATAGAAAGGAATTACCAGCAGAAAGGAGGAAGTACTAATGCCACTATGCAAGTCGTTGGTGAGGCCTAGCTTGGACTATTGTATTCAGTTTTGGAGACCATATCTCACAAAGAATATAAAATACTGGAAACGGCTCAGAGGAAGGCGACCGAAATGATTTGGAGCCTGCCACAGAAGATGTATGAGAAGAGACTTGAAGACCTAAATATGTATATGCTGAAGAAGAGGAGGGACAGGGGAGATATGATACAGATCTTTAAATACTTAAAGGGTATTAATGAACAAACAAACCTTTTTCAAAGACAGGGAAGCTATACAACTACAGGGCATAACATAAAACTGCAAGGGGATAAACTGAAAGGCAATGTCAGGACATACTTTTTCACTGAAAGGGTGGTGGATGCTTGGAATGCCCTCCTGATGGAAGTGGTGGGTGGAAATACAGTGATAGAATTCAAAATGGCATGGGACAGACTCAATGGATCCCTTTATTGCAACAGGATAAAATCAAAATAACCTTAACTATCTCTGCTATCTCAATAAATAGTGGTGACCTGCATAGAGCAGTGGGTACACCCCTAAACAAAGGCATGGGGGGGGGTGACCTGCATGGAGCAGCAGGTGCATCTACTCTTGCCACCTTGCAGGGCAGACTAAATGGACCATGCCGGTCTTTATCTGCCGTCATATACTATGTTACACAATGAATAAGCATGAAATAAATTTGCATATTCTGAATCTCCAAAGTATGCAAATTTATCTCAGTATATTAATTTATGGATATCCTGAAAATCCATATGGTTGTAGGGTCACCAGGACAGGTTTAGGAAGAACTGTCTTATGATGTAGAGCCTAATTCACTCATGCTTTTTCTCCTATTCTGTGTCTGTGGGGAAAAGACCTTGGCGAATCAGGCTACCAGTCAGTATGCAACTCAGGTATAAATACTCCGTGAATGACATCCATATCATTAAGACCCAGTTCACAGTCATACCTTCAAGCAACATTCCTCAAACATAACCATTATAGAAGCGTGCAAGCACCACAAGAGCTTTTTGTGGTTACTCCAACCATCAAGGGCTTGCTGACTGCTATTGTCTGGCTCCTTGCCCTCCAGCTCTTGGCATAATTGCTTCTGCATCTATGGCTCTTTATGCCTATTAGTTTGAGCCTTTCCATGCTCCTATATTCTCTTGAGAAGAACAGCACAACATTACAAATGCCACATGGCTGAATTTCACTGATAGGCAGAGCCAAAGATGTGGCAGCAGTTATGTTTGAAACTGGCGATCAAGGAGATGGGTGTGGCGGTTGGCAAGGCCTCAGTGACAGGAGGAGACGTATGAGAACAGATGTCCAAGAGGCAGCATAGGAGAAAGAGGAGCAGGTCTCAGGCAGGGCAGAAATACAGAATGAGCGAAGAAATGAAAGAGAATGGGGAGGGGGTGTGAGCAACAGTGGAGGGAATGAGAACAAAGGGTGAAAGAGAGAAATAGGTAGTGATGGGGTAAGGGATGGTGAAAGTTGCAGACAGCCAGCCCAAAGGTAGAGTACTCTTTACAAAACCAAGGGTAGACAACCTTGAGAGTACTTTAAAGAGCTGTTTTGATGGTTCTTAACGGTGCTGAAAATCCTGAAAAAAGGAGGAATTTAAAAGGACCCGGAAGCAACATTGAGCCAAAGCAAGTCCACCAAGTTCCTTCAGCAACTACAGAGAGACCAGAAAAAAATACAATTAGTCAAGCAGACACTCTAGTAAGGTACATACAATTACAGCAGAAATAGTACAGATAGAAGAGTCCAGTGATTGGTAAACCCAGAACATCTGATGACCTGCTTCTTTCAGGCATCTCAGACTTTCCTAGCACTGGAGCTATATAATGTTCATACTTCTGCTCAACGGGATGTGCCACAGAGTAGGTGAGTGGTAGAAGGAAAAGGGGAGCAGTAAGTGCCCACTAAAATCTTCTTTTCTCCCTCTTCCCTCTAACATGGTCTTCCGGTGTCTTTATTGAAACTCTCCAACTGTGTTAGAGAACCTATACCTTGGCAGGCAGCAGGAGCAGGGCCCAGATGGAAAGAGTTGGATGGAATAGAGTGGATGCATGAAAACCATGGGAGGGGGAGAGTAGAAGGGATACAGAAGAAATGAAGGAAGAGGGTCCAAAAACAGATGGATGGTAAGAGAAAACTGGGAGAAGATATAGAAAGCAAATAGAGCGGTGTGAGGGAGCTAGGAGAGAGTGTGAAGGAGAAAAAGAGCTGGGTGGGAGGACAGTCTCCAGAATATTTATTTTATTGCAGTTTATTAATCACCTCTACAACAAAGCATGAAGTGATTTACAATCATTGTTGAAACTACAAAACGCAATAATACAACAAATCCTGCTCCCCCCAACCCAGCCTAAGAACATCACCCCTGAATACTTGGGGGGCCTCTAATTTGGATTTATGTGACTGCCTCTGCTTTAAGGAGCCACAAAAAGACCTCAATAAAGGTTATTTTCTCTATATTTCAATATTAATCCACCATTGAAATATTTCTTACATCCCTGACAAAGCAGTCTTGCAGTCTGTTAGTCCTATCAAGGAATCTCTATTCTCAGAGCAGCACACCGTCCAAGACTCAGGTATCTTGTGGGAGCCTATCTTCTGCTCTCTTGCATGGGAGTAGGAAACTTCCACAAGATGAGGGAGAACTGAACTTGCAACTAAAATCTCTAATTAGTCTTGCTAGATGAAATCACTAAGTCCATATGCTGGAGGATGTGACTTTCTAGCATTGGCTATATCGGAGTAAAAAAAAAATGATGTTGCATTTATCTCTTGCCTTACAAATAAGTGCTCAGAGAGTTACAAATGAAAAAAAATATGGCCTGCACACAGGTCTACAAACTGTGTAAATGTCTTTGAAAGTGTCCCTCTAAGTTCTTTATATGTTCTGTCCAATCTGAGTTCTTGTGATGTCCTATCTGCTAACACACATTGAGAAGTTATTATAGAAACTCTGTTCGTGAGTTGGACATCTGAAAATGGTCCCCGAAGTCATTATTTGGGTTGGTTAGCTATACTTGCATGGATGTTCACATACCTTTCAGCAGAGGAACAGAGATAAGAGCTAACCTTTTTGTTTGCTATGCCTCCTTCAGTTTTAATAGCTTTCTAATTCTGTTCACTCTAATGAATATTATCAAGCTCAGGAACACAGTCCATAAATAATCCAAAGGCTAAATTATACCCCTAGACTTGCATAAAGCCCGTTAATTATTTTGAACTCTCTTTAGAATATGGGCCAGATTTGAGGATCAGTAACCCTTTTGAAATTATGCATCCCTACCCCTTAAGGCGTTAGCTTTCCACAGCTCCTAGTGCTAGGAAAATGCCCCAGAAATAAAAAAAAGCTGTGCTAGCAAAACAGTGTGGGCTTTTGTACTGAAGGGTTATATTTGAGAGCTGGGCAACAGACTGTCAGCCTTTTTGCACAAGTGACAGGAATCCTGTACCTGGCTCAGTAAGTAATGGAAGACCTTTCAGAGCCAGATCACATCCTAGACTCCATGAGAGAATGAATTGCTGAGCCAACTAATTTGCACAGAAGTGGAAAATTCTAGAAAAATCTGTTAAAACTGTTGCATGAAAACTTGTCAAATGAAGATCTACTGTGAAAAAATATGTTTCCCCTTTTTCAAGCTTTTCAATGCTTTTTATTTTAATGGATGCCCATAAATTCATAGGAAAACTGATAGATGATAAAGAAAGATGAATAAGTCAGTGTGTCTCTACAATCCTCGTGTGATAGTACACGCCATTCTAAATATATAAATGTAGCACTTCCAAGGGATGGAGGTGTCAGGCAAGAAGAAATACTGCCTTTGCCCCCTGCTCACTTGCCTGGGAGGACACACGTCAAAAAGGGGGTTCTTGCCTGAAGGGGGATGGGGGTCGCTGTTTTTAAATTTCCCAATCAGGCCACAGCTTCTCTTCAAATTACTCTTATTAGGGGAAAGCTTTCATGCCACAAAGGGTAAATGACAAGTACACACATCAAGATAAAACAGTTTGAAAAGTGCACATAAGGAGTTAATTTGATAAGAAGCTGCAAAACATTATGCAGCATCAACACAAGTAAATCAAATATTCCATATCAGCCTGCTAGACCAGTCCAGACAACTGGGTTGTGTTCCCCTACCAGCAGATTGGTGGAGACAAAGAACCAATGAAAAGCCCAGGTTTCAGTGACATCACTTCCATGCCTCTATTCATCTCAGCCACCAGAGGTCCTTTCAGTATTTCTTTGTCTCTAGTAGATGGTGGATGGATTTTTTCCTCTGAAGAAAATCTGAAGAAATGAGAGGAAAAGATTAATAAAACGTTTGTGACAGACCACTTTGAGGGTGACACCCTCACTTGAACGCAATGTGGGAAGTTCCACTAGACTGCAATCTTTCCAGTAGCCATAGGCAGACGGAAAATTGGTTCAGCTCCATGCTGTTATCATGATAAGAACCTGTTGAGCAGCCATAAAATTGGAAGGATCTGGAAGAGTGCAGCAAGCCTCACACAACCTCAGTGCCTCCTCCCTCCTCCTCTGTTCCCTCCTGCTCTCTCCTGAAGATTGCAGAAGGCTCTCAGAGGGATCTGCTGCCAGCCACCTTAAACGCAGTGCTGCCAAAGCCAGTGAATCAGTATCATGGGAGTAGAGCTGAGCCTGGCAAGGATCCTCTGGGGCTTTCAGGGGGGAGTATGAAGGCTTGACCTCGTCATTATCCTTGTTTGGGGTTCCTGATTCTGTCTGTGTAGGACACAATTCAGGGTAGACAGCTGTTGAGCGTTGGTGCAATGTGAGGGTTTCCTGCTGTTTTCTGCATGGGTTAGTAGCATTTTCTCCTTTTATGTGCCTGGAAGTCGTGCGGTCTGTACGCATTTTTTGCTCAAGCAGCTGCAATTAACATTCCTACCCTGGCACCTGAAACGTGCAATGCAGTAAAAGTGCAGTTAAAGCACTCTGCAATTAAAGTGCGGTCAACACACTGCAGTAAAAGCGTAGTTAACGTACGCCCTTGGGCTGCCACAGCTGTAGCATGCGCTGTTGTGATACTTGCCTTAACTCTCTTCTTCCAAGAAACGTTATTTGACTTGTGGCAAGCGAGGTGCCTCATCTCCAAATTCTGGACTCTCCTCCCTTTCAGAAGAAGGATGTGATTAGTCTGGCCTTGCCTGCCTTAGGGAAGGAGGTGATGGATGGCGCTATGGGTAAGGATATCCAGCCAGTTGGAGGATCTGGTGACTGTGTGTGAGCTGCTTATCATCATCTAGGGTGTCTGTGGTGGTTGTGCCCCCTGGTGTTGGGGGTGGACAATACCAACCTGATGTTCGGGTTTCTGAGAGGAGAGCTTCCAGGCTCTGGATTGTCTTCCCCGGAATTCTTTTTTTTGCTGCAGGCCTGGTCCTTCTGTCATGGAAATTCAGAACCTGTAGCCTCTGGGTGCCCCCGGGCACAGTCTCGTGCGGGGCAGGTGGAGAGTGGAAGCCCTGTTCAATTGCCTTTAACTAAGCTTCGCTGGTGAGTGACACCTGCTGGAGATGGGGAACAGCTGGGAGCTGTCAGATTTTGCCTATGACTTGGATTCAGATGGGCTCTAACATGGATATAGAAGTACTCTCGCCTTCAGGAGATTGTGAGGTAGCCGGTGTGATCCACCTAATCTGGAAGGAGGAGCTGACGGCATTGACTGCCAGGGTTTCATCTGCCTAATACTTGATGGATGCTTCCGGCATGGAGCAGGAGCTGAAGGTACACCTGCTTCTTTAAAGGGTGTGAAACTCCACTAATATCTTCCTGTTTTTGGATGTGATCAAGGGTATAATCCAATTGGAGTGAGAATCTCCTGACTCCCTGCCTAAAAGGTTAAGGGTTTGTGAGAAGATCTCTGCTCTTCTGGTGGAGGAGAGCTTTGAGTGGTTTGGCATTGTCAATGTGGATGTGCAGTTCACAGTGGTTACCAGATATAGCACCATTCCTGTGGAAGGCAGATTGGTTTTAAAAGATTTTCTGGACCATAAGGGTGGATTCCTGGTTGAGGAGCCAGTTTCACAAAGGTGACAGCTATTCTGCAGCTGGCAGTATGCACCAGCATGATGTCTCGAGCCCTTCTCTAGTTGATTCAGTCTCTTCCACTGGATGATACTACCCCTCTTTTGGAGTCAGCTACGGCCTTCCTTTCTGATGCCATGTATGACTTGGTACATTTGGTGGTCACGGATGGTGCCCTGACGACTGTGTCACAGCATTGGATTTGGCTCTGGCACTGAGCAACGGACACATCTTCCAAAGCCTGGTTGGCTCAACTGTTTTTTAAGGGGAAACTTTGTTTGGAGCCAATTTGGAGACTCTGGTGAAAGACCTGGCAAGACAAAATCTGCCACCTTCTGGAAGATAACTCCAAGGGGCCTATGAAGCGAGGTGGTGCCTCTTCTCATCAGTTTCCACTTGTCCACAGAGGATGCGCTAGCTGGATTCCTGGGGGCCTCAGAACTTTTGTCATTACCGACCTGGAAAGCCTTTCTTCCCCTCTGCTTCTGGGCTTCGGGCTTGTACTCAGTCCTTTCATGGAGCTTGTGGGCCAAGGGACTCCATCCCTTCCAGAGGAGGATCCTCCTGGGCTGTGCAATGAAGGTTTTGGGACCCATTCCCTGGTTCCTCCAGTTGGAGGCAAGCTTTGTCTTTTCTATCAGGAATGGGCCTGGGTTGCCAAGGATTGCTGGGTGCTAGACACTATTCAGTTTGGCTGTGTTCTGGAATGCAAAGAATCAATTCTGGGTGCCTTTGTCATCTCCCCTTGTGGGTCTGTGATAAAAGTGCCGCTGTGTGGATCACCTTGGACAAGTTGCTGCACCTAAAGGCAGTGATGCCCTTCCCACTGGACGAGTGGGACTAGGGCAGATACTCTGTCTATTTTGTGGTGCCCAAAAAAATGGTTCCTTCCAGCCCATTCTGGACCTGAAGGGGGTCAATGAGAACTTGCGTGCCCTGCACTTCCGGATGGAATCCTTGCACTCCGTGATTCAAGCAGTGCACTGAGGGGAGTTCTTGGCTTCTCTGGATATGGCCAAGGCATATTTACATATCCCAATCTGGGCAGATCAGCAAAGTATCTGCGTGTTGCTGTGCTTGGCTCTCATGATCAGTTTTCCAGCCTCCCTTTTGGGCTTCCATCGCCACAAAGATGTTCTCCCAGGTCATGGTGGCAGTAGCTGTGGCGCCAAGGGATCTGTGTCCTTCTTAGAAAGCCTCAGCTGAATTATCAATCGAGGAAGAGCCAGCTGTGGCCTTCCCAGTCCCTGGAGTTTCTGGGAGCATGTTTTGACTCTTGAATGGGCAGAGTTTTCCTGCCAGAGGAGAACGTCAAAGTCTTAGATTGCCTGGCATTGGCCAGTGTGCAGCAGGCTCCCAGAGTCTGGGATTCTCTTCAGCTCCTCAGATTGATAGCGGTGACCATTAGAGATGGTGCCGTGGGTGTGTGCTCATATGCAACCACCCCAGCAGTCCTTGTTGACTCTGTGGTCCCCGAGTTCTTAGGGGTTCGAACACAGGCTCATGCTCCCATTAATGGTGAAGTCGAGCTTGTGGTGGTGGCAGCAGTCCTGTCATCAGAGGAAGGGAGTACCACTGGATGATTTCTCCTGGATCCTCCTGAGGATGGATGCCAGTCTCTCGAGCAGGGGAGCCCATTGCCAAGACCGTACAGCCTAGAGCCATTGGAACTGCAGGGAAGCGGACTAGTTCATCAACCGCCTAAAGGCAAGGGCCATCAGGGTTGCTCTTCTGTGTTTCTGCCTCTGTTTGAGGGCCAGGCAGTTCAAGTGTTTTCAGATAATGCCATGGCAGTGGCTTATGTCAATCAAAAGGGCAGCACAAGGAATGCCCGGATAGCTCTGGAGATGGCTGTCCTGTTTGCCTGGGTGGAAAAAAACCACCTAGCCTTGTCACATTGCTGGGGTGGACAATATGAAAGCAGACTTCCTCAGCCAGCACTCTTTGGATCCTGGAGAGTGGGAGTTGAGTCAGTAGCTATTTAAGTTGATTCTGCACCGCTGGGGTCACCGCAAAATGGATCTGATGATGATCCCCTCAAATGCCAAAGTTTTCTGCTTCTTCAGTTGCCACAGAGAGACTGGATCAGAGGGTGTTGATGCCCTGAAACAGCCTTGGCCAGTCAGCACCTGCTGTATATGTTTCCTCTGTGACCCCTGGGGGCATGTGATTCGACATATAGAATGTCACTCGGGCAGGATTGTTCTAGTGGCACCAGATATGCTGGGGAAAGCATGTCTCAGAGACCTGATGCATTCCTGCAGGCACCTCCTCTTTGATTGCCTCCATCTCGGGACCTGTTGCAGCAGAATCCGATTGTCCCAGAGGACCCAGTTTCCTTCTCGCTTACGGCTTGGCTCTTGAAAGGAAACAGAACATAAGGATTACTCTCCAGCAGTGTTCTCCACTCTGCTTGGAGCCCAGAGGAAGTTTACCAAGCTAGCATAGGTGCAGATTTGGTGCCTCTTTTGAGCAATGGTGCAGTGCTCAGCAGTTGGCTCCTGAGGCAGCCAAGCCGTCATCTTTGTTGACCATTCTACAGGATGGCCTAAGAAGGGCCTTTCCCTTAGTTCCCTGAATGTTCAGCTAGCAGCTTTGGCCTGTTTCTGAGGTCTGGTGGCTGGTAAGTCTCTAACCTTGCACCTGGATGTCTCGTGCTTTTTCCAGGGGGTTTGGCATCTGCATCCTCCCATCCAGTCTATAGTCCATTCCTGGGATCTGTGTCTGGTGCTCAGGGTCCTGATGGTGGCACCCTTTGAGCTATCAAAGCACACTATTTTAAAGTATTTGATGCTCAAGATGGTCTTCTGGTTGTGATTTGTTCCACAAGATGTATTTCCGAGCTGCAAGCTCTATCTTGCTGAGATCCTTATTGGTCTTTTGCAAGGAGGCCATTCCATTTGGCCTGTGCCTTCCTTGCCTAAGGAGCTTTCCCCTTTCACGTGAACCAGATGGTATGCCTGTCCTCCTTCTCTAAGGAGTAGTGTCAGGGAAGGATAAGGATCTTCTCCTTGTGGTTGTCCGGAGAGTGCTTCTCCGGTACTTGGAGGTTACGAATTTGCGGGCCTGCTCAAAGGTGATGCGTTGGCTAAGTTGACTTTGGAGCACTGGATTAAGGAAGCCTTTGTCTCTGCATATCTGTTATGGAACTGGTTGGTTCCTTAGGGTTTGCACGCACATTCTACCTGAGCGCAGGCATCCTCATGGGCGGAGCAGAGCTCGGTAGCCCCTGCAGACATTTGTCAGGCAGCAACGTGGGCATCACTTTCCACTTTTGTCAAGCATTACTGCTTGATGTCCACATATGGGTGGATACGGTCTTTGGCTCAAGGGTTTTGCGAGCTGCTGTTTCTTCTCCCTGCCCAGTGGAGTTGTAGCTTTGGTAGATCCCATTTGTCTGGACTGCTCTAGCAGGACAATATGGAAGGTGACATTTTACTTACCAGTTAATGTCCTTTCCTTGAGTCCTACTAGACCAGTCCAGGGTCCAGCCCTGGAACTGTATTACTCTGTTCTTCTGCTGTGGTACCCTTGGGTCTACTTTGATTTTTATATTTGGCTCTGCAGGTTAATCATCTCTTGTCAGCCTTATATTTTATGCTTTCCTGTACATAGTTCTATACTGATGATCACTTATTGTTGCCCATGGTTGAGGTTATGTGAGGTTTGCCATGTTTCTCCCATATGCTTTGGGATGAATACTGAAGGGACCTGTGGTGGCTGAGGTGAATAGAGGCATGGGAGTGATGTCATTGAAACCTGGGTTTTTCATTGGTTCTTTGTCTCCACCAATCTGCTGATAGGGGAACACAACCCACTTATCTGGACTGGTCTGGCAGGACTCAAGGAAAGGACATTAACTGGTAAGTAAAATGTCACCTTTTCAATGACTTACGCACATGGATGTGACTTTATGCATGTACTTTAGTCAGTTGCTGTTTTGTAAATATGCGCATCAGGTTGATGCATGCATCTTTGCGCAGGCATGCACAAGTGTGGAGCATGGGCAGAGTGGAAATCTACATGGTGTAGATTATAAAATACTGTAAATTACATGAGTATTTACATTTTCCATCACTTATGCCCCTCTTTTATAATGAAAAGTAAGCGCCTGCTTTTTTTTATAAAATAAGCTTAAGATAGGCGCATCCTGGGTGTCTAAAACTAGATGCCCGATTATAAAATTTCTCTCTTAAAGTATGACAGATTGGTGCATTTCCCCTTCCTGCATTCCAAACCCATGCATGACTCAGTGGAAAGAGATATGGTAAAGTATGTTTCATTAGAGTGGCAGAGGCTATATGAGGTGTATCTGTGAGTGGTATTGTGTGTATATTTGTGCCTCTCTTGATGGTGTAAGAGAGTGTGTGGGGAGGCATTAATATGGTGTGGGGATGTTTGGGTGTGGGGGTAAGATGGCGTGTCTTTGTGAGTTAGTGTGTATGTCTGTGTCCATGTGTGACTGGATGAGGTGGGGTGGGGTGTTTGTGTGCCTCTTTCCATAGAAGCATTCTGTCCCCCTCCCCTTTGTAATTTGCCTTGCCCTCTTTACACTCAGTTTCTCAACCTCCTACTTGCTTGCACAATCTCCTCCCTTCCAACCCCCTGTCCCTGCACTCTCCTCTTCCACCTATTCTCCGTCTTCCCCATACTCTATCCCCCTGCTCTCCATTCCCTTCCCCAAACACTGTTTTCCCCCTCTAGCAGCCCCATTCTCCATCCCCTCTCCCTTCAAAAGTCTGTCCTCCATTTCTCTCGCTGTTCTACTCTATCTCCCCTTCACCATCCTCACGCCCCTTTTCACATTCTCTCTCTCCCTGCTCACATTATCCCCTCCCCTGATGCTTTCACTCTTCCTTCCCCCTATGCCACAGCTATAGGGGCAGTGTGGGCAGACACTTGAGCACTTTCACCACTGCTTTTCCTTCTTGTTGCTGGCAACTGTTGGAATCTCTGCAGCACAGTTAGCAAATCTTCACCACCACTGCGGCCTGCTGGTTCCTTCTCGTGTCATGAGGTTTGTAATTCCTGTGACATAGTCAGTAAATCTTCATCACTGCAACCTTCCAGCTGCTTCTTGTGCTGCAGGGCTTGGGGTCTCCATAGCATGGCCAGCAATTATTCATCATCATTGCCACAGCTTGTCAGTTTCTTCTTGTGCCACAGGGCCGGGAGTCCCCATAGCATGGTCAGCAAATCTTTGCTGCCACTGCAACTTGCCATTTCATCCTTGTGCCTCTTTCTGTTCTTCATGCATAGGTTTAATGTCATGTGCACAAGAAAACGTAAGCATACAGATGGATGGACAACCAGACAGATGGACAGCCCTTACTAATATGTACAATTGCTCCAGTGCAAGATGCCTAGAAAAACGATTTGAAATTATTATTATTATTATTATTATTAAAGATTTATAAAGCGCTGCAACATGCGAAGCACTGTACAGACATAGAAGAGAGACAGTCCCTGCTCATCAGAGCTCGCAATCTAATAAGACAGAAAACAAAATAAGTTACATAATACAAATAACAAAAATTTACAGGACAAAGTAAGCAAATGTTGATAGAGAGATCAAGATAGGGTAAGACAGGAACGGAAAGCAATAGTGAAGAGATGGGATTTTAGTCTGGACTTGAAAATGGCCAGGGAGGACGCCTGGCGCACAGAGATAGGAAGACTATTCCAAGCAAAGGGTGCTGCCAGTTGGAAGGAGCAAAGTCTGGAATTGGCAGTACGAGTAAAGGGCACAGATAAACGAAGACTGTTAGAAGAGCGAAGCAACCGAGAGGGGGTGTAAGGAAATGTTACTGAATGCACAGCTCAGATAACAAGAATACTGAACAATCAATGGCATATACTAATCCCAGTGGGGGGATATTCAGCTGCGCCGGTTAGCCACTGCTGCTGAATACTAACCTTGGATATTCAATGCCGGAACCATATCTGGCCACTGGCATTGAATATGTCACCGTAGAAGCCAAAAGCTAACCGGGCAGCAGCAAAATGAAGCCACTGCTCGGTCAGCTTCCGTGGATAAAGTTAGGCTAGCCTTTGCTGTGCTTTACCTCACCCACGGATTGCCAACCGGCAGCGGCTCACTATCACCTCTGCCCAGTTTGACAGATGCCGCTTCCGCTCTGCTCTGGAACACCCCGATGCTAACCGCGTAGCATCGTGACATGTAGCAACGGTGCCTGCGGATAACCAGCGCACTGAATATGCCGCTAAGCGCCATTTACATGGTTTGCAGGTCTGACAATTGGTACATATGTGCAACCAACATGATTAGAAAAATAAAATAGCCAGACAACAAAGCTAGAGAAAATAATTTAATTTTCAATTTAGTGATTGGAATATGCCAGCTTTCATAACCGGTGTTACACCACAGTCTCATTCCTAGCAAACTCATATTCAGGGCTTTTCATTAACACTGTGCATGAGAAATATGGGATGATTGTAGCCGACAGTTAAAAAATGCTGGTACTCAGTACCACCGAGTCCCCCCTCAAACCCGCCCCCCCCCCCCCCCCCCGTGTTACACTATACACAAAGTCTAGTTTCTTGGGTTTTTAATTTAATTTAATTTTTGTCTACATATTTCTGGTTTTATTTTATGGTCATTTATATAGACCTTCACCAAGTACAAAATATGCCCAGGTGTGTGAATGAGGCCAGACATTCTGTTAGCATGGGGTTTCTATGTCAGATCTATAGTAATTCAGTTTTCCTAGTAGGCATATGGATGTTCTAGGGCCCGCTGCAATATGGGATAGGTTCCTCACTGAGTGAGGTTTGGAAGTTAGTGCTATTATGGAATAGCAGATTTGCTGTATAGGTCCTATGCCGTGGTTTTCACTTTTTCTTTTTGTTCCTGGTGTGGCATCAACTGTAAGGTATTAGTGGAGAATAATGGAATCTGGATAGTCTTTGAGATTCACAGTTTTGTGTTCTTGATGCTGCCTCTCTGAAATGTTAACATATTTTTTAAATTCAGATTCAAGGAAATAAATTTTAAGGGAACGTCCCAGTTTAATTTTATTTTGTGGCCTAACAGCTTCACTATTGTTGATTTCTGGAGTTTTCCAACTCTGGTATGATCCAATCCAGCCTGCGCACCATGATTTTAAATTCACAGCCACCAGAATTATTTTCCAGTATACAAATATTTATGCAAAACATTTATGCAAATAAGGCCCCGCAATGAGTCTGCATATGGCCCCAAATCACCCTAGGGCCACCCTGCCTCTGTTTATACACAATATGCAAATAAGCAGCTTCCAGTCTCTATTTCTGGCTGGTACTGTTGATGTGATGAATGTCAGAGGTAGAGTTTGGTCAGTTCCCTCTCTGTCTCCTTGCTATTACTCCAAAGTTCATCATTCAACAAAAGGCAGCGAAATTCAAAAATCTTTTGTTATATCCTTGCAGGTCCGCCTGAAATCTGGCAGTGCCTCCCTCTACTTTGGCTAACTCTTTGATCTGTCAATAGAGAGCAGTCTGGCTGTCAGGAGGTTACATGGTAGGTATAGGATCAAAGTCTTTTTTGACTTTTTTCCTTCCTGTGACGACTTCTGCATGTCACAGTTAATCCAGCAACTTCTGGATGGCAGCCATGGGAAACTCAGATTAGAGTGAAAGCATTCAGAATGAAGTAACTCAGATTACACTGGTAACAACATGCTAAACTAGTACATATATTTAATCCGAAGCAGTCCTTATATATAACAGGCAGAAGGAACAGGCATCACTGTTTGTAGGCTAAACAGTGGGCCTGAAATTCAGCACTGGCCACTAGTGCTGCTAATGTGGCTAGCTGCCAGCACTGAATGTTAAACCTGGATATTCAGTGATGAGGTCATATCTGGACATCCCCACTGAATATCTGGCGTTGCTGCATAGGCCGGGCAGCAGTGATATTGAGCCGCTGTTCGTTTAGTAAGCAGTGCTGCCTCCATTCCACCCTGGAACATCCCGACACGCCCCGATGCTAAGTGGTTAGCATTGGGGCGTGCAGAGCCATTAGCTGTGGATATTCAGCAGCAGTAACCGTGTTAGTGCCGCTGAATACCCCATTCACCGCGATTAACATGCTCATCAGCTCTGCTAACTGCGTTAATTGCTTTAAATATCGGGCCCAGTGATCTTTGTCAGTGGGGCCACGTATGTTTATTTGTTTAGCGTGGAAAGGTATGGATTTATTTTGGTAGTCATATGGTTATTTGAATTGCGAATGCTCATGAAATGGTGTAATAGAATAATTACATATGAACAAAAATAGTATAACAATTGCATTGACAGAATGGCATGCTTTTGTGTTTCTTCACAGGACTGATCCCGAGGGGATGCAGGGTCTGGGATGAATCCCCAGAAGTTGGACGCCCCTTCCAAAGTTGAAGTAAGAGGTAAGAGGATATTCCCCTTTGTAGGTAGAAAAACAGGGAGGGGCCTTGGAGGGTAAATGCCATTGCTTACCGTCCCTTGTCACTGCTGCATTCCTGGCCTGACGCTGAAGGTGAGGTGATGTTAAGGGCGGAGCTACTGTGGCAGCTTGGGGTCCTCCAGACTGTGACTCTTGGGATAATTCCTCCTCCCATCTAGAACAGCCTTGTATTGACATACAATGAATGACTGTGATGCATGTCGTGCATGCAGAGATACTGAGAATCTATGTCACAGAGCCAAATTTTCAAAGCTTCTGTGTCAATATAGCTGCAACAGTCAGCATTTGTTTTTAAACACTGGCCATCATGGCTAAATAAAAGCCGGTTAGTCAGAGCTGGTATCCGGATATTAGCTAGAATATGTGATCACTGTGGTCAGCACCGGCATTGTCTGATTAACAGCAATTCTGTTGGACTGTACTGACTGCTGATCACAAACCTTGGATACCCAAAGTAAATATTCTGGGGTCACTGTCTGTGAGAGTACTGGGTGCTGATGGATAACCTTCTCGCTGGTCTGGTCAAAGGTTGGAAAACCAAATCCAGACTGCAAGCAGGTCAGAGTTTAGTTCCTGGAAATCTCACCATAAGTAAGTGCAATTTACTCAAATGCCTCATACATACAGTATATAGTGAACTTCATGTGTTCGTTGATAGAGAAAGAAATGTATGAACATTTCATTATGCCATTTCCTTTTCTAGGACAACAATTAAACATGATTATGACATCACTTATTTATGTGAGGTATTGTGGAATAAGTGCATTATTAAACATGAAAGGGGATTATTTTGCCTAAAGAAAAGTGGGAAAGAATGATTTCAGCTGGTCATACAACAAAAATCAAGCTTTAAAATGCTGCATGATATCACAGTATGCTCTGACCTCCCTATGATTTCATTTCATTATAGCACAAATTTCTTTATAGCACAAATTGGGAACTCTCTGGAGACGTCAGGCAAGTTGCATCAGCTGGGGGGCTAGAGAGAGAGCAGTATGGAGTGTACACAGCTGATGGAGGGACACAGTTGATTATGCTCTGCTCCATCATAAACTTGCTGGGGGATGGATTAAATTAATCAAAGTGGCAGATGTGGCCTGAGGACTGGAGATAGTCCAGTTCTGGCTTATAGGTTCCTAAGGGGGTCATTCTGAGCCCGCTATTCATGTCCTTTCCCAGCCCCGTCCTCCTTCCCCCCGCATTCTATGGGGAAATTAGATGGGGGTGGCATTAGGGCGGGCAGTGGGTGGTTGTTGGCCCCGGACGTACAGGGCTGATTCTAATGTCGGCCCTGTACGTCCGGGGCCAACGACTTGAACGAGGAAGTTATTCTATCTCCAAGGTGGAATAACTTCCCTGATGCGGAGGAAAAGGCAGGACCGGGCCTGGGAAGGGGCGACAGGGGGCAGAGGGCATTCCCCGGAATCCAACCCTGGCCCTAGGAGGCCAGATCGGGGGTTGGGCTGCGGCATTGGGTGCCGGCGACTTTGGGTGCCGGCGGTTGGGGATTGCGGCTTTTGAATGGAGCCATGATGCCATGGCAACCAGACGCCATGGTGCCGCGGCTCCATTTAAAAGCCCTGACTGAGTTATCTGGGCAAGGCCTGTACGTGCAGGCCGGGCTGAACTGCGGCCTCATCCTGCACATACAGGCCTGTTCATGATTCTGATCCCGTGGGGCTAGAAGTGCCCCGCCAATCAGAATTGTGACTCCCTCTGTGCGTCCGGTTCTGACCGGGTGCACAGAGGGCCTGTATGTCCAGGATGGAATGACCTCCCTAAGTGTCAGGGACATAAGATATGCCATACTGGGTCAGACCAAGGTCCATCAAGCCCAGTATCCTGTTTCCAACAGTGGCCAATCTAGTTCATACGTACCTAGCAGTTTCCCCAAAAGACACTGGTTCCACAATGCTTGTACTGGGTCAAGCATTGATATCCTGGGCCCCTTCTTAATAATGGTTTATGGACCTTTCCTCCAGGAACTTGTCCAAACCTTTTTTAAACCCAGCTATACTAAAAGCCTTTACTACATCCTCCGGTAACAAATTCCAGAGTTTGAATACACGTTGAGTGAAGAAATATTTTCTTTTATTAGTCTTAAATAGTTTACCCTGTAGCTTCATTGCATGTCCCCTAGTCTTTCCATATTCTGATAACGTAAACAATCGATCTACGTTTACCCGTTCCACTCTGTTCATTAATTTATAGGCTTCTATCATATCTCCCCTCAGCCGTCTCTTTTCCTGGTTAAAGAGCCCTAACCTTTTTAGCCTTTCTTCATAGGAGTATACTTCCATCCCCTTTACTATTTTGGTGGCTCTTCTCTGAACCTTTTCTAATAACGCTATATCCTTTTTAAGATACGGCGACCAGAATTGCACACAATATTCAAGGTGCGGTCTCACCATGGAACGATATAGCGGCATTATAATATCTTTTGTTTTATCTTCCATTCCTTTCCTTGTGATACCTAGCATTCTATTTGCTCTCTTGGCCGCCGCTGCACACTGGGCCGAGGGTTTTAACATGTTATCCACAATGACGCCTAAATCTATTTCCTGGGTGGTGGTTCCTAATATGGAACCTTGCAACGTGTAACCATAGTTTGGGTTGTTCTTCCCTAGGTGCATAACGTTGCACTTGTCCACATTAAATTTCATCTGCCATTTTGATGCCCAGTCTTCCAATTTATCAAGATCCTCTAGCAATTTTCCACAATCCTCTTGGGTTTTAACAGCTTTGAATAGTTTTGTGTCATCTGCAAATTTGATAACCTCACTTGTTATTCCCTTTTCCAGGTCATTTATGAATATGTCAAAAAGCAGTGGACCCAGCACAGATCCCTGGGCTACACCACTATTCACCGTTCTCCATTGGGAAAATTGGCCATTTAGCCCTACCCTCTGCTTTCTATATTTTAACCAGTTCCTGATCCACAATACTGCACTGCCTCCTATCCCATGACTCTTTAGTTTTGTCAAAAGTCTCTGATGAGGGACCTTGTCAAAAGCTTTCTGAAAGTCCAGATACACTATATCAACCGACTCACCTTTGTCCACCTGTTTATTCACACATTAAAAAAAAATAACAGATTAGTAAGACAAGATCTTCCTTATCTAAAGCCATGTTGACTGTCTCCCATTAGGCCATGGCTATGTACATGCTGAGTAATTTTATTCTTTATGATGGTTTCTACCATTTTTTCCGGTACTGATGTCAGGCTCACCGGTCTGTAGTTTCTCGGATCACCCCTGGAAACCTTTTTAAAAATTGGCGTTACATTGGCGATCCTCCCATCGTCAGGTATTACAGATGATTTTAATGAAAATTCACAGATTACTAATAGCAGGTCTGCAATCTTATATTTCAGTTCTTTCAACACCCTTGGATGTATACCATCCAGCCCAGGTGATTTGCTACTCTTCAGTTTATCTAATAGTTGTAATACATCTTCCCGATGTATCGATATTTCCTTCAATTCTTCCGCACCTTTAAATACCACTTAAGTCATGGGTAACATCCCTACATCTTCCTCAGTAAAGGCCGAAGCAAAGAATTCATTCAGTCTCTCGGCTATCACCTTGTCGCCTCTTAGTGCCCCTTTAACCCCTCTATCATCTAATGGACCAACTGACTCTCTCACAGGTTTTTTCCTACGAATGTACTTGAAAAAGTCTTTATTTTGTGTTTTCTTCTCAAATTCTCCCTTTGCCTGCCTTATCAATGCCTTGCATTTCACTTGCCAGTGCTTGTGCTGTTTCCAGGTTTCGTCATTTGGCTCTTTTTTCCATTTCCTGAAAGATGCTTTTTTTGGCAACAACCTCACCTTTAAACCATGCCGGCAGTTTTTTGGACTTCCTTCCACTTTTCTTAAAGTGTGGAATACAGCTGGTCTGGGCTTCCAAGATAGTATTTTTCAACAACACCCACGCTTGATGTAAGTCTTTAACCTTTGCAACTGCTCCTTTAGTTATTTCTTAACTATTTTCCTCATTTTATCATAGTCTCCCTTTCGAAACTTAAAAGGTAGTACTGTGGATTTCCTTACTATCCCTCTTCCACTAATTAAATCAAATGCGATCATGCTATGATCACTATTGCCAAGTGGCCCCAACACCCTTATCTCTTGCACTAGAACTGGTGTTCCACTAAGGACTAGGTCTAATATGGCTTCTCCTCTGGTCGGTTCATGAACCAGCTGCTCCAAGAAGCAGTCATTTATTTCATCTAGGAACTTTATCTTCCTGGCATGTCCTGCTGTGACACTGACCCAGTCGATACCGGGGTAATTGAAATCACCCATTATTATTACTGCACTGTAACTTTTGTTAGCTTCCTTGATTTCTTTGAGCATTTCATCATCCATTTGTTCCTTCTGGCCTGGCGGTCGATAGTACACCCCCACTGCCATCGCCTTCCCCTTTTTACATGGAATTTCAATAAATAGAGGTTCTACAGCAAATTGTGTTTCCTGCAAAACTTTAATCCTTTCTGACTCAATGCCCTCTCTAAAATAGAGCGCAACTCCTCCACAAATTTGACCAGCTCTATCATTACGATATAGTTTCTACCCAGGTATCACAGTGTCCCACTGGTTGTCCTCCTTCCACCATGTCTCTGATATTCCAATCATATCTAACCTCTCATTTAGTGCTATATATTCTAATTCTCCCATCTTATTTTTTAGACTTCTAGCATTTGCATACAAGAATTTTAGAGACTGTATTTTATTCATATTAATTTGGCTATTGGTAGACATGGGTAATTTGGGATCTTTAAGCACTGTCTGCTCCATACCCGAGGGCATTTGTGCTACTTTACTCTTTTTTGGAACCTCTCTGCTTTTGGTAGTATTCTTCAAGGATACATTCTTCCGAACCATGCGCTCTTGGGCGACTGTCAGATTTCCCCTATTGTCTAGTTTAAAAGCTGCTCTATCTCCTTTTTAAAGGTTAATGCCAGCAGCCTGGTTCCATCCCAGTTAAGGTGAAGCCCATCTCTTTGGAAGAGCCCCTCCTTTCCCAGAATGTTCCCCAGTTCCTAACAAATCCAAAACTCTCATCTCTGCACCATTGTCTCATCCACGCATTGAGACTCCGGAGCTCTGCCTGCCTTTTGGGTCCTGTGCATGGAATGGGAAGCATTTCAGAGAATGCTACCCTGGACGTTCTGGATTTTAGCTTCCTACCTAAAAGCCTAAATTTAGCCTCCAGAACCTCCCTATGACATTATCCTATGTCATTGGTACAGACTAATACCAAGACAGCAGACTCCTCCCCAGCACTATCTAAGACCTTATCTTGGTGGCACTTGAGATCCGCTAACTTTGCACCAGGCAGGCATGTTACCAGGCAATTCTCACATCCACCAGCCACCCAGCTATCTACATGCCTAATGATCGCATCACCAACTATAACGGCTTTCCTAACCCTTCCCTCATGGGCACATGGCCCTGGAGAAACTTCCTCGGTACGAGAGGGTTTTACATCACCTGGAGGACAGGTCCTAGTTACAGGATCACTTCCTGCCACACCAGGGTGATGCTCTCCTGTCACGTGACCTCTCTCCTCCATGGCAACAGGGATGCTGCCAGACTGGAGGTGGGACTTCAGGACTATATCCCTGTAGGTCTCGTCTATGTACCTCTCTGTCTTTCTTATGTTTTCCAAGTCTGCTACTTTAGCCTCTAGAGAACGGACTCGTTCCCTGAGAGCAAAGAGCTCCTTGCACCTAGTGCACACGTAAGACTTCTCACCAACTGGGAGAAAATCATACATGTGACACTCAATGCAACAGACTGGAAAGCCCCCATCTCGCTGCTGGACTGCTGTCTGCATCTTAGTTTTAAGCTTGTGTTTAGATCTTTAAGTTCTTTACTTACTAAGGGTTGCTATGTATATTTATACTAATAAAACTGTACCTAATACGTTTAATATACCTTGTTCACCTGGAGCTTAATTAATCTCAGGTCCTTAGTGTATGACTGATTCAGGTAACAAGCTTCATCTGAAAGCACCTCTTGTCCTTTAAGATGTGTAAGTACCTATAAAGCTATGATCATCCCAGGGGTGGGTGGGTGTTGGGGAGGGAGGGAAATAACACTTATTGAAAAAGGGCTGCTACACAGTACCCTGTCCTGTGCTGCTGAGGTAAGCTGTGACCAACTTCCTGGGTGATTAACAGTCCTTGCTTGGATAGAAGGAGTCTTTCAAAATGGCCTTTTGACCTGCCACCTGGTGTTAACACCTATTGAAAACGTTTCACAGGTCTCTTGCCCCCTAGGTAGAAGGCCTCTTTGTAAAGGTCTCTAGAAGACTTTATTTGTTGCTCAAAGAGTACTGACCCTGTTTTGCCTTTTATGCTAAGCTATATTCTGATTTGATTTAAATTATAGCTCTTTTCTGCTGCTAGGCTCTGACTTATTATGAAATTTAAACTACAAGCTCTCTGCTGGGATCTTAATTTAACCAGAAATCTCTCTTCTGTGTTTTAAATTTAAACTAAAAGTACTTTGCTGATACTAGGCCCTGAGTGACTATTAAATTTAAACTACAAGCTCTCTGCTGTGTTCCAAATTTAACCTGGATTATTTTGTCTAGTTCATTACTCCTAGATTTCTGTCCCAGATCCTTGACTTTGCTGCTGTACTGTGTCACGAAGTGGATCTAGCAGAGCCCATGGAAATAAGTAGAAATACAGATAGTGGATCTGACACTGACACTTCAGACAAGCACATGACAGGGAGTTGCTATAGGCAACATAAACAAACCAGGTCTCGAGCTCTGAGAACACGCCCAAGCTGCAGGAAAGCTCAGGATTCATTAGGGAATGAGGAGCAGCTGAAAGGAGGTGGGGTTGAGACACACGTGGATAAACCTCACTCACCTGGAGTTAGAGGGAAGGGCGAGTGCAAGTTCAGGTTCGGGTTAGACGGAGCTGAGAGAGCAGAAGCAACAGAAATCCTGGAAGCCAGAGAAGTCCCAGGAGTTACAGGAATTAGCAGAGAGGCAGAGAGAGCAGCAACTGCAGAAACTCCTGAGAAGTCAAGGAACTCTGAAAGGGCAGAGAACCCCAGAAGCCCAGGACATTCTGCTGGAAGTCTGGGTTGGAGCGGAGCCACTGAGAGGGCTGGGAGAACCGAAAGGTTTAGCTCCAAGGCTGAGAGAGAAAACCCAGGAGTCTGCCATAGAAGGCAGTGCACAGACACCTTTGAACACAGTAACGCTTATACAAAAGGTAACAGAGAAGGCAGTTTTAAAGCCAGGCTGAGACAGGCTGGAAAAGCCAATTACCCAGGCTACAGGGACAGAAAGGATAAAGTCTTCTGTCCTGAAGACAGTTTTGTACCTGGGGAAAAGCCAAAAGGGAAAACCTGTAAGGAATTGCCGTCCTGTTCCACTCCGGTAGCTTCAGCTGTGCCGAGGAACTCTAAGCTGAGAGAGCCAGAAGGTAAGCTTATTACCTCTAATAGAAAGAGAATTGAATGCAGGAACTTCCCATATGACTGGCAGCATTTGAAGGGCTCTCAAGAAAGGAACTCTAGTGAATACAGTAATTGTTTTTCACAGACGTTAACAGAGGAAGAAAAGAAGTCTCTTTGTAATAGGGAGAGACTGCTAAATTCTCCAGGACCAAGCAGGAAGTCAGTCCTCACATATGGGTGACGTCGGCGCCGACGGAGCCCTCGCGGAGCAATTTCCCCAGCTTTCAAAGAAAGCCTTTGGGAATTGCAGCGCGCATGCGCGGTCCCCTTCCCGCCCAAGGGTGCCATCTTGCTCACTCTTATTTTTTATTCTTTTTCGGTTCGACGCCGGATCCTTTTTCCCGCCCGGACCCGCTACGCCGGTATCGGGTCCGTTTCTTTATTTTTCGGTTTTTTGTCCTTCGTGAAAAGCGTTCGCGCCATTTTTTCCTTTTCACTGGCAGCCCTGTCTTTTGACCTCGCAGGGGCCCTTTTTCCCTCGATGGCTGCCAGCGGGTTTAAGAAGTGTGATCGCTGTAAGAAACTCATGTCTCTTACCGACACACACGACTGCTGCCTCCACTGCCTCGGACCCGATCATGACCCGATGATCTGTGGTCCGTGTGACAAGATGTCCTCAAAAGCGTTGAGGAGTCGGCAGCATCAACGAGAACGAATCTTCTCTGACTCCGCGTCCGGCCGGGCCCGGACCTCGTCAGAGGGTTCGACGTCCCGGGACTCCGGTCCTGAGCATCGTCGGAGTTCCTCTGAGTGGGGGTCCCCTACCCGGGAACATCATCGGAAGAAAAAACCCACGAGGGCGGCATCGGTGGACGCTCCTGGTTCCTCAAGGGCCAGGTCGCATAGCCCCGATAGCCGTCCCGGGTCCTCGGAGTTGGAGAGGCCTTCGAAACATCCTCGTCTCGAAATGGAGTCGCCTGGACACGTGAGTACTGTGGTCCTCGTGGACTCGCCTCCGAAGGAGCTGACGTCGGGCCCGACGCCGTCGGGGCCCGAGTCAGGGGCTGCTGGGTCTCCTGAGCTTTGACTCAGGTTGACGGCCTTGGAGAGCAGTTTGGCTGCCTTCATGGACCAGCAGCGGGCATTGATCGCTGGCCTTGCCAATGCGTCTGCCCCAGCCAGATGTCCAAGTCAACCCCGGAGACCGAGCCGATCCTCGAGTCTATCCGAGCTCGAGTCGATCCTCAGTCGCGGTCTCCCTCGGCCTCCCGTTCGGGACCGAGGTCGTCGACGCCGACACCTTCGGTGTCGGGGCGGAGGACATCGGTGCCCGCCCGACCGGAGCCACTCGAATCCTCCTCCGAGGAGTCCGACTGGGAATCGGAGGACGAAGAGTCCCCTGGTAGTTTTCGGACTCGGTGTGTCCCATCGGACTCGCCCGAGTCCGAACCTCGGAGACGGTCCCCCCCCGGAGGACACCCGGTTCTCGGACTTCGTGCGGGATATGGCCAAGGCCTTGGCATTCCCCGCGGATCCCGAGGAGGAGCTCGATGCTCTCCAGTATGATTCTCCCCCGAAGGAGGCCTTTACTGTACCGGTTCCTCCGATGCTGGAACGACTTCTCTTCCGCATGTGGGAGAACCCGGCGTCGGCGCCGGTGTTAAGCAAGCGGGTCGATTCCATTTATCGAGTCCGCAAGAGCCCCGGGTTCCAAAAGGCACAACTACCGCACCATTCCATGGTGGTGGAATCGGCCATGCATAGACTCAAGAGTCAAAAGATGCACTCCTCGGTGCCTCCCGGCCGGGAGTCCCGGAGCCTGGATGCCCTCGGTAGAAAGTGTTTCCAGGGCTCTATGCTTGCTTGTCGAGTCCAGACCTACCAGCTCTATATGGGCATGTATCTCCGAGATCTGGCAAAGGAAATTGCCGGGTTCTCTGCTGGTCTCTCCGAGGAACCTTTGCAGAGGTTCCAAGCCTTGTCCACTGGGATTCGAGAGTGCTCGAAGTTTATCTCTCGCGCAGCCTACGATGGCTTCGAAGCATCGGCTCGAGTAGCCGCAGCCGGCATCGGTGCCCGCCGACAGGCTTGGCTTCAGTCATCCGACCTCGAGCCATGGGTCCAGGACAAGTTGGTCGATGTCCCCTGCAGAGGTGAAAACCTCTTTGGCAAACCCATAGCTGAAAAGGCTGCACAAATCGAGACCGAGACTCTGACCAGAACTAGACTGTCCAGAAAAACCTCTGCCCCTTCTCAGAAGAAGAAGGGCTCGGGAAAAAAGCCCTTTTACCCGAGGAAGGCGGCTGCCTATAAATACTACCCTCAGTATCAGGCCTCAGCAGCTCCCCAAAAGGGTCAGCAGGCCAAGGGACGGGGTAATGGGTCCCGTAGGCAGCAGGCCCCCAAGCCCACTACGCCAGCCCCTGCTCAGCAGGGTGGGGGTTTTTGACTCCATCAGCATAGCCTCTTCCCCTCAGCTGGTTTCTCTCAGCACAGGAGGCCGGCTGGTCCACTTTGCCCACAGGTGGTCAGCCATCACATCCGATACCTGGGTACTTCATATAGTTCAGAAAGTCTATCTTCTACACTTTCACCAGGTACCTCCCTCCTACTTTCCAGGGGAGCCTCCAAGACTCCCTCTGCACAGGGACTTACTCCTTCAGGAGTTGGCAAGTCTTCTTCAGGAACAGGCTGTGGAACCGGTGCCCCACCACCTGAGAGGTCACGGCTTTTATTCCAGGTACTTTCTGATACCAAAAAGAACAGGAGGCCTCAGACCCATCCTGGACTTGCGAAACCTCAACAAGTTCCTGGCAAGGGAAAAGTTCAAGATGCTTTCCCTTGGAATCCTGCTGCCCTACCTACAGCAGGGAGACTGGCTATGCTCCTTAGATCTAAAGGATGCCTATACTCACATCCTTATTCATCCAGACCATAGACAATATCTCAGATTTGTTGTGGGAGGAAATCATTACCAGTACAGGGTCCTGCCCTTTGGCCTATCCTCCGCCCCCAGGGCAGTGGTGGCGGCCTATCTCAGACTTCAAGGCCTTTTTGTGTTTCCATACCTGGACGACTGGCTCATCCAGGCCCAGTCTTCCCAAGAGGCCACTCAAGCCACTCATCGCACTGTGTCTCTGCTCCAGCACTTGGGCTTTGTCATAAACTTCGCAAAGTCCACTTTGCTCTCCTCTCAAGATCTCAAATTCATCGGCGCAAGGTTAAGCACACTTCAGGCGCGGGCCTTCCTGCCTCTGGACAGGGCCCACAGGCTCATGAATCTCGCCAGCCACTTTCGCAGCAATTCCCTGGTCTCTGCCAGGCAATTTCTGAGACTGCTCGGCCATATGGCTTCCACGGTCCATGTGACCCCCAATGCCCGCCTGAACATGCGAACTGCTCAGTGGTGCCTTAGCACTCAATGGCATCAGGCCACGGGGAGCCTGACGGACTCAGTACAAGTCTCGGACCTGCTGGTCTCTTCTCTGCGGTGGTGGCTTCATCTGCCAAACCTAGTACTGGGAGTGGATTTTCAATCTCCTCCTCCTTCTCAGGTACTAACAACCGATGCTTCTCTCCTGGGATGGGGAGCACATTGCCAAGGGACATGTACTCAAGGCCTCTGGACTCCTTGGGAGTCTGCGCAGCAGATAAACTTCCTGGAGCTCAGAGCCATCCGCCTAGCTCTGAGAGCCTTCTCCCACCTCACTTCTCACCAGTCTGTACTGGTCCAGACGGACAATCAAGTAGCAATGTTCTACGTGAACAAACAAGGAGGCACAGGCTCCTTCCTTCTCTGTCAGGAGGCACGACGGCTGTGCTCTTGGGCAGTAGGCCACGGCATACTCCTCAAAGCGGTCTATCTCCCAGGTCAGGAAAATTACCTGGCAGACAAACTAAGCAGGATCCTCCAACCACACGAGTGGAGATTGGATCCATTAGTGCTTCAGCAGATCTTTCTCAAGTGGGGACTCCCCACCATGGATCTGTTTGCCAGTCCTCTGAACCGGCAACTGCCCAGATTTTGCTCTCGACAACCGCATCCTCTCAGAGTAGCGCCGGATGCTTTTCTGATTCCATGATCCACAGGCCTCTTGTATGCCTTTCCTCCCATGCCGCTGGTGTCTCAAACGCTCTTCAAAGTTCTCCGAGACAAAGCCTCGCTGATCCTAGTGGCTCCCCGGTGGCCGAGGCAACCTTGGTTCCCGCTTCTAATGCAGCTGGCGGTGGACACTCCTCTTCCTCTGGGGTTTCAACCCGATCTCCTGACACAGGACCACGGGTCTCTCCTACATCCCAACCTCCGGTCCCTTCATCTGATGGCCTGGCTGCTGAAAGGGTAGTCCTTGCTCCCCTCCTGCTGCCTCGGGAGGTGGAAGAGGTCGTCTTGGCCTCCAGGCGACCCTCCACCCGGAAGTCCTACGCTCTTAAGTGGCATCGCTTCTCCGTGTGATGTGCTCAGCAGTCTGAGAATCCCTTCTCCTGCTTGGTGGCAGTGGTCTTGCAATATTTGCTTTACCTCTCCAATCTGGGCCTTAAGTCCAACTCTGTCAGAGTCCACCTCAGTGCTCTCTCTGCACATCACGCACCGGTAGATGGCAGGCCTCTTTCCAACCACCCTTTGGTGGCTCGTTTTCTCCGAGGCCTCCTTCTGCTTAAGCCTCCTTTGCGTCCACCAGCCCCTGAATGGGATCTGAATGTGGTCTTGCAGCGGATTACCTGTCCGCCCTTTGAACCTATGGATACCTGCCCTCTTCGTTTTCTTTCTTGGAAAACCTTGTTCTTGGTAGCCCTTACCTCTGCTAGGCGTGTTAGTGAACTGCAGGCCCTAGTGTCTGATCCTCCTTACACTAGGTTCTACAGGAATAGGGTGGTCTTACGGACTCACCCTAAGTTTCTTCCAAAAGTGGTTTCTCCTTTTCATCTCAACCAGGAGGTGGTTCTTCCGACCTTCTTTCCCAGGCCGCACTCCAGCCGGGCTGAAACGGTCCTGCATACCCTGGACTGTAGGAGGGCCTTGTCCTTCTACCTTGACCGTACGTGGGAGCATAGGAGGGCTGTTCAGCTCTTCGTTTTTTTTGACCCCAATAACTTGGGGCTACCTGTCTCCAAGCGTACCTTGTCCATTTGGGTAGCTGACTGTATCGCCTGGGCTTATGGGGCAGCCGGCCTCTCGTTGGAGGGTCAAGTCACGGCTCATCGTGTTAGGGCGAAGGCTGCGTCAGTGGCTCACCTCCGCTCTGTTCCGTTGGCAGACATCTGCCGGGCCGCTACTTGATCTTCAAGCCAGACTTTTGCGGCCCATTACTGCCTGGAGAGGGAGTCCCGCAGGGACAGTGCTTTCGGTCAGGCAGTCCTCCATAATCTCTTTGAGGTTTAAGCAACTCATACCCTCCGGCCCTGGTGTTGGGCTACCGGTCGGGGGCGTTTTCAGAGAAGATTCCTTCCTTCTATGCTGCTGAGCTAGAGGGAGCTCATTTTTGTGCTTGAGGTCTCCGGTAGCCTTAAGCTTGGGAGTCCCATATGTGAGGACTGACTTCCTGCTTGGTCCTGGAGAAAGAGTAGTTACTCACCTGTAACAGGTGTTCTCCAGGAGCAGCAGGAATCAGTCCTCACAACCCTCCCTCCTCCCCTTGGAGTTGCAGTCCTATCATTTCGTTTTTGCTATTTTTTTTGCTGTCTTTTAGCTATGTCATCAGACTGAGCAAGATGGCACCCTTGGGCGGGAAGGGGACCGCGCATGCACGCTGCAATTCCCAAAGGCTTTCTTTGAAAGCTGGGGAAATTGCTCCGCGAGGGCTCCATCGGCGCCGACGTCACCCATATGTGAGGACTGATTCCTGCTGCTCCTGGAGAACACCTGTTGCAGGTGAGTAACTACTCTTAACACGTCTAGCTATTTGAAAGAGAGACCGTTTGCAACCGAGAGTGAGGACATGCAGTGTGAAGTGCAGGGGGACCAACCCACTGTTGAATACATGGATTGTACACTCACAATTGCAGACGAGATCTCCTCTCTATGTTAAAGGAGCTGTGAAACTTTCTAACTGTGGAAGTAACAGAGAAAGAGTTTGTTTGTTGGAAAAAGGACTGTTTAAAATACCTTTTCATTTGCTGTAAAGAAGCTGAAAAAGAAGCAGTTTTTGTTCACATTTTGTCTCTTTATTTTTGTACCCGAAGTTGGTCTATCTGCCTTGTTTTTCATTACAAAAAGAATCCTCCCGGAAGGGGAATAAATCCTGTCTTTGAGCCTTACCACGCGTCCGCAACTCATTTCTTGGCTGGTCTATAAGAACTACAACTCCCAGAGAGCATAGCAAGGCTTTCTATATCCTTTTTCTGGCCAGTTCAAGATAAGGCCTCAGTGTAGTACCCTGCCTTAACCTGTGGGGTCCCACGCTGGGTGACAACTGACAGCCTGTCCATTACTGCACCATTCTCTTTTATCCTCCCAGCCACCTGATCCCACTAGACTCTAGATCTGAAGTCTTATTATGGAAACAAGTTATTTAGAAATGTCACCTCTAGACCATCTGCAGCTCAATGAAACCCTAATACCTACATAGCTGGAGGGTGTATAAGTGTTTTTGCTCATAGTTAAATGAGACTGAGACAGTGAAATAATTGAAAGGTAGATGAGTGATTCTGGCTTCTTTTCCATAGTTTGAGATAATATCATGACAGCTCTATCCTCAGAGTTCCTCCCACCGTATTCTAGATGTCATTAGAGCAACACTCTCTACCTGAAAAGAAATAATTAAGGGCAAAACATTCTGGAAGGTGTTTGTTTGGCATCTGTTGAAGGCCATTCTTATATTTAATAATGTTGTTATAGGCCAATACTTACCTGCTGTCCAGAAAAACTCTGAGAACATCAAAACTGATCAATCAAGCAATCTTGCATAAAACACAGCTTCTGTTTCCTTTGTTCAGACTGACATATTAATGAAACAATTAAGCCCCTCCTTTGTAAAAACGCTCATATTTCTTTTACTCAACACACCCTCATTGCCCACAATTCCTTCTATGAGACCACACTGCTTTCCGTTACTTGGGTCTTCTTTTCCTCTGGAGCAGCTGCTGCTTGTTCTGTGTTTCTATATCCTTTTGATGCTACTTTAGCAAAAGGTTTAGGTATAGAGGAGTAATTTTAAGACAAGCCGTCTAGGTTTAGAGAGAAAGTAGGTGCCTACTTGTAAGCTTGTGTATTTGTAAAATATTAGTCAAGAACCTGCAGAGATCATGGCTAGAATGCACCCAACATAGGTTTACCCCTGCCCAGGAAAAGGGATAAATGTACCTGGCCGAACTGAATGCAAAGGTGTGTATTTTATAACCTACATGCATACTTTCTCCTTAGAACGTGCCGACACAGAGGTTGCGTATGCACGTATCCCATGGGATAATTTCATAAACGGACATAAAACCAGGTTGTACATGCAGGACAGATTTATAGTATTACCCCCCCAAATTATCCTTTTCTGCCTTACTTCTTTCCTCCATGCAGAATGATAGGCTGTTTGATTGGCCTTTCAGAGCCAGTCTTGTGTGTGCAGAATGTCCATTCCATCACAAATATATAATTCCCAAGAAAACATATGCAGCCAATGCACCCATCTCATAGTATATCACTGATGTTATAACTGAATAGGATATTCCAGCCTTCAACTTGGAGGATATATTAGACATAATAAATTCCTTGCTACACAGTAATTGCTGTTGTAAGCTACTTTTGTGCTGCTCTACTAGCCTGAATAAATGTAATGTTTTCCTCTAGTAGTTTCTTTCATGTTATCAGCAGGGAATATTTTTCAGTGCTTCAGATACAATTTCATCTGGATTTCCTGTTTAAAATTCCATGGATTAATCCCACATGCTCGTTCAAGCCATTTTTCATTTACATGAGTCTACAGAATAAATTGAAAATACTAGTTAGCTCTGCAGATAGCTGTACATTCACCTTTTTTTGTAACACCAGTAGAGAAAATACTCTTCCATCGCTAACTTTCAAATCCATGGATGAGCTGAGAGATGCCATTAAGTGCAGTAATACTACTGTCAGTCAGTTGCTTGACTGCTGCTCATAAAGGCAAAACAACCCCAACTCCTCAAATCAAATCTCCCCCTAGTGTAATCCCCACACAAGTCCCTCCTGGGTTAAGACTCCTTCCACTCAAACCCCCCATCAACACCTTTCCCCCCCACAAGGGCTATATCCCAACCTTTCCCCACACCCAAACCCTTCTAGAACCTATCCGGGGATATCCCTGGTAGTCTGATCCTGCTCCAGTGCTTCAGTAATGACCAAAGATGTCATACATAGAAACATGATGGCAGATAAAAACATATGGACTGTCCAGTCTGCCCTTCCATACCAACTACTAAGCTCTGCAGTCCCTTTTTTTTTCCTTTAGAGATCTTCTATGTTTGTCCCATGCTTTCTTGAATTCAAATACGGTCTTTGTCTCTATTAACTCCACTGGGAGACTATTCAATGCATCTCCCACTCTTGCCATAAAGATTTATTTCTGCATATTACTTCCGAGACTATTCTCTTTCACCTTCATCCTATGCCCCTTCATTGCAGAGCTTTCTTTCAATTGAAAGAGGCTCTCCTCTTGTGCATTTATGCCACGGAGGTTTTTAAGCTTCTCTATCATATCTCCCCTCTCCTATCTTTCTTCCAAAATATATATATTGAGATCTGTAAGTCTGTCTCCAAATGCCTTATGTCAAAACCCTCTGACCATTTTGGTAGCCACCCTCTGCACCAACACCATCCTGTTTATATCCCTTTGAAGGTATGGTCTTCAGAATTGCACACAATATTCCAAATGAGGTCTCACCAAAGACTTATGCAGAGGCACTATCACCTTCTTCCTGCTGGCATTTCATCTCCTTATGCACTGTCATGAGGCTGGTGCCAATAAAGATGCAGAGTTGAAAAGAAACTCTGTTTTTCACAGAGCTCTAGGTGTGCAATTACCTCAAAGCACAGCTAGAGGGGGCAGGAGTGATCCTACAGAAGCTAATGAGGCTAGGAGAGCTAACCAGTTGCACCTGGAAATGAGCCCGGGAGATTCAAAGGGAAGATCCCTTTATAAATGGAAGCTTAATGCTAGCACAGCAGAAGCAGCAGGAAGAACAGCAGAAGGAGAAGGAACAATGATTACGGCTGAAGAAGGAGGGAGAGACCTGAAGGAAGGAATCCTCCCTGAGCAAGCCCAAAAGGAAAGAATTCACAGAGGTAGAGTTCAGAGGGGCGAAGCTACGAGAGCCGCTGTTCAGAGGGAGTCTGCTAAGGAAAGCAGTCAGGCTGGAGGGTATGCCACTCCCTGCTTAAGCAATGTTCCTGAGTCCAAAGCTGAAAGACATATACAGAGAGCCAGGCTTGGAGGAAAGTCTGCAGGCATTGGAGTATGCTGAACAAGCTTTACCAGGTACCCAAAGGGAAGGAGTTTTTAACAAAGCTACTTTGTCACTGAAGCATAGAGCTGGAGAATCCGCACCAGGTTTTACTAAGCTTTCAGGAAGTCCAGCACTGCCCAGAAGCTACCGACAGAAAACCTGTTGTCACAGAGACGTGCATGAGAGAGAAGGCTCCAGAGCTTCAAGCTACAGAAACTCAAGGTATGAAAGTTTTATTCCTGCTAAAGAGAGCTTAACTCCTAAAAGCACTGCTAAAACTAAAACTCACTTTATAAGAAGAGGAAAGAAACCAGAGTGATTTGAAGACCTACCAAAAGACTTAAAAGCAGTCTTATTGGAGGCAAGATACCAGAGACAGTCCATATAAACCTGTAACTGCCAGGGACAGCGTGTGCTCTGAGGGGGAAAGTAGTGAAGCGGAATTTATGGAAATAGAAGATGCAAACACTATTCCCATTCCTCAGGAAGAAGCTATGGATTGTAGTTTGTGTATGGCTTCTAGCCTAGAATCCATAGCATCCTTGTAAATAAGAAGAAGTCTTGTTTAAATTGTTTTGCCCTGGAATGAATTGAATTCCTCCCTTTAACCCTTTCAACTAATTGTGAAGATATTAACAATTGGTTTTACCTGCTTATTACTGGAACTTTTATGAACAAAGGACATTCTTTGATTTCTAGTGTCTTAATGAACCCTTGCACAGAGGGGAAATAAAAGCCTTGTTTCCCCACACTCGTGGCTTAATTATTGAGTTCTCACAAGGAGCTGAAATACCTAAGACCAATCTCCATTTTGGCCTTAAAATACCCCACGCTCCTTGAAAATAAATATGTTGTACAGCATGCCCTTACCACCATTGGCCACTAGGGGATGCCGGCACGACAGCACCCAAGCATCATTCTGGCTTTCACTGTTGCCATTATTAGAACAAGGATTTAAATAGTTCATGCACAAGTAAGGGTTCTAGACTTCAGGAAAATTAATTGTGTCAAGATGGGGAAAAAGGGGTGGTTAGCTGGAGAATGGCTGAGGGATGTAGAAAAACAGTAGACAAAACTGAAAGGGGATATCTTTAAAGGAAATAAATATTTTTGTTAGGAAAGCAAATAAATGTAAAAGGAAAAGGAGGCATCTATGGTTCTTGAAGGAAGTATTGAAAAGGTAAGGCTAAAGAGGGTGGCCTTCATAAAATACAAGAGATCACAGAAGGAGGAAGACAACAAAAATATTTGGAAAAGCTAAGAAAGTAATCAGGATAACAAAGATGCAAATGGTAGAAAAAATATCCATTGCAGATTTTCAGAAAACTGAGTTTGAGAGGACAAAGTAGACAAAAGCAATGGGGCCAGATGGGATACATCCAAGAGTAGTAAAGGAATTTGAAGAAGTTCTGGCAGCTCCACTCTCTGAATTTTTCAATGCTTCTTTAGAGTCAGGAGTGGTCTCAGAGGACTAGAGAAGGGTGTATGTGGTCCATCTACACAAAAGCAGAAGTAAGGAGGAGGTTGGGAACTACCAGTGCCGGCTCGTCCTTTGAGCAAGAATGTTGTTTTGCAAGGGCCCCGCGTTTCAGGGGGCCCCGCGTAAACAACATTCTATATCAGCCCAGGTAGATTAAAAAAACAAACAAACTGGCTGCTGCTTCTGCTGTTTCTGCTACCGCCGTGGCAGCAGCAGAATCAAGTGTCCCACGGGCCCCCCCCTGCCCGGCAGAGCCCTCCCTGCAGCATCAGCTCCCAAAGCGCGGGCTTTTCAGAGCCGCAAAGGGAGAGTTTCCCTTTCTCGCGGCTCTGTTAAGCCCACCGGGGCTGATGGCAAACAGCCTGTTTCAGGGGGCCCCACGTAAACAACATTCTGTATCAGCCCAGGTAAATTTAAAAAAAAAAACCTGGCTGCTGCTGCTGTTTCCGTTACTGCCATGGCAGCAGCAGAATCAAGTATCCTGCGGGCCCCCCACCCCTACCCAGCAAAGCCCTCCCTGCAGCATCAGCTTCCTCAGTGTCAGCTTTCAGAGCCGCGAAGGGAGAGTTCCTCTCTCGCGGCTCTGTTAAGCCCGCTGGGGCTGATGGGAAACAGGCTGTTTCCCATCAGCCCCGGCGAGCTTAACAGAGCCACGAGAAAGGGAAACTCTCCCTTCGCGGCTCTGAAAAGGACGCGCTTTGGGAGCTGATGCTGCAGGGAGGGTTCTGTCGGGCAGGGGGGCCCCGCTGGACACTTGATTTTGCCGCTGTCACGGCGGCAGCAGCAGCAGCCAGTTTTTTTTTTAATCTACCTGGGCTGATGGGGGGAGGGGGGTTAGGACTGGTAATGGGCTATGGGGGGGCTAAGACTGAAAATGGGGTAATGTGGGTTAGGACTGGAAATGGGCTGATGGGCAGCTTAGGACTGGTAATGGGCTATGGGTGGGCTAAGATTGAAAATGGGCTGATGGGGGGTGTGACATAGTGGGTCCTTCCAGCCCGGTAGAAGAGGCTAAAAAGCCAGGAACTGGAGTAGGGCTGAGTTGTAAACAAAAGCACATGGCTCCTGGTTACCTTAGAAACCAAGCACAGAGGCAAGAGAAACGCGGTGCTACCATTCAGGGAATGAGTCACCAGCTAATGCAGGACACCTGCTAGGGGGTGGAGTTGAGCACTGCCCTAGAATTCACCCTGATAAAGAGAGTTCAGTTGAGCTTATGGAGTTAGAAGAGGAGTTAGAAGAAGGAGCTGAGGCATGTATGCTGGATGAGGAAGCTAATGAGAGCTACGGTGAAGACAGCAGTGCCAGGAAAAAGCCAGAGTCTCTGTGGAAGGGTGAGACAGAGTCTTTCTTCAGGAAAAGAAAAGAAACCCCAAGGGAAGGATATAATAAGGGCAGAGTGGATTACCTGCAGTATCCGGGGGAACACAGAAGTGAAAGGAAGCCAAGAAGGCAAGTGAAATCTTCTGTGCAAGGCTTAGGTTGGGAACCTACAGCCAGTCCAAAGCCACAAAGAAAACCTCCACCAGCTAGGCTAAAAGGTAAGCCAAAAGGCTGGTATAAAAATAGTTTCAGTGACTGTATTTACCCAGAGGGTTGGAGCTGGGAAGAGAATACCTGTGCTGATAACATTTGTGAAAGCCAGTATTTAACTCAGGAATATCAGGTGAATCCTGAAGCCGTTAGAAAGGGCGTGGCATCAGGAGTGCCGTTACAAACATTTCCTTCTAGCCAGGAAGAGTTAATGGACTTTGAACCTGAGTGTGTGAATATTAATGAAATAATCTCATTACACTGAAGGCATGTTTTGAAAGAGAAAGTACAGCACTACTAGCATTGGGAAGCAGAGAGCTGTGAAGAAACAGCATTGTTATGTGGAATGCTAGATATCAACCTGTTTATTGCTGAAGTAAGCCTTTTCTGTTAAAGAACCTTTGTTTTGTCCTTATGCCAGTAAATACCTGGTTTATGTTACTTTGTTCATGGTGAAATCCACCCCGGGAGGGGAAATAAAATCCTTTGGTTGCTTAAACCACTTTTCCACAACTGCTCCTCATTGATTCGGTGAAGGGACTACATTTCCCAAAAAGCCCAGCTTCAGGATTTGTAAAGTAGCTGCTTCAGTGGGGAAAAACCACTCACTTAACCTCTACCCACTTATACACGGAGGTTTAAGGAGAGCTGGTGACAGGGGTTAGCCTTTGACAAGGTCCCTCATGAGAATCTCCTGGCAAAATTAAAAAGTCACGGGATAGGAGGCAGTGTACTATTGTGGTTTCAGGAACTGGTTAAATGATAGAAAGCAGAGGGTTGGGCTAAATGGCCAATTTTCCCAATGGAGAAAGGTGAATAGTGGTGTACCCCAGGGATCTGTGCTGGGTCCGCTGCTTTTTGACATATTAATAATGACCTGGAAAGTGGAATAACGAGTGAGGTTATCAGTTTTGCAGATGACACAAAATTATTCAAAGTTGTTAAAACGCAAGAGGAATGTGATAAATTGCAAGAAGACCTTGATAAATTGGAAGACTGTACATTCAAATGGCAGATGAAATTTAATGTTGAAAGTTATGCACCTAGGAAAGAACAACTCAAACTATGGTTACACTATGCAAGGTTCCACATTAGGAACCACCACCCAGGAAAAAGATTTAGGTGTCTTCGTGGATAACACATTGAAACCCTCCACACAGTGTGCAGCGATGGCTAAAAAGCAAATAAAATGTTAGGAATTATAAGGAAAGGAATGGAGAATAAAATAAGGGATATTAATGCCTCTGTACTGTTCTGTGGTGCGACCTGAATTATTGGATAGTTTTTTGTTTGTTTCCGATGGTGGAAGGTTTCCTTAGGGGGATCCTCTTTAAAGTATAGAAACAGGAGAACTCTACAGAGGCATTTACAAGGTGTTGCCTGTTTACTGTGGCGAGATGGCAGTGAGATCCGTCTGTTCCGGACGATGGAATGATCGGTCATGACATCATCTCTGTTTATATAACTCTTTGTTGGAGTTTTGAAAGTGAACTTCCCTGGGACTAAAATAGTAGTAAAACTTGGTACAGTTTTTCTTGTACTGTGAGGATTCTCATGGAGAAATTCTAACCATTAGTTTCAAAAACTTCATGAGCATTAGTTGAAGATATTGGGGAAAGAGCATTGATGTGTATTTTAGTAATTGTAATGTATGAGTGAATGAGTTTTTAGATTTCATGTTAAGAAAATTGGCAATAATATTGCCTTTGGAAGGAATATATAATATTAAATATAACATTAGTATCAACATATTTTGATGTATCTTCAGTATTTTTGAATGATATGTGTTTATTAGACTGTTATATGATAAAATTGATGCTATTTATAAAAATTTGTTAAATTAATGTGTGTTGCATTGTGTTTTTTGATATTGGTTTAGGATATTTGCAACTAATGGTTTTTCTTTATATAGTTTATACCTGAATATTGTGTGCATTTTTGGTCGCCGTATCTTAAAAATGATATAACGGAATTAGAAAAGGTACAGAGAAGAGCCACCAAAATGGTAAAAGGGATGGAAGGATATCCCTATGAGGAAAGGCTTAAAAGGTTAGGGCTCTTCAACTTGGAAAAGAGACGGTTGAGTGGAGATATGATAGAGGTTTATAAATTAATGAATGGAGTGGAATGGGTAAACTTAGATTGATTGTTTACATCATCAGAATATAGAAAGAGTAGGGGCCATGCAATGAAGATACAGGGTAACCTATTTAAGACTAATAAGAGAAAATATTTTTTCACTGAACGTGTAATCAAACTCTGGAATTTGTTACCTGAGGCTGTAGTAAAAGCTGTTAGTGTAGCTGGGTTTAAAAAAGATTTGGGCAAGTTCCTGGAGGAAAGGTCCATAAACCATTATTAAAGAGGACCCGGGAAATCCACCTCTTGCCCCTGGACAAGCATTATGGAACCTGTGTCTCTTTTTGGGAACCTTCTAGGTCAGCGATGGCGAACCTATGGCACGCGTGCCAGCTGTGGCACGCGAAGGCCTTGCAGCTGGCACGCGGGAAGGTCCGCAATTAGGTTTTTGGTTTTTTTTCAATTTTACTTGTCTGCTGCCGCTGTCGGGGCCGCCGCGGCAAAATCGAGCGTGCCGCGGGGCCCCCCTGTACCCGGCAGAGCCTGCCCTCCCCGTAGCAGCTCTCTCTTTGGCAGCTCTCTCTTTGGAGCTGCAGTCAGACGCGCCGGCTTGCAGAGCGCGAAGGGAAGAGTTTCCCTTTCGCGACTCTGTTAAGCCCGCGGGGGCTGATGGGAACTTCCCATCAGCCCCCGCGGGTTTAACAGAGCAGCGAGGGAGAAACTCTTCCCTCGCGCTCTGCAAGCCGGCGCGTCTGACTGCAGCTCCAAAGAGAGAGCTGCTACGGGGAGGGCAGGCTCTGCCGGATACAGGGGGGCCCCGCGGCACGCTCGATTCTGCCGCGGCGGCCCCGACAGCGGCAACAGACAGGTTTTCTTTTTTTTAATTTTCCCTGGGCTGGGTGGGGGTTAGGAGTGGTGATGTGATGGGCTGGGCTGGGCTGGGGGGGGGTAGGAGTGGTGATGTGATGGGCTGGGCTGGGCTGGGGGGGGTTAGGAGTGGTGATGGGCTGGGCTGGGCTGGGCTGGGGGGGTTAGGAGTGGTGATGGGCTGGGCTGGGGGGGTTAGGAGTGGTGATGGGCTGGGCTGGGGGGGTTAGGAGTAGTGATGGGCTGGGCTGGGGGGGTGTTAGGAGTAGTGCTGGGCTGGGGGGATTTAGGATTGTTTATGTGCACTGTGCTCGGGGGGGAACTAGTGTTGATGGACACTGGGCTGGCGTGGGGGGGTTAGGAGTGGTGATGGGCGCTGGGCTGGCTGGGGGGGTTAGGAGTGGTGATGGGCGCTGGGCTGGCTGGGGGGGTTAGGAGTGGTGATGGGCGCTGGGGGGGCTTAAACTAAAAATTGGGTGATGGGGGATTAGGACTGGAAATGGGCTGGTGGGGTTAGGACTGGTAATGGGCTATGGGGGGCTTAAACTGAAAATTGGGTGATGGGGGATTAGGACTGGAAATGGGCTGGTGGGATTAGGACTGGAAGTGGGTTGATGGAGGATAGGACTGGTAATGGGCTAGGGGGGGGCTTAAACTGAAAATTGGGAGAGGGGGGATTAGGACTGGGAGAGTGCTGATGGGGAGGTTAGGACTGGTAATGGGCTATGGGGGGGCTTAAACTGAAAATTGGGTGATGGGGGATTAGGACTGGAAATGGGCTGGTGGGATTAGGACTGGGAGTGGGCTATGGGGGGCTAGGACTGGTAATGGGTTGGGGTTGCTAGGACTGGAAATGGGCTGAGTGGAAGGGGGCTTGAACTGCAAATAGCTGTTGGGGATGGGGCTTGGAATGGAAATGGGCTGAGGGGAAGTGGGGGGCTTGAACTGCAAATAGCTGATGGGGACGGGGCATGGAAAGGAAATGGGCTGAGGTGAAGTGGGGGCTTTAACTGCAAATAGCTAATGGGGAGGGGGACTTGGAATGGAAATGGTCTGAGTGGAAGGGGGCTTGAACTGCAAATAACTGATGGGAAGGGGGGCTTGGAATGGGCTCTTAGGGGAGGGAGCTAGGACAGGAACTGGGCTGATGGATGGGCTAGGATAGAACTGAGAATTGGGTGTTGGGGGAGCTAAGATTGGAAATGGGCTGTGGTGGGGGCTTGGATTGAAATGGACTCATGGAGGGGCTAGAACTGGAGGTAGGCTCATGGGGGGCTTGGATTAGAAATGGGCTGAGTGGAGGGGAGCTAGGATTTAACATGGGCTGATGGTGGGGCTAGGAAAGGACTAGAAATGGGCTGATGGGAGGCTGGTATTGGAAATGAGCTGATGAAGGGACTCGGATAGGACTGGAAATGGATGGGGGAGCTAGGACTGGAAATGGACTGATGAGGGGACTAGAAGGGAGCGGATACTGGGTGGGGCTGGAACTAAAAGGGAGCTGATGTTGGGGGAGATTAGAAGGGGATGGGGCTGGGAGAATGAAATGGAGAGGGGAAAAATATTTTGTGTGAGGGAAGAAAAATGTACAATTGGCCGGGTATTGGGAGAGTAAGTGGGGATTGAGGATGGAGGGGTAAAATTTGAGTGGATGAAATAGGAATGAGGAAAGAGCAAAAGGAGAAAGATTAGTATGTTAAAGCGGATGTAGAGAGAGAGAATGGAAAAAAAAACGAGAAGAAAGGACAAATGGACAGCAGATGATGGAGAGTTAGCAGAAAACATGAAGAAACCAGAAGAAAGTGGCTGGAGCAATTGCAACTGTGTAACTGAGCTGAGGTATTCTGTTTATGTAATTCCTTTTTGACATTGCCACTTGTTCTCTTTCCCCAGTAGGTCATGTATTGTTGTTCTCTGAAATGTATTGGTTTAATATTTGCAGTGTTGCCTTTTGATAGGTATGGTATGGTGCTTTGACTCCTGGTAGTGCTGTTAGGATACGGCGGGTTTGCTATTGGTTCTAAATGGGCAGTGTTTGTAGTAGTTCCTAATGTGCCTGGCGGTTGGCACTGGATTATAGTAATGTAGAAATCTTTTAGTCTGTCTTTATCCATACACTCATTAAGAGACATGTTTACTAAAAGTTAGTGTATGTTAGCATTATGCAAATATTTATGCAAATTGACGTGCTGGCACTTTGAGGAAATTCTTTGGTTTTGTGCGGCAGTTTGGGCACTCGGGCTCAAAAAGGTTAGCCATCACTGTTCTAGGTGGTTGTAACCTAGATGGATCACTGTTGGAAACAGGATACTGGGCTTGATGGACCATGGTCTGACTTAGTATGGCATATCTTATGTTCTTAAGGTGTGTACCTTGATACTAAAATCGCTTCGTACATGCCACATGTGCTTATGTCCTAGGGGGTTGTAACACTTACTACCCCTTCCTCCCATCTTGGTTCAAATTATTCCAGTTAAGAATCCCTGTAGTCAGAGAATGTCAGCCCTATCATCTCGGGTTATTTTCACATTTTCTCAGCACCAAAGGAGGGTGATAAGGCAACATAGGAATATAGGAGCAAAAAGGGCATGTTAATTTCCTGAGTGTTTGGGTGTGTGTAATACTGCTTAGAAATGACTCTGCTACAAACCTCACTATGCCTCACTCTAGTGTTCCTGTAGCAGCACAGGTATACACTGGATCTTTCTCCAGTGTATACCATAAGTTAAAGCACTAATGAGGAGTGTAAATCAGGCAAACATAATTTCAGCCTCTTCCTGAGGGGAATACTTGTGGGGAGTAATTTTATAACAGGTTGCATAGATTGTGAGTCCAAGTAGACAGCTATTTAATGCCTATTTTATAAAGACACATAGGCACCTATGGGTAAACTGGAAGAAGTCATGCCTCGATTGAAGCCACAGACATTTACACCTGCTCAGGAGCTGACAAAAAATCTTTGGAATGAGTGTGCAAATTACAACTTCACCTGTGTTCTATCCAAATGGCACTCTAGAACACACGTACACCTTCTTCTCTACTGTACTTGCCTCTTCTTCTAACTCGATAAATATGTTTTTTAATTGTAAGTCATTTTGAATAAACTTTGGTTGGTTAAAAAGGCAAGGTCCGATATTCGAAAAGCATTTACATGGTTTTCTGACCTGTAAACCATGTAATTGCCACTGAATGGGATATCCAACAGCACTAGTGTTGCTGAATACCCACAACTAATGCTGCTATATGCCCCAATGCTAACCGCTTAGCATCGGGGCTTGTCATGGGAGATCCAGGGCATATCGTGGGCAGCGTCAGTTGCTAACTGGGTAGGGGCGATATTGCACCACTACCCAGTTAGTGACCTGTGGATAGAACTCGGTGAAGCAAAAGTTGGCCTAGTTTTACCCATGGGAGTTAACCGGGTTGCGGTGCAATATCGTCGCTACCTGGTTAGCTTCTGCAGCATCGGAGGCTGTGTGGTGATCAGGGCTGGGCTAGGCAGTTGCCGGCAGCAGCACACATGACTGGCTGCGCTATATCCCCAGCCACTGCCAATTCCGTTTGGGGGGAGGGGGTCAGCGGCAGCATGTCCAAAAGCTGCTGCTTTTTGTTGCTACTTTTTTTCCCACGTCAGGCCATGTCCTTCAGCATACATGGCCTGCTGCCTCTGACCCTCCTCTGACAGTAAGTTGCATCGGGAGGGGATCGGAAGTGGCAGGCAGAGTGCGAAAGGACTTGGCCTGCCGTGGGCAAGAAAGTGGCGGCAAAAAGCAGCTGCTTTTGGAAATATTGCTGCCGCCGCTGCCTACCTTCCCTTCCCAAGTTGGAATCGGCGGCAGCTGGGGGGGGGGGGCGGTGAGGCTGGGATTTCTACCTAGGGTGGCAGAAACCCTTGGGCGGCCCTGGTGGTGACCCTGGATATTCAATGCCAGGGCCACATATAACCCTGGCATTAAATATCCAGGGTTAGAGGTTGGCAGCGATGGCTATGTACCATTGTGGCACATAGCCTTCCCAATTGAATATCATGTCCATGGTCTATAAAACCAACAAACCAACAATTACACCTGGATCATGTAAAAGTGCATGCCTTTTTGTGACTGTGCATACTTGTACATGTGTAACTCCTGGGGTAATTATATAAAAGCCCTTTTATGTGTGAAATACAGGGTTTTGTATGTAGGAAACATTTGAATCATTCAGATAAAATCTTGGGTAGTACTTTTTTAAACACCTGACCAATCATTTTATAATTTAAATGTCTTCTCAGTGGCAGTGAGTGGATATGTGTTTTTATTGTTCCTCCTCTCAGTTGTCTGTGCTCAAGCTACAGGAATGAACAACCACAGTTGGCACCCATATCCTGTGTCACCTTAGCGTATAAAGAGCGTTCATGGTGTGAGTGCTGTCTTTTGGGAATGGAGGACATGCCATGTGTCAGAATGGGGTGTATTTCTGTGCATGTGTCCATAATTTGTGAACACTACAAAAATGGAATGGTCCTTGGTGGCCATTGGACACACTGCCCCTGGCCAGGATGAAATTTTCTAGGCATGCAACAGATAAGCACTGAGTTTATGTAGGTGGTGTTAAACAGCAAGGATAGTATTCACCAACCGTTATCCATCTAAATGCACTAAAAATTAACACACCTCTATAGAGGATGTATGTTAATTTTTAGTGCATTTAGATACACATATTTCAGTGCTGTGATGCAATATACATTAGAAAATTAAGTAGCACATGTTTTAAAAGTTCATTAAAGGTGTACGAATGGCTTGCTAAACTTGACACATAGGCCTCTTTCTGTGGTAACATGCCTGAAAGAATCCGCTTCTGGAAGCAGTCACTTTTCTCCAAACAATGTTTCAGTCTTGGTTTTGAAAACCATAAATGAGTATTTTAGTTATGAAACCTATTTTTCTACTGATTACTGCCACTAGGTCATAAATCCCTTCCATTTCTCTAACTATAGTACTCTGTTGAAGTCTATCCCAGTTTTTTTATGATAACATCCAGATTCCTTCTGTCTTGTGACAGACCTTTCAGCATTTTCCCACTGTGTGCAGAAGTTACAGAAATATGCTGTGTGCAGGAAATTCTTTAAGGGTTTTGTAACTATTTGTTATCTTTAATACCATAAATTAAACAATATGGGAAATTGTACCTTGTCAGCTGTTGCTTAGTGGTACGATACAGTTTTATTTTCAGAGTCAGCCATTTGTTGCAAAGTACACGCACTATCAGCCCATCCTGCTGAAAATGCTTATTAAGCATTTAAATGTGTTTCTTCATGCCCATTGCCTCTGTCAACAAAAATGTGAGAATTTACAGCATTTTGATATGCCTGAAAGTTTTTTATTAGAATTTAGTTTAAAATAATGTAGGTTATTCAAAAAAAATGCACAGTGCAAATTCATTGTCTAAAAATTGGGGGGGAGGGGGGGATATTCAAAATTTATTTATTTTATTTATTTGGATTTTTATACCGCTTTTCACCGGGGCAAAGCGGTTTACATTTCAACATTTTACAGAGAGCATGTAGAACTTATATACATAAACAAATTGAGCAAATGCAACACAGCTTATTACATATAACAAAGAACTTATTTACATCGAGGTATGAGGTATTATCTACAGGTTATGAATATTAACAGATTATTTGCTTTTCTAGACCTGCTAACGACATGAATCATGGTGAGTGGGATATTCAACCGCACATAGCCATTCCATATCGTCCTGCTAGACCAGTCCAGTCCTGCTAGACCAGACCAGTAGACAAGTGGGTTGTATCCCCTACCAGCAGATTGGTGGAGACAAAGAACCAATGAAAAGCCCAGGTTTCAATGACATCATTACCATGCTTCTACTCGCCTCAGCCATCAGAAGGTCCCTTCAGTATTTCTTTGTATCCAGCAGATGGTGAATGGATTTTTTGCTCTCTAAGGAAACTTCTGAAGATTTGAGAGGAAAAGAGTGATTTAAAATGCTCGAGAACGACAACCTGCTGGTGATCTCTCACTAGAGCGCAATGCGGGAGGCTTTACTAGATTGCGGTCTATTTGGTAGGGAAAATTGGTTCAGCTCCACACTCTTACCCTGGATTAGAGCCTGTTGAGCAACCAGATGTTGGAAGGATTTGGAAGGATCTGGAAGAGTACAACTGCCTCACACAGCCTCAGTCCCCCCTCTCTCCTCCTCTGTTCCCTCCCTGCTCTCTCCTGAAGATTGCAGAAGGCTGTCAGAGGGATCTGTCACTAGCCACCTTAAATGCAGTGCTGCAAAGCCAGAGAATAGAAGGCTATCCCAGGGATCTGTGCTCGGCCCGCTGCTTTTTAAAATATTTATAAATGACCTTTAAATGGGAATAAGCAGTAAGGTGATCAAATTTTCAGCTGACACAAAATTATTCAAAGTTATTAAAACACAAGATGATTGTAAAAATTGCAAGAGGACTTTGATACACTGGGAGACTGAGCATCAAAATGGCAGATGACATTTAATGTGGACATTTAATGTGGGGGTCTTTCTGAATGCCAAATAACAGCATTCTATGTGCTGGCTGGACGTCCAACCCATGCTCAGCTCCCTAGCCCTATTCTGCCATCAGCACTTCCCGCATCTACACAGCATTTGTGTGAGGAGCGCTCTATGTGGGTGGGAGGGACAGAGCGAGGGAGTAGCTGGTGGCAGAATAGCTGGGACATAGAGGCACCAACATGAACATCCAGCCTATTCCATCCTGACGGTGGAATAAGCGCTGGGCACTGTGCAGTTGGTGGGCTGCAGCCCCCAGTACCCCATGGTGATGCTGCACTACAGCACCTGCCGCCCGCTCCAGGCCTTGGGTGCCCTCACTGACGGATGGACAGTGACATGCAGGGGCTGCTGTCGGGCAGGGCATTCTGCATTGCCAGCTGGACATGTCAGTGCCATGCCAATGTGACACCAATGCACAAGCACACCAGCCTGAGCATTATGTGGTGAGGACAGGCAGTCTCAGAGACGTCTCCCGCCTCGGAATATGGTGCACATTGGGCTGTCTATCTGCTCGATTCTGCAATCATGGGTACGTCCAGACCCCGCCATTGCAGAATCGGGTCCAACTTGACCCTGTCCATGTTTTAGGTGTGCACATGGCCCAGGTGTGCTCTGTTTGGAATTAACCTCCATGGGAAGGACAACCCAAACTATGGTTACATGATGCAAGATTCCACATTAGGAACTGCTACCCTGGAAAAGTATTTAGGCATCATCATGGATAATATATTGAAATCCTTTGCCCAATGTGCAGTGGCGGCCAAGAAAGCAAATAGAATGCTGGGAATCAAAGAAAGGAATGGAGAATAAAATGAAGGATATTATAATGCCTCTGTCGCTCCATGGTGCATCCACAATTTGAATACTGTGTGCAATTCTGGTCACCATATCTTAAAAAGGATATAGCAGAATTAGAAAAGGTACAGATAAGATCCACCAAAATGTTAAAGGGGATGGAAGGATATCCCTATGAGGAAAGGCTTAAAAGGTTAGGGCTCTTCAGCTTGGAAAAGAGACAGCTGAGGGGAGATATGATAGAGGTCTATAAAATAATGAATAGAGTAGAATGGGTAAATGTAGATCAGTTGTTTACTCCTTGAAAAAGTAGAAAGACTAGGGGATATATAATGAAACTACAATGTAGCACATTTAAGATTGATTGGAGAAACTATTTTTTCATTTAACGCATAATCAAACTCTAGAATTCATTACCAGTGGATGTAGTAAAAGTATAGCTGGATTTAAATGGTGTTTGGACAAATTCCTGGAGGAAAAGTCCAAAAACACTATTAAAGAGGACTGGGGAAATCCATTGCTTACCTATTGGACAAAGAACATGGAATTTGGATATCTTTTGGAAACCTGACAGATACTTAGGACCTTGATTGGCCACTGTTGGAAACAGGATACTGGGCTTGACGGACCCTTGGTCTGACCAAGTATGGCAAATCTTTTGTTCTTATGTTCTTAGTTCCTGGGGAATAGAGCTGACCCTGGCACAGGTTTTCAGCCTGGGGATCTCAGGGGGTGAGTACCAAGGCTTGACCTCATCACTGTCCTTGTTGTGGGCTCACGATTCTGTCTTCCTGGGACGCAGTTCGGGGTGGACTGCTGACGACCATTGGTGCAGTATGAGGGTTTCCTGCTGTTTTCTGCACGTGTTAGGAGCATCGTTACCTATTGTGTGCCTGGCGGTTGCATGGTCCTAATATGTGTTCCGCCCCTGGCGTCTGCAATGCACATTGCTCTAAAAAACACAGTTAACATGCACCACAGTAAAAGCACAGTTACCGCATGCTTTCGGATCGCTGTGACCTTAGCCACGTACTGTTGTTATACTTCCCTTAACGCTATGTCTTCTTCCCAGAAACATTGTTTGACCTGTGGCAAGTGAGAGGCCTCATCTCTGGATTCTGGACTCTGCTCTTCCTGTATTGCAACCTCTGAGCCGTGTCTGGAGGGCCTGCTGCCCCTCTCTCAGCCAAGGGATGCAGTTAGTCTGGTGTTGTAGGTAAGGATATCCAGCCGACCGGAGGGTCCAGTGACCGAGCCATGAGGCGCTTCTCATCCTTTAAGTGATCCATGGTGATGATGCCCCTTGCTATTTGGAGTTTTTTCTGAGAGGGGAGCTTCCGGACTCTGGATTGTCCTCCATGGAATTCTTTTCCTTTTTGCAGCAGGCCTGCTTCCTTCTGGCATGGAAATTCAGACCCTGCAGCCTCTGGGTGCCCCCCAGATGCAGTTTTGTGGGAGGCAGACTAAGAGTGCACAACTGTTTGATTGCCTTTGGCTAAGTGTCCCTGGTGAGGGGTGTCCCCTGGAGATAGAGGTCATCTTAAACCAGTTCAAGATTTGGACTATGACTTAGATTTATATGTCTCGGTGCTGGACTCTAATGTGGATGCGGAAGGACTCTTGCCTTTAGAGGACTATGATGAGGCTGGGGTGATAAGCCTATTCTGGAAGGAGGAGCTGGTGGCATTGATTGCCAGGGTTTCATCCATCTTGAATTTGAAAGATGCTCCAGGGACGGAGCAGGAGCAGAAGGTACACCCCCTTCTACAAGGGGTGCAGAAATCCACTCCTGACTTCCCGTTCCTGGAGGTGATCAATAATATGATCTGGTTGGAGTGGGACTCTCCCAGCACTCCTCTTCAGGCATTAATAGTTTGTAAGAAGATGTACACACTCCCGAAGAAGCAGTGCGTAGTGGTGTTTGATATTCTCAATGTGGATGCGCAGGTCACGGCAATTACTCAAGGGATCTTGGGAGTTTCATCATTACCAACCTGGAAAGCCTTTCTTCTCCTCTGATTCCTGACTTTGAGCTCGCTCTCAATCCTTTCATGGAGCCTGTGGGCCCATGGACTCTGTCCCCTCCAGAAGTGGACCCTCCTGGCTTGCACAATGAAGATTTGGTGGCCCATTCCTTGGTTCCTCTGGTCGGAGAAAGGCTTTGCCTGTTCTTTTAGGAATAGACCTGGGCCACCAAGGATCACTGGGTGCTAGACACCATTCAGTTCAGCTATATGGTGCTGGCGGCAAATACTGCGTATACCATGGACTGTCTGAAGAACAAACCAGTCAGTACTAGAGGAGATCAAACCTAAGCTTTCTTTAGAAGCTCAGATGACAAGACTTCGACTTTCATACTTTGGACACATCATGCGAAGAGAGAGATCATTAGAGAAAGACATCATGCTTGGCAAGATAGAAGGTAAACACAAAAGAGGAAGGCCAGCAATGAGATGGATCAATACAATAACAGCAGCTACAGCAGTCTGTCAACAGCAGTCTGTCAACAATGAGCTGTCTGACTGAAGAGCAAACACAATTTAGGACAACTATCCAGAAGGTTGCCATGAGTTGACACCGACTCAACAGTACTTAACAACAACAACAACAACATATCCTGGCATGCAAGAAGCCAATTCCAGATGCCTTCATTATTATCCCTTGTGTTTCTGCAATCAAAAGAGCCACAGTGTGGCCCACCTTGCGCAAATTGCTGCTCCTAAGGGCCATAGTGCCTGTTCCCCCGGATGAACAGAGCAAGGGCAGATACCCCATCTATTTTGTGGTGCCAAAAAAGGACAGTTCATTCCGGCCCATTCTAGACCTCAAGGGAGTCAATGAGCACTTGAGCATCCTGCGCTTCTGGATAGAAACCTTGTGCTACATAATTCAAGTGGTGCGCTGAGGAGAGTTCTTGGCTTCTTTGGATCTCGACAAGGCAAACTTTCATATCCCAATATGGGCATATAGGCAGAAGTATCAGCATTTTAACATGCTTGGAACTTAGTATCAGTTTGCCACCCTCCCCTTTAGGCTATCCAGCACCCTGAGGACCTTCTCAAAGGTCATGCTGGTGGTGGCTGTGGTGCTGTGGCACCAAGGGATCTTTGTCCATCCATTTCTGGATGACTGGCTCATCCGGGGTCATTCCCTTTCAGAAGCATTTCGGGTAGCATTGTGAGTGGTGTTCTTTTTGGAAATCCTTGGCTGGGTAATCAATCGGGGAAAGAGCTAGTTGCTGCCTTCTTTTTCTCTGTAGTTTCTGGGAGCACGTTTTGACACTCGAGTGAGAAGAGTTTTCCTGCCAGAGGAGAAAGTCAAAAGACTGATTGCACAGAGCTGTTCTTTGTGCAGCAGGCTCCCAGAGTATCAGATTGATGGTTCTGTGGGTGCGTGCCAACATGTGACTGCTCCAGCAGTCCTTGCTGGCTTAGTTGTCCTGAGTTCGTAGGGGTTTGAGCACAGACTCCCACTTCTGTTGATGGTGAAGTTTAGCCTGTGCTGGTGGCAGCAGCCCTGCCATCTGAGGAAGGGCATGCCACTGGATGATCTCTCCTGGATCCTCCTGATGGCAAATACCAGTCTCTCAGGCTGGGGGGCCCACTGCCAAGACTCAACATTCCAGGGCTGTTGGAACCACAGAGAAGCAGTATGGTCCAACAACCACCTCAAGGCAAGGGCTATCAGGTTGGATGTTCTGAATTGCCGTCCCTGGTCAAGGGCCAGGTAGTTTGAGTGTTTTCAGACAACGCCACGGTGGCGGTTAATGTCAGTCGGCAAAGTGGCACTAGGAGTGCCAGGGTAACTCTGGAAATGGCTCTCCTATTTGCCTGGATGTATAAGAACCTACTAGCCTTTTTGGCTCAGCACATTGCTGGGGTGGACAAGGTGCAAACAGATTTCTTCAGCCGGCACTCTCTGGATCCTGGAGAGTGGGAATTGAGTCAGGAGGCATTTCAGTTGATTCTGCGCCACTGAGATCACCTCGAAATGGATCTGATGGTGAACCTCTCCAATACTAAAGCTTGCCTTGAACCTGCCTTGACCAAGTCAGTACCTGCTGTACGTTGTTCCTCTTTGGCCCCAGGTGGAGCATGTGATTCGGCATATAGAGCACCACCCGGGCAGGATTGTTCTGGTGGCACCAGATTGGCTGAGGAAAGCATGGTTTGGAGATCAGATGTAGCTCCTGCAGGCATCTCCTCTTTGCTTGCCTCCATTTCAGGGATATTTTCCACAGGGACCGATCGTCCTTGAGTACCTGGTTCCCTTCTCGCTTATGGCTTGGATCTTGAAAGGAGATGGCTAGCACGTAAAGATTACTCTCTGGCAGTGGTCTCCACTTTGCTCGGAGCCTGGAGGAGGTCTATCAAGCTTGCATACATTCAGATCTGGTGCCTCTCTGAGTGATGGTACGATGCTTGGCAGTTGACTCCCAAGGCCAAAGTGCCATCTCTGCTGGCCTTTCTATAGGATGCCACACAGGTACAGCGGAGGGCAATCAACCACGGCCAACAAAAATTGGTTGATAAAAACACCTTTATTGAAGACCCAACTTTACAAGTTTTGGCCAAAGGCCTTCATCAGGGGTCTAAAAGACAGACATATAATTAAAAAACAAAATAAATATTACATAATTAAGAACATTAAAAAAGCAAATACATGAAAGACAGAAATGATGGATAATTCGAAACATTACCAAATAATCACATAGAAAGTGTGTAAGACACGTCTATGGGGTGGAGCAACCACTCTTCCCAATCTAAAACATAATAAAAATACAAAAAATGAGTGTTAGTACCTTTAAAATTACGAAGATTACAACAGGAAGGGAGGGGGAAAAAGATAAGAGAAAAACTACATTTAAAACTATACATAAAATTGGGCATATGCATAATCATAAATAGAACACCTTGTATGTATGTGTATTATAGACAGAAGGAAATAACATAGACATGAAAGTACACTTGGAACAAAATGCAATATGTTATACAGCACGAAAATCTACAATGAGGGGAGCAGGTGACGTATAGCATCCTAAATAGTACCGTCTAGCAAATAACAGGACAGAGCTACACAATAAAAATGATAATAATAAACGAACATTTGGTTACACAAAGAAAACTAAACAGCATGTCTAAAACCAACATATACCATTGGCTCCATGATACATAGCTTTAGCCTTGTGTATAAATACATATGCTTTAGTCAAATAATAAAGATAGGCAAAAGTAAACTATTACTTATTAAAGGTGTTCATACAATAGTAAAATGAGTGGGCTAACAAAAAATAATGTGTAATATGTACAATTTGTTCACAAAAAGAGTGTGGTCCATAAATATGCCATTTAAACCACAAGGGACAAAGAAATAATGAACAATTTAAAAACGCAGTATAGCCGAAAAGAGAACAAAGTAATGCACCGAGGAAATACGCACTAGGTCTGCACGAAATGTGAAGGGCGGGGAAACCGCCGCACGGGACCATAGACAACCAACTTGCAAAATGTAGATTAACAGATTGTGGGAACACACACAACTGTTCTACTAAGACCATGGACAGTGTGTACGGGCACAAGATATGCAAGCCATAAATACGTCAGATAAAAAGCAAACCAAGGACGATATTACTAGTAACAAGAGACGAAAATATAACAAACAATTTAAAAAACATAATGTGACCAATGAAAACAGGGTTAAGAACAGGATAATATACCAAGGGGTGCACTATGCCTGCACAAGCTGTGAAGGGCGGGAAAACCGCTGCGCGGGAACATAGTCAGCTAACTTGCAAGTCAAATTCAATGTGTGCCTTCGAGTCAGTCCTGACTCCTGGCGACCCAGAAGCTCCTGGGTTTTCTTGGCAGTGTCACCGGAAGTAGATTGCCAGGCCTTTCTTCCGAGGCAATGGAGGGTTAAGTGACTTGCCCAAGGCCACAAGGAGTGCTAATGGGAATTGAACCCTGGTTGCTTGGTTACCAAGCCAGTGTTCTAACCACTAGGCTACTCCTCCACTCAAAACTAGCAATTTGTGTGAACCCACACATCTATATTGCTAAAGCCACAAACAGTGTGTACGGACACATTGTGTGCAGGACAAAAGTACGTGGTATAAAGAGCAAACCAGAGGCAATATCGCTAGTATTGTCTTCTGGATCTTTCCCATCACCTTGGAAACATGCTTTGATCCGCCCTCTCCTGAAAAAACCCTCTCTAGATTCCTCCACCTTGTCTAATTGGCGTCCTGTCTCTAATCTTCCTTTTCTTTCTAAACTTCTTGAACGTTTGGTCTATTCTCAACTTTCTGCAAATTTAGAGGATTCTTTGGTTCTTCACCCCCGTCAATCTGGTTTTCGTCCTGGGCATAGCACTGAATCTATTCTTATATCTTTTCTTAATGAGTTGCACGTCGCTCACGACAGGGGTTCCATTTCCATTGCTGTTGCACTTGATCTTTCTGCGGCTTTCGATGTTGTTGACCATCACACTCTTCTTCTTCGTCTCAGCTCTATTGGTCTTTCTGCGTCAGTTCTCCATTGGTTTCATTCTTTTCTCTGTGACCGTTCTTTTTCCGTTCTTATTGGTTCCGACTCTTCTCCCCCCATGCCTCTTCACTGCGGTGTCCCCCAAGGTTCTGTCTTATCTCCTTTGCTGTTCAATATTTTTCTGGCCCCTCTTGCTCTGCTCATACAGCAGCACGGCATCTCGGCATACTTTTATGCCGATGATATTCTTCTCCTTTTTCACACCTGCTCACTCTCTCCAGATATTGGTCCTCTTGACGCTTGTCTTTCTACAGTTTCTGCCTGGTTTGCGGACAACTTTTTACACATTAACTTGGCTAAGACTTCGGCGATCTGGTTCACTGCAGGTGCCCCCATTCCCTCTTTGTCTCCTTCTCTTCCTGCTGGGCCTATCCCCTTGGTCACCTCTCTGCGTTATCTTGGGGTTACGTTGGATCCTGCATTAACTTTCAGGGACCATATCTCTTCCGTGGTGCAACGTTCTTTTCACACTTTACGCCAACTTCGAGCAATTCGGCCTTTTCTATCCCCCTCTTCTATGACTACACTTCTTCTTGCTTTGGTGGTTTCCCGTTTGGACTATTGTAACGCATCTTTAGCCGGTCTTCCACTTACTCAGCTTCGTCGTCTTCAATTAGTACACCACACTGCCGCTCGTCTTCTGACTCACTCTCCTCGATCAGCGCACGTCACCCCTTTGCTTCTTCGTCTACATTGGTTACCTGTCCCTTTTTGCATTCAGTACAAAATCCTGGTTTTCGTGCACCGGTCTTTGCACACAGGTATTCCACTCTATCTCTCTGATCTGGTCCATTTTTCCTGTCCTCCCAGAGTGCTTCGATCTCTCCATCTGAACCGTCTTTTCCTACCACCTCCTTCCCAGGCTCATCTCGAATCCACACGTTCTTCTGCCTTCTTTTTCCTTGGTCCCCGTCTTTGGAATTCACTGCCACTTTCGCTACGATTGGAATCCTCCTTCTCTGCTTTCAAAGCCTGTCTCAAGACCTACCTTTTCTGCACAGCTTTTGACCTTCCTTTCCCCCCTCCCCCTGCGACTGTATGACTGTTTGTTTGTGTTTTTTATCTCTCCTTTACTTTTTCTATATTTTATCTCAGCACTGTCCTTTACTCTACTTGAATGGCGTTCCTTTCTGTTTCCCTCCCAGTAGCTCCGTTTTGTTTTTATTGTAAACCGCTGTATGCCAATTTGGTTTAAGCGGTATATTAAATTTTAAATAAAGATAAAGATAAAGATAAAGATACGGACACATTGTGTGCAGGACAAAAGTACGCGGTATAAAGAGCAAACCAGAGGCAATATCGCTAGTATGTTGAAAATAAAATAAAACTTAAAATAGATAAAAGAAGGAATATGTGTATATTATAAAGGGCAAAAGCCACATAAAAAGGTAAAAGCACAATAAATAAAGGTAAAAATAAAGATAAAAACAAAATAACGTGGAGCACTTGAAGAAAGCACATTACCTGCACAGGCTGTCAGAAGCAGGAAAACGCCGTGCAGGAGCATACGGGACTTATTTGAAGAGAGGGAGGCTCCTCCCACTGATGTGAGCTCATCAGAGTGGAACCCCCCCCCCTTTTTTTAAAATAAACGTCTTCTTCCTATGCAATATACTCTTTTATTTACGATTATTTTGTGTGCATAATTTCTTTTATAAGTTTTATTTTCTTTTCAACATACTAGCGATATTGCCTCCAGTTTGCTCTTTATACCGCGTACTTTTGTAAGGCACATGGGCGCCCATACCCCTTTCAGTAATAGGCATAAAATAGACACCTTTTGAGGACATTGCACATATTATAAAATTACCCCCCCCCCCCAATATAAAAAATGGTGAAGTTGCCTATTTGGGATTCAGAAAAATGAGAGAGGAGTAAATAGGGGTTAAGATACTGATGTATATCAAACATAGGAACAGGTGTTACTAGCAGAAAAAATGGAAATGATGACACTTCTGTGCAGATCATTGGTAACATTTCATCTGGAGTACTGTCCAGTTCTGGAAGCCACACTTCCAGTGCGATATAGAGTAGATTGCTTCCCTTTTGCCTGGTACCTATGTAACACACATTGTGTATCTGCTGGAATACTGCTTTAGACTGCTGTGACTAGGAAGCACTATTTTAGGAGTCAGGAGATTTAGCCAGTTTTCAAAAAGAAAAACTATACACATAATTTTCTTTGAGAATTGTTCTTTATGTCCATGGGTACAAAACTACCCTTGACCGTTAGGTGGGTTACTGAAGATTGCCTCTCAGTGCCCATGGGAACCATTTCAGCACAACAGGCATTTATGCCAGTCCTGTTAGCGTGTTGCTTTAATGAATGAGTATATGGGACTCTGTATTAAAATCTGTCCATTCAGTTGTAACCCACATGCCACTAAGTTAAAGGCCGCAGGGCAGGGTCCCGGAGGCCGCCGTTAACCGGTGGTGCGGCCCGGCGCAGGTCCCTGCCCGTTAGAAGGAGAAGCGGCAGGGGGGGGTGTGCAAGGGGGGGGTAAGCAGGCTCGAAGGAGATGCGTGCAGCATTATTTAAAGTGATTGGCTCTGCCGCGGGGTCGCGTGCGGCAAGAGCCAATCAGGAGAGGAAATGGGGCCATGTGCTGAGGCATCCGGAACGCGCTTTCAGCACATGGCCGAAGAGCAGGGCGGCGAACGGAGTGTGCGGCGAATCCTCTGAGCAAAGGCGGCAGTGGGGATAGCGGCGGCGATCCTCAACCTTCTGCGGAGCGGATTCGATCTGTGGTCGGTATTGTAGCGAATATTTTTTTGCTTGGAGGTGCGAGGGGCGGAATTAGACAGCGGGGGGTACCGGGGTTCAGACGTTTGAACACGGAGATGAGGAGCCCATAATTAAGCTGATTGGGGGGTCAAGCAGCAGAAGAAGGGCATAAATTAAAAAAAAAAAAACAGGACCAGGACGAGGAACTTGTCATAGGGAGGGCAGAAACAAAGGTACTTGCAATTACGGAGGAGCGGCATAGGAACAGGAATGCCGGGCCAACAAGGGAGTAATGGAAGGGGTTTGGAAAGAGGAAAGGGAGGGGCAGGGCGGAAGACTCGAGGCAAGGCAGGAAAAAGTGGAGGCAAGGGGCAGCATCGGGGATCAGGAGGCCGGGAAAGGTCTGTAAGGGCTGGACCTGCTGGGCCTGCGTGAAGGGGGCATGGAAGGTCACAAGGAGCTGTAGGATCAACGGGGCCTGTAGGCAATGGGCCGGGTGGGGCTTCAAGGGCAGGGCAGCGTGATGGTTTGGGGCATGGGAGGCAAGCAAGGGGAAACTCAGGAGTGAGGGGTGGTATGGGTATTAGGTCTGCCGTTGGGCGGCAGGGTGCAGAAGGAGATGCTGGTGTGGGGCAGGAGGGGGGAGAAATGGCCAGCATGTTGGCAGAAGGGCCTGTGACAGGGATAGGTAGCAGAGCTGGGTGGAATGCGGTTGAGGGTGCGGGATATGGGGTTCCTGCGAGTGTTGGTGGGAGCGGGATGTTTTGGGGGAGTCCGGGTGGGGCAGGGGTTCTGGGGCAGCATGGGTGGGAGCATTGGATGCGAGGTGGGCAAGGACCTTCCAGGTCTGACTGGGCAGGGGCCTGGCAGGCAGCATGGCCTGCGGTTGTTCCCCCTGCGGTTCTCCCCTTTTTGTCTCCGCAGGTTTCGGCAATGGCTTCTACCGATGCAAGGTACTGTGGAGTGCAGCAAGACAGGACGGTGAGTGGAGAAGCGCAGGCGATGCCGGCACGTGGCGGCCCCTCTGATGGATCAGCAGTACCCGGTGTGGGTGAGCCGCGAACGGTTGAAGACGGTTCTAGAGAGGTGCATCCACAGCGAGGGCTGGAGTCTACGGAGGCGACGGTCATGGGTGAGTTGCAAGGGGAACAGGAGGGCGGGGGTGAGGAGGGGGTGCGAGTGGAAAAGGCGGTGAAGGCTACCAGGAAGCGGAGGCATACTTGCCGTCGGAGGCGTAGATCGGAATCGTCCACATCGTCATCATAGAGTTCGTCCACGGGTTCGTCGGCGGAAAGGGGTAAGAGCGGGGAGCAGGCTGCTTCCGGGGTGGGGTCGGCGGTGGTTACAGCTTTGTCGGAATTGTGGGAAGGGGTGCCAAAGAAGTTGAGGTGGCGGATTCGGAAGAGGCGGTACATTGACATCTTCCGACTGTTGGAAGGCCGTAAGCGTTCTGGGGGAAGTAAAAAGAAGCGGAAAGAGGATAAAAAGGCGGGGAGAGTGCGTAAGGTGGCACGGACAGTGGTAAATTGGGTGAGGGCCTTTTTGCGTTTGGCGAGTGTGTGGGGTAAACGTTACCCGGAACAGTATGGGATGCTTTTGTCTTATGCGGACTCTATTCTGGAGGCGTCGCAGATGCATGAAGGGTGGTCCTGGCTCAATTACGATGAAAAGTTTTGGGATAAAATGGAGGAGAACAGGTTGTTGTCTTGGGGCAGCCAGGATATCAACTTGTGGCTCACGCAAATGTCAATAAGGTCGGGTGCTGTAGGTGGGGGGGGAGTGGCGGTGAAATCAGTGGGGGGGACCAATGCTGTGGGAAACCGGTCCTTTCGAGCAGCGGGAGTTGGGGGGGCGAACAAGCAAGGGGTCAGAGTTGGGGATGTATGTTGGAGGTTCAACAAGTCCTCCTGCCCGTTCTCTGATTGCAAGTTCCGGCACGCATGTTCGAACTGCGGAGGAGGGCATTCTGCGATAAAATGTCTTAAAAAGGGACTCTTGGGGAGCGCGTTGCCAGTGGCCAAGTGAGAGCCCGGCGTTCGGCGTGGCCCCCTCTCCAATACGGGTGGGAGTATTGAGGGAGTGGCTCCGTCATTATCCTAAAAAGCGGGATGGCGAGGTATTGCTTAAGGGTTTTAGTGATGGGTTTGTAATTCCAGTAGAGGGAGGGGTTGGGAACAAGGTTGGGAGGAATGGGCCATCTGTACGGCGTTTTGCAGATGTGGTGAAGGCAAAATTAGACGGAGAATTGACGTTGGGCAGGATAGCGGGCCCTTTTCTGGAGCCCCCATTTCGGAATTTTGTGGTTTCCCCATTGGGAGTTATTCCAAAGAAGCAGCCGGGGAAGTTCCGGTTAATTCATAATTTGTCTTATCCGGAAGGGGAATCTGTGAATGACCACATTCCTCGGGAATGCTGCACGGTCCGCTATGCGTCATTTGACAAGGCAGTTGGACTAGTGAGGAAGGCTGGGCAAGGAGCGTTGATGGCCAAGGTGGACATCGAGGCCGCTTTTCGCTTGATGCCGGTGCACCCGTCTTCCTTTCATCTGCTGGGCTTCCACATTGCAGGGGAGTATTATTTCGACAAATGCATGCCCATGGGCTGTGCTGTGTCGTGTGCGTTTTTTGAGAAATTCAGCACTTTTTTGCAGTGGGTTGTCGAGAGGCGTGTTGACTGTGCCAGTGTTGTTCATTATTTGGATGATTTTTTGTTTGTTGGTGCAGCTACGACGGCACAATGCAAGGCCTTGCTAGAGGGTTTTGTGGAGATGGCTGGGGAATTGGGGGTGCCGTTAGCCGAAGGAAAGACTGAACGGCCAGCGACTAGGATAACCTTTTTGGGCATTGAGTTGGATTCAGTGGACATGGTGGCGCGACTACCCCCGGAGAAGGTTGTGAAGCTAAGGGTCTTGGTAGCGAATGCACTGGCATCCTCAAAGTACACTTTGAAAGAGATGCAAGCTCTGATTGGTTCATTGAATTTCGCTTGTCGTGTCATACCCATGGGTCGAGTATTCCTACAGCGTTTGGCGTTGGCCACGGCGGGTGTGTCTAAACCTCATCACCGTATTAGAATCAACAGGAGCTTGCGCGAGAACTTGTTAGTGTGGGATGTCTTTTTGGCTGATTTCAATGGGTCAGCTGTCCTGGTCGAAGAAGAGCGTTCCAGTGAGGAATTGCAGTTGTTCACGGATGCGGCGGGAGGCTCGGGCTTAGGTATCTATTTTGGAGGGGAATGGTGTGCAGGGAGATGGCCAGCATCATGGAAGGACGAGGGACTCTTAAAGAATATCACGTTCTTAGTGCTTTTCCCGATGTTGGTTGCTTTGGAGTTGTGGCCGGGTAAATTGCATAACAAAAAAGTAGTAAAAAGTAGACAATGAAGCAGTTGTGAACGTGGTGAATAATTATACGTCGCGTTGCGGCCAAGTGGCAGCATTGATGCGAAAAGTTGTGTTATACTGTTTGTGTAGGAATGTGACATTGAGAGCGCGGCATATACCAGGTCATAATAATGGCATTGCTGATGCTCTTTCACGTTTGCAGTGGGATCGTTTCCGGAAGCTGGTGCCAGAGGCGGCTGCGGTGGGATTCAAGGTCCCTTGGAGCTTATGGAGCGCTGACCTGCAGAGATGAGAGAGATGTTGCGCAGCTCGGTGGCAGAAAAAACCTGGGAGGCATATTACAGAGGATGTGAGAGGGTGGTTGAATTCTTGCAACAGCAAGGGTGGTGTGGCGGACTAGTTCCGGATCAATTATTGGGGGGATATATCATTAGTGCAAAGAGGCGGGGCGTCTCTCAGACTTCTGTACGGGGGCATTTAGCAGGGTTTCTTTTTTTCGCAAAGGCGGTTGGTTGGGCCCCATCGGGCGAGGGCTTTTTGGTTAGGAAGCTGATGTAAGGATGGGGCGGGTGAGGCCGGTTATGCCGGATCAGTGTCGCCCGGTAACACATGACTTGTTAAGAGGTCTGTGTGCGGTCTTGCCTGAGGTGGCAATGTCAGAATACGAAGCCAAGCTCTTTAAGGCAATATTCTGTGTGGCCTTTTTCGGGGCCTTCCGGGTGGGGGAATTGGTAGCAGAGTCCACAAAGAGAGGTGTGGGGAACAGCTTGCTGAGGCAGCATGTGCATGTGCAGGGTGATCGCTTGAGGGTCCTTTTGAAAAGATCGAAAACGGACCAACGGGGCAGAGGCATTTGGGTGGTCCTTAGGGCGATTGTAGGGGACACGTGCCCAGTAACGGCAATGATGTCTTTCCTCCAAGGGCGCCCGCAGGTTGCGGGAGGGTTGTTTGTGCATGCGAACGCTCGGTTGGTCACAAGATATCAAGTGACAGCGGTTTTGCATTTGGGGCTGCAGCGGCTGGGGGTCGACGCTAGCCAATTTGCGGCGCATTCCTTTCGCATTGGGGCAGCGACTAGCGCAGCAGGTGCGGGAATGTCTGCCACACAGATACAAGAAATTGGCAGGTGGCGGTCCAGAGCTTTTCAGACTTATGTTCGGTTCTGAAAGGGCTTGGGGGGGTATGGATATTTAACCATTGTTTTTCTTTTCCAGATCGGGGCAGAGGTGTGCGGGGCTGTTGGATGTTGGGGCATTCGTTTGTGTTCTGGGCTGGCCGGTGTGCAGAGAACAGGCCTATTGGGAGGAACCTGGGGTTAGATCCTGCAGTGGTGGACATTTCATGGCTGGGAGAGAGGGGGCTGACCTGGCCTCAGCTGCTGCCCTTGCTGCGTCACCATGCACCAGGACATCGCCTGGGTTCCTGCTTTTGCATTTGGGAGGGAATGATTTGACGTCGTGGACCTGCAAGCAGTTGATCAATGCAGCAAAAAGAGACTTTGCCCAAATATTGGGAATGTTTAAAGGGGTGGTGCTGATTTGGTCGGATGTCATCCCGAGGCCGGTGTGCTGGGGACAGCGCCGCTGGTCCCGTGGTTTGACAAAGGTCTATAAGCAAATTGGGAGGTGGGTGGTCGAGCATGGGGGATGTCAAGTGCAACACGATTGGGTGGATGTTGCGTGCTCTGGTTTGTACAGGAGTGATGGTGTTCATTTGGCCCCGGTGGGGGTCGACCTTCTCCTCAACGATTGGCAAGAAGCGTTGGAGCGGGTAGTAGGAGGTAATGCGGACAGGTCACAGCTGGAGCCCAGGTAATTGGGGGGGACGGCAAAGTCACAGGGTGTGACTATGCCGGTGGCGGGATCCCGGAGGTTTCCGGGGTCCGGAGCCGAAGGCTACTTGGGCATGGGCAGGGTGCCCGCGACCCGGAGAACCCCGAGCCGACTTTTGCTAGTGATATGGCGAAGTTGGGCAGGGGTGGGAGTAACTGGACTGGTGGTGACCGGGCCAGGGGTGGACGCGAGGTCACCTTGCTAATAGTATGGCGGGTGAGGTATGGCTCCGCTGCGGGGGGGAGGGGGGGAATAATTGGTTGTTTTGTTGTGTTTGTTAAATTGTTATGGTATTGGGCAATAAAGCTGTGACCTGGTGTTTTTCCAAATGCGGTGTCTGTGAAATTATTGGCGGGATATACAAGTAATGGGAAAGAGTAGGGCAGAGGGAGAGTGCCGGGTACAGATCTCCGGTTAATACCTAACAACTGTTGATAATGATTTTCTTGTGATGACCTTTCAAAGGAAGACTTGCCATGGAAGTAACATAAGAAATGATGCTCCTAGGAATTTTCTAGCTGGAATCCCAGTAAAGTAAAACCAGGGGAAAGAGCTAGGAGGTCCCAAAGGTCATAAAAGTCCAAGTTTTGAAGGCAAAAGGATCTTTTGCATTCTTTTCTGCAGGCTGATAGCTCAGCAGCGAGGAGTTTACTTTTTCCGATCTTTATTATTTGTCTAAAGCATATGTATTTATACACAAGGCTAAAGCTATGTATCATGGAGCCAATGGTATATGTTGGTTTTAGACATGCTGTTTAGTTTTCTTTGTGTAACCAAATGTTCGTTTATCATTATCATTTTTATTGTGTAGCTCTGTCCTATTATTTGCTAGACGGTACTATTTAGGGTGCTATACGTCACCTGCTCCCCTCATTGTAGATTTTCGTGCTGTATAACATATTGCATTTTGTTCCAAGTGTACTTTCATGTCTATGTTATTTCCTTCTGTCTATAATACACATACATACAAGGTGTTCTATTTATGATTGTGCATATGCCCTATTTTATGTATAGTTTTAAATGTAGTTTTTCTCTTATCTTTTTCCCCCTCCGAGTTCCTGTTGTAATCTTCGTAATTTTAAAGGTACTAACACTCATTTTTTGTATTTTTATTATGTTTTTTAGATTGGGAAGAGTGGTTGCTCCACCCCATAGATGTGTCTTACACACTTTCTAAGTGGTTATTTGGTAATGTTTCGAATTATCCATCATTTCTGTCTTTCATGTATTTGTTTTTTTAATGTTCTTAATTATGTAATATTTATTTTGTTTTTTAAATTATATGTCTGTCTTTTAGACCCCTGATGAAGGCCTTTGGCCGAAACTTGTAAAGTTGGGTCTTCAATAAAGGTGTTTTTATCAACCAATTTTTGTTTGCCGTGGTTGATTGCCCTCCGCTGTACCTGTGTTACTTGCCGTGAAGAAACCTATTTAACTTTTTCGATGCCTTTTTGGTACTCTGCTTGCTTTCCTTTACGTCCGGAGTGGTACAGCATCTTTCCAGTATCCTTTTTTCTTTTAATTTTGTTTTTCAAATACATTTTTTTCCTTCATGTTTTTTGGTCATTTGGGCCACCATTGCCCAATTTGATTTGGCTTTTATCATTTTTTCGATCATGGAAAAAGTGTGGTTTCAAAAAATGTACTAAATGCAGCAATACCATCTCAGCAGTTGCCAGCACGACTGGTGTCTGAAGTGTTTAGGCCCCAACCACTATGTCTCTTCATGTGCCCACTGTAAATATATTATAGCACGGGGGCTTAAGAACCGAGAGCAGCAATGGATTAAGCTGTTTCGGTTAGACTCAGCCGCTTCGGCACACTCCTCAGGGGTCTCCACGCTGTCGAGGTCATCGCGTGCTTCCCACACTTCTTCTAAGTCCAAAAATGGCAAGAAGCATCAATTTGTGTCACTGGCAGATAAGATAACAAAGACCTCAGCATCTGCATTGAAGGTATCTTGTTCCTTGGCGTCTACATCAGCGTCGGACTCCGATACTAGGCATCGGCACTGACATTTGTCTTCCATGGATCCAGAGGTAGGCCGACCAGTCAAACAGCCCCGGTGGGAAGATACCTCCTCCAAAGCCTTGGAGGGGCTCAGGAGGCCCCAGGACCTCGTCCTTCATGGAGCTCCCAGTAGCTTGCTCTGGGACAGTAGCTCAGGTCTCCATGCCAGAAGCTACTCAGTCCTCTTCAGTCTTACTCAATGAGCATGTCCAAGCCATTGAACAGAGTCTGGCCATGATCCTGGAGGACGTTGTGCCGGGGCCTTCGAGGCCCTCGGGGTCTATCTCCAATACCACCATTCAGGTACAATCCTTTGAGGTTGGAGCACCCACTGCTTCTGAAGGATTTCTTGGGGCATAGGTTCCAACAGTCTTGGAACCCAGATCGACTCCAGTCATTCTGGGGCATTATGTACTGGACATTCCTGTTCCGATACTGCACACCAGGTGCATCGGGCTTCAATGGCGGTATTGGAGCATTGTCGGTACCAGGGAACCCACAGTCATTACTTTGATTTTCTTCTGGAATCAGGTTCAGCTTCGTCCAGTTCCGAACCAGACTCGATCAAGTCAGAGCCCCTTCGAGACATTCCATCTGATCCATCTCCAACTCATGAGAGGTGTCAGTCTCCCCCCCCCCCCCCCAAGGACATGTCCTTTCAAGATTTTATCAAGGACATGGTGGCGGCACTCTCTGTCTTGGTGACCATGGAAATGGAACTGAGAGCAGAAGAATTGGATATCCTGCAATATCCTTTAGCTCCAAAGGAGGCGGCTACCCTTGTCATCCATAACATCATACAGAACTTAATGCTTTGGATGTGGGAAGTACCACTCTCAACTTCTGCCATCAGCAAGAAGTTAGATACACTGTATTGGGTTCCTTCTTGCCCAGGCTTTCAAAAACCATAGCTACCATCCCACTCTAGTGGTGGAGTGAGCCATGAGGAGAATTAAAAGCCTGTAGGAACCATTCATTGGTTCCTCCAGGCAGGGAGGCCAGAACCCTTGATGCTTTTGGTAGGAAAGCTTTTCAGTCTGTCATGCTGGGGTCCAGGATCAACTCTTACATGCTGTACATGGGCATGTTTTTAAGAGATATCTCGAGAGAGTCATCTGAATTCAGCTCTCTTCGTCTAGTAGATAAGCAGGCCCCTCATGAGGCACTTTTAGCTCATGCTCAAAATGCCTCTACGTTTCTCACTAGAGCAATCTTCGATGCTTTTGAGGTTACAAGCAGAACAGCAGCAGCATTCTGCATTGGAGCAAGGAGGACAGCATAGCTGTAAGCCTCTGATCTCGAACAATGGGTGCAGGACAAGCTGGCCAACATCCCTTGTAATGAATAGAATCTCTTTGGGCAGGGCTGGCTTAAGAAAGCAGGTGAAATAGAAACGGACAATCTCACCATGAAGTGTTTGTCCAGCAAGACAGCTGATCCTGCAAAGAAGTCTTCTGGCAAGAAGCTCTTCTATACTAAAAAGAGAAGTTATTATCCTTCTTACCCCTCTTATTCTTCCTTTCAGGCTCAGCAGCCCCATCAAAAGCAACAGGGCACTCTTCAACCCAGAAAGCCTAAAACGCCTAAGGCCCAGTCAGCTCCACAGTCTTAACCTCAGGCTAATTTTTGACTGCTTCCTGGAGGGTATAGCCAGTCTACCTCTAAGACATCCCCTCCCCTCCCACATTCCAGGAAAATTGACACATTGCTCACAGATAGTCCATCATAACCTCAGAACCCTGGACTTTGCAACTAGTCAGTGGAGGCTAACAATTAAATTTCAGGACTCTGCCACACACTTTCTTTGTGGGAGAGTTCCCCATGGATCTCCTACACTCCACTCTGCTACGGCAGGAGACCATAAATCTTACGACTCAAGGGGCCATCAAGGAAGTCCCGCTCCCTCAGTAAGGCCTAGGGTTCTATTCCCATTACTTCCTCATTCCAAAGAAGACAAGGGATTTCAGACCTATTCTGGACCTGCGAAATCTCAACAAATTTCTAGTGAGAGAGAAGTTCAAGATGATCTCACTAGGGACACTTCTCCCATATCTTCAGGAAAAAGACTGTCTCTGCTCTCTGGATCTCAAGGATGCCTACACACACACCTTGATCCACCCCCTGTACCAAAAATATCTCAGGTTTGTCTTCCAGGGGCACCACTATCAATATCGTGACTCCCTTTTGGGCTAGCTTTGGCTCCAAGGGTCTTCACAAAGTTTCTCGCGGTTGTAGCAGCTTACCTATGCACCTTGGGAATCTTCATCTTCCCTTACTTAGATGACTGGCTCATCAAGGGAGATACCCCTCACATGGTCATAAGAACATAAGATATGCCATACTGGGTCAGACCAAGGTCCATCAAGCCCAGTATCCTGTTTCCAACAGTGGCCAATCTAGGTCATACGTACCTAGCAGTTTCCCCAAAACACACAGGTTCCGCAATGCTTGTACTGGGTCAAGCATTGATATCCTGGGTCCCTTCTTAATAATGGTTTATGGACCTTTCCTCCAGGAACTTGTCCAAACCTTTTTTAAACCCAGCTATACTAAAAGCCTTTACTACATCCTCCGGTAACAAATTCCAGAGTTTGATTACACGTTGAGTGAAAAAATAATTTCTTTTATTAGTCTTAAATAGTTTACCCTGTAGCTTCATTGCATGTCCCCTAGTCTTTCTATATTCTGATAACGTAAACAATCGATCTACGTTTACCCGTTCCACTCCGTTCATTAATTTATAGACTTCTATCATATCTCCCCTCAGCCGTCTCTTTTCCAGGTTAAAGAGCCCTAACCTTTTTAGCCTTTCTTCATAGGAGTGTCCTTCCATCCCCTTTACCATTTTGGTGGCTCTTCTCTGAACCTTTTCTAATAACCCTATATCCTTTTTAAGATACGGCGACCAGAATTGCACACAATATTCAAGGTGCGGTCTCACCATGGAACGATATAGAGGCATTATAATATCTTTTGTTTTATTTTCCATTCCTTTCCTTATGATACCTAGCATTCTATTTGCTCTCTTGGCTGCCGCTGCACACTGGGCCGAGGGTTTTAACATGTTATCCACAATGACGCCTAAATCTTTTTCCTCGGTGGTGGTTCCTAATGTGGAACCTTGCATTGTATAACCATAGTTTGGGTTGTTCTTCCCTAGGTGCATAACTTTGCACTTGTCCACATTAAATTTCATCTGCCATTTTGATGCCCAGTCTTCTAATTTATCAAGATCCTCTTGCAATTTTCCACAATCCTCTTGGGTTTGAACAACTTTAAATAGTTTTGTGTCATCTGCAGATTTGATAACCTCACTCGTTATTCCACTTTCCAGGTCATTTATTAATATGTCAAAAAGCAGCGGACCCAGCACAGATCCCTGGGGTACACCACTATTCACCTTTCTCCATTGGGAAAATTGGCCATTTAGCCCAACCTTCTGCTTTCTATCTCTTAACCAGTTCTTGATCCACAGTAGTACACTGCCTCCTATCCCATGACTCTTTAGTTTTGACAAAAGTCTCTGATGAGGGACCTTGTCAAAGGCTTTCTTAAAGTCCAGATAGACTATATCAACCGACTCACCTTTGTCCACCTGTTTATTCACACTTTCAAAAAAACATAACAGATTAGTAAGACAAGATCTTCCTTGTCTAAAGCCATGTTGGCTGTCTCCCATTAGGCCATGACTATCTACATGCTGAGTAATTTTATTCTTTATGATGGTTTCTACCATTTTTCCCGGTACTGACGTCAGGCTCACCGGTCTGTAGTTCCCGGATCACCCCTGGAACCCTTTTTAAAAATTGGTGTTACATTGGCGATCCTCCAATCTTCAGGTATTAGAGATGATTTTAATGATAGTTCACAGATTACTAATAGCAGGTCTGCAATCTCATATTTCAGTTCTTTCAACACCCTTGGATGTATACCATCCGGCCCAGGTGATTTGCTACTCTTCAGTTTATCTAATAGTTGTAATACATCTTACCGATGTATCGATATTTCCTTCATTTCTTCCGCACCTTTAAATACCACTTCAGTCATGGGTAACATCACTACATCTTCCTCAGTAAAGACTGAAGCAAAGAATTCATTCAGTCTCTCCGCTATCGCCTTGTCGCCTCTTAGTGCCCCTTTAACTCCTCTATCATCTAATGGACCAACTGACTCTCTCACAGGTTTTTTGCTGCGAATGTACTTGAAAAAATCTTTATTTCGCGTTTTTGCTTCCACAGCAAGCTTCTTCTCAAATTCTCTCTTTGCCTGCTTTATCAATGCCTTGCATTTGATTTGCCAGTGCTTGTGCTGTTTCCAGGTTTTGTCGTTTGGCTCTTTTTTCCATTTCCTGAAAGATGCTTTTTTGGCAACAAGAGCCTCTCTGACCTCACCTTTAAACCATGCTGGCAGTGTTTTGGACTTCCTTCCACTTTTCTTAAAGCATGGAATACAGCTGGTCTGGGCTGCCAAGATAGTATTTTTCAACAACACCCAAGCTTGATGTAAGTCTTTAACCTTTGCAACTGCTCCTTTTAGTTTTTTCTTAACTATTTTCCTCATTTTATCATAGTCTCCCTTTCGAAAGTTAAAAGGTAGTACTGTGGATTTCCGTACTATCCCTTCTCCACTAATTAAATCAAAGGCGATTATGCTATGATCACTATTGCCAAGTGGCCCCAACACCCTTATTTCTTGCACTAGATCTGGTGTTCCCCTAAGGACCAGGTCTAATATGGCTTCCCCTCTGGTCGGTTCATGAACCAGCTGCTCCAAGAAGCAGTCATTTATGTCATCTAGGAACTTTATCTCCCTAGCATGTCCTGCCTTGACACTGACCCAGTCGATACCGGGGTAATTGAAATCACCCATTATTATTACTGCGCTGTAACTTTTGTTAGCTTCCTTGATTTCTTTGAGCATTTCATCATCCATTTGTTCATTCTGGCCTGGTGGTCGATAGTACACCCCCACTGCTATCGTCTTCCCCTTTTTACATGGAATTTCAATCCATAGAGATTCTACAGCAAATTCTGTTTCCTGCAAAACTTTAATCCTTTCTGACTCAATGCCCTCTCTAACATAGAGCGCTACCCCTCCACCAATTTTATCAGCTCTATCATTACGATATAGTTTGTACCCAGGTATCACAGTGTCCCACTGGTTGTCCTCCTTCCACCATGTCTCTGATATTCCAATCATATCTAACCTCTCATTTAGTGCTATATATTCTAACTCTCCCATCTTATTTTTTAGACTTCTAGCATTTGCCTACAAGCATTTTAGAGACTGTATTTTATTCATATTAATTTGGCTATTGGTAGACATGGGTAATTTGGGATCTTTAAGCTCTGTCTGCTCCATACTTTAGGGCATTTGGGCTACTTTACTCTTTTTTGGAACCTCTCTGCTTTTGGTAGTATCCTTCAAGGATACATTCTTCCGAACCATCTGCTCTTGGGCGACTGTCGGCTTTCCCCTATTATCTAGTTTAAAAGCTGCTCTATCTCCTTTTTAAAGGTTAATACCAGCAGCCTGGTTCCATCCCGGTTAAGGTGAAGCCCATCCCTTCGGAAGAGCCCCTCCTTTCCCCAGAATGTTCCCCAGTTCCTAACAAATCCAAAACCCTCATCCCCGCACCATTGTCTCATCCACGCATTGAGACTCCGGAGCTCTGCCTGCCTTTTGGGTCCTGCACGTGGAACGGGAAGCATTTCGGAGAACGCTACCCTGGAAGTTCTGGATTTCAACTTCCTACCTAAAAGCCTAAATTTAGCCTCCAGAACCTCCCTACCACATTTTCCTATGTCACTGGTACCGATATGTACCAAGACAGTAGACTCCTCCCCAGCACTATCTAAGACCTTATCTAGGTGGCGCATGAGGTCCGCTACCTTCGCACCAGGCAGGCATGTTAACAGGCGATCCTCACTTCCACCAGCCACCCAGCTATCTACATGCCTCATGATCGAATCACCAACTATAACGGCTGTCCTAACCACGTCACTTCATCATACCATCCTGTTTCCGCAACATCTGGGCTTTGTCGTCAAATATCCAAAGTCTCATCTAACTCCTGCTCAGACTCTGGAGTTCATAGGGGCTCATCTAGATACAACAAGGACTCGAGCCTCCTTTCCAGAGAACCGCCTTCATTATCTCATCGCCCTGGCAACCTATTGTGAACATCAAGCTACTCTCGCTGCTCGAGATATGTTACGTCCCCTCGGCCACATGGCCTCCACATTCCATGTTGTTCCATATGCCCATCTTCACATGCTCCTGGGACAGTAGACCCTTTCGGAACAGTGGACGCAGTCCACAGGTCGCCTCTCAGACAAGATCACTATCTCATCTCAACTGGTGAACTTCATCCAGTGGTGGCGCACAGACTTACGCGATAGCTCATTAGATTCTTCCTCAAACTGTTCATCTCCCGTGAGAGGAAAATCAGCTAGTCGACAAGCTCAACAGGGTTCTTCATCCACATGAGTGGATGCTGCATCACCAGACAGCATAACGTTTATTCCACTTATGGGGGATGCCCATAATCAACATCTTCACTGCTCCACTGAATGCCCAGCTCCCTTGTTTCTGTTCAAAAGTTCCCTCGCCATACAGTGAGAACTCAGACGCTTTTCTCCTTCACTGGGGCCAGGGTCTGCTATATGCATTCCCATCAATTCCTCTCATCCTGAAAACACTCTTCAAGTTATAATTAGACAGGGGAAAGATGATTCTCATTGCCCCGTTCTGACCCCATCAGCTATGGTTTCTCCTGCTTCTTCATCTGAAACAAGGATAACCTCTCCAACTAGGATGCACACCCAATCTGCTCTCTCAGGACCATGGGGCACCACTTTATCCCAACCTTAGAGTCTTGCGCTTGACAGCCTGGCTACTGAATGCTTCATTCTCTCTGACCTCAGGCTTCCAGAAGACATGACCTAAGTCTTACTGGCTTCTTGAAAGGATTCTGCTAGACATACATATGCCTTTAAATGGCGTAGATTTTCACTCTGGTGTTCCCAGATAACTCTCAATCCATTTACTTGTCCTGTAGAGTACTTACTGCAGTACCATCTATCATCTTTCCATATCTGGACTGAAAACTAATTCCGTTTGAGTCCACTTGAGTGTAATCTCAGCATCTCACCCCCGATTGCGGATCACCTAATTTCCTCCCATCCGCTTGTAGCAAAGCCACTAATCTGCCCCGTTGCCATAGCATGGGACCTCAATGTTGTCCTCACATAGTTACTGAGACCTCTCTTTGAGCCTCTGGTGGCAGCTTCCCTCAAGTTCCTCACCTGGATAGTTGTTTTTCTCATTGCTCTAACCTCTGCCCTTAGGGTTAGTGAGTTACAGCTCTGGTGGAATATGTGCCATATACTTGCTTCCATCATGATAAAGTAGTCCTATGGACTCATCCTAAATTCCTTCCATAGGTTACCCTCTTCCACCTTAACCGAATCATCTCTCTTCTGACTTTTTTTTGTAGGCTTCATGCTTCTAAAGCGGAAGCAAGATTACATACTCTTGATTGTAAGTGAGCACTGATGTCCTATCTTGAAAGGACTAAAGGTCAGGATTATCCTGTGTCTTTGGACCCTAGTCACCTGGGTCTCCCAGTTTCCAAAAGGAGCCTTTCCAACTGGATCGCTGACTGCATAACCTTTGCTTACACAGAAGTTGGCCTTTACCTATAGGGACATGTCACGGCCCAGTGTCCGAGCTATAGCCGCTATGGTAGCCAATCTCCATTCTGTGTCCATCTCCAAGATTTGCCAGACATTCACATGGTCTTCCATACATACTTCCATTCGAGATGCACAATTTAGACAAGCCATCTTAAGACACCTTTTTCAGGTTTAAAACAACTCTGCCCATGGTCCATTCCTGACAATTCTAGCAGGAGTGTGCCCAAGGGGCTGTGTCTGATGGATCTTTGCTTTACCCTGTTTGTAGTTCTGGTCTCCTTCCTCCTTCCGGATAGTCATTGATTAGGGAGTCCCATATATGAAGACTGCATTCCTGCTTGTTCCTGGAGATAGCATAGTTACTCACCTGTAACAGGTGATCTCCAGGAACAGCAGGAATCAGTCTTCACAACCCGTCCACCTCCCCTTGGAGTTGTACATGGGCTAACGTTTTTGTATTTTCCTTTTCAGTTTCCTACAGGTTTTTTTACTTATGCTACACACCTGACTGTGGAGAAATGTTGGAAAGGCGGGAAGGCAGGCATGCATGCATGGAGGGATGCTCCCAAAAGCATTCCTGTTGGATGCTGTGGAGTGTTTCGTCATGGGGCTCTGTTGATGCCAATGTCACCCATATGTGAAGATTGATTCCTGCTGTTCTCGGAGATCACCTGTTACAGGTGAGTAACTATGCTTTCTTCTGCTGCAGTACCCTTGTGTTCACTATTGTTTTACACTTGCCTCTACAGGTTCATCTTCTACTGATAGACTTTAGGGTATGCTTTCCTGTATGGCCTCTGGCATTGATTATCCTGGTTTAACTTCATTCAGCACTGGCCAGCTGCTTTAATTGTTCTGGCCTCCACCACTGAATATCGACTCCATAAATTATTCAAAAACAGCCCCCTCTCAAATTTTTCACATAGTGCCTGAAGAAGTTATATCTTTGTTACAAGGAAGGAAAGGTAAAAAAAAAATGCTCTGCAGGAACGCACATAGGTCAATGTTCAAACTTTATGATCAGCAGCTTTTTCTTTTTAAATACCAAGCATGGTGTTTAAGTAAAATGAATACATGGAACACCACTATCTGTCTACTGAGTGGCGCTGAATATGCATGTAGAATGGCCAGCACTGCTCATTATCTGGATAGCAGCAATATTCAGCCTTTTTTCTGTCCTAAAATTCTCTGGATAGTTATTCATTAAATATCGTAGCTCGCCAGATAATATCCGGGAAGACCCTCACCCACTCTGGCAAGGCAGTCTGGAAGGATTTTCAGCAGTCCTATTAAAGTTGCCATTATCCAGATATTTGCTTTTGAATATTGGGCCAACAATTTAGAAAGAAAATAGTTCTCCAAGCAGAGTTAATGGTCTGGAGAGAAGGGTTCAATTTCTGGACTTGGCTTCCAGAAAGGCAGAAGAAAAGAAATAGGTTTTCTGTTTGATTTTATATTTTCAATTACTTGTGTATGGTTTTGATTATGCTGTGAACAAGAAGAAACATAACTGGTCTAATCCAAACCCAGTCTTCAGGTGATACCTCTTTATGTTGTTTATGTTAGATTTAGCTGACGCCTTTTCATTGTTAGCTGAAGGCAAGTGATTTCACTGCGGATAGCCTTACGTTAAAGGCGTGCCACAGGAACTGCAATTTCTGCTCCCAGGGTGCACTAAGCAGGTGTGGTTCATACCTATCAAGCAGAGCAATTTTATACAGTTAAACCTCATGAATTTTCATGTAGCATGTTCTAGCAATCAGACCAGCCTACAGTGCTTAAAAATAATTATTCAGCATTTCTGACAACTGGTTCTCACTATTTATGGATTTTAATAGCAAGTCAAACATAATCTACAGAAATGCCTCGATTATATTTATATTGCTATGCGCTACTGTCTCTCTGCAAGTAAACTTTAACCCTGTTTTTCTCTGAAACCTGTTCTCAAATATTTGCTTTTAAAATACTGTTCTTTCTTGGAGAGTGAATAGCAGCACAATCACAGTTATATTTCGTGATAAGGGACTATAATAAATTAACTAGCTGAAGCGTTTCTCTCCAAACTCTTGGGAGAGCAGTCTGTAACGGACTGACTACAACATGCAAATATTTTTTTTTCTGAGCACTTAGTTTTTTCTGGCATTTCCCATCTCATCAACCTCTGGGTAGTCTTTTATAGAACATAGGAGTTAATATTCAAAAGATTTAGGCTCCTAACTGTGAGAGTTAGGCTTCTAAATTGGCTTCTTTAAAAATTTAGTAGGGCCGAGTTTCAAAATGTATGCTCAAAATTTCACTAAACTCCTAAATTTAAGAGTCTAAAGAGTGGGTGGCAACAGGGATGGATTTGGGGGTGGGGAGGATGGGGAGAGTTAGGAACTTAGCACTGATTTTCAGTATTAGGCATCTAAATTAATCTCATAAATATAAGCATAAGAACATAACATAAGAACATAAGATATGCCATACTGGGTCAGACCAAGGTCCATCAAGCCCAGTATTCTGTTTCCAACAGTGGCCAAACTCGGTCATATGTACTGTCACCACCAGGGGGCAGTGTGCTGCTGATGGTGAAGAAATAGTTGTGCAAACTCGAATGGTAAAGCAAAATGTGGATTTATTCCCCTCCCAGGGTGGATTAATAAACAAGTGAACAGAACACAAGCAGAAACAAAAGTATTCCAATCTTTTGGCAAAAACACAAAGGACATACAGCAATAACTTCTTGCTTCAAGGTAGGAATTCAAACTGTAGCACACAGGCTTTTGCTCTGTCTAACGCAGAGATATTCTTTCAGATGAGACTAATGTACAGTCCATTAGGTCAGATATAGATGAGGATTCACTGAGAGAGTCCACTAACATGGGTTCCTCCTCACGTTCCAAACCCTCTTGGTTGAAATATGTTTGGACATTTCCCCTTGGCAAGCCCTCACGGTAAGTTTCTCTGTTGCTATCTTCTGTTTGGGATAGAGGAACTCTCTGTCCCCTCTTGCTAACAGACTTTAGCTTGTAAGGCTTCTTCTGGGGTTTAAAGCTTACTGCCAGCTCCTCTTCTGACATATACACGTCTTCTGGCCAGTCTCTAAGCTTTTCTGACGGCTGTGAATGCTCTCTATTCAAGTAGTTAGGTTGGGAGTAGCTGCCCTGCCCCCACCTCTGGCTTCCTGTGTAAGGTTGCTCTGCATTCACTCTACAAACACTTTTATTCCTTTTAACTTTCAATGGCTCACATTCATTCCCCAAGTCCCAGCTTCTTGTTACATACTTTTTAGCTACTGGCTTGCAGTTCCTCTGGTTAGAACGTAGGTTCCATGCTGCCGTGTCTCTGCAATCAGCAGGAGCTGCCCAGCTGGCTTCGGCTCTAGCAAGCTGCTTCCTCCTAGTGGATTCTGGGTATCTCTGAGGTTGAACACTTCCTAGTTCAGACTCTGAGTCACTTCCTATACTGAAGTGAGAGACTCTTCCTGGTTCCTCTCTGGTAACTGTTGTAGGTAAGACAGGCTGTCTTCTCTTCCTACAGTGCTCACCTTGTCCCAGGTTTCTCCCTCTCAGGGTTTGTTCCAAATCTGAGCTCTCTGACAATTCCTCTCCTCCTGGCAACTCTTTGGAGGTGTCGTCCTTGTAATGCTTCTCCCTTGTGTTCCCTGCACTATCCTTATAAGGGCTATGCATACTCCTCCCTACCAGGTGTGTGCTATTGGGATTTAGGGCGTTTCTTCTTACTACACGTTTCTCCAGACCTCGTGGCTGCCTTTGTTGTCGTTGCCACTGACAACAGCTATCCACCTGGTCTGTTCTCCTGTCAGCTTTTGCACTGACATGCTGCATGTTTTGGTATTTTAACAGTGGAAATTGGGGCTTCTTCATCACAGTACCTAGCAGTTTCCCCAAGAGACACAAGTTCCACAATGCTTGTACTGGGTCAAGCATTGATATCTTCGGTCACTTCTTAATAATGGTTTATGGACCTTTTCCTCCAGGAACTTGTCCAAACCTTTTTTAAACCCAGCTACACTAACAGCCTTTACTACATCCTCCGGTAACAAATTCCAGAGTTTGATTACACGTTGAGTGAAAAAATATTTTCTTTTATTAGTCTTAAATAGTTTACCCTGTAGCTTCATTGCATGTCCCCTAGTCTTTCTATATTCTGATAACGTAAACAATCGATCTACGTTTACCCGTTCCACTCCGTTCATTAATTTATAGACTTCTATCATATCTCCCCTCAGCCGTCTCTTTTCCAGTTTAAAGAGCCCTAACCTTTTTAGCCTTTCTTCATAGGAGTATCCTTCCATCCCCTTTACCATTTTGGTGGCTCTTCTCTGTACCTTTTCTAAAATCGCCATATCCTTTTTAAGATACGGCGACCAGAATTGCACACAATATTCAAGGTGCGGTCTCACCATGGAACGATATAGAGGCATTATAATATCTTTTGTTTTATTTTCCATTCCTTTCCTTATCATACCTAGCATTCTATTTGCTCTCTTGGCCGCCGCTGCACACTGGGCCGAGGGTTTTAACATGGTATCCACAATGACGCCTAAATCTTTTTCCTGGGTGGTGGTTCCTAATGTGGAACCTTGCATCGTGTAACCATAGTTTGGGTTGTTCTTCCCTAGGTGCATAACCTTGCAAATTAATGGCAGGCTTTAATTAAGAGGATATGGTTTAAGCTCCTAAGGTTAAGTGAATTTTCAGCTGAAAACTTAGGGCCCTGTTTACTAAGCATTTTTCCTATAGACACAAAATGGCAGAAGACCTTTAGAGGGTCCTTTTAAAAGTCTTAGCCATGATTTAAATGTCTGAAAATCTACACGTGGACATCCAAATCACAGAGATGTCGCCGGTTCAAGGATGTCCAAGTAGACAGGGAGCATGGTGGAGGCGTGTCTGGGGCAGTACAATGGATTTAGGTATCCCTGTATGATTTCAGAAATGTCAGGGATGACTGCAGAGACATGTCCAAGTTTAGACCTGCTCCAGACGCAAATAGGTATCTGGAAAGTACTTGTTTTGGACTAAAAACATCCAAAGAGTGTTGAGAAGATGGAGGGGGCAGTAACTTGTCCAAGATCACAAGGAGCAGCAGTGGGCTTTGAATTCTAGCTTCCACGGCCCTAGCCCACTACTCTAACCATTAGGCTGTTAGACATCCATGTTTCCAAATGCTTCTGGGGACGTCTATATTGGGCACATTCACATTTGTGAAATTGTGCCTGAACGTGGATGTGCCTGCTTTTTTTTTTCAGATGTTCTGGCTTGGACATCACATATTGCACTTGGACATCCTTTTGTAAAATGTGCTGTCATATAAACAGGTCCCTGAGTCTCTTAAGATTGACTGAAAATAGGGGACACATTTAGGCACCTGACTTAGTCAATTTATATATTTACATTTGTTCACCACACAATACAGAAAACTACCCAGTGCAGCTTATAACAAATAAGATTAAAAAGAACTTACATACACATCTGTAAAACTTGCCTATTGGTAGATTTTTGGACATTGTGAAGGTAATTTTATACAGGGGCGCCTAGTTAAAGTGCTATTTTAAGGCATCTGTGTTAAGCCTATGTAGCGTAAGTTGAAGAAATCGCACCTGAAATTAAGGCATGCACATAAACATGAGCCCTGGAGTTGGCGTGAATGCCCACGCCTAGATTTTTCAAGAGTGCATATAAATTGTAATCTTTTATAATTCTATGCATGTTCTTGTGTGCTCTTCCCACACCCCATCCAAACTCTGCTCATGTGTACGCTCACCGACAAAGTACACATCATCATATATCATGCATGCTTTTAAGCTGCTCTGCATTTTAGAAGAGTCATTTACACCAGATGTAGTGCAAGAGATAAGGGTGTTGGGGCCACTTGGCAATAGTGATCATAGCATGATCGCCTTTGATTTAATTAGTGGAGGAGGGATAGTAAGGAAATCCACAGTACTACCCTTTAACTTTCGAAAGGGAGACTATGATAGAATGAGGAAAACAGTTAAGAAAAAACTAAAAGGAGCAGTTGCAAAGGTTAAAGACGTACATCAAGCTTGGGTGTTGTTGAAAAATACTATCTTGGAAGCCCAGACCAGCTGTATTCCACGCTTTAAGAAAAGTGGAAGGAAGTCCAAAAAATTGCCAGCATGGTTTAAAGCTGAGGTCAGAGAGGCTGTTGTTGCCAAAAAAGCATCTTTCAAGAAATGGAAAAAAGAGCCAAATGATGAAACCTGGAAACAGCACAAGCACTGGCAAGTCAAATGCAAGGCATTGATAAGGCAGGCAAAGAGAGAATTTGAGAAGAAGCTTGCTGCGGAAGCAAAAAACGCGAAATAAAGACCTTTTCAAGTACATTCGTAGCAAAAAACCCGTGAGAGAGTCAGTTGGTCCATTAGATGATAAAGGGGTTAAAGGAGCACTAAGAGGCGACAAGGCGATAGCAGAGAGACTGAATGAATTCTTTGCTTCGGTCTTTACTGAGGAAGATGTAGGGATGTTACCCACGACTGAAGTGGTATTTAAAGGTGTGGAAGAATTGAAGGAAATATCGATACATCGGGAAGATGTCCTACAACTATTAGATAAACTGAAGAGTAGCAAATCACCTGGGCCGGATGGTATACATCCAAGGGTGTTGAAAGAACTGAAATTTGAGATTGCAGACCTGCTATCAGTAATCTGTGAACTATCATTAAAATCATCTCTAATACCTGAGGATTGGAGGATCGCCAATGTAACACCAATTTTTAAAAAGGGTTCGAGGGGTGATCCGGGAAACTACAGACCGGTGAGCCTGACATCAGTACCGGGAAAAATGGTAGAAACCATCATAAAGAATAAAATTACTCAGCATGTAGATAGTCATGACCTAATGGGAGACAGCCAACATGGCTTTAGACAAGGAAGATCTTGTCTTACTAATCTGTTATGTTTTTTTTGAAGGAGTGAATAAACAGGTGGACAAAGGTGAGTCGGTTGATATTGTGTATCTGGACTTTCAGAAAGCCTTTGACAAGGTCCCTCATGAGAGACTTTTGGCAAAACTAAAGAGTCATGGGATAGGAGGCAGTGTACTACTGTGGATCAGGAACTGGTTAAAAGATAGAAAGCAGAGGGTAGGGCTAAATGGCCAATTTTCCCAATGGAGAAAGGTGAATAGTGGTGTACCCCAGGGATCTGTGCTGGGTCCGCTGCTTTTTGACATATTCATAAATGACCTGGAAAGTGGAATAACGAGTGAGGTTATCAAATTTGCTGATGACACAAAACTATTTAAAGTTGTTAAAACCCAGGAGGATTGTGGAAAATTGCAAGAGGATCTTGATAAATTGGAAGACTGGGCATCAAAATGGCAGATGAAATTTAATGTGGAGAAGTGCAAGGTTATGCACCTAGGGAAGAACAACCCAAACTATGGTTACACGATGCAAGGTTCCGCATTAGGAACCACCACCCAAGAAAAAGATTTAGGCGTCCTTGTGGATACCATGTTAAAACCCTCGGCCCAGTGTGCAGCGGCGGCCAAGAGAGCAAATAGAATGCTAGGTATGATAAGGAAAGGAATGGAAAATAAAACAAAAGATATTATAATGCCTCTATATCGTTCCATGGTGAGACCGCACCTTGAATATTGTGTGCAATTCTGGTCGCCATATCTTAAAAAGGATATAGCAATTTTAGAAAAGGTTCAGAGAAGAGCCACCAAAATGGTAAAGGGGATGGAAGGCTACTCCTATGAAGAAAGGCTAAAAAGGTTGGGGCTCTTTAACCTGGAAAAGAGACGGCTGAGGGGAGATATGATAGAAGTCTATAAATTAATGAACGGAGTGGAACGGGTAAACGTAGATCGATTGTTTACCTTATCAGAATATAGAAAGACTAGGGGACATGCAATGAAGCTACAGGGTAAACTATTTAAGACTAATAAAAGAAAATATTTTTTCACTCAACGTGTAATCAAACTCTGGAATTTGTTACCGGAGGATGTAGTAAAGGCTGTTAGTGTAGCTGGGTTTAAAAAAGGTTTGGACAAGTTCCTGGAGGAAAGGTCCATAAACCATTATTAAGAAGGGACCCAGGATATCAATGCTTGAACCAATACAAGCATTGTGGAACCTGTGTCCCTTGGGGAAACTGCTAGGTACGTATGACCTAGATTGGCCACTGTTGGAAACAGAATACTGGGCTTGATGGACCTTGGTCTGACCCAGTATGGCATATCTTATGTTCTTATGTACACTTGTGGGTGTAGAAAAAGGGTGATACTTTGGCGGGCTTAAGGCTGTTTTAAAATCATTGCTTCATTTTCACACTGTTGTATCTGCAAAGCATATGGTATGAGGAATCCTTGCTGTGGAATTTCAAGGCAAAACTCCATGGGAAGTTACCTTTTTAAAACTGGTTTTCAGGTCCCAGATGGAGGCTGAAAATTAGCCTCATAAGGACCAGTTCAGCATTCTCGTCTGTCCAACTGTCTTCTCTGCTTTTTCAGTGTGTTAAACTCTTTCACTAGTAGGAGGTGCTCCAGATCCTTTACAGCCAAATAAGTCTCTTTATGAAGAAAAACCAAAGCTTGTCTTTCCAAACAGTTCAGTCCCTTAGTCATCCAGTAAACATCAGGTTCTTCCTTATGGCAAAATAGTTCCCTAAACTTACCCTTTAATATAGCATCCAATTCAGTGTCCTTGGTATTGTGATAAGGAAGCTTATCATAGCTCAGGAAGGAGCTATAGAAAAGGTGAAGTGACTCTGAACAAGCAACCTGTCAGTTCTGGTAGAAATAAGAAAACAGAATTTTCCCATAAAAGACTACCAGTCCCAGAATGCACCAGGTTTCCAACAGCCATTAGAGGAGCTGAAGTGGGGAAACATGTGTTCAATCAGGAGGGCTATGAGGTAATCCCTAAGCACTCATCTCAAAGGGCAGGGCCTGATTCAGCACAGCTGCGCTGTGTTAGGGAGGAGCACTCATCTAAGCAGAATAAATGTAGAGTTTATTCTACAGAGAATCAGCTTGAGCTTGATCATCTTCATCATCAGGAGGATCATCAGAAGCAGAAGCCAAACCGGACGGACAGAGAGGGAAAGAAACCCTTTGGAAGAAAGAGGAGAAAAGCCTTTGAGAGGTCTAGAAGAGTCCAGAGCAGTACGTATACTGGGAGGCTTTCCAAGGGCCAGCATACACCATTGGACTGGGGAAAGCCAGAGGAATGGTGCTGCAGAGCTAGGAATCTCCAGACGGTACCTGTGAGGGAGACGGCTGCACGTGGAAGGGACCCTAAGACCCGTGCCAGAAGGTATGTGAAGAGAGATCCAGTGTCCAGGGATCTGGATTGGAAGGCTGGACATAAGAACTGGACTACATACTAGCCAGGCTATATAGAGAGGAACTCTAACAGCAATGGAAGCTCAGGTATGAACACTGATCTATGCCCTAGCTATAACCTTGAAAGACAGCAGGGAAACAAGTATTCTCCTGAAAGTGCTCCATTGGGAGATTCATCTGTGCCAATCCATGATATTGAACCCATGCTTGTTGAAGAAGAGGGGGTGATAGCAGATGAAGAATCTGTTTACATGGACTGCTCTCTGTCTAAACTCCTTTGGTGATTTTCTGTTATAAAGTACAGCAACCATCACAAAGAAATACAAACTTGTTCTTTAATCTACTCAGAAAAGCTCCTGAGTAGGATTTTTAGCCATGCAGTAGAAAGCAAGCCAGCTAAGGGGTTTCAGCTGGATAACTGCTAGCAATTGAGCCTTACCTAATTGCTTGTGAGCTCTGTGAGAATCACTTCTGAATCTATGTGGTAAGATATAAGAAGTTAACCTGAAAAGAACAGTTTTTCTCTTCTTTGTGGCTTTTGTTTGTTGTTTGATACATGCTAAGAGAATATTAGTTAAAGCCTACAGAAAAGACCAGTTTGTTACCAACCAGGTCTTATTTCTTTTGCTTTGATTGCCTGACAAGTTCAAATGTTGTTTTCCTTATTTTGTTTTTCCAAGTTTAACACTGAAAGCAAGTAACCTGATTTATGTGCTACCAAGCATATCTGTGTTGGGAGAAATAACCCCATAAATAAATAAGCTTTACACTTGAGCACACTAAATTATTGTGAGCAGCTGTGTCTGGTGTGAATGAACTGCATTGCCCACAATCCCTTGCAAATCATATAGATATATGCACTTGCCAAGACTGTGAAGATTCTCACCCAGGCAGCCGTCTGACAGTAAAAATACAACTTTCCCCTTACACTAGTCCAATAGGTTTCTCCTTTATGCAGGAGGTTAAGCTGTCTAAAGCCTTTCAGTTCACAGTGGACAAAAACATTTGCAAGGTGTTTTTTCCCCTCTCAAATAAGGGCAGAAAAACCACTGAGCACAAATAATAAACATACAGGGGGCATATTCGAAGAGATTTATTCCATTTGCATACTTGCAAACCATGTAAATCATGCTCACCGGGTATTCAGCAACACTTTCATGGTTAGTGCTGCTGAATATCCTCTCTTAACCCATCTAGATGCCCCAGCTAGTGTTGAGGCATTCTGAGATAGAGCAGGGGTGGTAACATTAGTTTGCTAGTCAGTGACATTAGTGAGCTGTTAACCAACTAACTAAAAGGCTTAAAGTTAACACAGACAAAAGGACTCTTCTTGCTTAAGGAGTTTTACAGTAGCTGTCAGCCAGTAACTGGATAGCTAAAACATTATCTGAGACAGCCGGATGTTCAGTGCTGCTGGCTAGATATGGTCCCAGCACTGAAAATCCAGGCATTAATTCAAACAGCAAAGGCCAACCGCTTTAGTAGTACTGGCCACCACCACTGAGTATGCCCCACCCATCTTTTCAGAGCAAAACCAAAATGCTTCATTCAAATGCAGCCAGGCTTCTTACCTTTCCAGTCAGCATTCAAACCTATATAAGCAGTTGATCCCTGAGAACAGCAACACATTCTTTATTATTTTTATTATGTTATACAAATAGTTTCAAAATTTTGACTTGTTGGACCTCTCGTCATGAGGATCATTTCTCCAGAAACAATTAAGTCCATGTTAAAGATGGTGATTGAGTCTAGTGGCTTGGTAAAAAAATGTATTAATTTTGGAATAGTTCAAGTGCCCAAGATTTGGAAAAATTATTTCTGATCCTGACACTGAACAAGATTGAAAGAAGTGATTCGAAATGCAGCATCACATCAATCATCTGAACTTATGGATAACTAATGTAGATGGACAGGAACTCTTTTTTATATGGCTACAGCTACATACATTAATTTTCATTTTGATATTCATGGTGGGGGTATACTGATAGTTTTGATCCCTTGGATGTTTTTAAAGTTTTGCATAATTCAAAATTAAAATTGACTCAGTTGTTTCTAGAGGAACAATCCTCATAACAAGGTTTGAGAGTTGGATCAATGACCTGTTTTTCAGATTATTTAGATGTCAGTATACAAAAACATTGCAGCCTTCACACCAGCTCTTGATTACAGCCTGTCAGTTGTCCTGCTTATGCTTAGCTTGCTTCTTAGTTACAATGGCTTTCAATCACTGTTCTCAAACAGCAGATATTTTTCAACAAAAGTAGAAAAATCACTTCCACAGTTCTGTCACAGTTATATTCCCTTTGCTGTTAGCTACAGCAAAGGAGACAGTCTCCTCCATCTTGCAAGCTAACATCTCAGATTGAACCACCCCAGGGCTGTCTTTAAACAAACAACTGAACGTCAAACATGTCCTTTCTTTTCTATTCCTAAACTGGCATGCCTTCTATTTGAAGAGCAGTCCATAAGCTCTGACTTAAGAAAGTTGAATCCATAGAAGCATGCTCACGTTCCATCTCTTCTGGCTCTGAAGCTTGTTCCTCTGCTATGGGATCGTTTGGTTGTGCTGATATCAGGGAAGTAAGCTGTGTGGAAGCTTTCCTATGGAACACCACTCCTTTCTCCCTTCTCTCCCTTATATCTAGGTCAAATCAGTTCTGCAAAGGAGAAGTCTGGGAACTCTCTGCCTTAAAGGGACAGTATCTTTCTTTTCTAAGCCTATCACTATTGTTTTCTTTTTCCCTGCATAAGGATTTGTAAGGGGATTTCCTCCATAGTAAGGTGTTGTATCCCATTGAGGCAGTGGTTCCTGTGACCTTTGAGGGTCACAACTCCTTATAGCTTTGGTCAAGAAGAAGTGCTTTTTCATTTCATTTTTATTTATTAAAATTCCATATGCTGCCCATCATAATCACATTTGGGCAATGTACAGGTAAACATTCATAATATAAATACACAATACACAAGAAACAAATACAAACATTCATCATATAAACATATCAAAACATAATAAGATTTTAAAAAATAAACCTTCAGATATTAGACTTATCAATATGTGGGGGAAAAGGATTATAATTTCTTACAGTCTTAAAAATGATGACTCTTGCCATAAAAAGAGTGGTAAATTATTTCATAACTGTGGACCTGCTATCAAGAACATATTTAATCTATCGTGAAGGATATTTTGATTGTGCATAGGAGGTTGGAGTTTCTTGAGAACACTGCTAAGGGGTCTGTTTACTAAAGGCCGGTGTTGTGCGGTCCGCGGTACCGAGCGGGTGCCGTATAAGGAGTGGGCGTTCCGTCGTGAAGAACAGAAGCTGTGATTGACAGATGCGCTAAGGTGCGCGGCGCCCGTGTGGTTAGTGCCCTGTGACATTACGGCGTTTGATCTGTGCACATAGATCACACTGCTCACGGTTTTTGGGCTTCCACTATTGTGCTGCACATTGCTGACGGAAACGGTTTCTTTTCCCTGCACAGCACCTCTACCGCGAGTGTTTCACTGGCGGTAAATTTCTTTGCAGATTCGGGCACGCTCCTGTGCGGCGAGTCTCTCCCCTCCCACATTCCGCCCACTGACCCCGTCTCTCCGCCCCTAGGGGGCCTTCCTCCGCCCTCATTTCGCCTTGGCACGCCTCTTTCGCACATTACCGCCCCGCAAACGTGCGCGTTTTCGGCGCACGTGTGCGGGGCCCGTTAATGTGACCCGCACATGTACGGGGCGTTTAAGAGCACTTAAATGCATCATTTTAGGGCGCTCAGGTGCGCCCCGCACAGGTGCGCCGTTTAGTAAACATGCCCCATAGTCTCGTAATCTTCGAGTGTTGAATTTTCCAAAAGTTCAGTCGGTTTCTCCTTTGGAACTTTTTAAGCAGTTTCTTGTTACTGTTCTGAAAGTCTCACTCGATGCTATACCTCCAATATCCAAAGCCTTCTATTTGCCAACTGCCAAGATTGGAGAAAAGGGCGAAGGAGGAAACCTGTTGATGTCTTCGGACAGTTTGGACCTCACTACCTTTTTGGAGCGGTCCCCTACAGCTGTGGGGATGACCGCCACACTGTTGGTAACCTTCGCCCTTGAAGCAGATCGAGACTGGCTCCTGAAAGTATTTTTTAGGTCTTCCAGTAAGAAGTTCCTGGATTCCCAGATCAGAATGTTTCCAGATGTCTCCAGAGTGACCCAGAAAAGAAGGAAGCAGTTTCTCATGTATCGTGCTGGGGTTATTCAATTGGGGGGATTATTCTTTTTATGTTTTCCATGTAAATGTCTTGTAAAATTATCTGGCAACAGATATATTTTTTTTGAGCCCTCTCAATTAGCCACTTTTGTAAATTCACAAAAACGGGTAACTGCAGTGGCTGTTTCGTCCCCTTTGCCCCCTCCTGGGCCCCCGGATTAGGGGTCCCTTAATACGGTTAGAATGTTTAGCATTTCTCATTGCGTTTGTTTTATCCTGATTGTATTGTTTGGTAACATTTTTCCTATGTTTTGTGACCCATCTTGCTTCCTGTTTTTGTGGACTTGTGGGCTGTCAAAGGCCCTTTTCTGTACAAGTTATTTTTCTGGCTTGTAAATTTGAAAATTGCATAAATAAAAAAAAGAAAAAAAAAAAGAACATATTTAAACACAGTATAAACGCATGGTGGATAGTGATGGTATTGTCAGTAAAAGATTGATATGGTTGATAGTAATTAATACCTTACAAAATTTGTTGTTCGTCTTGCCAAAAACAGTTTTATGGATTATACAAAGATATTTAAAATGAATGTGATAAGACACCTGAAGCCATACAGGTCTTTCAAGATGGGAGAGATGTGCTCAGATTTGGATAAATTAGGAATTAATCTAGCTGCTATATTTTGAACCAGGTGTAATGATTTTATTAAAACCTGAGGTAGTCCAACATAAATCATATTTCAATAGTCCATTTTAGGTATTATCAATAACTGTGCAACCATATGAAAGTCTGCTAATTCCACATAATGACAGAGCTTCCTCACCAAGTGCAGCTTATAAAAAGAGGTACAGAAAACATTTTTTATTTGGGAATAAAATAATAAGTGTGAATCAAGAGTAAATCCCGAATATCTGATTTCAGGAACTACCTTGATGTATTGACCCCCAACTTATAAATTACTTGGTGGAGTGTAGTCATCATTTTGATGAATGAGTTATCATTGTATTGTATAAGCCTGTGTTAAATTAATTGACAGTGCTTTCTCCAGAAACCAGTCTAGAATCCTCAATTTTGCATTGTCCTGGGGTCTCATAAGCTATTGCAGAAAATTATTTATTTATTTTATTGTTTTTATATACCGCGCTCTTTAAAATCAGTGCGGTTTACAGTTAACAGTTTTTGTGCAGAACAGGCTCACTATTAAGCACTTACAATGAACTGGTGATACAACTTGGGTGTCACTGGGAGAACTATCTACAGCTATTTACAGTTATCTACAATATTAACATGAGTTGTCTGTAACTTACAATTTCCTAGCAGGGTGTATGGTGGGTGAAGTTAAGTTACTGGGCTGAGAGTAGTGCAAGAGAAAGAGGTGGCGCTTAAGTGCTTTTCTGAATTGGGCAAGATCTGTGATGGCCCGGACGGTGGTTGGGAGTGCATTTCAGCAGCTGGGAGCATAGAACTTGAAGGCTTGGTTCTTTGTTGCTTGGGTGCATTTTGTTATTTCCTTGGGGGTCTGTAAGGTATTGGCGGTGAATGTTCTCCTTGCTCTGTTCGCTGGGGTGGGGTGGAGGAGGTCCGTTAGGGAGTGGAGGAGTAGCCTAGTGGTTGGGGCAAGGTACTTCAGGGCGGAAGGTCGGGGGTTCAAATCCCACTAGAGGACAGCAACCTTGGGCCGGAAGGACTGGGGTTTCTCGTCCCACAGATGCTCCTTGTGTTCTTGGGCAAGCCACTTAACCCTCCATTGCCCATGTTCCCTGTAAGTATTAGTATATGTGTCTCATATCCCCACGTGTTAAATGTATCCCCTAATTGTGTTGTGACCGCTTTGATTGAAGGATAAGGCGGTATACAAAACTGTCTAAATAAATAAATAAATTTTGTTGATGGCCTTGAAGGTCATCAGGACTACTTTATAGGTGAGCCTGCAGTAGATTGGTAGCCAGTGTAAGTCCTTAAGGATTGGGATAATGTGATCTCCTCTAGCAGCTCCATGCAGCAAGCGTGCAGCTGCGTTCATTGCCAGCTGTAATGGGTTTAGCGTGTTTTTGGGTAGGCCATGTAGGATCACGTTGGTGTAGTCAAAGTGGGGTGTCACCAGTACCTGAAAAACTGTTCTGAAGTCATCTGGTTGCAGCAGGGGTCGGAGATGTCGCAGTGTTCGTATTTTGTGGTAAATTTGTTTGATGGTGTTACTGATGTGCGTTTTTGAATTCGAGCTGATGGTCTAATGTAACACCTAGGTATCGGATGCTGGGTCTACTTGGGAGTTCGGCGTATCTTGTCTTTAAGGTCGGCGGTGGTGAGAAGGATTGATTTCTAGTAATGAAAAGAACGTCCATCTTGCTGAAGTTTATCTTGAGGCTCTGTGAGTGGAGCCAGCCGGTTACGGCCTCGAAGCATTTTACTAGTGGGGAAAAGTCCGGATGCTCTATCATGAATGGGGTGAAGAGTAGTACATCATCTGCGTAGATCAGGCATGATATGTTAAGTGAGTGGATTATTTCACATATGGGTTGCATATATATATTGAATAAGGGGGCGGAGAGTGAGGAGCCCTGAGTACACCATGTTTTTGTTGGGAAGGCTCAGAGGTTGTGGATCCTGACTGTACCTGCTGCCATCTGTCCGTTAGATAGGATTTACACCAACTCCATGCTGAGCCGTTAATTACCTTATCATGAAGCCGTATCAGGAGTTGCTCATGGTTTACGGAGTCAAACGCGGCAGCAATGTCTAGGAAAATTAAAGCGTATCCTTGTTTGATGTTGTCAATCCCCATGATCAGCGTGTTGAGTGTGGCAAGGAGAGTTTCAACACCCTGTGATTCCCTAAAGCCATGTTGACATGGGTCAAGGGGAGCTGTAGAGTCAATGTGATCTTGTATTTGACGTTGTACGACCTTCTCGATTATCTTTGCTAGCAGTGGGATGCTCGATATTGGTCGGTATGATTCCACTTTCTGGGAGTTTAGTTTGGTGTTCTTCAGAAGGGGCCAGATAGATGTCTGCTTGAGGCATAGTGGGAATTGTCCTGTAGAGAAGGATAAGTCAATGATCTTGGCTATTATAGGGCTGATTTCCTTATGCAGTGACCTTATCCAGAATGCTGGACAAGGGTTGTTTGGGGCAGTGGTGGCATTGATGACAGCAATGATGTCCTCAATACTTGTAGCCGATGGTGTTGTGAGAGAGGTGAGTGGCTTGGGTGGGTTGTTAGTGGGGCTGGACAACGTGGCTTTGCTAACGTTTTTGGTTTTGGCCAGCAGGTGTCTGCATAGTCCTGAGGGTGTATCATGGCTGGTTGGGAGGATGAGGGGTCCTTTGTTAGGGTCTTCACTATATTGAACAGCTCGTGGGGTTTGTTCAGAGATCGGCTTAAGAGTTCGGAGTGATGTTCTTTAATTTTTCTTGATTAAGCCCCGATGTGTTTGCAGGTGGGAGTTGTAGGCTGTCTGGTCTGTTGGGGACCGTGTACAGCGCCATTTTCTTTCGAGTTTCCTTAGCATTTGTAGTGAGGTTTTTAGCTTGGTGGTGTACCAGCGTGCAAGTTTTCTCCTTCTTAGTTGCTTATCTGAGGTCTGTTGCTTGGCTTGGTTAGATATATCATGCAAAAGAGCTCAGGCTATTGTTCCATGAGGCCATCACATCTTCGAGGTTTGGTGATGTAGTCGTGATGTTGGGGAGAACATTTTTAATGATCACCTCTTTGTCAAAGAGTCTAAAACGTCCTGAGGGACCTGCTGAAATTTTAGTTACTTTTGATGTCCGTTCACTGTCCTGGTGCATAGGTATTTGGAATCTGATTAGATTGTGGTCCGACCATGGGACAGGGGAGATAGTTACACTGAAGTTGTAGTTCGAGCTCACGTCTGGTCGAGGGATGAAGACAAGGTCTAGTATGTTACCTTTTTGGTGTGTGGGGGCATCCACTATTTGTTCATAGTCCAGGTTGTTGAGTGCTTCAAGGAAGGCTTTGGAGTGGTTATCCTGCAGGGCTGGTAGGTTAAAATCTCCCAGTACCCAGTTCGGCTTGCGTGTGTTTTGGGGGTTGGAGGCTAGTTCGATTATAATCGCGAGGTCTTCAGGGGATGAGGTTGGGGATCTGTAAATAAGGTTGATGGTATTGTGGTTGTTGGATATGGTGATCACATCAAGGTGTGTTGAGGTGTTAGAGCTGATCGTTTGATACTGGAGGTCCGTTTTTACCAGAATGAATGCACCGCCTCCCCTGCGGTCTGCTCTATGGCAGGTGTGGATTGAGAAGTCGGAGGGGGGGGGTGATTTGGTTGATGAGGACTGAGTCTGAAATGGTGAGTCACAATTCTGTCACTAGCAGGATGTTTAGTTCGAGGTGTGAATATGAGGTCAGAGATGACTGGCCACTAAACCTGATTAATGTGTTTCAGCAAAAATCTGATGAAAAAAATCTTACTTTATTACAACCCTTCCCTCTCCCCCCAGATCCCTCTAGTCACAAAGATGCGTTATGCATTAGTACATGAGAACAGACATTATTTATCAATATCCCCATTATTTCCAGTGAGGTCTACTCATTAATAATGTGTGTTTTCTATATAAATAGGATAACACATGTTGGTGAATAAGGATGTCATTCTCTGTGATCCCTTAGGTCAGGCTAGGCTCATAGGGGAGAGGAGACAATGAAGTCATCTTCTAATACTGTAAAAATGTTTTGCCTTGTGTCGGCGCTCCCCCTTGTGGCCAGGCAGTTGCCTAGGTGTAAGGGGGTGCCCCGATCATCCTTCTTAATGAAACTGGCCTCTTCGCATGTAGTTGTGTCTTACAGATTATAGCTGAGATCAAAGGTCACAGGAAAATTTCTTTTATTTGGAAAATAAAGTTCTGCATAACCAAATTGAATTCTTTGGTTAGGAATTCAGCTACTACAAACAAAACTCAGGATGCTTCTCCATTCACAAAAACATAAGCCTTGATACACAGGGCATGCCTTAGCTTTGTTTCTGCGGCTTAGTTTAAACACGTCTCCAAAATCATTCATTTGCAAACAGAAATCGGTTTCCAGGTCTCCAGGATGCAGCACAGCACTTAACTGTTTCTTTCACAGGTTTTAGCAGCACTTTAACTTCCTGGTCCACCAACAGTTTAAAACTTATGACATTTTTTTTCCAAAGGTGCTTTCAGATTTTAGTTTTCACAGGCATCTATTAACTCTTGAAGCTTATTCAACCAGCTCTCATTAATTGCTTAATTAAAGTCATTAGCCTCAGCAGAGAATGTTTCTCCCTTTAAAACTTCTGGGTTTTCCCAATTACTTTAAAACCCTACAGTTTCTTACTTCTGACTGGCACAGAAAGAACATTCTATTTCCATATCAGAATAATCATTCTCTATATAACTGTCTCCTATTTCCATTTCCTCTTCATTGGCTTCCTTCAGTGACTTGCTATCCACAGCATCTGCATGGGAAGGCTTCAACTGCTGCAACACTGTTTTCAGCTGTTCCCACTGAGATCCCTCGCTACATGAGGTTGTGGGGGAAGGGCATGAAAGAGCTTTCTTATTCAGAAGTTTTTTAAGAGCTTGTAATGGGCTCACCTTGCTAGCAGTAGTGTGTCTCCTTTCAGACCCTGCCACAGATGTACACTTGCTTTCTGTTCCTCCCAGGAATATTCCTTTCTCCTGCTCCCCAACAGTACCTTGTTTAAAACAGGCTCTCCAAGGCTCCACGTTTGCTGCAGACTTCCTGTCAGCTGAACTGCGTTCTAGGCTTGAGCTGTCTCTGTACTGTTTGCAAGAGAAATCCCTTTTTGTATGGCCAGTCCTCCAGCTTCTAGAGAATATCTCCTCAGAAGATTCCTCCCCAGAGCTTGCCTCTGCCCTTTTCTCCAGCTTCCTCTCAGACCTCCTCCTGGATCTCTCCTCTTTACCACGCTGATTCTCCACGCTGATTCTCCTCTCTGCCACGCTGCTTCTTGTGACCCTGCTTAAATGTTTGGGGCTGTCCTATAGCTCTAGACGCGTTTCGGCTTGCGCCTTTCTCAAGGGGAGAGTTGCTTACAAAAAAATATAATAATAATAATTCTATTAAAAACATATAAAAACAACATTATGAAAAGGCCATCGGGACACATTTATATAAAAAGAAAATACTTTAAAAATCATTTTAAAATCAAAAAGAACAATAACACATAATAGCATAGTAAAAGATCAATAAATACACACGCATATTATTGTAAAAAATAATTAAAAGGTAATAATATTTGTAAATAATATAAATATAATGCAAAAGTATATTATTAAAAAACATATTTAAATATGTAATTAAAGAAAGATAATTAAAAACATGAAATAGGAAAACATAGAAAACCAGACGCAGGGCAGGAAAACATGGTCCAAAAGAGAAAACTACTCACTGAATCATGCACTGAGGTGCCGTTTAAAACTGAGGGACATTAAGGTCCTTAACTTGCCACTGTACAAGTGTAAAGGAGAATAAAAAATTATTAAATTATTATTCAGACATGAGACCTTAAGTGACAGGATACTGAACAACAAAGGAAAATATTAGAGTGAATGTATATTCATATGAACCATATTTGAAAACCGTGACTGTGTGACCCAGCAAACTCATCTATTAACTCTTGAAGCTTATTTAACCAGCTCTCATTAATTGCTTAATTAAAGTCATTAGCCTCAGCAGAGAATGTTTCTCCCTTTAAAACTTCTGGGTTTTCCCAATTACTTTAAAACCCTTCAGCTTGTAATGGGCTCACCTTGCTAGCAGTAGTGTGTCTCCTTTCAGACCCTGCCACAGATGTACACTTGCTTTCTGGTCCTCCCAGGAATATTCCTTTCTCCTGCTCCCCAGCAGTACCTTGTTTAAAACAGGCTCTCCAAGGCTCCACGTTTGCTGCAGACTTCCTGTCAGCTGAACTGCGTTCTAGGCTTGAGCTGTCTCTGTACTGTTTGCAAGAGGAATCCCTTTTGTATGGCCAGTCCTCCAGCTTCTAGAGAATATCTCCTCAGAAGATTCCTCCCCAGAGCTTGCCTCTGCCCTTTTCTCCAGCTTCCTCTCAGACCTCCTCCTGGATCTCTCCTCTTTACCACGCTGATTCTCCACTTTGCCACGCTGATTATCCTCTCTGCCACGCTGCTTCTTGTGACCCTGCTTAAATGTTTGGGGCTGTCCTATAGCTCTAGACTCCACCCCCAAACCACTCCCATTACCTCCCTCGGTTTCCATGGGGACTGGGTGTGTCTCTGGTTCTACACTTCTGTGCAGGGAGTTTTTAGCTTTGTTTAGAGTTTTAACCCCTGCTGTGCCTGCAGTTCTGTTGGGCTTAGGGAAAAAAGACTGTTTTTCCCCCTTTTCCTTCCACTCTAAACCTGCTTCGCCACCACACTTGATGTGTACCACTGCGGTTTTGTACTGTAGCCAAAAAATAGTATATGTTATAGAGCAGTTTTCCTTTCAATAAATTTGTTCAGGTTTTAATTTCCAAAACAGGTGGAGACACTGGAATAAGGACTGGAAGTTAAAAGTGAGTGGAGCTGGAATCAAACATTTGCAGTTCATTGTTTCAGATCTTCTAGTGAAAAGGATTTGTGGTATCTCAGCTGATAAGGGGAACACTAGAGTTTTAGAGCTTTTTGACTGTCCCTTATCTTCTAACTCCTGTCACTCCAGGTGACCACCATTTTCCTTTCACAGCATGTGTTGCGATCCCCTTCTCCCTCATGCAGTCATAATGAGAACCTCATAGTTCAGCCATAGATCAATGTTATTGCTTTGAGTGTACCGCACAAACTCTTCTGCTGTAATATTCTACAAATTCTGATTACGAAGACTTAAGTGAAGAGGTACAGCAGCCTGTGAACTATCATTAAAATCATCTGAAGATTGGAGAATGGCCAGTGTAATGCCCATTTTTGAGAAGAGTTTCAGGGGTGATCCGGGAAACTACAGACCGGTGAGCCAAACATCAGTAATGGTCTAAATGGTAGAAACCATTATAAAGAACAAAATTACTGAACATGTAGATAGTCATCGTTTAATGGGAGACAGCCAACATGGATTTAGCCAAGGAAGATATTATCTTACTAATCTGTTAAATTTTTTTGAAGGTGTAAATAAACAGTTAGAGCTGGTTGAAATAGTGTATCTGGATTTTCAGAAAGCCTTTGACAAGGTCCCTCATGAGAGACTTTGGTAAAATTAAAAAGTCATGGGATAGGACGCAGGGCCCTATTGTGGATCAGGAATTGGTTAAAAGATAGAAAGCAGAGAGTAGGGCTAAATGACCAATTTTCAAAAATGGAGAAAGGTGACTAGTGGAGTACCGCAGGGATCTGTGCTAGGCCCGCTGTTTTAACATATCATAAATGACCTGGAAATGGTATAATGAGTGAGGTGATCAAATTTTCAGAGACACAAAATTATTCAGTTGTGAAAGCACAAGAGGATTGTGTAAAATTGCAAGAGGTCCTTGATAAATTGGAAGGTTGGATGTTCAAATGGCAGATGAAATTGAATGTGGACAAGTGCAGAGTTATGCACCTCAGGAAAGAACAACCCAAATTACGGTTACACGATAATAGGGGGCAAGAGGTTGGTGTGCATGGACAAGGAGAAGGCCCTCTGAATGATTATTTCTGAGGATCTCAAGGTGGCAAAATAATGTGACAAGGCAGTGGCCAGAGCCAGAAGGATGCTGGGTTGCATACAGAGAGGAATAACCAGTAGAAAGAAGGAAATATTAATGCCCCTGTACAAGTCATTGGTGAGGCCTCACTTGGAGTACTGTGTACAGTTTTGGAGACTGTATCTCACAAAGGATTTAAAAAGATTTGAAATGGTTCAGAGGAAGGTGACCAAAATGATTTGGAGCCTGCGTCAGAAAACGTATAAGGAGAAACTTGAAGACCTAAATATGTATACCCTAGAGGAGAGGGATAGGGGAGATATGATACAGATCTTTAAATACTTAAATGGTATTAATGAACAAACAAACCTTTTTCAAAGATGGGGAAGCTGTAAAACTAGAGGGTATAACATGAAGCTGCAAGGGAGTAAACTGAAAGGCAACTTCAGGAAATACTTTTTCACTGAAAGGGTGGTGGATGCTTGGAATGCCTTCAAAGTGGAGGTGGTGGGGGCAAATACAGTGACAGAATTCAAAATGGCATGGGTCAGATACAGTGGATCCCTTTATAGCAAGAGGATAAAATAAAAATAAACTTAATTATTTCTTATACCTGAACAAATAGAGAGGAGTGACCTGCACAGAGCAGCGAGTACAACCCTAAATACAGGCATAGAGGGGGGAGTACAACCCTAAATACAGGCACGGAGTGGCAGATACACCTATTCTAGCCACCTTACTAGGTAGACTAGATGGACCAAACCTATTGTTATCTGCCATCATATACTATGTTACTATGTAAAATATGTTCTTTGTTTATATAAGTACAGTGTGCCTCCATAATAAAGGTAGTTCAGCTTCCAGCTGCCCCACCCCCCACTCTACCTAACAGTTTTTATTTTCCTCATCAGCCTGATACATTTTAAAACATTTTCATATATATTTTTATGATAACAGTAATTTGTTTGAATGTGACACTACTGAGGCTTATTGAACAGAAATCAGACAACCGGTCTGCAGTGACTTTGTTAGACAGCTGCACAAAGATTGCTGACTACCCTACTCATATGATGGTCATAACGTGCAGGAGGATGTGGTAGCAAGATAGTTAATCAGTGATGACTCAAGACCATAAGTTTAAAGAATAGTTTTGAATTTACTAATGGTTGGGAGCTTTGCTTCTTCCAAAAGTTTCTTTTGGTGGCCATAAACTCTTAATTTTATCTTCTGGTATAGTGGAAAAGTGCTTTATTTATATCACTGTGAATCATTAGCTGGTCGTTAGGGAGATACAGTTAATGGAATTCTGAAAAACAACATAAGGGCCTATTTACTAACCAGTGATAAAACTAGCAAATTGGTACAGTATTTTATTGTGGGAAAATTTACTATAAGATACTTTAACCTGCAGTATCTATGTACCATGTGTTAGTGAATTCTGTGGTAGATTAATTTTTGTGTTACTGCAACCAGAAATATCACATTCTTAAATGACTATTTATTTATTTAATCAGTTTTATATACAACCTTATCCTTCAATCAAAGTGGTCAACAAGACAACAGAGGGACTACATCGAGGGGGGGAGGCAACAAGATAGTACATTACAGTAAACTACAGTACATTACATTAAATTATACATAAACTACAGCAAAATTACATTTCATAATTCATTACAATTACATTAAACAAATAACTGCAATCTTACAAAGTTAAAATAATTTAAACATTATAGGAAAATTGAAGTTCAAAGGGTTAAAACATTTTGTTCTATTGGAATTAGATTAATTGCCATACGCTTCAATAAATAGGTACGTTTTAAGGGACTTTCGAAAATCTTTGATATCATACTCATTTCTTAAATCACTAGGAATAGAATTCCATAGTTGTGGTGCCATAAAGGAGAAAGCCCTATTAGATGTCATTTGTTTGGATCTATTAAACTTCAAGTGGGCATTAAGTCTGTTAGTAGACTGTGAGCGTCTGGGCCTTGAGCCTATGTCCTTAGAAATAATAGTTGTTAGAACATTTGCTGATGACTCAAGTAAAATTTTGAAAATATTCATGAGGTTCTTGTATTTCGATCTCATAATGATTATGATTATGACAGCAAATGTCATTTCTGGCTCAGTATTTTTTAAAGGGATGGCTCTTTCTCATATATCAGTGCCCCCCCCCCCCCCATTACTCCTTATCCTTGATCTCTTTTTTTTTTTTTTTTAATCAGGGTGCTGCTGACCTCCCTCAGTTCCACACTACCTGACCTCTAACACTTACAAAGTCATCCTTAGGTATAGTAGAGGGCAGGAATGATTCCCAGTCATTCCTGCCCCAGGGGTGTCAGATCCAAAGTATTTGGATATTCATAAGAGGGATTTCTCCAGTTACGCCCCTGATTTATGGACTGTAACTTCAAGGGAGATTTGCCTGGGGCTTGGCTCTCTCGCCTTTTGGAAAATATGCAAGATCTGGATATTTAAAGAAGCATTTTTATGATTTTGCTCTATATAGAGCTTTGTCTGACATTGTATGTGAACCCTTAAAACCAGTGCTCATTTGGGTATTGCCATACGGAGAACGGAAATTGTTTCAGCTGCTTGTATTTGACATACACATTGACCTTCTGGTCTGCAATTGCACTTTCCAAGCAAGACTGTTATGCACATTTCCTGTCCTTGCCATCTTTTAGTCCAACAGAAAGAGCACGAATTCCACGTGCAATAACCAGACCCAGTAAGAAACGTGGAATGCAAGGGAAGAACGTGAAAATACTTTATTGAATTAAACAACTGCAGCCATGGGCCCAACACAGGCCGTGTTTCGTGACGCCTTCCTCAGGGGCTTAAAATGGCTAAAACCAATCATAAAACATATATAAGAACAATTATGAAGTAAAAATGAAAATGAAAAAAACACCAGCATCTAAATAAGTTACATATAAAACCACAATAAATAAATAACTAATATGTAGTACATATTGAAAAACAGGAGCTAAACCTTTAAAAATAATATAAAATTGTGTACATATTATATAAATAAATAAATAAATACACCAATATCATAAAATGCCACTTTCCTTAAATTATAAAATCAAACACATATGTCTAAAACAAATAAGAACATGTGTGTAAAAAGACAAACCAAAAACTAACATACTTATTAAGAGACATGTATGTGTGTGAAAAACTTATTTGAAACTTACTTGAGGGTGTGAGAAAATATATCTATATTTTTAAAAACCTACCTGTATAGATGTGTTTTATTCCAATTCTCTCTGTATGAGAAAGATAATAAAAAGGAAACAGTAAAATGGAGAAAAGACTAGACTGAAGAGGGATGAAGACCACATGAACTGTTAGACGGGATGTGCCTATCTACCATGGCGTATATCTATGAAAAGGGGGGGGTCATATAGGGCCCACATAAAAATACCGTATAAAAGGAGGAGATACCTCATAAAATAAGAAACCAAATAAAAACTACTGTAAAAATATAATATTAAAAACATGAAAACTGTTTAAATGTTTGCCTATCCATAATGGAAGAAAGGGGTTTGTATTGTAAACTGGTAGGAACTTGCGTGGGACCAACCGCTAGTACGAAGGACATCAAAAAACGCAGTTATTCTTTTTAAGCCCTTATTAGTACAAGAATACATGCCTATCGTGATGGCATTGAGAAGAAAACTTATAAATAATGAAGTGTCAGTGCTATACTAAGGGGTTTGTTTACAAAGCCGCGGTAGCGGTTCGCGGTCGTTATCGGAGCCGCGGCCCCATTGAAATCAATGGGATCGCGGCTCCGATAACGATCGTGAACCGCTACCGCAGCTTTGTAAACAAGCCCCTAAATGTTGATAATACATATATATCCTTGTATCAATGGACTGTAAAATAGAAAAAAAACAAACTAAAAATACCCTTCTCTTAATACTATAAGTGCCTAAAGAGAAAGGTGACCGCCATGCGCAATTCTGCGTGCCGATTGTGAGCTTAAACATTAAAAGCTAAATGGTCACTAAAACCCCCGTGGTTTAAATGTTGATCTAATGAACCACTCAACATTAATGGACGGTAAAGAGAAACGGACTTACTTGAATAGTGAAACAAATAGACTTTCAAACTTGTATTACCGGCGGTAGAGCCGTCCTGACTTCAGTAACCTCGCACACAAAAAAAGCCTGAGCCATCAAATGCTGTAATTTAAAACAGTTTATTAGCAGTGTGAATAATTATGACTTAAAATATGCTGTTGCAAACTTTAAATAGTGGTATATGAATCCATGAAATATAATGCCACGGTTGTTGTGTCTGATAAGTCATAAAAAACTTGTGCCGCTTGGTAATTTACTGAAGATAAAGTGAACTACTATGATTCCCATGATTTGGGTACGCTTTCATTGAACATTAAAATGAAGATGAACAGTTTTCATGTTTTTAATAAAACACATCTATACAGGTAGGTTTTTAAAAAACTATATATATTTTCTCACACCCTCAAGTAAGTTTCAAATACGTTTTTCACACACATATATGTCTCTTAATAAGTATGTTAGTTTTTGGTTTGTCTTTTTACACACGTGTTCTTATTTGTTTTAGACATGTGTTTGATTTTATAATTTAAGGAAAGTGGCATTTTATGATATTGGTGTATTTATTTATTTGTTTATTTATATAATATGTACACAATTTTATATTATTTTTAAAGGTTTAGCTCCTGTTTTTCAATATGTAACTTATTTAGATGCTGGTGTTTGTTTCATTTTCATTTTTACTTCATAATTGTTCTTATATATGTTTTATGATTGGTTTTAGCCATTTTAAGCCCCTGAGGAAGGCATCACAAAACACGGCCTGTGTTGGGCCCATGGCTGCAGTTGTTTAATTCAATAAAGTATTTTCACGTTCTTCCCTTGCATTTCACGTTTCTTACTGGGTCTTGCCATCTTTTAGCCACCCTCCCTTCCCTCTTCATACAACCTCATCCTCCCTCCCCCCTTCACTACCTGAACAGATAAAGATGACAACATTAATCTTGATTTCATCACTAGGTCATCTCCGTCTTCCCTTCCCCCACTTTATACTTGTGTGATTCCTTTGGCCCGTGTCAGCTTCTCTTCCTTTCCTGGAATCATAGAAGATAACATTGCTCAAAATTCTTATGATATCTGTTAATAGGGCAGTAAGTGGTCCAAAACAGTTATTTAAGATAGCTAATTAATTGCTGAGTATACATAGAGAGGCAGTAGATACTAGAGTTGCAATTCTTCAATTAGAGACTATGGCCAGTTATTTAGTATATAACATTAGCCATCTGAGGTTTAAAAAGCAATTCAGATTGATGGGATTCATGAGTAGCTATTACTGGGTGCAATAACCAATTGGGTCACCAGTATGCTGATTTAAAGAATTTTGACACATTTGAGTTGATAACAGTAAATAGAGCAAAAAAAGGATTAAAATTAGTTATGCTACTACCTGTCTGTTGGATCCATTTCACGCTTATTTATTGACTTCTGGCTCTGAAGGAATCTTTGAATGGCTGAGAGATCTGATTAGTGCACATTTAGAGCAGACATCATTGCTAATTTTGTTGGAGTGAGTTATTGCTCCTGTTTTAAAGGGAGACTTAGATCAAATGGAATGTTCTTATTACCGTCTTATAGCAAACTTTCCATTGGTTTCGAAGATCACTTAGGAGGAAGTAGTCCATCAAGCTGGGGAATTTTTTGAAAAACGGATGCCTTGGCTTTAGGGCAGACCGAATGATGTTAAGAAGTCAGATCTAGTGTGGAATCCATGGCATTTGCTGGATCAGAAATGCAATATGGTGCAAGTTTAAAAGCTCATCTAGAGCAACATCATGAAATGCTGAGATTTTTAGTGGCTATGGAGATTTAGCAGGTTGATCACCTAGCTGAGTTATGTGCCATGTGTAAGAGTCATGAGGTTAATGCTGTAGGCAATGCCAGATTTAAAAAAAAGAGAGAGATGAAATTTAGCATGCGCAGTATTTTAAAATATTTAATACTAATCTCTACAGCATGTAATATGCATACTTTCATTACAGTCTGCCTCGTGCTTAAATAAAAGAAAATTGAGAGTAAATGTTTGTTCAACCTTTGACTGACAGAAGCCAAATGTGTGATCAATATATGTGTGGCTGCATGATGCAGCCATCTTGCACAGTATGGGGTTCATAGGGCAGGCAGGCACCTATTTTCAGTCTATTTTATAAAGTCACATAGGTGCCTATGTGTCTTTATATAATACTAGCACAAATCCTGCAGAAATCACGCCAAGATTAAAAGCGTAGACATTATGAGCCCAATTCCCTTAGGGGCATGTCTGGGCCATCTGGATGGCCCCAGGCTAGATGGGCCTGTTTGGATCCAATTCTGGACTGCGGGAACGAAACGTTCCCATGGTAGCCAGAATCAGGCCGGAGGATGGCCCAACATGCCCCTGCCTGCCTGCGGGGACATCTTCCCCGCAGACTTCCTTGGCTGCCGCAGTTTGGCTCTACCTCTTCCCTGCCGCCCGACCCACAGCTTGCCAGCCAGGGCTTGAATTGGGCGCGGGGACCCCCCCCTGCACCCAACCCTGGCCACAGACGGGTTCCCCAGCCCCGATCACATCTAAAGTGCTGCTTATACCACCTTTGTAGTAGCATAAGCAGCACAACCCAACAGGCCTGGCAGGACGTACAGGGCTGTGTCCTGAATCGGTCCTGTATGTGCTTCCAGGCTGGCTTGCCCCCACTCCACCCAGACCCCGCCCCTCACTTACTCTCCCCGTCTTAGAGCACGGGATGTGCGGGGAGGGCAGGAAGGGGAATAAGGTCCAGGCAGCTTGTGGGGCTGCACGTCCCGCCTCCTGCATTTGGGAATGACCTTCTATGTCTCTAAAGATATGAAGTAAACTACATTATGCATCTGATAGACATGATTGGAGAGAATCTCATACATACACACAAACGGCCCCTTCTTTCGTGCATTCTGATCCAGCCACACACATAACCTAATCCCTCCTCTGCCCGTTACAATAGCCATCAGTCTATCTCTTCTAGTTGCTTACACCCTGGTAAAGTAGTTGTGGATGGCGCGGGGCCACTCAATGCAGGCACATGCTCAAACTCCCTTAGCTTCTGCACCCTCTAGCAGGACGTTGCAACAGAAGAACAGGGCCCAGTGAGTGTGCATCTGAACTCAGCAGGCCTGGGCTGTCCACAGCTACTTTACAATGTTTCAGGGTGGCCAGCAGAGTTAGGCTGATGTCAGTGGCAACAGTGGGAGGGGCAGAGTCGCTAGACATGAAGGAAAGGGAAAGAGAAGAGGAGAGATGCTGCACATGGGGGACACTGAAGAAAGGAAGATGAGAGGAGGGGAAATACTGGACATTCAGGGATGGGGTTAAAAGGAGAAATTCTGACCACCTAGGGAAGGGGTAAGGAGGAGAAGGGGAGTTGCTTGTCATGTGGGGAAGGGAATAGGGAAGAGAAGGGGAGAAGCTAACTGCGTTGGGGGGAGTAATTGAGGTCAAGAGGTGATTCTGGAGGAGTGAGATTGCTTGAGGACACAGAGAAGGAATTGACCTTCAATCTCATTCATTGGGGCAGTAAATCTCACTCTTTGGGATAGGCCCAGGACCAGCCCAGGGGTTTCTAATGCCCTAGGTGAACCTTCATCTGTGTCGCCACCCTGGGCAGCTCAAGGCTGTACCCTTCAGTCTGTCCCCCTTCCTTTCCCTTAATTACCCTCCTTCCCAGATGGAATGAGATCAGCAATAGTAAGTTCCGCCCATAAGTATTGAAAGTGTCTGCGGTAAATGCAGGTTGGATTTTAACAGACTAGGAGGCAGTGGTAAGCCACAGAGGAACTAATTTCTCTTATTCAGGTACCGGGGAGGTGAGGAGGGGGAAACAGGTGGAAGGCATCTATGGTGATTGGGCTGCTCCCCCGAGTATTGCCGCTCTAGGTGACTACCTGGTTCACCTAGCAGTAGAGTCAGCCCTGGATGGGCCACCCGTGACATATCTGCATCTGCCCAAGAGCCAACATAAATGTTAGTGCATATGCAGTTATTTTATTGAATATGCATATAAATGATGACTGCACCCATGCTACACACAAACTCCTCCTCTGAGCACACCTACTCTACAACTACATGCTGGCTTGCACTGCTTGTACTTTTAGGCATAACCTGTTTTTTATAAGAGGCCTCTTATGCATGTAAAACAGCATTTTTGACATGAAAAATGTTTATAAAATTGCCCTCTATGGGACTGATTTTGTGTAAGACGTCAAAAAATAGGTCTATTTTAAATGTTTTATAGAAAAGACATAGGTGCCTGTTCCATGTAAATTTGTTGTGTTCACTGTCAACCTCCTTGATAAAACTGAAAGGCGGTATATAAGAAATGCTAAATAAATAAATAAAGTAGACTCCCATATCCAGTCCTAATAGTGTGCAAATGCTGATGCTCTCAGGCGGGGCTAAATGCGTACGCAGACTTTCTTTTTTATAAAATGCATGCATATATGGCAACTCTGCCCTTGCTGCACTCAAACTATGCCCCTGAGAACACCTAGATGCAGCCCACATAGAATTATGTGCCATCTTGTTGGTGCACATACATATAGCACAGCTCAATTTTACATTAGGTTCTGGAACTAGTTTTTGTACCATACTTCAATCTAAGATTTTTCTCTCTGAGTACAGTAATATTGTGTTAATTGGATTGCCTGCATCGACACTGAAGGCTCCTCAGTTAACCGAAATGTAGCACCTCATGTGATTTGCTGTAAAAGGTATCATGATCCTATTACTCCCTGTCTTAAGGAACTGCACTGTTGTTTTTGTAGCAGATTTAAGGTGGTATTTACGGTATTAAACCTATTTTATGGCTTGCCTGTTATTTAAATTCAGCATTGCAGCATTAGAATCTAGTATACTCTATCCCAACATGCTGTTTGGGTACTCTTGAAGTGAAAACATAAGGGTAAACAGATTTACTTGGTCTAGAACCTTCTCTGTCTTTGCACCCACTATTTGGCACTTCATGCCAGTAGATTTGCATTCTATGATGGATTTGTCATCTTTTCAAAAATCATGTTAAGTCTTATTTGTTTCAATTATCTTTTTCTGAGGGAACCTAAGTCTAGTTTGAAGACTGGTTGATGTCTGATATTTTTATTTACTGTATTGTGTGTCAAATGTTAGTTGACATTGGCTTTATGTTACTGATTGATGTTTAATTGTAAGTCGCTCAGGATTATGAGATGGGCAGGAGTGGAGGAGTAGCCTAGTGGTTAGAGCACTGGCTTGATAACCAAGAGACCAGGGTTCAGTTTCCCCTGGCTACTCCTTGTGGCCTTGGGCAAGTCACTTAACCCTCCATTGCCTCAGAAGAAAGGCCTGGCAATCTACTTCCGATCACACTGCCAAGCAGGGGCGGCCCAAGGGGGGTGCGGCGCCATGTGCGGAGACTCGGTGCAGGGCCTCATTTGCATAAGTGACCTTATTTGCATAAATGTTTGCATAATGTTACCATACACTAAATTTTAGTAAACATGTCTCTTAATGAGTGTATGGATAAAGAAAGACTAAAAGATTTCTACATTACTATAATCCAGTGCCAACCGCCAGGCACATTAGGAACTACTACAAACGCTGCCCATTTAGAACCCATAGCAAACCCGCCGTATCCTGACAGCATTACCAGGACTCACAAAGCACTATACCCTATCTATCAAAAGGCAACACTGCAAATATTAAACCAATAAATTTCAGAGAATACTGGGGAAAGGGAACAAGTGGCAATGTCAAATAGGAATTACATAAACAGAATACCTCTGCTCAGTTACACATGCAGAACATAGACCATCACCAAACAAGGAAGCACAATTTAGAAACAGGAAGACAATAATTAAACTGGGAACCCCAAAAGCCAAACTTGGAATGTACAACACTGTAGAAATAAACTATAAATTAATTTCCTCTTGTACCAAACAAAGCGCAGACGTTAATGATGCACATTTCCCAGAGCTTTCATATTCCAGTTAATAAATTCAAAATAAAGAGATATCTTTCTACCTTTTGTGCATTTTTTTTCAGTTGCAATTGCTCCAGTCACTTTCTTCTGGTTTCTTCATGTTTTCTGCTAACTCTCCATCGTCTGCTGTCCATTTGTTCTTTCTTCTCTCTTCTAGTATTTTTTCCATTCTCTCTCTCTACATCTGCTTTAACATACTAATCTTTCTCCATTTGCTCTTTCCTCATTCCTATTTCATCCACACAAATTTTACCCCTCCATCCTCAATCCCCACTTACTCTGCCAATACCCGGCCAATTGTAGATTTTTCATCCCTCCCACACAAAATATTTTTCCCCTCTCCATTTTACTCTCCCAGCCCCATCCCATTCTAATCCTCCCCCAACATCAGCTCCCTTCTAGTTCCAGTCTCACCCAGCATCCATTCCCTTCTAGTCCCTGCATCAGCCCATTTCCAGTCCTAGCCCCCCATCAGCCCATTTCCAGTCCTAGCTCCCCCATCCATTTCCAAACCTAGCCCCCCATCAGCCCATTTCTAGTCTTAACCCTCCCCCATAGCCCATTACCAGTCCTAACCCCCCCAACAGCCCACAGCCCATTACCAGTCCTAACCCCATCAGCCCACCTCAAGTCCTAACCCCTCCCCATCAGCCCATTTCCTGTCCTAGCCCCCCCCCCAACAGCCCAAAGCCCATTACCAGTCCTAACCCCATCAGCCCACCTCAAGTCCTAACCCCTCCCCATCAGCCCATTTCCTGTCCTAGCCCCCCATAGCCCATTATCAGTCCTAACCCCCCATCACCCCATTTCCAGACAGCCCCATCAGCCCACAGCCCATTACCAGTCTTAACCCCCCCATAGCCCATTACCAGTCCTAACCCCCCCCAACAGCCCACAGCCCATTACCACTCCTAACCCCATCAGCCTACCTCAAGTCCTAACCCCTCCCCATCAGCCCATTTCCTGTCCTAGGCCCCCCATAGCCCATTATCAGTCCTAACCCCGCCATAGCCCATTACCAGTCCTAACCCCCCATCACCCCATTTCCAGACAGCCCCCATCAGCCCACAGCCCATTACCAGTCTTAACCCTCCCCCATAGCCCAATACCAGTCCTAACCCCCCATCACCCCATTTCCAGCCCGCCCCCCTCAGCCCACAGCCCATTACCAGTCTTAACCCCCATAGCCCATTACCAGTCCTAACCCCCCCCCAACAGCCCACAGCCCATTACCAGTCCTAACCCCCTCCCACAGCCCATTACCAGTCCTAACCCCATCAGCCCACCTCAAGTCCTAACCCCTCCCCATCAGCCCATTTCTTGTCCTAGCCCCCCATAGCCCATTATCAGTCCTAACCCCCCATAGCCCATTACCAGTCCTAACCCCCCATCACCCCATTTCCAGACAGCCCCCATCAGCCCACAGCCCATTACCAGTCCTAACCCCCCATCACCCCATTTCCAGACAGCCCCCATCAGCCCACAGCCCATTACCAGTCCTAACCCCCCCATAGCCCATTACCAGTCCTCCCCCCCCCCCAACCGCCCCCCCCCCACCTCAAGAAATGTCCTAACCCCCCCCATAGCCCATTACCCGTCCTAACCCCCCCCCCCCCCCGGCTCATGGAAAATTAAAAAAAAAAAAAAAGCTGGCTGCTGCTTCTGCCGCCGCAGCAGCAGCAGAATGGAGTGTCCCGCGGGGCCCCCTCTGCCCGGCTGAACTCTCCCTGCCCGGCTGAGCCCCTCTGCACCGGCTTTCAGATATGTGAAGGGAGAGTGTCTCCCTCGCGTCTCTGTTAAGCCCTCTGGGGCAGATGGGAAATTTCCCATCAGCCTCTGCTTCCCATCAGCCCCTGCGGGCTTAACAGAGACACGAGGGAGACACTCTCCCTTCACGTATCTGAAAGCCGGCGCAGAGGGGCTCAGCCGGGCAGAGGGGGCCCCGCGGGGCACTCCATTCTGCTGCTGCCGCGGCGGCAGCAGCCAGCTTTTTTTTTTTTTAAATTTAATTTTTAAAAAAGCAGAATGTTCTTTTCACGGGGCCCCCTGAAATGCGGGGCCCTGTGCAAAAAACATTCTTGCTCAATGGACGGGCTGGCCCTGCTGCCAAGAAAACTCAGGAGTTTCTCGGTTGCCAGAAGTCAGCATTGACTTGAAAGCACACATTGCATTGCAGGGCAGCATATAAAAATGGTAAATAAATAAAACAGCTTTAATATGTGGCATTACTGGCCGCCTGGCTAATTCTTTACATGGAATCAATGTCTGTACAGCCACATTTGCAATCCACCAGCTATTCCAGGAGGCACAGTGGCTCCAGGTTGTAGGTGAAAAGACCACAACCGGAAGTAAAAACATAAGATCTACCATGCTGAGTCTGATCAAAGATAAGTCAAGCCCACCATCCTGTCTCCGATGGTGGCCAATCCAAATTATAAATATCTGCAGATCCCAGGAGTAGATCTATTCTTAATTTCTCACTCACACATCTACCGGCAAATAGGGATCAATACCCAGCGGTGGTGGTCAGTGTTTTAAAGTGCCTGTCCACCGCCACTGGAGTTAAACCAAATATTCAGTCCTAGAGCCTATCCAGCCTCAATCGTAGCAGCTATCCGGTCAGCAGTGATATTCAGCCACTAACGAGACAGCCATTGATTTGTCCTAACTTTATGTGTTTTAACTGTCCAGTTAGCGGCTGAATATCGCTGCTGCTGCAACTGCTCTCGCTCCACCCACAGATCATCCCAGATTTAACTGGCCATCTTTCTTGCGGTCTTTCCTGTGGGTCACCCTTTGGAATATGGACTCCATATTTTCCAGTAACAAAATGCAAGGCAAAGTCAGATATCCACAGTCTAATCATATAGTTGTCCAATAAGTGTTACAACAAAAAGATTTAGAAAATCAAACAATAACAAAATTTTTTTTTACATTTTAACAACACATCAAATCAATTTTAACAAAAATTTTAAAAATGTAACAAATGCCAATTAGTAATTACCCAATTCTCAAAAAGGAGAAAAAAATCACTATTCCTTTTTCTCACTTTTACTATTCCTCTGAGGTGGAATAAGTTCCCATAGACATCGGGGGACGACAGGCCCGGGCAGCGGCAAAGGGTGGAGGGGTGCAGGAGATTCCCTGCAGCCAGACCCTTGCCATGGGTTGCCAGATTGAGGGTCGGGCTGCAGGGAATGCAAGAAATGGTTGGCGGCCAGGGATCGCAGCTCCTGAATGGAGCCGCGGTACCATAGCAACCGGACGCCATGGTGCCTCAACTCCATTCAGGAGTTTGACTGCATTAGCCGGGCAGAGGCCTGTATGTGCAGGTCCTTGGGAATTGGGTCCCAGCCTACACGTACAGACCTAGACTCGATTCTGATCCTGCCTACCTCTGTGCATCCAGTTCCAAATGGACGCATAGGGGGCCAGGACATACAGATTGGAATAGGCCTCTATGTGGTTAAAATGATCTCTTGCTAGCAATTCATCTGCAGCTGTTTCTGAGGTGGAAAAACTATTTCCTTTAAAATTCATTAGCTTCTTTAAGGAGGGCCTTTAAAAATGAAGACTGTACAGGCAACTTTGACAGACCAGCTTAATATTGCAGGTTCAAATAGAATGAAGTCATAGATTTGAGTTCCACAGAGATTTTATCACACTAGCAGAGCTAAACCTTAACTTCTTATGAATTTTTCCTTCAAGAACCTGTCTTAACTCTTTTTAAGCCCAGCTATGCTAGATGCCCTGACTATTGCACTCCAGCAACAAACCCCACAGGTTTCCAAACCCCTCACTGAATTCAGGGCAGATGAACATCAGGAAATATGACAGAGCTTGACAAATCCTGGACAACTATAAATTGCACCCTGGCACCCAGGATTTCATTGCCCCCACTTCCATCACGCGAAACTGTGAGATTAGCTTCAATCCCTTATGGGGCCCGGGGCAAACTTTTCCAGCAGGGGCCCCCCTCATCCATGTCACCCTTTCATCCACACACCCCCTCACTGTGGTTCCTCCTCCACCACTGTTGCCCCTCTCCGGGACTTGCAGTCAGAGGGGAGTGGAAACAGAAGCACGAAGGGTACCGCGGTGCTGGAAAAGAAGGTAATTCCAGTGCCGCAGTGCCTTTTTTAAGTGCTTCTGCCACTGCACGTCCTGGAGAGGGGCAGTGGCAATAGGCATTGAGGCAGGAGCAGGGCTGCTGTAACCCATGGGCAGTGGGGCAGCTGGACCCCCTTTATACAGGGGTCTGGAACATCTGCCTCCTTTACCTATAGGTAAAAGCGGCCCTGGGGGCAATGAGAGAGGAATACATCACAAGATGGCTTGGGGAGGGGAGCAATGAGAGAACTAAGGGAGCTAAGAGAGAGAGCGAGAGACACTGGGTGATGGCTGGGTGGGGGGTTATGTGTGAGAGAAAGATTGGGTGATGGCAGGGGGGCAGTGAGAGAGAGAGAGAGAGGGTGGGTGAAGGCATGGTGCAGGCTCTATGAGAGGTTGTTTTTTTTTTGCTTAATGTATTACCAAGCCATGGTGATTTGTGAAACAAAAAACAGAAATTGCCTCAGGTGCAGCTATAAAGGGTCACCAATATGCTGCTGTTAGCTTGCTCACTGGGGGTGGTGGGAGTGGAAGGAGGAGGAGGGTCACTGCCTTCTGTTGGCACTGTATAATGGCGCTGATCTAAGGGCCTGATTTATTAAGATGTCTTTTCCCATAGAAAATGAGAAAACAGTAAATCAAGCCCTTAAAAAAAGAGCTGTGATGCACCATTTGGGGATGTGCGGGAGCACTGTGAGCGAGGTCTCGGCAGCCGGCTCCTAAATGTTTAAGCTGGCTCCTAGATTCCAAGAAAATTTGTCAAGGTCTGACTTAGAGTTTAGCCTCTTTCATTCCTCAGAGTCCATATCTGCCCTCTGGGTTCCATGCTCACGGACAGCCATCTGAGAGCTCTGGGTTCTGGTAGAAGATCATGACATTTACGTTTCAGGAGAGAAAGGCCCTTCCCCTCCACTTACAAGCTCCTCTGTATTTCTTCCTGTGAGTCTCCCCCCTTCTTTTTTTCCTACTTAATCAGGAAGCTTATAGTTGTCTTAGAGTGCTCTTTTTACGTGGCTGTATTCTGCATCCTTTGGTGTTGCCTGTGCATCCTGAAAGAGAAGATAGAAATCGGATATGTCTTCAGGAGCTAAAGCATTCAGGATGTTGAAATTATTGTTTGTTCTCTGTATGAGACGGTCTACCCTGTACTGCGAACAAGGTCATTACTGATTGTCAGGAAAAACTAAGGGCCTGATATCTAAAAGCAGCATCTTGCTGTCTGGGTAGTGCCAATGAAAATCATTCCGGCATCATCTGAACAGGAGGTGATTTTATAAACTTTTACCGGTTGTAAAATTGGGAGTTAAACACATAAAGGGCTCTTACAAAAGTTTCAAACCACTATTCAACAGTGAAAAAACAAAAAATATTACAGTTAACTGGCAGAAACACAATAATACCCTTCAAATAACTAGATTTATTTTGACTTCTAAATGCAAGGAGCTTCTAGGTCGAATAGGATCTGTTTGCTGTTTGTTCTCAGGAGACCAACATGAGCTTTATTCTTTATGACATCATTTTAGCCAGAGAAACAGAGACTTCTGCAAAAGTAAGAAAACAGGGGAAAAAGTCCAGGCAGTGGAAAACAATCAGTCATCAGGTCCTTGGGAGACTGACAGCTCCAAATGAATAGGATCACAACATGAAATTGAATCTGTAGTCATTTCCTGCCTAATTTCAGTTTTATTTTAAGCTGCTGCTGATTTTTCATTTCTCTCTTTACTTTGTAATGAAGTACTTAGTTCTTTTTGTTGTTAAGAGAAAGAGAGAGAGTGGTTAGAAACAACAGGATTCTGCTGGATTATGTTTGGTGTACTTGTTTTGACAATGGTTAGAGCAGAAAGTGCATTAATTCTGAACTGGTAGAATAGTAAAATTTATACTAATTACACAGGAATCTGATACGTTGGACCTGTTTTGCTATATTAGTCCTATTTTGAGTCATAGGGGCATGTTTACCAAACCATGGTGGCTGCTACTGCAAAAATAATGCCTGGTGGTTGCAAATAATGCAGTGGAAATGAAGATATTGCAGGAACTTTCTGTGATATCTGTATTTTGCGCATTAGAGTTGGGGGGAGATGGGATTGGGGTGGGGAACAGGCATGCCAATTTTTGGCAGCCACTGTGCAAAAACATTTCACATGGCTACCAAAAATGGCCCAGTTGCGGTAGCTGCAGCCTGACCTGTGTGGTTCAGTATTAGAACTAGGGCTTATAAAATCCATTCAAAAGCGAGGGTCTTAGACTTTAGGAAAACTAACTTTGCCAAGATGGGCCAATACCTCAGGGAGTCGTTAGCGGGATGGGAACAGCTGGGGGATGTAGAAAAACAGTGGGCAAAACTGAAAGGGGATATTTTAAGGGCAACCAACCTTTTTGTTAAAATGGTAAATAAAGGTAAAAGGAAAAGGAGACCACTATGGTTTTCAAAAGAAGTAGCTGAAAAGGGGAAGAAAAAAGAGGAAGGCCTTCATGAAATACAAGAGATCACAGAGAGAGGAAGACAAGCATCTATATTTGGAAAAACTCAGAGAAGCTAGCAAAGTAGTTAGAAAAGCAAAGATTCAAAAAGAGGAGGAAATAGCCAATGCAATAAAATGGGGGGATAAGACATTTTTCAGATATGTTAGTGAGAAGAGGAAGGACAAAAGTGATATTGTCAGACTCGATGGTGAATGGGAGGAATATGTAGAAGCTGATGAGGATAAAGCGGAATTGCTTAACAAATATTTCTTTTCTGTGTTCACAGATGAAGAACCAGGAGCAGGACCTCAGAAAATACCCACAAACAGGAACAGAAGTGAGGGGCATCTTGAACAATTTTTAGAAGACTCTGTTCATGAGAAACTAGCTAAAGTAGACAAAGCGATGGGACCAGATGGGATACACCCGAGAATACTGAGGGAACTTGGGAACGTTCTAGCAGCTCCACTGACTGACCTTTTCAGTGCCTCGTTGGAGTCGGGTGTGGTGCCAGAGCACTGGAGAGAGGCACATGTAGTCCCTTTACACAAGAGCTGAAGTAAGGATGTGGTTGAAAACTACAGGCCGGTTAGCTTAACCTCGGTGATGAGTAAATTATTGGAAGTGCTGCTGAAAGAGAAAATAGTACAATAGATTACCGGATCCGAAGCAGCATGGATTCACCAGAGGCAGGTCTTGTCAGACAAATCTGATTGATTTCTTTGACTGGGTGATCAGAGAGTTGGACCGAGGGAGAGCCCTAGATGTGGTGTATTTAGATTTCAGTAAAGCCTTTGACACTGTTCGGCACATGCAACTTACAAACAAATTGAGCACCCTAGGGATGGACCCTAAAGTTATTACTTGGGTTAGAAATTGGTTGAGTGGGAGGCGACAAAGGGTAAAGGTAAATGGAGCTCACTCTGAGGAGAAGGAGGTTACCAGTGGTGTGCCCCAGGGATCTGTCCTTGTCCGATTTTTTTTTTAAATCTTTGTTAGTGATATTGCGGAAGGGCTGTTGGGTAAAGTTTGCCTCTTTGTGAATGATACAAAATCTGCAATAGAGTAGACACCCAGGATGGTGTAGATAACATGAAGAGGGATCTAGCTCCATTTCTCTTTCACTTTCAATGAATACCATTTATAAAAACTACCAGTTAGACCATCCATTTCTGGTGATTTTTCCCCTGGGAGCTCCTTAATCACATGTGCCTTATCCCTCTCCTTTTTCCCCAACCCATCCAAGTTCATGTCCCCATGGAATGTTGACGTTACCGCTTGTTTCTGTTCCTTACTTGTTCTGTATAAATGGTCTAGAATTTGGCAGCTGAGATTTAATGTTAAAAAATACAAGGTCATGCATTTGGGCTGCAGCAATCCAAGGGAGCAATGTAGTATAGGGGGTGAAGTACTGTTGTTCACTAAAGAAGAGCAGGACCTACGCGTGGTTGTGTCTGATGATCTTAAAGTAGCTAAACAGGTAAAAAAGGTGACAGTGAAAGCTAGAAGGATGCTTGGATGCATAGGGAAAGGAATGGCCAGCAGAAGAAAGAAGGTGATAGTGCCTCTGTATAAGTCTTTGGTGCGACGTCATTTGGAGTATTGTGTACAGCTCTGGAGACCGCACCTTCAAAAGGATATAAACAGGTTGGAGTCAGTACAGAGGGTTGCTACTAAAATGATTAGGGGTCTCACTATAAAGTATATCAGGACAGACTTAAGGATCTTAATATGTACACTTTAGAGGAAAGGCGGGATAGAGATGATATGATTGAGGCGTTTATATACCTCCATTGCATAAATGCACAAGAGGAGACCCTCTTTCGATTGAAAGCAAGCTCTGCTACAAGGGGACATAGGATGAGGGTGAAAGGGGATAGACTCAGAAGTAATATTCAGAAATATATTATTTTACGGAAAGAGTGGTAGATCCATGGAATAGTCTCCCAGTGTAGGTGGTAGAGATGAGGACAGTGTCTGAATTCAAAAAGGCATGGGACAAACACAGAGGATCTCTAAAGGAAAAAAGGGAACCGTTGTAGTGGTTTATTTGGAAGGACAGATTAGATAGGCCATGTGGTCTTTTTCTGACATCATGTTTCTATGCATTGCTGCTGCTGTCAATTGGCAGCAGCTGCAATGATAGAAGCCAATCTCCACTAAGCCACGATCAAGCCCCTCTGAAATGTCAACCTTGCTGGTGCTGTGGATATACCGATCAACGGCATCAACAATGCTAAGAATATGGCCACCCCCCTTCAGAACCAATCCCCCTGGACAGCTCCAGATTTTCATAGGGAACTCTCCAGGGGGATCGGTGCTCCCTAACCCTCCCTAAAACAATATTCCCACAAGCCACAATATTCCCACAAGCCAGTCAGACCCCTAACCCCCTTTCAATACTCAAAACCTCAGCTAGCCAGTCAGCCTAACGGGACCCTCCTGGGCCCCTACCAGCTTTCTGACCCCACCCCATGTCATTACCTCTAAATGCCTGGCAGTCTAGTGGCCACTGGGAGCAGGAGCGGTCCTCCCTGCTCTTGCCCCCATCTTTACTTCTCTTCAAAATAGCAGCAGTCATGCTGTGCTGCTCCCTAGCATCCTGACACTAGGGGGCAGCATCGTGAGATTGGTGCCCTGTTTGTAAGTACCAGTGAGGAGGCCAGAAGCAGCCCTCAGAACTCCTGGCCTCCTCTGTGGAGGAGTAGCCTAGTAGTTAGAGCAACAGCCTACTATTTCTTTATTTTATTTCAAGGTTTTCTATACCGCTTTTTCCAGTAATCAAAGCGGTTTCCATACAACAAAATTTGTTACATCGAACATGGTTATAACAGGGGTGAGAAGGTAGAACTATACACAGATGTGTACATCTAATTCAAATCACCTTTGTAAAGTAGCATATTTAACGTAAATATTTACAAAGATTATTCCATTCTCAACATATCTTCTAAGCGCAGGGATTATCAATTGTTTTAGAATGCTTGGATGGGAAGGCTAGATTGGGTAGATCTTGGCTTACTACCCAGGAGATCTGAGATTGATTCCTACTGGCACTCCTTGTGGCCTTGAGCAAATCACTTTACCCTCCGTTGCCTTGGGAAAAAAAGGCCTGGCAATCTATTTCCACTCATACCGTGCTAGGAAAACCCAGGAGCTGCTGAGTCGCCAGGAGTCAGCAATGACTTGAAGGCACTTAAAAAAAAAAGGGGGAGGGGAGGAGAGAGCTTAGGGGGAGTTCTTCGTATGTCAGGGGTGCACTGATCCTGATTCCTTATGAAGATTGGGAGCTGTCTCGGAAGGATCAGTGCTAAAGGGGGACTGCATAGTTGACATGGTTGGCTCTGGCTACCTGATTGATACCTGTCCTTCCCTTGCACTTACCATGCATCCTGCAATCCCTGCATTGGCAGGCTGTGTGAGACTTCTCTCGCTAATGCCGATGCAGGAATCGTGAGTCTCCATGGTATCTGCAGGGGGAAAGCTGGAAACTCCCCTACAGATACCACAGGCCTTTTGCAGCTATCATCCCACGATAGCTGCAAAAGCATACAGCTGTTTAGTAAACACGCCGCACACTCAAACACTCTAATTCACTGATATGACTAAGCTACATGTCCACGAAAGACTATGCTGAGACCCTCAAGCTCATTGCATTTGAATTAATAAGCACCATGTTCACAACCTCAGACTCCAGGAAATGGAGGTTATTTACATAGAATTAATTTAACATTTTTCCATGGTACATATTCGCATATATAAGCACGCTTTACTAGTATACCTGTTTCATTCAGATCTTCATACCACAACAGCGCTTCCTCATTCCCTGCTAGAGTCCATCAAAACCTTCACAGCGGATACTCCTGACACAACTGTTCTTCAAATTAATATTCATTGTGAATATATGATATTGCTTGAAGACTGACTTGATTGCACAACATGCAGTTTGGGTCAACAAAGCATGTTTTACAACCATTGAAGGAATAATAATAGTGCAGCACTAAATACTACTTTTGTTGTTGTTGTTAAGTGCCATCGAGTCAGAGTCGACTCATCCCTTTAAAGCAAGATAGCCTCAGTCATAATAAGGGTAATGTTTTGACAGGTTGCCCGCGTGTGAAGTCCACAAAGCTGCCAATTTTTATCTTATTTTATAAAGACCTGTAGATGCCTGTGCATCCTTATCAAAGGCTTTCAGTCAGGAAAAAATGTCAATCAGAATCCCATCCCAGGGTAGCTATAACCCATATCAAAACTTTAAAACCCCCAGTCCTCTATTCATTGAATATATACATTAATATATGTTGGACCAGCAGTCCCAACGAGTACAATCGTAATTTTATTTATTTATTTATTTATTACAAGCTTTTATATACCGCACTATTTGGGATCAGCGCGGTTTACAGTACAACAAAAGACCAGAACAACAAGTTGTTTGGTTTTACATTGAACAGGAAAACGAACTTGGATAATACATGGGGAAAATTTAACTGAAACAATTTACAAAGTATTTACATGTACATATAACAGTGTTATTCTTAGATCAGGTTGGGTGTTCAATGGGGGTTGGAGGTCAGGAAGGTGATAGGGTGTTCTGGTAGTAGTGGGGGAATAAATGGGATTTGATTGCCTTTCTGAATGAGGTTAGATCAGGGATAGCCCGAATTTCAGGTGGTAAAGTGTTCCAGCACTTAGGGGCATAGAAACTGAACGCCCTGTTAGATGTCGCTCGTGAGCATTTAGTTGCTGCCTTAGGGATTATTAGCGAGTTTGTAGATATAGTTCTCCTGGATCTGTTAGGTGGAACGGTCTGAATGAGGTTCATTAGAGAGGAGGAGGTGATGCCTTTGATAGCCTTGAAAGTGAGTAATAATGTTTTGAACAATTCATATGCTATTGACTCCATATTCCATTTTGAATCCTTTTTACTCTTTTTATGCTTCTAATATTTAAAAACAGTTCATGAAAACATATATAGCAGGAGAGATTCTCCATAAACATGCAGGCCAAACTAGAAACGTATCTGATAATCTGATGCCATGTCATGTTTTGATGAATCCTCTGCCTCAGGAAGGATTGCTGTCTTAAAGATTCATAAATCACCTAATTATCTTCATTTTCTAAACTCCACATTTCCATTTAAACATTTTGGGCCCGATTTTCTTCTGGGTGGGCTATGCGCTGCTATGGCACATAGCCCTGCCCGTTCACCCTTAACCCCGGATATTCAAGGTCACGCTGATGGCATTGAATATCTGGGTTGTGCACCAAGGGGTCAACGCTGCAGAGCCTCACTGTATAGTGACGATATTGGACTGCTACACAGTCAGTAGTCCGTGACTAGAACTAGGCGAGCCAAAAGCTGGCTTAGTTTTAGCCGCAAACCACTAACTGTGTAATGGTCCAATATTGCCAATACATGGTTAGCGGCAGTCACTGACTCTGCTCTGTCCCAGAATGCTCCCAACAAGCCCCGATGCTAACTGGATAGCATCGGGGCACGTAGGGGACATAGTCGGGGATAGTCAACAGCACTTACCGTGTAGGTGCCGTCAAATATCCCTGTTTAAGGCATTTACACGGTTTACTTGGCCCTTGATTTTCTCATAAACCTTATGATGAAGACCACTGACGATTTTAGTAGATGCCTTCTGGACCAGCTTCATCCTGTTTATATCCTTTTGAAGGTACAGTCTCCAGAATTGCACACAGTACTCCAAATGAGGTCTCACTAGAGACTTATACAATGGAACAATCACCTCCTTTTTCCTACTGGCTATTCCTCTCCCTGTGCACTCTAGCATCCTTCTGGCTTTTGTTGTCATTTTTCCTACCTGTTTGTCTATTTTAAGATTATTTAATATGATCATCCCCAGGTCCCGTTCGTCTTTCATGTACTGAAGTACTTCATTCCCTATACCATATCGCTGCCTTGGGTTTTTGCAGCCCAAAACATAACCTTGCATTTTGTAAATCTTAACGTACACTGCAGCTCTCCCACACTCTACCCAAAGGCCTCTCCTGAACATGTCTACTCTAAAGTCAGATGTAAGCAGGGCCGACGCAACCCACTGTGGAAACCGTGCACTCACGCGGGGCAGCATTCCCAGGATGGCAGCACAGTTGACACAATAAACTGACCAGGACAAGTGAGCAGCCAGTATCAAGCAGTAGGCCCCAGACAGGTAGCAAAAAGCAGCGCAGGGTTTTTAAGCCTATGCACGTGCTGCACATCTGCAGCACATGCATGAGCTCCAAGGTTCCATGCTGCTTTTTAGGGGCATTTCCTGCACTGCAATAGGCTTTCTCAACAGTAGAGCCACAATGGACAGGAAGTTTGTGCTGATCTTGGAGATTGAGAGATCAGCTGAATTCCTGCCCTCCGTGGTTCATTCATTCAAAGATCACGGTGCAGGAAACTGAAAGCACAAAGGGTAAAGCAATCGATCACGAGGGTGGAAGCACAACAGGTAAGCAGTTGTTGACAGGGGAGGGGGGAGGAACTAAAGTGAGAGAGAGAAGCCTCAGAGCTGAGAGTTAGACACTGGGTGAAGCTTGATTGGGCCTTGAGAGGGAGAGGGGGAGAGAGAGAGAGAGAGAGACAGACAGACTGGGGGAAGTTGGGGGGGTATGGGAGAGAGAGAGAGAAATATCCTTTAGGATCATGAGAGAGAGAGAGAGAAACAGACTGGGGGAGGCTGGGGGTTTATGAGAGAGACAAGCCTCAGAAGTTGGGGTTATCAGAGAGAGACACTGAGTGAAGCATGATGGGGCCTTAAGTGAGAGAGAGACAGACTAGGGGAAGGTGGAGGGAGGGCGATATGAGAGAGATAGAAACAGACTGGGGGAAGGCTGGGGGATTACAAAAGAGAGAGAGAGAGAGAGAGAGAAAAAGACTTGAGGAAGCCTGGGATAATGGTCATAAGAGAGAGAGACACACACAAAGCCCCTGACACTCCCTATGACAGACAGACACACACGCAGCCCTTTACACCCCTTATGACAGAGACAAGCATACATGCAGCCCCTGACAATCCCTGTGACAGACACATGTAGCCCTTGATTCTCCTTATGATAGACACATGCACGCATACACACACACACACACCCTGATGAAAATTTCTATGATAGACACACATATATGTAGCTCCGACACTCCCTTTGACATACGCACAGGCAGGCTCTGGCACTCCCCATGACAAACACACATGAATGCAGCCCCTGACATCCCATTTGACACACACACACACACACAGTCCCTGACCCTCTTCATGACCAATACACACACAGTCCCTGACACTCGCCATGACCAATAAACAGATGCATGCATACAGCTTCCAGCACTCCTATGATGCACACACATGCACATAGGTCTAAAACTCCCCTTGATACACACACACACACACACACACACACACACACACATCCATATGTACTCCTCAAGACACACCCGTGCACCCTCCACATATATGGCGACGTACACGGTCCCCAACAGACCAGACAGCCTACAACTCCCACCTGCAGACACACCGGGACTTAATATCAACAAAAATGAAAGAACATCACTCTGAACTCTTAAGCAGATCACTGAACAAACCCCACGAGCTGTTCAATATAGTGAAGATCCTAACGAAGGAACCTTTATCCTCCCAACAAGCCATGATACACCCCCAGGACTACGCAGACTATCTGCTGGCCAAAACCAATAACTTCAGCAAAGCCACACTGTCCAGCCCCAGTAACAACCCAGCCCAACTTAAGCCACTTACTTCTCTCATGATACCATCGGCTGCAAGTATTGAGGACATCATTGCTGTCATCAATGCCACCACTGCTCCAAACGATCCTTGCCCAGCATTCTGGATAAGATCACTACATAAGGAAATCAGCCCTATATTAGCCAAGATCATTGACATGTCCTTCTCTACAGGACTATTCCCATCATGCCTCAAGCAGACGTCAATCCGACCCCTTCTAAAGAACACCAAACTAAATTCCCAGAAGGTAGAATCATACCGACCAATATCTCGCTGTTAGCAAAGATAATCGAGAAGGTCGTCCAACGTCAAATACAGGACCACATTGACTCTACAGCTTCCCTTGACCCATGCCAACATGGCTTTAGAGAATCACATGGCGTTGAAACTCTCCTTGCCACACTCATCAACACATTGATCATGGGGATTGACAACATCAAACAAGGATATGCTTTAATTTTCCTGGACATTGCTGCTGCATTTGACTCCGTAAACCATGAACAACTCTTGATATGGCTCCAGGATAAGGTAATTAACGGCTCAGCATGGAATTGGTGTAAATCCTATCTAACAGACAGATGACAGCAGGTACGGACAGGATCCACAACCTCTGAGCCTTTCCAACAAAAACATGGTGTACCTCTTATTCAATATATACATGCAACCCATATGTGAAATAATCCGCTCATTTAACATATCATGCCTGATCTACGCAGATGACGTACTACTCTTCACTCCATTCACGATCAACCATCCTGATTTATCCCAACTAGTAAAATGCTTTGAGGCCATAACCGACTGGCTCCACTCACAGAGTCTCAAGATAAACGTCAGCAAGACGGACGTACTGTTCATCACAAGAAATCAATCCTTCTCACCACCGCCGACATTAAAGGCAAGAGACCCTGAACTCCAAAGTAGACCCAGCATCCGCTACCTAGGCGTTACGTTAGACCAGCAGCTCGAATTTAAAATGCACATCAGCAATACCATCAAGCAAATTTACCACAAAATATGAACATTGCGACATCTCCGACCCCTGCTGCAACCAGATGACTTCAGAACAGTTTTTCAGTGACCCACCACTTTGACTATGCCAACGTGATCCTGCATGGCCTACCCAAAAACACGCTAAACCCATTACAGTTGGCAATGAACGCAGCTGCACGCTTCCTACACGGAGCCTCTAGAAGAGATCGCATCACCCCAATCCTAAAGGACTTATACTGGCTACCAATCTACTGCCGGCTCACCTATAAAGTAGTCCTGATGACCTTCAAGGCCATCAACAAAATATCCTCCACCTCCCTAACAGACCTTCTCTACCCCACTCCAGCAAACAGAGCAAGGAGAACATTCGCCACCAATACCCTACAGACCCCTAATGAAATAACAAAATGCACCCAGGCAACAAAGAACCGAGCCTTCAAGTTCTATGCTCCCAGCTGCTGGAATGCGCTCCCAACCACCGTCCGAGTGATCACGGATCTTGCCCAATTCAGAAAGGCACTAAAGCACCACCTCTTTCTCCTACACTACTCACAACCCAGTAACTCAACTTCACCCGCCATTCATCCTGCCAGGCAATTGTAAGTTACAGACAACTTATGTTTATATTGTAGATAGTTGTTGATAGCTGTAGATAGTTTCCCCAGTTGAAATCCAAGTTGTATCACCCGTTCAATGTAAGTGCATAACAGTTCTTCTGTTCTGCACAAAACTGTTATCTGTAAACCACACTGATTGTAAAGAGCGTGGTATATAAAAGCAATAAAATAAATAAATAAATATATACTTGCAGCCCCTGATACTCCCCATGACACATGCATACATGCACCCATCGAACCTCTGATACTACCTGATACTTCCCGTGAGGCACTCATATGATTACCCCACACACCTGATTCTTGAAATGGAGGAAACATGCCATTGTGTTACCCTGCTGGTGTACACTTTTTAACTTGTTACTTTCAAATTGGTTACATTAAATGGTAAGGTCTGGGGGAAACAGAGCAGGGGAAGGGGGCAAAAACTGCAGTGAAAACTATTTCTGTCATAGGTGATGGGCAGATACTTGACTGTGGGGGGGGGGGGGGACAAAGGGAGTAGAGATGTTGCGCTATGAGAGGATGACAGAGGGATGGTGGGTTCGGAGGAGTGGACAGAGAGGGAGATACTCTGAGAGGTGGACAGAGAGAGAGAAATGCTAGACTCTGAGAGGTGGACAGATGGTGAAATTTGAGTGGATAGCCACCTGACCGAAGACCGAATACAGTTTAGGACAATTATCCACAGGGTTGCCATGAGTCAACATTCACTCAAAGGCACTTAACAACAGAGGTAGTAAAGAAAGACATGGAGGAAGGAGCTCAAAGGGAAAGATCAGTACATCAGATGCAGATATAGAAAGAGCATGGAAGAAGACAGGAGGAGCAAAGAAAAATGGCAAATAGACAGCAGACACTGGAAAGAGGCCTAAGAGAAGACAGAATAGCAGAAGAGAGACTGGAGCCATTGAGACTGAAAAAATTAAATGCCGAGACAACAAAGGTAGAAAGAAAAGAGTTTTATTTTGAATGTATTAACTGGAATATGTTAGCTTTGGAAAATATGCATTGCTGTGTCTGTGTTTTGTTCAGTACAAGCATTTCTGTTTTTATTTCTCCAGTGTTGCCATAAATGCGGAGTTTGACTTCTTGTGGTTCCCTGTTGACTTATTGTCTTTCTGTTTCTAATTTGTGGTCCTTTGTTTTGCATTTGGTGAGGTTCTGTCTGCTTTGTGTGACTGAGCTACAGGGTTCTGTTAGCATATAGTTTCAGTGTAGAGATCAGTAGCAGTCCCACTACAGTATGTGACACCGAAGATCTGCCCTGTGCCTTTAAAACACAGAAATCTGCTGGGTTTAGCACAGATTCTGACAGGCAGGGAGATCAAAAGCTTCCCAGTTACCATGGGCAACCAAAGCAGGCTGAGACACGAGGTCTGAAGGCACGCCTAGCTAACAAACACTCCCCAAGTAATCAGGAGAACAGTTTGCACATGGGCAGGAAAACGCCCCTAAACCTGTATAAAAAACGTGTAAAGCAAACAGAGTTAGCTCAGAGAGATTTGGAGGATCAGAGAGATCTGGAGGGGCTGGATCTGGAAGAGCAGGGAGCTCAGAGAGACCGAGGCAAGTAGGAAGTTCACGAGGAACAGGAAGCTTGGCAAGTAAGAGGAGACTGGCAGGTCTCAGACGGAGGTTCAGAATACTCCCATGCTGACTCTGTTTTATTTGAGCCTTGGAGCAGAAAGCCAAGGAGGGATTTGAAAAGGGACAGAAAGCTATCTGCCAGCAAAGGGATTAATTACAGGAAACCCTCACCTCTGACGCAGGGAGATTTTCCCAAGCACAGAGCTCAGTGGAAGGAACGGAAGGCAGCTGGTAAGGACCCATATATAATTGAAAGGCAGAGTTGCTTGAAATACTTGCAACCTTGGGAAAAGGAAAGTAATTCAATTGAAGATATTTGTATGAGTGAAGAAGATGAATGTGTGTCTTTAAAGCCCTGCAGAAGACTGCCAAGAGAGAAGTCTGTCAGGTCCAGAACAGGACAGTTTTATAAGCTATCTGGTAACTACCTGCCATATTGTGGAGAGGGCTGTGAAGGGAGTTCAGGGACTGATTTATGGAAGTTCCAAACTCTCTGCCCTAAAGAAAGTAAGGTGGTTGAAGAGCCCATGATCACGGAGCCAAGTAGTTTAACTCCTTATATTGAAGACATGGATTGCTCATTGTTAATGACTGACATAAGTTCTCTGCGCTAGCTGAAGACAAGAGTGCCTTGTAGAGAGCTGAATGTGCACAGAGGAAACTGTCAGCATTTTTACCTGGTTTCTGTTTGTTATAATCCCTGTTTTTGTTCAAGCGAGAAGCTGTGTTTTCTTTTCACCCCCAGTTTTGCCAGAAGCATGGCTACCTCTTAAGTTCTTGTGTTTTGTACTGTTTTGAAAATCCAAACCCCGGGAGGGGAATAAAAATCCTTTTTCAACCTGACCACTCAGTCTCAACTACTCCTTTTCATATAGAAGGGTCAGGCCCAGCAGTGTGACTGGCTGCCTACGCCTCAGTCCAGCCACTGCTGGTGACAAGTAGGAAAGGTATTGGTTTTCTCTAAGATGTATCGGTTTGATATTGGTAGTACAGGTGGGACTGGTGCTGTGTGAGTCCTCGTATTATATAATGGCAGGTTTGCTTTATCTCTAACTTCTTTTTGCAAGGTTTTTTTTTAGTATTTCCTCATGAATATGGTAGTTGAGGCTGGAGGGAACTTATATAGAAGAAATCTGGTAGCCTTTCTTTAATCTTTAACTCCATTCCAAATGGAAATGATATTCAGGCACTCAAAGCTCATTAATTTATTGTTGGCATGTGGCACCTTATAGACCATAGGTTCCCAAACCTTTTTGCCCCATAGACCACTTGCTGATTTTTTTTGTTTTCCGTAGACCCCCCTGTCTGCCTAATATTGAATTTTCCTAAACTTATTAACTTCAAATGTGTTTTTGACAGCTGACACAGTGCTGCTCACTTTGATAGGGTTTTTTTGTAGAGTGGACAATTGTAAAAAAAGAAAAACATGTACAATTTTTATTCATACCTTTATTGAAAAGACACAAAATGCAAGTAAATAATTGGATTTGAAATGAAACAAATCAGAACCTAGTAAAATTCTTACATAAAATTAATACACAAATAATGCTATTAATGAGAGGGATGAACCTGATGCTCTGATAGCAATTGTTCAATATTTGGCTTCAAATTAGGGAGGTATAGTCTTAAATCTCCATGTCTAGTGATTTGCAATTGATTTCTTTTTTTCGTAAGAAGATTGGCAACTGCGCTAAAACCCCTTTCCTCGAGGTATGAAGATGGAAAAGCTATCAAAAACTTTCTTGTGATAGTCCATAATGCAGGATAAGCAACAGGTATATCTTTCTGAAGCCAGAACTGCTGATACCCCTTTCTGAACTGCACCTTAAATTCTTCGTTAGTGCTTATTCCGATCTGTTCTTCTTGTAATATGACATCTGATTCTTCAATGTCACCGTATGGATTGATAATCCACTGTGAGATTTCCACAGTCAAAACATCCTCAAACCTGGTTTTAAAGTCTGTGTGAAGGACATTTAAATGTTAAACATAGACCAAAATATCATCATCCTGGACGTTTGTCAATGACAAGTTGGGTAACTGGGAAAATTCTCTCCATCCAAAGTTTTGCTTCATTAGATTCATTCTGGCAAGAAAAGCTGCAATGATGGACTTTGTTTTTATTAAATTCAGACTGTCACCTTGTAACTGCAAGTTAACCTCATTAAATTTAGTAAACAAATCTGTTAAATAAGCAATGTCTGGTTTCCATTTGATTAAATTTTCTTTCAAAATGGGATGTTCAACATCCAAAAACTCTAAAACGGTCTCAAAAAGTGAAAAAACCTTGTCAAACTTAAGCCTTTCGAGAGCCAGCGTACTTCATTGTGAAGGAATAATCGATGAAAGTCCTCGTCATTTTCTTCACACAACTGTGCAAATAACCTAGAATTCAACGCGTTGCTATGAATCTTTTTTACTGGGTTTATGACGAATTGAAGAGATTGATGCAATCTGGCACTCAGATTTTTAGCTAATAATTGTCGATGAATGACGCAGTGAATTGCAAACACCCCGGGTACATTTTGTTTTAAATGGCTTATAAAACCATGGTAGCACCCAAACATGACTGGTGCTCCATCTGCTGCTGCCGCCGATATTATATTTGATAAAAGGATCGCTTTTTCCATGAATTATCTTTCAAAACATTGAATATTGATTCGCTTTTAGTGTCTGTTGTCAAAGTTCTCGCAAAGAGCAGTTCTTCATGGATTTCTTGGTCCATAACAAAACAAACATATGCTAATAATAGTGCTTCATTACCAGGTAACGTTGACTCGTCTAGTTGAATAGAGAAATGATTTGTTTGCAGATAATTACACAAGAAGCTTTCAACATCATGACTCATTTCATCATTACGTCTTTGAACTGTGTTGTTGCTCAAAGGAATTCTTTTGAGTATATCATATGCAGGGTTGTGTAGAACAGTTTTTAAAACCTCTTCAATGGCTGGCAAAATCAGCTGTTCCCCGATAGTATGAGACTTTCCTGATTTTGCTATGAGTAGTGAGATATTGTAAAACGCCCGGAAACCATAATCGTCTCTTTTTGACGGTGAAGCGAACATACTGTCCACTGTGGTTCTCTTCTGACGTTTTTCTTTCAGTGTTTTAAAGTATGTCAAATCTTTACTTGTTTTATCAGGGTGACACCTTCTCAGATGATCCTCCAGCTTGGATGGTTTCATAACGTCATTGCTTAAAACTCTGTTGCACAAAAGGCATGGGCAGATGTTTGTCTGACAGGGATGGAATGAAGCCGAACTTCAAATAATCAACGCTATACTGCCTACATTTCTTTTTAGCCTGGGCCATGTTGGGTTGAAGTTATCTGTCGACAAAAATGAAGCTATTTAAATATGATAATACAGAGCAATTCAAAATTGACTCCTGCCCAGACAGCACACAAATATTTTTAAAATATTTTTTAGGAATTTAGGAAAAATCGACTTTACCTAAAATTGTGATCAGAGTCTATGGCTCTACGCAATCAGAGCGACTACAAAAATATGTATAAAATTTTGTACTTACTTTTCTTAGGCACTACTAAATAAGATGATTTTGATTCACTTTGACTTGTACCTATTTATATTTTTGAATGTATTTTCAAATCACTTTTCTTCTCAAAACTCAGAAAACAAATGAACAGTGTTTGTCTCTAGCACTCTTATTTATAATTGATGACTCAAACAAGTCTGTGCAAAGCTTTGGTACAAGTCTGGACAAGTGTTATTCACTGCACATACATGCGCGATGCGTTGCTGCTGTTATGAAAACTTATAAAAGCTTGCACATGAACGTAGCACACCACAAAGCAGATAGGTACTGACGTACTCGGGAGTCACTTTGCTGCTCCGTCATTTTGAATTGGAAAAAGGTTTAAAAGAATTGTTGAATCCATACATTATTTATTCTATCAGTTTTTATATTTATGCTTTTAAAAAGGAGTTGACCCTTTTTAGCCTCCTTGTTTGGGAGTGGAGGAGTAGCCTAGTGGTTAGAACACTGGCTTGGTAACCAAGCAACCAGGGTTCAATTCCCACTAGCACTCCTTGTGGCCTTGGGCAAGTCACTTAACCCTCCATTGCCTCAGAAGAAAGGCCTGGCAATCTACTTCCAGTGACACTGCCAAGAAAACCCAGGAGCTTCTGGGTCGCCAGGAGTCAGGACTGACTCGAAGGCACACATTGTATTGTTTTTAATTTGGCGATTTTCAGCCATCTCAATATCGCTGGAGAACTTTGGAATGATATGCTTCTCGCATGTTTCCTTTGTATATGTTGCCTCCTTTCCTCTGCTAGTTTTGTCTCTTGTCATAAGGAGGTATATTAAATTTTACCAATTGGTCGTATGGTCTTTATACGACAGGTACTTAAACAATTTTATGAAATATAATTTATATATATATATATATATATATATATATATATATATATATATAAGTAATTTCTATGTCTATTATAAGTATTATGTACACACAATCTGTGTTAGGTATAATATTTAGGCGTTCCGTAAATGTCTTGTTGATGTTGATCTGCCTAAATGGGGGGTCTGCTCACATGGACCCCCTCATTTACATCTCGTGCACCCCCAATTTTTTTTCTTGCTGACATGGATCCCCTGCAAGTTGAAATCGACCCTTGGGGGTCCATATAGACCACTTTGGGAACCATTGTTATAGAGTAACCTAAATTTCTCAGACTATGAGGTGCCACCTGCCTCTGTCATTTTTGCTATTCCAGACTCACAGCTACCCCTCAGAAAAGTTTCATCATATTGGGACAAAAGAGAGGCTTGCAAAGGGCTCCATTAGAATCCACTGGCATGGGGGTAATCACTTGCACAGGACAGCAAGAAAGGTAGCCCCAGCCCTGGATACAAGCACACCCTGAAATGCACTACACGCACCTTTTTGTGGAAGGTAATTTTCTAAGACGCTTTTCCTGACATATATGAGCAAAACTCCCCCATGAAGTTACCTCCATTGTGTGCTGATTTATAAATCAAATCTGCTTCATGAATGCCCACTGTGAATTTTCTAGAATTTAAGATAAATGCTTATTATGAACATTTTTTTAAGCTCAAGATGACTGTGAAACAGAGCCTAATTATGATTTTTAAAGTCTGATGAAATAAAAGGGTGGCAAAGAGGGGGTCCAAATCCCAGTGCCACTCTTTGTGATTCTGGGCAAGTCACTAACCCTCCTTTAATCACCTGAAATATCTTAGAAAAGGTGCGAGTTAAATCTAGTCCCTTTCTCCCCAATAAGTAAACTCCCATAATGAGCTGGAAGCAGACTTTAGCACAGCTTCAGTGATCTTCTCTCTGTGTTGTTTAGAAGTTATTTTTTAGTACCAAACCCTAGACTAGACTGGTCACTACTACAATGACTTATCAAAACAGCCGTGGTTCTAGAGAAATGCTTGTGCCTGTGTGTATTTCTCTCCCCAACACCCAAAATGTTATCCAGTGTGCATATATCTCCCAGTCAGATGGAACAGATCAGACTTCTGATTTTATTTTTGCATCTGTTTCTCATGCTGAGTAACTCTTGAGATATTTAAAGAGCAGGACAGAATCACCTGTCCCTTACGAATTGTGTCCAAGTGGTCATGCTGCTCTTGGAATATTCTTAGGCACTGCCAGTTCTTTAATATATGTGACTGATCTTTCCAGACTTTTCATCTGAGAATTTCCGATTCTTTAGAGTCTAAGAAACTGAGGAATAGTGGTGAAGTCACATTCCTGTTTACCGACATCCTTTGTGAACAGTTAGCTTATTTTTGGGACTGTTGAGGGTGGAGGTGGAGGAAGAGGGCTGAACTCTTTTCCTTCTGGGGTTCTGATAAACTATTCTGGCCTGAGTTTAGTATAATTTGCAACGAGCAAATGACTGTCTCACAGAATCCTATTTAAGGAGGCAAACCTTCTAAAAGTTCTGGAAGAATGTATCTATTTAAACTACATATATATTTAAGAATAAAGGAACATATGTTCAAAAATATTTCTTCTATTCTTTTCCTATGGTAAACATATTTGGAAACAGAGTCATAAAGCGTTATCTTCCTTGCCAGAGTACTGTGGTTTGTGATGCCGCACACAAACTCGCCCTTGTCTGAAGCCACCCAAATCCATTGTTTGCCAAGGAAACAAATAGAAGCAGGAACAGTAACTCTAATGCCATATTGCAAGAATTTTATTGTCGCTGTAAGACAATGTGGAGTCTGCGCCCCTCACCAAAAGCAGCTGTGTGAAAAATAGAGGTGGTTTTCTGGCCAGACTTGATGTGTTCCGCATGAAGCTTTGTTTACAGCTCAGTTTCCCTCCTTGTCGTCTTCAGTATAAAGCATGAACTTTGGTGTCACTGAACTCTGAAAAGGAACATGCAGTCTCATTGCTAAAGGAAAATGAGCATATTTAGCATTCCATTCTATTCACAGCAATATAGGAACATAAAAACAATGACAGCTGATGAGAACCCCAAGGCCCAGGTTGGCTCGGTGGCAGCGCACTGCGTTGCAGGGGCACCTGAGTTTGGTTGTTAGCAGAGATCTTCTGCGGCATGGGTCAGCTGATGCTGGAAATGCTGCAGTGATAGCATTCATATTCCCTGAAGGGGACGTTGCCCATAACTAGTGGCTAGATTTAGGGTCCGTTATTGCAGGATCTAGGAAGGAGCCCCTGGCTGAGAAATGTCGCTTTGTTGAGTGGTAAACTAATTTTGGGAGGCGACATAAAGTTGGGGAGAAAAATACCTGGCCAGAGGTGAATGAAGGACTGTAGAACTGAATCCAGCTGCAGTTCTAATTGAGCTTGAAACACAAAGGAGCAGAAAAGAATTTACACTGGTAGGGCTGCTTTTACCTATGGCCAATAGACCAGTGCACAGCAAGGGTCCAGCTGCCCTTCTGCCCATAGGTAAAAGCAGTCCTGTTCCTCCCTTCTGCTCACTCAGGCTACTTGCAAGACACGTGGATGGTGCTTTAGTGACCTTCTGCTTCCTGTCTATTAACCAAAGTGCCACTCTCTTCACTTGCAATTAGCTTGAGGAAGCAGAAGGGAAGAACAGGGCCACTGATTGTGCTGCTCTGGATGGGAGGGACCACAAACGGGAGGGCACACGAGTGGGAGGGAGGCCATGAATGAGGATCCCACTGGCAAATTGCTCAGGGCCCCACAAGGGGTCAAAGCGGCCCTTTTCACTGGTAAGGATAGCAAAAGCAAAAGCGGAAAAAAGGATAGCTAAAGATGTGAAGCGTGAAGGCAAAACATTTTTCAGATATATTCAGGAGAAAGGAAGATCAGAGCTGGAATTGCAAGACTCATAAGTGCTGAGGACAGATTTGTGGAAAGTGACATTGAAAAAGCAAAAATGCTAAACAAATACTTCTGTATTCACTATAGAAAATCCTGGAGAAGGACCATATATGACTAACAAATATACAAATGGGAATGGAGTAGACACCACACCATTCACAGAAGATGATGTGTTAGAACAGCTTGCAAAACTGAAAGTGGACAAGTCCATGGAACCGTATGGCATACATCCCAGGATACTGAAAGAGCTCAGAGAGGTTCTGGCAGGGCCTTTAAAAGATGTTTTTAATAGATCCTTGGAGATGGGAGAGGTTCTGCAGGACTGGAGAGGGCCGATGTGGTACCTCTTCACAAAAGTGGTAACAGGGAAAAGGTGACAAACTATAGGCCAGTAAGCTTTACCTTTGTGGTGGGAAAAGTAATGGAGGTGCTCCTGAAAGATAGGAAACTAATAGGTTGCATGATCTGAGGCAACATGATTTTACCAAAAGACGATCATAGCAAACAAATTTGATTGAGTTCTTTGACTGGTGACCAGAGAACTAGATCAAGGGCATACAATGGATGTGACCTACCTAGATTTCAACAAAGCCTTTGATATTGTTCTACATAGGAGGCTTATCAATAAACTGAGCAGCCTGGGGATGGGTACCAGGGTGGTGAGCTGGATCAGAAATTGGTTGACAGATGACAGAAGGTGGTGATAAACGGCACTCATTCAGAAGAAAGGAAGGTGAGTAGTGATGTGCCCCAGGGATTGGTCGTGGTACCGGCACTGTTCAATGTATTTGTGAGTGATATTGCTGAAGGACTGAAGGGAAAAGTCTGCATTTTTGCAGATGACATGAAAATTTTGCAACAGAATGGACTCCTCTGAGGGAGTGGACAACATGAGGAAAGATCTACAAAAGCTGGAAGAATGGCCTAATGCTTGGTAGTTAAGATTTAATGTGCAGAAGTGCAGAATCGTGCATTTGGGATACAGAAATCCAAGGGAATTGTATATGATAAGGGTGAGAAATTGGTGTGCATGGACCAGGATAAGGACCTTGGAGTGATTCTTTCTGAGGATCTCAAAGTGGCGAAACAATGTGACAAGGCAGCGACCAAAGCCTGATGGATGCTAGGTCTTGAAGGACTAGAAAAGGGGACTGTTACTTCTGGAGAGAAATCTGCAACTGTGAGTATATACTTCTGGTAATTTTCTAAAAAGAATTCTTTGTATTAAAGCTACTTAATCTGTGAACCCACTGTTTTTTGTTGGATCAGTTAGGGCCTAGTAGCAGCAATTAAAGTTTGAATTTAAAACACAGAGGAGAACTTTCTGGTTACATTTCATACCCAGCAGAGAGCTTGTAGTTTAAATTTAATAGTCACTCAGGGCCAAGTAACAGCAAAGTACTTTTAGTTTAAATTTAACACACAGAAGAGAGCTTTCTGGTTACATTTGGAACCCAGCAGAGAGCTTGTAGTGTACATTTAATAGTCACTCAGGGCCTAGAATTAGAAAAGTACTTTTAGTTTTAAAACACAGAAGAGAGCTTTCTGGTTAAATTTAGAACCCAGCAGAGAGCTTGTAGTTTAAATTTCATAAGAAGTTAGAGCCTAGCAGCAGCTAAGAGCTATAATTTAAATCAAATCAGAATTTAGCTTACCTCAGCAGCACAAGACAGGGTACTGTGTAGCAGCCCTCTTTTAATAAGTGTTATTTCCCTCCCTCCCTCCCCTGGGATAATCATAGCTTTATAGGTACTTACACATCTTAAAAGACAGGAGGTGCTTTCAGGTGAAGCTCATTACCCAAATCAGTCATACACTAAGGACCTGAGATTAATTAAGCTTCAGGTGAACAAGGTATATTAAACTTATTAGGTACAGTTTTATTGGTATAAATACCCATAGCAACCCCTAGTAAGTAAGAACTTAAAGATCTAGACACAAACTTAAAACTAAGATGCAGACAGCAGTCCAGCAGCGGGATGGGGGCTTTCCAGTCTTTTGCATTGAGTGTCACATGTATGATTTTCTCCCAGTTGGTGAGAGGTCTTACGTGTGCACTAGGTGCAAGGAGCTCTTTGCTCTCAGGGAACAAGTCCGTTCTCTAGAGGCTAAAGTAGCAGACTTGGAAAACATAAGACAGACAGAGAGGTACATAGATGAGACCTACAGGGATATAGTCCTGAAGTCCCACCTCCAGTCTGGCAGCACCCCTGTTGCCATGGAGGAGAGAGGTCACGTGACAGGAGAGCATCACCCTGGTGTGGCAGTCAGTGACCCTTTAACTAGGACCTGTCCTCCAGGCGATGTATAACCCTCTCGCACCGAGGAAGTTTCTCCAGGGCCATGTGCCCATGAGGGAAGGGTTAGGACAGCCGTTATAGTTGGTGATTCGATCATTAGGCATGTAGATAGCTGGGTGGCTGGTGGACGTGAGGATCACCTGGTAACATGCCTGCCTGGTGCGAAGGTAACGGACCTCACGCACCACCTAGATAAGGTCTTAGATAGTGCTGGGGAGGAGTCTGCTGTCTTGGTACATGTCGGTACCAATGACATAGGAAAATGTGGTAGGGAGGTTCTGGAGGCAAAATTTAGGCTTTTAGGTAGGAAGTTGAAATCCAGAACTTCCATGGTAGCATTCTCCGAAATGCTTCCTGTTCCACGCGCAGGACCCAAAAGGCAGGCAGAGCTCCGGAGTCTCAATGTGTGGATGAGACAATGGTGCAGAGATGAGGGTTTTGGATTTGTTAGGAACTGGGGAACATTCTGGGGAAAGGAGGGGCTCTTCCGAAGGGATGGGCTTCACCTTAACCGGGATGGATTCAGGCTGCTGGCATTAACCTTTAAAAAGGAGATAGAGCAGCTTTTAAACTAGATATTAGGGGAAAGCCGACAGTCGCCCAAGAGCGGATGGTTCGGAAGAATGTATCCTTGAAGGATACTACCAAAAGCAGAGAGGTTCCACAAAACAGTAAAGTAGCCCAAATGCCCTCAAGTATGGAGCAGACAGAGCTTAAAGATCCCAATTTACCCATGTCTAACAACAGCCAAATTAATATGAATAAAATACATTCTCTAAAATGCTTGTATGCAAATGCTAGAAGTCTAAAGAATAAGATGGGAGAGTTAGAATATATAGCACTAAATGAAAGGTTAGATATGATTGGAATATTAGAGACATGGTGGAAGGAGGACAACCAGTGGGACACTGTGATACCTGGGTACAAACTATATCGTAATGATAGAGCTGATCAAATTGGTGGAGGGGTTGCGCTCTATGTTAGAGAGGGCATTGACTCAGAAAGGATTAAAGTTTTGCAGGAAACAAAATCTGCTGTAGAATATATATGGATTGAAATTCCATATAAAAGGGGGAAGGCAATGGCATGGTACTATCGAGCACCTGGCCAGAATGACCAAATGGATGATGAAATGCTCAAAGAAATCAAGGAAGCTAACAAAAGTTACAGCGCAGTAATAATAATGGGTGATTTCAATTACCCCGGTATCGACTGGGTCAGTGTCACGTCAGGACATGCTAGGGACATAAAGTTCCTAGATGTAATAAATGACTGCTTCTTGGAGCAGCTGGTTCATGAACCGACCAGAGGGGAAGCCATATTAGACCTAGTCCTTAGTGGAACACCAGATCTAGTGCAAGAGATAAGGGTGTTGGGGCCACTTGGCAATAGTGATCATAGCATGATCGCCTTTGATTTAATTAGTGGAAGAGGGATAGTAAGGAAATCCACAGTACTACCTTTTAACTTTCGAAAGGGAGACTATGATAAAATGAGGAAAACAGTTAAGAAAAAACTAAAAGGAGCAGTTGCAAAGGTTAAAGACGTACATCAAGCTTGGGTGTTGTTGAAAAATACTATCTTGGAAGCCCAGACCAGCTGTATTCCACGCTTTAAGAAAAGTGGAAGGAAGTCCAAAAAACTGCCAGCATGGTTTAAAGGTGAGGTCAGAGAGGCTGTTGTTGCCAAAAAAGCATCTTTCAGGAAATGGAAAAAAGAGCCAAATGACAAAACCTGGAAACAGCACAAGCACTGACAAGTCAAATGCAAGGCATTGATAAGGCAGGCAAAGAGAGAATTTGAGAAGAAGCTTGCTGCGGAAGCAAAAATGCGAAATAAAGACCTTTTCAAGTACATTCGTAGCAAAAAACCTGAGAGAGTCAGTTGGTCCATTAGATGATAAAGGGGTTAAAGGAGCACTAAGAGGCGACAAGGCGATAGCGGAGAGACTGAATGAATTCTTTGCTTCGGTCTTTACTGAGGAAGATGTAGGGATGTTACCCATGACTGAAGTGGTATTTAAAGGTGCGGAAGAATTGAAGGAAATATCGATACATTGGGAAGATGTCTTACAACTATTAGATAAACTGAAGAGTAGCAAATCACCTGGGCCGGATGGTATACATCCAAGGGTGTTAAAAGAACTGAAATATGAGATTGCAGAACTGCTATCAGTAATCTGTGAACTATCATTAAAATCATCTCTAATACCTGAAGATTGGAGGATCGCCAATGTAACACCAATTTTTAAAAAGGGTTCCAGGGGTGATCCGGGAAACTACAGACCGGTGAGCCTGACGTCAGTACCAGGAAAAATGGTAGAAACCATCATAAAGAATAAAATTACTCAGCATGTAGATAGTCACAACCTAATGGGAGACAGCCAACATGGCTTTAGACAAGGAAGATCTTGTCTTACTAATCTGTTATGTTTTTTTGAAGGAGTGAATAAACAGGTGGACAAAGTTGAGTCAGTTGATATTGTGTATCTGGACTTTCAGAAAGCCTTTGACAAGGTCCCTCATCAGAGACTTTTGGCAAAACTAATGAGTCATGGGATAGGAGGCAGTGTACTATTGTGGATCAGGAACTGGTTAAAAGATAGAAAGCAGAGGGTAGGCTAAATGGCCAATTTTCCCAATGGAGAAAGGTGAATATTGGTGTATCCCAGGGATCTGTGCTGGGTCCGCTGCTTTTTTACATATTCATAAATGACCTGGAAAGTGGAACAACAAGTGAGGTGATCAAATTTGCAGATGACACAAAACTATTTAAAGTTGTTAAAACCCAAGAGGATTGTGAAAAATTGCAAGAGGATCTTGATAAATTGGAAGACTGGGCATCAAAATGGCAGATGAAATTTAATGTGGACAAGTGCAAGGTTATGCACCTAGGGAAGAACAACCCAAACTATGGTTACACGATGCAAGGTTCCACATTAGGAACCATCACCCAGGAAAAAGATTTAGGCGCCATTGTGGATACCATGTTAAAACCCTCGGCCCAGTGTGCAGCGGCCGCTAAGAGAGCCAATAGAATGCTAGGTATGATAAGGAAAGGAATGGAATATAAAACAAAAGATATTATAATGCCTCTGTATCGTTCCATGGTGAGACCGCACCTTGAATATTGTGTGCAATTCTGGTCGCCTTATCTTAAAAAGGATAAAGCGATTTTAGAAAAGGTTCAGAGAAGAGCCGCCAAAATGGTAAAGGGGATGGAAGGATACTCCTATGAAGAAAGGCTAAAAAGGTTAGGGCTCTTTAACCTGGAAAAGAGACGGCTGAGGGGAGATATGATAGAAGTCTATAAATTAATGAACGGAGTGGAACGGGTAAACGTAGATCGATTGTTTACGTTATCAGAATATAGAAAGACTAGGGGACATGCAATGAAGCTACAGGGTAAACTATTTAAGACTAATAAAAGAAAATATTTTTTCACTCAACGTGTAATCATACTCTGGAATTTGTTACCGGAGGATGTAGTAAAGGCTGTTAGTGTAGCTGGGTTTAAAAAAGGTTTGGACAAGTTCCTGGAGGAAAGGTCCATAAACCATTATTAAGAAGTGTCCGAAGATATCAATGCTTGACCCAGTACAAGCATTGTGGAACTTGTGTCTCTTGGGGAAACTGCTAGGTACATATGACCTAGATTGGCCGCTGTTGGAAACAGAATACTGGGCTTGATGGACCTTGGTCTGACCCAGTATGGCATATCTTATGTTCTTATGTTCTTATGCATATAGAGAGAAATAACCAGCAGAAATGAGGAGTCATTGGTGAGGCCTCACTTAGAATTTTGTGTTCAGTTTTAAAGACCATATCTTGCAAAGGATATAAAAAGACTTGAAATGGTTCAGAGGAAGGTGACCAAAATGATTTGGAGCTTGCAGTAGAAGACATATGAGAAGAGATTTGAAAACCTAAATATGTATACCCTAGAGGACAGCCATTTAAATACTAAAGGGTGTTAATGAACAAACAAACCTTTTTCAAAGACAGGGAATCTGCAAAACTAAAGGACATAAAATGAAGCTGCAAGGAGGAAAACTTAAAAACAAAGTCAGGAAATACTTTTTCACTGAAAGAGTGGTGGATGCTTGGAATGCATTCCAGATGGAGGTGGTGAGGGCAAATACAGTGACGGAGTTCAAAATGGCACAGGACAGACACAGTGGATCCCTTTATAGCAAGAGGATAAGATCAAATTAACTTAACTATTTCTTATACTTCAACAAATAGAGAGGGAGTGACCTGCACGGAGTGGCAGATACAACCCTAAACAAAGGAATAGAGGGGTGTGACCTGCACAGAGTGGTGGGTACACCTACTCTAGCCACCCTACTAGGTAGACTAGATGGACCATACTAGTCTTTATCTGCCGTCATATACAGTTATGGTCAACATTATTGACACCCTTGCAGTTCAACCCCTTAATGTCCAATATATCCTAAAAAAACATGGCCAGTGAAATGGCTTTGGACTATATGTACACACATATTTGACACATAAAAGAATCAAATAAAACAAGACCAATTTAAAAAGGAAATAGTAAGAAATAGTATAAAAACTGGGACATTGTTAGGACATGATTATAGGCACCCTTATAAACAATTTAAATCAGCTTGAACAGAAGAACCACATTCCCATTGCAGTAAAATTAGATGCACCTGTGATCAATTGCCAGTACTCACATGACTTAAATCAACCAATCAATGATGGCTCTAATGTTTATAATGGCTACATTCACTCCTTGTTCCATTTTCACAATAATGAAGACAAGAGAGCTGCCTGAGACCATCAGAAAAGACATTATCACTACACATCAAAATTCAAAGGGGTACAAGGCCATCTCCAAAAACCTTGGGATTCCTGTGTCTACAGTTCACAATGTTGTTAGAAGATTTCTGCTCATGGAACTGTCAAGAACCTCCCAGGACATGGTGGGAAGAGGAAAATTAATCCAAGAAGTTTTAGAAGCTTAGTGTAAACTGTTGGAAAAACACCATGTAGACCATCCAAAAAGCTAAAGGCTGACTTTGAGCAATCTGGAATGATGGTTTCAACCCGCACCATATGCCATGCACTAAACAAAGAAGGATTTCATGGGTGAAGGCCAAGGAGAGGACTACACTGCTCAAAGACAAACATAAAAAGGCATGCCTGATATTTGCCCAAAGCCACCTTGACAAACCACAATCCTTCTGGGAAACTATTCTGTGGACAGATGAAACCAAACTTTAGCTCTTTGGCAATGCAGACCAGCAATGCATTTACAGGTGAAGAAATGAAGCTTATAAGGAAAAAACATCCTTCCTATAGTTAAATATGGTGGAGGTTCCATAATGTGGCACGGTTTTGCTGCTTCAGGAACTAGAGGCCTGGAACGTATTAAAGGAATAATGAAGCCAGAGAACTAGCATGGTATTTTGGAGAGAAATGTGCTACCTAGTGTCAGAAAGCTAGGTCTGGGTCGAAGGTCATGGGTCCTCCAGCAGGACAGTGACCCAAAACATATATCCAAAAGTTAAAAGAAAAGTTAAAAAGGAACAAATGGATGGGTTTAAACTGGCCAGCAATGATTCCTGATCTCAATCCAATCAAGAATCTTTGGAAAGAGCAGGAATCCTGGAAATATTCATGAGCTAGAACAAATTGCAGTTGAAGTGTGAGAGAAACTACCAGCAGACAGATGTATAAACTTATAGATGGCTACAAGAAACGTTTGGAGGCTATCATCATTGCCAAGGGTTATGCAACCAAATGTTCTTGAAGGGTGCCATTAATCCTGTCCAGGTCATATTTTGCTTTTTTCTTAGAAATTACTGTATCTAAGTTGCACAGCTATCTTTTTTGTTGTTGTATGTGTTTGAACATGCTATTAAAATATTATGATGATGTACAGTTGTAATATTTCCAATTATTTCTTAAGATATTGTACACAACATACCTAAAATGCAAGGGTGCCAATAATGCTGACCACAACTGTACTATGTTACTATGTACTGTAGGACTACTGTATTTGCTTTCTTGGCCACCGCTGCACTCTGAGCAGAGGGTTTCAATGTATTATCCACAATGACACCCAGATCCTTTTCCTGGGTGCTGATTCCTAACATGGAACCTTGCATTGTGTAGCTATAGTTTTGGGTTGTTCTTCCCTAAGTGCATAACTTTGCACTTGTCTACATTAAATTTCATCTGCCATTTGGATGCCCAGTCTCCCAATTTATCAAGGTCATCTTGCAGTTTTTCATAATCTTCTCGTGTTTTAACAACTTTGAATAATTTTGTGTCATCAGCAAATTTGATCACCTCACTTGTTATTGCATTTTCTAGGACATTTATGAATACATTAAAAAGCAGCAGGCCTAGCATACATCCATGATGTACTCTACTATTCACCTTTCTCCATTGAGAAAATTGGCCATTTAGTCTTTTTCTCTGTTTTCTATCTAGTAACCAGTTCCCAATCCACAATAGTACACTGCTTCCTATCCCAGGACTTTGTAATTTCCCCAAGAGTCTGTCATGAGGGACCTTGTCAAAGGTTTTCTGAAAATCCAGATACACTCTATCAACTAGCTTACCTTTATCTACTTGTTTATTCACACCTTCAAAACAATACAGCAGATTAGTGAGACAAGACTTTCCTTGGCTAAATCCATTTTGGCTTTGTTCCATTAATCCATGACTATGTTCAGTGATTTTGTTCTTTATAATGGTTTCTACCAGTTTGTCTGGTACTGACCTCAGGCTCACTGGTCCATAGTTTCCCAGATCACCCCTAGAACCCTTTTTAAAAACGGGTGTTACATTAGCTACTCACCAATCTTCAGATATTACAGATGATTTTAATGATAGTTCACAGATTACTAATAATAGGTATGCAATCCATCTTTTAATTTTTTCAGCATCCTGGAATGAATACCATCCAGTCCAGGTGATTTGCTATTCTTTAGTTTATTAAATAGCTGCCTTCCTGGTTTATTGAGATTTATTTCAACTCCTCTGATATATCATCTTCAAACATCATTTCTGGCATGAGTAACCTTCCTACAGTTACATCTTCTTCAACAAAGAATTCATTACATCTCTCTGCTGTGGCCTTGTCCCTCCCTTAGTGTCCCTTTTACCCCTTTATCATCTAATAGTCCAACTGACTCTCCTGCAGGTGTTTTACTACAGATGCACTGAAAGAGGTTTTCTTATGAGTTTTAACTTCCACAGCAAGCTTCTTTTCAAATTCTCTCTTTGCCTGCCTTATCAATGTCTTCCATCTAATCTGCCAGTGCTTTTGTTGTTTCCTTTTTTGCCATTTGGCTCCTTTTCCATTTTATAAAGGATGCCTTTTTGGCTATAATGACCTCTCTGACCTCACCTTTAAACCATGCTGGCAGTCATTTGGCTTTTCTCCTATCTTTCTTTTGCATTTTTCCACTCTATGATCATTACATCCTTTCAGAAGTAATCTATCCATTTCTCGTCCCTATCCTTCCCTTCACCCTCACATAATGCAACATTATCTCCCCCTTCTCTCTCCTCCTCCCTCCAGAATCTCCTCCCTGCCCTCCCACTAGGATCCAGCATCTCTCCCACTCTTTCCTCTCCTCCCACATGATCCAACATCTCCCATCTCTTTGCTCTCCCTTCGAACATAGTCCAGCATCTCCCTTTCTTCCCATCCCCTCACTGTCCAGCATCATGTTGGCTGCTGCGACTTTGAAACACATTTCTTCGTAATTGCATTTAAAGTCCCTTAAATTTGGCTACCACTGAGTCACCTCCAGCAGAGCATACCTCCTATGCTTTCTCCCTCCCCCCTCCCCTACCACCTTGGATCCTCTCCTTCTATATCCTGCAGTACTGTCTCTTCCTTCCTCTTTCCTTATATAATTGGAGTTCTTTTCTATGTCTTTTAATTTTAGAAATGTTATTGTAAACCACATTGCTTGTGCACATAAATGTGGTATTTCAAATAGAGATAAGCATAAACATAAACAATAATCATTTTTTAAAAAGTAAGGTGAATGGCCTGCAATGGAGTCTTCCAGCCCTGTGCTGTTGAACCTTTGCTGCATCCTGACCCTTCTGATGCACACTTCCTTTATGGGACAGGATATGCTAAAGTTTCAACAATGCAGGGCTTGAAGACTCTGCTGCAGGCTGTATTCCTTACAGTTAGTTTGTTTTTTAAATTTTATTGCTAATGCTGCAATAAAAAGGACAGGTAGAGTCCTGTGCCACTAGCTGAAGTACCTGCCTTGGGCATGCAGTTTAACAAATGCTTTCAATAGGGTTGCTAACCTGCTAGAGTTTGGCCAGGCTGACCAATTTTGCAGAGGGGAGGCCAGTGACTGGTGGGACAGAAATCTGACTAATACAAATTCTGGTTTTCTGTAAGGATGTGCATTCATTTGAAACGACATAGGTCATATCAACGGATTGTCTTATTTCTTTTCCTATTGTTTTAAATCCAAAAAGGACACTGAAAACCCCAAAATTCATTTTTCCTTCCAGTTTCATCTTACTCGCCCTATCCCCTGGTCTCCACTCTTCGGTATCTTGGTGTCACCCTGGACTCCTCCCTCTCTTTTCACCAACATATTTCCTTAGTGGTACGTTCCTCTTTCTTTCACCTTTGTCGAATAGGGCTATTTGGTCATTTCTCCCTATCTCTGCTGTTACCACCCTCGTCCTGTCACTCGTGATCACTCGCGTGGACTACTGTAACGCTATTTTCACGGGTCTCCCCGGTTATCAGCTTCGACGTCTCCAGTTGGTTCAGAACACAGCTGCTTGCCTTATCACTCGCTCCCCTGTTCACTCCTATGTCACTCCCTGCCTTCTCTCGCTTCACTGGCTTCCGATCAAGGTTAGATTCATTTATAAACTTCTCATTCACACATAGGGTTTTGCACACCAGCACTCCACAGTACCTGGCTGACACTATTCACCTCCAACCAGCCCCGTGTCTCCTTCGTTCTGCACATGGTAACCATCTGTTCCTCCCCTCCCCTTCTCAGGCCCACCTCGAACTCATCCGTCATTCTGCGTTTTTCTTCCTAAGCCCCGTCCTTTGGAACTCACTCCCACACTCTCTTTGCACCAAATCATCTTTACCCCGTTTTAAAGCTCTTCTCAAAGCACACCTCTTCTACCAGGCCTACGATCTCTCTGTTCCTGCCGATGGCCTCGCCTTCCCTAGCTGTGCCCCCCACCCTTCATAACATAGTACCCCTACAACCAGGCCACCCCCATTCCTTTCCCTCCATGTTGTTTTGTTTTTGTCTAAAATAGTTTAACCTCTGGTTCTGTCCCTGTTCTTTGTTTCAGTCTGCTTTATCTATCCCTGTCCTATTTACTGATGGCGTTCCTTTCTGGCTTTAATTTTCAGTGGCCAATATACATTTTTTTTATTGTACACCGCCCTGACGCTCCGGCATGGACAGTATATCAAACCTCACAAATAAAGATAAAGATAAAGGCTGGTCTGAAACTGATAATCTTGGTGTTGGATTGCAGGCATTTTGTAGAAGAACTATCATGTCTTTGGGAGAGTTGGTTCTAGCCAGCCTCCTCTTAACTCTGCTGAATTATCTTCATTCCCGTTTCCTGATTAGCTCAAAGTTTATCTGGTATGGAGCTCTATGGAAAATGCTAACTAGATTTTTTGCCTTGGGAATCTATTAATTTTTCTTTTGACATGTTCTTCTGTCAGAAATTCTATGAAACCATGTCTAAGTACCCCATCAGAGATATTTACCAAACCTAATCTAGTTCCTGGTTGTCCAATTACTGATGATCACAAGGATCTGGATTAGGCCTGGTAAACCTCTTGTTTAGCATTTTCCATAAAACTGCAGACCAGACAAACTTTTGTGTTCACTTAAATGCAATTTCACTGGTCTCTTTGTCCATCCCACATATAGCTTTGAGCATGGAAAAGCCAAAATATAAATCATATAAGATGATTCAACCTGTTTGAGGATGTGTGCATGGACTCCTAACATTTATAAACATCATATATAATGTCCACAGGAATAAAGCCCCCAAAGATGTTGTGTTTGTACTGAATCCATACCCATAAACAAAGGCTGGGTCACATATTCTACTATATTTGTTCCCCTAATGCCAGAACTTCCCAGAGTTTCAATACAAATTGTACTGCCTTCTGCCATACAACTGAATAATTATCCAAACAAAAAGAACCAGAGTGTAACGTCTGATGTCATTACCAAAATAATGATAATGACAAAAAAAAATAGAGGACAGGAAAGTAAGCAACCCGAGATAATTGGGCAGGCCTCAGTGAAGGGGGAGTGAGGCCTGCACTTGCGAAAATAATGCGGCAAAGCCCCACATTTTTTTCACACCCCACAATGTCAATCATAGTCCACCAATTGTGTGCTTCCTGAGAAGACAGTGTGCGAGTCTGGGAGCTTCAGCGTCCTTTTTCAGCTAAGTTGGTTTTTTAAATGCATTCAAAAATGATGAATTAGTTGGTGGCCTATGACTGAGATTGTGTGGTGTGAAAAAATTGTGGGGCTTTGCCGCATTATTTTCACAAGTGCAGACCCCCACTCTCCATTCACTGAATAGCCCACCAATATTTAAACGCCACAGCAACTTGAATATTGGCAGTTTTGAAAATTAGGCCCTTTGTATCAACTCCTTGGCTTCCAAAGAAGAACATATTTTCCATATCCTTAAGAACTGACACACACACTTTAACCCACTTTAGAAAGGGGCATTTGCTGATGGTAAGATTGGAGCAGGGCTTCATGCAATGTGGATACTTTTGTTTTTTCAAAAATATGCATGTTTTTGAGTTCCCGGATTATTCACACAAAAAGAGGTGCAAAGTGTATGTGGATGCATTTTTCTTTGGCAATTTGTAAAGGAAAATTATTTATGTTTACACTGAATATGAATGCAAAAAATACCTATATACTTTGCAGTTATGTGGGTAGTCTGAAAACTTTCCCTCGTATATATGAGATTGGTTTTATAGGTGATTCTTTGCTCAAAATGCAGCATGGCTTAAAATAGTCTAGTTGTCCTCTTAAGACAAGCAGATCTTCCCAAACATTGGTGATGGGGTTGCCTCTTATAGTATAAGACTAGAGACACACAACACAGATATTCTGTGCATCACTGAATCCTGGCTAACCGACCCAGATCAGGTCATTCTCAACCAAATCACCCCTGCAACCCATTCATCCTTTAACTACCATAGAAATATTAAAAGAGGAGGTGGTGTTCTTATTATAGCAAAACCACAATTTAAATTTAAAACACTCATATTAAACAGTTCAGATGATTCAAACATAATCACAATAGCCAACAACTATATCACACTCACTCTCACCTACAGAGCTCCCACAGCCAAGAATGATGAACTATCAAAAGTTCTTGAAACTGTATGTGCTTTACAGTACCCCTCAAAAACCTCACATAGCTCTGGGAGACTTCAACCTTGGATCTTCCCCTAGCAAGGAAGCTAAGTCCTTCATCAAAGCCATGGAAGCCTTACAGTATCAGCAAATACTGAAAACACCCACACACCAATCTGGAACAACTCCTGACCTTATATTTATCCCCCAAACAATGATAGACCACAGTCATATCACATACCCCAATGTGACCCCTATACCATGGTCTGATCACCATCTAATAAATTTCACCCTGCGCATCACAAGACCACCAGTACAGGAGCCACTACAACAATATTGCAGAAAATTCAAAAGCTTTAACAAAGACAAATTCTTAAATGAAATTATCCCTAAGAGAAATCAAGACACAGACAACCTGGAAGATTACATTAACATCTGGACCAATGCCCTATCTATAGCAGCAAAGGCACCCACCAAAAAATCATCACCCATACACACAGCAAAAAAAGCACCACGGTACTCCAATGAAATCAGGTTAGCCAAACAACTTTTAAGAAGACTGGAAAGAAAATGGAGACAGACAAAAGACCCAATCCTCCTACACCAGTACAGAACTCAACAAACCCAATACACCAACATAATCAACCAATGCAGAGAAGAACACCATACAAACCTCATTTTGAGATCAGTTAACAAGCCTAAGGAACTTTTCATCATTATGCGAACACTCATGGGAGACCCACAAAAAAACAACACTCCTGAAACACACCCAGAAGAAATGGCAAACTATCTAAGCAACAAATTCAATAATCAAAATCAAATAAGCTCAATGACATCTTTCCAGTCCCATAACCTGGTGCACAGAGAATTATGGGGTACATTCAATATCCCTTCCACTCAACAAATTGAAGTTATCATCTCATCACTTAACACCTCTACCTCACCTTCAGACCCTTGTCCCGTGGCCTGGATAAAAGCAACAAAGGAACAGCTTAAATACTCGATTCACAAGACAGCCACAATGTCACTCACACAAGGATACTTGCCTACTTCTCTCAAACAAGCAATTATTCAACCCCTTCTCAAAGTCACATCTCTCAATAAAAATGACCCAGCTGCATACAGAACAATCTCCAGCTTATCATTCATAGCCAAAGTCATAGAAAAAATAGTTAAAAGACAACTTCAAGATCACATAGATCAACACGCTCAACTGGACCAACATCAACATCGGTTTAGACCCAACCATGGCACGGAGACCTTGCTATTATCCCTATTCGACTGCATTATAAGAGGAATTGACAATGCCAGAACAGGATTTATCCTCATTTTTATGGACATATCCTCTGCCTTTGACACCATCTCCTACACCATCCTACTTAGACACCTACAAGAAATTGGACTACATAACAACACTCTAACATGGTTCAAATCCTATCTTCAAAACCGACAGCAACAAGTCAAATGTGGAACGGCTAAATCAAAACCTTTTCCCTCATATCAAGGAGTCCCACAAGGTTCTTCACTTTCTGCTGTTATTTAACATCTACATATAGCCAATATGTGAAATTATTAAAAAACACAAAATCCATTATAGACTATATGCAGATGATATCATGGTATACACACCAATCGATATACACAACCCAGACCTATCAACTTTAACAGCATGTGGGAGTGGAGGAGTAGCCTAGTGGTTAGAACATTGGCTTGGTAACCAAGCAACTAGGGTTCAAGTCCCACTAGCACTCCTTGTGGCCTTGGGCAAGTCACTTAACCCTCCATTGCCTCAGAAGAAAGGCCTGGCAATCTACTTCCGGTGAGACTGCCAAGAAAGCCCAGGAGCTTCTGGGTCACCAGGAGTCAGGACTGACTCAAAGGCACACATTGCATTGTATTTGTAGATGACATGATCATCTGGCTCAGCAACAACAACCTCTCCATAAATTACAAAAAGACAGAAGCACTCTTTATTACCAGGAACACCACAACTACACTACCAACACAACAATCTGCATACAACAAAGGCAAATAACAGTAAAGAAATAAATTAAATACATTGGGATTATCTTGGACCAACACCTCTCCATGCAACCCCACATAGTAAAAACTACTGCAAACACCTATCATAAAATGAAGATAATAAGGAGACTTAAACCAATCATAGACCACAATCACTTCCGTACTAACTGCCAAGCAATTATCACCCCATCACTTGATTGCTGTAATGCATTTTATTAGGGGCTCCCAAAACAAACCATCCTACCACTCCAAATTGCACAAAATACAGCAGCCCGACTAATCTCGAGAACAAATAAGCATGAACACATCACCCCCATACTCATTCACCTACACTGGCTCCCAATCCAATCCCGTATCAGATACAAATCTATCTTGGTGATCTTCAAAATCATTCACCAACTATCAGCTTACATCCTACAAGACACCATAATAAGAGACACAAGTACCTGGCCCAGGAGGAACAACAAGCAGCACACGATCATCACAACCAGTGGATACCATAAGACTATACAAGCTACATCTGGAAGGGCACTATCCCTTTTTGCGCCATCACTATGGAACTCACTCCCAGATGACATGCGCACAACTAAAGACATTAAAGACTTCAGAAAGAAACTGAAAACACTTCTTTACACAGATCATCTGGGACATATCAGCTAATTCATCTGAATGAAGACCTTACACAATCCTCCAGATTGGACCCATAGCCATGTATAACCAACCTGATAAACACGACACACCAACATGTATATAGTTTTGTCTTGCACTAATGACCATGTACATAGTTAATCCTGTTACTTCTCTCCCCCTCCCCTGTTTGTGTATTCTTAAATATTGTTTATTTGTTCCATGTACAATGTTGAGTTTCAATGTAAACCACTCTGAGTGAAGGACAGAGCGGTATAAAAAAATTGGTTAAATAAACAAATAACTGTACTTTTTTGCTAATATTATATTGTATAAATAACACACTGCTCCAATGTTAATGAATAAGAAAAACGTTACCTGGATTATATTGTTCAGGTTAATATATTCATTTACGTTACAGACTTTGTTCCAAACTCATATTTATAGAAGTTTAAAAATAATTTAGAATACTGAGATAAATGATTATGATGCCGGACGCACTGTTAAAACTTTGGTAAATGATCATCGTTGGTTTATATGATATCTCAGTAAATAACATAATTAATTATTATGATCATTTCTAATTGAAAATTCACTTTCTTGAACTTCTGTTAATAAATGAGGGAAATGAAAGTTGTCTTTTTTTTTTTTTTTATTCGCAAAAGTTGTTTTACCCTTCTCTCCCTTTGTTTTTGGTTTTTGGAACTGTGTTAGGTTGACTTTGCCATTTTTACACATGCTGTGCCCTGTCCTAAGGAAGACCTTTTGTTCAGTTGGGTAAAACTTTCGCTGGAGGTTTGTAAAAGAGAAAGGAGAAGGAGAACTGGTTTCACCTCACACCTTTTTTCTCAGAAGTGCAAGGTGAGTTAAGTTCAGATACAGTAGATATTTTCCTGTCCCTGAAGGACTAAGTTTGTATCTGGGGCAATGGAGGGAGTACTCGGATATCATCTTCTTGAATACTAATCGTGATATCTTCCATATGAGGTTAAAGAAATATGTTTTGGTGGATTTTTTAAAAATAATTTTTGTTGCATGAGAGTGACACCTAGTGGCCAGATTCAGGACCCATGATTAAAGATGCAGAAAGGATTCTATATCATGGCTCATAGTCAAGAGCTCTTAACTGCAAAGGCCAGTTTAGGTATATCGGGGAGAGGAGTAATATAGAATAGGGGAAAAATCTTGCTTCCTTCTGCTGGAAATACAAAGAAGCAGGTAAACATATGTATTTATTTATTTGTGTTTAGCTCACGCCTGCTCCTGTGAAGCTGAAAGGAAGTTACATTCAGGTACAGCAAGTCCTGTCCTCAGAGGGTTTTCAATCTAAGTTTGCACCTTAAGGTTAAGTGACTTGCCCAAGGTGTGGCAGTAGGGCTGTAGGCGATATCTTCTAAAAAAGCAAAACAAAACCCCAAAGCCCCCATTTAGTAAAGGGCACTAAGGTTTTCTACCTAATACATAACCACAATTGTTAAAGTACATTAATCTACAAAATCCCTCTGGTAACTGCTGATGTTCCCTGCACTTTTGGGAAGGCATCTGTACTGCTAACATATAGCAAAGTTCACTTCCACAAGTTCATAACATGGCCCATAATGCAGTCAGCTACATCTCTCAAGGCTGTGTTAACTTTCTGTGTTATTTGCCACATTAGTAGTTAGCATGAGCAAGATGCAGTTATTGGCCATCCCATAATCTGAATGGTGATATCTACATCAGATGCTGAATGCTGCAATTAGAGCATTCAGGCAGCTTAGTAAATAGACCCCAAGGGGACTTAATAGTAATATTATTCCTCACCCATTATTAAACAATTGCTGAAGCCTTTTCTCATGGACAAAAAAATGGGAGAAAGACTTAGTGAATCAGATCCATATTTTTTTTTTGTAGTGTGCTTTCTATTGTTTGTTTCCCTCAGTCTTCTTCCATGATTTCTGCCATTGCAGATACATTTGCATTACACCCCATCCTCAAAACTCTTACACTTTACAACTCTTTGGAAATAACCACCACCAAACCACCACAGTAATACAGCCTGCCATTTTTATTCAGGCAGCATCTGTGCATTATATTGTAATGATTTGGTGAAAGGGATGTAGCTCTCAAAAGCTAGTCACAAATGGTTTGTTAGTCCAGTATAAAAAATATCATCTTGTTTGTTGAACTTTATTTCTGCTACACTGTTCTACCCCAAAACTACTATTTGTAGCATCTTAAGGTAACCAAATTAAATCAAAAGGTAAAAAAACATGTCAGCATTCTTGTCAGTAGCAGAAAATGGGATGCACATGACCCCAAAAGCAATGTGTGCGCGGATGTCTGGCAGCCCAGCAGTCCCTGGGTTTTCTTGGCAGGGAACATCGCAGAACTTGCAACATTCCACAAACAACTCAAGACTCAACTCTTCACTGAACACTTTGGACCAAACATACAGTGACCTATTGGTCTTATCATATAGATGCTCCCTGTTCCGTGTAACCGCTTTGACCTGATGAAAAAGGGTATAGAAGAATAGTTAAATAAATAAATAAATAAGGTGTGACCAGAAGTAGATTGCAAGGCCTTTCTGCCAAGGCCACAAGGAGTGCCAGTGGGAATCATGAGTACTTTTGGTTTTAGAAAACATGACATTTCCTGGTGAACTTGCAAAGAATCTTTTGGCAGACTTTGGATGAGTGCTGTTTGAAAGCATGCTCCTGCTTAAGTCCTTGAAGTTGCTGCTCTTTTAACAATATTTAATGACATAGTGGTATACTCAAATACACTAACAGCACAGATGTTATCATGCACTAAGCACGCCATGCTGATTGATAGCATGGCATAGCACAGTAAAAATCCCCTGCGGGATGGGACGGTGATTGGTGCCCACTAACCACGATTTCTGCCATTAGCATGACTGCTCTTACTGCCACTTCAGTGGGTAGCAGTAAACGTGCCCTTGTTGGATGTGCTTGCCAGTTAACATGGTGAGGCGCATCTCCCTGCCGTAACTGGTGGGGGGCATGCAGGGCACGGAGATCTAGCCAATTCCTGTGCTAACCTTTAGAGCTTAAAAACCTGTAAACTATCTCATTTTAAGAAAACTTGATGCTGCCAATCTGGTTATTCCATTGGATAATTCTAATTTTTTAAAAAAATCACCTCATTCTCTTTAGGTCTAGAAACATTTGCATCGAGGACCTGGTTCAGGAAAACTTTCCTGTATCATTTTTTAAAAATAAACACAGATGTCATTAGAAAGCTGCTAAAATTTGGTTTTAAACTGAATCACACATAACTTTGGAAATCAAAAATAAGTGATAAAATAAAATAAATTAAACTGTTAACTTTTAGAAACATAGAAACATGATGGCAGAAAAAGACCATATGTAGTCTATGTAGTCTGCACCGACCATATGTAGTCTATGTAGTCTGCACCGACTCCATCCTGTTTATATCCTTTTGAGGATGTGATCTCCAGAATTGCACACAAACTCTAAATGGGGTTTATCAAAAACCTCCTTTGCAGTATTTTTGACCTTATTGTGCAAATACAAGTTTTTCAAGTGACTGGAATATGAAGAGCTGAGAGAAAGATCAGGCAAATTCTTTAATAGAAATCCTTTAACGCAGGTCTTGGAGCACAACAAATTTATTATCCCAACATCACCTTCTTTCTCCAACCACAAGTTATGCATGTTAAATAACAGCATTGCCGTTCATTGCATCAAAGCAGGCAAATGCTGCCATCATCTGGAGAAGCAGTAGAATATTTTGAGAAAATTTCAGTTTGTGAAATAATGGACTTTCTACATATACATAAAGGAAGAGATGTTAACTTTTTGTTTTAGGAATTCCAAACACATAATTAATTTGGTTTTAAGATGTTTAAAAGGAATCAATAAAAGGAAATCATCTTACTCTACATTCCTATTATAACACAGTTGATCTAACACAGACACTGATGTGGTTTGTGATTATTGGTTAATTGGATTGCTCTATTAAAGTGATTCTTTTTTATCTGTATAAACATTGGTTTGCCATATTTTGTAGTTTTAGTGCAATGCTAAAACTGATACTGTGATAGCCTGTATAAATCTATTTCCCATTTATGTGAATTCCATGTAGGTGATTTGCATTACCTTCAGATGACTTTTTCATTCTCTCACAGCAAGTCATTGACTTGAATAATGTTGTGAAGTTTTTAGTATTGCTATTACTGTTAATTGTTGTACTGTTACCTACGTTCTATGTAAAGTTATGTTTCTGTGTAAACTGCTGTGACTTGTAAATACAGCGGTATAAAAAAAAGCTGCTAAATAAATAAATATTATGGTGTTGAAGTATTGTGTTGACATGTCCTTATGCAGACTGAGGTAAAACAAACTTTTTTGACCTTGTCTCAAAAATAAGAAAAACAAATGCCAAGGTTTGCATTTACTACTTGTAATTGCCCAAATTACTGCGGGTAACTGCAGAACCTCTGCATTAATGTTGGGGTCGAGTTTCTACCCCTGCTGTTATTGCAGAGATAATACACTTCTCCATGGACAAGCAGAATAAGTGCTCACATATGGGTGATGTCACTGATGGAGCTCCAAATGGGGAACTTCTCTTAGCTGTTCCTAAAAGCTTTTAGAGCATTCCCTCTGTGCATGTGCATGTATTCCTACCTACCACCACCATGCCTCATCTCAGTATTCCATTTTCCTCAGTGCCCCACAGATGTTTTTTGCATAGGTTGGTGATATTCTTCTGCCTTCAATCTTAATAGTTGATATACTCATCTTTTGGCTGTAAGAGCCCTGTTCTGCTGCAATCATTGCTGTGTGCTTTTGTTCTTTATTTACCTCTAGTTTAGCACTGTTTTGGTCATTTAAGTTTCTTTTTCTCATGATACCACTATAGGCCGCATTTAGACCTCAGACATTCCAACCATGGTAATTCTTTTCCCTTTTTTAAAATTGAGTCGTTTGATTGTGCTATGGCTATTTTTCTATGCAGTATTCCCTAAAACTGGCCAGCAGGTTTAAAAAGTGCTCCTGATGCCTCGGGACCATGTCTGTTACAGATGCCAGCAGTGCTTGGGGCCTGACCATGAGCCTTCTTGTGTTTTGTGTTCACAGATGGCAAAGAGAGGGCTGCAGGGTTGAAGTTTACAGCATGAACATATTTTTAGCAGCAAAAAGATTGATCCATTATCTTTGACATTGATGGCATTGGTCGCCATGGCTTCTGGAGCTGCATCAGATGCTGTCAGTGCATCAATATTGAGAGGATCTTGAGCTCACTCAGAGATGAGCAAATGTAGACCACCCCCCACCCCCCGGCACTGAACACCCAACAATACTGCCTCAAGAAAGAAGAAGGATTCATTGTCATCCTCAAAGACATCAAGGACTGGGATTGGCAAGCATAGAGTGAAAGTATTGCTGCACCAGCATTGAGATCCATCGGAGCATGATGTCAAGAGCATAGAGGTTTCAGATGAAACCTGACCCTTGAAGCAGCCCGGGTGTAAGGACTGTTCATTTTTCTCACTTATCTGAGGGGTAACGCCAGCCTCCAAGGGCCATGACCAACCTCTCAGATTCCACGGACTGGTGGAAATCTGCTGCAGCCTTGAAACCTTTGCCTGTGGCAGCCCTCGAGGAGCAGCTCTTGAAAGGATTAGATGTTCTTCACCCTTTCTGAGGTTGGCGCATCGAGCCCACCCTCAAAACTTTGAGTCTGCCTGTGGGAGAGGAATCATCATGGAGCCTTGAAGGGCCACAATGTCCGCTCCTGCCCAGCCGATATCACTCAAGTGTTTTGGGAGGCGATTGCTTCCTGTGGTACCAGAAGTCAACAGTGCATCGGCACTTCTGAAGGAAATCTGCATCCCTAATGAGACAGAGGTTGACTCATGCAGAGACTCAAATATCTGAATATGTATCTGTGTTAATTACTTAGCTCTCCTGGGAAAACAAGTTTGACTCTTTATATTTCTTGTTGCAGCACTTCCCTCGGATTCCACCCCAACTAATGAGCATCGCAAGTCCCTTAACTTTCATGATTTAAGTAGGTTAATGACCAATGCCATTCCATTTCTATTAGAGACTAGTGGTCCTAGTAATTATTGTATATGGCCTTTTTATGCACCCAGTACTTCACAGAATTGGGAAGGATCTTCTTAACAGTGAGCTAACAGAGAGAAAACTGGTTGGTATACATTTCTGTCTTTGTATGGCAGAGCCACCGTACCACAGATTATGTAGGTTGACTAGCTGAGTCTATATCCTAATACTTAATTACAATAATGAGTTTAGGGGTAGGAGGAGGCCTATGAAGGATTGAGAATTGAAGGTTTTCACTTATCCTGAAAGTGAATAGGAGGATTCATAGGACAACCTCAGGGCTCAAAATAAGAAACACTAGGATTCTAGAGTAAAGAAGTACCTGCCGCCACATCTGAGGCCAGTTTCCAGAAATTAAGAGTTCTCCGGGGACAAGCAGGAAGTCCATCCTCACATATGGGTGACATCATCGACGGACCCCGCATGGGAATGATCTCCAGCTTCTACTGGAAGTTTTTAAGAGGTCCACCATGCATGTGTGCTTGTCTTCCTGCCCAAAGGAAGTCACAAGTACCTGGCAGGTTCCCAAAAAGGCAGACAGGTTTCACAACCCAGAAGCAATCGCTCGACTGAGGAGGAACGGCTTGGTGAGCTCCCGAGGACTGGGACTTCCAGCGCTACCAAGGGTGCCCAGCCAAAACAGGTGTTGGTGGTATCGGAGGCTGGGAGGGGAGCCATGGGGTTTTCTTCAGGAGGTGCCCCTCCCAGCTCGCAGGGAAAGATCTGCCCTTCAACTGCACAGAAGTTTGGTGGGCTGGAAAAGCTGGCACTAGTCACATTAGATAGCTTCCCATAAGCTATATCTTCACTTCAGCAATCTCCTCTAGCCATGATGGGAACATTAAGTCAAGAAATTTAATCTGTTAAAGGACAGTGTTTGTCAGTGGAGACAGATTTGGCTCAGCACCAGAGGTATTTTCTTTGACTGGGATGGATCAGGATATATGTGTAGGCATCCTTTAGGTCTAAGGAGCATAGTCAATCTCCCTGCTGGGGAATGGCATCAGTGTTCCAAGGGAGAACATTTTGAACTTTTCCTTTATCAGGAATTTGTTCAGATCCCACAGATCCAGGATGGGTCTGAGGCCCCCTGTTCTCTTGGGGATGAGGAAATACCTGGAGTAGAAGCTGGTGTCCTAGAGGTATGACAGCCTACACTAGGCATTCTCAAACTTTTTATGTGAAGGTAGGGCTGATATTAGCCATGCTGGGGTCCAGGACAGAAATTGGGGAAGAGTCCCCAAAGCTGGACTGCAGGCTAGGCTTCCTTCAGGATAAGACATAACTCCCTATGGCATGGGCATCTGGGTCAACTTCTCTGGTTGCTCCTCCCTAACATCACCCCTGTGTGAAAGGCCACATAGAAATTTTAAGTCACCGAGAGGGGTCGATAGGAAGTGGTGTCCCCTTTGGAGAAGAATTTGCTGAGCAAAGAGTAGTGGGAGGACCATATCTGGCCCTTTCGTGATTTCAAATGCTGAGGAAGGGAGGAGAAAGGAGGCAGGATTCCCAGGGATATGGATAATTCTACCTCCTGCTTCCACCTTTCCACAGTATCTGACACCTGTGGGAATGGGAAGATTGTGTGCTTCATTCTCTTTCACTCATATCTCCGCATACACTCACTCATCTCTTTTTACCTCTCCCCTCTCTCACTTCATTCATTCCCTCTCTTCTTGTCTCTCTTGCCCCCTTTTCCTCTCGTTGCACTCTCACCCACTTGTCCTTCCCTTCTTTCTCCTCTCACCCCCTTCCACTCCCCTTCTTTCTCTCACTTGCATCTCTGAAGAAGGGTGTGCCTGTACACACAGTCCCAGTCCTGCATCCCATTCCAGCAAACCTGTAGGAGGGATGCACCCACACACACATACCCCTTCATCTTGCATCTACAGGAGCAATAGAAATAGCACCTAACCAGTGACAGGTGCAAACTGAGGCTGAACGTCAGTCATAGGATCAGAGGAGGTTGGGTGGATCCACTTTTGGCATGCATGGTTCAGCAATTCTGGACCCCAGAATCAGAAGCATTTTTCATCCTTGTAATTTTCCCGCTTTATTCCATGAGCTATTGCCACTCTTCTGAGAGAAGGAAGGAGGAGAAAGAAGATCTGAGCATTGTGAAAGGTCAGCTTGGAGGGATATAGAGGGATGGACTACAGATAGGCTGCTCACAGTTGGAAGGTTGAAGTCTTTGAGCTGCAGGAGGGAAAGAGGGAGATAAAATGTAGAATTTATTTATTTATTTATTTAAACTGATTTCTATCCCGCCTTATCCTTCAATCAAGGTGGCCTGCACAGCAAACAATTGACAGACAATGTGTTAAGTGTGGGCATGCAATGGGCGGTGCGGGTGTGTAGTTGTGGTGTGTCATTGATTCTTGTGTGGCTATTTACAGTGTGAGCTATATACAATACTATGTACAACATAAGCTTGCTTTCATATGTGTGTGGGTTGGGGGGATGGGGTTTGACTCTGTTGCTGTCCATTTGGTTGCTTAGGTGACATCCTCGTAGTACTCCCTGAAGAGGGTAGTCTTGAGGAGCTTCCTAAAGTCCTTAATGTCCGTTGTTGAGCGAAGTTCATCGGAGAGTGAGTTCCAGATTGCTGGTGCTGCCGTTGATATGGCTCGTTTCTCAGTATCTTTGTGTATCTTGTTTACGTCTTTTGGTGTGTTAATGCGGTTGGCTGTGCCCCTCCTACTCGGTCTTGCGCTGTTGACTGGTTGTATGAGTGTTGTGATAAGGAAGCTTATCATAGCTCAGGAAGGAGCTATAGAAAAGGTGAAGTGTCTCTGAACAAGCAACCTGTCAGTTCTGGTAGAAATAAGAAAACAGAATTTTCCCATAAAAGACTACCAGTCCCAGAATGCACCAGGTTTCCAGCAGCCATTAGAGGAGCTGAAGTGGGGAAACGTGTGTTCAATCAGGAGGGCTATGAGGTAATCCCTAAGCACTCATCTCAAAGGGCAGGGCCTGATTCAGCACAGCTGCGCTGTGTTAGGGAGGAGCACTCATCTAAGCAGAATAAAGGTAGAGTTTATTCTACAGAGAATCATCCTCATTATCCTGAGAATCAGCTTGAGCTTGATCATCAGTTTCATCTGAAGGATCATCAGAAGCAGAAGCCAAACTGGACGGACAGAGAGGGAAAGAAACCCTTTGGAAGAAAGAGGAGAAAAGCCTTTGAGAGGTCTAGAAGAGTCAAGAGCAGTACGTATACTGGGAGGCATTTCAAGGGCCAGCATACACCATTGGACTGGGGAAAGCCAGAGGAATGGTGCTGAAGAGCTAGGAATCTCCAGATGCTACCTGTGAGGGAGACGGCTGCACGTGGAAGGGACCCTAAGACCCGTGCCAGAAGGTATGTGAAGAAAGATCCAGTGTCCAGGGATCTGGATTGGAAGGCTGGACATAAGAACTGGACTACATACTGGCCAGGCTATATAGAGAGGAACTCTAACAGCAATGGAAGCTCAGGTATGAACACTGATCTATGCCCTAGCTATAACCTTGAAAGACAGCAGGGAAACAAGTATTCTCCTGAAAGTGCTCCATTGAGAGATTCATCTGTGCCAATCCATGATATTGAACCCATGCTTGTTGAAGAAGGGGGAATGATTGCAGATGAAGAATGTGTTTATATGGACTGCTCTCTGTCCAAACTCCTTTGGTGATTTTCTGTTATAAAGTACAGCAACCATCACAAAGAAATACAAACTTGTTCTTTAATCTACTCAGAAAAGCTCCTGTGTAGGATTTCTGGCCACGCTGTAGAAAGCAAGCCAGCTAAGGGGTTTCAGCTGGATAACTACTAGCAATTGAGCCTTACCTAATTGCTTGTGAGCTAGGAGAGAATCACTTCTGAATCTATGTGGGAAGTTATCAGAAGTTAACCTGAAAAGAACAGTTTTTTTCTTTCTTTGTGGCTTTTCGTTTGTTGTTTGATATATGCTAAGAAAACATTAGCTAATGCCTGACAAGTTCAAAGGTTGTTTTCCTTATTTTGTTTTTCCAAGTTAAACACTGGAAGCAAGTAACCTGATTTATGTGCTACCAAGCATATCTGTGTTGGGAGAAATAACCCCATAAATAAATATCTTATTGGCTTTAACACTTGAGCACAACTAAATTATTGTCAGCAGCTGTGTCTGGTGTGAATGAACTACATTGCCCACAATCCCTTGCAAATCATATAGATATATGCACTTGCCAAGACTGTGAAGATTCTCACCCAGGCAGCCGTCTGACAAATGGCGTAGTTTTTCGGATTGCTTTTGCACAAAGGGGATTTACTTGCTGAGGATTACAACTAAAGTTCAAGTTTAAAGCTTGTGACGCAGTGGCAACTTCAGAAGCCATGGAAACTGATACTGACCCTCTGGTTGGTTCAGGTATTGCAGGAAAAGACAGGGTTTTCCATTCTCAGCATAACCTACAGGCAACTAATCAGCTCACCTCAAGGCAGGAGAGAACCAGAGCTGTGGATTGGGCACGCCCTAGTAGGAGGCGGGCTTCCCAGAGCAGGGGCCCCTTGTTAAGCAGAGAGAGGGAAGACAGTGGAATGAGAAGGAGAAGGAGTAGGACGGTGATGAGAAGGAATGGAGAAGTGAGCACTACAAATGGAATGAGAAGTAAAGGTGGTTTGAATCCACAAGAGAGAAGGCAAAAGGCATTGGGAAGGCAAGAAGCTCTCTTGAATGCAGAACCCTTTGACCCTGCTACAGAAATACTGCCCAGCTGCAACAGAAGGGAAACCGATTCAGAACCAGGAGTAAAGCCTAGGTTGTTGGGAGACAGCATTTACCCTTGGAGAGAAAGGCACGCTGGCAAGGCATTTTCTGACAAGCCTCATTTTAAGGTACCTGCTGCACTTAATTCCTTTAACACGTTTTACAAGCCAGAAAGAGGGAATCCTGATTTTAAAGTACAGGATAGTTTCAGGCAATGTGAGAGACGTTGGTTACAGCCTGAAAGCTCTCTAACTAAGCCAAGCTTTTCCCAGCCAGCAGTTCCTGCTTTTAACAAGCAAGCTGACGAGAGGAACTCAGCTAAACTGTTTACAAGAGAATTAGGCTATATTGATACAGAAGGTCTTACCTTTGAAGCATTCTTTAAGAGCAGAGCTCGTGCAGAGGAACGTGTGATTCCAACACTCACTAACAGAGATAAGTGGGGGAGGGGTAACTCCACCACGGGCACAGAGTGTCTAAACAGGGAGAGCATTGTTTGTTTACCAGAAGCAGATAATTACCTGTCCAAGCAAGGAGAAGGTTCACCCAGTAGTCCTGCTAGAAGACAGGCAGAACTACTCCTGAATGAATTCAAACAATTCCTAAATAGAAGAGCTGTTTCAGAACAGACTTGCATTCAAGCAGGAAGTAATCCTGAAATAAGAATTCCCACACCGGCTCCAGTTCCCATGATTGATGTTAACCAGCCGATGGACTGCTCAATTGGTCTAATAGATAGAGCTGATAAGAGCCAAGCTTGAATGATTATACCTGATATTTTATTCTGGTTATGTTAACCAAAGAGATGTGAAAAGCTTATGAAATGAATACTGTTTGAGCAACTGAAAGGAAAGCTTATTGAAGCACTGAAATAAGCTGGACTGTAACCTGATTGCAGGAGAAAACAATATTATTTCTTACCGGAGTATTTGTAAATATAGCACAGAGAAGACACATGGTGTAATGTGCTTCCTCAGTGAAGATTAGGCTGAAGCACAGTATTGAAAGCCTGTAATTTGCATTGTTCCTGATTTGGTTATTCTTCTCACCTGTTCCTGTCCACCAAGGAGCGGGGAAAATAAAATCCTTGTAAATATAAATGTCTTGTTCCCAGCTTTCATTGGCCCCCACAACTACACAAGGCCCATCCCTCCTTAACCCTCAAGGTTAGGGAGTGGGTGCAGGGTGACAAGTGGCGTAGCACTGAGGATTTCAGCGCAGGCGCAGAAGGAGCCGCATCAGGAGCTGCAGAGAACCTCTTCTTCAAAGTGGACCCCGGCTGAAGAGCTGACGAAGCCCAGCAGAGGAGGAGGGACCGCAGAGGGCCGCAGGAGCCATTTCCTGAAGTGCTTGTTACACACCTAAGCCAGGTAACGGGTACACACCCTGGGTTGTGTGGATACCAAGGCAGAGGGTGTCCCCTAGTGGTAGCTGGGGAGGGAAAAAAAAAAAAGGAAAAAAAAGTTTGTTTCTGGAGGAACCCCAGAGATAGAGTCAGAGATACCGCACTTGGGTTCCTGTTTGTTTTTGTTTGCATTTCAGTGAATCCCAAGGATGGCGATGGACCCGAAAGACATCATCCAGTGGATGGCGACACAATTTGAACGCCAAGCCGAGCTAGCGCTGGAGGCACAGCAGAGAGCCAACGCGTCTTTAAAGGAGCAGCAACAACCGCTTCTAGCTCTTTGGAAGAGTATGTGAAAGGAAAGAAGCAGGACACTGTTCCAGCATCGGAAGCAGGTTCCTTAGTCGCTAACATGATACCATCTGTTAACATGCCGACAGGGACTTTGTTCAACTTTGGACCTTTAACTAGTCAAGATGACATAGATGACTACTTAGAGAGTTTTGAGAGGGTGGCACGCCTGAGCTTATGGCCAAGGGAACATTGGGCCTTAAGGCTAGCTGCATCCCTTACAGGGGAAGCGAGAGCAGCATACCGAGCCATGCCTCCAGATCTAGCTGGAAGCTTTGAGGAGTTAAAAAAGGCCATTCGGGAGAGATTGGGTCTCACTCCACTCGTATATCACACTCGTTTAAGGAATGTGAGACTCGGGCCGAGTGAAACTCCCAAGTCCCTATACCACCGAATAAGGGCTTTGTTGTACAAGTGGTTGACTCCCGAAGGGAGATCTGTAGAATCTATCCTAGATGATTTGATATTAGAACAATATATGGAAGCACTGCCACAGGAGATTCGCACCTTCCTGATCCTGCAGAACTGCAAGAACCCCCAGGAAGCGGTTGCTCTCTCAGAGAGATATATAGAGGCAGAGTTAATGGCCCAGAGAGCTAGCACCCCATTCTCTGAATATGGCAGCAGCGGATCAGAAAGGCGGCGGAGGGTCCAAGAGGATCCAGTAAAAATGTCCATGCCTGGTAGAAAAAGTTCTATAGGTAAAATGAGATGTTTTAAGTGTGGGCAAGTAGGCCATATGCAAAAGCAATGCTTGATAAAGAATGCCTTAGTAGCTGATACGTATGTGGAGGACAGACCAGGTTTTCTATTAGCCGTCTGCGTGCAAGGTATAACCACTCAAGCTTTGCTGGACTTGGGTGCTGAGTTAAGCATGATATCCGAGGAATTCTGGAAGGCCATAGAAGCTAGAGAAGCCCCAGAGATAATACACCCCATAGATGAGGTAAAGATAAGATGCGTTCACGGGGGAACATCTTCCTACCCTGTCTACAACCTACATATAGCAGGCTTAGGGGCACAAAGAGATATCCCGCTAGCAGTTGTCCCACGCCTCCCACATGCAGTGATTCTAGGCAGGAACTGGCCCCAGTTTTATAGAGAAATAAAGAGAGAGTTACAGGAGAAGGGAGCCATGGTCTCCACAAGAGCCCAGACCTCAGCCCTAGATCCGCAGGAAGGTACATCAGAGGATACGGGAGAAGCCCTTCCCTCTGGTGATGCATTAGTGACCCCTCCTGATCCCAGGGTGAAGAAGGGCAAAGCGGAGAAGCGTAAAGAAAAACAGTCCCGCTCTAAAAACAGGTCTGAAGTGCAGGCAGGGCAAGAGCTGTCATGGGTACCGGAAGAATTGATGAAAAAATTTCCATCATTCCCGAAAGAGCAGCAAGCAGACCCTGCTCTCACACATGCTTTTGAGTGGGCCCAGGACCCTAGGGATACACTGCCTAGATTTCTCCTCACGTCAGGGATCCTTTATAGAGAAAGTAAGAATCCTTTTACGGGGGACAGTAGAAAACAGTTGGTAGTACCCACTACCTTCAAGAATATAGTACTACGGTTGGCCCATGACCATCCGGTAGGGGGACACAAGGGCAGTCAGGGGACCCTTGATCAAATTCTGGCCCGATTCTACTGGCCGGGGGTTTTTAAAGAGACGACCTGGTTCTGTGAGGCTTGCCCCACTTGCCAACGTGTCTCCGCAATCCATCCCAGGGATGTCCCAATGATACCGTCACCGGTGATCAAAGACCCCATCCAGAGGATAGGGGTAGATATAGTGGGACCATTGATCAAAACTCCGAGAGGTTTTCGTTACATCTTGGTAGTAGTGGACCACGCCACATGATTCCCATGGGCCATGCCACTCCGCTCCACTTCGGCAAAAATAATAGCTACTGAGCTGGTCAAGCTATTTTGCGAAGTCGGGTTTCCAAGGGAAGTCCTCACCGATAGGGGGAGTAACTTCCTCTCGAAGTACCTCACGCAAGTATGGGATGCCTTCGGCATCCAACATATTAAGGCAGCCGCATACCACCCCCAGACGAATGGTTTAGTTGAAAGACAAAACCAAACACTTAAACAAATGCTATGTAGGAGTCTGGAGGGTGAGTTGGACCAGTAGGATATAATGCTCCCTTTTGTTCTCTACGCCTGTAGGGAAAGGAAACAAGCTTCATTGGGAACAGCACCCTATGAGCTGTTATATGGGAGGTCTCCCCGGGGGATTCTGGACATCCTAAAGGAACAGTGGGTAGAACCAGACGCCAGGGAGGTAGAGGTCCCCGAGTTCCTAAGGGACTTGAAAAAGCGGCTGCGCCGAACCTCAAAGGTTGCGGTGGAAAATTTACAAAGAAGTCAGGGCAAGCAAAAATCCTATTATGATAGGAACACTAAGGAAAGAGCTTCTGATTGGAGAAAAAGTTATAGTGATGGTGGCTGGGACGGAGCCCAAATTTGAAAGCCAATGGAAGGGCCCATGTCGGGTCATACGTCCCGTAGGACCCGTTTCTTACTTAGTGGAGAATAGAAAGGGTCGAAGGCAAGTCTACCACATTAATCTGTTAAAGCCCTGGCATGAAAGGGTAGCTTTAGCCCAAGTAGCCACGATAGCCTCTCCGAGACAAACGCATTCAGTGCCGCGTACTAGCCCGGAGACTATAGGTTGTATCGCGTGCTGTCCGGATTCTCCTAAAACAGCCTGTGATATCTTAAGGGGGGGGATCTGTGACGCAGTGGCAACTTCAGAAGCCATGGAAACTGATACTGACCCTCTGGTTGGTTCAGGTATTGCAAGAAAAGACAGGGTTTTCCATTCTCAGCATAACCTACAGGCAACTAATCAGCTCACCTCAAGGCAGGAGAGAACCAGAGCTGTGGATTGGGCACGCCCTAGTAGGAGGCGGGCTTCCCAGAGCAGGGGCCCCTTGTTAAGCAGAGAGAGGGAAGACAGTGGAATGAGAAGGAGAAGGAGTAGGACGGTGATGAGAAGGAATGGAGAAGTGAGCACTACAAATGGAATGAGAAGTAAAGGTGGTTTGAATCCACAAGAGAGAAGGCAAAAGGCATTGGGAAGGCAAGAAGCTCTCTTGAATGCAGAACCCTTTGACCCTGCTACAGAAATACTGCCCAGCTGCAACAGAAGGGAAACCGATTCAGAACCAGGAGTAAAGCCTAGGTTGTTGGGAGACAGCATTTACCCTTGGAGAGAAAGGCACGCTGGCAAGGCATTTTCTGACAAGCCTCATTTTAAGGTACCTGCTGCACTTAATTCCTTTAACACGTTTTACAAGCCAGAAAGAGGGAATCCTGATTTTAAAGTACAGGATAGTTTCAGGCAATGTGAGAGACGTTGGTTACAGCCTGAAAGCTCTCTAACTAAGCCAAGCTTTTCTCAGCCAGCAGTTCCTGCTTTTAACAAGCAAGCTGACGAGAGGAACTCAGCTAAACTGTTTACAAGAGAATTAGGCTATATTGATACAGAAGGTCCTACCTTTGAAGCATTCTTTAAGAGCAGAGCTCGTGCAGAGGAACGTGTGATTCCAACACTCACTAACAGAGATAAGTGGGGGAGGGGTAACTCCATCACGGGCACAGAGTGTCTAAACAGGGAGAGCATTGTTTGTTTACCAGAAGCAGATAATTACCTGCCCAAGCAAGGAGAAGGTTCACCCAGTAGTCCTGCTAGAAGACAGGCAGAACTACTCCTGAATGAATTCAAACAATTCCTAAATAGAAGTGCTGTTTCAGAACAGACTTGCATTCAAGCAGGAAGTAATCCTGAAATAGGAATTCCCACACCGGCTCCAGTTCCCATGATTGATGTTAACCAGCCGATGGACTGCTCGATTGGTCTAATAGATAGAGCTGATAAGAGCCAAGCTTGAATGATTATACCTGATATTTTATTCTGGTTATGTTAACCAAAGAGATGTGAAAAGCTTATGAAATGAATACTGTTTGAGCAACTGAAAGGAAAGCTTATTGAAGCACTGAAATAAGCTGGACTGTAACCTGATTGCAAGAGATAACAATATTATTTCTTACCGGAGTATTTGTAAATATAGCACAGAGAAGACACATGGTGTAATGTGCTTCCTCAGTGAAGATTAGGCTGAAGCACAGTATTGAAAGCCTGTAATTTGCATTGTTCCTGATTTGGTTATTCTTCTCACCTGTTCCTGTCCACCAAGGAGCGGGGAAAATAAAATCCTTGTAAATATAAATGTCTTGTTCCCGACTTTCATTGGCCCCCACAACTACACAAGGCCCATCCCTCCTTAACCCTCAAGGTTAGGGAGTGGGTGCAGGGTGACAAGCTGTAAAAAAAAGATTTTCCCTCAACTGCACTTTGGAGGAGAAGTGGTTGTTCCAGGAAGCTGTCCCAGGAGGAAAAGACCCTGTGCAGAGCTGGATTCATCATTGACACAAGGTAATAAGTACCTGGGCATGTCTAGTGGTGGATGGGAGTAAGCGCAGGGGTAATTGAAAAAAAAAAAAAAAGTAGAAAAAAACACACCTGTTTGGAAGGTGGTGCACTTTGGTTTTTTTTTCTTTGTTTCTTGCAGGGATCATGATGGATCCGAGGGAGATGGCTAGCTGGATGGCAGCTCAGTTTAGCAGGCAACAGGAGCTATCGCAGCAAGCTCAGGACACTGCTATGAAAGCCATAATGGACCAGCAGAAGCCAGTGCTTGATCTGGTGCAAGCCCTAGTTAAGCTGCAGAGCCAAAGTGGAACAGATGCAAGACCAGCAGTAAATACTGGTACACCACATGTGGACAGTGTGGGACTCAATCAAGGGATTGGGGCATTTAGTTTTGGGAAGCTAACTCCAGATGATAATGTTGATGATTTTCTAGAGTCTTTTGAAAGAGTGGCACAAGCATTAGCATGGCCAGAGACCCAGTGGGCAGTAAGGCTGGCAGCCTCATTAACTGGAGAGGCGCTTGCAGCTTACAGAGCAATGCCAGCAGCCCAGGCTTTGAATTATAAGGATGTAAAGACTGCTATTAGAGATCGCCTAGGGTTGTCTATTTCAGAGTATAGGCGAATGTTTAGAGCTACTACATTGAGAGTGGGTGAAACACCCAGGGCTCTGAGTCAGAGAATCAGAGGTTTAGCTGTAAAATGGTTGGAGCCTGAGCAAAAGACGGTAGAAATGTTATTAGACATTATAATGCTTGAACAATTTATGTCTGCGGTCCCTAAAGATTTGCACACTTTCCTTATACAGCAAAATTGCCAAAATCTTGGAGAGGCAACCATGCTAGCAGAGAGATTCTTGGAAGCCACGCAGGCTTGCCATAGAATGGGTGGCCCTCTGAAGATTGGTGCTGAGGCAAGATGTGCTGTATCAGAAAAGAAAATAATTAAAAATGTTTCTGAAAATGAATGTACTGTATCAAACCAGATGACACAGTGGAATAGAAAGAAATGTTTCAAGTGTGGAAAATGGGGACATTTAGAAAAGAGATGCCAGACACACACTAGCTTAGTGGGTGTGGATTTAAAACAGCCCAAAGAAGGATTTCTTTTGATGGTTGATGTGCAAGGAATTACCACAAATGCTTTGTTAGACTCTGGGGCAGACCAGAGTATGATGTCAAAAAGGCTTTGGAAGAGGATAGAGGCCCAAGAAGGATTTGGGCCTAGGACCCCTGAAAGCCAAGTTCACATCAGATGCATTCATGGTGCTGCAACATCATATCCCACCTATAGGCTAAAGGTTAAGTGCCTAGGGAAACAAGAGGAAGTCCTGTTAGCAGTGGTGCCTAGGCTACCCTTTGATTTGGTTCTAGGAAGAGACTGGCCAAGATTTAAGCAGGGTCTAGTGGAAGGGCTAGGAAAGAAGGAGGGAGAAGGAATAATGGAAATAGCTCCCGTGCCTTTCTTTGGAAGTCCTCAGTCCCTAGCTAAAAAGATGGTTAAGCTTCCAGAAGGCCAAACTATGGGTAATAAGAGGGGCCTTGTATCCACCCGCTCGCAGGCTAAGGTAGAGAGCCAAAAGGAGGAGAGGGAGCAGGCAGAGTTATTAGGAGACTTACCCTCTCATGATGATTTAATAACCCCATCATCTGGTAAAGTAAGAAAGTTGAAAGCACAAAAGCGGCGTGAGAGACTTTGCAGAGCACAGGGTAGGGCTGAGATGTTAGCTGGTCAAAGTTTACCCTGGGTGCCAGCTGAGTTAGTGGCAAAGTTTCCTAACTTTCCACAAGAGCAGCGGGCTGATCAAGCTCTCACCCGAGCTTTTAAGTATGCTCATGAGGTCAGGGAGGAGTTGCCCAGATTCAGACTAGATAATGATATATTATATAGAGAGAGTCAGGACTCCAGAAATGGGACCATACGTAAACAATTGGTGGTACCCACAACTTTCAAAGGGCTAGTACTTAGATTAGCACATGATCATCCAGTTGGAGGTCATAAAGGGATGCAAGGAACACTGGATCAAATACTTATGCGTTTTTACTGGCCAGGTATTTTCAAAGAAACTGCCCAGTTTTGTGCTGCATGTCCAGCGTGTCAGCGAGTTACAGCGGCTCACCCACCGGTGGTGCCATTGATTCCCATGCCAATTATCACAGACCCAATTGGTCGCATTGCCATGGATATTGTAGGCCCATTAGTCAAAACGCCCCGAGGTTTCCAAGACATCCTAGTTATGGTAGATCAGGCAACAAGGTTTCCCTGGGCCATACCATTGAGGAATGTTTCTGCAAAAACAATAGCTTTAGAGCTAGTAAAATTGTTTTGTGAAGTGGGATTCCCAAGAGAGGTGTTGACTGACCGAGGGTCCAATTTTGTATCCAAATATTCGGCCCAGGTCTGGGATGCCTTTGGCATTCATCACGTGAAAACCTCAGCCTACCATCCACAATCAAACGGTTTGGTGGAGAGATTCAACCAAACTCTCAAACAAATGTTGAGAAGGGGGTTAGCAGGAGAGGTAAAAGAATGGGATATGTTATTGCCCTTTGCCTTATATGCCTGCAGGGAAAGAATTCAGGTGTCCCTAGGTGTAACTCCATATGAATTGATGTATGGTAGGGCTCCACGGGGTTTATTAGATATTTTGAGGGAGCAATGGATTGATCCTGAACCAGGAAGTCAGGAGGTGCCACAGTTTCTACGTGACTTGAGGGCACGTTTGAAAAGGACCTCGCAGGTTGCTGAGAGGAACCTGCAGGACAGTCAAGTGCGCCAGAAAGGGTGGTATGATAGGAAGGCCAAAAGCCGCCAATTAAGCATTGGTGAAAAGGTTTTGGTTCAAGTAGCAGGTACAGCCCCAAAATTTGAAGTACAGTGGAAAGGGCCATGGAAGGTTGTTAAACAAGTGAGCCCAGTATCTTATATGGTAGAAAATGCAAGAGGGCGTAGGCAGACCTACCATATTAATGTACTTAAGTCTTGGAAGGAGAGGCCTGTAAATAATAATGACCCTGAAGCCAGTCAGGAAGTAAGTGAGCTTCAAAAAGAGAACACTCTCGTAGGTATTACGGACTGTAGGAAAGATGTTTCACCAGTTAAACCAGTCCGTAATAACTTAAGCAGGGGGGTATGTGATAAGGAAGCTTATCATAGCTCAGGAAGGAGCTATAGAAAAGGTGAAGTGTCTCTGAACAAGCAACCTGTCAGTTCTGGTAGAAATAAGAAAACAGAATTTTCCCATAAAAGACTACCAGTCCCAGAATGCACCAGGTTTTCAGCAGCCATTAGAGGAGCTGAAGTGGGGAAACGTGTGTTCAATCAGGAGGGCTATGAGGTAATCCCTAAGCACTCATCTCAAAGGGCAGGGCCTGATTCAGCACAGCTGCGCTGTGTTAGGGAGGAGCACTCATCTAAGCAGAATAAAGGTAGAGTTTATTCTACAGAGAATCATCCTCATTATCCTGAGAATCAGCTTGAGCTTGATCATCAGTTTCATCTGAAGGATCATCAGAAGCAGAAGCCAAACCGGACGGACAGAGAGGGAAAGAAACCCTTTGGAAGAAAGAGGAGAAAAGCCTTTGAGAGGTCTAGAAGAGTCAAGAGCAGTACGTATACTGGGAGGAATTTAAAGGGCCAGCATACACCATTGGACTGGGGAAAGCCAGAGGAATGGTGCTGCAGAGCTAGGAATCTCCAGACGCTACCTGTGAGGGAGACGGCTGCACGTGGAAGGGACCCTAAGACCCGTGCCAGAAGGTATGTGAAGAGAGATCCAGTGTCCAGGGATCTGGATTGGAAGGCTGGGCATAAGAACTGGACTACATACTGGCCAGGCTATATAGAGAGGAACTCTAACAGCAATGGAAGCTCAGGTATGAACACTGATCTATGCCCTAGCTATAACCTTGAAAGACAGCAGGGAAACAAGTATTCTCCTGAAAGTGCTCCATTGAGAGATTCATCTGTGCCAATCCATGATATTGAACCCATGCTTGTTGAAGAAGGGGGAATGATTGCAGATGAAGAATGTGTTTATATGGACTGCTCTCTGTCCAAACTCCTTTGGTGATTTTCTGTTATAAAGTACAGCAACCATCACAAAGAAATACAAACTTGTTCTTTAATCTACTCAGAAAAGCTCCTGTGTAGGATTTCTGGCCACGCTGTAGAAAGCAAGCCAGCTAAGGGGTTTCAGCTGGATAACTACTAGCAATTGAGCCTTACCTAATTGCTTGTGAGCTAGGAGAGAATCACTTCTGAATCTATGTGGGAAGTTATCAGAAGTTAACCTGAAAAGAACAGTTTTTTTCTTTCTTTGTGGCTTTTCGTTTGTTGTTTGATATATGCTAAGAAAACATTAGCTAATGCCTGACAAGTTCAAAGGTTGTTTTCCTTATTTTGTTGTTTTTCCAAGTTAAACACTGGAAGCAAGTAACCTGATTTATGTGCTACCAAGCATATCTGTGTTGGGAGAAATAACCCCATAAATAAATATCTTATTGGCTTTAACACTTGAGCACAACTAAATTATTGTCAGCAGCTGTGTCTGGTGTGAATGAACTACATTGCCCACAATCTCTTGCAAATCATATAGATATATGCACTTGCCAAGACTGTGAAGATTCTCACCCAGGCAGCCGTCTGACAGTGTATGTAGGCTGAATGCTGATAATTGTTGTTTGATTTTGAATATGTTAATGACTGTTTTGTATTTGATGCGTGCGCTGATTGGTAACCAGTGGAGATCTTTTAGAGTGGGTGTGATGTGTTCATTTCTTGTAGTGCCAGCTATTATGCGTGCTGCTGTGTTTTGTGCGAGCTGTAGTGGTCTTAGGGTCTGCTTTGTTAGGCCGAGGTATATTGGGTTGCAGAAGTCGAGTATTGGAGTTACTAGAGCCTGGCATACTGTGTGGAAGTGCTCCTGGGATAGTAAGGGCTTGAGACGTCTTACTAGGCTCATCCTGTGATATGCGTTTTTGGTTGTTCTGCTGATGTGTGCCTGCAGGTTCAGCTCTTTGTCTAGCGTCACTCCGAGGTATTTCACTTCTGGTTGTATGGGTATGGTTGTGTTGTCTATCTTGATGTTGATTGGAGGGATGAAGCTGTCATTTCGTGTGATGATTAGAGCCTCGGTCTTGCTGTAGTTTATGGTCATGTTGTTGTCTTGGAACCATCTGTTCATGTGACGGAGGCATTGTGTTATCTTTGAGTGGTCTGGGTTGTCAAGGGTGAATGGAGTGTAGCTCATTATATCATCAGCATATATAGTGTATTTTATCTTGTGGTCTTTTATGATGCTGCATATAGGCTGGATGTAGAGGTTGAATAAGAGAGCCGATAGGGCAGATCCTTGCGGTACTCCTTGTGTAACCTTTATTGGTTGTGATGTGTTGGTTCCGATCTTAACCTGTATCTGTCTGTCTGTTAGGATTGGAACCACCTGAGTGTGGTTCCGTGCAGTCCGATGTTCTGGAGTCTTGCTAGTAAGGTTCTGTGGTCCACTGTGTCAAATGCTGATGAGATGTCGATGAAGATCATGAGAACTCCTTGCTTTCTGTTGTCTATGGTGTGTAGTATATCATTGAATAGATATAACAGGGGTGTTTCGACTCTGTGGTTGGGGCGGAAGCCATGTTGGTTGATGTCCAGTTGAGCGTGGTTGTCTATGTGTTCTTGGAGCTGATGCTGTACTGCCTTTTCAATTATCTTTGCTAAGAGGGGGATGCTTGAAATCAGTCTGTATGCTGCTGGATTGTTCTTGTCGAGAGGTGATTTCTTTGGTATAGGTCTTATTGTGGCGAGTTTTAGTTGTTCCGGCATTATTCCTTGCGTTAGTGCTCCTTGTACTATGTTATTTATGGTTGGGATGAAGTTTGACTTTGTTGCCTTAATCCAGGTCACTGGACATGGATCTGCTGGGGCGGTGCTTGTATTGAGTGTGGAGATGATATGTGAGAGTTGCTCTGTGGAGGGGGTGCTGAAATTGTCCCATGTCTTTCCTGGGGGGGAGGCTGCATTGATGCTTGTGTTTGTTTTCTGTTGTGGTGCTGAGTAGAATTTTTCTTTGATGTGGTCTGCGAATGCTTGGGGTACATGGAGTACATGGGCAAAAACAAAGCACACAAAAACATAGCTCCACGGGCTGGATTCAATTCATGGACAGGAAAAGAAGAGTTGGCCAGAAAAACTTGCTCCAAGGGCTATACCCAGCCTGCAGGCCATAGTTGGGAATGCCTGGCCTAGAGTGTATAAACAAATAAATACACAGCCAGAAAATTGCAAGTTGAAAAGTAGCCAATTTCTTAGAGAAGCAGGATGTGAACTAAGCAAGCCAAGCTTCAAATTCTGCTTCTCCAATTGACACTGTGTGATCTTGAGCAAGTCATTTAATCCTCCATTGCTTCAGGTGTAGCTGAGACTGAGAGCCAACTTGGGCAAAGAAATAACGTGCACACCTGAAGATAACTCATTTTGAGCTTGGATTTGAAGAAAGGTGAGTAATAACTAAAATCCAAATCCAAAAAAGTAAATAAACAAACTAATTGCAACAAAAGAAGATTAAAAAGACAAAAAATGTGAGCAACTCAAGAAATTGGGAGTAAGGATAAAAACCTAGTGGTCAGTTGTTGAATTCCATGGTTGGTGTTCCTTTTAAAAACCAGTTGCCGTGTTTAAAGTAACAACTGCAAACTGCTGCTATCTGAATATCGGCGCTGAATATTTGAGTGTGGCACTGGCTGCTGCTGATGTCCGGATAGCAGGCAATCTTAGGTCAGTTATTTTGCTGTCCTAGGTTATGCGTATAGTTACCTGGATGGCGGCGCTGACTCTGTCCCTGGTGTAGTTGGTATGGAAGGGCAGACTGAATATGCTGCATAATCTTTATCTTCTGTCATGTTTCTATGTAGCCCCAGTACAATCCAGATAGCACCAGGGCAGTCTATGATTTTTAGTGGCATGATCCAGCTAATGCCAAGGAAGATCAGTGACTGGTCCCAGTCGCCTGCATTTATCTGGGTAACAAGTGCTTCTAAATATTGGGCCCTTAATGACTGGGAATGGAGGAGTAGCCTAGTGGTTAGAGCAGTGACCTGGTGACCAAGAAGCCAGGGTTTGATTCCTAGTGGCATTTCTTGTGGCCTTGGACAAGTCACTTTTCCTTCCATTGCCTCAGAAGAAAGGCCTGGCAATCTACTTCCAGTCATACCTTGCCAAGAAAGCCCAAGAGCTGCTGGGTCACCAAGAGTCAGCATTGACTTGGTAGCACACACACTTAATGATATCTAGTGACTCTAAAAGAATTCCACTAGACTCGTTTCAGCCTAATCGAAAAGGTAGAGCTGAGCCTGTTTTTTGTGATTCAGGATTATAATCCTAAATTTGTGATCTTGTAATGCCTCTATTGCATTTTATTATATATGTTTGTTATGTGATCCATCTAGAATAATTAGTTTTGGTCTATGATGGCATGTAAGTTATTAAATAAAATGAATTGAAATGAAAATTATCTAAGTTTTTTACTCAGGGGACATAATTTGGCTGTCTATAGATGATTCAGTATTTTTAATCCTGTAAATAGTATCTTGCTGATACTCAAAGGTCAAAGGGCAGTTAACCATGTAAATGCCTGCTAACTGGATATTTGATGGCACTTACATGGGTAGCGTCTTCGAATATCCAAAACAAAGTCCCCTATGCGCCCCGATGCTAGCCAGTAAGCATCGGGGTATGCTGGGGACATTCCGGGGCAGAGCGGAGGTGGATAGCTGCCGAAGCTAAACGTGCAGCACCGATATTGGAAGCTGCACAGTTAGTGCTCGGCACCTATAAGATAGGTGATGAACTCTTATAGGCGCCGAGCACTAACTGTGCAGCTTCCAATATCGGTGCTGCATGGTTAGCCTTGGCGGCTACCGGGCAGTGTGGCCAGACCCGGATATTCACTTCTGTTGCTGCGGAAGTGAATATCCAGGGTTAAGGGGTCAGCAGGCAGAGCTAAGCGGCTATGGTGTTTAGTCCTGCCCATATAAATATCGGGCCCTAAGTGCCTATCCTATGGTGACTAGATTTGCATAAGTGAAATTCTCCTGTTCAGCATTTAAATTTAGCCTTTTTTATAAGTTTTCAAAATTTACTGTAGGTGTCTGATAAGTGGGTAGTATTACACCAGGGGAAGTAAACAGATTTTTAGTGCTGTAGGTTCAGCTTCCTAAATACAGAAAATAAATATCGTAGTCCTGTATTTAGGATCCTAAAATTAGACAAATTGTCAGCTGAAAACTTAAGCTTCCCAGTTTGGCTGAATATTGTCTTAGCTTTTCGCTTCAAGATCAGGAGGCCATCTAGGGTGATTTTTCTAGTAAAAAAGCAAAATACCAAGTTGGGGGGTAGTGGTGGTCTGAAGAGGTTCTGGGATTAGGGGATGTACTAAACTTCTCTTTCCTCCAAGCTTGTGCCCATCATTCTGTCTCCCCTCACCAGACTCACTTTGTTTTGCTGCTGCCCTTCCTTATATTCTCCCTTTCCTCTGGGTGGCAGGGGTGCACTTACTCCCTGGACCATGATCAGCCTGGATTCATCTTCTCCACTGCAGCAGTGTACATTGGCTCGTAAAGCTGCATCAGCTCAGCTTCTTTTGGCCTACACCAAAGAGCAGCTACAGAGGCCAAAGAACGTAGACAGCCCACTATTTTTCTCACCATGTGCATCTGTTCCATGAAGGTGCTTGGCAGGCAGCCAGTCAAAAAGGTTCCAGGTTGGTGACTCGGCCTGATCCAGTAGAAAATCAACACTATGCTCTCCTTTCTTTGAACACTAGCTGCTCTATGTCCGCTGGGTGTCCTCTTTTCTAAGCATATTCATGCATGTTGTGTTGCCCTCAAGACATACAGGTTTCCATCATTCTGTATTAGGAAAAAGGCAATCCATCTTCAGAGTTCTTACTTCAGTAGTATTTATTATTCCAGTTATTCATTCATTGCATAAGCCACACATCAAGACATTTTTCATATTTCTTACACAACAGGATTACTTAAAAAGTGCTTCTCGAGATCTGTTGTGTAAAGGGTAAACCTTCAAAAGCTTTGTTGGGACCTATGTGTATAAAGTAAGGAACAATAGTGTGTGCCATTCATCTGTGTGCATCACTTAAATTTTCCAAAAAAATATGTACAATATTGGTATACAGATAGCACACTGTTTAGGCTATTATTTCAAAGACAGGTAAATCTGCATTTGTATATTTAGCTACATACAACCCAATATTCTAATACAAATTGTGTGGACACCTGGTGTGAGAAAATTGGAGAGGTAATATTTCAACACCCAGCAGTCAGCATTTTTTTTTAAATGCCAGCCGCTGTGGGTAAAGATAATCCGGATATTCAGTAGCACTATATGGATAGTGGGTGCCACTGAATAGCTGGATTGTGTGGCCATTATCTGGATAGCAGTGATTTTCAGCTGCTATACAGATAAGCTATATGGATAGAATAGATTTTCACCTATCTTAAGTTATCTGGATAAATCATATCTCTACCCCAACTCTGCCCCTGGACCTCCTCGCCACTGTCTGGATAGTGTTCTGACAGTCTGCAATGATATTCAGTGGCACTGTCCAGATAGTGTTCTGCAGTCCATCTCCATTATTCGTGCCCTTGCCTGCCCCCAATTAACTTCCCCGCTGGTTGGGGAGGGGGGGCGGTCCAGGGGCGAAGTCTGGGCAGGCAGTGGGTGGTCACTGGCCCTGGACATACAGGGCTGATTCTAATGTCGGCTCTGTACGTCAAGGGCCGGCGAAATGTCTGGGGAAGTTATTCCACCTCGGAGGTGGAATAACATCTCTGGGCTTTTTTTTTTTTTTTGACAGCTCGGGGTGCAGATGGGGCAGGTGGGGCCAGGGTTTATTCCCTGCAGTCTGACCCTGGCCTTAGGAGGCAAGAACGTGGATCGGGCTGCAGGGAATAAACCCTTTTTGCTGGTGGCTAGCATCACGGCTTTTAAATGAAGCCACAGTGCCATGGCAACATGATGCCATGGTGCCACAGCTCCATTTAAAAGCCCTGATTTAGTTAGCCAGGTGCAGTCCTGCACATGCAGGCCAGACAGAATCGCTATCCCAGCCTGCACATGCAGGACTGTTCGCGATTCTCATCCCGTAAGGTTTGATGTGCCCCGCGGGATCAGAATCATGATCCGCTCTGTGCGTCTGGTTCAGACTGGACTCACAGAGGGGGGATCTACGTCCAGGACAGATTCGGGCCCATAGTGTTCTGGCAGTCTGTAATGATATTCAGTGGCACTGTCCAGATAGTAGCACTAACTATCAGCTTAATGGCATTTATCCAGATAGCAGGTGCTGCTGCATGGATAAATGCTTTTACATATCAGGCCTGGAGTTTTTTTTATGAGTGTTTGAAAGTCTGTACATACCTTTCCAGGTAGGTTCATTATTGAAAATTTCTCATTTCTAAATCAATATCTTTTTTAAAAATTTTTTAAAGCTAACCATGATGGTCAATTCTAATACAAGTAGAAAAGAACTGAAAATAAATTGGTTCTTCATCTCCGTGGACAAGCAGGATAAGTCCTCATGCATGGGTGACTTCACAGTTGGAATAACACTTTTGGAATTGTCCCCGTGTACTAGCACCAATTGTTCCTCATCTGTTTGGTACTGGAGGGACTATGCCAGATTCCAAGGGACCGAGACAGCCTGTCGATACTCCCTGCCAGATTCTGCTGACATTGGCTGAATCTATTGTAAGCCCTCTACTTTTGTCAATGGCAGCCCTTGAGGAGCATCTCTTGAAGAGCATCGAGCAAAGGATGGAAGTTATTCTTTGCCTGGTTCAAGGCTGCTGATTTGACTGTATTGAGGCCGGTGCATCAAGACATTGAGCCAATTCTCGAGTCCCATCATCTGCCTGTGGGAGAGCCACTATCATCGAGACATCGAAGGGCCTTGATGCCAGTGGTTGCTCGTCTGGTGTCTATCTCCACTGTACTGGCAGATGATCGCTCCCTGAGATATTAGAGAATTTTGATGCACCGAAGATCCTAAAGGAGATCTGTATCCCAAGAGGAGTAGAGGGTGGCCCAGACAGAGGCTCAGACATCTTTAGAATACCTTTCTGAGTCTATCAGAGCTCTCTTGGGTGTCTGAATATGACTCAGACTATTACTCAGGGAGAGGTCTCTTGAATTGCCTTTGGACTCTTCACTTGGTCAACAGAGATGAATATCTCTCCAGAGGAACTCTTGTTAAGTAATTATGTCCAGGTAATGGCTCCGTCTGTTCCATTTAAGTTGTAGACAGAGGAGGAACTTAGGGCTGAAGAGCTGGAAATCCTTCAGTTCTGTGATTCCTTAAGGAAACTATGACAGTGCTTGGTTGCCACATCTTTCAAAGGGTACAAATGAGAATGTGGGGACCCCCGCACTCTGTACAGCCTGTTAGCAAGAAGATTGACTCCATGTTTTGAGTTCAAAAGCCACAGCTTCTCGCAAATTTGAGAAGCTGTGGCTGCTGCACCAATCTAGGATTGTTGAATCTTTGGTGCCCCCAAGGAAGGACGCTAACAGGACATAGAATTCTTTTGAGAGTAACAAAATGTTTCAGAAAGCTATGCTCACTTCCTGCATTGGGTCCTATTAACTCTTCATGGGCATGCAGCTGTGGAACATCATGCAGCATGCAGGAGTTTATGGACTCTCTCCATCTAGAGAAAGCCATGCAGCTCCAGTTGTTCATGAATCAAGAGAAGAACTTCATACAGTACATAGTCCAAATGACTTATGATACAGTTTGAGTATCAGAGCCTAGCTCCCTTTTTCAGACTTGCAATATAGTGTACAGGAAAAGCTCGCTGACATGCCATGCCTCTCCAAACCCACTTCTTACTCAGCCTCCTTGTCATCTAGGAGGTATCAGAGTGGAAGGCAAAGGAGATCCTATTACTCTTATAGGCATAGGTATCCTCCTTCTTCCAACTCAATCTAAACTAAGCAGAGTTCTCACTCTCAATCCCATCAGCAGAGGATCCAGAGGACTCAGCCAGAACTGGGGGTGGGGTTTTGACTGGGTACTACTACTACTACTTATCATTTATATAGTGTTACTAGGCATAGCAGCACTGAACAAATACACATAAAAGAAAGTCCCTGCTCCACAGAACAGGCTCAAAGAGAATATAGCTAGCACTCTCGTCCTGATTTCTGTTGGAGGGAGGCTTATATTCTTCACAGATCTGTGGCCCCTTATAACCTCCAACAGTTAGGTTCAGAAAATAGTCTGGAATGGATATAGATCACATCTGTTCAACCTCCCTCCAAGAGTTTCATCAGTCAGCTCTCAGCATCATGAGGCACTTCTACAGGAGTTCTCTGCTCTTCCTTTCCATCAGGGCAGAAAGGGCAGAGATTCTAGTAAAGGTACCTTAGCCACAAAAAAGACAGGGGGATTCAGTCCCATCCTAGATTTGAGGAATTTGAACAAATACCTGTTTCGAGAAAAGTACAGAATGATTTCCCTAGGTACCCTCATCCCTTATTCTTAAAAGGAGGATTGTCTATGTTCTCTGGACTTAAAGGATGCATATATTCACATTCAGACACATCCCATCACAGGAAGTATCTACAATTCTTCATAGGGAAGCACCACTTCCAGTACCGCTTTCTGCCTTTTGACCTCGTGTCTGCCCCTTGAGTCTTTATGGAATGCCTAGCAGTAGTCACAGCATGTCTATGCAGATTGGGCATGGACATGTTTCTCTAGCTGGACAATTGGCTTGTCAAGAACATTACTCAGGCTGTAGTTAAAGAATCCATGCACAGGAGTTGAAGTTACTAGGGTTCGTCATAAATTATCTCAAGTCAAACTTAAGCCCATCATGCCAGTTGGAATTCACGTCGCCCCCGCAGAGGTCCTGGCAGAGGCAGATCCAGATGGTTTCCTCACATTGACGAGTGGAACATAGTGACTTGATTAAAACAAGGGCAGATTCAGGCATTATAAACATCTCTAGGGTGGAATTGACTTCTACATAGAAGTCTGTTCTTAACCATGGTTTAAATGTTGTCCCTACAAATATCTTATGATCCATTTGCAGCTCGAATTGCTATACACGCATTTATATGCAAATTACATCTTCATGATTACTTTCATGGGATTATCAATCAGTGGATTTAATTCAATCTCGCTCAACTTGGTCCCCTCCAGGCTCTCCTCCCCCAGCTATTCGTATGTTTTGAGATTTGGTGTTAAAAGATTTGGATGAGCTTGAGAGTTCCACTCAGGGAAAACGGCAGTCTAATTTGTCTGCCAAGGAATGAGATGCTTTAAGATCATTGTATCAAAATAAATCTTTGGTTATCCATCATGCAGATAAAGGTGGTAGTATTGTTGTACAATCAACAGCACAATATCGGTCTGAGGTTTATTCTTAGGGGTCTGTTTTCTAACTGGCGGTAGCGGACTCCGTGTGATATCGGAGCCGCGGCCCCATTGAAATCAATGCAATCAAATCAAATGAAATCAATGGGGCCGCGGCTCCGATATCGCACGGAGTCCGCTACCGCCGTTTAGTAAACAGACCCCTTAGTTATTGAACACTACGTTTTATTCCCAACTAGAGGAAGACCCTAAGCAGGAGATTTTACAGGCTATAACTCAGGTTGTCCAGACAGCTGTTAATGCTTGTGTTATTACTGCTCGAGAGGATACATTTCTGATTAATTCCTTATATTTATATGCTGCCGAAGGTGCATAAAGATGTTTCCCATCCCCCTGACAGACTGATAGTATCTTTAAGAATTCTATTTTGGAACCATTATCTAAATTTATAGATTTATTTCTAAATCTTATGGCTATGCAGGTTAAGTCATTTGTGAAGGACACTTCTCATATTTTACGTCTTATATCTGATGTACAGATAACCACCCCGGAGTTCTGGTTGGTTACTATGGCTGTACAATTGTACACTCAGAATGAGATCTTAGTGAGTCAAACAAAAATTAGATGTCTCACAAACATCTCATTTGGGTTACGTTGGTTTTTTTTTATACAGTTATTAGAACTTGTATTGACTCATAATTATTTTTATTTTGATGGCCAATTTTATCTTCAACATCATGGCATTGCAATGGGGGCATCAGTTGCCCTTTTGTTGGCTACTCTATATATATGGCTCATTTTGAGGACACACATTTATTCCTCAGCTTATTTTTCTCAAATTAATTTATGGAAGCATTTTTTGGATGATAATTTCATTATTTGGCAAGGTTCATTTCAACAGTTGTTAGAATTTGGTTCTTGGATAAATGATAAAATCCCTCTTTGAAATTTTCCATGAAATATTCTGATCAGCATTTTGAATTTTTAGATGTATTAATTCATGTACAACTGGGTACTTTAGTTACATCTCTCTATCAAAAACTTGCAGAATGATTCAAACAGACAATCAGGTAGCCATGTATTACATTAACAGGTAGGGAGGAACGGGATTATACCTCTTGTGTTGGGAAATAGTTAGGATGTGGAAGTATACCATTGCTCATGGTATCACATACAAGCTGGCATACCAAAAGAAAATTTTAAGGATCATCACAATGGGAGCAGCTTCGAGCAGTTTTTTTTAGTTAGAGCTCAATTCACATCTCATATGGATTCTCATAGGTCCACATACAAAAAAAAAATGCAATGTGTGCCTTTGAGTCAGTCCTGACTCCTGGTAACCCAGAAGCTCCTGGGTTTTCTTGGCAGTGTGACTGGAAGTAGATTGCCAGGCCTTTCTTCTGAGGCAATGGAGGGTTAAGTGACTTGCTCAAGGCCACAAGGAATGCTAGTGGGAATTGAACCCTGGTTGCTTGGTTACCAAACCAGTGTTCTAACCACTAGGCTACTCCTATACATACATACAGGGTGTCCCAAAAAAGGGAGAACATCTCATAGCATATAAGTTATTTAAAAATTCAAAAAGACAAATGTAAACAATTGACAAATTTTAAAAAAAAGATGGCGACCGGAAATTGTCGAAATAAAGACTTATATAGCTAAAAAAGGTAAATAAGTAAACTATTTAAGCTTTTAATTTACGAGATGTTCTCACTTTTTTTGTGCCACCCTGTATATTTTATATTGCCCAATATTTTTAAAAATCAATTATTTCTCTCTATATAATAAATACTTAACTTTTTTCTTGTGTTGAAATAAATTCTCCCGATGTGAATTCATGTTTCGAAAGACTAGCAAGATCAGCTTTCTGCATCAGGGAATACTCTTCACAGTCAGTGTTCAAATTTCAACGTGCCTTTTACTATACATTTCTGCTCTTGGCTAGAATGAAATGAAGTTACATCAGCTTGATGTCCCAGTCCAGTGACTGGTGTCATTCCACTATTGTAGGCACGGATTGGATAGATCCTAATAATAGTAAAAATGTAAAGACCTGTTTCTCTACCTCCTGTGAAACTGACTGTGTAGTTTGTGTAATGATGTGCCCGTGTCAACTGTTATATATTGAGCGTACAAAAAAGGTCAGACTGCGTTTGAATGAACATTTGTCCTGTATTAACACATAAATGGAATCAACCCCTCTAGTTCAGCACTTTATTGAAAAAAATCATTTAGCAGCAGATATACACTAGCTAGTGATTGATCATGGAAGGGGAGTGATTGGTACTCCTTGCAAAAAACTCACGAACAATATTGGATTTTTTATTTGAATACCATATCTCTGAGGTGTTGAAATATGGAGATTGAGTGGTTGTCATTGATTTGATTGTATCCCCTAATTGACCTCTTTGACCCGGTGAAAAGCGGGATATAAATACAGCTAAATAAATAAATAAATTGTGTGAGTAGCAATATGATTGGTAGCAGATAACCGGAAGTATAAGAACCACTGATGTCATTCCCTTTCATTCTAGCCAAGTCGTTAAATGGACAGTAGTGATGGATTTCCACCTTAATCAGTCAATTGTCTTACCAACATTTTTCCCTAGACCGTACCCACATAAGGGAAAGCACATTGCACACATTGGACTGCAAAAGAGCTTGGCCTTCTATTTGGAGCGGTTGGGCTTCCATCAACGAACACACTCTTATCAAACTGGCTAGCAGATTACATCTCCTTTGTTTATGTACAGTTTTGACGGTTGAGGATCATGTTTAAACTCATAATGTCAGAGTCATGGCTGCATCAGTAACCCACTTGAATTTGGCCTCCATAGATGAGATTTGCTAAGCCAGGACATGGACTTCTGTCCACACATTCACATCTCATTACTGTTTTGAAAGGGATTCCAGGCATGACAGTAGATTCAGTCAATTCAATCTCCAGAATCTATTCAGGGACTAGAATCCAACTTCATTCCCTCCTGGCCCTGTTATTTCCTGTTCAGTAGAAAAAAAAGATCAAAGAAAAGACCCTTTGCCAACAGAACACAATGTTCACTTATGGAAGTATTTTAGAAGCCCTATTCATTGGACTTCTGAAAACGAATACTTAGATGTGCAAATCATTGAGACATACCCAAGTCATTTTAGAAGGTAGGTATAGAGGCATACTCTATGTTCATGTAGCATAGGGCATGTTGGAAGAGCGGCCTGGTTGGAACACGGGAGATGCATGTGGTGCGATTTCAGAATAGCACAAGTATGTCTGGCCCTGGTTGGTGAGATGTCCATGCCTATACCTGCTTCTGACTATGAAGAAGGTGAACAAAAGTGCTCTTTTCATGGATGTATCTCTTCCAAGGGAAAGCACATAATGCGCTTACATTGCTACAGTTATTATTCCCTGCTCGAAGAAGCCTGAGTGTAAATACAAACTGTAAACATATTACGCCTGGCACTGCAAATCTGAATATCTGAAATGGCCGGCTGGGATGTGCAAGTCTCCTAACATAGTCCCCACCCCCTTCTGAAATACCCCTGCCGGCACACTGGTTCTGAGACTATGCAATTCAGGGACATCCACATTTGTAAAATGGCCTATACCCGTGCGCATATCTGGCCTTGTAAGCTGCATGGAGCATACCTCCATAACTGGTTACAGGGACATTCATTTTTTGGGATGGAGATGGAGCGATTTCAGAAGGCACTTATACATCCCTTCCTTCACTGTTGCCACGTTCCAGATTCTAACTAGACATCCCTTCTAAAATGGCACTTTTAGTTTCCCCGTTACAGCGTCAGTTATAAACATAGCAACATAGAAAACGTGACAGCAGATAAAGACCATATGGCCTATCAAGTCTGCCCTGCCTTTCCAACTACTAAGATTTACAGTCCCTTTTTCCCCTTAGAGATCCTTTGTGTTTGTCCCATGCTTTCCTGAATTCAGTTTCAGTCCTTGTCTCTACCAATTCCACTGGGAGGCTATTCCATGCATCTACCATTCTTAACTAAAGAAATATTTTCTCAAGTTACTCCTGAGTCTATCCCCTTTCACCCGCACCCTATGCTCCCATATTGCAAAACTTTCTTTCTATTTCTTTCTTTCTATCGCTCCTCTTGTGCATTTATGCCATGAAGGTATTTAAATATCTTTACCATATCTCCTCTCTCCCATTGTTCTTCCAAATTATGCATATTGATATATTTAAGTCTGTCCCCATATGCCACTGACCATTTTAATAACTGCCCTCTGCACTAAGCAATTATCCTGTTTTGAAGATGTGGTCTCCAGAATTGCACACCTGACTCCAAATGAGGTCTCATCAAAGACGTATACAAAGGCACTATCAACTCCTTCCTGCTGGTCATTCCTCTTCCTATGCATCCAAGCATCCTTATGGCTTTTGCCGTCACCCTTTCTACCTGTTTAGCCATCTTAAATTCATCAGAAACAATCGCCCCCAGACTCTGCCCTTCTTTAATGGGCAGAAGTATTTCACCCCTATACTGTACTACTTCCTTGGATTGTTGCAACCCAAATACATGACCCTGCATTTCTTAGCATTAAATTTCAGCTGCCAAATTCTCAACCATTCTTCATGCTTCACTAGGTCCCTTCTTATGTTATTTAGATCTTCGTGGGTGCCTACCCTATTGCATATTTTGGTACCATCCACAAAGAGGCAAACCTTACCCAATAGCCTTTCCACAATATCACAAAAATGTTAAAAAGAATTGGACTAAAGACAAATCTCTGAGGCACATCACTGGTAATGTCCTTCTCCTCAGCGTGAACTCCATTTACCTTTACCCTTTGTCACCTGCCATTCAACCACATTTTAACAGAGTCAATCACTTTAGGGTCCATCCATGGGATGCTCAATTTATTTATAAGTCACCTATGTGGAACAGTGTCAAACGCTTTACTGAAGTCTAAGGGGCATGTTTACTAAAGTGCGTTAGTGCAATTCGCGTTAGGAGCCGCGGTAGTGAAAGAAACCCCAAATAAGGACATGGGCGGTACATTGTCACCACTACCGCGCGTTAGAAAACGTAACGAGCGTTACCGGGCGCCGTGCCGCGTTACTGCGCGTTAATCATAAGAAGACGTACAGACACAAAGCACTGAAACAGAGCTGTAGCACAATGGTTACGGTACTGACCGCTGTTGCAGGCAGCATGGGTTCGAGTCCCCAGTGTGCCTAACGCAGAAGGCTGTCCCAGGCATCACCCTGCACATTACAGAGGGAAAGAGGAGGCATGTTTTTCGTTACGCTGAGTATTGGTGTCAGAAAAACACCCTCGGAGTGTGCTTAGCCACGTACGTTGATACGTGCGAGGTTGCGTGCATTGGTACGTGCGTAGCTGCGCACGTACAATTGTGCGTCGGTACGTGCGTTGCTACGTGCGTGGGTACGTGTTTGTTTACGTGCGTGGATACGTGTGTTTTTACCAGCGTGGGCATCTGATATTACAGACGTTGTAGTAGGGTGTCCTGCACCTATGCATTATGCTAACAGATGTACGTGTGATGGCCTATGGTTTATCAGAGCCTGTGAGCAGCTACTGGAGTTTCACAGGGTTGGATTGGGCCAGTCACACCCATGATGCACTGCACATGCAAATCAGCTGTCCACAGATACACACCATGGGGAATGCACCCCCACAGCACCTCGGCCTGGTAGGGGGGACTGACCATGTGCACCCCCCCAGCACCTCGGCCTGATAGGGGGTACTGACCGTGTGTTGTACTGGCACAGAGTAGCTACACACCGTCACATTGTGCGGGTACTGTGCTCACCCTGAGGGTGCAGTGAGGTGCCCAGCACCAGGTCCACAGCACCGGCCATGGCACAGGTCCAAAGCTGTGTTACTGTGTGAGATAGGTAGGTTCTGCAGGACCACCTTGGACATCTTTGTCTGTTTCAGTCAGGTGTAGCCCCCATGCACCACCACACCCCCTCCCCCAGGGCTGAGGGTGGCAAACAGGGTCTCCCATCAAAAGACCCACAGTCTACCTCCCTGCAAAGGTGGCAGTAGAGGGGAACATTAACCCTAGTCCTGCTGAGGAACAGACACCCCACAGGGCAGTCAATGCAGCTCTGTACACAGCCATAACACAACAGCAGACAGACATTAGGCCTGGATATGGTATGCTGCACCCCACCACTATCTGATATTCCCAGGGTGCAAGCCATCAGCCACTGCACCCTGCAAGCCACTCCATCACAACACCTACCAGCTGCAAACAGTCTGCTAGTGCCCAGTGGAGATGCCTGCACCCAGAACTGGGATGTCAGCATACACAGCAAGCAGATACATCAGTGACTGGGCCCCAAAAGGAAACCCATATATTTCACATGAGAAAAATGCTAGATAGCACTATAGGAGTGCCTAGCCATGCTGTGGTCACTGCACAGTCAGGGTGATAGTGATCTCTCAGCAGGATATACTGAGGTCACCCTGTCTGTGTAGGTGGTGGCCGGGCACTACAATGTGCCTGTCACTGCCCTATGCCCTGTGCAGATGCACCCTGGCCAGGCCACCCTGTCCGGCCTATACCCATGGTACCTTGCTCCTCATTATGCACATTGGCAGCCCAATACTGGCAACATTGCTGGATAGACAGACAGCCACCCCCACACCTATGCCAGCATTGTGCTACTATAGAGGTGGTCAGCAGCCATACCCACTACACCAGTCATGGGCATAGTACAGGCATGGATATGGTACACAAGGCTGTTGGGGGGTCACTCCCCAGGGTGGTGAACACTGTCAGAGACCAGACCTGCAGCAAACACCGCAGACATCAGAATGATTGTTATGGTGGAGCGCAATGAGCAAACTGTGCTTAACGTAGGAATTGATATCTGCCAGTTATCATAGGGAACGTTTGATAGCTGTGTACCATATACCCAGGTGTAGGGTGGCATTGCTAAGGTATGCAACTGCTAGTATTGGGAGATACAGGCAGGGCCCAATGTCTTGCCTCTCCAGGAGGCATTGGCCAATGGGGCCTGTGGGTGGGTGTGTGGCCCTGTTGGCTGCTGCTTTACGGCAGAGTTCCCCAACTCCAGTCCTGGTGTTCCAAACACTGTTCGGGTTTTCATGCTGTCCCTCATAAATATGCATGAGCTACATCTGCATACCATGGGGGTGGTGCATAGCTATGCAGCACAGGCATCTTTATTAGAGGCAGCATGAAGCCGGAATGGTGTGGGGCCCTCCAGGACTGCATTTGCGGGACTCTGCTTTAGGTAATGTGCCTGTTTCTGGTGTCTGTGTTTGGTGTGGTAAACTATAGGCCATGTTTATGTTCTCTGCAATAAAGGATTGTCGTTACTATCACTGTTTAGTGGTGGGTAAAACTATGGGGACTGGGTTGGCAAGAGCCCCAGCTGGGATTTGAACCTGTGACCCTCTGGTCTTACAGGCACTGGCTGTGTCTGTTGCACCACACTGTGGCCACAGAGACAGTGCACTCCCTGGGGTTAGTTAAACCGGCCTGACGAGCCAGAAACCCTGCTCTGCAACAGGTTTACTGTGGCCTCATTTACCTTATGCAGACAAAGGTATACATAAACCTCAGAAAAGACCTCAAAAAAGGGGCACACACCCATAACCAAGCTGGGCAACAATGATATCATTGGAAAACATTACACCACACGCCCAGGACAGCTCCATTACAATGTAATGCTCTTTGAAAGGCTCTGCGGAGCGTAGACCCTTCCACACATCATTTCTTTTATTTTTGTGCTTTCCAGGGAGTGTTGTTCCTTGTTGCCCATTGCTATCACTGTTGCCCAGCTGAATTATGCTTTTTAAAATGTTTCTTGTGGTCATTTTTAACGTTTTATGTGAAATATTGTTCTGTGCACATGTATCACACTGCTCACGTTTTGTGGGTTTCCCCGGTTTTTCTGTACATTGCTGACGGAAATGGTTTCTCTTCCCTTTAAATGCCTTTTAACGACAGGTTTTCATTCGCGTTGTAATTGAGCTCTGAAATTCAGCGCGTTAGTATGAGGGGAGCCTCTCCCCGCCCACTCTCCGCCCATTGACCCCTTCTCTCCACCCACTCTCCACCTTTTGCGCTGTTTTAACGCGCCGCGGAGCTTTACGATCGTTAACTACGGTTAGCGCGCGTAGTATGACGTTAACGGTCGTTAGCGCGTCGGTACGCGCGTTATACGGCACTTACGGTCGTTAACGTCGTATAACGCGCGTTAGTCACGTTTACCGCACTTTAGTAAACATGCCCCTAAGTATACAATATTTAGCACTCTTCCTTAGTCCAACTCTCTGGCCACCCATTCAAAGAAATTAATCAAATTTGTCTGACAAGACCTGCCTCTATTAAAACCATGCTGCCTATGATCCTTCAATCTATTGGATTCCAGAAACATCACTATCGTCTGTTTTAGCAGTGTTTCTGTTAATTTCCTCACCACAGAGGTTAGACTAACTGGTCTGTAGTTCCCAACCTCATCCTTACTTCTTCTTTTGTGTAAGGGATAAAATTTGCTCTTCTCCAGTCCTCTGGGACCACTCCTGATTCTAAAGATAAAGATTGAAAAGGTCACAGTGGAACCACTAGAATTTTGTCTACATTTATTTAGCTAGCTCCTCACGAACACAGTCTTCTCAAAATCGTTCAACATCCATCTCACTTTTATTCCTATTTGTGTGTATTTTCTGAGGTCCTACTCCTAACCCTTCATGTGTTAAATATTTATGCTTTATCCTTATCAGCTTCTGTATATTTCTCCCCTTCAACCTTGACTCTGAAAATACCACTTTTGTACTTCCTCCTGTCACTAACATATCTGAAAAAGGTTCTGTCCTCCATTTTACTGCACTGACTATTTTTAATTCCATTATTTCTTTGATTTCCTGACTACTTCCCTAACTTCTCTTAGTTTTTCCAAATACTGATGTTTGTCTTCCTCTTTCTGTGATCTGTTGTATTTTATGAAAGCCACCCTCTTTTTTTCTCACCTTTATAGCTACTTTTTTTCAAGAACCATAGAGGCCTCCTTTTCCTTTTTACATTTATTTACTAACAAAAAGATTTGTTGCCCTTACAATATACCCTTTCAGTTTTGCCCACTATTTTTTTTTACATCCCTTAGCTGTTCCCATCCAGATAACAATTCCTTGAAGTATTGTCCATTCTTGGCAAAGTTAGTTTTCCTAAAGTCTAGCACCATCATTTTTGAATGAACTATCTTAGCTCTTGTCCTAATACTGAACAACACCAACCAGTGCTCACTGGATACAAGATGATCACCCACTATAACATCAGAAGCACTCTCCTCATTTGTAAGCACCAAGTCCAATATGGCCCCCTCCTGTGTGGGTTCTTTACAAGTTGCCAGAATAGCTCTCCCTGTAGAGAATCCAAGATCTCCTTACTTCTAGAAGATAGTGCAACAACAATCTCCCAGTCAACACTGGGCATATTGAAATCATCTATCAGTAGAAATTCTCCTTTTTTACTTTGAAGTAGCTTGTAGTTAGGGATTCTCAAAAGAGAGGACATTTACCCTGCTTGTCCATGGAGAAAACAAAATTATTTAACAGTAGATGTTTTCTGTGGACAGCAGGATGTCCTCACAACCCTCTCACCTCACCTTGGGGTTGTATTCTAGCAGGAGCGTGGCACGACTGGTAGGGACAGACATGAAAATGCACTGGGACTATTCCAAAAGCTTCTGGAAGATAAGAAGGTTTAACTGCATGGAGCTCTATCAGTGACATCACCTATATGTGAAGATTTATCTTGCTGTCCATGGAGAACACCTGCTATTGGTAAGTAACTGTTTTCTGTGCAGACGGTACTGTACCCTGTTGCGATCTCATAGTTCAGTGGGAGATTTCTTTTAATACATGTTGTAATATTAAACTTAAAATTGTCTTGGTAATTCTTTCTTCCAACTTTGACTCGTAACACTTGGCTTGCTTACACTTACACCGTCTTATCTGTATTGCTGGCAAATTAAATCCCAAGAACATAAATCAGATATTTACTTAGCCAAGTAACAAGTATTGCTGAGTACATGTCACATGGTATTGTCATTGCAGACATGTAATTCATAAAATACAGAAAACAAACAATAGATGATATTCACTTTTAAAGGTTAGGCAAGTGCAGTTCTTAAATGCCACAAGTCTGTCAGATTTTCAAGATGCTCATCTGAACATGCATGAGAAGCATTTACATACAGTGCAGTGCATGCAAATATCTCATGCATAGGCAGCATGGGTGTGATGAGCTCATAGCAGCTGAGGAGAAAAGTTGCCTTCCTCTGTGTTAGAAGCATGAAATGAATGTTTACTGTGCAAGGGTTTGCATTTTTCCTTTCAGAGACAAGTATGAATGAAGATGTGAAGATTATCGCAGGTATATGGATGAAAATTCAACTCATTTGAAATTGTGCTCATGCACCTTGAGGGAATACACACAGTATCTCCCAATTACCTCTGATTCAAAATGTTAAGCATATGTTGCTAAATCATGTCAATTCTTGTGCAAGTAAAATACATCAGTGCTATACAGAGGTTGTGATTTCCTTATAAAACTAATAATACAGCTTAAGAGAATAGGACAGTTCGCTCTCTAGTCCTTAGTGCTTTAGAATTTCTTCTGGCCTTCAGGGTGGAAAATCTCTCATTCATGGTTATGTTTGTCTGCAGCGATACAAAGAATGCATGATTGTTGTGGTAACATCAGCAAAAATGAACATATTTCAGTTTTACATCAAAGTATTGTAAAGCATTGTTTAAAATTTCATATAGTCAAAGAAAACTATCCAGTTTTTCAAATACAGAACATTGCTTTTGTGATCATCCCTGAGGCAGGCTTCTTTACTGACAGAAAATTTAAAAGTAGGAGTGTGGAGCCAAAGGCAAAGACATTGAAGGTCAAGGCAAGGGCAATTACCTAGTGATACCACTTTAGAAAATGGAATTTCACATTGCAAGTCCATTGTTTTGAAACAGTGCAGTTCCTTAAAGCAATTCCTACTGTGTTTGTGGTTTGATTCTGGCCACATAGGTTTAGGTCACAGCCTTATTTAGATACCCATGTTTATGGGCACGATCTATTTTCTTGAAAGTTACAGCTCTCTTGCCTATAAAATACTGTTTTCAGAGCAATTTGTAGACAGATATATTGGGTTGTCCTGTGAAGGAGTAGCCTAGTGGTTAGAGCAATTGCTTAGTACCCAGAAGATCAAGGCACTCCTTGTGACCTTGGGCAAGTCACTTTACCCTCCATTGCCTTGGAAAAAAAGGCCTGGCAATCTACTTCCAGTGATACATTGCCAAGAAAACCCCAAGGCAGCTGGGTCACTAGAAGTCAGCATTGACTTGGCAGCACCAAAAAAAAAAAATTAGATCGTCAGCTCTGAAAACCCCTATTTTAAATTGGATAAAAAATATCTGATTTACCAATTTATTGAAATGTAGTAATCATGGCATCATGAGCACATGTTATCCTGGTTATTTTATGCATCTTCCAAACATTCCTCCCTCACCTCTATAGTACACATCCTTAATGTTACGACCTGCCACTATTCTTTGAAAGGCTCTAATGCTGCTGAAATTTACAGATAATTAGAGCAAACTGAAGTGTCCCTGGCTCTGAAAGTCATTTTTCACGCTAATTTACTACTCACAATTTTCATATTTAGCATAAATTGAAATAAGACAACAGCAGTGAATAGACACTGCAATACATGAAGCTCTCTACAAAGTTATCTGGAGTACAAAAGGAATAATTCTCCATGATTTTGACTCCTTATTGCTGCTATAATAGATTACAGCTGAACAGTGTGTATAGCATACAGGAATTGTTATGCTCACATATGAAATGGAAACAGCTATCACATTAACCATGCTGTTCACAGTACCATTCTGATGAAAAAAATCCTTGTTCTATAGCAAGAAAAAATAAACTTTTATTTCAAGAAGGACTTGCTGGAAAGAAAAAGTAAGAAAGAAAGGGAGGGGGAGTGGCCTAGTGATTGGGGCAAGTTACCTCAGAGGGCTAGGGGCTCAAATCCCACTAGAGGACAGCAACCTTGGGGCCGGAAGACTTGGGTTTCTAGTCTCACAGGTGCTCCATGTGGCCTTGGACAAGCCACTTAACCCTCTATTGCCTCAGGTACAAAAACAGATTGTGAGCCCTATAGGGACAAGGGAAAAAAATATATATATATGTAGTACCTGAATGTATACAGCTTTGACTGGTAGAAAAGCAGTATATAAACCTAGTTAAATAAATAAATAAATAAAAAGGCTCAACCAGTCTCTCAGGTGGCAGATCAAAGGGCCATTTTGAAAGGCTCCCTCTATCCAGGACTGTGTTAATCACCCAGGAAATTGGTCACAGCTTACCTCAGAATCACAGGCATAAATAGTTCAACCAGAGTTCTGTGATTCTCACCTTTGTAGGACTACAAAAGGGGACTGCTACTTCTGGAGAGAGATCTGCAATTGTTAAGTATTTACTTCTGGGAATTTTTCTAAATCTTGGGGGAAAAGAAATTCTTTAGATTAAAGCTGATTAATCTGTGAACCTAGTGTATTTGTTAAATCAGTCAGTACCTAGTAGCAGCAAAGAGCTTTCAGTTTAAATTTAAAACACAGTGGCGAGCTTTCTGGTTAAATTTAGACCCCAAGACTACCTCTTTCCAAGCAAGGGCTGTGGGACTCCCCCTGGAAACTGGACACAGATTACCTTAGAAGCAGAGGACAGGGTACTGTGTAGCAGCCAGCTTTTAATAAGAATTTTTCCCTCCCTCCCTCCCCAACACCCACCCAACCCTGGAATATTTGTAGCTTTATAGGTGCATAAACCTCTCAAAGGAAAGGAGGTGCCATATTCACTCTCAGGTGCAGCTGTTTGTCCTCATCAGACATACATTAAGGATCTGAGATTAATTAAATGTATTAGGTGTAGTTTAGTAGTATAAGTATCCCCACCAACCCTTGGTGGGTAAAGAACTTAAATACCTAAACAGAACCTTAAAACTAAGATTTACTTATTTTCTTTAGCTGCATTTATATCCCACTTTTCACCGGGTCAAAGCGGTTGGGGGATACATTTAACATGAGGGGATATGAGACACATACACTAATACTTACAGGGAACATGGGCAATGGAGGGTTAAGTGGCTTGCCCAAGACCACAAGGAGCACCAGTGGGACTAGAAACCCCAGTCCTTCTGGCCCAAGGTTGCTGTCTTCTAGTGGGATTTGAACCATTGACCTTCCAGCCTATAGTACCTTGCCCCAATCACTAGGCCACTCCTCCCTCAGACAGCAGCCCAGCAGTGAGATGGGGGTTTCCAGTCTTTTGCATTGAGTGTCACATGTATGATTTTCTCCCAGTTGGTGGGGGGTCATATGTGTTCACTAGGTGCAAGGAGCTGTTTGCTCTCAGAGAATGAGTCTGATCTCTGGAGGCTAGAATGGCAGACTTCCAGGACATAAGGATGACAAAGAGGTACATAGAAGAGACCTACAGGGATATAGTACTGAAGTCCCACCTCCAGCATCCCTGTTGCCATGCAGGAAAGAGTTCGCGTCACAGGAGAGCATCATCCTGGTGTGGCAGAAAGTGATCCTGTAGCTTGGACCTGTTCTCCAGGTGATGTAAAACCCTCTCGCACCGAGGACGTTTCTCCAGGGCCATGTGCCCATGAGGAAAGGGTTAGGACAGCCATTATAGTTGGTGATTTGATCATTAGGCATGTAGATAGCTGGGTGGCTGGTGGAAGTGAGGATCACCTGAAAACATGCCTGTCTGGTGCGAAGGTAGCAGACCTCACGTGCCACCTAGACAAGGTCTTAGATAGTGCTGGGGAGGAATCTGCTGTCTTGGTACATGTCAGTACTAATGAGATAGGAAAATGTGGCAGGGAGGTTCTGGAGGCTAAATTCAGGCTTATAGGTAAGGAGTTGAAACCAGCAATTCCAGGGTAGCATTCTCCAAAATGCTTCCTGTTCCAAGCACAGGACACAAAAGGCATGGCAGAGCTCCAGAGTCTCAATGCGTGAATGAGACGATGGAACAAGGATGAGAGTTTTGGATTGCTGGAATTAACCTTTAAAAAGGAGAGAGAGCAGCTTTTAAACTAGAAATTAGGAGAAAGCCGACAGTCGCCCAAGAGCGGATGGTTCAGAAGAATGTATCTTTGAAGGATACTACCAAAAGCAGAGAGGTTCCACAAAAGAGTAAAGTAGCCCAAATGCCCTCAAGTATGGAGCAGACAGAGCTTAAAGATCCCAAATTACCCATGTCTAACAATAGCCAAATTAATATGAATAAAATACATTCTCTAAAATGCTTGTATGCAAATGCTAGAAGTCTAAAAAATAAGATGGGAGAGTTAGAATATATAGCACTAAATGAAAGGTTAGATATGATTGGAATATCAGAGACATGGTGGAAGGAGGACAACCAGTGGGACACTGTGATACCTGGGTACAAACTATATCATAATGATAGAGCTGATCAAATTGGTGGAGGGGTTGCGCTCTATGTTAGAGAGGGCATTGAGTCAGAAAGGATTAAAGTTTTGCAGGAAACAAAATCTGCTGTAGAATCTATATGGATTGAAATTCCATGTAAAAGGGGGAAGGCAATGGCTTTGGGGTTGTACTATCGAGCACCTGGCCAGAATGACCAAATGGATGATGAAATGCTCAAAGAAATCAAGGAAGCTAACAAAAGTTACAGCGCAGTAAAAATAATGGGTGATTTCAACTACCCTGGTATCGACTGGGTCAGTGTCACGTCAGGACATGCTTGGGAGATAAAGTTCCTAGATGAAATAAATGACTGCTTCTTGGAGCAGCTGATTCATGAACCGACCAGAGGGGAAGCCATATTAGACCTAATCCTTAGTGGAACACCAGATCTAGTGCAAGAGATAAGGTTGTTGGGGCCACTTGGCAATAGTGATCATAGCATGATCGCCTTTGATTTAATTAGTGGAGGAGGGGTAGTAAGGAAATCCACAGTACTACCTTTTAACTTTCGAAAGGGAGACTATGATAAAATGAGGAAAATAGTTAAGAAAAAACTAAAAGGAGCAGTTGCAAAGGTTAAAGACGTACATCAGGCTTGGCTGTTGTTGAAAAATACTATCTTGGAAGCCCAGACCAGCTGTAATCCACGCTTTAAGAAAAGTGGAAGGAAGTCCAAAAAACTGCCAGCATGGTTTAAAGGTGAGGTCAGAGAGGCTGTTGTTGCCAAAAAAGCTTCTCTCAGGAAATGGAAAAAAGAGCCAAACGACAAAACCTGGAAACAGCACAAGCACTGGCAAGTCAAATGCAAGGCATTGATAAGGCAGGCAAAGGAAGAATTTGAGAAGAAGCTTGCTGCAGAAGCAAAAACGCGAAGTAAAGACCTTTTCAAGTACATTCGTAGCAAAAAACCTTTGAGAGAGTCAATTGGTCCATTAGATGATAAACGGGTTAAAGGAGCACTAAGAGGCGACAAGGCAATAGCGGAGAGACTGAATGAATTCTTTGCTTCAGTCTTTACTGAGGAAGATGTAGGGATGTTACCCATGACGGAAGTGGTATTTAAAGGTGCGGAAGAATTGAAGGAAATATCGATACATCGGGAAGATGTATTACAACTATTAGATAAACTGAAGAGTAGCAAATCACCTGGGCCGGATGGTATACATCCAAGGGTGTTGAAAGATCAGAAATACGAGATTGCAGACCTGCTATTAGTAATCTGTGAACTATCATTAAAATCATCTCTAATACCTGAAGATTGGAGGATCGCCAATGTAACACCAATTTTTAAAAAGGGTTCCAGGGGTGATCCGGGAAACTACAGACCGGTGAGCCTGACATCAGTACCGGGAAAAATGGTAGAAACCATCATAAAGAATAAAATTACTCAGCATGTAGCTAGTCATGACCTAATGGGAGACAGCCAACATGGCTTTAGACAAGGAAGATCTTGTCTTACTAATCTGTTATGTTTTTTTGAAGGAGTGAATAATCAGGTGGACAAAGGTGAGTCGGTTGATATTGCGTATCTGGACTTTAAGAAAGCCTTTGACAAGGTCCCTCATGAGAGACTTTTGGCAAAACTAAAGAGTCATGGGATAGGAGGCAGTGTACTATAGTGGATCAGGAACTGGTTAAAAGATAGAAAGCAGAGGGTAGGGCTAAATGGCCAATTTTCCCAATGGAGAATGGTGAATAGTGGTGTACCCCAAGGATCTGTGCTGGGTCCGCTGCTTTTTGACATATTCATAAATTACCTGGAAAGTGGAACAACAAGTGAAGTTATCAAATTTGCAGATGACACAAAACTATTGAAAATTGTTAAAACCCAAGAGGATTGTGGAAAATTGCAAGAGGATCTTGATAAATTGGAAGACTGGGCATCAAAATGGCAGATGAAATTTAATGTGGGCAATTGCAAGGTTATGCACCAGGGGAAGAACAACCCAAACTATGGTTACATGATGCAAGGTTCCACATTAGGAACCACCACCCAGGAAAAAGATTTAGGCGTCATTGTGGATACCATGTTAAAACCCTCGGCCCAGTGTGCAGCGGCGGCCAAGAGAGCAAATAGAATGCTAGGTATGATAAGGAAAGGAATGGAAAATAAAACAAAAGATATTATAATGCCTCTATATCATTCCATGGTGAGACCGCACCTTGAATATTGTGTGCAATTCTGGTCGCCGTATCTTAAAAAGGATATAGCGATTTTAGAAAAGGTTCAGAGAAGAGCCACCAAAATGGTAAAGGGGATGGAAGGATACTCCTATGAAGAAAGGCTAAAAAGGTTAGGGCTCTTTAACCTGAAAAAGAGATGGCTGAGGGGAGATATGATAGAAGTCTATAAATTAATGAACGGAGTGGAACGGGTAAATGTAGATCGATTGTTTACCTTATCAGAATATAGAAAGACTAGGGGACATGCAATGAAGCTACAGGGTAAACTATTTAAGACTAATAAAAGAAAATATTTTTTCACTCAACGTGTAATCAAACTCTGGAATTTGTTACCGGAGGATGTAGTAAAGGCTGTTAGAGTAGCTGGGTTTAAAAAAGGTTTGGACAAGTTCCTGGAGGAAAGGTCCATAAACCATTATTAAGAAGGGACCCAGGATATCAATGCTTGAACCAATACAAGCATTGTGGAACCTGTGTCCCTTGGGGAAACTGCTAGGTACATATGACCTAGATTGGCCACTGTTGGAAACAGAATACTGGGCTTATTGGACCTTGGTCTGACCCAGTATGGCATATCTTATGTTCTTATGATTTGTTAGGAACTGGGGAACATTCTCGGGGAAAGGAGGGGTTCTTCCAAAAGGATGGGCTTTACCTTAACTGGGATGGAACCAGGCTGCTGGCATTAACCTTTAAAAAGGAGATTGAGCAGCTTTTAAACTAGATGATAGGGGAAAACCGACAGTCGCCCAAGAGTGCATGGTTCGGAACAATGTATCCTTGAAGGATACTACCAAAAGAATGAAGTTAGAGCATATCAGCAGAGAGGTTCCAATAAAGACAAAAGTAGCCCAAATGCCCTCAAGTATGGAACAGACAGAGCTTAAAGATTCCAAATTACCCCTGCCTACCGATAGCCAGATTAATATGAATAAAATACAGTCTCTAAAATGCTTGTATGCAAATGCTAGAAGTCTAAAAAATAAGATGGGAGAGTTAGCATATATAGCACTAAATGAGAGGTTAGATATGATGGGTATCTCAGAGGCATGGTGGAAGGAGGACAACCAGTGGGACACTGTGATACCTGGGTACAAACCATAACATAATAAAAGAGCTGATCAAATTGGTGGAGGGTTGCACTCTATGTTAGAGAGGCCATTGAGTCACAAAGGATTAAAGTTTTGCAGGAAACAAAATTTGCTGTAGAATCTCTATGGATCGAAATTCCATGTAAAAAGGGGAAGGCGATGGCAGTGGGGGTGTACTATCGACTGCCTGGCCAGAATGAACAAATGGATGAAGAAATGTTCAAAGAAATCAGGGAAGCTAACAAAAGTTACAGCACAGTAATAATAATGGGTGATTTTAATTACCCCAGTATTGACTGGGTCAGTGTCATGGCAGGACATGCTAGGGAGATAAAGTTTCTAGATGAAATAAATGACTGCTTCTTGAACCAGCTGGTTCATGAACAGACCAGAGGGGAAGCCATTTTGGACTTAGTCCTTTGTGGAACACCAGATTTGGTTCAAGAGATAAGGGTGTTGGGGGCCACTTGGCAATAGTGATCATAGCATGATCACATTTGATTTAATTAAAGGAGGAGGTATATGGTAAGGAAATCCACAGTACTACCTTTTAACTTTCGAAAGGGAGACTATGATAAAATGAGGAAAATAATTTAAAAAAAAACCTAAAAAGGAGCACTTGCAAAGGTTAAAGACTTACAACAAGCTTGGGTGTTGTTTAAAAATACTATCTTGGAAGCCCAGACCAGCTATATTCCATGTTTTAAGAAAAGTGGAAGGAAGTCCAAAAAACTGCCAGCATTGTTTAAAGGTGAGGTCAGAGAGGCTGTTGTTGCCAAAAATAAAGCATCTTTCAGGAAATTAAAAAAGAGTCAAATGACGAAAACTGGAAACAGCACAAGCATTGGCAAATTAGATGCAAGGCATTGATGTTGTTGTTAAGTGCCGTCGAGTCGGAGTCGACTCATGGCGACCCTCTGGATAGCTATACTAAATTGTGTTCGGTCTTCAGTCAGGCGGCTCATTGTTGACAGACTGGTACCCGTAGCTGCTGTTATTGTATCGATCCATCTCATTGCTGGCCATCCACTTTTGCAATGACCTTCTATCTTGCCAAGCATGATGTCTTTCTCTAATGATCTCTCTCTTCGCATGATGTGTCCAAAGTATGAAAGTCGAAGTCTTGTCATCTGAGCTTCTAAAGAAAGCTTAGTTTTGATTTCCTATAGTACTGACTGGTTTGTTCTTCGGGCAGTCCATGGTATACACAGTATTCGCCGCCAGCACCATAATTCAAAGGCATCAATTTTCTTCCTGTCTATCTTTTTCACTGTCCATCTTTCAGATCCATATGATGTTATTGAAAATACCATGGCTTGAATAAGTCAAATCTTTGTATGGAGAGAGACATCTCTGCTCTTGACAATCTTATCTAGGTCTTTCATAGCTGTTCTGCCAAGAGCAATGCGTCGTCTGATTTCTTGACTGCTTGTTGCTTCTTTATTGATAGTTTATCCAAGTAGGTTAAAGTTGTTCACGATTTCAATTTCTTCTCCTTCAACGATGAACCTGTTGATTATGCCAGTTGTCATGATCTTTGTCTTTACATTAAGGTGCCAGCCCATTTTGAGACTATGTTCTTTGAATGTGAGAAGCAAATGTTTCAGATCATCTTCACTTTCAGTCAGTAATGAGGTATCATCAGCATAGCGAAGGTTGTTGATAAGTCTTTCACCAATCTTCACATCTCTGTTGTCTTCATACAATCCTGCTTCTCTGTTGATTTGTTCTGCATATAAATTAAACAGGTAGGGGAAAGTATGCAGCCTTGACTTACACCTTTGCTTGTTTTAAACCATTCTGTTTCTCCTTGTTCTGTTCGAACTGTTGCTTCTTGATCAATGTACAGATTGTGCAAGAGAACGATCAGGTGTTCTGGTATACCCATGCTTCTTAATGTGGCCCAGAGTTTCTTATGGTTTACACAGTCAAAAGCCTTGCTATAGTCGATAAAGCACAAATATATATCCTTTTGGTATTGTTTAGTCTTTTCAAGGATCCATCTCACATCCACAATGATGTCTCTCGTTCCTCGCCCTTTCCTGAACCCTGCTTGCACTGCAGGTGGTTCTTGTTCCAGGTCTGGTTGTAGTCTCTTTTGAATAATTTTCAGTAGGATCTTGCTGGCATGTGGGATCAGAGCGATTGTGCGATAATTTCCACAGTCAGTTGGATCACCTTTCTTTAGTATTGGTATAAACACAGATCTCTTCCAGTCAGTTGGCCATGATGTTGTCTTCCATATTTCTTGGCAGAGCCTTGTAAGTATGGTTACAGCTGCATCAGATTGCTGTAATACTTCTATGGGAACGCCTGGTGCTTTGTTCTTTGATAAGGCTTTCAATGCTGCTTCAACAACTTCTTTCATCACCACTGGTTCCCGATCATAAGGTACAGGTTGAAATGGCTGTTGGTCCACTTGATCTTTATCATATAAAAACTCTGTATATTCCTTCCACCTTTTCTTGATCTTCTCAGCATCATTCAACATAGAACCTTGAGCATCTTGTAACATTCCAATTCGAGGCTGGAACTTTTTTTTTAACTCTTGTAGCTTTAGGAAAGCCGATCTTGTTCTTCCTCTAATAGTTTCTGCTTCTTTTTCCTTGCAGGCATCATTGTAGTACTTTTTCTTGTCCTTTCTTGCTGCACGTTGGAAATCTCTGTTGAGTTCTGAGATTGTCTTTCTTTCTCCTCCAGTTGAGTGCCTTCCGACTTGGGGGTCTCATCTTCCAGCACTATAGCACAGTTTGTTTTGTTGTAACTATCCATTGGGTTTTCATGGCAAGATACAGAAGTAGATTGCCACTCTTTCTTCCACGCAGTTTAAGTTTTGGTGTTGTTGCCGTTGTCACAGAAATGTGATCCTCGACCGTCAACACTATCCCATTCTGCTGCTGCCCAGATGGGTGGTTTATCTTGGTGTGGCACCTCAGCTGAGACCTGTCCATCTTGGGAGACCCTGCCAGTAGTTAAACTACCAATAGTTTAGATATCCAGGAACAAGCAGGAATGTAGTCTTCACATATGGGTATCATCGGTACCGATGGAGCCCATGGGGGAACGCTCCCCAGCATCCAATAGGAAAGCCTTTGGGAGCATCCCACAGTGCCTGCGTGCTGCCTTCCCGCCTTTTCCAACCGTCCCTCTCCAGTGTTCTTCATTTTCCGCGGAGCCGACAGGTCGCACATCCTGTCACCGCAGAAAATTTCCCTTTTTATTCTTCTTTTTTGTGGTCGCGCCTGCCTTCCCTCAACGCTATTCTGGTACCGCCGGTGGTTCTTTTCTTTTTTCTAAAAAACAAAACAAAACCTTTGTTTGTGGAGTCTTTCTTCAGTGAATTTATTTTCAGGTGCCATGCACCATTTTGGGCACTAGGCCCAATTTTTTCCCTCAAAATGGAATAACCCACTTTGGGTTTTAAAAGTGTTCCAAGTGTGGTGATACCATTTCCGTCACCGACATCCATGAGTGGTGCCTCAAATGTTTAGGTCCTGACCACTCTATTTCAGAGTGTGTTGCCTGTAGGATGATGTTGAAAAGGGGCCGGCAAAACCGAGCTGCTAAACTTAACACCCTTTTTCCCTCCAATGCAGCCTCTGTGGCATCAACGTCTTCCAGGGCTTCATCTTCCTCCCATGGATCTCAGGTAACTAAACATAAATCTAGCCGGTCCTCAAAGTGTAGATCTCCTTCTAAACATCGAGATGCCTCTGGCGTTGCCCTTAAGGGAATTTCACCTGCAAAATTGCCCCGGCGGGAGGCTTCGGCTTCCAAAGCACTAATGGGGCTCCAGGATGTTCTCATGGCTTCAACCTCGGCAGAACTACTGGTGCCATGCTCTGGGGTTCTGGCCGCTTCATCCGGCACCGGCACCCAAACATCGGCAACATCGATAGACCAGATCTTCTTGGCTATTGAACGCAGTCTGGCGGCTTTTCTCACGGCCTCAATGCCCCTGAAACCGCTTCAGACAATTCAACCGGTACCGGCACCGACTGCATTGACATCGGCAGGTATTTTACCGGGACCAAGTCATGTGTCTCTATCCGGCATCGATAAGTCGGTACCGGACCACTCCGATGCCAACTTCGATCAGCACCGGTACCATGCCTTGCACGATCACCCGGATCGGAGATACTTAGAATCTTCGGATGAGTCTGAAGACTCTGAAAGCTCTGCCGAAACCAGAGTACTTCTTCCTGAGGATTTCTCTTCTCAGAGTAGGATGTCTCCACCAGAGGATATGTTCTTTCAGGATTTTATCTGAGATGTGGGCCAAAGTCTTTCCATCACAGTGGCTCCTGAAAAAGAGCCTAGGGCAAAGGAATTAGAAATCCTACAATACCCTAAAGCTCCCAAGGAGGCAGCTACCTTACCTATTCATGAGATCTTGCATGATCTTATGTTAAGGATGTGGGAAACACCTCTGACCACATCTCATCACTCTTGAAGACTCAACACCATGTATCGAGTTTCTCCTTGTCCTGGATTTCAGAAGACTCAATTACCACACCATTCCATGGTGGTGGAATCAGCCATGAGACGGATAAAGAGTGCAAAAAGGCATGCATCTAATCCTCCAGGATGAGAGTGTAGGACTCTTGACGCATTTGGACGTTGATCCTTCCAGGCTTCCATGCTTTCTGCTAGGATCAGTTCCTATATCTTGTATATGGGAATGTTCCTTAAAGAGGTCACAGGAGATTTAGAGCTTATGAGCCCTCTCCTTCCTGATGATAAAAGGAAAGATTATCTTGCTCTTGTTAAACATGCTCAGGATGTTTTCAAGTTTGTGAATCGTGCAGCCTTTGATTGCTTTGAATGCATAAGCAGAACCTCTGCCATTGCCATAGGTGCACGTAGAATTGCCTGGCTCCAGGCATCTGACTTGGAAATCTGGGTACAGGACAAACTGGGGAATATACCTTGCACAGGGGAGAATCTCTTTGGCAAGAATTGGCAGGAAAAAGCTAATGAGATAGATACCGACAATATCACTTTGGATAGATGGTCTAAATCTACAGCTGATCCTGCGAGGAAAAGATCCTATAAGAAACCATTCTTCAGCAAGAAAAAAAAGTTTTATCCTTCCTATACCCAGCAGGGACATCGTTTAGGTCAGTCTGCCCAAAAGGGACAGCAGCAACAACCTAGGCAACAAAGGAAGCCAAAAGCAGCTAAGCCTCAACTGGCTCAGCAGACTCAGCCTCCACAGGGGCTTTGACTCCTATCTAGAGAACTTTGCCTTCCTGGCCCTGAACGGCCCAGAACTCTCCACCATCCCAGGAAGGTTATGTCATTTTGCCCCCAGATGGGGGTCAGATAACAGCAGAAAATTGGACTCTGTGTATTGTAAGAGAGGGGTACAAGCTTCATTTCCTCAGCATGCCCCCTCCTACAGTGGTAAGACAGTTCAATTCTCAGACCTCTCTCAATGACTGGTTAGGTCAAGAAGTCACTATGCTCCTTGTTCAAGGGGCAATAGAAGAGGTACCCATTCCCCAACGGGGTACAGGGTTTTACTTCCCCTATTTCCTTATTCCAAAGAAAATAGGAGGACACAGACCCATTCTAGACCTCAGAGAATTAAACAAATTCCTGTTCAGAGAGAAGTTCAAAATGATTTCTCTAGGAACTCTGCTGCCATACCTTCAGAGTCAGGATTGGCTTTGTTCTCTAGATCTCAAGGATGCGTACACTCATATTCTCATCCATCCAACTCACCGAAAGTTCCTTCGATTCCTGTTTCAAGGGAAGCACTACCAATACAGGGTTCTTCCTTTTGGCCTGGTCTCTGCACCAAGGGTGTTCACAAAATGCATGGCTGTGGTAGCAGCATTTCTCCGCACCCTGGGAATATTCATCTTCCCTTACTTAGACGACTGGCTCATTCAAGACCCTTCAGAGCCAGAGACCAGGGTTGCTCTGTCTCACACAATGCGCATCCTTCAGTATTTGGAACTTTTCATAAACTTCCCAAAGTCCGACATTGCTCCCACACAATCCCTAGAGTTTATAGGAGCTTCTCTGGATACCAGACAGACAAGGGCCTACCTTCCACAGCCCCACTGCCTTCTCATTGTGCAGTTAGCTTCCCAAGCAGTGCTAAAACCTCACCTCACTGCTCAGGAAATGCTACAGTTGCTAGGCCACATGGCATCCACTGTGCATGTGGTTCCTTATGCTCGCCTCCACATGAGGGCAGCCCAGTGGACCTTATCCATTCAGTGGACTCAGGTGTCAGGTTGCCTGTCAGACAAAATAGCAAACTCAGGTCATCTTATTTTGTCCCTCCAATGGTGGCAGTCACCCCAAAACCTTTTGGTGGGGGTCTCCTTTTCAGCAACCCCCACCCAAGCCACTCTAACAGATGCTTCACAGGTGGGTTGGGGCGCCCATCTGCAAGGCCTCTCTACTCAGGGTACCTGGACTCCACAGGAGACCTATCTCCATATCAATCTCTTTGAGCTCAGAGCAATCTTCCTTGCTCTTTGAGTATTTCACACCCAGCTCAGCTACAAGACAGTCCTAGTTCAAACGGACAATCAAGTAGCTATGTTCTATGTGAACAAGCAGGGCGGAACAGGCTCTCTGTCGCTCTGCAATGAAGCTTTGTGACTATGGGCCCTCGCCAGAGAGCATCAGATTCATCTCCTTGCGGTGTATCTTCCAGGCATTCAAAACTCTTGGGCAGACAGACTCAGTCGAGTTCTGCTTCCACACGAATGGTCTCTCCATGCAGACCAGGTGGCCAAAATTTTTCAGATTTGGGGAGTCCCGGACATAGACCTCTTTGCAAGTTCACTGAATGCCAAACTTCCCCGGTTCTGTTCTAGAATTCCGGCTCGAGGTTGTCAGACCAGGGATGCTTTCCTCCTCCATTGGGGGTCAGGACTTCCTGTATGCCTTTCCACCCATTCCCCTAATTCCCAAAACCCTGTTCAAGCTTCAGAGAGACAGAGGTCATATGATCCTCATAGCTCCACGTTGGCCATGGCAAATGTGGTACCCTCTGCTCCTACATCTCTCTCAAGCTCCACCTCTGGAGTTAGGATCTGCTCCAGATCTCCTTTCTCAAGAGGACAGGATGCTGTGGCATTCCAATCCCCAGTCTCTGCATCTCAGGGCCTGGTTGCTGAAAGCCTAGAACTTCACGGTCTTAACCTTTCCCAGCAGGTGAAGGATATCCTTCATGCTTCCAGGAAACCTTCCACAAGATGCTCTTATGCATTCAAGTGGAAAAGGTTTACCATATGGTGCTCGCAGAAGGGTCTTAACCCTCTTGCGTTACCTCTGAAATCATTACTGGGGTACCTCCTTCATTTATCAATTGCAGGGCTTAAGACTAATTCAGTGAAAGTCTATTTGAGTGCTATTGCAGCTTTTTTCAAGCCTCTCAATGGACAACCTATTTCCTCTCATCCTCTTATAGCGAGATTTATGAGAGGCCTTCTTTTAACAAAGCCTCCCATTAAGCCACCACCGGTTGCATGGGACTTGAATCTGGTACTTGGGCAGCTCATGAAACCGCCCTTTGAACCATTAGCCAATACTTCTTTGAAATTCCTTTCCTGGAAAGTTATCTTTCTCATTGCAATCAAATCAGCACGTTGCATCAGTGAATTGCAAGCCTTGGTGGCTGATCCTCCTTATTGTGGTGATGAGAGTGATCAGGCAAGAATGGAAATAGAAGAAAATGGTACTTGTGCCTTTAAAACTACTGACAGCCAAGCTTTGCACAGAGGGAGGAAAACTACTTTGAAAAAAAGTCAAGCCAAGCCACGCCCTAGCTCTGACAAGGAGGCAGGTTTGCTTACTTATTATGGGCACACGTGCAAAAAGAAAGGTGTGGCAGGAAAGAAACAGGTTTTTAAACCTGTCTCCAAATAGAGCACAGGGGAGAAGAGGAGAGAGAGCACTTGGAGCTTCCAGAGTTCACAGAGGAGTTCTCAGCGTGCACGGATGAGTTTCCAGGAGGAAGAGAGTTCCCAGGGGGAAGAAAGTTCCCAGGAGGAAGGAGCTCAGAGAGTTAGGAGAGCTGAGAGCCACGAGGAGGCTGACTTCCAGTTGCTGAAGCCTGAAAGCAGAGAAGGAAGCACTCCATATCTGAGAAAAACTCCCAGACCTAAAGCCAGCAGATGGTTAGGTGGAAAGGCTACAAACCAGCTGGAACAGGTACCTCTGTCCAATATTCAGGACCCTATGCTGAAAGGTCCAACTGCTAGAAGGTGGGTGAATACGTTCCTTTGGGGAAAGAACCGTAACCCAGGCACAAGCAGGGCAGTAAATGTGGACACACTAGAGACTTTAAAGCAAGCATTAGAGGGAGGGAAAGCTCACTCCTCGAATGTAAATGTTCATGACCAGAAACAGAAGTTATGGAATGAGTTTTATGAATTCCTACAAGCCAGAAAGTTTGAAGAAGCTGTTGAGTCCAGAGATAAGCCAGCCGTAGTACCAGAACCCATGCAGATTGATTGCTGTGAGTCCCAATCCATTCCAGAGGACTCTCTAATGGATTGCTCTCTGCTTTAAAGAAGCTTGAAAAACCTGTAAGCAGGGTTAAAAGAAGGTTTTGAAAAAGAAGAAAATTACCTTTGCTGAAATTGCTTATAAGGCTGAGCTGTGTTTTGCCTTATTGAAGATAGCAGTTTTTGTTAAAGAGACTTGTGCTCAGTTTACCTTCAGTTCCAGTTTCCTTACTTTACTTTTGTGTTATTGGAGAAGTATCCATTGTGTTTGTGTGCCTGAACTTTAATGCGTTTGGAAATCCACAAAATAAATATTCTTGTTTGCCTCAACCAACGGTTGCACAACTACAGTTTGTCTTTGAATGTGAATTATCAACTACAAGTCCCAGGGTGCATTGCTGGTGACAAAGAATAAAGTTGCATTTAAGGACAGACAAAAGGCAGCCCATAGCTGTAAGCCTTAGGCCCAGGCTAGGGTCCCACATTATACAAGGTTCCATCATGATAAGATAGTCCATCACAATAGAGTGTGGGCGGTTTACAATGTGCAAAGGCTTCTTAGAAAGTTAGGAAAGGAACGCCATAGTGTGATAGGAAAGAGAAGAGACGAGTAAAAGGTTGAGGTTAGAATACAAGTAACAGTAGCAGGGGAAACAACATCATGGGGGTGGTGAAAAGGGGTGCGGGGGAGGAGAGAGGTGAAAAGCTAGACAGAAGAGGTGTGTTTTCAGATTTGCCTTGAATGTTTTAAATGAAGGTTCCAAGCGAAGGTCTGTGGGGAGCGAGTTCCATAGGTGGGGACCGAGGAAGTAAAAGGCAGAGGAACAGGTGGTTTCTAGGTGGGCCTGGGATGGGGAGGGAAGGGTTAAGCGGTTCATGTGGATGGAACGGAGGGAATGGTAAGGAGTGTGCAGGTGGATCAGGTCGGCAAGGTAAAGGGGAGTGCCAGTGTGAATAGACCTGTGGACAAAGAGAAGAAATTTATATTGAATACGGAAGGGAATCGGAAGCCAGTGCAAGCGAATGAAAAGAGGGGTGATATGGTCGAAACGGGAAGAGCAAGTGAGGATACGGGCAGCAGTGTTGTGGACTCGTTACAGACGTTGAAGTTGGGATTGGGAAATACTGTTCATCTACGCTTTGTGAAAGCAATAGTGTAAAATTCAACTGAAAAACCAAAAAGAGATTTTCTTTAAAGAAACATGCTGAACGTAATCGCACATCAACAGCATTTATATAAACATAAAAATACGGTATATATTATATTACAAAGATAACGGCATATACAAAATGTAATTCAATTTTAATGGTGCTAAGACAAAGAAGAATAAGGTGTGGGCAAATGAAGGTTGTATATTAAAAAAAGTAATTGTGCAATATGACTGAACAACCATGTAAGTTTAAAAACACAGTGAATAATCAATAAATATCTCATCTTACCGAGTTATGCTCACTGTAGCCGTAAAAAGATAGAAATGAAAAGTAAAACACAGAGATCCTTGTAGGAATACAAGCGATCAACTGCAAATGAAAAATGATAAAAATATATATCAAACAATGTAAGAAACTGTAAAAGAGAAAGTGGAAAGATAACATCGCACCTACCCGCGCTATGTCTTAACTTCTTTAGATTAAAAGACGCCGGCGCGTGCGTGTCTTTAAAACTCAAAAAAAGCACGGGAAGAAAGAAAAAAAGAAGAAGGAGGGTTAGGGAGGGAAAAACAACTTATTTTACTACAGAGTAAATGTGCCCAATATTAAAATCAAAAATATAATTATAAGGATTGTAAGGACTGAACCGCAATATTAGAAACCACCTCGGGTCATGCATAAATGTTTCCAAAATGCCATAGACAAAAGAAAACTTTGTATAATATGCATTTTAGCCCAGTAATATATCTCATAATGTAAACAGAAACCTTAAAAACTTGTTTCAAACAGTTTTAAAAACCACCGCGGGTATTGCAACAGTGTATCCGCCAATCTAAACTGAAAACACGGCCCGTGCAACCGTGATCTGAGGGCATTGCAAAACGCTTACTTCCCACAAATTAGACACATCTCAACCTTTCTTTTTTTATGAAAACTCAAGATGTAACAGTAGGATCAGTATAAAAAAATATACTTACATATAAACACACATTAAAACGTTTCAAAACCAGTACCTTAAGGATTTAAAACCATCTAAAATTAAAACGAGGACACTATCATGAAAAACAATAAAAACTGGGATGTTTAAGAAAAACCCTGGGTATAAAGTCAAACCCTACGCTAATAATATTAAATGTATGAACCCACATACTAAATTAGAATAAATAAATAAATAAATACATTAAAAAAGACCTTCATAGAACCTCTCATGTAAAAAAATACCTTAAAAAGACTTATAGTGCCCCATACTGGATTGGAAAAAAGGAAGAAAACAGACTACTTATATATATTTTTATAGAAACGAATCCAGGACATACCACACATGCTAATAGGACTATAGCCTGGCATACAAAATTATTGCTGAGAGGCAATCATGAGAAGGTCGTCCTTAGGACTCATCCACACTTTATGCCAAAGGTGGTCTCGCCCTTTCATTTGAACTGAGCGGTTTACCTTCCTGTATTCTTTCCAAGGCCTCACGCCTCAAATACAGAAAGGAATCTTCATATTTTGGACTGTATAAGAGCTTTGGCCTTTTACTTTTAAAGGACACAGCAACATAGAAAATCCTCTCAACTCTTTGTTGCTTTTGATCCTAGTCATTTGGGACTTTCAGTCTCCAAAAGGACACCGTCCAGCTGGATTGCACAGTGTATATCTTTTGCCTATGAGAGTAAGAACCTTCCTCTTGAAGGCCATGTCACAGCTCACAATGTGAGAGCCATGGCAGCCTCAATGGCTCTTCTTCACTCTGTGTCTATCGACGACATCTGTCGAGCAGCTACTTGGGCTTCAGTTCATACCTTCACAGTCCATTACTGCTTAGACAAGGACTCCCGCTGGGATGCCTTGTGTGGTCAGGCTGTTCTTCAACACCTGTTCCACACTTAATCAACTCCTACCCACCATCCCTGGTAGGATGCCAGAGATCCATGGGGGGAAGTGGAGCCCTTTCACAAGGGCACACAACTTTCTGGGGCCATCTCCCTGGCATCTGCAGCTAGGGAGTCCCCATATGTGAAGACTACATTCCTGCTTGTTCCTGGAGATAGCATAGTTACTCACCTGTAACAGGTGATCTCCGGGAACAGCAGGAATTTAGTCTTCATAACCCACCCACCTCCCCTAGGAGTTGTATCTCTATCTCTTTCTCTTTCTCTCTCTCTTTTGTCTCAGCTATAAACTCAACTGGAGAGGGACAGTTGGGAAAGGCGGGAAGGCAGCACGCAGGCGCTGTGGGATGCTCCCAAAGGCTTTCCTATTGGACGCTGGGGAGCGTTCCCGTGCGGGCTCCGTCGGTACCAATGATACCCATATGTGAAGACTAAATTCCTGCTGTTCCCGGAGATCACCTGTTACAGATGAGTAACCATGCTCTCTCAGCATCACTGATGCACACAAGCCCTCACAGCACGACAAGCTGTAAACCAAGTGAGGGAAGGCATTAATAAGGCAGGCAAAAAGAGAATTTGATAAGAAGCTTTCTGTGGAAACAAAAACACGTAATAAAGACTTTTTCAAGTACCGGTACATTCGTAGCAAAAATCCTGTGAGAGAGTCAGTTGAACCATTAGATGACAGAGGGGTAAAAGGGGCACTAAGAGGGGACAAGGCCATAGTGGAGAGATTGAATGAATTCTTTGCTTCGGTCTTTACTGATGTTACCCATGACTGAAATGGTATTTAAAGGCGATGCCACAGAAGAATTGAAAGCATTATTGGTTTGGAGGAAAGGTCCATAAACCATTACTAAAGGGGACCCAGGCTATCCACTGCTTGTCCCAGTACACGCATTGTGGAAACTGTGTCTTTTGGGGAAACTGCTAGGTACTTGTGACCTAGATTGGCCACTGTTGGAAACAGGATATTGTGATTGATGGACCTTGGTCTGACCCAGAATGGCATATCTTATGTTCTTAACATAAATCAAAGCAGCAATATGAATTAGATTCTTCATAAACAATTGAAAGGAAGGTGACCAAATGATTTGGAGCCTATGTCAGAAGACTTATGAGAAGAGACTTGAAGACCTAAGTATGTACACTCTGGAGGAGAGGAGGGACCTCGGTGATATGATTCAGACCTTTAAATATTTAAATACTATTAATGAACAAACAAACCTCTTCCAAAGATGGGGAAGCTGTAAAATTAGAGGGTATAACATGAAACTGCAAGGGGGTAAACTGAGAGGCAATGTCAGAAAATACTTTTTCACGAAATGGTGGTAAATGCTTGGAATGTCCTCCCGATGGAAGTGGTGGGGGCAAATACAATGACAGAATTCAAAATGGCTTGGGACAGACACAGAGGATCCCTTTTATAGCAACAGGATAAAATCAAAATAAACGTAACTGTCTCTTATATCTCAACAAATAGGGGCGCCCTACACGGAGTGGTGGGTACACCCCTAAACAAAGGTATGGGGAGGGGTGACCTGCGCGGAGCGGCAGATGCACCTACTCTTGCCACCTTGCTGGGCTGACTAGATGGACCATACTGGTCTTTATCTGCTGTTATATACTATGTTACATAAGGTGAAAAACACTCATACAAAAGTGTCATGGTTTAAGAAATCCAAAACAGAAATTAAATTGTTTTCCAGAAAATTGAAAGAAAATAACACTTTAAACATTCAAGTTCTTTACCGATTTAAGGGGGATTCACAACAAAAAATGAGAAAAACACATATTAACAATGCAAAGGCCAACATATGAGAGGCTAAGTTTCAGGAAACATCTTTAAGCGGAGGCTACTATGTATGGTAGCAGCCACAGAAGGATCTGTGCAGGGCCAGTCCAAGGGTTTCTGATGCCCTAGGTGAACCTTCAATCGTATACCACCACCTTGGGCAGCTAAATGCCCTACCGTCTATAGTCCATCTTCCTCCCTTCCCTTCATTACTCCCCTCTTCACATGATATAAGCTCAACAAAGGAAGTTCCACCCATGAGTACTGAAATTGTCCACGGTGTATGTAGGTTGGATTTTAACAGACTGGGAGGCAAAGCCTTAAGCCTGGAGGAACCTACTTCTGCTGTTTGGGCAGCAGAGTGGTGAGGAAAGAGGAGACAGGTGGAAGGAAACCTTGGTGCTTGGGATGCCACCAAATATTGCTGTCCTAGGTGACTGCCTAGTGTAGGGCCAACCTGGACTCATACCAGGAGAGCAACCACTCTCTTATCAGCAATAAAAGATAATTGTGAAGGTTCAATGAAAATATACTTAAAAGATCTGTATATTATGATACATTTACATGGATACCTTAGGAAAAGTCCTTTACTGTAGAACCCTGTGTCTTAGCAGACTAAGATCTTTACTATGTTTTTGAGTATCCGTGGTGATATCCGGAATCATCCATACCTTCCAATTCAGAAATAAATCATCCTAATGTGTTAAAAAAAACATCTGTAGAAGCCAAGCCCAATCCGAACTTAAGGCTAAGGAAACTATCAAAGTTACTGTGGATTGATAGTTTAGTGTCAGAAGTTTCCAAGATATCTGGTGTCTGGGTTGCTTCTTAGCAGCAAATTAAAAATAAGCACACATATCTTAAGTTAAGATTCCGGAGGCACTGCCTCTGATGATATCTGCAATACCTCAACCAAATATTGCTTAACGTTCTTCTAGGAGATCTTAATGGAAACCAAGGAAAGGTTCACAAGTAGGGAAGGCAAGATCTTGTCACATTTTTCAAGGTCCTAAATTTTTGCCCATGAAGCCAAATTATCTTTTACTAAAGCAGAATCCAATGACTGCATGGCACTTATATTAGATTCATAAATAAGAACATACGAACTTAAGATATGTCATACTAGGTCAGACCGAAGGTCCATCAAGCCTCAGAGCATTTTAAGCGCATCTCCCTGATACTTACCACTATAGTGCGGCTCATTCTTCATAGGAGCATATAGTGTACTGGGCCATGTCCATTTGGAAGAAAACTGATGATGCTAAACAAGAAAATTGACCACCAGCCGACAATCTAGGAAGGAGCCATGTGGTGGTGCTCTGTTGGCCATGGAGGAAGACTTGGAGCCTGAGAATGAAGGCCCATTTCATGACTATAAGGTGAGTATGGTGCAGTCCTTCAGGGTGATATGGTGAACTAGATCAATGAGATAAAAAAATGAAATTAAAATGGAAATAGGATCTGAAAAGAAGCACATAAAGTAGATTGTGGCTGAGATCGTACAGACCTCAGTGAGATGGGGGTGCAGCTGGATGAAATAGAGCAGTGAGTTGCTGAGTAGATGCAGGCAACTGATGTGGCAAAGGAACTGAAGGAATTGAAGGACAGTAATTCTGCTCTAATAAATATATTAGAAGATACAGAGACTACAACGAGTTGCAGTAACATTCGAATATGGAGGATCCCCAAAAGTACTAAATATGCAGGTGCTAAGGCAGTGGTGCAGAAACTATGTTGTTTAATACTGAGGAATGTTTGGGAGGGACATAAAGGTGGCTGGGACCCACCAGACATTGGGTTCTAAAAGAGTAGATTGTCCCAGAGACATTATTGCTTGTCTGCATCACTTTGAGGTTTAAGAGAAGGTCATGGCAAAGCACACTCCATGGAGGCCTTCAATTGGAAGAATGACAAAACTGAGCTGCTCAATGAGCTTTCAGCTATGACCCTACAGAGAAGATGCGACTTTAAAGAAGTGACTGCTTTTTTGATAAAAGAAAATATGAAATACAAGTGGTTATACTCATTTGGATTGTTGTTCTTGGTGGAAGGAAAAAATATAAAGATTGACAATATTGAGGAGGTCTGGTCATCTCTTGCTCTTTGTGGATTTAAATACACACCTGGCTGGGTGCAAAACAATAAAAAACATCTAGATGCCTGACAGAGGCTGACAGCATTTCATTGGCAAAGAGTGTCTAAAGAATCAAAGAAGCTGCAGCAAACTGAGTTGGAGAATGGGTCAAAAACCAGAGTTTCCTCGGCTGATGGTAATGTTCCTCGAACCAATCAACAGGACTGGATGGGCAAGGAAAAGACATTGAAAGATTTGGATTCTGATTCGAGTCCATTGGTCCATGGTCGAATATATTGCAATGTGATAGAGTGGCAAGTGGTGGAAAGGGGCTTTCTGTTGAAACACCAAATAGACAGCATTTCAGGGAAAACAAAACTTGTTTTTATTCAGACCCAGTTTGTTATCTTCACAAAGATGGTCTTCAAGCCCTTCCTCCAGCTCAGTTAAAGTCCCTACCTTAGTATGGCTTGCCTTGAAAGGATTCCTAGCTCCATAAGCCTCTCTCCCTCCTGCAGCCTGCAGGGTTTTTAACCTCTCCTTGTGAGCCATGTCCTCCCAGCCTTGAACTCTGCATTGCAGATTCTCTTAAAGGGGCCTGTTGATAATCTCTCTGGAGAGGGACAGGCAACACTCTACAGACCACATCACACACTCTCCTTCTCAGCTCAACCATGCCACATTGAGCGCTTGCCTCACCCGGGACCCCTACTTGGGATAGGAAGTTTGCATTCAGGTGTGTCTGGCCAGCCCTATGGTGGACCTGGAACTGGTAGAGTTGGAAACTCAATAACCACTGCATAATATGGCAATTGGATTTGTTATGCTGAGCCAGCCACTTCAGGGGTTGGTGGTCCATTATTATCATAAACGGATGGCCAAGCAGGTAGTATTTAAACATTTTGAGTGTCCACTTGACAGTGAGGGCCTCGTTCTCAATCACTGCATAAGACTTTTCCCGAGGAAGCAGTTTCCTGCTGATGAATGCTATGGGATATTTTTCACCCCTGATTTCCTGTGCCAGAATGGCTCCTAGGCCTACCTCCAAGGCATCAGTTTGCACAATAAATGGTAGAGAGAAATCAGGGCTACTCAGGACAGGTTCAGAGCACACGGCCTTCTTGAGACACTGGAAGGCTAGGTCCAGGTCCAATGACCACTTGATCCGCTCGGGAGCTCTCTTCCGGAGGTGATTGGTTAACAGCTTTGCCACCTCTACAAAATTAGAGATGAGCCGGTGGTAATAGCCAATCAGTCCAAGGAAGGCATGAACCTCTTTCTTTGAGCTCGGGGTGGGGACATGGCACAGTTGAAGTCATATCTGTCCATTCCCGATCCAATACCCCAGTTATTGAATGTCTCGACCTCCTAGAAACCATTTATTGGGGTTGGTCATCAGCCTGGTCTTCCGCAGGCTAGTCAACATGGCTTGTACTTGGGTTAGATGGGTGGTCCAGTCTCTGCTGTAGATGATGATGTCATCAAGGAAGGCAACTGTATACGCCTTGTGCGGTCTCAGTAGGTGATCAACTAGGTGTTAAAATATGGCAGGAGCCCTGTGTAATCCAAAGGGCAGCACTATAAATTGGAGCAGACCTTGCGATGTTGAAAAAGCAGTTTTCTCCCTGGCAACTGGATTCAGCGTACCTGCCAATATCCCTTGGTCATATCCAAGATTGATATAAAGCATGCTCCACTGAGTGACTTGATTAGCTCATCTACTCTGGTAATGGGATATGCTTCCAGTTTAGAAGCTGCCTTGACCCTCCAGAAGTCAATGCAGAATCTGATGCTTCCATTGGGTTTAGGAACCAAGATGATGGGTGACGACCAGTCAGTCATGGACTCTTCTGTAATTCCCAGGTTAAGCATCTCATCTAACTCCTTGGCGATGGTCTTGTCACCAGGCCTCCAGAATCTGGATAAGGTCATTGTTGGATAAGCACCCCGAGGTCAGTAATGATATTATGACAAATGAGGTGTGTTCTTCCTGGGAAAGTGGAGAAGACCTTCAGTTTACCGTGGATCAACCCTTCTAGATCTCTTCTCTGGGCAGCAGAGAGCTGGTCTCCAATTGGGACTTCAGCTGGATCAGACAGGACTGAAAGTTCTGGTCCAAAATCATTTCCATGTACCATCGTAGCTGGTACCGGAGTCCACTTTTTCAATAGATTAATATGGAAATTTTGGCTCTCTTCTGTGTATCTGGTTGGGCAATGTTGTAGTTAACAAGCCCTGCTTTCTCTTCGACCTCATAGAGCCCCTACCATTTACAGAGGAACTTGCTTTTGGATGAAGACAGCAAGACTAAAACTCTGTCTTCCAGATGGAAGGTGCGGTGCACGACTGCCCAATTGTTGCTCCTAGCCTACTTGGCTTGGGCATTTTTCCAGACTGAGTTTGGTCATTTCTCTAGTTTTCCTCAGCAAGCCTTGCATTTGTATAATGTATTCTGCCAAATTACGCCCGGCACAGCGTTCTTCTTCCCAGGTTGCCCTCACCATGTCTAATATGTCTCTTTGCTGTCTTCCAAAGAGCAACTCAAAAGGCAAAAACTCTGTGAAAATCTGAGGTACCTTGCAGATAGCAAATAGGGTATGAGAATGTCCTAATTCTTCCTGTCCTCCTGCACAAACGTTTTAAACATCTGTTTCAGAATTTTGTTGAATTGCTCAACAAGGCCATCCATCTGTGGGTGATATATTGATGTTCGTGGCATCTTGACCTTCACCAATGCACACATTTGCTTCATTACCTTGGATTCAAAGGGTATTCCTTGATCTGTTATGATTTCATTGGGTATTTCCACCTGTACTTCATAGAGGACATATGTGATCATAGTAGTTTTCATATTTCTTGGAGCAAGATCCTCTGGGTAGTGGATAGTATAGGCTGGTATGACTAAAATATACTTGTTGCCTCAGATGGTCCATGGCCACTCTTTCAAATGAGGGTTCAATAATAGGCATAGGCACTAGAGAAGCAGGTTGGACTCTGATGGGATTATGAAGCTGGCAGGTGGGACATGACTAGCAATATAATTGCACCTGTTTATGGACCCCGGGCCAGAAAAATCATGCCAAAACATGCTCTAGTGTTTTCTCCACCCCCAGGTGTCCTCCTAATAAATGGCTATTAGCCAACAATAATACCTGCTGACAATAGGGCCAGGTAACTATCAGTTGCTTGGCAAGGTAGAAGGTCAGCACAAAAGAGGAAGGCCAGCAATGAGATGGATCAATACAATAACAGTAGCTATGGGTGCCAGTCTGACAACAATAAGCTGCCTGAATGAAGATTGAACACAATTTAGGACAACTATCCAGAGGGTTGCCATGAGTTGACACCGACTCGATGGCACTTAACAACAACAACTATCAGTTTTCTTCCTCTAGGGTCCTCTTGGCTACTTGGTATAATAAATCTTCCTTTAGCTTAAAATAAGGGAAGGTTCTTGTAGAGGAATCTCTGTTACCTACTGGAACCCCATCCACCTCTAAAACCTACTCTCGAGCATGTTTAAGGGACTCATTCTCTTGCTAGGCCCTCCTGAAGCTCCCTGGGTCTTCTCCAAGCCCCTATCTGGGAAGGGGACAGTTTATTTGGGTCACAACTGCTGAGCCCTGAACTATCTCTAGAGGTTTATTCCCTCCCTGGATCGCTGTTCCATAGCTGCTTCCAGAGTCTGTTGGTAGAATAGCTTTTCCTGGTGACACTGACTCTAGGACTTAGCAGGCTTGAGAGTCTTGACATGTAGATCTGGGTCTTACAGGGGGAAGATCTCTGGGAAATCTTCCTGGTCCAACTTAGCAGAGCTATCAGTCAGCCAGGCCCATATCGCTCTGAAGTTTGGGTAGTCTCAGCAAATTAGCACGGGATATGGTAGCCAGGGCAGCACCATGACCTTGAATGTGATTTCTTCCCTTCTCACTATCCGCTTCAGTCACTGACTGGGCTTCATAATACCCCTCGGCTATTTCCAGTGCACTCTCCAGTGTAAGCTTGGGGTGCTGATATACCCACTGTTTCATTGGGGCAGTCAAGCCCTCTAAAAACTGCTCTAACAGCACAATCTTGGCACTCTCAGGCCTGGTCTATCCTTCTGGTTGCAGCCTCTTCCATGTGAAATCCTTCAACCGATAGAGGAACCTCCGAGGGATCTCTCTTATCTGGAGTCCCCCCTTCTGAATCGCTGGCAGTAGGCCTCTGGGGTACAGCCAGCCCCTTCCAGTATGGCGGCTTTGACAGCTGCATACATAGCTCACCTTTCTGAGTTGGTGTCCTGGAAAGCAGTCTGACTGCAGGCCATCAGCAGATTTCCCAAATAGGTAGTCCATATCGCCCCTGGCCACCCAGCCAGGTAGGCAGTTCATTCAAAGTTCACCAGAAAATGGTCTGGTTCATCGTCTGCCATCATTTTAAGAAGCATTTGTGCTGGAGGGTGAAGTTGAGGGCTCCGCAGAGCCTGGGTCAACTGAGCTAGGGAACTCTTCTGTAGCCCCCCTCTTCTTGATTAAGATCCTGTATTTGCTGCCACTGTTGTTGCTGCCCTTCCAATAGGGCATGTTGAAACTGCTGCTGGCACTGTTGGTGTTGCTGCTGGTACTGTTGCTGTTGCTGCTGACCCTCGGTGAGAATCTGGAGGAGCCGCTCAATCCTGGCTTGTTACTGTCACTTGCAAAACCACCACAGCTTCCCCTTCTGCAACTGAGAAAACTCTGCAGTAGTCCAGTCCCAACAAATTTTTAGCATCCTCTAGTGGCCAAAACAAAGCCTGCCTATCCAGCACTGGCTTAACCTTCTGAAAACTCCCTAACTAGGGCAAGGCTAGCCCTCTTAGCCCACACAAACACATAAAAAACCCTAACCTGCTGTAGAGGCCCAGCCCATGAGGAACATGGATTTGCCCTCAGTCACATAGTAGAGAAAATCCCACTGCTAACCCCATATGTGGTAGTGTGATATGTGGTAGGAAGGAGTTTTCTGTTCAGGCACCAAACAGACAGCAATTCAGGGAAAATGAAACCTGTTTTTATTCAGACCCAGTTTATTACACCTTCACAAAGCTGGTCTCCCGGCCTTTCCTCTAGCCTAGTTAAAGTTCCTTCCTTGCCCAGTTAAAGTTCTTACCTTTATATGGCTTGCTTTGAAAGGATTCCTGGCTCCACAAGCCTCTCTCCCTCCTGAAGACTGCTGGGTTTTTAACCTCTCCCTTTGAGCTATGCCCTTCCAGCCTTGAACTCCAGGCTGCAGGCTCTCTTAAAGGGGCCTGTTGATAATCCCTCTGGAGAGAGACAGGCAACACTCTATAGACCCATCACATGCAACACTAATGTTATGGGGGAAAAAATCAGCAGAGATTGCAAATTTGTTGCATGACAGGTGTCTTTTCCAGGACCATAATGTGTTAGGGGAGACTCTCAATGCTTAGGAGAGATATTGAGGGTAAAGGCAGCTTAGTCATTAATACCTATTGTCCTAATGAGTGACATTGTGTTTTTTAGGAACATGCCCTGAGAGTGCTAAACATGGAGGGGAAGGGCCAATTTAGCAGCTGGGGAAATCAGAGAGATGTATGGAGGGAACTTTGCCAAAGGAGTAAAAATTATACCTTCTAGTCCCATCTATCCATATGACAATTACTCATGAACTGATTTGATTCGAGTAGGCAGATGGAGGATGGACTCTGGTTAGTATAGAAAATATCACCTGGTCTGATTATGCTTCTACTGTATGTGGCGTGAGTTACCCTTGGGGGGAGATCAGGTAAATTGGTATTTTTGGAGGCTAAATGATAGCTTATTGAGGAATGAGAGGGTAGTTAAAGACATCAAAGCTTTAAGGAGTACTTAACTATAAATAGACCTCTAACATATCGCCCCTCAGCCATCTCTTTTCCAGCTTGAAAAGCCCTAACTTTTTAAGGCTCTCCTCATACGGGTATCTTTCCATCCCCTTTACCAGTTTTGTGGTTCTTCTCTGTACCTTTTCTAATTCTGCTATATCCTTTTTAAGATACGGTGACCAGAAGTGCACATAATTTTCAAGGTATGGTCACACCATGGAACGATACAGAGGCATTATAATGTTCTTTGTTTTATTCTCCATTTATTTCCTTATGATACCTAGCATTCTATTTGCCTTCTTGGCCGCTACTCCACACTGGGTGGAGGGTTTCAACATGTTACTCATGATGATGCCTAAATCTTTTTCCTGGATGGTGGCTCCTAATATGGAGCCTTGCATCGTGTAACCATAGTTTGGGTTGTTCTTTCCTAGTTGCATAAATTTGCACTTGTCCACATTAAATTTTATCTGCCATTGAACATCAGGTCTTCCAATTTATGAAGGTTCTCTTGCAATTTTTCACAATTCTCTGTGGTTTTAACAACTTTGAATAATTTTGTGTCATCTGGAAATTTGATTACCTCACTCGTTATTCCCATTTCCAGGTCATTTACGAATATGTTAAAAAGCAGCGAACCCAGCACAGATTACTGGGGTACTCCATTACTCATCTTCCTCCATTGAGGAAACTGGCCATTTAGCCGTACCTTCTGCTTTCTATCTTTTAACCAGTTCCTGACACTGCTTCCTATCCCATGACTTTTTAATTTCACCAAGAGTCTCTCATGAGGGACCTTGTCAAAGGCTTTCTGAAAATCCAGATACACTGTATCTACTGGCTCACCTTTGTCTACTTGTTTATTCACACCTACAAAAAAATATACCAGATTAGTAAGACAAGACCTTCCTTGGCTAAAGCCATGTTGGACCTGCTCCCATTAAACCATGACTAGATATTCAGTAATTTTGTTCTTTATAATGGTTTCAGGCTCACTTTGTAGCTCCTATTGTGTCATATGTCTGCTTAATATGGATGTTAAAGTCTTTTAGAAGATATCAGCAAATCGATTGGTGCCTCTCCAACCTAAAGTTATAGATAGGGAATCAAATGGGATTTATTTCTGGGAGACAAATAGTTGATAATATAATACAGTTCTTATACTTGATGCATACTACTAGGGAACAGAAAATTTCAGCAATGTTGTTAACAGTTGATGCCGAAAAGGCTTTTGATTGTGTACATTGGCCTTTTATATACAAGGTATTGAGCATTTTCGGATTGGACCCAAATATATTATGGGTCTGAGAGGTGTCTATATGCCAGGCCAGAAGCTAAAGTTAAAGTTAATGGACTATATTCAGAGAATGTTTCATTGGGTAGGGGGACCAGGCAAAGATTCCTGTTGTCCCCTCTTTTGTTTGCTTTAGTGAGGTAGGTAGGTGTGGAGTGGAGAAGTAGCCTAATGGTTAGAGAACTGGCTTGGGAACCAAGAGACCAGGATTCAATTTCTCACTAGCACGCCTTGGGCAAATCACTTAACCCTGTTTTGCCTCAGAAAAATCCAAGTTATCAATGTCCCTATATAATGTACATTATCAAGTTTAAGTTACAATGTAAACCAATTTGACTGAAATGATTAAGCGGTACAAACAACATGTTAAATAAATAAATAAAATAAAATAAATAGTCATGCACAATCTATTTGGGATAACTAAGGAATCTCAAGGATGGAAGTGGGTTCTGTGGATCATAAAATTTTGCTATTCGTGTATGATCTCTTTACAGTGACTAGACCAGAAGAGTCATTACCTTTAGTCTTGCAAGAGATTAAGGATTATGGCTCGGTTTCAGGCTTTAAAATTAACCTGGATAAGATGGAGGCTCTTGAAAATTTGGACCCTGTGGTAGTGGCGTGGCTATGACAGCAATATCCTTTTAAGTGGGCAGAAGCATATGTTAAATATTTAAGGATAAATATTCCAAGGGATTTGTGTAAGTATTTGAGGTTAACTACCCACCTCTGATTTAACAGATAGTAAAGGATCTAAGCAGGTGGCAGGAAGAGGAATTATCATGGTTATGGAGTGTGGGCTCCTTAAAAATGACTTTTTTCCCTCGCTTGCTATATTTATTTCAAACATTGCCAGTGGTAGTAATGGAAGGAGTCTTTAGAGACTTGCAGAAAAAAATCTTTGCATTTGTATAGCAAAAGAATAGACCTAGATTGGCTCACACTATACTGATGTGAGTTAAACAGCAGGGTGGCTTGGCTGTTCTTAGTTTGAAAGCATATTATATTGCTGCCCTTAAGACATTTGTTTATGAATGGCAAGATGGCATGAGGGGTAAATGATTTGTACAGAATGAAAAAAGCTGCATTCCAGATTGTCCTATTCAATATTGGCCCTGGTTGAGTACGCAAGGAGAACAGGTAAGAAATCCCATATTGGCTCATGTCGTATTAAAGGGAAAAGAAGAGAGTGGAGGGAAGGGATAGTTTTTCAGTATTATCATTGTTTAGATATAATAGTCTGTTTTCAGCAGATAGGGAAGACTGCAGGCTCCTTCAATGGGAAGACAAGGAGTTGAGGACTTTTCATCAATTGATAGATAAGGGGAATTAGTTCCTTTTTCAGCAATGCAAGAAGAATATTAGATGCAGGAACAGGATAAATTCTGTTGTCTGCAAGCAATGCATTTCATAAAAACAAAGAGAAGAAGGGATAGGACTATAGAAGGGTTTTCTGATTTTGAATCATTGTGGCCGAGGGTCGAAGAGGATAAGGGGTTAATTTCACTATTATATAAAGTAGTGCGGGGATATCAATTTAAGAAGTTTCCATTTATGGTTAAATGGGGGAAGGATTTAAGAGCATATTTTGGGGAGAAATAATGGCAAAATATTACAGTTGCAATTAATATTAATAATGTTTGGTTTCCACACTTATCAAAGAAAATGGATATAAATTCTTAATTATGTGGTATTATACGTCTATTTGACAGAATGGGATGTTTATGGGATTACATGAAGTTTGTTGGAGGGAATGTAGGAAGCGGGGCACATTTTATCATCATATGGACATGTCCCAAAATAGAAGTTTACTGGCAGGAGATTTTGGGTCAGTTGTCATGTATTTTTAAGAACTGTATCCCACTCACAGCACAACTAGCCCTTTTGGGTATGTGGCCCGATAACTATGTGGAGAGGGCTAAGAAGGTTGCATTGGTATGTATAATAGCAGCCAGATGTGAAATTGCACTGCATTGGAGGAGTAAAGACCTTCCATGTATGGACATGTGGTTATCCCAGGTAAGAAAAGTAGTGCTAATGAAACAGCTAACCGCATTAGTCCACAACTTGTTAATAAGTATGAGAAGAAATAGAAGACATTATTGAACTATTTACCTCATAGAGTGGAGGAGAAGCCTAGTGGTTAGAACACTGGCTTGGTAACCAAGCAACCAGGGTTCAATTCCCACTAGCACTCCATGTGGCCTTGGGCAAGCCACTTAACCCTCCAGTGCCTCAGAAGAAAGGCCTGGCAATCTACTTCCAGTGACACTGCCAAGAAAACCCAGGAGCTTCTGGGTCACCAGGAGTCAGGACTGACTCACAGGCACACATTGCATTTTTTACCTCACAGAAACATAGAAGAAGATGGCAGATAAAGACCATATGGTCTATCCAGTCTGCCCTTCCATACCAAATACTACAGTCCCTTTTTTTCCTTTAGAGATCTTCTATGTTTATCCCATGCTTTCTTGAATTCAGATACAGTCCTTGTCCCCACTACTTCCACTGGAAGACTATTCCATGCATCTTTCACTCTTTCCATAAAGAGATATTGCCATATATTACTCCTGAGTCTATCCCCTTTCACCTTCATCCTATGCCCCCTCATTGCAGAGCTCTTTCAATTGAAAGAAGCACTCCTCCTGTACATTTCTGCCATGGAGATATTTAGCATATCTCCACTCTCCCTCCTTTCCTCCAAAGTATACATATTGAGATCTTTATGTCTGTCCCCATATGCCTTATGTTGAAGCCACTGACCATTTTGATAGCCAGCCTCTACACACTGACTTCATCCTTTTAAAATCCTTCTGAAGATGTGATCTCCAGAACTGCACACATTACTCCAAATGAGGTCTCACCAAAGACTTATATAAAGGCATTATCACCTCCTTCCTGCTGACCATTCCTTTCCCTATGCACCCAAGCATTCTCTGGCTTTCACCATTGCCTTTTCTGTTTAGCCACCTTAAAATCATCAGAAAATATCACACTGAGGTCCCGTTCTTCTTTCATGAACAGAAGTACTTCACCCCCTACAGTATACTGTACCACTTCTTGGATTTTTGCAGCCCAATTGCATGACCCTGCATTTTTTAGCATAAAATCTCACCTGCCAAATTCTTGACCATTCTTCAAGCTTCACTAGATCCCTCCTCATGTTATCTACTCCTTCCTGGGTGTCTGCTCTATTGCAGATTTTGATACCACCTAGAAAGAGGCAAACCTTACACAACAGCCCTTTTACAATATTGCAAATAAAGATGTTGAAAAGAATTGGACCAAGGACAGATCCCTGCGGCACACCCACTAGTATTGTTATGTTATAATAAATAAGAGCGGAGGAGATGGGGAAAAAGATGTGAAAATACTTCTATATATTGGGAGGACAAAGGTTTAGTAGAATGCATAATAGGAATCTGAAATGTTTTTCTTGTTTGTGTATATGTTCTCAAAAAAATAAAGAAAAAAATGTTAAAGCATTTTTGGAAGATTCTCAAGCTGATCTTTTGAATCCTGCTATCTTGTAGCCAAAAGCCAGTATAGTGATTTTTGCCTTAACTACACATAGCGACTGGCTCTTGTGGCTGCATTTTAGGAAAAGGAACACTTTATTTATGAATTACCCTGTTCATATATTCCTGGATTTGGGGAGAAAAATGCGGAGGAGAAAAAGGAAATTCCTACTGCTAAAGCTCTGAGTTCTTCAACTAGGGGCTCTTTTTTTCTTAAATTTCCTTGTAAATGTTAAGTTTCAATCTGTTAATTATGTTTTTTGGGTTTTTTTTAGCCTTCCCAGTTAGTTACCTTTATTGCTGCAAGAACTGTAGGTTTTTCTCCTGTTGAATCCTTGGAAATACCGCATTAGATTATGGTTTGGCTGTTTAGGGATCTGGCAAGTTTCTTCTCGTGTTTAACATATTTCTTTTGAATTTCTTCTCCCCCTCTGTGAGGGCTAGGGAAATAATGCGTAATTATTCTATTTGCTTTGTTAAAAATTTCCTTTTATTTTATTTTTATACCGATGTCTGTTTCTGTACAGGTGGATGCATGGATAAATATTGTAAAATTCCATAAATACAAAAAAGTTAGTCCAATTTAAAAAAGTGGACTAACATAGTAACCCTACTGCTTTCTGAAAGAGGAAAGTCAGATGATTCAGGGATGCAGCTGGTGCTTGATTTGTACTTTGCTCCTAGCAATCTGGAAAAAGTCCTACCGCATTCAGAGGTTCAAGAGCTCCCAAGGCTTCCTTCGATGACAACCCTGAGCCAAAGTGCCGATATCCGTAACTTCCCTATGTGGTAACCCCTGAATCAAAGGTGCCATTCTGTTTTCAACACCTTGGGCTGCAGAGAAAGTATCTGTATGGCATTAGCAGCATAGGGAAATGTAATTTGTGGCTGAGCTGGGAGCACCCACAAATCTGTCTCCAGCGGGGATTTAGTCAGGAAATGTAACCCAGAAGCACCAGATATTTCAGAAAAACGTCCATCGTTGCAGGGTCTGTGGGATACACTCTCATCTTCCCTTTGCATTGCCCATTATAAGAAAAACTTTTAAACAGGGAAGAGAGCATGTTAGCTAAGGTTTCCTCATAGCTGGATCCCAAAGATGTACGGGCCCGATATTCAGCGTCAGTAGCTAGCACTACTAATGTAGCAAGGTAGCGCTGAAGAGTAAACCCAGATATTCAATTCCAGGTTCATATCCAGCCCCATCACTGAATATCTTGGTTAGCCACTCTTGACAATCAGTAACTGGGCAGTAGTGATATTGAGCCCCTGCCCAATTTGAGATATGTGGTGGAAGTTAGGCCAGAGTTACCTGTACCTGGCTTTCATTGCATATCGCTAACTGGGCAGTGGCTCAGTATTGACGCTGACTGGTTACTAATTGTCTCTGCCTCTACTCTGCCCCAGAACACCCCCAACATGCCCTGATACTAAACGGTTAGCATTGGGGTGAGTAGAGCCAGTAGCAGCGAATATCCTATTCACTGCTATTAACATGGTTAGCAGCTCTGCAAACCGCGTTAATCGCTTTGAATATTGGGCCCTAACTTTTTAATGACCATACACTCTATTTTTAATATTCTTCTCTGAGCACACTGTGCAATTGGTCATACTATTTTTATGCTCAGCATACATCATCGTGGTACGTGCATTCAGTTTCCCTTAGCAATACTCCGGTTTAATAAGATTCTTATAATGGGATGGCTGAGAAGAAGAATCTTTCCAAATTTTTAGATATAAATGTCTTTCCCAAGCAGAGAGAAAAACAACATGAAATAGAAATATCTTGCATTATTGTTTTTATTTACTACACTATCAGACACCTAACAATACTCTTCTTTAAGATTTTTGTAATATATGAAGGAATCTATGTCTAATCTGCACTAAGATTTTTCAACATGCATTAACAGCCAAAGTTAAAGCATGTTAGATGCAGTACCTTTGCATTAATTGTACTTTGGCGAAGGCCCAAATGATAACATGGAATGCAATCAGCTACAACTCTGGAGGTGTAGTCAATTGCACTATATTATCTGAAACATTAACAGTTAATGCACTGTAAATGATCTTTGCATTAAATGTTAGCTACTTTGGAAAATCATAAAATATTGAAAAATAAAATTGCAATTGCTTTGTTTTTTTAGACTTTTCATTACCTGATTGCCCATTGCTCGGAAGTTGAATCTCAGGAATACACCTTTTGGCTGTGGCTTGACAAATGGCCCTCCAGTCTTCCTGTGTCTTAAAACTTTCTGCTTGTATTGTGGTGTTTGAGCTCTGCAAGAAAAGAAATATAAGAAGCAGAAGCTAGTTTTGTTCCCATTGTTACAAGTCTGCCTTACAGGGTGTGGTTAATTCAATCAGCCTCTGCTGCCTGAGCAAGCTTATTCCAAGAGACTCTACAAAGCTAAGCTTTCAAACTTTACAAGTTGGCTGGTTTTTGATTCTTGTTAATGCTGCAGAAGTTCAAAAGTGGTTTGAAATAATGTCATGCACAAAGCATTAAAGACAATGGTTGTGGCTACACTTATACTTGGAGAACGAGTTTTTAGATTGCCTTATGGTGACGTTATTGGGGAGGTTATTGGCATAAAGCTTCTGCTGCACCCTTCTCTATTCTGAAATCTTTGCCTCTTCTTAACATTGTTTATACAAAACCTATGTGATTCATCACTCTGATCCTACCAATCATGATTTCAGTTTACATTCTGTGTACATAGACGCCAGTCTTCCACCTCTGCCTGCTTCTTACCTCTTATAATATTACCCCACAAAAGGAAGTGAAAAAGGAAATCAGAATACTTACATTTTTGCTTGACTGGCCCATGGATTTGAAACATTAACAGTTAAAATAGCTCCAGAAGTTGACAGCTCTGGCTCCGCTTGCCACCTGCCCAAGAAACAAATCTTTGTAGCATTCTGTCTTGTAGCACACTACTTCAACAAATTTGGTAGAAATGTAAATAGTTGCTACCTCCTGATCTTCAGGCGTCTTACTGCAGCATTCATTGCTGCTCTCTGGATTCTGATCTAAATGTACAAAATGTAAAAGAAAAATCACAATTACTCAGTGTTATAAAGAAACCATTTTATTAAAGCCTTCTGACTAATTAGCGTGTGATATAACACATGGCAACTGATGGCCACGAATGCTAACATGGGGGGCATGCCAGTGAATGCATGTTAAAGTGCACAGTAATCGGCCATCATACAATGAGGCGGTGAATGAGTGGAGTATGCTCGTGGAGAGCATATTGCCACTAGTATGAGGGCAATTGTTGCATGCTCATGGCACTGTGGCAATTAGCACGAGTGCATCTAATGACATCTCAATGGTATTTATTCCCTATACAGTGCTTTGCTTAAGAGAATTAATTGTTTGTGTTGTTTGAATCAAGTCCTTCTTTTTCAGAAAATATTCGGAAAGGTTTATCTTCAAATGGTCCTGATGTAATAAACTGTACTAATCTAGTGTAGAACTTTACTTCTGCTTTAGAGCAGTTTATTTGTGTGCTCCAACTACGTACTTCTGATGTAGCAAGGATCAGAGCACACAAAAAATTAGCACTGGAAGTAAGCCACTACACTTGGCATAATTATCATGGACTAAGGCGGTATTTTACTAAAGGACGGTGTTCTTGTGTGCACTGAATGCATGCTGGGACATATGTTCCCAGCAAGCATGGGACCATGGCAGTGCGAGACGATTCTCGCACTAACTGTGCAACCCACATTAGGGTCGCAAGTGGGCAGATTAGGGGAGGAGAGTGGGCATTGTGAACTCAGCAAAATTATTGCTGGGTTCACACCACATGCTAGCCATGTCATGTGTGATTAGCATGGGTTCACCTAACATCACCTCATTAGGTAGAGTCAAGTTCACCTGCGCTAATCCAGCACACGTTAGGGGAAAGTGCTCTGTGTTAACTGCTGGGAAAATGCTTTCCATACCTTTGACAATTAACATGGTGGTGTTGCACCTAGCACCATAGTTTCCTGGATAAAGCCCTGGAGCTTGGCCCACCTCTTACAAAAGCAATAATCAGAATAACAGAAGGGAAAAGTCCACTGACCCCTTTGTTTATGTTGTTTCTATTTTGTCTCCTTGGACTTTGCCTTTGTTGAAAAGTTGATCTTCTGTTCAGTGGAGTAGTAGTTGTGCTATTGAAAGAAGAACAAGATTAACTATTCAAGACTACCATGCTTAAATCTAAAACAAATTAGATGATGTATGCCATTATTATTCAAATAGTACATTGGTAATTGGCCTAATATGGAAATCCACATATCCAGTTCTGTAGTCAAAAGTGAATGCTTATGATTTGATTATCGATTTATTTAGTCAGGTTTACTAAAGTATGCAAAGTTAGCATGGAGGCCTGCACTAACCTCAGTGGCCGTGCGCATTCGTTCCCCTGTCATTATCGTATTGTAACCATGTGGTATCATGCTATCCAGCACGTAAGTGTACTTAATGCCTCTCACTTGAGGTGGTGTTAAGTGCACTCATGCTAACGACAGCAGCCATGGTCAGCATGTGCCGAAGACACCTGCACTAACCACGATGCACCAATGCCCATATTCTACCCCAACCCCCCTAGTCCACACCTAATGATGTGCTACCTGGTTAGTGATGAATTTTTAGCGGGGGGTCCCACACTTTTAGGGTGGCATGCTTACTGTGTGCCAAACCTCGCGCTAACAGTAAATGTACTTTAGTAAACATGCCCTTCAAAAAGCAGTTGCATGCCGCATATCAGAATTCCTATGCGACTTAAAATAATAACCTAAGAAATACGTAGAGTAATACTAGACATAAACCAATAGAGCATGAAATTTACATTAACATACTCAACATAATAATCACATCCATACCCGAAACAACATTGCAACCAAGCCTTAGTTGATATAATTTGGACCATTAACTGTTGAACGTGTATGGCAAATTTCTTAGATTTTATGAAATTACAGAACGTTTACAGTAGCCCAAAATCCTACAAGAAATGTAAGTACCGTTTCACCTACAGAATGTTTTGCAAATTTTTAAAAGGAAATGGTATGGCTAGTTTCTCTTTATTACTGACAAGTTAAGTAAGCACTTATTTACTTTATTTGCAGGTCACCAAATCAGAGAAAAACAGCATGCATACACTTCAAGATGCAAATGTATACATTATGTATTCTCCTAAATGAAACACACTTTGAGGAATGCCTCTTTTTAATATGGAATAATATTTACGTAGTGAAAACCTGTGTATTCTTTTTGCCTCTGCAAAGGGGCCACTTTTCATCCTCAGCAAGCTAGTCAGTTAATTAACTGTTGAGGAATTCCAAACAGGGTGTATACATTTCAAACAAAGGTAAGACTTTGTGGTTTTTTTAAATTGCTAGCTCTCTGACTGGGAGCTCTTAAAAGAGTTTTGGTACATTTTTAAAACAAAGTTACATTCTTTTTGGTGCTTTAATTTAAAAGGAGAAATATTTTCTTTAGTGGGGTAGGTTTAAAACTCAGCATTAGTAACTTTCTCAGCTCTTTGGAGCTACTGACACCTAATCAGGTGTTAATTCCCTCCCTAACCCCTCCCCCCCCAACTCCCACCCACCCCTAGTGAGCAGTCTTGCTTTATAGGGCACCTCCCCAAATAACAAAACACAGGGACTTGGAACAGCACATTTTGAATATAATTAAAGAGATTTAACTGCTTTTTCTCTGAAAGGACAGCTGGGAAAACGGCTGGTACTTTGGTAGATCTCTCTCTTTTGCTTTAACAGATACCTAAGCTTCACGGACTGAACAATGGCTGAGAAAAATCGTATCACTAAATCTGTTGCCCCCATTACAGCTTCTGCCTCTGTACAGATAGAGGTCCCAATGCCAGTTGAGGGACCGGTTCCATGTGCAGGGTGTCTGCCTGCTGAAAGTCTCAGAAAACAAGTGGAGGAACTCAGAGAGGAGGTGGTGAGGCTGAGGAGCATTCAAGACAGTGAGAAGTACATTGGGGAGATGCTTTTTGCAACAACCAAGCTCTCCAGCAGAGGAGAAGATGGGTGCCTACAGAATGACAGAGGTTAGACACAAGTCACCAGGGCCTGCAGAATTACCAATCCAAATTCTCAAGCCCTTGAATTAAAGAACCATTATGCAGCCCTGGAAGTGGAGGAGGTGAAAGCATCCCTGGGAAGGGAAGAACCAGAGCTCAAGTACCCCAAAGTTTCAGAATCAGTAACCACAAGGAAGCAAAGGGTAATGGTGGTTGGTGACTCTCTTCTGAGGGGTACTGAGGTGTCCATCTGCCAACCAGACTTGATATCCAGAGAGGTATGCTGTCTGCCAGGTGCCAAAATCCAAGATGTTACGGAGAGTTTGCCCACTGACTATTACCCAATGTTGCTAATCCATGTTGGAAGAAATGATACTTCCAGGTACCCCTCTGAGCATATCAAAAGTGACTTCATGGCTCTGGGACAGAGAGTGAAGCAGATAGGTACACAGGTGGTGTTCTCTTCAATCCTCCCTATTGAGGGTAAAGGCCAAGGCAGAGAGGCTTGCATCTTGGAGATTAATGTATGGCTGCGTGGATGGTGTCATCAAGGGCGTTTTGGTTTCTTGGACCATGTGATGCTGTTCCAAGGGTTGCAGAGCAGAGATGGCATCCATCTGTCCAAGAAAGGTCGACACATCTTCAGTAGTAGACTAGCTAATCTACTGAAGAGGGCTTTAAACTAGATTCGTTGGGGATGGGTTTAAAAAGCCGCCAGGTAAGTGAAAGCCCCCAGGTAAGTGAAACATTAAATACCTTTATGAAAATGGGTAAAAGGGGTAACATATGGAAAGCAGTGTGTATAAATGCCTGTAGTATGGGAAATAAGATCCTTGATGTTGAAGCTTTGATGGGAGTGGCTGACTTGGATTTAGTGGCAGTTACCTGGCTATACTTTATTCAGAAAGGACAGGGTAGGAAGAAGGGGAGGATGAGTGGCACTATATGTAAAAAATAATATTAAAGCTTTGGAATTACAGAGCTTAAAAGGAAGAGAGGAAGCACTGTGGGTTAAACTAGAAAGAGGGAAAGAGAAATCTATTTACATTGGTGTGATATACAGACCTCCCTCACAAGAGGAAGAGATGGACAGAGAGTTAATTGAAGACATACGCAGCGTTGCTAGGAATGGGGAAGTGCTACTGATAGGGGATTTCAATATGCCAGATGTTGATTGGCACATTCCTGCTGCAGTATCATCTAGAAGTAAGGAGATCCTGGATTCTCTACAGCAGGGGTTCTCAACCCTGTCCTCGGGACCCACCTAGCCAGTTGGGTTTTCAGGATAACCACAATGAATATGCATGGGAGAGATTTGCATATAATGGAGGCAGTGTATGCAAATCTCTCTCAAACATATTCATTGTGGTTATCCTGAAAACCCAACTGGCTAGTGTGATGTCGCTGTTACCTCCACAGCCTGAGCTTGTGGAGATGGACGGCCTGATTCTCTATTCAGGAAGTTACTGGTGCTTGGGGAAAGCACTGCCTTCTGGGAGTTGAAGTTTTCACTATCCCAAATAAAGAGAGTTGTAGACTCGAGTGTTTCAGGCAAAACAGGATTTTTAATTCCCCTTCCCAAGTGGTTTCACATGTAGAACAAAAGGAACATTGGCCATACACTTATGGCACTAAATTATATAAGAAAGAAATTCAAGCTTCTTATCTCAGCATCATTGTAATTCCAAATGAAAAACACTTTTCTCTTTCAAAACCCTTTTGTGCTTTTCTGGTCAGCTGCTACCTGCAGCACTCTCTCTCTGCACAGCTTAATTCTATTTCACAGGACTTATCTTCTCAGATACAGATATCGTACAATCCATTGGTTCACTAGGCTGACATTCTAAAGGTGGTTCAGTGTCCATTGGTTCAACCTGAACCCCAGCTGGAAATGTTTGCCAGTTGCTACAGGGTGTTTCCAAACACACATCTATCTTTTCAGCATTGCACTTTTCCTCGCAGCCTTTTGATATACATGGTTGTGAATTGCCACAGTATTCCCAGCATGTGGAGCCCCACCCTTCTGGGTTAATATCAGAGCACTTAAAGACAGCTTTCTGTTTATACCGGTCACTTATCCTACCTCTTGGCTTCCTTATGAGAGTTTCCTTTTGTCCTCTAGGATCAGCTGCAAACGTGAACCTTGGAGTTTCTCTGTGCATACAAGTCTGCCTTCCCAGTACGTTTCCCTTTTGGTTGCCTTTTACTCCCAGCACCAAACCCGGGTTACTTGTACCTGGCTCCTTGGTACCAACTCCCTGCTTGTTTCCTCTGCTGAATTCCTCTTCTGAGTCAAAGGTCAGAGAATCCTCAATTACCTTAGATTCCTCTGAGTCTTCATTCCTAAGGCAATCCTCTGTTTCTCGTGACGGTTCTAAGAGCTGTGTTCTCAGCCATGCTCTTGGCTGAGCTCTCCTCTGAGCTACCGACTGTGCTCCTCCCGGCTGTGCTCCTCCCAGCTGTGTCCTTCCCAGCTGCGTCCTTTCCAGCTGCCTTCCTCCCAGCTGCCTCTCCTCTCCTCCTAATGAGCTTCCCTTAAATCTCTGGTTTCCTGGGTTTACCCTGGCTCCTCCCACCAACAGGTGTTCTGGCTTAACTCGTGACTGCTGCACTGAACTACAGCAGGGGCGTGTTTTCCCTTCTTCTGACCTGCTCTGTTTATGGTTGCCTGGGAAACCAGGAGCCATGTGCATTTGTTTTCTTTCCCAGCCTGAAGCTGGATCCTGTGTTTTATCTCTCTCTAAGGGGTCAGAGGGACCTTCTCCATCACACTAGGTGGGTCCTGAGGACAGGGTTGAGAACCCCTGCTCTACAGGGTGAACTATTCAAGCAATTGGTAACAGACCCCACACGTGAAGGGGCCATACTGGACTTGGTGCTTACCAATGGTGAAAGTGTTTCTGATGTTGTAGTGGGAGATCATTTTGTATCCAGTGATCATCAGATGGTGTGGTTCAGTATTAGGACTAGGGCTGTTAGAATGCATTCAAAAGCGATGGTCTTAGACTTTAGGAAAACTAACTTTGCTAAGATGGGCCAATACCTCAGGGAGTTGTTAGCGGGATGGGAACAGCTGGGGGATGTAGAAAAACAGTGGGCAAAATTGAAAGGGGATATTTTAAGGGCAACCAACCTTTTTATTAAAATGGTAAATAAAGGTAAAAGGAAAAGGAGACCGCTATGGCTTTCATAAGAAGTAGCAGAAAAGGTGAAGAAAAAGAGGGAGGCCATCATGAAATACAAGAAATCACAGAGAGTGGAAGACAGGCATCTATATTTGGAAAAAACTTAGAGAGGCCAGCAAAGTAGTCAGGAAAACAAAGATTCAAAAGGAGGAGAAAATAGCCAATGCAATAAAATGGGGGGATAAGACATTTTTCAGTTATGTTAGTGAGAAGAGGAAGGGCAGAAGTGGTATTGTCAGACTCAAGGGTGAAGGAGAGGAATATGTAGAAGCTGCTGAGGATAAAGCGGAATTGCTTAACAAATATTTCTGTTCTGTGTTCACAGATGAAGAACCAGCAACAGGACCTCAGAAAACATCTACAAACAGGAACAGAAGCAAGGGGCATCTTGAACAATTTTCAGAAGACTGTGTTTGTGAGAAACTAGCTAAACTTAAAGTAGACAAAGCAATGGGACCGGATGGGATACACCCTAGAATACTGAGGGAACTTGGGGATGTTCTAGCAGCTCCACTGACTGACCTTTTCAATGCCTCTTTGGAGTCGGGAGTGGTGCCAAAGTACTGGAGAGAGGCTCATGTGGTGCCTTTACACAAAAGCGGAAGTAAGGATGTGGTTGAAAAGTAAAGGCCGGTTAGTTTAACTTCAGTGATGAGTAAATTATTGGAAACACTGCTGAAAGAGAAAATAGTGAGGTTTCTGGAGTGCAGCGGATTACAGGATCCGAGGCAGCATGGATTCACCAGAGGCAGGTCTTGTCAGACAAATCTGATTGATTTCTTTGATTGGGGGACCAGGGAGTTAGACCAAGGGAGAGCCCTAGATGTGTTGTATTTAGATTTCAGTAAAGCCTTTGACACCGTTCCTCACAGGCGACTTACAAACAAACTGAGCACCCTAGGGATGGACCCTAAAGTTACTGCTTGGGTTAGAAATTGGTTGAGTGGGAGGCAAGAAAGAGTACAGGTAAATGGAGCTCACTCTGAGGAGAAGGAAGTTACCAGTGGTGTGCCCCAGGGATCTGTCCTTGGTCCGATTCTTTTTAACATCTTTGTTAGTGATATAGCGGAAGGGCTGTTGGGTAAGGTTTGCCTCTTTGTGGATGATACCAATATCTGCAATAGAGTAGACACCCAGGAAGGTGTAGATAACATGAGGAGGGATCTAGCTAAGCTTGAAGAATGGTCTAGAATATAGCAGCTGGGATTTAATGTTAAAAAATGCAAGGTCATGCATTTGGGCTGCAGCAATCCAAGGGAGCAACATAGTAGAGGGGTGAAGTACTTTTGACCAGTAAAGAAGAGCGGGACCTGGGCGTGGCTGTGTTTGATGATCTTAAATTAGCTAAACAGGTAGAAAAGGCGACAGCAAAAGCTAGAAGGATGCTTGGGTGCATACAGAGAGGAATGGCTAGCAGAAAAAAAGGAGGTGATAGTGCCTCTGTATAAGTCTTTGGTGCGACCTCATTTGGAGTATTGTGTACAATTCTGGAGACTACACCTTCAAAAGGTTATAAGCAGGATTGATTGAGTCAGTACAGAGGGTGGCTACTAAAATGGTTAGTGGTCTTTATTATAAAACATATGAGGACAGACTTAAGGATCTTAATATGTACACTTTAGAGGAAAGGCGGAATAGAGGTGATATGACTGAGATGTTTAAATACCTCCATGGCATAAATGCACAGGGGGAGAGCCTCTTTTGATTGAAAGCAAGTTCTGCTACGAGGGAACATGGGATGAGGGTGAAAGGGGATAGACTCAGGAGTGATATGCGGAAATATTTCTTTAAGTTAAGAGTGGTGGATCCGTGGAATAGTCTCCCAGCAGAGGTGATAGAGATGAGGACAGTATCTGAATTCAAAAAAGCATGGGAGAAACACAGAGGATCTCTAAAGGAAAAAAGGGGACTGTTGTAGTTGTTAATATGGAAGGACAGACTAGATAGGCCATGTGGTCTTTTTCTGTCGTCATTTTTCTGTTTCTGTGTTTCTATTTGGTTTGAGGCACATGTTCTAAAGTATAATAAATGGGCAGTTAACATGCATTCATTATACCACATTAATGGCCCATGTTAATGACTTGCAAAATTGTGGGTAATTTTCTCCGTGGACAAGCAGGAAGTGAAGTCCTCACATATGGTTGACGTCAACGATGGAGCCCAATGCAGAACGCTCCCCAGCTTCCATTGGAAGATTTTGGGAGCTGCATTGCATATGCGCACCTGTCTTCCCACCTGCTGTGGCACCATCTTCTCCAATCTTCTTTTTTCCATGGAGCGCCTAGGACGTGTTCTGCACCAACAGGAAAAAACATTATCTTGTTCTGCCCCTTGTGGGTTCTTAGTAGGTTGGTAGTAGGTTGTTGCTCTAACCACTAGGCTACTTCTCCACTCATAATGCAAAGCACAGTTACTTATCTGTAACAGGTGATCTCTGGGAACAGCAGGAATAAGTCTTCACATATGGGTACGTCGGTACCGACGGAGCCTGCACGGGAATGCTCCCTAGCATCCAATCAGAAAGCTTTTGGGAGCATCCCTGCGCGCTGACTTCCCGCCTTTTCCACTTCTTCAACTCAGTTGAGTTTCATAGCTGAGACAAAGGAGAGAAAGAGGAAAGGAAGATAGATAGATACAATTCCTAGGGGAGGTGGGTGGGTTGTGAAGACTTATTCCTGCTGTTCCCAGAGATCACCTGTTACAGGTAAGTAACTGTGCTATCTCCAGGAACAAGCAGGAATGAGTCTTCACATATGGGGACTCCCTAGCTATAGATGCCAGGGGGAGATCCCATAAAATGCATTTCCCTGGATCAGGAGTGCATTTACCACCCAGGAATCTCCGGCATCCCATGAGGGATGGAGGGTAGGAGTTGAGAAGAGGAGAGCTGTAAGGAAAAACAGCGAAGCTAAGGACTACAGAAGAGGAGTCCTTGGAATGTATGATAAGTATCATTAAAATTATTTAATGAACAATTATAATATGGAGCTTACCTACTGGAATGTAGGAAGTAGAGAGCGGGATGGAGTCTACTGGATATGTAGTAGCGGAATCCTCAAGGCGACCTCACAGCAGTGAGGATGAAGGTCCAAACCTGGAGTTAGCAGGAGACCCAGGTGTCAACTGGGGCAGGATAAGAACGGCAGGTCTTCAACGGAAAGCTTTATGGGAAAAGCTGAAAATTCTTTTAGGTACAGAATCATTAACATTGAGGACTAAAAGAAGAAGACTGACCGATTTGGACAACTAGTCCAGTCCTAGAGGGAAGGAGGGGTATGGAAAGAAGCCCGTATTCCCAAGGAGAATAGATGTGTACTCAGAACTAATGAAGATGTACACTGTCTTTCCTATCTGGTGAGAGATAGGAAAGATATTGAAGCCTGATGCTTCAAGGATAGGGAGACTTAGGGCAAAGTAGAAGCTGTTAGCACCACAGCAATGGCTGTGTGCATAAGAGCCCCTACATACTGAGGAACAGTATGAAAATATGGAAGCCCATTGTCTGGAACTTCTAAGAAGGTAAAAAAATTTTTATAGCATAGACAGTTAGGGAGATAGTATGTAATACATATCGACCTATAAAAAAGTCTCCCAACAGATGCATAGATATATATATATATATATATATATATATGGGGATATATATACCTATATATATGTGTAAAGATATATATAGATATATATGTAGATATAGATATATATATATATGTGGGGGCATAAGTATGCACACACAGCTTACAGACATATGTATATAGATGCATATATAGAGATATATACATACATGAATATGAGTCTGAAGATATATGTCTACCACTAAGCCCCATAAGAACATTCACATGGGGAATGTGAAGGGGAAAGAGTCATCCAATAACAAGAGGGTGAAACCCACTTGACAGATTTATAGAGAATCTGTTTCCGTGGGCTAAGAGGATGCAGGAATGCAATCCAGTAAAATAACCAGGATGGTTGCGTGAAAAACAGAGGATAATATCAGTCTGTAAAGATCAAGACGGGAGTCCTTTAGAACTCTGACATGGTAGATGGGTAGAAACGCATAGAGAAGATACCAAGAGGACCCACTGGAGGGACATAGGTGTATCATGCGTTACTAGTAATCTTGGATATTCACGCAGAAAAAGCTTATATTCTGAATTATAACAGGAGACAAGAGGGTGTGGAGAACCCTCACAGTCATGGAAATGATTTATAAGCTTTTTCCTACTATATAGAATAGCCCTCAGAGATAAAGTTCAATGCTCTGTAGCAAGGGCCCATAGTAGAAAGCTTCTCTGAAGATTGCAGAGAGCATTGTGCAGGAGAATTATGAGATAAAGCTGACTGAAGTCAGGTGTTTTGCCACATCCTAGGAAAAGGAGACGGCAAGAAAGAAGATAATGTGAGAAGCCTGAAATGAGTAGGATTATCCAAGATAGATGAGGACTAGCTTGGAATCACTACTGAGGCTAGACAAAAATTGTGGAAAAGTACCAGTAGGTCAATCACTGGAACTCCTGCATGCACAGCAGCTGAAAAAGACAGCAGAGAGAATCTTCCTGTGCAAAACAAAGAGAAACAGACAAAGGGAGAGGAGATATTCCTGTCCCTGTCTGATGAGTTATCTTGAGAATGTATTCAAGGAAACAAAAAATCTACACTGGAATGAAAGACTAGAGAAACTTTTCAGTATGGTACCACTCAGTCAGGGGAAACCCTGGATGAGAGGGTAGAGAAAACAGGTAATTGGAGGGTGACTTACCCATATGGCAAGTCAGCTGAAGGAAAAAATGTTCATGTTGGGACAGAAACTATCCTAGATAGTTGAAACTTCCCTTCTTGGTAGTAAGAAGAGGAGAATTCTGTAACCCATGGACAAGAATATCCTGACAGCTTGGCATACTGAAAAAGGAAATCCCCAGTGTAGAGCTTTAAGAAAACACAGTGAACAAACTTCTGCTAGGAAGAAGTTAACTGTAGATTGCAACCTTCAGAACCTATGGTTGCTGGGTATGCTCAGACTGGCTAGAGTTTGGAAACTTCAGACTAGGACGAGGTGTCCCTTGCTTGGGTACATCTGGATGATGGGCAGGAGAAGAATGAAACCTTCTTTTCTTAGGGAAAGAAGGTTTGGTAGGACATTTCCTACCTCCTGGGGAAGAAGAAGGCTTAGAATGGTCAGATAGAGAGTGGCTTCTTAGGCTATTCTTTAAGAAAAGAAATTTATTGTTTAAGGGTTTAATGGTACGCATTTTTCCAGACTTAGCTAAAGAAACACAGAGGCGTCGCAAGGATTTTCTCCTGTTACGCCCTGGGGTTCTTCAACTGGGAGGGCTCTTTTTTCTTAAACACCCATGCAAATGCTTGGTGAAATACAGAGCTATTTCATATATTTTTTATGATCCTTCCCAGTTAACGGCCTTTATTGCTGCCAGGCGCTTGGAGACTTCTATTGGGGCCTCACCTGTGCTCTCATAAAATAATACTGGAGTTAGTTAGCTGCTTTTTCCTTTCTACTTTGTTAGTATACTGTGTATTTGGAATTTTGGAATTCTCCCCTCTTATATTGTGGGCTAGGGTGAACAGATGCATTGATTTTTGAAAAATTTTCTTGTTATAATTAATCTGCTATGATTGTTCCTGATTGTATCTGTACTTTTTCTTTCAAGATTGTTCTGTGAACTTTCTTGATTTATAATGTAAAATGATTATAAATAAATAAAAAAAAAAAAAAAAAGAATGGTCTCCAGAACCAGGGAAGTCAGTGGAGCAATGAGCAACCTGACGTAAAGCCTCCTTATTGAAGAGATTTTCTCCAGTACAAGGAGAATTACCCAGTGTGTGTTGTGCCCATCTGCTCAAGTCTGAAGCTTGGAGCCAGGCTCTACGACGTGCTCCAATGGCAATAGCAGAGGATCTGCTAACAGACTCAAAAGAGTCTAGAGAAGCACGAGAAAGAAACCAAGAGATATTCCGGCTATGACTAAGAAGCAAGGAATAGTCAGCAGCCTTAGGCTCTGACAAAAAAGGAGTCAAAAGAGATAATTTCTTTGTGATCTCCTGGAGTGTTAGACATATAAAATATATAAGAAATAATTCTTGATGCCAGCATAGATGTTTGGAAGGCTTGACGTCCAAAGGCATCAAGTGCTCTAGATGCACGACCTGGCGGATAAGAAGAATGCTTCTTCTTGCTTTTTACTTTCCTCATTGCTGATTCCACTACAATGGAATGATGGGGAAGTTGAGTCTTTTGAAACCCTGGAGAGGGGGGCACCTGATACAGAACATTAGTTGCTGTAGAAGGTGCGGGAACTCTTAAAGGTGATTCCCATATTCTTAGAAGAAGATCCTGCAAAGAATGATGTAAAGGAAGCATTATATTTTCCTTTTCTGCAGGAGAGCCTTGGTTAAGATCACAGCCAGGGATAGGAATAGTAAGAAAGGTTGCCATATCAAGGAGAGATTTCTGAAAAGAAGGATCTCCAATGGGAACCATCCCTGGGTAGACCAAGGTTGAAAAAGCAGCCTGAGCACCAGAAGATGTATTGGTCTGGTGCAGAAAAAGAACCCCACTAGATGGATAGTGATACTGGCAGTCACGATTTGAGGCAGTTAGTACTGCATCGTCCATGCCAGGTATCGATTCCAAACTAGGCATAGAAAGGATCGATGGTACCGATGTAGCTGCAGGAATCAACATCGATACCGATACCGGCAGCTGAGGCGGAATCGGAGACGGTGATGTCATCGAGGCAGTCATCAGAGGCTGCTTAAGCGGTACCGAGGTAACCAGAGAGTCTTGGTGAATATCCTCGGTACTGCGTATCCGGAAACGATAAGGGTCGGTTCCAAGACGCGTCGGTACCCAGTCATCTAGACTAGATATCGATTCCAGACTCGGCATCGAAGGGAGCGAGTCTATCGATGCATGTCTAGAGGGCACCGACGTCAGTGGTGGTATCGGCGATGCCGATACATGAAAGTCACTCTGGTTCGTATCGATCAGTCCCGAAGGTACCGAGGACGCCAGATGACGATCCCTGGTGAAGAGTGGAACACTCGACACCGGTGCAAACGCCGGGGTATCGGTACCGCTCGAAGCGGGTACCATCTCCGAGCATGGCTTAGATACAGGAAAGTCAATCAGGAACGTATCGATCGGTCCCGAAGGTACCGAGGATGCCAGATGACGATCCCTGGTGAAGAGTGGAACACTCGACACTGGTGCCGATGCCGGGGTATCGGTACCGCTCGAAGCGGATACCACCACCGGGCATGGCTCAGGTATGTTCTGTGAGGGGTGAGCCCCAGGAACAACCTGAAACCCCTGAAATGCTTTGGAGCCCGAAGACTCCCGCCGGGGTTTTAATGCCAATGGGGTCTTGAAGGCAAGGCCGGAGCCGTCATCATGCTTGGCATGAGACCTACCACTCAAGGATTGGCAAGTCTTAACAGACTGTTTGTGGGTTACCTGATCCTGTAGAGAAGAAAAAACCGGTGCCTTCACTGCCGGAGTGAAAACGGTATCGAGGGAAACTCGAAAGAGGGAAGGTCTTCTCACAGTATTATAGCCTGATGGTTCAGGGGAAAAAGGGTCAGGACCCAAACAGGTTAGACACCAGTTATTGGAGTCTAAAAAGAAAACTTTGTTTCCACAGTGAAGGCACTTCTTAGGAGAAGAAGGCTCCATGATGAAGAGGCCTTGTAGGCCTAAAAAGTTAAGACAGAAACAGAGGGAAAAATCTCTCCGAGTTTAAGAAAAAATAAAAGAAAACCACCGGCGGTACTGGTGGCGGCGGGAAAAACAGCCGCGACCACAAGAAAACAAGAAATGAAGAATTTAAAGAAAAAGGTTTCTGCGGTGACAGGAGGACGTCCTACCGGCTCCGCGGAAAAACGAAAACTGAGGAGAAGAAGTGGAAAAGGCGGGAAGTCAGCGCGCAGGCGCGAGGGATGCTCCCAAAAGCTTTCTGATTGGATGCTGGGGAGCATTCCCGTGCAGGCTCCGTCGGTACCGACGTACCCATATGTGAAGACTCATTCTTGCTTGTTCCTGGAGATAGCTATTTTATTTATTTATTATTTTATTAACAATTCTTATATACCGCACTATTAGACATCAGTGCGGTTTACATTGAACAAAAAACATCCGACATAGCTCTTGTACTCATTTTCACAATAGGAAAATTAGCTGCATTAAGGAGGTAATTTTATAATGAGGATTTGCACCAATGGGCGTAAATCATGTATTTTGCATGACTTTCTCATGCGGATGGACACGTGTGTACTGCTATTTTATAAGTATGCGTATAAGTGTTTGTGTACTTTCGCCATGGACATGCACAGGGGCGGAGTTTGGACAGAGCATAACTTGTGTAAGTTATAAAATACTATAACTTATGCGTGTTCCTATGAAATTTAGCCACAGGATAAGCATAATTGCTTGCGCCTAGTCTGCGTGCATTTTTACACCACTTAACACCCATATTTTATAAAGTATGTGCATACTTTATGCTAAAGATAGGTACAAAAATACGTGCATGATTATATGCATTAAACAAGGCGACCCTTATAAAATTACCCTCGACAAGTGCTGATACCATATGCAATCATTACAACAAGTGTTAACACTTCACTTTCAACACTATTGCAAACATTAGTGCAGTTTGCTAAAACAAGCAGCCTAGAAGGCTATTAACACAATACACACAGGGGGAATATTCCAAGATATTCACACTGTTTCCAGACTTGCAAACCATATAAATGCTGCTATGCTGAATATTCTGGGGCATTAACATGATTAATGCCATTGAATATCCATGGGTGCTGCCTCTACACATCCCGATGCTAACTGCTTAGCATCGGGGTGTCTTGGGGGCTTTCTGGTGTGGAGCAGCGACAGCACCGATCACTAACCAGGCAGCGGCTCAATATCGCCACTGCCCAGTTAGCGATATTGGCAAAAGCCAGGTGCAGGAAACACTGGCCTTAACTTTCACCGGATATCGCTAACCAGGCAGTGGCTCAATATTGTCACTGCCCAGTTAGCAAGTGACAAATGCAGCTAACCTAGATATTCAATGCTGGGGTTGTATATGACCCCATCAGTGAATAACCGGGTTTAGATTTCAGTGTCGGTGGCTAGCTGTATTGGGAGCACTAGATGCTGGCTCTGAATATCTCCCCACAATTCCTTATAAACAAACTATATAGTTTTTACATTGTTAACATACTTAGGGGCCCTTTTACTAAAGTGTGGAGGGCTTTGCACTTATTGTGGGCTTTCCTCCGGAAAACTGCAAAGTAAGTGCAAATCCTCTGTGCATTTTCAGTGGTAATGAGCATTTCCTATTTCTGGTAAGAAACAGGAAATGCTTACTACCACCTTTAGAAATGCCATGGTCCTGCAGTTTATAAGATAACAGAGCCACAGGAGCAGAGAAGTATTCCTGCAGCTCTCTCAAGTGGTGAATCAGAGAGAGGGGTGCCGACAGCAGCAGATACAGGAGGGAAGGAAGGGGCTGGAAGGGAACTGAAAAGAGGGAGCTGGAAGGATGCTGACTTGGGAGGGCTGAAAGGGGACTGAAAAGAGGGGAAGGAAAGGGCTGGAAGGGAGCTGACACCAAGAGATGGCACTGGTAGGGGGATGGACAGAAGGGAGGATGACTGGAAGGGAGCTGACATGAGTGGGGCACTGGAACTGGAAGTGAGCTGATACGTAGGATGGTATTTGCACTAGAAGGGGTTGGACAGTGGGGAAGGAGGGGGACTGGAAGGGAATGGACACCAGTGGTGGTGCTGGAAATGCAAGGGGGTTGACATCGGAAGGTACTGAGAAGGAAGGACTGGAAAGGGGGCTGACACTGGGGAGGGTTACTGGGACTGGAAATAGACTGATACTGAAGGAGGTACTGGGACTGGAAGGGGGCTGATGCTGAGGCTGGACAAGAAATGGCTTTATGCTGGGGGGAACTGGAAAGGAAATGATGCTGGTAAATGCTGGGTCAGATGGGAAAAGAGGCAGAAACTGGGGGAGTGAAAAGGGAGCGGGGGAAGATATTATGTGTGTTGGGGTGGGGTGGGGGGGGGGGAAACACTGCTGCTCAGTGTCAACTGACTTAATGAATCAGAGGCATGGAAGCTGTGCTGCCTCAGGCCTGGGTCAATGAGCCAGACAGGTCCTGACATTTTGACACTGCCTCAGCCTACTGGATGGAGGGAAAGAGAGAGATGCTAGATGGGGGCTGAGAGATGATAGACATAGAGAGAGAGAGTGAAGAAAAAGCTAGGAATAATGGACCAGGGAAGAAGAGCTGAAGAATGGGAGGACTGGGGTGAAGGTTGAAAAGCGGTAGGTAAATAGCTAAAAAAGAACTGGATAGTAAGGGGTAGTAAAATCTGGGTGGAGAGAGAGAGAGATAAATAAATGGAAGAAAGCTGAAAGGAAAATAAATTAATATCCAAAATGAAAGGAAGTGAAAAAAAACAAAAAGAGACAAGAAATAGCAAATGGATTATAGACCATAGAAAGAGAGTTAAGAGAAGACAGGGCAAAGCAGAAACCTCAGATCGGGACCAGCATGATCAGAGAATAAAATGGTCAGACAACAAAGGTAGAAAAAATAATTTTATTTTCAATTTAATTATTGGACTTTGCGCTATCTTCATATTTTACACAGTATTGGGAACTGCATCTCTTATTTATCTGGTGATGCACTGCATGCAGAATCTGGCTTCTTGGGATTTCAGTTTAATTTTTGTTTGCATATTTTTATTTTTACTTTAGGTTGTAGTCACTTATGCTATATTTGGTGAGGGTCTGTGTTCTGAGTGTGTGACCGAGGCCAGGCGTTCTGTTAACATGGAGTTTGTATGTAGGGATCTGTACTGTAGTAATATTTATTTATTATTAGAGCCTCTTTTATACCGCGCTATTCAGCATCAGTGCAGTTTACAATGAACAATAAAATACACATTTCCGATGGTACTTTGTGTTTACAGTTGAACAGGTAATGCAACTTGGATAACAGGGTAACTATTTACAATTTAAGACATAATTGGGAAATCTTTTGACTTCAGTCAAAGGGGTTCTGAGAGGCTTGTGAGGATGGTGCAGCGTCCACATTGGCTTCTGGGTAAAACTGGAGGAAGAGGTGAAGTTTTAAGGCCTTTCTGAACTGAAATAAGTCCTGGATTGATCGGATGCCGTGAGGGAGGCTGTTCCAGTACCTTGGTGCGCAGAAATTGTAGGCCCTGCCTACTGTTGCCTTGGTGCATTGTGCTATTAATTTTGGGACTACCAGGGTGTTAAGTGTTACTGACCTTCTGTCCCTATTGAGAGGAGTTGTCTGGATTAGTTCAGTCAATGATGCCGACGAAAGCCCTTTAATATCCTTGAAGGTAAGTAGTAAGGTCTTGTAAGTGATTCTACCTTGTATCGGGAGCCAGTGGAGATGTTTTAGAATGGGTGTGACATGGTCTTTCCTAGAAGCGCCATGTAGAACTCTTGCTGCGGCATTCATTGCAAGTTGAAGTGGATTTAAGGTGGCTTGAGGGAGACCTTGCAGGATTGAATTTGCATAATCAAAATGCAGTATGATTAGTGCCTGATAGATGGTTCTGAAATCGTCAGGTGCAAGCAGGGATCTTAGATGTCTAAGGGATCGGATTTTATGGTATACCGCTCTTACAATGTTTCCTATGTGCGCCTTCATATCCAAGTGCTGGTCTAAGGTCACGCCAAGGTATCTGATAGTGGGCTTGGTCTGGAGATCTGCATCCTTCACTTTTATGAAGGAGCAGTGAAGTTTCGATTCCTTGTAATAAATAAAACCTCTGTTTTCTTGTGTTGGATCCTAAGGTTTTGGGATTGCAGCCAGTTAGAAACTTCATTTATGCAGTTTGTTATAGGTGTGAGGTTGGGTTTCTCTGTTGCAAAAGGCATGTATAACAGCACGTCATCAGCATAAATAAGGCAGTTAACACTGAAGGACCGGATCAGGTTGCAGATAGGCTGCATGTATATATTGAACATCAGGGCGGAGAGGGAGGACCCTTGTGGAACACCTTGCTTTTGGTGGAACGGATCAGATGATGTATCGCTGGATCGTACCTGCTGCCATCTATCAGAAAGGTAGGACATACACCACTCAAGTGCTTTATCGGTGATTCCCTTCTCCTTGAGTCGTTCAAGGAGGCACTCATGGCTAACGGAGTCAAACGCTGCTGCAATGTCTAGGAAGACAAGGACGAACCCTTGGCGGATGTTGTCAATGCCTGTTATTATGCTACTGAAGAGTGTGGTGAGAAGTGTTTCAACACCATGGGCTTCTCTAAAACCGTGCTGGCATGGGTCCAGTGGTGCGTTGGTATCAACATGATCTTGGATTTGTCTTTGAACTTCCTTTTCCATTATTTTTGCCAGAAACGGTATACTTGATATCGGTCTATATGATTCAGGCTTCTGAGGGTTGAGCTTGTTGTTTTTTAGTAAGGGTCTTATAGATGTGCGCTTGAGGATACGTGGGAAAGCTCCTGTAGTGAAAGATTGTTCCATGAGTCTAGATATGAAGGGACTGAAGTCGGTCCGAAGTTCTTTAATCCAGAATGCTGGGCATGGATCAGTTTGGGTGGTAGTCATGTTGATGCCAACAATGGTGTCCTCAATGCGTTGTTTGGATGGTATTGAGAAGATGGTGAGTGGTGTTTGGTCGTATGGTTTACGGATAGTGCTAGGTGATGAGTTGTTATTGATCTTGCAGAGTTTGGATTGCAGATAGTCGGCGAATGTTTGAGGGTGGATATCGCTTATTTTCTCTGGGGCAGGTTCCTTTGTCAAACGCTTGACGAGAGCAAACAGGTCATGTGGTTTGTTCAGAGATCTTTTTAGTATGTCTGTGTGATAACTCCTCATGGTTTCTGTCACTGAGGTGCGATGTGCTGCGAGATGTGAGTTATATGCATTCCGGTCTTCATCTGAGCATGAGCGACGCCATCGTCTCTCGAGTTTCCTTAGTGTTGTGTGTGAGGTTTTTAGCTCAGCTGAATACCAGGTTGTAGAGTGACGCTTCCCTTGGAGTTTGTTAGTTGATGGACATACTGTGATTGAACTGAGTGTTTTATTCCAATCGGAGACTAAATTGTCCAGGTTGAGTGCCAATGAGGTAGTTAGTGGGAGTGTTGTTTTTAGGATTAGGTCTTTGTCGAATGGTTGGAACCTTCTCGGAGGGGAGCTGGGATGGCCGCTCACTCTTTTTTCTTCATTTTGGCCACAACTAGGAAGGGGAACTTGGAATAAGATTAGCTTGTGATCCGACCATGGAACTGAGGTGATTGATAGATCAGGGATAGATGGTGCATTGAGGGATGTCTCAGTTGTGAATATTAAATCTAGAATGCCTCCTTTGACATGGGTTGAATCTTTGATTAATTGGCTGTATCCTAAATCCTGCATGGCTCCATGAAAAGCTGATGCATGGGAGACCTGCAGTGAGGGTAGATTGAAATCTCCTAGCACCCAACTTGATGAATGTGGGTTCTGGGTTTGAGGCCAAGTCAATTATCGTTGATAGGGCGTCTGGGTCGGCTGATGGAGCTCTGTATAGTAGATTAAAAGAGCAGCACTTATTTGCTATAGAGATTGAGTCCAGGAGTGGTGAGCTGGTTGCGTCTCTTAGATTAAACTGAAGGTCAGATTTGATAATGGCGAGAACACCTCCTCCTCTTTTGTCCTTTCTGTGTATGGATTGAGAAATTCGAGGGTAGGAGTTGGTTGAGTAGCACGTTGTCATCACAAGAAAGCCATGTCTCAGTGATCAGTAATAGGTCGAGGTTGTGTAGTGAAATCATGTCTGAGATGACCGGCCATTTCTTGCGAACTGATCGGGCATTTATCAGTGCGCATCTCAGATGTTGGGGAAGTGGGTTTACTTCCTGTTTCTTTTTCTTGTTATGTTGTAATGAGATGAGTAGAAGATGGTGGTGGGGAGTTCGGCTAGTTTCTCTTGTGCTGTAGAAGGGGGCGTCTTGCCACCGTCTTCTATAATTGTGTATCATTGGTATATGCTTGTGGCTAGAGTGTAGACTAGTAACGTTACCTAGTCCTAAGACAAGGAGATAAAGGGCAATTGTAAAAGAACAAGATAAGGCCATTTTGTGTGTATGGAATGGAAGAGGTCAAAGGTGAAGTCTTGGTTGGTAACTATGTCAGAGAATAATTGGAGATGACAGAATACAATATACAATATACCATAAGCAGTAGGTGCCCATCTACAGTTAGATTTAAGGCCTATGTTGTGGTGATTACAGCTTTGTTGTTTGAGAGAGTAAATATTTACTTGCGTTTTCGTGATCGATGTCAGCCTGATGAAGAGTGGCCTCCGCCTAAGGGCCACGCCAAAGGGCCCACTGGCGAGGCCCTCAGGCGCGGGCCGACCAGGCGTGGGCCTGCCTGAAGGCAGCTGCTTTTTAAATGGAGCAGGCTCCTCCCCCTCTCAGGATAAGCAGGATAGATGGAAGGCTGCAGGCTGCTTAACACTAATCAGAGCACAGAAGCAGATGGCAGTTAGCTTGTACCTTGATTGAAGGCAGCTGCTTTTTAAATATGACTTGTTCAGCTTTTCATATAGGTGTATGGGTGTTCTAGGGCTGTTGCAACATTTATAGTGCTGCTCTTTTCTGGATAGGCCCCTTGTATGAGTTTTGTAAGTTTATGCTGGCATGGTATGATAGATTTGGCCTTGCAGATCTTTGGTGACTTTTGTAGGGTTTTATATTAGTTCACAAAATGCCTGGTACTGGAGAATGTTTATGATGTTAGTGAGATGACCAGAATCAGATTTTTTTTGGACTATCACAGCCTGTTTGTATGATGCTAAGGATTTACTGCTAAGTAGTTATTTTTATTCTGGCTATGCATTTGCCCATTCACTGCAATATTCTTACAACACTGGCTTGAAGGAGAAATACTAGCATCATATGAAAAGAGTTCACAAAGGAGTTTTGGTGAAAAGGAGGGTAGGGTGTAGCCAACATTAATAATGAGGGAAGATGCGCCAATTTATAGGTTGCAGGAGGGCGCCAGAAACCCTATCACCGGCCCTGGTTGGGTGGGGTTGGATTTCCAACTATGGCATTGGTGGGCCCCTTTGCAGGGCCTCCATAACCATGGTAATTCTGAAAAGGGGTACCATTTGTGGGGGGAGATCTTTCTGGAGGGTTTATTGCTTGAAGAGGGACTGGATTGTCACCAGGGCATTGGTTGCAGCTGGGCTACTGGGCTACTAATAGTGCACCTGCAATTACCTCCATCTCTGAGGTGGCAGTGATTGCAGCCAAATTATCGGCAGGCATGACAGCTAGCTGTCACTGACTGACACGCCCACTTGATGCTCCGATCTTACCGCAGTCCTGCCCTCCCTCTTGAACTGCAGACTGCATGGTCCTTTCACTACGCTGTCTGCACTTTCTCCTTGGTAACAGTTAACACGAAGGTTTAGCGCATGCTGAATCTGTGGTAACTGCTTATCATACTTTAGTAAAAAAGTGCCCTTTATTATTTCGCCTTTTTAATATTTTTTTTATTACTTTTTTTTGTATTTTATTGTTTACGTTATCAGAATATAGAAAGACTAGGGGACATGCAATGAAGTTACAGGGTAATATATTTAAGACTAATAAAAGAAAATATTTTTTCACTCAACGTGTAATCAAACTGCTGTTAGTGTAGCTGGGTTTAAAAAAAGGTTTGGACAAATTCCTGGAGGAAAGGCCCATAAACCATTATTAAAAAGGGACCCAGGATATCAATGCTTGACCCAATACAAGCTTTGTGGAACCTGTGTCTTTTGGGGAAACTGCTAGGTATGAATGACCTAGATCGGCCACTGTTGTAAACAGGATACTGGGCTTGATGGACCTTGGTCTGACCCAGTATGGCATATCTTATGTTCTTATGTTCTTAAGAAAAAACTCAGAACTTAGCCTCACTAGTTGAAGCTAATCAGTGGAAAATCTTCCTTAGTATTTATCTAAGGAAGATTTTCGTCTGTGTACTTTTCACTAATTTTTATAAATCCAAGGTGCTATCACTTAGCTTTATTTTCTTAAAGACATCTGAGTCTCAATGAAAGAAAAGCTGTCAAAATAAATTCAACCATAGACAAATACAGAGCAAACCAGCCAGCAGAAACAGAATGAAAAAGTGACCTAACATTTTTATGGCTCTAAAAATGTTTGACTGATACTTAAGTTTTCTAAATATTTCTCCATCTTTGGTACCAGTTTTGGAGAAATAATACTAAGGGGTAATTTTATGAAGAAGTTTTGCATATAAATCATGGTTTGCATTAGAAAATTGCACAGTATGCATGCCAGTTAGCCTCTGCCTACTTCTGTGTGCACTGCATGTGGGCATTCCTAGGGCCATAGTGTTGAAGAAGTTCCTGTGGACATGTGCACTTTATAAAATATGTGTGCACATGCAATACATTTATATCTTCTTTGGAGCAGGGGTAAATTTGTGTGAGAGAATTCATTAGACAGTTCTGAGAGCCTATTTTATAAAGATACATCGGCACTTGTTTATGTTTATTACATTTGATATACCGCTCAGGCCAAGAAGCATCAGAGCGGTTTACAATCCTACATTTATGTTATGGAAAATAAGAAAAGAACACCATTAATAAGATAGGACAGAGTAGGAGAAACAGATAGACAAAGTGATAGCACAGATAGGAGAAAACAGAACAGCAGACTACCTTCACAAACTACAGGCATGACAAATAGACTCACAATTTCTGTATGATTTTAATCATTCGCCACGGACCCCGCCTTGTGGGGCATTGATAAAAATGCATATATCAAAAAGCCCTTTCCGCATATTAAACTTTCAGATATAAATTTAAAAGGACCATCCTTGTGGGAGATCATGCGTATTAAACTTGTATCCCCAATGTGACTCCATATGCACTTTTATTATCATCAGCTTGTCCTATTTTTATATGCTTTTGATAATTTTCCTTCACAGAATAGTTTAGATTGTACTACATTACACTGACAATATACATTAACCATCCATTAGATTACTTGTCTATATATGAGTCATCCTTCCGATATGATATCATGTTCTGAGTGTAGCATACACTGTGCATCAAGAATTCTCCTCTAGCATATCAATTATATGGTCACCATTCAAATGAGAAATGATATATACTCAGCACGAGGGATTCTCTTCTAACATATCAGTTATGTGGCCACCATTCAAGCAATTGTGTTTCTGAAATTACTTTTAGTAGATAAAGAATGGGAACCACAAGAGAGAATACTATTTGTGGTGTTTTATTTTTGATAGTTAAATGAGTATTTAAATATTGCAGATCTTAACATTACATCCACTGCTTCAGGAATCACCAAGTAGAGAGTTTCAGTGTGGTAGAAATACTGGTGAATTATTCATACAGCCAAGGTTAAGGCAGGAATTGAACCCACAATGGGCACGAGGGATGTTGTGAATGATCCGGGCATATTTCACCTTGTAGATGGACAGATTTTTAAAGCTAAGGCACTAAGTAACCATAGTTCCTCTTTTGTGGTGTATGTAATTATTTGTTTATGTCCATTGATCTATACTGGATGCAAGAAATAAGCAATCAGGTTGTGACTGAATGAACACTGCAGCTGATTAAAGACTCATTTGCCTGTGCCGCCTTTAGTCCAGTATTGGATATCCAAGAAGCATGAAACTATGGGCTTTAAATAGAGAAGGACTGATTTTGTTAAGCATGTCTTGCATGAGCGGGAGGCTCCAACCAGCTACAGTATACAGAGTTCTGTCTGTTTATATGCTCATGTGCAGATGCATATGCTGTCACATCCCTGTGGCAAAGCTGTTAGTTCAAGAGCCGACAAGATTTCCTGGGTCCCGCTGGTGAAAAGAGCAGGCCTGTGGCCTGCAAATGCTGGTGGGAGGTCCAGGTCTTGCCAGTGAGGAAAGTGCAAAGTTGGGAGGGGAGGTGAGGGGAGAGTGCAGAGCAGGGTGAAGAGGAGAGTGAGTGCAGGAAAGAGGGTAATGAAGGGTAGGGACCACATTACTCCTCTTCTGTTCTAGCAACATTGGCTTCCCATCCAGCACCATATCAATTACTAAATCCTCACTCTGACCCATAAGACTCTGTATACCGATATCCCCTCTTATATTGCTTCCTCAATGACTTTTCATCCCCCAATTAGGATTCTTCTTTCAATTCACGACAATCATCTAAATGTTCCCCCAGTCTCCTGCACCAGGCTGGAAAGAACCCAGCGTACAGCCTTCTTCTGCGTAGCCTCCACTCTGCGGAATGCCCTTTACCTCACCCTACCTACTGAACTTTCCTAGGAGCCTTTAAGTCTGCTTTAAAGATGCATTGTTCAGTGAGGCTTTTACTGATGGCTCATATACTTCGTATATTGTATGAGGGTGGATCAGTGCCTGTGACTCACAACCTTCTACCTTCTCTGTCCTCTCTCTCTCCCCACTTCTTTTCTGTATGATTTGTAGTTCCTTTCTGATATTTTCGAAGCTTTTGGGGCCCGACATTTGAAAGGTATTTACACAGTTTACAGCCCTGTAAACCATGTAAATGCTGCTCAGCGGGATATTCAATAGCACTAGCACGGTTAGTGCCGCTGAATATCCCCGATCTTCTCCCCTACACGCCCTGATGCTGACTGCTTGGCATCGAGGCGTGTCATGGGTGGCAACAGAGGCTAACAGGGTACAGATAGGCCGGCTTTTGCAGTGCTTATCTTTACCCGTAGAAGCTCACCAGACAGCGGTGCAATAACACCACTACTCACAACACTCCCCATGACACACTCATACACACAGTCCAGAAACATCCCATCTCACAACCTCACATGCACCTCCTTACACCCTATCACATACATACAGATGCACCTTGACACCCCCCATGACAGATATACACACAGGGCCGTACCGAGCCAGAATCATGCTCTGTCTGACTTGCACATTGGGCATGCGCCCCCTCTCCTCCCCATACCTCCATCCAGCCTCTGCCTGCTCTTGCCCTGCTGCTGCCACCCTCTGTTTTCTCCATGGCGGCGCTGGCAGCAGGGCAAGAGCAGGGAGCGGTATGGGAGGGGGGCGCGCCCGAAGTGCAAGTCGCTGGCAGCAGCAGCAGAGCAGAGCAGTCCTAACTTTAAGCAGATCTGATCCCTCCCTGCTCTGAGGTCGCGTCAGAGGAGGGAGGAACCAGACCTGCAGAAAGACCTGCACAAAGACTTAGGGGACGCATTTTGACTGCCTGCTGTTGCCCTGCCACTACTGGGCAAAAGCAGGCAACCGAAATGCGCCCCCTAAGCCTTTGCGCCCTTTGCAGCTGCACCGCTAGCACAGGGCTAGGTACAGTACTGCATACACACCCCCCCCCCAACACTTCCCATACCATAGACACATGCACCCCTGACACTCCCTGATTACTAGGCTAAGGGAGATTAGGAAAGGCAGCTCAATTATCAAGATCGATTTTGGATTTTTTTGTTTGAAAACTAGATCCATTGGGATTTAATGCTGAAATTGAATGCATGTCCTTGGTTTAGAGGAGATGTATATCACTGGTGAATTTGAATGATTAAGTGAATGGATATTCAAGATTGCTTAATAGTTATTAACTTGCTGATGCCATTTTCTTTTAATTTTAGAAGCATGATGGCTTGAATAGAGACTCCGTAGCTGATATGTCAGAAGAGAATACCTGATTCAGAATAGATACTTCACTTGAAACATAATAGCATGTCAGACTCATGACTCGTACATAGATATCTAATGAATGATTAATCTATGTTGTCAGTTTAATGTAGTGCAGTTTAAATTATTCTTTGAAGGAAAATTATTAAATGCGATGTATAAATATGGAATGGAGCCATGATTATAAAAGTGCATGTGGAGTCCCATTGGTGATGCAAACTTCACATGCGTGATCTCCCACAATGACGATCCTTTTAAATTGATATCTGATAGTTTAATATGCAGAAAAATGTTTTAAATAAATAAATAAATATATATATATTAGACATAGTCCCTTTAGAGTTTGGATCTTTTTCAGATGTCTTTGAGAATGCTTTTACAAAACAGGCATAAAATAAGTGTTTTTATGAACATTTCAGAAAGGCAATCTGTTATGAAATTACCCCCCAGGCATGTGAGCCCATCTGTTTACCAAAGAAAAAAATATTAAATTGTACTTACATTATATCTCTCAAAATTAATTTTTTTTTACTATATATCAGATGAGGGTTTTCTTATTTCTTACCGTCTTTGTGTCGTTTCTGTTGGTCCAAATGTCCTGTTTTCTTGTGGTTGCATTGTGCTAGAATTATTTACATCTGCTGTATCTTTCTCAGGGCCCTATTAAATATGCATGCCAAAAATATTAGATGCAATCTCACACATGAGGTTTTCTATTGCTCTAATTATTTTCAGATTCTAGGTACACTGGGGGTGGGGGGGGGGGGAACATAGTAAAAGTACATTAGCTGGTTAGCAGGACCTGCTAACCGGTTAAATATGACAATTCCAATATTCAGCAGCACTACCCAGATATTGCCACTGAATATCACCACAGACTATACAAAAGATGTCTGGTTATAATTGGGGCAGACCGGGGGCGGCCCTGGTCACTATACAGTCACCAGCAACATTCAGCCACTAACCGGATAGCTAAACCTGATAAAATCGGGACATTTCAATGGCAGTTCTAACCTTAGCTGTTTTTTGCTATCTGGTTTGTGGCTGCATATCGCCACTGACTAGACAGTGATGCGTTGTCCAGTGAAACCGGATAGTCAGCGCCAGACACTGGATAAGTTCCAGCGCTGAATATCTAGTTTAAATGCGCTTGGCCTCTGACACTGAATATTTGCCCCATTATATCATGTTTTTTTAATAAATAATGCCTTTTAATCCCCACATTTGAAAACTGAAGAATCTTGGCATGTAATTGAGTGGTGAGACCCCCAGGAATTCTAGCGTTTTCTTCTGTGGGAAGACTGCCGAAAGAAGCTAAAGAGGTAGCACTGTTTTTCTGGCTCCATGGGATTTTCCAGCATGGAGAATTTTCTGCCATCCTCTATTTCCTAAGTTTTGCCCTATCATAATATCCACTGAGAGGAAATTTCAGAATAACTACTAAACTCCTGATCCTTTTGAAACAAAGGGTCACCAGCCACTCTAAATAGAAGCCTGCATGATGTAAACAATCAGAACTCAATGACATTTTTTTTAAAGGAGATAGACGAAAAAGGTAAGGACTTCAGTCTGTGGGTCGTGAAGTGCACAGTTGTTGCATACTGCTAAACACCCTGCAAAGAAAAATATAGGGGCTCTTTTACTAAAGTGCATAGGGGTTTTGCAACTAACATACCTTAAGCACAAAAACAAACATGCGGTTGTTGCAGCACTGTGTGCTAACTAGCAAGGGTGTGTTGAGCATATTCCTGGCAACTACCGCACTGAATGATAACATGCCACTGCAGTGCGCACAATTTTCATGGGTGCACTTAACCCCACCTGTTTTTGAGGTGGCGTTAGATGAACCCGTGCAAAAGGCAAGGGTTGCAGTTCGCATGCGGTGTTTACTCCCATGCTAGCTGTACAGTGCTCACCATGCCCACTCTCCATCCTTAATCTGCCCACTTGCTCCTCTGATGCACCATGGACAGTTAGTATGGAAATCTGGCTGCACTAACTGTCATTTTAATTTTAATTTAATTAACAGTTTCTTATATACCGCATCTTCCCAAGATCAAATGCGGTTTACATAGAACAAGGTAACATAACAGACAGGTGTCTGTTTTTACAGTGAACATCTTAGAACCATAACAACTATATTACATTACATGGAACAAGCAAGAACTATTTACAGGGAACAAAATAAGTAATAGATACAGTGTTGTATGTGACATTTAAGGATAATAAGCATATAGAGTTTCACTTCATTTGTCAATTCTAGTTTGGTTTATGGGGAAACTTACATGGTATTATCCATTTTCTAGCAGGGGAGGTGTGTTTGGCAAAGATCTGTAGTATGATGTGAACAGGTGCGTTTTAAGTTTTTTGCGGAATTCTTTAATCTCTACAAGTGATCTTATTTCAACTGGAAGGGCATTCCATAGAGTGGGGGTAGCGTGTGAGAATGCCTTTTTGTTTGTTATCTTTCTGGATTTTATAAATTCTTTCGGAGTCCTTAATTTGTTTGTATGATCTCTCCTGTGTAAGTTATTAGTAGGTTGTTTAGTGATGAGGTTGGCTAGGGTGGGTGGTGCCATGTTGTTTAGAGTTTTGAAGGCAGTTGTAAGAGTTTTGTGTATTATTCGGCTTTGTATCGGAAGCCAGTGTAAGTTCTCCAGTATCGGAGTGATATGTTGAAATGGGGGGACCTTCATAATGGTCCTGGCCGCTGCATTTTGTGCAATTTGTAGTCTTCTCAAGTTTTGTTTTGTTGTGCCTAGGAGTATTAGGTCATGGCCCTAAGAGGCATCAGGGCACATAAGGGAGATAGAAGGGGATAGTCAACGGCACTAACCATGTAAGTGCTATTGAATATCTCCATTTAAGGCATTTACACGATTTACTGGGCTGTAAACTGTGCAAATGCCTTTCGAAAATAGGGCCTGACCAATTTAAAAAGGAAATAGTAAGAACTAGTATAAAAACTGGGACATTGCCAGAGCATAATTGTTCCTATAAATACAGTGAACCTCAAAATTCTAAAACCTCACTTATCTTATGTAATCTTCCCATATATTTTCTTGTCGGAGGGTCCACCTTGAGAAAATACTCCCTCTTGTTTTGGATAGTTCCTTTTTAATCAAATTTTATATAAATCAATTACGGACGGTAGCCCCCGGGGGTTTAAACACGGATGTGGAATGGTGGTCAATGCAATGATTGGTGTAGCCTCTTTAATGATTAGGGATATTCAGATGTCATAATGGTCTAGTTCTAATTAAATTGCTGATAATTGGGGAGGAATTTAAAAACCGGAACAGGAACTTCGCGGTTCTCGGTCATGGAGATGGATTGCTAAAGCGGCGAATGGGACTCATTTGACTTTATTGAACTCTCAGCTAAGTACCTGAAAAGGGAAAGTAAACATACTTTTGGTGGCCTATAGTTTGGGATTTGAAGAATAAGGAGAGTGTTTCACTCTGCGCATTGATGGAAGACTTCACGGTGCTTATGTGGGCCATGATTAAGGACTGCAGTGTGTGAGAACGACGCAATAGCATCATAGTACCATTGCTACAGTTCACATTTCATTTCAACCACTGTAGTATACTTAATGACTGAGGGTATATATGGGAGCACTCTGGTGGATGTTTTAGCTATGGTATATTTGCTGTCTTTCAGCTTTATATAAAATTTGATTAAAAAGGAGATATCCACTACAAGAGAGAGTATTCACTCAAGGTGGACCCTCCGACAAGAAAATATATGGGATTATTACATAAGATAGGTGAAGTTTTAGAATTTTGAGGTTCACTGTACTTATAGGAAGACTTTGTAGTGGATCCATAGGGTTTAATGTATTAGAGAACATAAGTATTAGCACCCTTAGAAACAATTCAAATCAGTTTCAACAGAAGAACCACATTCCCAATGAAGGAAAATTAGATACACCTGTGATCAATTGTCAGTATTCACATGACTTGAATCAATCAATGAATGATGACTCTAATGTTTAAAATGGTCACATTCACTCCCTGTTCCATTTTTCCCAATGGTGGACACAAGAGAGATGTCTGAGACCATCAGAAAAACCATTATCACCAAATATCAAACTTCAAAGGGGTACAAGGCCATCTCCAAAGACCTTGGGATGCCTCTGTCTACAGTTCACAATGTTGTTAAAATGTTTTTTGCTCACAGAATTGTCAAGAACCTCCCAGGACATGGTGTGAAGAGAAAAATTAATCCAAAAAGTCTTTGAAGGTTAGTGGGAACTGTTGGAAAACCAACATGTACAACATCCGAAGATCTTGGCTGACCTAGAACACTAAACAAAGAAGGACTTCATGGAAAGGTCAAGGAGGACCCACTGCTCAAAGACAGACATAAAAAGGCATGCCTGATACACAGGTACACTACCAAAAAACTGCCTCCAGTTTTGCAACTGATTCCTATAGATTTTGGGGTGCTGAATCCAGGAAAAATAGCCAAAATGTTCCATCACGTCACGTTTTCTTGCAAAATTAGATTTCTTACCCATATAAGGAATGTTCACATAATTTCTTTTTAGCCGACTGCAGTTTATTTTCTTGGCCCAAAATAGAGGTTGTAATGGTTAACTAACTAGAAACACTCCCTCATGATATTTTAGAGTGTTTTGTATTCATTTTATACATTAACAGGACAATTGGGAGGCGGGGGGCTAAATCCAGTACTCGCGCTGGCGCAGGTTCTTTCCTGTTCGCCTCGCCTCGTTCGCTCGCTCAAACACGGTGGTTGCGACATGAACGTTCCTGTCAAAATTCAGTTTCTTGCAAGTTCATTATTACCTTTTGTTTGCTCAGTCGTAATCCAGCTTTATTCCGAAGTGGTTCACTACAGTTGTAGTTTGCAGTGCTGTGTATTTGTGATGGCTCACAGAGCCAGAGGTTGCGTCAACTCTCCGGACAGTTTTTGTTTTATTTGTGGGGAATATACCGTGAAAAAGCGGCAGAGGAACATTTCTGCATTTATTAAAAAAGTATATTTCGCCTATTTCGGTTTGAAGTTAGGCGATCAAGACAAACCGTGGGCTCCTCACAAAGTGTGCAAGACATGTGAGGAAGATCTACGCTTATGGATGAAAGGTAAAAAACAAGCATTTCGTTTCGGAATACCTATGATGTGGCGTGAACAAAGAGACCACAGCAGTGACCGCTATTTTTGCTCTTGCATTGTGAAGGGATACAACTTAAAAAATAAGAACGTAATAAGTTATCCCAACCTTCCCTCAGCAATTAGGCCTATGCCTCATAGCAACGAAGTACCTGTGCCTGAACCACCAAAATCTTTGGATCATATTTGTGTGGACGGTTCTGATCATGATGAGACTCATCAGATGGCTTTTCCCGATGAGTCCAGTACTTCCGAGTTTGAAACTGAACCAGATCCGAAACCTGAACTTTTCTCTCAAGCTGAATTGAATGATTTAGTCCTCCCAAAAGATGCTGCCCAACTGCTAAGTTCTCGGCTTAAACAGAAAAATCTATTGTCACCAGGAACAACTTTTTATTGGAACTGCAACCGCGAGACACAATTTTTGAATTATTTCAGCAAAGAGGAAGATTTGGCATTTTGCAACGATATATACGGAGTGATGGAAAAGTTTAAACTCAAGTATGATCCTGCTGAATGGCGGCTGTTCATTGATTCGTCAAAAGACAGCATAAAAGGTGTTCTTCTTCATAATGGCAACACATTCGCTTCAGTTCCTATTGCTCACACTGTTATTCTCCAAGAAAAATACGAGAATTTGGCCCTGATTCTTCAGAAGATTCGTTATGATGAGCATAAGTGGATGATTTGTGGAGACTTTAAAATTCTATCCATGCTATTAGGGCAGCAATCCGGTTTCACCAAATATCCCTGCTTCCTTTGCTTGTGGGATAGCCGGGCCCGCGACCTACACTGGGGGAAAAAAGACTGGCCAATTCGGGAGTATTTGAGACCCGGTGAGAAAAATGTTCTTCATGAGAGCTTGGTACCTCGTGATAAAATTCTATTACCACCTCTCCACATTAAGTTGGGTCTCATTAAGCAATTCATCAAGTCCCTTCCAAAAGATGGTGAGTGCTTTCGGTACCTTTGCTCAAAGTTCCCCCGACTTTCTGAAGCAAAGCTAAAGGAAGGAGTGTTTGTTGGCCCTGATATAAGGAAACTCATTTCAGATGGAGCATTCGCTGAAACGATGTCTGAGAAGGAAAAAGAAGCCTGGGATTCCTTCAAGGATGTTGTTCTCAAATTCTTGGGGAACAGGCGGGATGAGAACTATAAGGATATTGTTGCCAGGATGCTCAATGCCTTCAAAGAACAAGGCTGTAACATGAGCCTGAAAGTCCATTTCTTGCACTCCCATGTGAACTACTTTCCCGAAAACTTGGGGGCATACAGTGAAGAACAAGGTGAAAGGTTTCACCAGGACATCAAGGACGCAGAGAGAAGGTACCAAGGAAGATGGAACACCACTATGATGGCTGATTTCTGCTGGTTGCTGCTGCGGGAAACCCCAGATGAAAAATACGCCAAGCAGCGCACCAAGAGAAGCATTCAGGGGAAGAAGAAACGGGCCCACCAGGAGATTGATTGACCCAAGAATGACTTTAAAATCTAAACTGTGTTGACAAATATTGTGTTTTTACTAAACTTTGAAATAAAAATTTGCTAGTTATTACCACAGTGTCGGATCTCATTTATTAGAATTTTATTTTCACACCATCGGGTGTTTGTCTTCATGTATTGCAATGGTGCGGTTTGCGTTTTCTATTCTTACATACATACCTGTACAACATTTTTTGCACATTTCTTTGCTTTGCTTTGTGTCTAACCTCGCTCTTATATGCTCAATGTTTGTGCACATGTATGTGGCTGTTTTAAGTGCAGACAATTTTGCTACCATCACAGTGTGTTTTGTTGACATTACTCTATTCTTATGTGCTGCCTTGTTACAATTTTCTTTATTCTTATTTGAATAAGTACTAAACAATTAGTATAAAGAATTCATCCAAGAAACTTTTATCTCGATCGCACTCAATCTGAAACGTTCACCTCAAACTGCTAACCCAATGTAGCAAAAGATCTGTACGTGATGGAGCAAATTGGTTACCAGATTTGGATTCAGCGCACCAAAAAACGTAAAAATCAATCGAAACATTAGAGGCAGTTTAAAAAAAATTTTTTTTAGTGTATCTGTGATATTTGCCCAAACCCACCTTGAGAAACCACAATCCTTCTGGGAAAATATTCTGTGGATAGATGAAACCAAACTTGAGTTCTTTAGCAATGCAGACCAGCAATATATTTACAGGTGAAGAAATAAAGCTTATAAGGGAAAAAAACACCTTTCCTACAGTTAAATATGGTGGAGGTTCCTTAATGTTGTGGGGCTGTTTTGCTGCCTCAGGAACTGGAGGCCTGGAACGTATTAAAGGAATCATAAAGTCAGAGGACTACCAAGTTATTTTGGAGTGAAATGTGCTACCTACTGTCAGAAAGCTAGGTGTGGGATGAAGGTCATGGGTCCTCTAGCAGGACAATGACTGAAAACATACATCCAAAAGTACAAAAGAATGGTTAAAAGGAACAAATGGACTGCTTTAAACTGGATAGCAATGAGTCCTGATCTCAGTCCCATTGAGAACCTTTGGAAAGAGCTGAAATCTGCCATTGGTATAAGGAATCCTGGACATATTCATGAACTGGAACAAATCATAGTTGAAGTGTGGGAGAAACTACCAGCAGACAGATGTCCAAAACGTATAGATGGCTAAAAGAAACGTTTGGAGGCTGTCATCACTGCCAAGGGTTGTGCAACTAAATATGAGTGAAGGGTGTCATTAATCCTGTCTAAATCATTGGAATAGTTCCAATTATTTCTCAAGATATTCTACATAACATACCTAAAATGCAAGGGTTCCAATAATATTGACCACAACTGTATAAAAGTGCCCATCCCAATTTGCAGGTAAAGTTATACATGTATACACAACTGAGCGATGGTGTTCTTGGGGATGAGATCGTGGAGGAGTTTGCATTTACACACCGATTTTTTTTCAAATTCAGTCCTATGTGCATGAATTAACCCAGAAATGTTGGGCGTGTGGGGGAGATAGTCAAAGGGATTAACACGGTTAGCAGACTTTTATACAATTGCTCATTCGATAGGTAGGTACTTTTACCCACAGTGAGCAGAACCTTTCCTGCAGGCAAGGTTTCACTTATATGCATCTATTTGAATTTCCTAAAGTATGCATGTATTTTATTCCTGAAAAGCTCTATGCCCCAAACAGCAAGTGTAGGTTGTCACAGGGCCTACCTTGGCAGCGTAATGGACTGAGGTAGGTTGGACATAAAAACATATGAGGTTGGGTTTGACTAATGTCTTACAGGGCCCAGGGACTTGCCGCCCTGGTAGCTTCCTTTGTTACCAAAATCCCAAAGAATACAAAGGTCCGAGTGGAGGGAAACAAAGGCATTTATTTCCCTTTCTTGCAAAAAGGTTCAGATGCTTGGACAAAAACATCAAACACAAGTTCCTTACTTCAGGTTAAAGAAAAAGTAAAACATGACGTTAAAGCAAAGCTGTTCTTTTCACAATAAATGGTGTATCAAAACAAACAGTCTCTATTCCCCAAGATAGAGCTTATGTGCTAAGCAGGGACTCCAGGCTTCCTGTCTTACAATAACTACAGTCCATCTCGGTATCTGAAGCAAATTCCACCTGCATCGGTTCCCCTTCTGAAGCCTCTGAAACCAAGTCAGTACTTGCTGGCAAACTGTAATCAGGCTTTTTATATATCCTCTGTACAACCTCCCAATGCTCAGGGTTGAATGCAGGGCGTCGGTCCTGCGCCCTCCTATACTGGGAACTGTCTTCCTTTTGCAAGTGTTTTACCTTAGCTTCATGCAAAGCTTTGTCATTAACAAGTCTCTTATTCGGTACGTGTTTCTTGCACCTTATCTCATAGGCAGTTTCACAAGGACAGTATTCCTCTGCTCCCTGTCCTCCCCATACACCAGCAGTCTGCAACCTGCTTTCAGTTAAACATGGGTTACCTTTTCTCCTTGGCTTGTCTACTCCCGGTGAGGATTGAGACCTGCTCCGGCTGGGATCCTGCCTGGCCTGAGCAATAGGCCTTAAGTTCTCCAACCGTCCTTCTGTTGGCTTTAGACCGCAGTCACAGCCACGCCTTTGCCTCTCTGTACGAAAAGCACCCACTCTGAATGGAGCTATCCCACCTTCTCCAGGGTTGCTTCTTTCCTCAAGCCACTGCGGCTGCTGCTGCCTCCTGCGAAACCCTTGTCCAGGGGTTACTGCTTCTTCTGGATATCCTGCCCATTCATTCGGATGTCCTGCCCATCCTGCTGGTTCTCCTGGCAGTCCTCCTTCTTCCGGCCGTCCTCCTCCTGGCCATCCTGCCTGTTCTGGCCGTCCTGCCTGTTCTGCCCTCCAGTCTTCCAGACTCTCTTTAAGAGGTACTCCTCTCTTCCTTGATTGGAAGCTGGCTGGCATTACCTCATGACCTAAGAGGTGTGGTTCCTCAGTTCCTTGGAGGTCCCTCTTGCTCCCCCTATCAGGTTCCTCATAATATTGCAGCCTGTGCTCGACTTTTCCTGCGTTTAAAACATTTTCTTCTCTTCTCAGAGGGTCTGCAGCATCACAAGGTGTGTGCACATAGTTTTCCTGGGGAAACTTGTGTACTTTTATTTTGAAATACTGCAGAGTCCGCATTGTGGAAAGTAGGTGCATAGACAGTAGCAAGAACACAGTGTACAAACAAAGGCAATAAACAGATTCATTTAATTGAGAATTCCAAAATGCTAAAGAAACCATGATGCACTGGGAAGGACAATAACGGAATGGTATTTTAAAATAAAAATATGTCAAAAGATTTTAAAAAACTCAGATTTTCTTCTTGTCTCTTACCTCTTTATTTAAATTGCTTGTGTCATTTGATATATCAGATGCATTTTCTGGAATAGTTTTCTTAATATTCTGTTCTCTTTCAAAATATCTTTGCTGTTTAAATCTTCTTCCAAATCTACGGTATCCTGCAAAAAATAAGACCTGGGTTTTTTTTTTGGTATTTGGCTAGATTTCCTCCAGTCCAATTCAAACAGGCTACAACCTAAGGCTTCTGAGGCCCTCTTACACTGTCACTACTTCTTTTCTACCCCCCCCCCCACCCCTTTATTTCCCCATTTAGATTTTTTATCCATCCTTAATATACTGAAGTGTTTTGCAAAATCCAGTATAGTATATGTGGAACTTTGAATTCAGAGCTCCCTCCAGATCCTGCTGTAGGGGCATAAAACTCAAACTCGGGTCTTTCACTTAACAACGCACAGTGCAACTGCTGAGCAAGCTAGCCCTACCTTGCTGGCATTTTAAAGCAACAAAGCAATGTAGCTGATATTTTCCCTAAGCTGATCTGTGGTCTTTTTCCTAAACTAGAACTGCATGTGGAAAATCTCTAGTGTCAGGGCTGGTGCGGAGATATTGGGTACTCTAGGCAAACCTTCATACAAGATTTTGATCATTAAACTCAATGATCATAATCATGGCATCCCCACCTCTCCCACATCAATCTCGTAAAAATGTATAATTGGAAAATATACTTTAAAATATAAAATTTTGCTTTGTGTGTATGTATGGGCCTACCCTCTCTTGTCGATGGTTCTTTGAGTATGTAGCAAAGTCAGGATTGATTGTTTTGCTTTGACTGCTGCTGCTCTTTGTTGCCCCTCTGAAAATGTTGTCCTAGGTAACCATCTAGTCTCGGCTAATGATTGGGATGGTCCTGCACAAATGAGAGCAATCCTTCTTAGCAGAAAAAAAGAGTTGTGAATTGCTGCTTTACTTCTGGTAGGAAAAAATTGCTCAAAGGTCTTAGATGAAGGTTACTTGTGTCCCCAACTCCAACATTTTTGGGAACTTCCTGTCCTCAATCTTAGCAGTGGAACCAAGTTGCCATGTAGAACTTTTTCCCCTACCCCACAGAATATTGCAGCTTTTGTGCTCTTCTTGATCCTCCCCCACGCCCGCTTTAGAAATCGTACATGGCAGCATATCAGCTTCCTATATCGTGTGGAGCCAGTCTTGCGGTATGAACTCATACCATGAGACTGGCCCCCATGGGTATGGAAACTGGGTTCTTCTTTCCAAAATACATAGCCACTTCATGGCTTCAGAGTGCTGCTAAGCTCCCCAGTAGGAACAATAAAATCTGCAGCTTTTCCTTACCTGCATGGAGAGCAGGAGCATGGATCACAAAATTTCTAAGAAGCACAGAGCTGTCTGTTCCTGCAACCTACCTCCTTTTAGCAGGAAGTGTGCTGATAGATAGATGATGCAGGCTGCAGGGACAGGCAGCACGGTACCTCTGAGAGACTCTGTGAGCCGTTGCTGCTCTTGCCATTGAAATGAGTTTTAGGGAGAGAAGGGGTAGAGGTACAGAGAAGAGGCAAGAAGAGCAGGTGAAAGGAAGATGACCAGCAGGCCCAAAAATAGAGTTTTGTTGGGAGGTGGAGCATTGCAGGACCACAACAGCAAGAAACAAAACCAAAAGAAGGTTCAACCCTGGAACAAAGAGAGGAAGCAATAGCTAGGAGCTACAGGACAATGGTTGGCAAGAGTGAAACAGAGAGCTAAGAGCAGGCCAAGCTCTAGAAGAGATAAAAGATAACCAGGAGATGCAGGACCATTGTGGTGGAGCCATCAGGAAACACCCATACCAGAGGGTCTATAGGCCCAGGACCCAATTCTTGGACATCGTGGATGAGCAGTGCCTCACCAGGTTCTACTTGGATAAGGCAGCCATCCATCAATTCTGCCAGGAGCTAGAGTCAAATCTCCACTCCACCACACAAAGGAGGCTGCCCTTGCCCATCCACTTTAAGATCACCACGGCCCTCACCTTTCTAACCACTAGCAGTTTTTACTCTGAGGTAGCTGCTAATGCAGGTCTCAGTTGGTCAGTGACCTCAGAGTGCATCTCTCAGTTCCTGAGGGCTCTTATAACCCCCTTCACAATATGAGGCTTTCCCACAGATCATGCAGCAGAGATAGCAAACTATAATCCAGTTCCATGAGTGGCCTGCTTCCCATTAGTACTGGGACTCATTGTTTGCACTATTTGGCCCTCTAGCTTCCACGAGGGAAGGAGACCACCTACTGTGATAGGAAGGCATGTGGTCTGCAATGCATAAGAGGAGATTACAGATGTCGTCCCCAGATTTCTAGATTCCTGTCATGACTTCTACATCTTCACCCCCTCTGGAATCTATGAGAGGGTTGAGAATGGAGAAATTACCAGTGGATGGCTGCTAAGTAAGCCCTGTACCAGCCTACGCTGTCACCTAGACATGCACATGCTAGAAGGTGCCACCATTCCCTGGGAGGTGCAAACAATTCCCAGGGCTGCAGGTCCACCCAGCACATGAAACACCCTTGTGTAATACCCTAATATGTGTTCTTTTTCCCTCTATCTATGCAGATGAAAAAGGTCACCCACTGAGGCATTGGCTACTGACCCCTATTGTGGTGCTGCACACAGAGGCAGAGGCATGCTATAAGGCCTAAACATAAGAACATAAGAAATGACATACTAAGACAAACCAAAGTCCATTAAGCCCAGTATCCTGTTTCCAACAGTGGTCAATCTAGGTCACAAGCAACCTGTTAGATCAGAGGTTCCCAACTCCAGTCCTGGAGGTCCAAACACCATTCAGGTTTTCAGGCTGTCCCTAATAAATATGCATGAGATGCATTTGCATGCACTGCCCCATTGTTTTCAAATGTATCTTATGCATATTCATTAGGGACAGCCTGAAAACCTGAATGGTGTTTGGCCCTCCAGGACTGGAGTTGGGAACCTCTGTGTTAGATTCCCAGAAAGGTTCACAGGTTCCAGAATGTTTGTCCCGGGTCCTATTTAATAATGGTTTATGGACCTTTCCTCCAGGAACTTGTCCAAACCTTTTTTAAACACAGCTCAATAACAGCTTTTACTACATTCTCCGGTAATGAATTCCAGAGTTTGACTACGCGTTGAGTGAAAAAATATATTTTCTCCGATTAGTCTTAAATGTACTACATTGTAGCTTCATTGTGTGTATCCTAGTCTTTCTTCTTTTTGATGGAGTAAACAACCGATCTACATTTACCCAGTCACATTCTATTCATTAATTTATAGACCTCTATTATATCTCTCCTTAGTTGTCTCTTTTCCAAGTTGAAGAGCCCTAACCTTTTAAGCATTTTCTCATAGGGGTATCCTTCCATGCCCTTTACCATTTTGGTGGCTCTTCTCTGTACCTTCTCTAATTCTGCTATATCCTTTTTAAGATATGGTGCGGTTGCACCATGGAATGATACAGAAGCATTATATTTTCCTTGGTTTTATTTTCCATTCCTTTCCTCATGATTCCTAGCATTCTTTTTGCTTTCTTGGCCGCCACTGCACACTGGGTGGAAAGAGTTTCATCATAATATCCACGATGACACCCAAATATTTTTTCTGGGTGGTGGTTCCTAATGTGGAACTTTACATCATGTAACCGTAGTTTGGGTTGAACTTTCCTAGGTGCATAACTTTGCACTTGTGCACATTAAATTTAATTTTCCATGAGTGCCATTATTGAGAGGACATTTTGGCCAGCTCAAGATCCGCTTCTGGTGCCTTGACCAATACAGGGATGAACTGCTGAGCAGCCTTGCCAGGGTATGCCACATCTTCATGACCTGCTGCATCCTCCACAATCTGGCACTGAGAGACCAACAACCAGACCCAGATGCAGATGCCAAAGTTCCAAGGCAGGCAGATACTGGCCAACTGTAATAACTAGATGTTGCAGCAAGAAACAACATCATATACAGGCACTTCATCTGAAGGTAGATGTTTATTTCCTAACACACAAAATCTCTATAGTGAAGTGACCCATTCTCCACCATCCCCATGTCCATCCCAGGCCATAATGCCCTCCCTCCACCACCTCTATCTGCCAGTGGCAGCCCTGTACAACTCCCTCCCTCCAGCACCAGCTCCACCCCCAGCACATTCCTAGTCAATCTCCTCACCCAATGGTAGCCATGACCCCTATCCCCCCCAGGATACAGCTCCATGTTCACTCACAAACCCCATATATAACCACCTATCCCTCAAAGGTACCTATAGGAAGTCAGGGCTACATCTTCCTACATTCCCTCTCTCATTCCTGCTTCTCCACATCTTACTCCTGCTCTAACTTCCCAGCCCTGACTTTGTTGGCATGAGGGTTTGCTGGATGATGCCTCATTCAACTCTGAGGAGCTGTTGGAGATATCATCCAGCACACCTGACAGTTGGGAGGCCTAGTAGAAGGGGGGAAAGTGACAGAGTTTCCTCCTTGTACCGGGCATTGGTCCCAGAATATTGGAAGAAAGGGATGGTGGCAGATATTTGATGGTGCAAATATGCCTAAGCTGGAGGTGGTGGTGGTGGTGCCTGTGCAGATGGGAATATCAGGGGCACATCTGGCACTGAGGTAGCATCTAGAGGTGAAGGGGAGCCAGCTGCATGTTTAACTCATTGAGGGTCTCTGTCTCCTGCAGCTGTTTCTCCTAGAGTTGGATGTGGCATTCCTGGGGGTGAGTGACCATCTCAGCAGCTCAATCTTCCCAGTGCACTTTGTCTGATGTTCAGCATTGTGCTGCAGGAAATGGTTGGAGCAGTGCAGAAGTGGCTGACTCTGGAGACTGGTGCTGGGGATATCCTGGCTCTCAGCTGTTCCTACACCCTCCCCAGATGTCTGAGCATCCTCTAAGAGTATTGTATGTGGAAGCTGTAAACTGGCCCTCTTGATGACATCCTCATCCTCTTCCTCCACCAGTGCAGCAGCATGGTTGGTGTCCTGATTTTCCTAGGCTCTGGATCCCTGTCCCTCTATCTTAGCAGCCCTGCTACTGTAATCCCAGGTTGTAGTGGCCTTTGGTTTGGGATTCTCTTCTGGGGATCTGGCTGCTGTGGTCTGTGTTGCTGCCCTCCCCTGCTGCATTGCAGACTCCATCTCTCCTGTAAGTAATTCATGAAATACACTCATTCACCATGTTCTAGCTGTCTACCCACCCCATGCCATGTTAGTGGTACATGTCCTTTCTATACATATATACCCTCTGATACAGTGTTCCACAGTGAGTGGCAGGGGATGGCACACTGAGTGGTGGGCATGGACCCTATCACATTAATGCTAGCCATGCGACCTGCAGCACAAGAGTGGAAGGGTCAGGGCTGTGGGCAGAATCAACATAATAGGGTCTAAAAGCTGTGCCCTCCAAAGCCACACACTCTGCATGTCCACAGCAAGCCATGTGTTCAACACTGCAGACTGAGAGTGGATGTTGGCTGGGTGCAGAGTCTGGAGGTATCAGACATACACATCTCATCACCACACCCACAACAAAGCATATGTATTCAAATGCGAAAAGATGTACACTTGCCCCAACCCAAGGCAAATGTAGCAACCTGTAAGGAGACTGGCAAGTGTTGAGACAGCAGTTGGGCAAGAGGGTGGTGATGAACCCAGTGCAGGATTCAGGGACAGGGCCCAAAGAGTGAAGTCTGAGGGGATCCTACTCACACATTCCCATAGTAGAGGGTCTTGGAAGTGGCCTCTGTGTCTCTTAGAGACCCCTTTCAGATGCTTTGGTACACCTTCAGTAGTAGTAAGGTGCTGTAAGGAAAGGTGCATTATCACTGCAGCCAAGCCATGTGGGTCACAACCTCTGCACAAACAGAGTGTATTAGAGATCATTATCATATGTTTATTGCATTTGATATATTGCCCTTTGTTTTAGGCATATAGAGCAGTTTACAGAGATTCAAATAATTAAAATTAAATAATAGTAAAGAATTCCAATAGTTATAGGAAAGTAAAACACAGGGGATACTAAAAATTATAGACAAAAAACTTAATGTCCAAATGGTACATAAAATAGGGGATAGTTTTATGCATCGTTATCCCTGGTTACCAGAGTAGCAGCCTGCTAGTGCAGCTATCTAGGCTCTGGAAGTGGGAACAATGTACCTTCATTTCTGTCTGAAACTATGGGTGACTATGGCTTTGGTCTCTCCCATTGCATGCAGCCTGTCAGGACATGAGGCACACAGCCCCACAGTGGGTGCCGTCGGTGATTTGGTGTGATAGGTGATTTGTATGTCCACACATTGCTCCTAGTTGGAGATGAAGTAGGAACATGAGGTGGCAGAGCATGCAGGAAAAGGGAAGACAGGTGAAGGAAGGTGTGCTACAGATACTTACTGTGTTTCTGGGACAGGCTCTTGATGTATCTAGATCACAAACCACCCTCACAGTTTCTTTATTATTTGGAGTATCTGTTGCGCCATGCTAGTGAGGGTCTGTGGCTGCCCATCTGGTCCTTTCTCCAAGGACATTGACTTGGTATTCCTCTTGACCTCCCTCCACTTGTGTTTTAGGTCCTCAGGCTCTCAGTTGTGGTGGTTGATAGCATTCAGTCACTGACAGATGGCTCAGCCATAATTTCTGTTTTTGATATGCACTCACATGGATACCTTCATGGCCTAAAATAATTCTCTGGTGCTTCAGCACCTCCCATGATATGATGTGGCAGAAATTGTCCTTTCTTGTGAGCAACCTTTGTTTGGGTGCTATGACTTGACCTGAGACAGCACTGATCAAAGCATTTCTAAAATGGGGCCACATATGTCTATGTTGTAGTTACATAAATGTGCATGGTGCTGTGCATGCACATCCCCAATTTGCATGTGTGTCATTCTGAAATGGCCTGCAAGAGGGCATAGGTATGGGATATGAATATGCTTGGCAACCATTTTTGCCATGGAGGGAAACATATGGCTAGTCAGTGGACTTTCCACTGCAAAAACAGCCAGTTCAAGGATGGCAAGTGGGATGCTACCTTTTATGCCTCAGCAGGTTGCAATCTAGCTATGGGATTTGGATGCGGAACACAGGCTCTGGCAAGGGCTCACATGTACGAGGGGTGCACCTTGTGTGTTGTGGAACATTTAGGTGACAAACCAGCCCACATCTACATGCATCCATAGGAGGCTATCCTCTTCACAACAAGTGATTGTGTGTTGAAGGAGGGCAGAGAGGTGGTAGGTAGGACAGCTCTATATGTTGCAATGTCGATGTTAGATGTGTACAATGGTTTCTCTGATGTCTCTGCATGTGGTAAAGTAGAGTGGAATTCTGGAGAGGAGTGGGAAAGGTCTTTTAGTTATACAATATTCTAATAATGTGTATATATGCTCATTGGGACCTTCATAGCCCATTTTAACATATACATAGGGACAGGAGCCAAAGTTTTTAAGTGTCTTTTAACTAAGTATATAGAAGCCCATTAGGGCCCCCACAGCTTGTTTTAACCTGAAAATAGAGGCAGGGGGCCAGAGTTGTCAGATGTCTTTTAACTATGGGGGTTTTTCTGTGCTACAAATAGCAAGGATGGATGTCCCGTTGGGCCGGCTCTGCCCCCAACTAACTTCCCCGCCAGTTGTGCAGGGAAGTTAGATGGTGTCAAGGAATGGGTGGACTGGGAGTGGAGTCTGGATGGGCAGTTGGTGGTTGCTGGCCCTGGATGTACAGGGCCAATTCTAATGTTATTCTGAGGTAGAATAACTTCCCGGGACGTGTCTTAATTTTAATGCTGGGGCACAGATGGGGCGGGGGACATTCCTGGCAGCCTGACCATGGCCTTAGGAGGCCAGATCGGGGATTGGGCTGTATGGAATAAACCACTTTTTCAGGCAGCCGGCATCATGACTCTTCAATGGAGCCGCGGAACCATGGCAACATGACGCCATGGTGCCGCAGTTCCATTGAGGAGTCTTGACTGAGTTAGCCGGGGGCAGTCCTGCATGTGCAGGACTGTTAGTGATTCTGATCCCGCGGGCCTAGATGTGCCCCGTGGGATCAGAATCACAATCCCCTCTGTGAGACAGAATCGGGCCCTATGTAAATAAACGCTCATCAGGGTTCCCAGAATCCTTTTTAACCTGAACATACTGTAGAGGCAGGTAGACGGAGATTTTAAGTGTCTTTTAACTATGTATATAGAGGCTCATCCAGATCCCCATAGTACAGTTTAACTGGCAGGAGGCCAGAGACTCACCATAATTGCCTGGTACCTCCCATGTCTGCTGTAAAGTCCTGTCATCCATTTAATTTAATTTAACCTTTTCCATTCTACCCAGTGGTATTTATTTATTAAATTTATTTATTTATGTAAAGTCTTTTCTATACCGCTCTCTTCAAATTCAGCTCGGTTTACAAATAACATCGGTTTTGTCCAGGCACGGGAGGGGCCCACACTGAACTTACAGAGAACAGGATAGATAAACTTGGGTTAACTGGGTAAACTATATACAGACTCTAGGCTAGGTATAAAGTACACACATAAGCTATATACCTGCAGTGATTTGCAAAAGTATACACGCCCTTGCACATTTTCCACATTCTTCTCTCTAATGCACTCTTAATTTTAATTTTGTTTTTTAATTTTAATTTTATATTTCTAAGTTTCATACAATCATACAAGCAATTCAACTTGCATCAGTGATGTAGGCAGCAACAGAAAGATCAAGGAAACAAAATCATGCCATAAGCAATATACATTCAGCATCCCTACCTCTAGCCCACTATCTGGGGATCCAAAACATAAGGCAATAAAACAACAACAATCTATAGGGAAAGAGAACTTCTCTCTCCAGCCAATACTCCCATATCATGGAACAAGGGCATCTCCTTGTCTCCATCCAGGAAGCTCACAGGCATTCAATAAGGAAATCAGTTGTGTTGGGTAATTAAAAATATAGGAATTATCTTGCAACTTAACTAGGCACTTACAGAGGTACTTAAGAAAAAATTGACCCCCAAGCCGCAGAACCCGAGACCGCAGGAGTGAAAACTCTCTTCTACCGCTTTAGGTATCCTTAGCCAAGTCTGGAAAAATTTGAACCAAGCAGCCTTAAAAAATGCACATTACATTTATTTATTTACATTCTCTTATATACTGTGCTATTCTGCATCAGTGTGGTTTACATTGAACAAACTGAAATTACATTGAACAGGGCATTATAACTTGGAGATAACTATTTTACAGGGAACATGGGCTATGGAGGGTTAAGTGGCTTGCCCAAGACCACAAGGAGCACCTGTGGGACTAGAAACCCCAGTCCTTCTGGCCCAGGGTTGCTGTTCTCTAGTGGGATTTGAACCCCTGATCTTCTGGCCTGAAGTACCTTGCCCCAACCACTAGGCCACTCCTCCACTCCTAAAAAACATCTTAAGAAGCCACTCTGTCAGAAATCAAGGCAAGAATTAACACACACATTGCTGGAGACACCACCTCTGAGTCAGAAGCCTCCAGCATTGCAGTAACATTGAGCACATCAGCTACCTGTGGCCCAACAATTTATACGGCCCCATTACCTTATGTCCAGTAGGCAGATAATACATTTTTCCAATAGGTGGACAATAATCAGAAGAAATGTCCAATGCTTCAGCCAAATATGCCCTAAACATCTCTTTAGCAGAAATATTCAGGACACAAGGAAAATTTACTAGCCTAAATTAGCTAATCTGGAATGATTGTCCAATGCCTCTAATCATGCTTTAAATGTTAGTAACATCTCTTGTAAATGCTTCAGAATATGTATCCAAATGATCAACATGCTGCAAAAAATCTCCAAGAGATATCTTAAGTGTTCCAGTCTGACCAGCATTTTCCAAGGTAGCCTCAGAAGTATGTTGTACCTGAGCTTGAATTGCCTGCACTTGTTAAGTAATAGTCTCACCAAGCTGTTTTATCGCAGCCTATATGGATTCCAATGTGAACTGCTCTGGGTGATTCAACACAAAATAAACATCAAAAGTACTCCTCGCAGCAGTTCCAGCCATAGTTGCAGTCTTGGGGATCCCGGGTTTAGAGGTGTTGATACCAGTTGTCTGCTCCAAAGAGTTACCACTCTTAGGCAGCAGTTGCAGCATAGGTTCAACCAGCAGGGATCCACCACTGCCTGTTTCTAATACGGCTAAGCCCCCAGTGGGGGTGAAGTAATACCAACAACAGGAAGCTCAGACTCCCCCAGCACACTGGCACTCGGATCCACAAACCACTGCTTCTGAGGTCACTGTGTGTAGGGCAGCGTGAGGTCAACGCTCGAAAGAGACTCTGAGCCCTCCAGCTCCAGATGCCTCTCAGCCAAGCAAAACACCCCCGATACTATTGGCTGTTGCTCCCGATGCACCAAATAGGGCTCAATCAAACCTGCTGCAATTGGGGTCGATGTAAGCTGGGATGTCTGGGGCAGCCTTCCCAGCTTCCCCTTCCTTTTCTTCCCCATTAGAAAAGGGAACCAGAGCAATCAACTGCCATCTTGGATCCCCAGCTGAAGTCAACTGCCATCTTGGAGAAGTCAACTGCCATCTTGGATCCGCAGCTAAATTTTAATTTTTATAGTAAGGAATTTGTTTCACCGAACTACACAACATACTCTACAGTTTTAGTGTGAAAGAACAATTACACAAAGGTAGCTGACTTCTGAGCACTTTTCCATAATGGATGTATCCAAAGTTTGTAGTTGTAAAGGGGAGACCATTCTCCTTACCGTCTAGGTCCAGAGGGGGGATGACATGCTTCAAGGCTGGGCTGGGTTGTCAACAAGGCAAACTAGGTGGTCACCTAAGACAGAAGACCCTGGTGGGTAGCATGCCAATCCTTCCTTTGAAGCAGCAGCAGGCATTAAAATGTGTGCACACATGCAGTCATGGCTTACCGCTCCTGCCCCCTCAAATTTGCATCAGAAGGGGCAGGAACAGCAGGTCATGAAGGCGCACATGCATATGGCACTTTAAAGCCTCTCGTGATGCTGAAGGGGTGGCTGAACTGCTGCTGCTTCAAAGGAAGGATCGGCATGCTGCCCCCATTCCCTAGGTGGGTTGATAGATGCTGGGGGGAGGGGGTGGCAGCGAAGGCATGGTGGGCAGGGTGATGCCTCTAGCACGAGGGGGGATTGCCTAGGGCAATAGAAACCCTTGGGCTGGCCCTGTTCATGGCCCTACATATATAGAATGCTTTATATGGGATCAATCAGTCTCTCTCTCTTTCTAAGCACTCCTCACTACACAAATGATGCCAGATCTAGTCCAGCTTTTGGCCTTATATACAGAAATAGGGGCTGATGTTCAGAACCCTTAGCTGGTCAGGCAATGGGAGGCTGGCAGGCCAAGGGTGCAGACCATAATATTCAGCAGCACTTATCCCCACAAACCATTCTGGCAGTATTTGCTTAGTGCAGGGGCGATCCAGACACAGCGCATGGGCAGGGTTGGCATTATCACGGATAAGTGGTAACACCTCTCTGATTAGCAGATTTTCAGTTGGCATCTGTCCGACCATCTTAGGCCACATGAAAAGCTGGCCTAAGTTGCACTACAGATTGAAAATCTGCTAACCAGTGTCGATGCTTAGCCGGTTAGTGCCACTCAGCACTGTTATTCAGTGGCAGCTCCTATTTGGACACTGCCACTGACTATCCCGCTGATATTTAAGCATCACGACCGTACCATGGTGTTTGGGGCCAATATTCATATTCTTTATTAAGTGATTAAAAACAGAATGAAAAGATACAAAATATTAACTGCTCAAAAGCTTCTTTTCTTATCTACAGACTCCTTCCATTCGTCAGCTGAGAATCCCACTTCTTCCTTACCCAAGATCTGCAGATAGAAACTCGCTCGTTGGTTCTATATGGCATTTCACAGTTCCTCCTTTCTGCCCTATTTCTTTCAAGAATCCATACATCTGGCCTGTATGCACATGTGAGCACACGCATGCACATCTCAGGGTATTTCCTTACTCCAGCTTAGTGGGTTCCTTGAATCCAAAGGCTCTGAATAGGAACTTTCTCCGGCTCTCTGAGCATCTTGGATCTACCTCAAAAGTTCTGGATCATCAGTTTTTTTCCTACAGTATCCTTGAGTAGCAGGATCCTGACACTCTGAATGATCCCCTACTCCTAGGAGTTCTCACCTCCCATCTCCTGGGACTTCTTTTCTCATTTTCATTAACCCCACCTAGGTGGGTTCCATGATCCAATCTCTAAAAGCCTGGAGCTCGGGATTCTGTGAGTTCACTACCTATTTCTGGATGGCAGGAAAAAGGCAATCTCTCAGCCTTTTCCTTTGAGAAGAGAACCCATTGCCAAATCTCTTTAGAGCCCTATGTTCCCACTTCAGAGCGTAGCAGAAAAAGACTTATATGCTCTTTATTGTCATCATCACATTTCTATATTCTCCTCCCATGGGTATTTTCCAGTAGGGAAGCTATCCTAAACACGCCTACACCATACATCAGATAGCTTCCAGGGTCAGTGGTATTCCTACAGGACATAAATACATTTCATCATCATCTATGAGTTAACAACTATGGCACAAATGAATCAAATGCACTAGAGTGTTTTAGTAACCCTGTCACAGAAATGTTCAAAAGTAATTAAGAATAAGAAAGCAAAAATTCTTGTTTGTGTAAGTCTCTGCAGATGTTTAGAAAGAGCTTCACTGGCTGTCGATAACTTATGAGCATTGTATTTTTAAATAGCTGTCAGTGAGGTTGTTGCAATGGTATTCCTCAGGGAAGCCACTACATTCAAGTCAGGATTGTTTTTGGTGGTCCTGGATTACTCTCAGGTTCTCATTATTCACCGCAGCAGGGTTGGAGAAATAGGATCACCTTCTGTTAGCTAATTTTGCGTCTTTGATATAAGCCCCCTGAGGAAGCTGGAGTTTGCAAAACACCCTGTGTCGGGGCATTCTGAGGTTTGGCCGATACGCTGACACGTTGATTTGGTGAGCATGTTGTGAAGAAAGCAGCACTGGGCCCCGACTTCATCATATTAATGCTTTAGTTGGCAGTGACAACAGTCTTGCTAGTATATACTCAGCATGTTGTATTGTCGGTAGCTTTGTGTGTGCATGAGTGTGTGAGTGAGCTCTGCCGCTGGGGTATTAGTGACAGTTTCTTGCACAGTTCTCTTTTTTTTTTTTTTTTTTTTAATCTTCAGATTTATTGGGGTTACAATTTAATTTGTTTTTCCACCCTTTATGGAACAAGCTGTGTGCTACATCCGTCTACTAGCCTCAAGGTATAAACTATAAGCTGTGTACATACAATCAAGTATGAAGGATAATTTTGCAGGACTACTGTGACAGTGTTTTAATATACATTGACCTTTTTAAAAGTTTTTACAGCGCCCTCGGTTGAACATTGATTATAGTTTGTAACAACACCATAAGATTCATTGGACACAGTTTGCAACAGTGCCTCTTTGGAAATAGTTAAACCTTGTAAGTTTGTAACGATTTGGGCTGAAAAAGAAAGGAATGTGAATTTATGCAGAAGAGCTCTGGAAACTGTGCAGAAGCATTGAACTGTGTCAATTTTGCTGTGCTGAGACCCATCAGAGAGGATTTTTTGACCTTTGAAGTATTGTGTCTGTACCATTTGGAGCTGTTTTTTCTCTGGTCAGACTCGCCCTCAAAGATATTTGGGTCGTGGTTGATCCCAGAGGGTTACAGAGGTCTTTTTTCCTCTCTTGCATGTGAAACTTTTAGGATGCTGTCTTAGCAGTGTATGATAGTGTGTGTTTGTGTTTAGGCTAAGTGCATGTTGTAAGGAGTTTGAGGTTGAGTTTTGACATATCCTAAAAGTAGCCAGATTCCATATTACTTTATCCTAGAGATAAGCAGTGACTTTCAGCAGGGCTACCTTGATAATAATTTATGGACTTTTCCTCCAGGAATATATCTAAACAATTTTTAAATCCAGCTACACTGCCTGCTTTTATCATACCTTTTGTCCATCTTTTTTAGGGACTTTGAGAAGGGCAGGAGCTCTTTTCATAGGCCCTAACAAAGATGGCCATGATCTCACATTGCTGCCCCCAAGTGAGAGGCTAGAGGGCAGCACCTTGTGATGGCAGCCATTTTGTTTTGACTGCTAGACGGGGCAGGAGCATATAAGATCACACCTGCTCTGTTCTTCCACTGTACCACCATGAATTGTTAGATATATGGTGGGGGAGGGGGGAGCACAGGGCCTTCCTTGCTGGCTGACTGACTAGCAAGGAGATTTTTTTGTTACTGGGAGGGGGCCACAGGGCCCCTCACCATTTCAAGTCTGCATGGGGGGGAGTAGTGCCTAGCCCCACTGGCTAGCCAGTATAGTTTGAACAACGGGGAGGGGGGTGCAGGATCCCCCCTACGCAGCTCCCGATGTGGATTGAGGGCTGTTCATGGAGGATTTGTGCTGTAGGGGCACACCCCTTTATTTTTTATAATATTAGTGCCACGGATCACAATACCATATTGAGGAGGAGGCCCATTGCAGCAGTTAGAGGACAGTGGCATGGTAGCTATTGGGGCACAGAGCTGCTGACAGCTCTGTGCACCCAATCACTACCATTCTTCCCCATGGATTTGCCATGGAGATCTGCAGTATCTGCTTCGGCAGGCATTGCTGGACTTTTACAAGGTATCTGCCAAAAATCCACGGTATCAAAGAACATAAGATAAGCCATAATGGGTCAGACCAAGGTCCATCAAGCCCAGTATCCTGTTTCCAACAGTGGCCAATCTAGGTCATATGTACCTAGCAGTTTCCCCAAGGGACACAGGTTCCACAATGCTTGTACTGGGTCAAGCATTGATATCCTGGGTCCCTTCTTAATAATGGTTTATGGACCTTTCCTCCAGGAACTTGTCCAAACCTTTTTTAAACCCAGCTACACTAACAGCCTTTACTACATCCTCCGGTAACAAATTCCAGAGTTTGACTTCCCTTGGAAATGTCCCCTGCAGATACGAGGTTTGCTGCTTGCTGTGTAGTTTAGGCTTCTAATGCACTGTGTTAGCAGTCAAAGCTAACACGGTGTAGTGGACATACTCTTAAGAGTAAGGTTGGAGGAGAAAGGCCCAACCATCACTCTATAGTGCTACTTCCTGTTTGATTTCAGTGTAGTTGTACGAAGTTCCAGAAGACATTCTGATATATAGCTCTTAGCTTGAGGACTATCATAGATGGGATAAGACAGGAAGGGTAGATACAGGGAGAAAATACCTCAGGTAGTTGTAAGTGAAGTTTTATGGTACTAAGTTGTGGTCAACATTATTGGTACCCTTGCAGTCCAACCCCTTAATGTCCAATATCTCCTAGAAAAAAAAAAGTGGCCAGTGAAATGTCTTTGAACTCATGTTTGACTCATAAAAGAATCAAATAAAACAAGATGAATTAAAAAAGGATATAGTAGGAAATATTATAAAAACTGGGACATTGCCAGGACATGATTAATCAAATCAAAAACTTCATTCACTCACAATCATAATCGGTGCTATACTTATTCTTCTTATCAGGAGAAAAAGGATCTCAGAACCAATGAACAGGTCTAAAATAATAGCCTTGGGTCAAGTTCCAGAACATCAAGGATCCAAAAAACTTCTTTACATCAAGCGTCTTTGTAATAGTCTTTCAAAGAAATTTCCATCAAACTTTCTTAATAATGCTCTATCAAAAATATCTGTATTCATCAATCTTTTTAATAATACACTTTCAACAGTATAGTTGAACCCTGCAGACCTTGCTCATTCCAGGCATCCTACAGAATTTACTTCATTCAGGCATCAGCCCTTAAACAACGATTCCTGCTCCTGATCAGTCAATACTTACCTTGTAATCGCCCCAGTGCCACTGTAGACGCCTATACAGCATTTCGCCTAGCTTCTTTAGGGGTATAAGCAGGAACTGCAGTAAGCAGGAGGATGATTGTCAGCAATTTCATATGGTCAGGCATTGCTCGGCTGATTGGAAGAGATTTGTTTGAATGGATTCTGCCCCCCTGAAGAAGCAGGGTTCAATTATACTATTGAAAGAGTATTATTAAAAAGATTGATGAATATAAATATTTTTGAAAGCGCATTATAAAGAAAGTTTGATGGAAATTTCTTTGAAAGAGTATTACAAAAGAGCTTGATGTATGGGAGTTTTGTGGATACTTGATGTTCTGGAGCTTAACACGAGGCTATTATTTTAGATCTGGACCTGAATGCTCAATGGTTCTGAGATTATTTTTTTCCTGATAAGAAGAATAAGTATAGCACCTATTGTGATTGTGGGTGGAATGAAGTTTTTGATTTGCATGATTTTCCGTTCTTCATACTGATATTTGGACGAATACATTGTTTCTTGATTTTACCAGAACATGATTATTGGCACCCTTATAAACAATTCTAATCAGTTAGAATAGAAGAACCACATTCCCATTGCAGTAAAATTAGATGCACCTGTGATCAATTGTGAGTACTCGCATGACTTAAATCAACCAGTCAATCATGGTTCTAATGATGGCTCTATTTTCACATTGGTGATGGCAAGAGAGCTGCCTGAGACTGTCAGAAAAGCCATTATCTCTCCAAACATCAAATTTCAAAGGAGTACAAGGCCATCTCCAAAGACCTTGAGATTCCTGTGTCTATATTGTATTATAAATTGCTTTGACACATGTGAAAGATGGCATATCAAGTATTTCAATAAACCATAAACCATGCAGTTTGCAGTGTTATTAAAACATTTTCTGCTCATGAAACTGTCAAGAACCTCCCAGGATGTAGTGGGAAGAGAAAAATTAATCTAATAGTTCTTCAAAGGTTAGTGCAAACTGTTGGAAAAACACCACGTACAGTATCCAAAGAGCTTAAAGCTGACCTGAAGCAATCTGGAGCAGTGATTTCATCCTGCACCATACGCCATGCACTAAGCAAAGAAGGACTTTGTGGTCAAGGAGGACCCCACTGCTCAAAGACTGACATAAAAAGACGTGCCTGATTTTTGCCCAAACCCACCTTGAGAAACCACAATCCTTCTGGGAAAATGTTCTGTGGACAGATGAAACCAAACTTGAGTTCTTTGGCAATACAGACCAGAGATACAGTTACAGGCAAAGAAATGAAGCTTATAAGCAAAAAAACACCCTTCCTACAGTTAAATATGGTGGAGGTTCCATAATGTTGTGGGGCTGGTTTGCTGTCTCAGGAACTGGAGGCCTGGAACGAATTAAAGGACTCATGAGGTCAGAGGACTACCAAGGTATTTTGGAGCAAACTGTGCTACCTAATGTCAGAAAGCTAGGTCTAGGTCGAAGGTCATGAGTCCCCAGCAGGACAATGACCCAAAATATACATCCAAAAGTACCAAAGAGTGGTTAAAAAGGAACAAATGGACTGTTTTAAACTGGCCAGCAATGGGTCCAGATCACAATTCAACCGAGAAGCTTTGGAAAGAGCTGAAATCTGCCATTGGTAAAAGGAATCCTGGAAACATTCATGAACTGGAACAAATCACAGTTGAAGAGTGGAAGAAACTACCAGCAGACAGATGTACGAAACTTATAGATGGCTACAAGAAACATTTGGAGGCTGTCATCACTGCCAAGGGTTGTGCAACCAAATTTGAGTGAAGGGTGGCATTAATCCTGTCCAGGTAATATTTTGTTTTTTCTCAGATGTTACTACATCTAAGTTGTACAGACATCTCTTTTGTTGTTGTATGCCTTTGAACATACTATTAAAATATTATGATGATATATGGTTGGAATATTGTACATAACATACCTAAAATGCAAGGGTGCTAATAATGTTGACCACAGTTCTTTAGTCCAATTAGGGCAGGCTCCCTCTGAGCTGAAACCCAATGAAGCAGTAGGATATTGCTAACAAAAAAAAGTTTACCTGGTTGATTTTGTAGCATCCCACTATGAAAACCAGTTTTCCAATTGTCATTTCTTGATCTAAACTGTTGCTTCATTTTGTTTAGTGTAGGATGTTTATATGTTGGCTTATTCCAACGAAGCTCTATGATGTCATCTAGATTAAAAAATGCAAGTAATATTAATGTGTCACATTAAAAGTTAGCCTTTGGTGATACTATTCTGAAAGTGTAAATTAATGCCAGAGCAAAACGTTTAAACATGTATGTGAGGCAAAAGCCTCATGTTAAACATTATTAAGCAATTATTTTGGAAGGATTTTCATATTTGACTGTACCATGTTAAAATATATATCTTCCTAAGTCCGACCTTCTTTTTCTTAAAAGGTAAAGAAAAGCTAAGGAACTCTGATCAGTTTATGGGGCTAGTTACTAACATGAGTTAAAAGGATAACATGATTTTTGCCAATAAAGCATGTTAAATGGCAAAATCATGCATTATTTACTTTTAAAGCACATTTTAGCCGTAAAATGTGAGTTAAATAAAAATGCATGAAAAACACTTCGGGCCCGATATTTGAAAGGCATTTACACAGTTTACAGGCAAGTAAACCATGTAAATGCCTTAAATTGGGATATTCAAAGGCACCTATATGGTTAGTGCCATTGACTATCCCCGTCTAAGTCCCTTACATGCCCCATTGCTAGACAGTAAGCATAGGGGCATGTTTCAGGCATTCTGAAACAGAGCCTGCCACTAACCATGTAGTAGCGATATTGCACCACTGCCCGGTTGGGATTCTGTGGCTGAAACTAGGCAATCAAGCTATTAAATAAGGGCACAAATTAGTTTAATCACAATCTTTTTTTCTACAAGTCAAAGCAACATACATTTAGGTACTGTATTTATTTATTTATTTATTTCCCTTGTCCCTGAAGGGCTCACAATCTACATCTTTGTACCTGAGGCAACAGTGAGTTAATGGGCTTGCCCAAGGCCACAAGGAGCACCCGTAGGACTAGAAATATCAGTCCTTCTGGCCCAAGGTTGCTGTTCTCTAGCAGGATTCAAAACCCTGGTCCTCTAGCTTGAGGTAGCTTTCCCCTACCACTAGGTCACTCCTCCCTGTATGTAGAAGTTGAAGACTTCTATCTTTATCTTTATTATTTCGCTTGCTTGACCACTCTTGCGGTAGCATCAGGGCGGTTTACAATCACTAAACAAAGGCTGCAAGTAGAAGAGGAAAGGAATGCCAAATATATGATAGGAAAGGCAAGAGAGCAAACTTCTAAAGCATAGAACAGCCAAAACCAGAAAACATTGACAACTAAGCGGGATGGGTGGATGGTAGGTCAAATGCTTGACAGAAGAGATGGGTTTTCAATAAGGATTTGAACCTGGGGTATGAGTGTTCAACACAGAGTGCAGTAGGGAGGAAATTGCACAAGACTGGCCCGAGGAAGAAAAAGGCAGAGTGATGGGTATGTTCAAGGTGGGCCCGAGCAGGGAAAGGAAGGGCCAGGTGGTCATTGTGGACGGAGCAGAGGGAGCGGAGGGGAGGGGGAAGTGGATACGGATGAGGTCAGCAAGGTATTGGTGGTGGCCAGTATGGATGGTCTTATGGACAGTGGTGAGAATCTTGTATTGCTAGTGATAATTCAATGGGAGCCAATGGAGCTGAGCAAGAAGGGGTGTGACATGGTTTCTGTGAGTGGCATGAGTGAGGAGGCGGGCAGCGGCGTTTGGATAAGTTGCAGATGACAAAGCTGATATTGGGGGATGCCTGCCAAGACCAAGTTGCCATAATCGAGGTGAGATAAAAGAAGGGAGATGGTAAATATTGCTGCAGTAAAATGCAGGATTTTACTCCCGAGTTAGATGTTTTTCTTTATTTTTTTTCTAGGTTGCTCCTTCACCAATTGTGATTTGTTAGCTTAAATTCAGAGAATGGGAAGAGAATTCATAGAAATTATTTATTTATACAGGGAGACATTTTCAAGGGCATTTACACTGGTAACTGCCCTAGTTAACTATGTAAATGCCTTATCCGGGATTTTCGAAAGGCACCTACACGGGTAGTGCCTTTCAAAAATCTCAGATAAGTCCCCAATGTGTCCAGATGCTATGCAGTTAGCATCGAGGTGTGTTAGGGGCATTTTGGGGCAGAGCAGGGGTGGAGGAAAGGGCTAACTTGTTAGCACTGATTTTTGATGCTACCCGCTTAGTCCTCTGTGCTTTAAAGACAGGCAAAATTTTTCCTCGCCTATCTTTCAGGCACAGGGTCTAAGCGGGTAGCATTGAAAATATGTGCCACCACCTCAAAAATAGGTGCTACCTGGCTAGCTTCTGTGGCTTCTGGGTTGTGCGGCGAGACCCGGATTTTCAATGCTGGGCCACGTATGACCCTGGCATTGAAAATCCGGGTTAGGAGGAAGGGGGGCAGGCTATGCACTGACGCGGCACATAGCACCGTCCAGATGAAAATCGGGCACACAAACTTGATATCCTTTCTTACATACCTAAAACATCAAGGAAGTTACAAAATAATGTTTATATTTCAAGCTAACCCAGAAATTTAGAAAAAGCACAATACCCACTCACACAACCCTTCTCTCACCAACCCCTAACGTCACCAACAATCTAATTTGTTTCCTTTCATAGAACAAAAATTATTTCCTAAAATGCCAATCCTTCACTAACTTCTGAAAAGACAAATAACACAACTCTTGCCAGGTTTCTTTTGCAACAAATTACACAATTTGGGACCAACATAGCTAAAAACAGACCATTCATTATGTTCACTCCAAATGAAGCACAAACAACAGCACCTGACTGACGTAAAGACTGAGACAGCTCATACAGCCGTAATAACTCTGCCAAATACAGTGACCACCCCATCTATAAACCTTAAGCACTAGGATCAAAATCTTAAATTGGACTCTCAACCAGTGGCGATGATAGTTAATAGCATCAAAATCCATGGTCTGTACTCAGGGTGACTTACAGTAAAGATAATTGAACAATAGTGCCACACTTAAATGTCAATTATGAGTCAGTACAATCTCTATTTGTCTATGAGGAATGCCTATCAACACAACTATAAGTCAAGTATATGCCACAACAACAGCTGCAGAAGAGGATGAAATTGATGAGTACTATAAACAAGTACAAGCTGAAATTGACAGAACATGCAAACAGGATATCCTGATAGTCATGGGTGACTGGGATGCAAATGTTGGCAACAAAGAAAAAGGCAAAATGGTTGGAAAATATGGACTCGGCAACAGAAATGAAGCTGGAAAAAGACTGACAGAATTCTGCAAGATTCATCTCAAACACCTTCTTCCAGCAACACAAGCGGCGACTGTACAAATGGACTTCTCCCAATGGATTGTACAAAAATCAAATTGACTACATTTGTGGAAGTTAATGATGGAAAAGCTCTATACCATCAACAAAGACAACACCAACTACTAGTATGGAAACGCAAGCTAAAGTTGAAAAAGAGCAAGCCACTCATGAATGTAGCAAAATATGACCTTGAGAATATACTACTGGAATTTAAAGACTGCTTGCAAAATCGATTTACTGCTTTACATACAAATGACAGAACTCCATAAGAGTTATGGAATGACATCAAGAAGGTTGTGTTGGCAGAAAGCGAGAAGTCTCTACAAAAGGTGAAAAAGCAAAAACGGACAAAATGGATGACGGAAGAAACTCTAAAAATTGCCCAGAAACACAGAGAAGCTAAAACCAGAGGAGAAAGAGAGGCAATCACAGACCTCAACATAGATTTCCAACGTGCAGCAAGACAGGACAAGGAAAGGTACTACAATGACACATGCAAGGAAATAGAAGCTGAAACTATTAGAGGAAGAACAAAATCAGCTTTCCTAAAGCTACGAGAGTTAAAGAAAAAATTCCAGCCTCGAATTGGAATGTTACAGGATGCTCAAGTATCCATGTTGAATGATGCTGAGAAGATCAAGAAAATGTGAAAAGGATATACAGAGTTTTTATATGCTAAAGATCAAGTGGACCACAGCCGTTTCAATCTGTACCTTATGATCCAGAACCATTAGTTTTGAAAGAAGAAGTCAAAGCAGCATTGAAAGCCTTATCCAAGAACAAAGCACCAGGCATTGATGGCATTCCCATAGAAGTATTACAGCAATCTGACACAGCTGTTACAATACTTACAAGGCTCTGCCAGGAAATTTGGAAGACAACATCATGGCCAACTGACTGAAAAAGATCTGTGTTTATATCTATATTAAAGACAGGTGATCCAACTGACTGTGGAAATTATCGCACATTCGCTCTGATCCCACATGCCAGCAGGATTCTACTGAAGATTATTCAACAGAGACTATGGCAATACCTGGAACAAGAACTACCAGAAGTGCAAGAAGGTTCAGGAAAGGGCGAGGAACGAGAGACATAATTGCGAATGTGAGATGGATCCTTAAAAAACTAAAGAATACCAAAAGGATATCTATTTGTGCTTTATTGACTACAGCAAGGCTTTTGACTGTGTAAACCATGAGAAACTCTGGGCCACATTAAGAAACATGGGTATAACAGAACACCCAGTCGTTCTCTTGCACAATCTGTACATTGATCAAGAAGCAACATTTAGAACAGAACAAGGAGAAACAGAATAGTTTAAAATCAGCAAAGGTGTATACTATCCATCTACCTATTTAATTTATATGCAGAACAAATCATTCAAGAAGCAGAATTGTATGAAGACAACAGAAGTATGAAGATTGGTGGAAGACTCATCAACATGAGTGATATCACATTACTGGCTGAAAGTGAAGATCTAAAACATTTGCTTCTCAATGTAAAGAAGACAAAATCATGACAACTGGCAAAATCAAAAAGTTCATCACTGATGGAAAAGAAACTAAAATTGTGGACAACTTTAAACTACTTGGATCAACTATCAATAAAGAAGCAACAAGCAGTCAAGAAATCAGATGACGCATTGCTCTTGGCAGAATGGCTATGAAGGACCTAGACAAGATTCTCAAGAACAGAGAAGTCTCTCTCCATACAAAGATTCGACTCGTTCAAGCCATGGTATTTTCAATAACATCATATGGATGCGAAAGTTGGACAGTGAAAAAGATAGACAGGAAGAAAATTGATGCCTTTGAATTATGGTGCTGTCAGTGAATACTGCGTATACCCTGGACTGCCTGAAGAACAAACCAGTCAATACTAGAGGAGATCAAACCTAAGTTTTCTTTAGAAGCTCAGATGACAAGACTTCGACTTTCATACTTTGGACACATCATGTGAAGAGAGAGATCATTAGAGAAAGACATCATGCTTGGCAAGGTAGAAGGTCAGCGCAAAAGAGGAAGGCCAGCAATGAGATGGATCGATACAATAACAGCAGCTATGGGTGCCAGTCTGTCAACAATGACTGAAGACTGAACATAATTTAGGACAAATAACAGCAACAACAATTATTCCAGATGACAAAAAGAACAAATAGCTTATGATTAAGATACCTGTATACATCTGATATTATATGACCTGGGATGAAATTTTTAAAATAAAGTCTCTACATCACCATTAGTATTATAATCTGTGATAAATATTTCCATGTCTTTTATTTATTCTGTAGAATTTCTAAAACAAGAGGACAAAACTGATAACCAATAGATTGAAAACAATTTATAGAAAGAGTGTTTTTTTTATGTGCACACTGGCTCTTCACACATAAGTTAAAAATAAGCTACAAAAGACAGAGGTATTTATTTATTTAACATTTCTTATATACCGCCTTTCAGAGGTATCAAGGTATACATCACTAGGGACACCACCTTCACCCCTCCAGCTACATTGAAAGTTAAAGAAAGAACATTGGAAATTAAACAAGAGATATGATACCTCGGAATACGCTTAGACCAATGACTAAGCCTAGCCATCCACATCAACAACACAACTAAAGCAGTCTACAACAAGATGTGAACCCTACTACACTTGTGACCACTCCTTCCTCCACATGACTTCCGTACATTACTTCAGTTCATGATCTTCCCATACTTCTTCTGCAAAAGCATCCTCCAGGGCCTACCAAACCAAGCATTGTACAAACTACAAATGGCACAACACATGGCTGCCCATCTCATTTAAGAGCTCCAAAAATGGAACACATCACAACTATCCTGAAACAACAACCTGGCTCCCAGTCCCAAGCAGAATCAAATACAAGGTCATAATAAATGCCTTCAAAATCATACACAACTTATCCGCAACCCTTTTAACATCTCTCATACAGAACTTATCTTAACATCTCTCATACAGTTACTACCGAACAACAGAACAAGAAGAAGCTGTACACAGAACACTCTAGTCATATCTAAGGAGTTTACTAAAGGCAACCAGACCACATGCAAAAGAACATTTTCACTCTACTCACCCAAGCTTTGGAATTCCCTCCATCAAAACCTAAGGAAAATACCAAACCTTGCAACATTCCATTAACAACTCAAAATGCACTTATTCAAAGAGCACTTTGAAGGGAGATCAAGCTACATAAGTACCAGCGCACCGGCTACTCCATTCCAACCCACATCCCCCACCTAATCACCTCCTAATCAAGAACCCAAACAACTCCTGGACATCATAGTCACACTAAAAACCATAGACTACACTAGTTTATCATTAATATACCACAGTTCTATGTACATTCCACATTCTTTGTAAAAGCCTACCATTCTTACTATATGTAAAAGGCTACAAGCATTACTCATTTCATACTCACTCCCCGTCACTAGACCCTTTTCACTATAAATCACTTTAATCCTCATCACTAGACCCTTTTTCACTGTAAATCACTTTAGTATCTATTATACTTATGTTACATATACTATGTAAAAATGTTTATATTTAATCCCATGTTATAGTATTGTTATTGTATCACATATCCCATTTAAAAAGGTTTATGCTCAATCCATGTTAGCACATGTTCCTTGTAATAAGTTTCTTCTATGTAAACTGCTTTAATTCATAGATAAAGCGGTATATACGAACGAATGAATAAATAAGATATGGAATCTGTCGCTGGAGGATATGGTTGAGATGATGTAACGTAGGAGAATTCAAAAGACCTTTGAACAAGTTCCTGAAGGAAAAGTACATTATGAAGAAAACTCTTATCCAGAAAGTTACTGCACAGATAGCAGGAGGCCATCCAGATAAAGGTGCTAAGTGAGAAATTCAGCAGCACTATGGGCCCGATATTGACCTAGCCTCATTTTTGAAGAGCTATGCGCTTCGTTGGTGCATAGCTTTCCCCGCCGACCTCTAATCCAGATATTTAATGGGTATCGCCGCACACACCGGAAGCCACCAAGCTAACCGGGCAGCAGCGATATTGCATGTTGCCCAGTTAGCTCCTGCGCTTTAAAGATAGACCAGGGTTTTCCTCGCCTTTCTTTTCAGCACAGATTGCTAACCGGGCAGCATGCAATATCGTTGCTGCTAGGTTATCGCTTGTCACTGCCTCCACTCTGTCCCAGAATGTCCCTGACTCGCCTCAGTTCTAACTGGATAGCATCGGGGCACAGAGGGGAATTAAAAGGGGATATTCAACGGCACTAACCATGTAAGTGCCATTAAGTATCCCAATTTAAGGCATTTACACAGTTTACTGGGCTGTCCAGATAACAGGCTGCATGAAAAGCAGGTCTAAGGGGCATGTTTATTAAAGGTTAATGTGCGTTAATGAAGTTAAAGTGTGATAAGTGCAACTGCACCTATAGAAATGAAAGGGCTTTAGGCATTTAACGCGCGCTAACTTTCATCAACACGCATTAAATCCTTTAGTAAACGTGCTCCTAAGTTGGTATCCGGATAAGTGCCAGCTGAAAATAGTTCTCTCCAGATCATTGCAAATGGTGCTTTCCGGATCAATGTCAGCACTGGTCTAGACAGCGCTGTTCAACCCGGATATTCAGCAACAGCTCCTATCTGAATGCTGACGCTGAATATCCCACAATATTTAAACACCACAGCCAACTGGGTGGCATTTGAATTTCAGCCCTTTTGAAAATTGGACCCCCAAAAATATTAGCCAGGTAGACTTGAGAGATCTATTGCTCATCCCTGAAAATGAGCTATGAGAAATAGATGTACTTTTTGGGGATCTGCTGGTTACTTGTAATCCAAACTGAGCACTATGAAAGACAGGATAACAGCCTTGTAGGAACGTGGTTTGACTCTGCTTTTCCTATGTTCTGATCTTCTTAAGCAAATATTCAAACAGTTGAGGACATTCCTCCCATGATATCTTTTGAAAGAGGAATTAGCAAATACTTCAGTTTACAAAATTGTGCTAGATTCTGCACGCTAGTTTCACTGATTTCACTGATATACCTGTCTTCATGTGAAAAAGCAAGCACGGCCTGTACTACAGATTACGCATGGCACTGCAATAGCAAAGGAAAATTGAAATAAAAATAAAACACATCTTCTCACATAACCTCTTTTAGTGCAAATAATTTTTATTAACAAATCACCAATACAACAAACCCAGCATGTGGTGACACTGACATATAGCTGGTAAACAACCAAATCCAGCATTTTATTTTTCCTGTAAGTTTCCCTTCCTGCCCCCTCACCCATGAAGGTGACCCCTAGTCGACCATGCAGCTTATGTGGCCACCTCACCCTATCAGCTAAAGAACAATCCCCATTGCCACCCCCTCCCCATCTACAAGCTATCTGCCCCATTCATATACCAGTCGCCACCTACACCCCCTCTCACCCCTGTGAAGGACTCCCTCCCTCCCTCCCCACTCTAATACTGCTGAAAATGACGAAAGAGAGGATCAGTCGCCTACTTCCAGCACACTCCCTTTCACTCAAGCTGACAAGGGAACCCCCTGGGAACCTCATCCCCACGACTGTAATAAGTCACTATTCCAGACACCCTGGTCTCCCATGTTTCTGGTTAGATGCCACAACCCTACAATGTCAGCAGCTAATTCCATGCCCTGGGAGCAAAGTCTATATGTAATCCCCCCAAACTGTCAAAAAGACCTCCATATGCCTATCATTCCCCCGCACTGTGAAGCGTTCCATAAGCATTAAGCCATGAAAGCTACTACACTATTCCCACACTGAGGGAGCCTCCAGATCTCTCCAGTGGGTAAGTATCGGCAGTTTTCCCACCAGACAAGTCTTCCGAACCAGCAAGCAAGCTGCCTGCCCCTTAAGACGCTGGCCCCCAGAGCACTGAAGAGAAGCATCTCTACCAAGATGACCACCTCCTGTCCCAGGATCTTAGCAAAATGAAACTGTATGTGCCGCCAATATCATTGGATTGCTGCACAAGTCCACCACATATGACCCAGAGAGGCCGAGGAATGTGCACACTGGGGACAGCTCACCACAACCGCTACTCCCATCCACAGCGCCTGCACTGGAGCAATATGAGCCCGACATTTCATTTTATACTGAACCTCCTGGAATCTAGCCCCCTTGACCAATCCTGGGATGCACACTATTGCTCTCTGGAGGCTGCCAGGGGCCACTGAAACTGCCAACTCTTCAGTGAGCCTCCACAGCTGCAAAGTCTATCGTGGGAACCCACTCACCCAGCCTGCGACAATAGAGAGAGATGAACATCATCTCCTGATCTTTGAATTCAAAAAAATGATCAGCACGATCCAAACCCTTCCCTGCTAGATAGGTCCTCAGAAAGGAGCCCACATAATAATGTAGCTGCAGGTATGCAAAGAAGTGGCTAATTACCACTCCATAGTCCTCACAGAGCCCCAGAAAAGGCTTCATTGCTCCTGTCACATCCACCACCTGCCACAGAACACACAGCCACCCCTTTTCCCATCGCTGAAAGGGGCCCATGTCCATTCTAGGAGGGAAGAAATTACCACATATCAGCAAAAACCCTGACACCCTGAGGATATCCTAACCCAGGGGTGGGCAATTCTGGTCCTGGAGGGCCGCAGACCAGTCAGGTTTTCATGATGTCCCTAATGAATATTCATGAGATCTATTTGCATACACTGCCTTCCATTGTATGGAAGCCAATCACACAAGTGATGGAGCTGGCATGCCAAATTATATCTAGAGATATCCAGGATACCCAAGCTGTCACTTCTCCAGTCCCCTTTCAGACACCCGAAGGCCACCCATGCTATTTTGCCCTGCCAGAAGAGCAAAGACAGGTCTCTCTCAAGAGACCGAACACCTTTTGAAAAAAGCGTATCAGCAATGTCTGCAACAGATACAATTAATTTAGGAACAAGGTCACCCGAATGCCACTCTCCCCAGTAGCGATAGTGGCCCGGCTGCCAGTCTGCCATTTTACTCCAAATACGAGTATGCTCTAACACAGCCTTAAGGTTCAACTCATATAGTTGCCTAGGGTCGCAAGGCAACTGAATACCTAAATACTTGGGAAACCTAAACCCTAAGCCATCCTCAGCCCCCCAGCACATCCAATGCCTCCAATTTATCCATGTTTGGTTTCAGGCTAGCCAGCTCACCAAAGATCCAAAATTCATCCAACAACAAGGGCAGAGAATGACGGGGGTCAGGTCTATGGGTGAGCAGGTCATCAGCAAAGGCCAACAGCAAGAATTTGACTCTGAACATTTGAAACCCCCTCACCCCCCTCCGCTCTGTGGCACAGCAAAGGGTCCAAGGAGAGAACATATAATAAGGAAAGGAGGGATCCCTGCAACATCCCCTCTGCAGAGAAAAAATCTCAGTTAACCAGGATCTGTGCTGTTGGCACCATGTACAAGGAACGAACCATCTTCAGGAAGTCCTTCCCCCAGCCCGTACTCTAGCAAGACCGCAAACGGATTTTATTTATTTAGCTAGGCTTATATTCCACTTTTCACCGGGTTAAAGTGGTTTACATTTAACAAAGAATCTCATACATAAAACATATAACAGTGAACTATGTACATTTTGTAAAAATTAACTATGTACAGGTAACAGGTCTTTCATGATTTACATATCTACAGTATGAGCTGGTATGAGTATGAGTTAGTATGAGGAGGGGTTTGGTGATAGTCCCACTCAACATGTTCAAAAGCTTTCTCCGCATCAAAGCTGATAAGCAAAGATGGTATGCGATTTTCTTGAACCTATTCTAAAGAAGCAATGACTTTTCTGCAGATTAGATGCCACATAAGGGCCCCAAACAAATCCCACTTGGCTTTCGATAAAACCTGGCAGCAGCTGGGCCAGATGGTCTGTTAAGATCTTAGTGAAGAGTTTAATGCAAAGTTGATAATAGAGATGGGACGATATGATTCTGCCTTCAATGGGTCCTTCCCAGGTTTCGGAATAAGGGTTATAAACACTTGGTTCATATCCAGGGACCTCCACCCATTCTCTATCCATTCCTGATACATTGCCACTAAAGGAGCAGTCACCTGGCCATGCAATAGATTGTAGAACTCCACACCAAACCCATCAGAGCCAGGTGCCTTACAGCACTGTACCCACTTTATGCCTCACCAGACCTCCTCAGCAGTGACAGAGGCCCTCAGCTGTCATGCCTGCTCCTCCAGAATCTTGGGCAAACGTACTTCCCAGAGGTAGGCTGCCATCCGGATGGGTGATATCCTCTCACCAGTATAAATATCCTGATAGAAGGCCTGGAAAACCTCCCCAATATCTCTGGTGTGCTGCTGTAGGACTCCCTGTCTCACACAGCTGCCACCAACTGGGAGCTCTGGGCACTCTCTGCCACCTGCCAACAATTTACCAGCCTTGTTCTCATATTGATAAAGTTGGAATTTATAGTATATGAGGGATTTTTTTTCCCTCTGGTGCAGCAATTTATTTAAGGCTGCCTGAACCTCCAGCCAGGTTCAGGCGGGCTTGAATAAATTGCTGCACCAGAGGGAAAAAAAAATCCTCATGTGCTCAGATGGGCTCAATCTCCCACTGTTCGCATCTGTGTAAAGCGCTTCTGCACCACTATAAACTTCTTTTCCAGCCAAATCAGCCACAAGTTCATCAATGAAACAACAAAAAAAAGGATCAGCATTCAAAATGAACAATAAAGATAAGTTTGATCCCAACAAAAGGGAAAATACACGCAAAAAATAAATTTGTATGTTGGAATGTTCGTTGTGCAGGGGGAAAGGGAAAGCCCCTCCGAAAAATGAACCGTTCCATTTTAATCTTTAAATCAAATATGTGCAAAAGTGAGAAAGTGTGAACTTTCAGAAAGGTACACAAAAACCAATATGCTAAGAAACAATACAATATAAAATCTTATACTTAGCTGGCAGCTGGAATCAAACAGTCTACTGAGAGCCGTTGGAAGATGGAATCAACCAAACTGAAGACAGAGAGTGAGCCAAATATAAATCTGGGCAAAGAAGAGCATTCCAGAAGAGCAGTCTATGACACAGCACTGTGTTTTGGGTCAAAAGACCCTTTCTCAAGTAGTATGTTAATATAGCTCCCAAAATGTAACAGAATCTCAAAAATCAGCTGTTAAACACTCCATAAGTTAACAGTCCATCTGGTCTCAGCTTAGAATTCCCCACAGTCCCTCAAAAGAGGATAGCGTCTGACATCACAGTGAAGGATGTTGCAATAAATACCCAAAGGGAACAGCTACGGAGGAACCAGAGGGCCTTGTGGTGCTTAACCGATGAATCTAAGCCCATACATTCCATGAAATGACTCTCAGCCCTCATCCCAAAGTATGATACAAGCACACAAGTTCAACCAACACAGGTGGGTCAGGGGACCTCTTCAGCCAAATGTCCCCATTAGAGCACAATAGTTTCCCCTTGAACTAGGCTGTCCCATCCTCACCAAGCAAAATACACTGAACCAAACCCCCCTCCCCCATCCCCCAACTCCTCTCCCCCTAAACCCTCCTGAGACTACCATCCACCTCCAACTTGAGCATCATGTGATATGTCGGGCTGCCCTCCACTCCCCCCCACACACGCACACTCACAACCCTCACTACCACCACCAAAATGCCACAGCCAGGCCACAAAGCAGAATGGCACTGCTTTCTCTTACTTCCTCCTCTGCCTCTCCCCTAGCCCCCCAAACCAGCCATACAAACCAAACAAACCATAACAGGTGCAATAAACAAAACTGTAAGAGGGGACAGGCAGAGAGAAAAGACACAACATCCTGACCCCTGAACCCTCTATAGGACCCGTGCCCAGCACCAGCATCCCCTGCCCCCTCAAAAAACGCCTCAGCAGAGGGCTTTATATGCTGGACAACCCAGCTAGTCCAGTCTGGAAATAGTCACTAGGTGGGAGAGGCCACTGCCCCCCCCCCACCAATCCATGGGGTCTGCCTTCACAACTAGATTCCCCAACTCCTTCCAACCAAGAGCAACACATGACCAAAGACAGTTCCAAAATAGGGAGAAGACTCCAAGTTTCAACAACCATCCTGTCTTTACATCTGATCGTTCCAGGTAGACCAGAATGTCCCAGAGTTCCAAATGCTGAATCTCTGCAGGCCCCCTTTCTTCCTTCCACGGGCCCCAGCGTTAGCTTCTGAACAAATTTTTAGGCCAGGTCCACTCTGTCAAAGGTGCAAGAAGTTTGATCATGATAGATCTGTGGTCTCACCGGGTACTGCAGGGCAAAAAGCTGCTGGCAAACCTCTGAGAATACCTGCCAGTGTAGACTTAACTGGAGGGAGTAGTCCTGGAATATGGCAGCCCTCATGCTTAATGGGCCCCTGATTCCACGCTGCCCACAGGACCCAGTCCTTCTTGACAAAGTTCAGAAACCAGACAAGAACAACACGGAGCCGGCGATCATCCTCCTTTTGCTGCCCCACTCTGCGCTTGCTTAATTAGCAGGGTGCCACAGTCCTTCCCCAGGATGAGAAATAAAGGCAGCAAAGTTTCCAAAAAACCTCTAAGCTCCCCATCCTTAATGGACTCAGGAATCCCCAAAAAGCCGCAGGATTTTCTGGCAACTCCGGTTCTCTCTCCGTCGTCTAGTGTCTCTGCCTGCTTACCAACTAGAGTCTTTAGAACACTCATTTCCTTTGCCACTCCCTGCACGGCATCCTCTGCCTGCGAAACTGGAGTTCCACCTCCTGCAGCCAGCCGCCAAAGACCTCTATTGCACGGGCCATGAAATCTAGTTTGTCATCAACAGCATCAAAACGGCCAGCCAAGGCCCCCATGATAGCCACAGACATCTCCTCCACCAAGGAAGGCTGAGCCAGGGATAACAGTGAAGGCGGCCCATCTGCCATCTTGGTTCCAGCTGTTGGGGCCTTCTTCCTCTCCCACCATGCTGATTTCATTGTGGTTCAGGCTTCCTCTGATCCCGCTACACTCCAGACAGCTTTCGAAACTGTCAGGCATCTGGTAAGGGGAAAGTGGCTCAGTTTAGTGCCAAAGGGAGGCATTTAGTGAGGACAGGTCACTGAGAGCAGCAGAGACGCGTCCTCCTGCTCTCAACATATCATGGGATCCCACTTACATAACCTCTTTTACAAAGTGGGCATTTCAACAAAACAGTGAGGAACTGATGAAAGAAAAGATAAGCATGTACACTTACTCTGGAGCTGTTCCAGAAGAATCACCTTGGCAGGAATTACACAATGTGCATTTTTAGACTCATAGGCACAGTTAGTTTCTTAGTTGGAAGGACAGTGGGTAGGGAAAGCATATGGGTGGGGTAGGGGAGGCCAATTCAATATTAGCAGTGCCAGCTGGACAAGGGAGGCCAGTTCAGGGCTGTTTGTGCACTTTTCAACTTTTAGTCTTTTAGCCTAGGTTTCACTCTGGATGACTTCTAGCAAGGAGGCATCAGTCCCTGAGAGAGGCTACAGCTGACCATGGGTACTCACATAGAGAAAAAACTCCAACTCAGACCAATGTTTAAGATGTCAAGAAGCCCTGGTCCATATGGGACATCTCCTTTGGGGTTGCTCTAAAATTTAGTTTTTTTTGGGGAAGAGTGGCATCATATCTTGGTATATTGCTTTCTCAAGAAGTGGTGCTTGTCCTGATAACAGTAATCCTAGATGATACGAAAACCCTGAAGGTCAAAGGCTAGGTGCCAGGTTAGGAAAGCTTGCTTGGTGGCTAAGCAGTGCATGCTGAAGCGATGGAGAGAGGCGGAGTCCCCTTCCTTTTGCAAATGGAGGAACTTATTTCATGATCTTATGTTCATGGAAAGAATGGCTGCCAGGGTTATGGCAACTTAGCAGGAAAACCTTTTAGCCCTTGGGGGGCCTATGTTCACTCCTTGAGCTCAGGGAGTAAAATGAACCGTTGACCTCCATGGAGGAGAGAGGTCACATGACAGGAGAGCATCACCCTTGTGTGGCAGGAAGTGATCCTGTAACTAGGACCTGTCCTCCAGGTGATGTAAAACCCTCTCGCACCGAGGAAGTTTCTCCAGGGCCATGTGCCCATGAGGGAAGGGTTAGGACAGCCGTTATAGTTGGTGATTCGATCATTAGGCATGTAGATAGCTGGGTGGCTGGTGGACGTGAGGATCGCCTGGTAACATGCCTGCCTGGTGCGAAGGTAGCGGACCTCATGCGCCACCTAGATAAGGTCTTAGATAGTGCTGGGGAGGAGTCTGCTGTCTTGGTACATGTCGGTACCAATGACATAGGAAAATGTGGTAGGGAGGTTCTGGAGGCTAAATTTAGGCTTTTAGGTAGGAAGTTGAAATCCAGAACTTCCAGGGTAGCGTTCTCCGAAATGCTTCCTGTTCCACAAGCAGGACCCAAAAGGCAGGCAGAGCTCCGGAGTCTCAATGCGTGGATGAGACAATGGTGCAGAGATGAGGGTTTTGGATTTGTTAGGAACTGGGGAACATTCTGGGGAAAGGAAGGGCTCTTCCGAAGGAATGGGCTTCACCTTAACCGGGATGGAACCAGGCTGCTGGCATTAACCTTTAAAAAGGAGAGAGAGCAGCTTTTAAACTAGATATTAGGGGAAAGCCGACAGTCGCCCAAGAGCGGATGGTTTGGTAGAATGTATCTTTGAAGGATACTACCAAAAGCAGAGAGGTTCCACAAAAGAGTAAACTAGCCCAAATGCCCTCAAGTATGGAGCAGATAGAGCTTAAAGATCCCAAATTACCCATGTCTAACAATAGCCAAATTAATATGAATAAAATACATTCTCTAAAATGCTTGTATGCAAATGCTAGAAGTCTAAAAAATAAGATGGGAGAGTTAGAATATGTAGCACTAAATGAAAGGTTAGATATGATTGGAATATCAGAGACATGGTGGAAGGAGGACAACCAGTGGGACACTGATACCTGGGTACAAACTATATCGTAATGATAGAGCTGATCAAATTGGTGGAGGGGTTGCTCTCTATGTTAGAGAGGGCATTGAGTCAGAAAGGATTAAAGTTTTGCAGGAAACAAAATCTGCTGTAGAATCTATATGGATTGAAATTCCATGTAAAAGGGGAAGGCGATGGCAGTGGGGGTGTACTATCGATCGCCTGGCCAGAATGACCAAATGGATGATGAAATGTTCAAAGAAATCAAGGAAGCTAACAAAAGTTACAGCGCAGTAATAATAATGGGTGATTTCAACTACCCCGGTATCGACTGGGTCAGTGTCATGTCAGGACATGCTAGGGAGATAAAGTTCCCAGATGAAATAAATGACTGCTTCTTGGAGCAGCTGGTTCATGAACCGACCAGAGGGGAAGCCATATTAGACCTAGTCCTTAGTGGAACACCAGATCTAGTGCAAGAGATAAGGTTGTTGGGGCCACTTGGCAATAGTGATCATAGCATGATTGCCTTTGATTTAATTAGTGGAGGAGGGATAGTAAGGAAATCCACAGTACTACCTTTTAACTTTCGAAAGGGAGACTATGATAAAATGAGGAAAACAGTTAAGAAAAAACTAAAAGGAGCAGTTGCAAAGGATAAAGACGTACATCAGGCTTGGCTGTTGTTGAAAAATACTATCTTGAAAGCCCAGACCAGCTGTATTCCACGCTTTAAGAAAAGTGGAAGGAAGTCCAAAAAACTGCCAGCATGGTTTAAAGGTGAGGTCAGAGAGGCTGTTGCCAAAAAAGCATCTTTCAGGAAATGGAAAAAAGAGCCAAACGACGAAACCTGGAAACAGCACAAGCACTGGCAAGTCAAATGCAAGGCATTGATAAGGCAGGCAAAGGGAGAATTTGAGAAGAAGCTTGCTGCGGAAGCAAAAACGCGAAGTAAAGACCTTTTCAAGTACATTGGTAGCAAAAAACCTGTGAGAGAGTCAGTTGGTCCATTAGATGGTAAAGGGGTTAAAGGAGCACTAAGAGGCGACAAGGCGATAGCGGAGAGACTGAATGAATTCTTTGCTTCGGTCTTTACTGAGGAAGATGTAGGGATGTTACCCATGACTGACGTGGTATTTAAAGGTGCGGAAGAAATGAAGGAAATATCGATACATCGGGAAGATGTATTACAACTATTAGATAAACTGAAGAGTAGCAAATCACCTGGGCCGGATGGTATACATCCAAGGGTGTTGAAAGAACTGAAATATGAGATTGCAGACCTGCTATTAGTAATCTGTGAACTATCATTAAAATCATCTCTAATACCTGAAGATTGGAGGATCGCCAATGTAACACCAATTTTTAAAAAGGGTTCCAGGGGTCATCCGGGAAACTACAGACCGGTGAGCCTGACGTCAGTACCGGGAAAAATGGTAGAAACCATCATAAAGAATAAAATTACTCAGCATGTAGATAGTCATGACCTAATGGGAGACAGCCAACATGGCTTTACACAAGGAAGATCTTGTCTTACTAATCTGTTATGTTTTTTTGAAGGAGTGAATAATCAGGTGGACAAAGGTGAGTCGGTTGATATTGTGTATCTGGACTTTCATAAAGCCTTTGACAAGGTCCCTCATCAGAGACTTTTGGCAAAACTAAAGAGTTATGGGATAGGAGGCAGTGTACTATTGTGGATCAGGAACTGGTTAAAAGATAGAAAGCAGAGGGTAGGGCTAAATGGCCAATTTTCCCAATGGAGAAAGGTGAATAGTGGTGTACCCCAGGGATCTGTGCTGGGTCCGCTGCTTTTTGACATATTCATAAATGACCTGGAAAGTGGAATAACGAGTGAGGTTATCAAATTTGCAGATGACACAAAACTATTTAAAGTTGTTAAAACCCAAGAGGATTGTGGAAAATTGCAAGAGGATCTTGATAGATTGTAAGACTGGGCATCAAAATGGCAGATGAAATTTAATGTGGACAAGTGCAAGGTTATGCACCTAGGGAAGAACAACCCAAACTATGGTTACACGATGCAAGGTTCCACATTAGGAACTACCACCCAGGAAAAAGATTTAGGCATCATTGTGGATACCATGTTAAAACCCTCGGCCCAGTGTGCAGCAGCGGCCAAGAGAGCAAATAGAATGCTAGGTATGATAAGGAAAGGAATGGAAAATAAAACAAAAGATATTATAATGCCTCTATATCATTCCATGGTGAGACCGCACCTTGAATATTGTCTGCAATTCTGGTCGCCGTATCTTAAAAAGGATATAGCGATTTTAGAAAAGGTTCAGAGAAGAGCCACCAAAATGGTAAAGGGGATGGAAGGATACTCCTATGAAGAAAGGCTAAAAAGGTTAGGGCTCTTTAACCTGGAAAAGAGACGGCTGAGGGGAGATATGATAGAAGTCTATAAATTAATGAACGGAGTGGAACGGGTAAACGTCGATCGATTGTTTACCTTATCAGAATATAGAAAGACTAGGGGACATGCAATGAAGCTACAGGGTAAACTATTTAAGACTAATAAAAGAAAATATTTTTTCACTCAACGTGTAATCAAATCTGGAATGTGTTACCGGAGGATGTAGTAAAGGCTGTTAGTGTAGCTGGGTTTAAAAAAGGTTTGGACAAGTTCCTGGAGGAAAGGTCCATAAACCATTATTAAGAAGGGACCCAGGATATCAATGCTTGAACCAATACAAGCATTGTGGAACCTGTGTCCCTTGGGGAAACTGCTAGGTACATATGACCTAGATTGGCCACTGTTGGAAACAGAATACTGGGCTTGATGGACCTTGGTCTGACCCAGTATGGCATATCTTATGTTCTTATGACATTTTAGGGACCTGGGGACCTAGAAAGGTTGGGGGAGGGATGGATTAGTTCTGTTTGTATGCCTAGAGATGAATTTCCCCTTACTCACACCTTTTTCTTTCTTTTTTCTCTCATCTTCTTGTGTTTGGGGGTGGCCCCCATTTGCATTTGCACTGACAGGGAGCACAGTTGGGAGGTTGGGTGCTGGAAGGAAGGGATAGGTTAGATGGGAGGGGAGGGGAGGAGAGGTGGGGGATGAGATATTCATAGACTTGCGTACTTGTAGTGTCTGTATTCAGGGCCAGAGTTACCATTAGGTGAACTAGGCAGTCACCTGAGGGCCAGCCCTCTGGGGACACCCAGTGCTGCCACTGTTGCCGCCCCTCTCCCACTTTCAATGCCAACTTCCTGTTTGCATGGGAAATTGGCCTCAGATGTTGCAGAGTGGCGGAAGCAAACAGCCCCGCGGCGCCAAAGCTTGAAGGTAAGCTCCGTGGGGCTGTTTGTGACTATAGCCACTGCTGTCGGTCCTGGAGAGGGACAGCAGTGCTGACAATGGGTGCCGTGCGGGAGGGGGCACAAGGGATGAGGTTCACCTAGGGCGCCTCATCTCCTTAAGCCAATCCTGTCTGTATTTCCCGGTAATATATAAGTGTTCCCTCATACTGGGATTCTTGTGTTTCAGACAACAGCAAAGTTTTGCAGTGCTTATAATTGAAGGGGTGGGAAGTAGTAGGAAGGGGGGAGAGTTGGGAAGGTGAAAATGTAAATTATAAAGCTATTGTTTGTGTACTCCCGGGGAAGTGGAAGAGTGCTTGCGCACTGGGAACGCTGCTGTTTTTTTCAATAGAAAAGATTCTGAACTAAAAAAGATTTGAACTAAAAATATTTACTGTTTTTCATGTTTCTCTTACCATATTGTTATGCTTTCTAAGAAACTGTGCCTTTGAGACAAATGATTCCAAGCCTTTTGTTCCCATATCTGTGTCTAATCTACTAGTAATATTGTAAATAATAAGAGTATGCAGACCAGTGGCAAAAGTTCAAATTACGAGCCCCCAAGGAAAAGAAGGAAATTGATACTAAAATAAATGCAGCTCTTTGTCTATAACTTTCTGGATCTTTCTAACTACATAAAATATATTTATTGTGCTTCTAATACAAACCTTCGGCATTAAAATTACAGCATTAATTTTTTTCAAGTTAATGTCCTTCTCCTAAAGGGTGAAGAAATTCCACATCTTTCGAAAGCACAGACATGAATAAATAAAAGGCTATTTTCACATTGTTACTGTAATTCACTGAACCAAACAATGCAGAACAACCACAATTCTCTATTGTACTTTGTCTTACTTCATGCAGTACATCTGAATAAATTACCTTATCACATATAATAAAAGCTACTGCGTATCACATTCTCATAAAAGAAGTCTGCCTATGATAGTCTTTTTGCCAACTAATCAAGGTTTGAACTAGTTGCTTAGCAACCACACACACAGAGCCCCATTCTGATCGGGGCACATCCAGGCCGTCTGCACATCCAAAATCTGGATGGTCCGGATTTTCACCCTATTCTGCACCTGTGGGATCTAGATGTTTCTGCAGGAGCAGAATCGTGGCAAAGCACCTGGATGGGCTGGACCTGTCCTGATTCTGTGCTGCTAGATGGATAGCCATGGCCCCATCCAACCCAGCAAATGCTCCTGTATGGAGCCTCGGTGCTGTGGCATCCTATCACCATGCAGGAGCCCCAATTCCCCACCACCGAACAAACCTGCTGTTCCCGGCCACCCGACCCCCAAAAGGGCCTGCCTAGGCCAGGATCAGACTGTGGGGAACCACCTGGTGCTCTTCACCATTTCGAGTGGGGGGGCCCCACCGGTGCCGATCTTCTTCGGGGAGACTTATTCCACCAAGGTGGAATAAGTCCCCATTCTAAGTCCTCCATGCTGGACGTACAGAGCCGTGACCGAATTCAGCCCTGTACGTCTGGGGTCATGGGCCCTCCTCTCCCCCTCCCACGCTCCTCCTCCTCCAGCCCATCCCCTCCCACGCCCATCCAGAGCCTACCACACATCTCCTCTTTATGTGCGGAGAGCTTTGGATTCAGAATCGGCTCCAAGCATTTGGTGGGGGATGTAGTCCAGACGGGACGCACATCCCCGCTAAACACTGCACGGAATGACCCCGCACTGTCTTCCAGTAGCTCAAAGACCCAGGTTTGTTTCTCTTTGAACTGTTGAAAGAATACACATAGTTACATCATGCATATACAAACATACAAAGAGAGAAATTAGGGACTAGGGGCCTGCTGAAGCAAAGGAGGAGGCTGCCAAGATCAAGTGGGGATGCTGTTGACCTATTCTTTCGAGACAAAGAAATAAACTGCAGCAGGTGCATATTAGGACTGGTGGGAAGGGGCAAAATTTAAGATAGGGGAATTAAAGCTCAGAAGTATGAAGGGGGGGGGGAATGCTGAGGATAGGGGAGACACTAAAAGAAGGGTGGGGCAAGCAGGGGCAAGGGAGAAAGAACTAGAGACTGAGCAGAGAGACACTTATGCATGCAGCCCCATTTTAAATAACCTTTTTTGGAAATTGTGTGTACTGAGTGGAGTATACCATTCCAGACTTAAGCAATGAACTGTGTCTTAGGGATGTACATTTCTTAATGCACATTCAGTTTGTTGTTGTTGTTGTTGTTAAGTGCCGTTGAGTTGGTGTCGACTCATGGCGACCCTCTGGATAGTTGTCCTAAATTGTGTTTAGTCTTCACTCAGGCGGCTCATTGTTAGTACACCTTAAAAAATTAGTGTATGCTAAATTGATTTACCATATACTAATCAACTTTGCATGCATTAACTCATTGGCTAATGTGCATTAAATCAGTTTAGAGTGTACCAAAAATTCCTTATTAAAAGGAATGTGTGAAACTAACCAAAAGTACCTGAAGATCAGGACAACTTTGTGAAAGAAAACCTCAAACTTAACTAAATTTTTCTTCCCTGTGCACATCCCAACCGTGTGTGTATCACATTATGAACATTTCAAAATCTCGTACTTTGTAATTTATGATGAGCATTCTTCAGTGGATATCCTTAGTACATGGAAGTCTTGGAGAGAGTGCCATGGGTGTGGTCTGGGCATGGACTAGGCAGGATAAAAATCTACCTTTGTATTCCCTATATCATATAGGGAATGCACATGTAAGCCCAAAAATCTCCAGCTCGGAATTTATACCTGCTCCCTGGCATATGTAGGTATTTGAGAAGTTAAACGTGTACACTTGCAATGTGACACAATGGCATGTTTCCCCCATTCGTAGAATCAGGCATATGGGGGATGTATTACGTGTGTCGGGGGCAATATCAGGTGCTGTGCGCATGTGTGTGTGTGTGTGTGTCTCATGGGCAATATCAGGAGCTGTGCACTCATGGGTGTGTGATGGCCAGTGTCAGGAGATGTCTGCGCACGCGCACGTGAGAGTGTGTGTCATGGGCCGTGTATGTGTGAGCATGTGTGTGTGTGAGTAAAAACCCTTAAACAGTGCAAACCCTCTAGAGATAAATAAGGGGAATATGTGGTATAATCGTTGTGAAATGAATGTGCGTAATTGAGCCAATGGCAGAAATTCAAATTATGGGCTCCCAAGCAACAACTTTGAAAGGGGCCCCACTGTGGGGAAGTCCATTTCAAATGATACAAGAGAAAGCTGCAAGTGGGACCCCTTTGTCCTTGGGGGGGGGGGCCTCCTGCACCACAGGGGCCACATGGACAGAATTTACACCACTGAATTGAGCCATTACTCAGGATTACTAAGGGCACAAGTTCTGGTGAATGAATAGAAACTGGAAACAATCAAAAGAGCTGAATTCATGTTCTTGGAAACATTATGGGTCCGAATCTAGAAGGGGAATAGCGAGGCAGCACATCCCATGGTGACATGCTGTCCCGCTATCCACCCTGACGGTATTCCTCCTGAGACCCCTGCTGCACGCACAAAGCTGCTGTGCATGCAGTGGGGGACGTTGGTGTGATGGGGGAGGGGCTTGGTTGGGCCGACTTTGGGAAGTACAGGGCCAATTCCGTTGATGGCCCAATACATCCTGGGGTCACCGGGGAGATGGAATAAGGGCAGGTTGCCTCCCCAATCCCACCTGGCTGTCCCCCATTGGACATGGCAGCCACCGGAGCTGTGTCCGGCTGCCCGATCTGGGCCCTGACAGCCCCCACAGGGGGTCGTGTGGCAGGATAACTGTGGGATGGATGTCCTGCTCGCCATGCTGGGGCACGCCGGGCCTCTGACACGCCTCTGGCCTGATTCTGTATGCCACAGGAAAGTTTTGCTCCCACTTTACAGAATCGGCTCCTAATGGGCCCGTCCTGCTTGGGGCCATTCGGATGGCCTGGACGTGCCAATTTCTGAATCGGGTTCCACGTGAAATAAGTTTCCTTACCTCTAACTTGAATTCATTCACACTTAAAGCAAGCAGTTGTAAACTGTGGAGTTGTTACTATATCTGAGAAAGGTTGATAAACAAATGTACTGTGTTCTCCAGAAGCATAGACGGGGGCTTCCTGCTCCCTCTTCTTACCTTGTGATTGTGAGCTTCTCACTCTTTGTGAGTATTCTCCTAGCATATGCTGCAGGAGAATACTCCTGCCACATGAGCCAGCAGGGTCTTGGAGCTTTCTCCTACCTGTCCATACTGGACAGGTTCTGGGCACAAATGCCTGTTCTTCTTTTCTGGGGCTTCCTTGAGCTTTGCAGCATTCTAGCTTGTATGCAGGCAGTCAGCCTACCCCTGCTGGCTGAACTGTTTCCTCCACCTGTTTTAAGGTGGCTCCTGACAAAGGAGTTTTAAAAGCAACTTGGCATGACCTAGCCTTTCCATTACAACACATTGTTGCTAGGGCATCTAGTCCCACTCTGGAGCTCCACCTAGTGCCCAGATACTCACATTGACCTTTGCACACCACAGTATGTGTGTGTGTCATGAGCAGTGTTAGGAGCTTTGAGTGTGTGTGCATGTGGGTATCTCTCTCTGATGACCCCCTCTCAGGTTTCCTCCATTACCTCTCTGATACTCTGCCTTCCCCCACCAGCCTTCCCCATCTCTCTCTCACACACCCCTCCCCCCAGCCTTCCTCCAGTCTCACTCTCTCATGACATCATCCCCCCCCCCCCCGGCTTCATTCACTCTGTCTTTCTCTTCTTACCCCCCTCTTCATCCAGTTGCTCTTTTACTCATGGATTTTTACCCCCGGCTACAGCTTCTAAAAAAACACGGGGGTTCACATTTCTCCCACCTTGATGGGCTGTCTGCACAGTTGAGCCCCATGATGAAGGAAGTTTGGGCAGATCTTGTGAGACTTCAAACCATGAGATCAGACATTTCCTCTACTACGGGGCTCAAGGGAGTCATTGTGGTGGGAGAACTCATTGTGAACTGCCACGTTTTTCCCTGGGATACCATATGCATGTTTGTTTGCGCAAGTGCAAAGAAACTTCCTTCAGCACAGACAATTTCCCTGCTGTCTGAACCCTCAACAATAGACACTATCCAAAAGTGTATGCGAAACGTGCTTCAAAAGTTGCAGCCAGTCCTTTACAGGAGAAGTCAAGGAGTCATTCTCTCTAATCCCCCAGGGTTTATTTCCCTCTCCAAATCTAAATGAGTTAAATACAGCATCCTCTAAAGCTAAGCAGCAGCGTACAAAATGGCTCACATGCACGTATAAATGGCCACATTTACGCTTGCGAGTTATGAAATGCCAGTACTCACACAAATACATTTCTAGGTTTTCCCATGTGTACAGTTGTGAAGTGACTCACTGCATATGTCTTCCTGCACCACCTTCTATGTATTTTCAGAGCCACTTTTAAAATAGCGCCAGAGTTCTGTACGTCCCAACCTCAAATTCTCATCAAATTCTCATCAAATTCTCATTTCCGACCTTCACATGCTATCTAAAATGTGCCTTTATATATATATATATATATATATATATATATATATATATATATATATATATATATATATATATCCCTATATAAATATAAGTATACCAGTGCCCAGAAGCATCAAATATTGATTGGGTTTTCTAGGTATAAGGACCTGATAGTCAGTGCTATATGTGTGAAGGCATATTTTAAACAGGCTGTGGAGGTCAGAATTGAGACATTGAGGGCCGGACATACTGAATTCTGATGTATTTTAGAAATAGCTCTGAGAACGGTGAAGCCGTTTCTAAAATATGAATAAACAAGAACACACAGGGATTAATATCTATGTGCAGTGGGAGGAGCCATTTCACAAATATACACCTGGGAAAAATTGGTGGAGAAAACCTGCAACTCACACATGTACAGTATGTAACAGCATTTCACAGTGCACACGTGTAACGGTCAGCACTTACATGTGTATCTAATCCATTTTGCAGACATAGATATGCAGCCACTCTTAATCACCTGCAGAGAACTTTTTCTCCCTTAATCCTTCCTGTAAAGAGCTGGTGAAACTTAGCATTTTTTAAATCCCTATTCATGTCACGGAGCAGGTGTAAATCCAGATGTGGACGATTTTTACTGCTGCTGGAATTCTGCATACAAATGTCAAAGTTCTGTGTCAAAAGGTTTTGTTTGTCACAATAACAAGGCATATAGTTTTTGAGTGATACTTAATTTAATTTTTGAGTGATAAAAAAGTGCAGAATTCCAGCAGGAGAGAATTTTTGGGTTAGACATGCATTCCCTATATGAGATGGGTACCACACGTGTAGATTTTTCTCTCAACCAGGGCATGCCTCTGATATGCCCCAGTACACTTTTGATGTCATATGGAGACCAACGTGTAAACTGGACCCTTTCTAAAATAGCCTGTGGTAGTCAAAGCAGTTTCCATTGCAACCTAAACTTGGTAATGTACATTGATAACTTGACTATTTCTGAGGCAATGGAGGGTTGAGTGACATGCCCAAGGCCACAAGAAGTGCTAGTGGGAATTGAACATGGGTCTATTGGTTCTCAAGTCAGTGCTGTAACCATTAGGCTACTCCTCCATTCCTTTATTCTATTTTGTCCCAGCTTGTTGAACCTGCACAAAGCAAAACCCAGAACAGACAGCAGTTCAGGGCTGCAGACTCTCTTAAAGAGGACTGTTAATAATCCCTTTGGAGAGAGATGGGTAACCTTCTATGTACCCCATTATATAGCCATTTACCCTTAGATAAAATTTACATATGTATATGCATGATTATACATCTGTAAATTGCAAATAAGGTTTCTAAAATAATCCCCATAGTTTGGTTCTGATGGTCCAAGTTATACCTCATTTTGGTACGACCAAACCATACATACGATATGATGCCAATTCTATTCTGGCCATCCAGCTCCTGTGCGGCCCCTAAAAATCGGGGCGTACAGCGGTAGCACCTGATTCTGATCCCACGGGGACTAGACATGCCCGTGGGATCAGAATCAGGACTACCGGCCTGGACATGCAGGCAGGGCCTTGATTCTGATGGGCCACATGCCCAGCAGATCCCTGGCTAACTCAGTCAGACTCCGTAATGGAGCCACAGTGCCATGGCATCTTGTTGCCATGGCACTGCGGTTCCATTACGGAGCTATGATCACCGACCACAAGATCCAATGTCCTTTCCCTGCAGCCCGACCCCCGATCCGGCCTCCCTTGGCCAGGGTCGGGCTGCAGGGATCCCCCTGTGCCTCCTCACCTCATCGCTGCCCCCAGGTCCAGCATCCCCTGTCTATGTGGCCGACCCCAGACATACAGAGCCGATCTCAGAAACGTCCCTCTATATCCAGGGTCATGCCCTGCCCATGCAACGCCCTCGCTCTGCCTTCAGACCACCCTCTCCTGCCCACTTCAAAGGCTCCCTATACAACAGCACTGTTTGTATGGGGAACCTTTAGCAGCAGGGGATGAATAGCAAGGATATACCTCCAGGTAGGATATGCATACCCACTATTTGTGGCACAGAATGACCCCCTTATATGTATTGGGCCAAATATTTCTGCCTATACATATAATTTATTCTGATTTGCAGACCCCCCCCCCCCCCCCACTCAATGTATGCTGTTAAATATACAACAGAATATTCATGTTCCACTATACATATAATGCTGTGGGATATTTAAAAAAAAACACTTGGGGACCTTTTACTAAAGTGTGTTAGGTTTTTTGCACTTAACACGTGTTTAGCACTAAAACTAATATGTGTTAAATGCAAAGCCTCCGCAGTAACTGTCTGCGCATAGCCAGCATGGTCCTGATCGTTACCGCACAGACGCTCCTATTGAGGTGGTATTAGTTGCACCCGCACTATTTGCAATATTGACAGCATGAGATATGTCCCCCTGTACTAACTGCAATGTGCTCTCCTTGCTCACTTTCCCCCCAACCCATCCATTCACCACTCCAATGCCTGATTAGCAGTTAGCATGCAAATCAGCACAAGGTAACCGTCATGCCCCCATGGTAACAGTCATAGTAGGCCCTTGCGCACAGCTATTGCACACAAAAAACACACATTAACTGCTTAGCACACTTTAGTAAAAGGGCCCCTTAGACATTCGAGATAGGTGCCCAACATCTGAGTTCTTTTTAAAATATTGACCTGATAGTTTAAAACATTATATATGCAGAGAATAAATCAAATCGCTGCATGTAATCTAGAACGAGAATCTTCTTTTGGTATGGTTGGCAATGACTAGCTTTATTTAAGTTTGTATTCCCCTTTTCAGTTCACAGAGCACAGTGCTTCCAAAATTCTCATGTAATCTAGAGTTTATACAGCAGGGGCATAGCTGTGGGTGGGCCTGGAGGGGCTTAGGCCCCTTCGCTTTTGCATCAAGCCCTTCCCATGGCTTTCCCTGATTTGCTGCTGCGGCACACATGACCTGTTCTAACATGCCAGAGGTGGAAGGAGGAATGCCTATTGTCCCCAGCCTATATTAAACCTGAGCCCCTCCCAAAAACTGGTTTTGGCTCCGCCCTAGTTTCTTTTTGTCAGCTCATCTGGGACTAAGTCTGTGTGCACTGGTTATTTCTTTGAGATTTAACAATCAGACACTTCAGTCTTCAAGAGCCTGAGGTCAAATGTAAGTTCATTTAGATTTCTTTGCTCTTCATACAGTGCATCATGTCTCCTCATTCATATGATAAAACATAGAGGAAATGCACTTTGCAACCTCCAAGACAGTCTTTCAAAGGGTTTACTCATTCTCTTCCAGTACGATATATCTGGAGGCTGTCTTAATTACTGTGCTTCCTGCTGAGCTATTTTATGCTAAAAATATTCAACTACTTCTGTTAGCTTTTTAAAGAAGCTTTTTTGCTTGTGCTCTGGTTACATCACATTATTAAAATTGCTTATTTCTATTATTCTTCCCACGGAGCAGCTATAATGTTCTCTCTTTTCTTTATTTATTTAGTAGGATTTTTTATACCACTTTATCATTTCAGTCAAAGCAGTTTATATTGTAACTTCAACTTGGTAAGATACACTAAACAGGGACATTGATAACTTGGATTTTTCTGAGGCAATGGAGGGTTAAGTTACCTTCTTTACAGCTAAAGGGTAATTTTCAATGGGTTTTCCAAGGGTAAAGACTGTAACAAATTTTCCTGTCTTTATTTACATAAATCCACCCACTGTTTGAAGAGGTGTCTCCAAAAGTGAGGTTGGAGAACAGTCTGCATAGCAGCACGTTCTTTTCAAAATTCAAATCTATATACATATTTTATCCCAGAAACATCGTGCACCCAAAGAACATGTAAATATGTGAACATATGATTTTCCCTGGAGTCATTGTCAAAGCAAAAGTGCATGTGTACTTCTGCTTTGAAAATTCAGCAAGCTCTGCACAGGGAAAAGTGAGCATGTGCTGTTTCCCAGGCACACAGTCCTAAAATGATTCTCCGTGGCCCTTAGGCGGGGACCGAAAGAAGGGACACCAGAAGACCGCTGCACCCCATCCAGCTCCAGACGGCGCACTCAAACAGCACACCCATCCAGCCACAAACAGTAACGCCGGTCAGTATTCCTGAACTAGTCCATTCTAATCTGCCAAGATCACATTTGAACAGCACTAAACAACGCAACCCTTTCGATGAACTATCGTTAGGCCACTTCAACTCACAAAGTCACCTACTAGCTTCTTAATTTATATTGTATCATCTCAGTATTGCAAGTTTGCCAGCTTAAATGTCAATATACTCTGCTAGCCTGTAATGTTTACTGTATCATCTCAATATTGCACATTTCATCAAAGATAGTCAATATCATAGCATGCAAACTGTACTTGCTCAATTTTGCATCCTTGTATAACTGCTCTTACGTTCTGAAGAATCTCATCACTGTACTGTGTCTCATATCTGCATTTCACTACCCCAATATTGCACTTCAACACTTCGTAGCCACAGTGTATCACACACAATCCAAAACCTCAGAATGGCACTCCAGGTCGCTGTCATTCTTAGCTTCTACCTTCTCACCCACTGACTTGGAACCTCCCAGGCCCTCTACACATCACATGGCAGGATTCCAGTCCTGAATAGACATGGAAAAAGATGGAATGGTCCCCCATACTTCAACCCAGGAAGCGACGCGCACACGCGCCACTCCCACCTAATACATGTAGCACTCCAGCTAACCAAAACACCCAGCCAGGAAAAACCTTTGAGATGCCGACCCCTAAAATGTGCCATCATCAACGCACGCTCCATTCGCAAAAAATGGCCTGTTATCCAAGACTCTATCTCCTTTTATGACCTTGAGATTCTTATGATCACGGAAACATGGCTATCATCAGAAGACAACGTCCTCCTCAACCAACTTCTACCCCCCAATTTCTCCATACATACAAGACATCGGGAAAACAAAAAAGGAGGAGGGGTGCTCATAATCTCCAAATCAGACCTCAATTTCCACATTTTGGACTCCTCAAGCACAAACAGCTTGGACATCCTCTCCGTCGCAAACCAACAATGCGCCCTCAACCTGTTGCATAGAACACCATCTTCTTCTCCAGATGACCTTCCAACCATTGTTGACCTTGCAGCTAATACCCTCTCTCCCAAGAAACCAAATTGGATAATGGGTGATTTCAATCTCCCTTCTTTACCCCAAAGCCACGCAAATGCATTCCTTGAGGCAATGGAAGACCTGGGACTCAAACAAATCATCAATGAACCCACACATACAAAGGGGAACATTCTTGACATGGTATTTGTTCCACAACCAGTCATGGTCCAAAACCACAATCCTCCAGTATCAATCGTAGATGTACCCTGGTCCGACCACAAATTGATCATTATACAGATACCCATCAACAATGACCAGCTGAACAGAAGCCAACCTACAAACAACACCTCTCGAACTGCCACTAGATGTTTTTGCCCCTTCGATAGGGAACACATCCTTTCGGAGACCCCATCACTCCTCAACAAAATCACACCGGATCTTGATGAACTAATCTCTCACTGGAACTCCAGCCTGCTTGCCATCTCACAACACTCAAACCCTAAGAATACAGCAAGGACAAAAAGAAGCTCCGCCCCATGGTTCTCACCTGAGTTGCGATCTTCTCTCACCCAACTACGTAGACTTGAACGCCGATGGCGCCGCTCGCGTTCAACTGAGGATCAGACCGCTTACCGAACCCACCTTGCAATACATCGAGAAACAATCACTACTAAAATGAGACAATATCATACTGACACCCTAAAGAGGTCTCTGAATAAACCACGTGACCTCTTCAACTTAGTCAAATCCCTCTCAAAGGAACCATCTCCCGAACAACATAGCGAGATTCACCCGCAAAACTTCGCTGATTACCTGCAATCCAAGATTGTGCAAACCAACAAGGTTTCAGCAGTCACATTTCAAGAACCGATGGGCCTATCCCCACTGAACATTCTCTCCACACCATCCACTAAATCTATCGAGGACACCATAGCATCTCTCAACACCTCCACTGCGCAGACTGACCCATGTCCAGCTTTTTGGATCAAGGAGCTACGTGATGTGTTCAGCCCTGTCATCGCAAATATAATGAAGATCTCCTTCACAACAGGATACTTTCCCACGTCACTCAAGCAGACCTCCATTAGGCCACTATTGAAAAACCCCAAACTTGACCCCCAAAGAGTTGACTCTTATCGACCAATAGCCAGCATCCCTCTCTTAGCCAAAATAATTGAGAAAGAGGCACAACGGCAAATTCAGGACCACATAGATGCCGCTGCTCCCTTAGACAGCTGTCAACATGGGTTCAGAGAACATCATGGGGTCGAGACACTACTCACTGGTCTATTCAATGACATCATCACAGGAATCGACAACATCCGTCAAGGTTTTGTGCTCATCTTCCTAGACATCGCCGCGGCGTTCGACTCCGTGAGTCACGAAATACTCCTCGGAAGATTGAGAGAAAAGGGCGTCTGCAACAGTGCACTAGGATGGTGTAAATCCTACCTGGACGGTAGATGGCAATATGTGAAGTCTGGATTAGAAGAGTCAATACACTTCCATCAAAAGCAAGGGGTACCCCAAGGCTCCTCGTTATCCTCCTTACTCTTCAATATTTACATGCAGCCCATCTGCAATATCATAAGATCATTCAATGTGAACTGCTTGATATATGCAGATGACATTCTCTTATACATGCCTTTCTCCACAACGCACATGGACCTGACCCCACTCACGGATTGCTTCAATGCAGTTTCAATGTGGCTCCATTCACAGAACCTACGCATTCAACATAAAAAAACAGAGGTGCTATTCATCACCAGAGACCCCAACTTTACTCCGCCATCCCACGTCAGTGTCAAGGAAGCTGACCTGCAAACTAAAGAGTCAATAAAATACCTGGGAGTTACTGTGGATCAACGTCTGGATATGAAATGCCACATAAGCAATATAGTCAAAGCCGTCTATTTTAAAATCCGTTCACTCAAGCACCTACGCTCCCTGTTGGACCCAGATGATTTCCGAACCATATATCAAGCACTGATCCTGCCACATTTTGACTTTGCAAATGCCATCTTACAAGGGCTCCCCCAATCCACACTATCCCCCTTACAGTTGGCCATGAACGCCGCAGCCAGGGTCATCTACGGAGCAGCCAGAAGCGACCACGTGACTCCCATTCTCAAACAGCTACACTGGCTACCTATTCATGGGAGGATCACTTTCAAAACACTTCTATTAGCATTCAAGGCAATCAAAGGCATTTCCTCCTCCTCATTTACGCATCTTATCCACATTGTACCCCCCCAACAGATCCAGAAGAGCAACAGCTGTCAACCTTCTAATCACACCAAAGGCATCGACAAAGTGCAACAAGTGTGATACAGTGGAGCCAATGGAGGTTAGTGAAAATACAGAACTCACCTCAAAATGGGCTAGGCAGAGAGATCCAGCATGGCTAAAAAGGGCTGAGCACCCGGTGCCATCAGCACAGGTAGGAAAGAAAGGGTTAGAACGGAACTTTCCTGTCTGCAACAGTGACGCAGTTAGAATCCAGGATTCTAATTACCAGCACCTGCCCCCAGGAGCAGACGTTACGTGCAGAGAGGGGAGGTACAAAGGGACCTGGTTAGAACCAGGAAGTCAGAACAGCCCTGAGAACAGACCTGAGAACAGCTCAGAGACCAACTCTGAGAACAGCGCTGAGAACAACTTCAGGAATAAGGCTGAGAGCAACTACGAGAGAAAGTCTGGGAGACAGAACAAATACCTGAGAGCAAGTAAGCAGGACTCTGCAGGGGAAGGTGACACTCCGATGCAGCTAGAGTTTTAGCAGCAATCAGGCAAGTCACGGAAGCAGAGAGGGTTCCAAAGCTCCAGGAGAAGTTTTAATCCCAGGGAAAGCATTGAAGGTCTGGGAGGTCCAAAAGCTCTCAGAGAAAGCTACAGGCAATTACCAAGGAGCGTTAGAGAAGCGCACCACTGGCAAGACAGCCCCCAGGAGGATTTCCTGGAAGGCAGGAAGTGGAACACTAGCCCCGAGAGTTTTTACAAACCTCGGAGGAACTTGCTACACGAGGCTAGAACTTTGCCACGAGAGAAAAACCCCACAGCTGATGCCTGCAACCTAGATAAGGTAAAGAAGATAAAACCTTACATTGGGGAAGGAAGTGAAACTGGGTGTTTTTATAGTCCTTATTGGCAGCAAGGTTTTAACCTGGGAAAGGGTTCCAACTTCCAAGTGAGAGAGCCAAGAGAGACTGGCTATAAGAGAACTGATTACAGAAGAGGTTTTTACAATCCCGAGTTAGAGCAGTGCCTGGGAGAGGGGAAAGTTTACCCTCCCCCGACCAGTGAAGCTGGCACTTGTTATATGAGTGAGCCTGGCTGCGTCAGCTGCCAGCCAAGTATAAACCAAGATACAAGCAGTAATATTTACATTGACCAGGAGCCAATGGATTGTACAATTTGTCTGAATGATGAAATAACCTCTTTGCGTTAGACCTCTCTGTGCAAGGAACAAGAGAGAAGAAATATGCTCAAGCTGTGTTTTGTTAAAGTTCTGCATTTTTGTATTCCAAGCATTGATATTCGCCGGGGAACGGGAATAAACCCCACTTTACTTTATCACCTTGACTGTCTGACTCTCTGTCTTAAAAAGAAGTAGCAACAAGGTGACTCAAAACACCCTAGGCGACTGCCTAGGGCACTCACTGAGTCTCTCCCTACAAGGCTTGGTGACAGGAATGGTGTAGTTGGGGCGGATTTTTCAATCTGGAACAAGCCACCAGGACGTGCACAAGGCCCAGCTGAGGAGCAGAAGTTGCCACGCCCAGAAGGAAATCCAGAGGGAACCGGAGTGGACTACGGCGCACAAGTACCTTCTCAAAGCGAGACCCTCCACCTAGTCCAGGTAAAAGGTATATGGGCATAGGCTGGGGAGGATCCGGAGTGAGAAGGGGTGCTCTTTGAAAAAAAAAAAAAAAGAGAATAATAAAAGTGAAAAGGGCAGAAAAAGTCCTTTGCCCAAGGATACCGCACTTGGTGTTTCTTGTGTTTGTGTTTTGCAGCAACAGCTAAGCGATGGATGCCCAGGAGGTGCTACGCTGGATGAGCGCCCAATTCGAAAAGCAGAGGGAGCTGGCTCAGCTGAGCCAAGAACAGGCCCTGGCTGCTCTCCAGGCACAGCAAAAGCCCCTGGAAGACCTCGTGAAAACGCTACTAGAAGAACAACAAGAAAAGAAGACACCAGAAGGCTTCAGTGGGGTAGGCCCACCCCAGTGTGGGATATGGACATTTGGACATATGTCAGATGGAGACAATTTTGATGATTTTGTAGAATCATTCGAAAGAGTAGCTCTGCATGCACATTGGCCTAAGGAGCAGTGGGCGGTTAGACTCGCCGCCTCCCTAAAGGGAGAAGCTCAGGCAGCGTACCGAGCGATGCCTGCCGCATTGGCAACAGAGTACCTAGAAATTAAAAAAGCGGTACGGGATAGGCTTGGCTTAACACCAGCTGTGTACCGTAGAATGCTTAGATCCACAAGGTTACAAGTAGGCGAAACGCCAAAAGCACTGTGCCATAGGGTGCGCAGTTTAGCCCTAAAATGGCTAGAGCCTGAGGGTAAAACCGTGGATAGCTTAATTGATCAAATTGTATTGGAGCAATATTGTGAGGCAGTGCCCTCAGATGTCAAAGCCTTTTTAACACTGCAAGACTGCACAACCTCCATACAAGCAGCGCAGCTTACTGAGCGATTTTTAGAAGCCGAGCTGAATAAAAGAATGTCTAAAAGCGCTGACTGGAAGTTGGGCTGTACCAGTCCTGCAAGGTTAAAGGAGGGTTTGCCATTTGACACATATTGTACAAAGAAATGTTTGCTTAAAAGAAGTAATTCTAATGATGGTATAACATGCTTTAAATGTGGTAAAGTAGGACATGTAAAAAGGTTTTGCCCAAATCGCATAGCCTTGATAGCAGAGGGTAATGAGCGGGTACCACAGGGATTCCGCCTGGATGTGGAGGTGGAAGGGGTACCGGCCAAAGCCTTGCTAGACTCGGGGGCCGATCAAAGTATGGTCTCCCGGCAGTTTTGGGACGTCATACAGGCCAAAAATGATTTTCCCCCGAGTCAGCAAGATGAGCAAGCCAGCATAAAATGCGTACACGGCGCAACCACCCAGTATCCTCTATACAAGACACACATTAAGGCCTTAGGTACCCAGAAAGAGATCCGGATAGTTGTAGTCCCTAACCTACCATATGATATTGTGCTAGGTAGGGACTGGCCACTCTTTTACCAAGGTATGGGGGAGGAAATACCCATAAAGAGAGGTATGGTATCCACCCGCTCTCAAGCAAAGGCTGAGGAGGTGCAGGGTAAATCACCCACAGATAATTCTGATCCCACAGGTACAGAACGTGAACCTTCCGGAGGAGAGGATGAGGTTCTAGAGGAGGGCCTAAGCGAGCTTCCCCATCATGAGGAATTAATGGGCACCCCCTCTAAGGAGAATAAGAAAAGTAAAGGCGATAAACGCCAAGAAAGACACCACCGGGCTCAGGTGAGGGCTGGAGGAACAGATAGGCAAGGTTTACCTTGGGTACCCAGTGACCTAGTGAGGAAGTTTCCATCATTTCCAGGAGAACAGAGGTCAGACCCAGTGCTTAAACACGCTTTTGAGTTTGCCCAGAAAGGTAGGGATGTGCTCCCAAGGTTCTTGTTAGACGAGAACATTCTATATAGGGAAAGCACTAACCCGCACACCGGGGCAATTAGAAAACAACTAGTGGTTCCCACTACCTTTAAGGCCGTAGTGTTACGACTAGCCCATGATCACCCAGTTGGTGGGCATAAGGGGATTCAAGGCACTCTAGACCAGATCCTAGAGCGGTTCTACTGGCCGGGGGTCTTCAGAGAGACAAAGCGCTTTTGTGAAGCGTGCCCCTCTTGTCAGCGGGTAAGTGCTGTCAGGCCAGCAGGAGTTCCCCTAGTACAGACCCCGATGATAACCGAGCCCATTCATCGTATGGCAATGGACATAGTAGGTCCATTGGTGAAAACCCCCAGAGGGTATCAATATATCCTCGTGATAATGGACTGTGCTACAAAATTCCCATGGGCGGTACCTCTAAGGAACATATCGGCCAGATTTATAGCCGCAGAATTGATTAAATTATTCTGCGAGGTAGGGTTCCCCAGGGAGATGCTGACAGATAGGGGGAGCAATTTTGTTTCCAAACATCTAGCGCAGGTATGGGATGCGTTTGGCATCCTTCATATAAAAACCTCGGCTTACCATCCGCAGACCAATGGTCTGGTCGAGCGTTTTAACCAGACTCTTAAGCAGCTCTTAAGAAGGGCACTGGATGGGCAGATGGCTGACTGGGATATTTTACTTCCCTTTACCCTATATGCCAGTAGGGAGCGTATCCAAGCTTCATTAGGAACATCTCCGTACGAATTGATGTTCGGGCGGGCGCCACGGGGGGTCCTTGATATCCTAAGAGACCAGTGGGTTGAGCCCGAGGCAGGGGAAATAGGGGTTCCCCAGTTTCTGCGAAAACTCCGAAGCCGCCTGCAAAGGGTTTCGCGAGTTGCAGAAGAACATGGGCAGGGTAGTCAACGCAGCCAAAAGAAGCACTATGATAAGGGCAAAAAGATGAGACACTTGTCCATAGGTGACAAAGTGGTAGTAATGGTTGCCGACCCTGGGCCCAAGTTCGAGGCCCGGTGGAAGGGCCCATACACAGTAGTGCAGCAAAAAGGTTGTGATAAGGAAGCTTATCATAGCTCAGGTAGGAGCTATAGAAAGGATGATGTGACTCTGAACAAGCAACCTGTCAGTTCTGGTAGAAGCAAGAAAACAGAGTTTTCACATAAAAGACTACCAGTCCCAGAATGCACCAGGTTTCCAGCAGCCATGAGAGGGGCTGAAGTGAGAGAATGTGTGTGCAATCAAGAGAGCTATGAGGTAATCCCTAAGCACTCATCTCAAAGGGCAGGGCCTGATTCAAGACAGCTGCGCTGTGTTAGGGAGCAGCACACATTAGAACAGGATAAGAATAGAGCTTATTCTTCAGATAACAGCTACAGAGGGAGGAAGAGATACAGAGACAGCAACGGCTACAAGCACCAGTATCCCCTGGAGAAACAGAAGCCAAGCCAAGCAGATAGAGAGAGAAGGAAACTCTCTGGAAGGAAGAGAAGAAAGGCCATTGGAAGGTCTGGGAGATTCCAAGGCAGTACTCATACTGGGAGGTATTCCAAAAGCCAGCAGAGTCCATTGGACTGGATTCAGCCAGAGGAATGGAGTGGCAGAGATAGGAATCACCAGTGGCTACCTGGAAGAGAGAAGACTGCATGTGGAAGGGACTTTCAGACCAAGGCCAGAAGGTATGTGAGAGAAGATCCAGCGTCCAGGGATCAAGATTGGAAGGCTGGACATCAGAATTGGATTACATATTGGCCAGGCTATACAGAGAGAAATAATGATAGCAGGAGAGGCTCAGGTATGAACACTGATCCAGACCCTATCTATAATAGAGAATGGCAGCAAGGGAATAAGCATTCTCATGATAGTGCCTTAATGAAAGACTCATCTGTGCCAATATATGATATTGACCCTATGATTGTTGATGCAGGGGGAAATACAGCAGATGAAACTATTTACATGGACTGTTCTTTATCTAAATGCTATTGCTAGTTTTCTATGAGCAAACACATCAGCCATCACAAAGAAACCTAACTTTGTTCTTTATTTCCACTGCAAACAGCTCTTAAAGCAGGATTTGGGTTCACACAGTAGCAGCCAGCCAGCTAAAGGCTTACAGCTGGTCAATTGATAGTAATTAAAGCTGCACCTGATTGTGTGTGTGAGCAAGGGAGAATCACTGCTGAGATCTGCGTGGAAAATAAGCAGAAGTTAACCTAACCAGCAAAGTTTATTCTTTTCTTTGTGCCTTTGTATTTGGTAATTATTTGCTAAGAAAACATTAGCTAATTGCCTGACAAGCTGAAGGTTGTTTCTGGTTTACTTTGTGACTTTTTGTTATCCATTTTAAACACTGCAAGCAAGTAACCTCAGTTATAGTGCTATCAAGCATACATGTGCTGGGTGAATTAAACCCCATCAATAAAAGAAGTATTTTATTGATCTTACCACTTGGTTTCACAACTCAAATTATTGTCATCAGCTGTGTTTGGGAGTGAATGAACTACAATACCCACAATACCTTGCAAGAATCATATGAATATATGCATCCTCAAGATTGTGTAAGTTCTCACCCTAGGCAGCCGTCTGACAAGGTCCAGTAACATACGTGGTAAAGAACGACAACGGTCGTCTCCAAACCTATCACGTCAACATATTAAAGCCTTGGCAGGAGAGAACGGCCGCAGTTAGCAACTCTTGGAGAAGTGGCAAGCGTTGGGAAATAGAAGCGGACCGGGAGAACTCCTGGCACCACAATTCAGTGCTCAACAGCAGGTCAGGCAGGGAGAGTGAGATTCCTGTGAGGATTCCGGGCTGTGAGTACAAATGTCCCCCATCCCGGAATGTCTTAAGAGGGGGGATATGTGATACAGTGGAGCCAATGGAGGTTAGTGAAAATACAGAACTCACCTCAAAATGGGCTAGGCAGAGAGATCCAGCATGGCTAAAAAGGGCTGAGCACCCGGTGCCATCAGCACAGGTAGGAAAGAAAGGGTTAGAACGGAACTTTCCTGTCTGCAACAGTGACGCAGTTAGAATCCAGGATTCTAATTACCAGCACCTGCCCCCAGGAGCAGACGTTACGTGCAGAGAGGGGAGGTACAAAGGGACCTGGTTAGAACCAGGAAGTCAGAACAGCCCTGAGAACAGACCTGAGAACAGCTCAGAGACCAACTCTGAGAACAGCGCTGAGAACAACTTCAGGAATAAGGCTGAGAGCAACTACGAGAGAAAGTCTGGGAGACAGAACAAATACCTGAGAGCAAGTAAGCAGGACTTTGCAGGGGAAGGTGACACTCCGATGCAGCTAGAGTTTCAGCAGCAATCAGGCAAGTCACGGAAGCAGAGAGGGTTCCAAAGCTCCAGGAGAAGTTTTAATCCCAGGGAAAGCATTGAAGGTCTGGGAGGTCCAAAAGCTCTCAGAGAAAGCTCCAGGCAATTACCAAGGAGCGTTAGAGAAGCGTACCTCGGAGGAACTTGCTACACGAGGCTAGAACTTTGCCACGAGAGAAAAACCCCACAGCTGATGCCTGCAACCTAGATAAGGTAAAGAAGATAAAACCTTACATTGGGGAAGGAAGTGAAACTGGGTGTTTTTATAGTCCTTATTGGCAGCAAGGTTTTAACCTGGGAAAGGGTTCCAACTTCCAAGTGAGAGAGCCAAGAGAGACTGGCTATAAGAGAACTGATTACAGAAGAGGTTTTTACAATCCCGAGTTAGAGCAGTGCCTGGGAGAGGGGAAAGTTTACCCTCCCCCGACCAGTGAAGCTGGCACTTGTTATATGAGTGAGCCTGGCTGCGTCAGCTGCCAGCCAAGTATAAACCAAGATACAAGCAGTAATATTTACATTGACCAGGAGCCAATGGATTGTACAATTTGTCTGAATGATGAAATAACCTCTTTGCGTTAGACCTCTCTGTGCAAGGAACAAGAGAGAAGAAATATGCTCAAGCTGTGTTTTGTTTAAGTTCTGCATTTTTGTATTCCAAGCATTGATATTCGCCGGGGAACGGGAATAAACCCCACTTTACTTTATCACCTTGACTGTCTGACTCTCTGTCTTAAAAAGAAGTAGCAACAAGGTGACTCAAAACACCCTAGGCGACTGCCTAGGGCACTCACTGAGTCTCTCCCTACGAGGCTTGGTGACACAAGACAACCACAAACAGGGCGTGCAGTTTCTATATCCCCAAATGCTGGAATGCTCTACCCCCTGACATTAGGGCCATAACCAATCTATATCAGTTCAGGAAGGCACTCAAAACCTACCTCTTCCTCCAATACTTCCCAGCCAGCAATTGAACCTAGATACCCTTCTCAAGAAATGACCCACTCTAGAAATGCCCTCATATTCATTATCTGATTTTTACCTATCCTTGCTGTGTAAATAGCTTATGTATATAGTTTACCTGTTATCCAAGTTTGTATCCCTGTTCGATGTAAAACCTGACAACTTGTCGTTATGGTAGTTATGTTATGATGTAAACCGCGCTGATACCGAATAGCGCGGTATATAAGAAACTGTAATAAATAAATAAAAAAATATATCCTTTAAGAACTTCTCTTTAGAACCTGCGAACACAGAAAGTTATTTCTATGCACATTAGCAGGGTCGGTGCTGCTGTTAGGTGAACTAGGTGGTAGTCTAGAGCACCAATGGTCAGAGGGTGTCCATTGCCACCTCTGCCTCACCTCTCCTGGTGCTTGCCATAAATCCCAGTGCTGTGGTGCTCTTCCTGCTTCTACCCCCTCCGATGTAAACTTTGAATATCCCCCTCCCCGTGAATCTTAGCACCTTTTAGTTTTTTAACAGGCCTTAATGCACAATAACTTATGAATTATCATGGCGTACAATTGATTTTCATGTGTTAAAAGTTATAATGTGCATTTAAAAAGGTTGCTAAAACAAATATGTGGAACAAACTGAAAAAAACAACAACTTGAAAGAACTGAAAACAAATAAAAAATGAGTGACTTGTGCACCTCTGTAGTGACAACAGAAGTCTTTAATTTGTCAGCAGGTTCTCTTTTTATCCTACTTTAAGAAAGCAAAGAAGTCTTATGTGTGGTGCGTGTGTGCATTCACGCAAGCATGTGTTTTGTGTCATATCAACAATTTCCTGGACACAGCAGCAGAACACCTATTTGGCTTGGGAAGGGCCCAAACAAACCAACCAAGCTCTGCCCTAGCCTCAACCATGGGTTTCTTACTTTATTTTTATACTTTTAAGATATTTTATTTTTTATTATATATCTTCTTCATTCAAACCATGTTATTTGCATGGGACATTCCCAAACCAGCATATAAAATGCTTGATGCTAGAAAGTCAAGCATAGTGGTAAATTAGAAAACCACAAAAGCAGCATTACCAACAGGAGCTTCAGTGCCAGGCGACGTTCCTGTTCAATGCATGATCAAGTATCAAGAGTTTCAGAAACCAAGAAAATGTGGACTAAAAATACAGAAATAGTCGCAATTGTTTGGGTACCATTGACCTAATTGTAAAGAACTTCTAAATTCATCCTGATATGTTATACCACACATGCTCCAGAAGGAAACTGACACCATGAAAGCATTAAGAAGAGCATTAGCAGAAGTGGGTAGGAGGACTAGAGAAGAGGAAGAGGGAGAGCATCCCTGAGTTTGTACTTTCCCACGCTCATCCAATTCCATCTCTTCCTTCCACCTTCTCTCCTCATCTTTTCCTCCTTCTCCTCATAACCTCCCCTTTCATCTGTCCTTCTCTCCTATATCCTTCCTCTTCTCTCCTTCCCTCTCGCTATCACCTCCCTCCCCATCTCACTCCTCCCATCTCTCTCCTTCTGAACCTGTACCCCACTTTTACATCTCTCAAGTTCTGCTTCCTATCACTTTCTTTTTCAACTACCTTCTCCCTATCCAGTCTCCTCTTCTCTCCTATCTTCTCATCTCTCTTTTCTTCTACTTCCCAGCTTTCCTTTCTGTTTCCCCATGTTCTTCCCCCATAACCACCCCAATCATCTGGTTCCATTGTGGGGTGGGTGACCAGCCCAGAACCAGGAAGCAGAGTTCTCCAGGAACAAGCAGGAAGTCAGCCCTCACATATGGGTGATGTCGGCGCTGATGGAGCCGATGTGGAACATTTCCCCAGGTTTCAAAGAAAGCCTTTGGGATATGTTACCATGCATGAATGCTCCTCTTCCTGCCCAAGGTGCCGTCTTGCTCAGGCTCCTTTTTTCTGCGGAGCCCAATGGACATTTGTCCTGTTCCCCAAGATAAAAACCTTCCTAAATATCCTCAAAAAAATTTTTTTCCCAGTTTGCGTACCGTTTCCTCTTCCCACCTTGAGCTGGCATCGACCTCAGTGCTGTTCTCGGCTCCTTCCTTCTTTTTGATCGAGGTTCACATTGACTGGCATTTGTGCTTTTTTTCGCCCGGGGGTCATCAACGCCCACCAAGTGTCTCCCACTATGTCTCCCGGTGGGTTCAAAAAATGTGATCACTGCAGTCAGACCATGTCTGTCACAGACACCCATGACTGCTGCCTATGTTGCCTGGGCCAAGACCACAATAGCACCACTTGTGGGATGTGCCAGGCCATGACCAGTAAGAAACGGTCAGAGTTGCAGGAGAAGATGTTCCCAATGTCCGACTCAGCAACGGCTTCCCCGATGCTGAGCTCCAAGACCAGCACTTCCTGTGAAATCCGGGCATCAGAGTCCCACAATGGCAGCTCCTCCGAGAAGACCCTGGATCCCAAGAGGAAAAAGAAAAAATCCTCAAGACCAGCTGAGGTTCCACCAATGAAATCCAGTAAAGCCCTGCGGTGGGACTTGGGCGACTCACCAAGATCTCTAAGAAGGATTTCTCGACCAGCGAACACCATGCGAGGTTCCCCAAGGCCATGGTCCTTGTCGAGGACGCACTCATGAGAGTGCCAGCATCGAGCCCAAGACCCTTGGTGTCCACATCGAAAGCTGCGGAACCTTCTGGCCTCGAAACCAGAATGGCAGCCCTTGAACAGAGTATCTCTGCTATCCTGGCCCTGCAGCAGACAATGATGGCTGGTTCATCCACATCATCTGCCCCACCAACCAGGCCCCCGACTGTGGGGGAGTACCCAAGCATCGAGCCAGGCACTGATCGAGGTCCTGGTCCTGGTCCTCATGTATTCGGTCCTCTCTGGTCAGTTTCTAGGAAACGGACCCAAGATCCTCTGGGGGGCCCCGGTCCTCAGGGCCAGCCACAAGGCATGGGATCCCTGAGCCTCGGAATCATCGACACCCTCCAACTCTGACTGGGAGTCCGAAATCAAGGCCTCCCCAGAGATCACTTGACATTGAGATGTTCCCTCAGAGCTGTCTCCCCTGGTGCCCAGGTGCCATTCACCTCTGGAGGATGTGGCCTTCAACGACTTCGTCCAGAATATGGCCCGGGCTCTGTCAGTCCTGACTGAGTCGGAGGAGGACCCACGCACCGAAGAACTGGAAATCCCCAGTATGAGTCCCCACCAAAAGAGACTCTCACGGTGCTGGTGCAACCAATCCTCCAGTGACTGCTTCTTTGAATGTGGGAGACCCTGGCCTTGGTGCCAGTGGTCAGCCGATGCCTCAATGCCATCTACCACATTAAGAAGAGCCCTGGCTTCCACAAACCTCAGCGCCCACATAGCTTCTTGATTGTGGAGTCATCCATGCAAAAGTTCAAGAGCCAGAAGAACTACTCCTCTGTTCCTCTGGGCAGAGAGGCTAGGGCCCTCAAACCCTTGGGTGCAAGTGCTACCAGGGCTCCATGCTTGGGTGCCAGATGCAGTCCTATGAACTATACATAGGCATGTTCCTCAAGGCCCTAATCCAGGAGCTCTCTGGCTTCTCGGCCGGCCTCGCCTGGGAACCCCTCCAGTGGTTCCAGTCCCTGACAGCCGGGATCAGAGACTGCTCAAAGTTACTTTCCTGAGCCGCCTACTATGGCTTTGAGTCAGCAGCCCGAGTGGCAGCAGCCAGCATCGACATCTGACGCCAGGTCTGGCTGCAGATCTCAGTCCTCAAGCAATGGGTCCAAGAAAAATTGCTCGACGTCCCCTGCACTGGGGAAAACTTGTTTAGTAAACCCATGACTAACAAGGTGGTTGAAATAGAGGCTGAGGTCATGACCAGGCAGAGGCTCTTGAAGAAGACCTCAGCCCTCACCCGCAAGAAACCATCAGGGAAAAGACCCCTTTTCCCGTAGAAAAAGGGGTCCTTCCATCAGAGTCAATACCAGCCCTTCTCAGACCAGCAACAGCAGGGCCCTCAGCTAAGGACCAGGGCCATGGGCCCAGAAAGCCCAAGACTCAGAAGCCCCCAAACCCCAACTCCCTCCCAACCCAGGGGGAGTTTTTGACTTCCAGGGAAGGACCTCCTCTCCTCCAGGAGACCCTTCCCAGCCCACAGGGAGTTGCCTGGCACTCTTTGCCCACAGGTGGGACGGGATCACCTCAGACCTGTGGGTCCTGCAGGTGATAAGGAAGGGGTATTTCCTCCGCCTCCAGCAAGTACTCCTGGGATTCTTTTCAGGAGACCCTGTGTGACCTCTCTTTCACCAGACCTTGCTTCTCTCAGAGCTTGCAGGCCTGCTTAAGGACGGGGCAGTGGAGCCTGTCCCCAAGCATCTATGAGGAAAGGGCTTCTACTCAAGGTACTTCCTCGTCCCCAGAAGAACCGGGGGCCTCCGGCCCATACTAGACCTGAGAAACTTGAGCAAGTTTCTGGTGAGGGAGAAGTTCAAGATGCTCTCCCTTGGAACACTGCTGTCCTACCTCCACCAGGGAGACTGGCTGTGCTCCTTGGATCTGAAGAATGCATATACCCACATCCTGATCCACCCCTCCCACAGACAGTACCTGAGGTTCATGATGGGGGGAGAGCACTACTAATACAGGGTACTTTCCTTCAGCCTGGCATCCTTGCCAAGGATTTTCACAGAGTGCCTGGTGACAGTGGCTACCTACCTGCACCTACAAGGGACCTTCATCTTCCCCTGTCTAGATGACTGGCTCATCAGAGGCAGTATAGCCCTCAAAGCCAACCAGGCCACAGGGCAGGCAATCCACCTCCTGCAGCACCTGGGATATGTCATCAACCACTCCAAATCCCATCTCTCCCCGGCTCGAGGTCTAGAGTTCATAGGTGCCTACTTGTGGCATCAACCGGTGCTGATCCAGATGGACAACCAGATTGCCATGTTTTACATCATCAAGCAGGGGGAAACGGGCTCATACTCCCTCTGTCGGGAGGCGGTGGCCCTCCTCTCCTTTGCAGCATGCCACAGCATGCCTCTGCAAGCGATATACCTCCCGGGCCAGGACAACTGCCTAGTGGACAGGCTGAGCAGAGTCCTGTGGCCACATGAGTGGCACTTGTATCCCAGGGTAATGACAGCTCTTCCACCTCTGGGGCAGGCCCATGATGGACCTATTCACCTCTCCAGACAACACGCAACTGCCTCACTTTTGCTTCCATCAGCTGCACCTGGAGAGAGTGGCGGCAGATGCCTTACTAGTCTCATGGGCCGAGGTTCTACACTATGTGTTCCCACTGACCCCCCTGGTTGCCAGGATTCTCTTCAAAATTCAGAGCGACAGAGCATCAGTAATACTGATCATCCCTAGGTGGCCTAGGCAACCCTGGTTTCTCCTGCTGCTCTCCCTGTTGGCAGCACTCCCAGTCCCACTGGGCCAGGCCCCAGATCTCCTGTCCCAGGAGGTGGGCTCACTCCTGCACCCCAATGTGGGGTCCCTAACACTAACAGCATGGCTGCTGAAAAGGTAGCTTTTGGCTCTTTCAGTCTTCCAGATGAAGTCGAGGAGATCCTTCTGGCCTCCCGGAAGCCCTCCACGAGAAGGGCATACGCCTTTAAATGGAGGAGGTTCTCCATCTGGTGCGTGGAAAGAGGGGAGAATCCCTTCTCCTGCCGTGTGCAGCTCATCGTCCAGTACCTGCTGCACTTATCATGCACCAGGCTGAAATCTAACTCGGCACAGGTGCACCTGAGTGCAATAGCCGCTCACTACCATCCCATCAAGGGGAAACCCCTCTCCAACCAGCCCCTGGTTTCCAGGTTTCTCCCTCCTCTCTTTGGAGTTGCCTCTATACATGCCTTATTTTTACTGCCATCCTAGCTATGTCACCTGACTGAGCAAGATGAAATCTTTGGGTGGGAAGGGGACCACGCATGTGTGACAGCATGTCCCGAAGGCTTTATTTGAAAAAGCACAGTTACTTACCTGTAACAGGTGATCTCAGGGAACAGCAGGAATTAGTCTTTACATGTGGGTACGTCGGCGCCGACGGAGCCCGCACGGGAATGCTCCCCAGCATCCAATCAGAAAGCCTTTGGGAGCATCCCTCGCGCCTGCGCGGTGACTTCCCGCCTTTCCCACTGCCTCTCCCCAGTTGAGTTTCATAGCTGAGACAGAAGGAGAGGAAGAGGAAAGGAAATAGATAGATAGATACAACTCCTAGGGGAGGTGGGAGGGTTGTGAAGACTAATTCCTGCTGTTCCCTGAGATCACCTGTTACAGGTAAGTAACTGTGCTATCTCCAGGAACAAGCAGGAATGAGTCTTCACATGTGGGGACTCCCTAGCTGAGGGTGCCATGGGAGATCCCATAAAATGCGTATCCCTGGACAGGACGGCATTTTCCCATCCTGGATCCCCGGCATCCCCTGAGGGATGGGGGGTAGGAGTTGATGAGATAAGAGTTGCAGAGGAGCAACAAAAAACTAAAGACCACAGGGGAGACGAGTCTTTAGAATGCATGTCAGGTATCATTAAAGCATTTAATGAACTAGTACCATATAGAGCTTACCTACTGGATTGTAGGAAGTAGAACCGTGATGGAAGGTACTGTAGACGCAGTAGCGGAATCTTCAAGGGAACTTCACAGCAGTGAGGATAAAGTTCCAAATCTGGAATGGGCAGGCGACCCAGGTGTCAACTGGAGCAGGAGAAGAACGGCAGGTCTTCAACGGAAAGCTTTATGTGAAAAAGCTGAGAACTCTTTTAGGCACAGAGTTAGTAACATTGAGGATTAAAAGAAGAAGACTGACCGATCTGGAATTAGCCCAGTCCGGAAGGGAAGAGAAGGTATGGAAAAAAACCCCTTTTCCCAGGGAAAAACAGGAGGGTACTCCGGAACATTGAAGATGTACACTGTCTTTCCTAGCCAATAAGAAATAGGAAGACATTGAAGTTTGATACCTCATAGATAAGGAGGTGTATAACAAAAATAGAAGCTGTTGACGCCACAGCAATAATTGTGAGTATAACCGGACCCAGTTACTGAGCCGTATGATAATAGGCAAGCGGACTGTCAGGACCCCTTAGAAAGTAAAAAAACTTTAGTACCGACAGTTAGGGAGATAGTGGGTAATACACAGGGTGCTATGACCACCTCCCAAAAAGCGTATATATATATATATATATATATATATATATATATATATGAAACTATATATAGATATAGATGGGCATGGTTTATGCCCACCCAGGGTACAAAAAACATGCATGCATAGGACACATACATACATGAAAACAATACTGCCTGCAACTGGGCCACAGAAGAATATAGAGAATCTATTTCTGTGGTACAGGGATGCAGATCAGTGGAATTAGCAGTATAGTTGCGTGAAGAACAGAGGACAATATCAGTCTGGGGAGAGCACGTCAGGAGCACCTCAGGCTGCTGATGCGTCCCAAGGACAGAAAACGCATAGACCAAGATACCAGGATGACCCAGCCAAGGGACTCAGGGGTATCATGTACAATAAAAGAGTATGCGTTGTCCAAGAGGAGCAGAAACATAATGCCAAGCTGTAAGGAAAAAGGGGGGAATTCCTGCCAGATTGGGAGCTCCTTGGACATTCACGCAGAACAAACTTGTCTTCTGCATCACAACAGAAGACAAGAGGGCATAATTATCTAGATAGCCATGGAATGACTATATAAGCCTCATCTATTATATGGAAGACCCTCAGAGACAAAGTCCAATGCTCTATGGCAAGGGCCCATGGTGGGAAGCCTCTCTGACGACTGCAGAGAGCATCGTGCAGGGGATGGGACTGACAGAAGTCGACAGGTTGCCACATTCTCGATGAGGACATGGCCAGGAGAAGATTACCTGCAGTGAGTGTCAGCACGCAGATAGTTGAGAGCAGTGTGCGGAAGCATTAAAGTACGCACTGGAACTCCTGCACGCACAGCAACTGAACAAGATAGCAGAGGGGATTCTCCTATATGAAACAGGGAGTATACAGATCAAGGGAGCGGGGATATTCCGGCCCTGTCTGAGGAGTTGTCCAGAACATGCGTTGAAGGATAACAGGAAGCCTACACTGGAAAGAAAGAGAGAGAGACGTTCCAGTATGGTACCGACTCAAGCAGGGGAGACCCTGGAAAAGAGGGGTTGAAGGTGACGTACCATATGGTAAGTCAGCAGAAGGAAAGAATGTCCATGTGGGGACAGAAGCTATCATGGGATAGTGGTGATCTCCCTTTATAGCAATAAGAAAGGGAGAATACTGTGACCCATGGACAAAGCATACTGAAAAGAAAACCCAGTGTAGAGTTGGAAGAAAAACGTCTGGCAAGAAGAAGTTAATTGTAGACTGCAGCATACAGGAGCCTATGGCTGCCGGTTATGATTATCCTGGTGAGAGCCTGGGAACTTCAGACCAGGATGAGATGTCCCTTGCTTGGTGACATCTGGAGGATGGGCAGAAGGAGGATGAAACCTTCTTTTCTTAGGGAAAGAAGGTTTGGTAGGACATTTCCTACATCCTGGGGAAAAAGAAGGCTTAGGATGGTTTCCAGAACTAGGAAAGTCAGTGGAGCACTGAGCAACCTGATGTAAAGCCTCGATATTGAAAAGATTTTCTCCAGTACACAGAGAATTACCCAATGTATTCTGTGCCCATCTGCTCAGGTCTGAAGCCTGGAGCCAGGCTGTACGACGTGCTCCAATGGCAATAGCAGAGGACCTGCTAACAGACTAAAAAGAGTCTAGAGAAGCACGAGAAAGAAACCAAGAGATATTCCTGCTACGGTTAAGAAGCAAGGAATAGGCAGAGGCCTCAGGTTCTGACAAAAAAGGAGACAAAAGAGATAATTTCTCTGTGACCTCCCGAAGCGTTAGACTCATATAAAATATATATGAAATAATTCTGGAAGCCAACATGGAAGTTTGGAAGGTTTGACGCCCGAAGGCATCAAGTGCTTTAGATGCACGACCTGGAGGAGAGGAAGAATGCTTCTTCTTGCTTCTGACCTTCCTCATTGCCGATTCCACTACAATGGAACGATGCGGAAGTTGGTTCTTCTGAAACCCCGGAGAGGGGGGCACCTGATACAGAACATGCATGGCTGTAGAAGGTGCAGGAACCTTTAAAGGCGACTGCCAAATCCCCAAAAGAAGGTCCTGCAAAGAAGGATGTAAGGGAAGCATCAGGGTTCCTTTTCCTGCAGGACCTTGGTTAAGAGTAGGGCCAGGAATAGAAATGGCAAGAAAGTCTGCCATGTCGAGGAGAAATTCCTGAAAAGAAGGAACTCCCAGAGGAACTATTCCTGGGTTGGCTGAGGTTGAATGATCAGCTTGAACACCAGAAGACCTACCGGACTGGTGCACCAAAGGAATCCTGCTAGATGGAGAATGATACCGACAGTTCCGATTCGAGGCAGTCAGTACTGCATCGTCAGTTTCCGGTATCGATTCCAAGCTAGGTATAGAAAGGATCGATGGCACCGATGGAGCTGCAGGAGTCGACCTTGATACCGACACCGGCATCGGGGATGGCAATGCCCTCGAAACCGGCAGCGACGGCTGCCGGAGTGATACCGAGGCAACTAGAGAGCTTTGATACCGACAGCTCCGGTTCGAGGCAGTTAGCACTGCATCGTCGGTACCAGGTATTGATTCCAAGCTAGGCATCGAGAGGATTAAAGGCACTGATGGAACTACAGGAGTCGACATCGGTACCGTACTGCGTAGCCGGAAGGGACAAGGATCGGTTCCAAAAACCGTCGGAACCAAGTCGTCCAGACTGGATAACGATTCGAGACTGGGTATCGAACCGAGCGAGGTTATCGACGCCCGTCTAGAGGGCACCGACGTCGGTGGTGGCATAGGCGATGCCGATCCCGGAAGGTTAATCGGAATGGCATCGATCGGCGCCAAAGGCGCCGAAGATGTCCGACTATGTCACTCGGCGAAGAGAGGAACACTCGACGCCGGCACCAATGTCGGGGCAGAGGTACCGCCCGAAGCCGGTACCCCCTCCGAGCATGGTGTAGCAAGAGGAAAAACCATCTGGGGCGTATCGCTCGGCCCCGAGGCCCAGGATACCCGATGCCGAGCCCCGGCGGAAAGTGGAACACTCGACACCGACGCCGATGCCCCGGCATCGGCGTCGCTCGAAGCCGGAACCAACCTCGCAGCTGGCTGGGGCAGAGGAAAGCCAGTCTGGGTCGTATCGATCGAAGGCACCGAGGACCCCAGATGACGATCCCTAGTGACAACCGGAGCACTCGACACCGGCGTCGATGCCGGGGAATCGGCACCGTCCGAAGCTGGCGCTAACCCCGCGCGTGGCTGGGGTGCAGGAAAGCCAGTCTGGGTCGGATCGATCGGCCCCGAAGGTACCGAGGACACCAGGTGACGATCCCCGGTGAAGAGTGGAGCACTCGACACTGGTGCCGACGCCGGGGAAGCGGCACCGCTCGAAGCCGGTACCCACCCCGCATACGGCTGGGATGCAGGAAGGCCAGTCTGGGTCGAATCGATCGGCCCCGAAGGCACCGAGGACACCAGTTGATGATACTTGGCGAAGAGTGGAACACTCGACGCCGGCGCCGATGCCGGGGAATCGGCATCGCTCGAAGCGGATACCACCCCCGAGCATGGCTCAGGTATGTTCTGTGAGGAACGAACCCCAGGAACAACCTGAAACCCCGTGAAGGCTTTGGAGCCTGAAGACTCTCGCTGGGGTTTTATTGCCAAAGGGGTCTTGAGGGGAAGGCCGGAGCCGTCGTCATGCTGGGCATGAGACTTACCCCTCAAGAATTGGCTAGTCTTAACAGACTGTTTGTGGGTTACCTGATCCTGAGGAGAAGAATAAACCAATGTCCTCACCTCAGGAGGAAAAATAGCATCGAGGGATACCTGAAAAAGAGAGGGTCTCCTCCCAACCCTAAAGCCCGATGGACCGGGGAAACAAGGGTCAGGACCCAAACAGGATATACACCAAGTGGTGGAGTCTAAAAAGAAGACTAAATCTCCACAGTGGAGGCACTTAGGGGAAGAAGGCTTCATGCTGGAAAGGCCTGGAAGGCCTCAGAAAGGACTTGAGGAGAAAAAGACCTCGAAGTGGTAAGAAAACTAAAACAAGGCACCGGCGGTGCCGGTATCGGCGGGAAAACGGCCGCGACCACAAGAAAACAAAAAATAAGGATTTAAGAGAAAAAGTTTCTGCGGTGACAGGAGGTATGTCCTGCCGGCTCCGCGGAAAAACGAAAACTGGGGAGAGGCAGTGGGAAAGGCGGGAAGTCACCGCGCAGGCGCGAGGGATGCTCCCAAAGGCTTTCTGATTGGATGCTGGGGAGCATTCCCGTGCGGGCTCCGTCGGCGCCGACGTACCCACATGTGAAGACTCATTCCTGCTTGTTCCTGGAGATCTGGGGAAATGCTCCACGTGGGCTCCATCGGCACTGACATCATCCATATGTGTGGATTGATTCCTGCTGTTCCCAGAGAACACCTGTTACAGGTGAGTAACTATGCTCTCTCTGCCTCTCTTTAAACCTGTCATAATAATCACTGTGCAGATAAGGACTCAAGCATGTGCAGTGATATCAGTCCCCCCCTCTCTCTACTCTCCTCACTTTAGCCAGGAAGTATGACATCATTAGAAATAAGAGGGGCTTCGGGATTGACAGTTTTTCTGTGGGTTGTTAAATGCTGAAAGCCATGATTTAATAAGGCTTTTTTTCTATTTATGTGCTTAGTAAATCAGATCTTAAATCCTTTAACAAAGTGCTTTTGCCATGGTTCCATATTTCGTATTACATCTGCCAATTAGCTAAATTCTAGTAAAATCTATTCCTCTTTCCACAGCTATCAAACATGACTTTTCATTTTATGTCACTAGATTAAATTACTAGAGTGACTGGACATGACTGCTCCTGTAATTAACAGCACGACTATATATAGGAAGTATTACGTGTTTAAAATAACATTTCCTTTTAATGGACTTAGTGGAGAACTATTTAACCTTTCTATTCCTTTAGTAATAAAACATAAGAGGCTGTGGCTTGTTGGTAGTATCCGGAATCACTCTTTCCTTCGAAACAGATTTACAAAGCTAATCTTAAAGGTTTTATTGCAATAATCCTAGAATGGGGAAAGAAAGACTGCTGAAAAATAATCATCACCTCACAAAGGCCAGCAAGAGGTTTTCTCTTCCATGGCAAAATTGCTCGATAAGATACTAGATGGTGCTTCCCCGTTGGATCCTTCATCATCGGGAAAATCCTTCCATACTGGTTCTCCTTTTTGTTCACATGCTCTCTCTAAATCTCCTCCACCAATACTTTGATTGACTCTGCTGAGCATTGCGAGGGCAAAGCTGTTGTAAGGGCTGTTTTTTTTTCACCTGCTGTGTGATAGTGATCAATGCCTATGCAAATTACAGCTAGATGAGCAGCTCATTTTTCGCACAATGGACCCCCAGTGCCACAAAATAGAATGAGGCCAGACAAGATGTCTATAAAACAGGCGTAGGTGAGGATGCTGAATGCTTCTTATGCCCTTCCTATGGCTACCTTTGGTGCCCCCTGCCATAACAGTTCAGCCCACTCTCAAGAGGCATTCCTTTCTCTCCAGAACTGTGTTAAACACTTCTTCATGCCTCAGGAGCAAAAATTAATACAAAGTAAGGGACTCCTCTTGTTTTACATTTGACCAAAACAGATGATTGGTTCTCAATCAAACTTCCTACATGGCACAAAACTGAGAACTGCCGGCATGCGACAGAATTCCAGTGATAGTGTTTAGAACTCACCCAGAGACATGTTCATCGATTCTGAGCTGACCGCCATTTGCTCCAGATTAGTTGGTAATAGTCCCGTTATTAACTTTAGCTGTTGCTTTTCTTCCAGCACTTGGCCTTGGAATAGTGCAGCTGGGAGAGAGCAAAACCTGTGCCTGTGCCAGCAGCTGGAGTGAGTGGATCTGCTGCTGTCAGTCTGGGGCTTCTGAGGGCGCATGTCTGTAGCATTACCCGGGATTGAAAAGTGACAGCTGTGTGAGCTGCTACCCAGGCATGGTGCCAGGCTGCTGCTTCCTGTTCCAGCCATTCCAGGCAGTGGCAAAGATGGACAGGACTATTGTATAAAAGCTCACATGAATGTACAATGTAGAAAATGTAGAAAGGGCTTAGAAGGTAACAACAAGAATAAACCTTCAAAGGCACAATATAGCACATCATGAAGAGCAATGCAGCTTTCCTGATTCCCAGGTCAGACCACTATATCAGTAATTAATATTGAGAGGAATTCTATAAGAGAACTCCAAAACTACCCAAGAACTTAAACCATTCCAAATTGAAAGATCAAATACTTTGAAAAATTACAAAATGGGAGTTAATAGACAAATTGAGGGTCATTTTGGAAGCCCTATTCATGCTTTGGAAGTCAGAAAACAGGCATAGAGACGTCCAAAGCACAGAGACATCTCCAGAGCCATTTTAGAAGTCAACTCTGGGGACATTGCCAGTGTGAGGACGTCCAAATCACAAATGGACTGTGGAAATCCATTGCTTAATCCTGGGACAAGCAACATGGAATGTATATACCTTTGGGAATCCAACAGGTACCTGAGACCTAGAATGGCCACCTTTGGAAACAGGATACTGCTTTTGATGCACCCTTGGTCTGACCTAGTAGGGCATATCTTATGTTCTTATGTGGAGGCATGGCCAGGGCATTCGCAGGAACCTGGACGTCCCGGCCTGATCTCAGAGAAGTCATGGATGCTTGCATCAAAGTGGATTACAATTAAAATTGAACCCCCCCTCCCAAAAAACATTAACAATAAAATAATACCATATTAATCATAATCTGCCAAACTAAAAATCAGCATATACAACAAGCAAAGTAACGAACAGTGCATGACCTACCACAATGTAATTATTCCCTCCCCATAGGTTATTGAGCTTCTTGTGGGAATGTATGAAATACAATCCAATTTAAATAATTACAGTATTGATTTTGGAAAATAGCTGAACTATAGCTTTGGTGTAAGAATAAATTCCCCCAGCACAAGAAGGAAAGCTGTAGGTGGGATTTCAGTGACAAATGATATGAACATTCAGATGAAAAGCATCATAATGGGGATACTAACAACGTCTTCATTAGCAGTCTCTGATTTTGCTGTCTTGCTCTTTTCTAATCTCAAATCCAGCCATTCTGTGAGGAATAGCAAAAGCTTCACATGGTCAAACGTGCAGAAAAAAAGACCAGGATCAAGGACCTAAAATCTGTAGTGCAAAGTTTCTACTGCCCTATTTGGATTATTTTAATGGACTAGAATAAATTGGATAGTACCAAATACTTCTTACATTTTAGTAACAGAAAATGGCAATCATGATGTACAATAAGAGGAAATTTTTTAAGCCTTTCTTGCACGTAAAACAAGTGTGTTATGCTCAAAAATAGATGCTTATCAAATTGACTGGGATATGCACACATAAAATACCTGCTGCCAATGCACAGCCTGTACTTTCAATGATATATGTGTAAGCATTCCTGGGGATGGAGAATAGGTGGATCTGAGGTGAGATTGGTACTTATGCACATATGCTGCAAGCAGTAGCAGAATCCACTCATTGATGCACAAGTGCCAATTCTCAGTACCAAATGCATGCACAAAGTTAAGCCTGTCTTGGAAAAGAAGTAACATTGTGCAGCCCTTTTCCACTGAGCTATTTTATAAAGTTGTATATGTTGCCTTTCTAAATAAGTGCAACATATGTGCCTATGTGCCTTTCCTGCATGGGTGCTCTTTTTACAAAGTTATCTTCCATGGGGCCAATTTTCGGAGGCAGTTTGCCCACCTAAATACTGATTTACCTGGATAAAAGAGCTGCCAAAAATTGTCCTATCTCAAAGCAGCTAAAACTACATCCATTGGTCCACAACATGCACACATTTCTACCCACAATGAGATGAGCAATCCAGGAGTGTAACTAGGTTAAGGAAGGAAAGTATTGCATATGCATTTTCGTAACTGTGCATATTATTTTCTAGACATAGCCAGCCCAAGGGTATCTAATACCTTGGGCAAACCCTCAACACTGTGTGCAGCACTCCTCACCCAACTATAGGTACAAAGCAGAACGAGGACGTTCCACTATAGAACTCAACATACAAAAAAATATATATATATTTGATTCTGGTTTCATCTCAGTAGCAACATAACCCCTCTCCAATACCATATTATAAAGTAATACAAAATCCTACAAGTCACTCAAGACCAAAACTCACATACCAAGGAGCCTACCCACAAAAGGGCATCACTGTACAGGGCCGGCCCGTCCATTGAGCGAGAATGTTTTTTGCACAGGGCCCCGCATTTCAGGGGGCCCCGCGCAAAAATCATTCTGATCTAAAAGTAAAATTTAAAAAAAAAAAAAGCTGTCTGCTGCCGCTGCCGGGGCCGCCGCGGCAGAATCGAGTGTGCCGCGGGGCCTCCCCTGCCAGCAGAGCCTGCCCTCCCCTGTATCACCTCTCTCTTTACAGCTGCAGTCACAAGCGCCGGCTTTCAGAGCGCGAGGGGAGAGTTTCTCCCTCGCTGCTCTGTTAAGCCTGCGGGGGCTGATGGGAAGTTCCCATCAGCCCCCGCGGGCTTAACAGAGCCGTGAAAGGGAGACTAGTTCCTTCGCGCTCTGAAAGCCGGTGCGTGTGACTGCAGCTGCAAAGAGAGAGGTGATACAGGGGAGGGCAGGCTCTGCTGGGCAGGGGAGGGCAGGCTCTGCTGGGCAGGGGTCCCCGCAGCACACTCGATTCTGCCGCGGCGGCCCCGGCAGCGGCAGCAGACAGCTTTTTAAAAAAAATGTTTTCCCTAGGCTAGGCTGGGCTGGGCTGGGCTGGGCTGGGGGGGGGGTTTAGGAGTGGTGATGGGCTGGGGGGGTTAGGAGTGGTGATGGGCTATGGGGGAGCTAAGTCTGTATATGGGCTGATGGGATTAGGACTGGAAGTGGGTTGATGGGGGGTTAGGACTGATAATGGGCTATGGGGGGCTTAAACTAAAAATTCAGTGATGGGGGATTAGGACTGGAAATGGGATGGTGGGATTAGGACTGGGAGTGGGCTGATGGTGAGGTAAGGCTGGTAATGGGGTATGGGGGGGCTTAAACTGAAAATTGGGTGATGGGGGATTAGGACTGGAAATGGGCTGGTGGGATTAGGACTGGGAGTGGGCTGGTGGGATTAGGACTGGGAGTGGGCTATGGGGGGCTAGGACTGGTAATGGGTTGGGGGGTTGCTAGGACTGGAAATGGGCTGGGGGGTTGCTAGGACTGGAAATGGGCTGGGGGGATTAAGACTGGAGGTGGGCTGATGGGGTTAGGACTGGTAATGGGCTGTGGGCTGTTGGGGGGGTTAGGACTGGTAATGGGCTATGGGGGGCTAGGACAGGAAATGGGCTGATGGGGAGGGGTTAGGACTTGAGGTGGGCTGTTAGGTGGGGTTAGGACTGGTAATGGGCTATGGGGGGCTAGGACTGGAAATGGGCTGATGGGGGGGTTAAGACTGGAAGTGGGCTGATGGGGTTAGGACGGGTAATGAGCTGTGGGCTGTTGGGGGGGTAGGACTGGTAATGGGCTATGGGGGGCTAGGACTGGAAATGGGCTGATGGGGGTTAACACTGGAGGTGGGCTGATGGGGTTAGGACTGGTAATGGGCTATGGGCTGATGGGTTAGGACCGGTAATGGGCTATGGGGAGGTTAGGACTGATAATGGGCTATGGGGGGGCTAGGACAGGAAATGGGCTGATGGGGAGGGGTTAGGACTTGAGGTGGGCTGATGGGGTTAGGACTGGTAATGGGCTGTGGGCTGTTGGGGGGGTTAGAATGGGTAATGGGCTATGGGGGGGTTTAAGACTGGTAATGGGCTGTTGGCTGATGGGGGCTGTCTGGTAATGGGCTATGGGGGGGTTAGGACTGATAATGGGCTATGGGGGGCTAGGACAGGAAATGGGCTGATGGGGAGGGGTTAGGACTTGAGGTGGGCTGATGGGGTTAGGACTGGTAATGGGCTGTGGGCTGTTGGGGGGGTTAGGATTGGCAATGGGCTATGGGGGGCTGACTGGAAATGGGTTGATGGGGGTTAGGACTGGAAGTGGACTGATGGGGGGTTAGGACTGGTAATGGGTTATAGGGGGGCTTAAACTGAAAATGGGGTGATGGGGGGTTAGGACTGGAAGTGGGTTGATGGGGGGGCTAGGACTGGTATTGGGTTGGGGGGTTGCTAGGACTGGAAATGGGCTGATGGGGGGCTAGGACTGGAAATGGGCTGATGCAGGGACTAGAAGGGAATGGATGCTGGGTGAGGCTGGAACTAGAAGGGAGCTGATGTTGGGGGAGGATTAGAATGGGATGGGGCTGGGAGAGTAAAATGGAGAGGGGAAAAATATTTTGTGTGGGAGGGATAAAAAAATCTACAATTGGCCGGGTATTGGGAGAGTAAGTGGGGATTGAGGATGGAGGGGTAAAATTTGAGTGGATGAAATAGGAATGAGGAAAGAGCAAAAGGAGAAAGATTAGTATGTTAAAGCAGATGTAGAGAGAGAATGGAAAAAAACTAGAAGAGAGAAGAAAGGACAAATGAACAGCAGACGATGGAGAGTTAGCAGAAGACATGAAGATACCAGAAGAAAGTGGCTGGAGCAATTGCAGCTGAAAAAAAAATGCACAAAAGGTAGAAAAATATCTCTTTATTTTGAATTTATTAATTGGAATATTTCAGCTCTGGTAAATGTGCATCATTAACGTCTGCGCTTTGTTTAGTACAAGAGCAAATTAATGTATAGTTTTATTTCTACAGTGTTGTACATTCCAAGTTTGGCTTTTGGGATTCCCAGTTTAATTATTGTCTTCCTGTTTCTAAATTGTGATTCCTTGTTTGGTGATGGTCTATGTTCTGCATGTGTAACTGAGCTGAGGTATTCTGTTTATGTAATTCCTATTTGACATTGCCACTTGTTCTCTTTCCCCAGTAGGTCATGTATTGTTGTTCTCTGAAATGTATTGGTTTAATATTTGCATGTTTCCTTTTGATAGGTAGGGTATGGTGCTTTGTGAGTCCTGGTAGTGCTGTTAGGATACGGCGGGTTTGCTATGGGTTCTAAATGGGCAGTGTTTGTAGTAGTTCCTAATTTGTCTGGTGGTTGGCACTGGATTATAGTAATGTAGAAATCTTTTAGTCTTTCTTTATCCATACACTCATTAAGAGGCATGTTTACTAAAAGTTAGTATATGGTAACATTATGCAAATATTTATGCAAATGAGGTCCCTTATGCAAATGAGGCCCCGCACCGAGTCTCCGCACCCCCCTTGGGCCGCCCCTGTCACTGTAAATACCATAATGGGCTGTAAAACATGAATAAACATATTGGAAAAACTGAACAAGCTATATACTACAGACCCCTACATAAAAACTCTGTTAACAGAATACCTGGCCTTGGTCAGTACAGAGTAAATTACCACAAAATATACAACTTGTAGACAAAAATTAAACTAAACTCCAAAAAGCAGCACTCTGCATGCAGTGCAGCATCAGAGAAATAGAAACAGTAAAGCATTTATCCCTGTCTTGTGCAAAATATAAAGATAGCTGTTGTAAATTCCCAAATCTGACATATTCCAAACACTAGATTTGTTTATCTATCTTTGATGTCTGGCCATTTTATTTTTATAATTGTCTGTGTCCCAATCTCAGGTTTCTGCTTTCCTGTCTTCACTTTGTTCCCAGAGTCTCCTGCTATTGCAGTTTCTTTTCTGCCTTCCTGTCTTCACTTCCTCCCCTACATCCATCTCTGACATTGATCTCTCACTTTCAGCTTTCTTCCATTTATTTTTTTGCTTCTCTGTCCACTCAGACTTCATCACCTCATCATTCAGTCCTCAGTTTCACCCTTTATTCACTGCATCCACCTACAGCTTTTCACCATAATTCTCCCATTCCCCATCTCTATCTCTCTCTTTCTCTCTCTCAGTTACTTTTACTCTTTCTCTATCTTCCCCCCCCTCCCCCATGACCCATGTCCAGCTTCTTCCCCTCTCTTCCCATGGCCTTGCTCCATTTCCAGTATCTCCCCTTTTCTTCCCTTCCCTTCCCAAAGAGTTATGCGTGTGCTTTAATCCTTTCCTAAGTTGTCTTAGTGATGAAAGATATAGGACAGGTTGTGGCTCTCCTCTCTCCACAATACACCCCCTCATGTCTAGCGTCTTCCCTTCTTCCCTCCCTCTCTGTCCAACATCTTCTCTTCTATCACTACCCCCAATGTCCAAGAACTCCTCTTTTCTTTCCCATCCTTCCCTGCCTGGCTTCTCTCCCACATCTTTCCTTTTCCTTGCAGGATCTGCTCCATCTTTTCCTCCACTGTTGATGCCACCAACCTACTTCTGCCTGAACCATCCTCTAGCACTTTAGCACAGAGATGTGCTCAAAGCTTGCTGCATCCTGCCCCTCTGGAAGGAAGTCAGAGGAGTGGGACTCAGCAAAACTTGATGGTATGTTCTGTACTCAGGGGCACCATACTATGCATGCCACTTTACAATGCTTCATGGTAGCCTGGTAGAGTGAGAACAGTAGCAGCTGAGAAAGGGAATACATTAGATGAAGAATTTGAAGTGCTCAAGCAATATAGGCTCAAATCCATCCTACCACTGGCATTCTTAATAGCTTTGGGAAAATGGTTTTATTTCCCATGTTTTAGTTTATACAGTTGTAATGGGGTAACAATATTGAGAGGAATTTTGGAAGTGACATTGAAATACAATCTGGGACGTCTAAGCCAGAACTTCTGAATAAAAAGCAGGTGCAGATATTTATTTTTTTAACTAGGCTTATAAGATGCTTTTCCACCAGTCAAAGCAAAGCACATTCAAGTACTGTATATATATATTTTTTCCCTTGTCCCCATAGGGCTCACATCTATGTTTTTGTAGCTGAAGCAATGGAGGGTTAAGTGGCTTGCCCAAGGAGTGCCTATGGGACTGGAAACCCCAGTCCTTCTGACCCAAGGTTGTTGTGCTCTAGTGGGATTTGAATCCCTGACCCTCTGGCCTGAGGTAATTTGCCCCAACCACTAGGGCACTCCTCACAAACATGAACATGCCCGATATGGACGTCTGGGGTAGGAGGGGGATGGGTTCCACACAGACATCTCCAGAACTGTGTTTTGCACCTGGATATCTTGAATGGCTCTGATGGTTAGAGTAGAAAGCTAGGAACAAGGCAGCCAGGATTCAAATACCACTGTTGCTATTGTTGACTGTGGTGAGTACCGGGAATGACAGAGTGCTTTCTTCTCTACACCCTCTGGATGTTTTTCAGCCAAAAGGAGCACTTTTCAGGTGCCTGGAGCAGGACTAAACTGACATGCGATCCTGGATATTTCTGAGATCATGCATGGACCTCTAGGTTCCTGGTTATGCCCCAGTTCAAACTTTAATATCCTCACACTGAGGATGTCCCCAGAGTCAGCTTCTAAAATGGCTTTGGATGTCTCTATGTCCATTTGTGGATGTCCAAAGCACGAACTGGGATTCTAAAATGACCCCCCATTGCATTTTTTTACCTTTCCATTTAAAAATATCAGTGTAGCCCAGGTGACAAAATTGTACTGCTAGAATGAGAATATGCATCTTTCTGAATATTAAATGTTAGAATTCTAGGCTTTGGATGGAATGTACAGTGTTGCATAAATTCAGGTTCTTATTATTGCATTTTATTTCATTTTGACTTTGACATAAGTAATAGAAGAAATAATTAGAAAGTATTTATCATGTGGATTGACATTAAATACAAAGTATATGTAAACTTAGATCATTATATTACATAGGTGCTATACGAAATATCTGATGGTGCTAAGCTTTAGCTAGGACTGTTTTATTTATCCCTTAATTTCTCTTCTTATTTACTGTTTTCACTTTTATTTCATTGGATGCTTGTCTGAAGCTACCAGTTTATCATTTATTCCTTTTTAACTTTTTTATGCGTTTAATTATTGTGGAAGTTAAATGTTAATTTGCTCATTTCAGGCAATGAGCACCATATAATCATGTACTGCATTCAGCCACCTTTGTTTCTAATTCAGTTGGTGTGCACGTTAATGTAGTTTATACTATAAATTGTTCAAAGCTATTATTCCCAGTAGATTACAGAGAGATCTTGAGAGCTTTAGTACTTTGATTTTTCTGCTAATATGATTGCCACCACTTTCTATATTTGCATTGTTTATGATTCCTTACCATTGAAAAGTGGATATGCCATGCAAGCTTGAAGAGCAGAAGTAACAAGGTAGACGTCGTCATGCCATTAAAAGAAATGTTTTTCCTAGTTTAGTCAACATAACACAACTACATATAATGTTCTTGGAAAAAAAGGCGGTGAATCACCATTCAGTGTAGTTTTATGCTTGGTGCTTCTCTTTTGTTATTTGCTATTAGTTACATTTGGATTTAGAAGCAAAGTATAGATCAGGGGTGTCAAACTCAAATACACAGTGGGCCAAAATGTAAAACTTGAACAAAGTCGCGGGCCAGCATTGAACAAATTAACCTTCTAATATGGACCCAAACAAGATTTGCTTTAACATTGAATATGTAGCAACACTTATTACTATACAATTTATAACTTAATAGTTCAGATATGCAAAAACCAATTTCAAATAAAAAAAAACATCAATGACATTCATTTATTAAATAAGATTTAAATAATAATAAATAATAATTTTTAAAATAAAATAACAATAATAAAATTAATCAACCATTCAAGCCCATGTCTTGGAGTAGCAAGAAAAAGTGCATAAAGAAAACGTTAATTATTGCTCAGTTTGCTGCACACTGATCTAATCTGATGTGCCCAAGCCAGATACCTGGCATCTCTTCTTGGATGATAGTTCATCAATGTCTGGGCTCAGGCTTTGAGCTGAGGAAATCCTCAGTATCGAGCGAAGGTGTTCATCAGTCAGACGTCTCCTGTGAGATGTTTTGGTCATCTTCATCGAGGAGAAAAGTTGCTCACATAGATAAGTGCTGCGGAACATGGAGAGCATCTGAGCAGCTTGGGTGCGGAGCTGAGGCATTGTGTCAGGGATGAACTGTAGAAACTGGGCGGCGCCCACAGCATCATACTTTGACTTCAGCGTGTCATTACACTGGAGTTCAATTAGCTCCATTTGGAGGTTGGTTGGTGCGTTTTCCACATTAACTGCAAAGGGATTACTGAGCAGTTCAAACCTACATTTCTGGACATCAAAGTCGGCAAATCGCCGGCTAAACTCAGCGCCGAGTACACTGAGTTTTTCAGCAAACTGTGCGCATGGGAACAAGTTGGTAAAGAACTGCGTTTTCATGGTTTGGCAGCAGGGAAAATGGCCAAGGTTTCCTTGCAGCATCTGATTCTCCCACAGGCACAGTTTAGTTTTAAAAGCCCTCACTGCAGCGTACATGTCTGTGATGATGCGCCCCCGCCCCTGAAGCTGCAGGTTCAGCGCATCGAGATGGCTCGAGATGTCACACAGAAAGGCCAGCTCACACAGAAACATTTTCTCCCGAAGCTCTGCTGTGTCCTTCCCTTTGCTTTCCAGAAACTGACATATTTCCTCATGCAGCTCAAAACATCTATTCAGTACTTTTCCTCGGCTTAACCATCTCACCTCTGTGTGATACGGCACGTCTGCGTATTCCGAACCACACTCCTCCAGAAAAGACTTAAACTGGCGGTGATTCAGACCTTTGGCTCTTATAAAGTTAACTACTTGTGTTACTGTGGTCATAACATGTTCCATCTTTAGGGCTTTGCCACACAATGATTCCTGATGTATGATGCAGTGATAAACAGTTAGTTCACCTGCACAGTTCTCTTCCTGCATCTTCTCCCGGACCCTGCCCACCAGTCCACTTGTTTTACCGCACATCGCTGGCGCACCATCTGTCGTTAATCCCACGAGTTTATCCCACGGCAGCTTTATTTCAGTTACGCATTTGGAAACCTCCTCAAAAATTTCCTTTCCTGTGGTTGTGCCATGCATTGATTTGAATCCCAATAGCTCCTCCGTAACACACATATTTGAGTCCACTCCACGGATGAAGACTGACAGCTGAGCAGTATCAGATGCGTCGCTGCTCTCATCCACAGCAAGGGAGAATGCAACGAAATCTTTTCCCTTTTCCAAAAGCTGGTCATACAGATTGGTGGCAAGATCACATGTGCGATCAGCTACTGTGTTTCTGCTCAGGCTCACGTTTGAAAAGGCTTGCTTTTTCTCTGGGCACACGATGTCACAAACTTTCAACATGCACTTTTTCACAAACTCTCCCTCATTAAAGGGCCGGGCTGATTTTGCGATCTCTGCTGCCACAATATAACTAGCCTTTACAGCAGCCTCACTTTGTGATGTGGCTTTTTTGAACATATTCTGTTGTGAAACCAAACTTCTTTTCATCTCCTCCACTTTCTGGCTCCTTTGAGTCATGTCCAGGTCCTTGTACTTGTCATGGTGTTTTGTTTCATAGTGTCGTCGAATGTTATACTCCTTAGTTATAGCCACGTTGACTCCACAAATCAGACAAACAGGTCTGTCTTTTACATATGTAAACAAATATTCTGTCTCCTACCTGTCCAGAAAGTTCCTGTTGTCTGCCTTTCTTTTTGCCATTTTTGGGAAGGGGTTCCACAGTGACAGTTGTAGCTTGAGATCGCTATGACTTCTGTCACACAGGAGAGGGCGTTTCTGGGACCTGTCCTGATTGACGTGCCAAAACAACAGCAAGGCATTATGGGATTTGTAGTATTAGCGATGAATGAATGCGCTGTATAATACCGGCGGGCTAGCTCTAGTAGTCATTTGGTATAGCCTCGCGGGCCAAATATAATTACACTACGGGCCAAATTTGGCCCGCGGGCCAGAGTTTGACACCTATGGTATAGATGTAAGACTCAGTATGAGGAATGCAAGATTTTGTTACAATTCCAAACAAAGCTTACACTTCAGTGGAGAAAGAATGCCCATGATTCAAGGTAGCAGAAAGACACAAACAGCTACCTATACCTGCTACGTACAACTTTGAAGAAAAAGAAGTCAGAGATAACAGTATGCTTATTACAGACGGAGTGCGGACAACAAACTGATTGAGAAAAAGTGCAGCAGTTGTCTCTGACACAAGGCCCATTTTATTCCTATGGGACCTGCAGAAGATAATGTGCAATAACAGCATTAGCACATGCTAACCAGTTAGTATATTTCTCCCCCCCCCCCTCTAAAAAAGTTTCTTTACAAGAGAAAAGTATTAGGGATTTAGCCTGTCCTCTTTCTCATGGACTGCAGTGTTGCCATGGTATCTGAAGTAAAGGTATTTATGTTATTTATTTATTTATTTGGCCATATTTATCTACCACTTTCCATGGAGGTCAAAGCGGTTTACAAGGAACTTGGTTTTACAACTAATGTTTACATTGAAAAGCAGGTAACTTTGTACAAAGAAAAGGAACAGTGATTAACTTAAATTAACTATGTACAGGTTGATAAAATATTTACATGTGCTTTTAATATCTTGTCCTTCATGTGGATCCAGAAATGCTGTTTGGGGGGACAGGGTTAAGGGTGTGTGGGCCGAAGTGGAGGGTGAATAGGAGGGTCTTGAGGAGTTTGTGGAAGGATAGGAGGTCTGCAGTGTTTCTTATGTGGGCAGGAAGAACGTTCCATCAGTTGGGGCGTAAAGTTCAAAGGATCTGGTACAGGCTTGTTGGGTGCTTTTTGTTACATCTTGGGGGGTAGTTAGCATGTTCATTGTGGAGGTTCTTCATGGTCTGTTCAAAGGCTGTGGTGTGATGAAGGAGCGAAGGTGGGTGGCTGATTGATGGTTCTGAGCTTTGTGAATCATTAGAAGGATTTTGTAGAGGATTCGTCTTTGCAGGGCAAGCCAGTGGAGGTGTTTGAGGATGGGGGTGATGTGTTTTTATTTGTAAGTTCCAGTGATGGTCCTTGCTGCCATGTAGAGAGCTGTTTGAAGAGGATGAAGTTTTTATTTAGGTAGTCCATGGTATATTTAATTGCATTAGTCTGTATAGAGTGTTATGAGGGCTTGAAGGGCTGAGCAGAAATCTGATGGGGTGAGAAGAGGGTAGGGGTGTTGTAGGGTCCAGGTTTTGAAGTGGATTGATCTTGATGTGTTTGCTATTTGAATCTTCAAGGTGAGGTGGCTGTCTAGGATGACCCCCAGATACTTTATTTCAGGTTTGATTTGGATTTCTGTGGTGTTGAGGGTAATGGAGGAGGGGGTGAAAGATTTGTTTCTGGTGATGAATAGGGCTTCCGCTTTCTTGAAGTTGATGGAGAGGTGATTTGTAGATAGCCATTTTGAGACGTCAGAGAAGCATTTCTGAAGTTTGTGGTAGAATAGTTTGCTGAGGTCGACTGGAATGTAGAGCATAACCCACATATACACAGATAATATTATCTTGTGTGCTTGGATGATGTTGCAGAGGGGTTGTAGGTAGATATTAAAGAGGAGAACTGAGTGTGTGGAGCCCTGGGGTACGTCTTGCATCTATATGTATGGTGCTGATGATGTTGCTCCTATTCTGATTTGTTGAGTTCTGTTGTTAACTTAAGTTTTGTTGAGTCTTGGAACCATCGTAGTACTATGCCTTATATTCCGATGAATTGGAGGCACTGTAGAAGGGTTATGGAATTGATGGTGTCAAAAGCAGTAGAGATGTTGAGGAATACAAAGATGAAACCTTGGTGTATGTTTTGGGTTTCTTTTATGAGATTGTTCAGGAATGAAGTTAGGAGGGTTTCTACTTCATGCTGAGGATGGAAGCCGCGCTGATGAAGATTGAGTGGGGTATGAATATCAAGGTAGTCTTGAAGCTGAGTTTGGACCATTTTTTCTATTATTTTGAAGAGGAAAGGTAGGCTAGCGATGGGTCTGTATGAAGAGGGGTCAGACGGGTTGAGGTGAGGTTTTTTTAGGAGAGGGAGAATTGAGGAGGTTTTTAGGCAGGTTGGTAGGTAGCCATGTAGTAGGGAGCTTTGTGTGAGTTTTGCTAGGAATGGAGCAAGGTCAGATTTGATGGTTTTGATCCAGCTGACTGGGCAAGGGTCGAAGGGGGAGGTAGTGGTGTTGAGCGAAGAGATAGTATTCTGGATGCTTTCAGCTGAGATGTTATCAAAGGTGGACCATGAGTGCGTTGGTTTGGTATGATGCAGAGGAGGATCAGGTTCATCTGTAGGTTGGGGGTGGTGTGTAGAGAAGAAGTCTGCTAATTGTTGAGGAGTGATGGGGATATCAGTTGAGTTGTTGGTGGGTGTTGTTGTGAGGTCCTTTACAAGGGTGAATAGTTCTCTTGGTCAGTTGAGTGATTGGAGGATGAGTTTTGTGTGGTAGTTTTGCTTGGAGAGGTTGGTGGCATGGTTGTATCCTCTTAGGGTGGTCATGTTTTGGGTTTGGTCCTCAGGTATTGCTTCAAATAGTTGCTTAAGCTAGACATCAGTAGAATTTGATGTGGTTCTAAATGCCTCTAAGCCACCAATAAAATTAGTGAGAGGCCAGTGGCTGATGAATAATGTGCTAATGTTTGGATGTCTTCATGAAACCAGATATAATCTTGAAAAATTTGAACTTGGCTGCCTTGCTGTGAACTTTGCAAAGAAAGAGACACAGGTCCTGATATTCCGTCCTGGCAGCTAGCGCTGTTAAAGAGAGGCTGATGTGTATAGACCAGGAAAGAGATCTTGAGGCGATAGTGTCTGAGGATTTCAAGATGGTGAAACAATGTGGCAAGGCAGTGACCAAAGCTAGAAATATGCTAGGCTGCATAGAGAGGGGCATGACCAGCAGGAATTAGGTGGTGATAATTATCGCACAATCGCTCTGATCCCACATGCCAGCAAGATTCTACTGAAGTTATTCAAGAGACTACAACCATACCTGGAGCTAGAACTACCTGAAGTACAAGCAGGGTTCAGGAAAGGGCAAGGAACCAGAGACATCATTGCAGATGTGAGATGGATCCTTGAAAAGACTAAAGAATACCAAAAGGATATTGTCACCCACTAACGTACCCAGAGGCTAAAAAGGGCTTGGGTCGTTTTGATGGGGCAGTATTTTTATGGCTAGAGCTCCTATGAAGGCATTTTGCAAAGCCTTCTGGATCCTGTAGTTTTCACCATTAGCCAAAGAAGTGTAGTTGAAGCAGAGGGTAAGGTTTAAACTCAGGCTTTATTCCCCGTCCGGGGTGGATTCATAACAGTGGAACTTAAAGCAGGTCAGACCCTTCGTCTGATAACACAATTAAAGAAAAATACTTTAAACAAAACTTAGCTTTCTTCAGCATTAAACCAGGAACAAAAAGTAACAGAAAACAGTTCCTTTTACTCACGGAACTCTGGCACCTGTTTCTTCTCATAAACAGTTCTGGCTGCTTTTAACATAGAGATGCTATACAATCAGATAATGTGTACGTGCAGTCCATCTCATTTTCCTCTAAAGATTCCTCAAGAGGTTCAATCTGCATCTCCTCTTCATCAGAGTAAACTTCTGGCTCCCAATTGCCGTTAAAGCTATAAGGTTCTTGTCGGGGAGTTAAAACACTCTCCTCCCCCACTATACCAGTGGCCCGTGAGTAAATACCGTATTTCCTGTAGTTGGGTTCCTGAGAACTACAAAGCTCCTGGTACGTGCATAGAAAGTCAGGGTATTGCAAACCTCTCTTATTAGGGTAAATACGCCTACCTTTAGGCACTGCTGTTTCCTGCTCTCTCGGATAAGCACAGCTCTGCTTTGAAGCCCTTTTTCCACGGTGTTTCTCTGACTCATTCAAATGTGCTTCAGGGTAAAAGTTTTCCCCTTCTGCATTTCTGGTGTTAGGTAATTTATATCTTAAAGCCTTGGCTGTTGGACTGCCTTATCTGCTTGCCTCACAGCAATGCTCCTGGGAATATTGAGAGGCTGTGCACTGCTGTTCCCAACAGCTTCTCTGAGAATCACCAACCTCATGTACTCTGGATAATCCCCTTGGCTCCGTCCTCACAGCTCCACGGACACTGCTCTCAAGCTCAGCAGTTCCTAACGGTTCTCGCGTAGTTCCAACTACAGCCCTTGTAGTTCCTACTACTTCTCTCTCCATTCTACTTTCTCCTTCAGTTCCTCCTCTACCTTCCGGTAAGTGATTTTTAAGTACGTTCAAACTGGTGTTAGCCTGGGCTAAGCCCCCATGCAGGTGCTCTTCATTTTCTAATGAATTCTGTGCTCCCTTTCTGTTCGGGTGTTCCCTAACACCTCGTGGCTTTGTTTTCATCTGTTGCTCATAGCAACCTTCCCCCATGTGTGAACCTGAGCTGTCAGTTTCCCTTACATTTTGCTCACAATCCCCTACTTCCATGGGTTCTGATGGCGCTATCTTATGACAATATCTATTTGTGCTTTATCGACTATAGCAAGGCTTTTGACTGTGTAAACCATGAGAAACTCTGGGCCACATTAAGAACACCTGATCATTCTTTTGCACAATCTTGTGGTCTTGGGCAAGCCACTTAACCCTCCATAGCCCATGTTCCATGTAAAATAGTTATCTCCAAGTTATAATGCCCTGTTCAATGTAATTTCAGTTTGTTCAATGTAAACCGCACTGATGCAGAATAGTGCGGTATATAAGAGAATGTAAATAAATAAATAAATAAAATAAATCTGTACATTGATCAAGAAGCAACAGTTTGAACGGAACAAGGAGAAACAGAATGGTTTAAAATAAGCAAAGGTGTAAGACAAGGCTGCATACTTTCCCCCTACCTGTTTAATTTATATGCAGAACAAATCCTCAGAGAAGCAGGATTGTATGAAGACAACAGAGGTGTGAAGATTGGTGGAAGACTCATCGACAACCTTCGCTATGCTGATGATACCACATTGCTGGCTGAAAGTGAAGATGGTCTGAAACATTTGCTTCTCACAATCAAAGAACATAGTCTCAAAATGGGCCTGCACCTTAATGTAAAGAAGACAAAGATCATGACAACTGGCATAATCAACAGGTTCATCGTTGAAGGAGAAGAAATTGAAATCGTGAACAACTTTAACCTACTTGGATCAACTATCAATAAAGAAGCAACAAGCAGTCAAGAAATCAGATGACGCATTGCTCTTGGCAGAATGGCTATGAAAGACCTAGGTAAGATCCTCAAGAGCAGAGATGTCTCTCTCCATACAAAGATTCAACTTGTTCAGGCCATGGTATTTTCAATAACATCATATGGATGTGAAAGCTGGACAGTGAAAACGATAGACAGGAAGAAAATTGATGCCTTTGAATTATGGTGCTGGCGGCGAATACTGTGTATACCATGGACTGCCCGAAGAACAAACCAGTCGGTACTAGCGGAGATCAAACCTAAGCTTTCTTTAGAAGCTCAGATGACAAGACTTCAACTTTCATACTTTGGACACATCGTGCGAAGAGAGAGATCATTAGAGAAAGACATCATGCTTGGCAAGATAGAAGGTCAATGCAAAAGAGGAAGGCCAGCAATGAGATGCATCGATACAATAACAGCAGCTATGGGTACCAATCTGTAAACAATGAGCCACCTGACTGAAGACCGAACACAATTTAGGATAGCTATCCAGAGGGTTGCCGTGAGTCGACTCCGACTCGACGGCACTTAACAACAACAACAGAAGATAGTGGTAAGACCTCACTTGGAGCATTGTTTCCAGTTTTGGAGGAAAGTGACCAAAATGCAAAGACATCTCCATCAGAAGACATGAAAAGAGACTGGAGGTTCTAAATATGTACACTCTACAGGAGAGGAGAGACAGGGAAGAAATGACACAGACTTTAAAATACTTGAAAGATATTATAGAGCAAACAAGCCATTTTCAAATGAGGGGAAGCTGTAGAACTAGAGGACGTGATATAAGGTTACCAAGAGGTAGAATCAAAAAGCTATATTAGGATATATTTCTTCATGAAAGAATGCCTGGAATGCCAGTAGATGCTTGGAATGACCACCAAAAGAGGTGATGGAAGCAAAAACTGTACTGGAATTCAAAAAGGAGTAGGATGAACTGCGTGTATCCCTTTAGAGCTAGAGGATGGAAACCAAGAATGGAGCATTTCAACTCAATACAGTTGTAAAATTATTTATTCTTCTCCTAAGAAATCATGGCAAAAGTAATCATGGCAGCAAGTACAACCTCCCAAAAAGCAAAGCATGGGGAAAGTGACCAGTATCCTAGATGAACCTTCATTCATATTCTCTCCTCCTGAGATTTTCATAATTAAACTCATCAATTGTGATCATCAAAACACCATTCTTCACACAACAATCCTGCAGAAATGTATAATTGGATATCGTACTTACAAATATATTACTTTACTTTGTGTGTATGTACTGGTGTTTCTTTGAGTTAAAGTGGCTGTCAGGATCTATTGTTTTGCTTTGATAGTTAATGCTCTTTGCCACACTTCTGAAGTGGCTTCCCTAGGTGACTGTCTAGTCTTGCCTAATGATTGAGCCAGCCCTGAAAGTAACCTTCACTACATATCAGGTAGAAAACCCAAAAAATAAAGGCATGGGGAAAATAACCTGCACTGTGTGGCACATACTGCCTTGGCAACCATACTGGTCTTTATCTTCTGTCATTCATTATGGGCTCGATATTCAAAAGGCATTTACATGGTTTACAGCCAAGTAAACCATGTAAATGGCTTAAACGGGGATATTAAACAGCACCTACAGCTACACGGTTAGTGCCACTGAATATCCCCAACTATGTTACCATGTACTCCATGAAACTAATGACCAGCAGATTGATATCAAATCATAAAAAGACTGGGCCTGATATTCAGCTCATAGTGGTCAGTATTTGTAAAATGCTTGGCCACCATAGGCAAATATGAAACTGAATACTGAGTGCCAGATGCCAGATATCCATCCAGCACTGAATATCCGGTTTCTCCATGAACAAGCAGGAAATAAGTACTCACATATGGGTGATGTCACTGATGGAGCCCCACATGGAACACTCCCCAGCTTCTAAAGGAAGCTTTTGAGAGGTACACCACACATGTGTTCATGTCTTCCTGCCTACTGCGGCACCATTTTTTCCCAGTCTTCTCTTTTCCACAGAGCCCCTAGGATGTGTTCCTACAGTCTGGAAAAAGGTTTTCTCTCTGGCCCTCATGACTAGGATTTTTCACTTTTATTTTTCCCACCTGTCATCAGTTAGCTGTTTATTTTCCCCTTTTAGGGTTTGTTTTTGGTGTTTTTCAATGCTTTTGCATGATTTATTTCACCCTTCAGCGTGGTTTCCCACCATGGCAATTTTTCAGTTTGACCTTGCCAAGGCAGTGTTTTTCAGCTTGTCTAAGCCTGCTAATGGTTTTAAGAAATGCACAAAGTGTGGCAAAACCATTTCTGCCACTGACCATCATAATTAGTGATTGTAATGCCTTGGACCTGATCATGAGCTGACATCTTGCGAGCTCTGCTTGCAGATGATGCATAGAGGGCTGAAAAGTCGGAAAAAGCAGAAAGAGTCCCTCTTTGGCTCATCTGATTCAGCATCCTCAGCCCTGACCCCTCGTCTATGCCTGGAAGAGGTTCAGAGGTGGCCAAGGGGAAGGAGCTGTGTCTCAATCAGAGCTGAAGGGTCCGAGTGATGAGGGGAGGTTCCCTGCAGAGACCCCATTGTTGTCAAAGGGTGAGCACCGGGAGAAGTTCCAGGTGCAGCGCCCCTGCAGCCCTTCTCGACGAGATGTGGACAGCGATGGCCAGGAGAGGCCGGCCAAGCTTCCCCAGTGGGAGGACCTGACCAGAATGGGAGAGTCCACTCCCAGTGCCGAGGAGGGCAGCCAGATGTCTCCTATCATCATGGAATCCCCACCAGAGATGCCATCACCACACTTCTTCCAGCCTATCCTGTAGTCTCTTGCCTTGCCTCCTGAGGCTGGGACATTGGGTGGGAGATTGGTATCAACCCCGGTCACTGGAGCCATCTTCAGTGTGTCAGAGTCATAGGTCCAGGGGCACCGCCATCAGCAGACTGGGCAGCACGAGGGTCATTGACTCCCTCCCTCTCCCAAGCTGCAGAGCCGGTGGGGCAAGGAGACTCAACACTATTTTGACTTCCTCTCGGAATCTGAATTGGAATGGGAGACCAAGGTAGAATCGAGGGCATTGGACTTTTGGTCCCTGGATCTGCTGTTTGATCTGTCGCCTTCAGCCAAGAGATGCAAATTGCCCCCGGAGGACATGTCCTTCCAGAATTTCATTTGGGAGATGGCCAAAGTCATTCTGTTTTTCCCGTAGTCAGAAGAGGAACCGAGGGCAGAGGAAATGGAACATAGAGGTCTCAGAGGGTGTGAAGTTCGCCTTCCAGATTCTCTTTGGCCCTTTCGATGCTTTGTCTGCCATTGTGTAGCTCAGGCACCATGGCGGTGTTAGGCTACCCGTGTAGGCCTTTTAATATATATGTGGATACAGCATGCAGCCATGTCACACCCCATCCAAAGCCATATTTGGTACCCGCGTAGGTTCCTGAGCACTGATAGTGCAAAACTCTACGTAGCAGCTAACAGCTGTAGGACACCATAGCTGCACACCATGGTGTTATGGCAACATATGCATGCATGGACGCCCAGACAGCAATACCTGGGTAGGACCGATGGCACAGTATGCTGCCATGGCTGCTGCGGCATGAGTACAAGTGCACAGCGGTATTCTGAACCTGTGCCACCATAATGCAGGGGCATTCTGCATGTGTAGTGCCACTGTGCCAAACCCATGCTGCCCAGCGATGACACATACCTGTTCTGCACAGGTATCGCCTCTGTGCTATACCCATGCAGGGAACGGGAGCAGCTTCAGCCCTGCACAGGTGATGCCTCTGTGCCATATTCATGTAGGGATCGGGTGCAGATTCAGCCTTGCATGGGTGGCGCCTCTGTGTCAAATACAAGTACATGGATGTAACTCACAAGGCACACTCCCCATGTCCATAACCCCTGCCCCCCACCCATGGTCCCCACCTCCACCCACACAAACACGCAGCCCTGCCCTCAATAATGGCAACACCTTGAGATTCAAAATGGGGGAAAGTTTACTGGGAATACTGTAACAGTTACAACAATGTCAGCAACATCAGTATAAAACCAACAGAGGGACATGACAATGTAGGTTCACACAGCAACAGAGACATTGTGCACCCATGTCCTTGGTCATGCAATCCGCCCCATGATGGCCCATTGCAGGGCAATCCCTGCCATGAAGATGGCCTATGGTACATGGGGGACCTTGTCTGTGCCCTGTCATGGCAGCTGCAAGGGCATCCAGGTAATCACCAACTGCCCATGCTGCTGCCCACACATCCTTCCTGAGAAGCCACACCACTGCCACGAGGGTGGCCAGAGCCCAGTCACCAGATGGCTGAGTGGGTGGTGGCACAGAGGGGCCTGGTGTGGAACCACCCTGCCATGCCCATGGGTGCTGGGGTGGCTGTGGGGGCCCACAGGCAAAGAACATGGACCATGGTTCTGTTGCACATCACGCCTGCTCCATGCCAAGCCATACGGTGGGCATATGGCCCCCTGGTAGGGACATGGGCAGGTCTAGCTGTGGGCTGGGGGGCACAGCTGGAGGGGGCAGTTCCTCCTGTGGCCCCCTCCCGCCATATGTCTTCTGGCTATGTGGTGCACTGCATCTTTATACCTGGGGTACTTGGGGGGTGAGGTCTGCATCCCCCAGGTATCCCCCTCTGGGCCCATCTGTGCTCTGGCTGCAGGGGCCAGCTCTGGTCCTGCTGCCACCTCTGCCTCCTTGGGCTCCCTGCCCTGTCTCTGACCCTCTTATCCCTTCTCAGACTCCCCACCCTGCCCCTGACCCTCTGATCTCTCCTCCTCAGACTTCCTGCCCTGCCCCTGACCTTCTGATCCCTCCTCCTCCTCTGAAGACTTCTTACCCTGCCCTTGACCCTCTGATTCCTCCTCCTCTATAGACTCCCCATCCTGCTGCTGCTCCCTGGCCCCCTCACTGCCCTCCCCCTCCATGGTGCTGTCTTCCATCGCAGTGCCACTGGACTCCTCTTCCCTGTCACTGCTAGAGGTACTGCTGAGATCAGCACCTCAGGACGGCTGTGCTGGTTCTGGACTGCTGCTCCAGGTTCATGCCCGAGGTGTGCCAGTATTGTCTGGTGGCTCCCTGGTACCAGCTGTGGGGGAAGAGGGAGGAGGGCAGTACAGGCCTGCACAGGCATGGCCCTGGGGTGGGACTGATTCATTTCCACGGGGTCCACACATACATTGTGCAACCCACCTTTGGGCGACGGGAGTGCATACTGCACACCCTCCCCTTTGCCTACCCCCAGAGATACCCATCAGTGGATTGCCAGACCCTTCCCCCCCGCGTGATGAACACTCACAGGGGACAGTGTGAGTTGGTACGCAATGTGCATCTGGGCTCACTGCTGGTGGTGTATGCCCCTGTACCTCCCTTCCATGCCATGCCCTGGCCATGTGTGTGCGCACCTGCATATATTGAGTGCCGGCTGGTGCACACATGGGGTAGTGGCACTCGGTGATGGAACGGCCGTCCCAAGCACATTCACATCATTGTATATGGGGGATGCACCACTAGACAGTCTACCTTCATCTGCCTGGCAGCCATGGCAGCCACCCCATGCATCTGCTGGCCTCCACTATGTATCCCACTGACCTTCCTCAGCTGCCAGCTGCTCCCTGATGTGCTGCAGCTGGTTTGGTCACTTCCAGCACATTGTGCGGTAGTGGCACTTTAGGGCCTCCAGTGTGTGTCACATGCCATATTCACTGTGGGAGAGAGGGGGGGGGGGGAAACACATGGGCTCATTGTGTGTAACCACATTGCCTATTGAGCATATCTGTATCCTGCCTCGGCCTGGGGGCAGGGGCATACCCAAGGGTAACAGGTGCAGGGTGCATGATGGTACACCTTTGGTGTCTAGCTTCGGATTCCTACCCACCACTCCTCTGGACCTTTGACACGTGGCCTGTACCACCTCCAACAGTGCCATCTGGGCCACTGACCCACCTCTGGTCCCTTCAGCTACCTCTGCAGTCCTCCCTCCTACCCTTGTTCCCATATGTTGCACCCAGTCTTGCTTGGCACCATGGTACATGGTTGTGGGCTGTGACTGGCCTCGGCTATGGGCAGGTGCCATGGCAGGGGGCATCCATTGCTTCAGGGGCCACATCACTGCATGGTTCATTAGGTGCCATGCAGGACAGGATGACACAGTTTGTGCATGCCTGCCATTCAGGGCCATACCGTGCCAGAATTGCACCCCTTCCCTCTCCCCCTCCCTCCTCCTAATGCCTCCGTCCAGCCACTGCCTGCTCTTGCCTTGCTGCTGCTGCCCTCTCTTTTCTCCACAGCAGTGCCAGCAGCAGGCAAGAGCAGGCAGCAGCTGGACAGAGGCATGGACATAAGAACATAAGAAAATAAGAAATGCCATACTGGGTCAAACCAAGGTCCAAGCCCAGTATCCTGTTTCCAACAGTGGCCAATCTAGGTCATAAGTACCTAGCAGTTTCCCAAAAAGACACAGGTTCCACAATGCTTGTACTGGGTCAACATTGATATCCTGGGTCCCTTTTTAATAATGGTTTATGGACCTTTCCTCCATGAACTTGTCCAAACCTTTTTTAAACTCAGCTACACTAACAGTCTTTACTACATCCTCCGGTAAGAAATTTCAGAGTTTGATTACACGTTGAGTGAAAAAACATTTTCTTTTATTAGTCTTAAATAGTTTACCCTGCAGCTTCATTGCATGTCCCCTAGTCTTTCTGTATTCTGATAACGTAAACTATCGATCTACGTTTACCCGTTCCACTCCATTCATTAATTTATAGACTTCTATCATATCTCCCCTCAGCTGTCTCTTTTCCAGGTTAAAGAGCCCTAACCTTTTTAGCCTTTATTCATAGGAGTATCCTTCCATCCCCTTTACCATTTTGGTGGCTTTTCTCTGAACCTTTTCTAATAATGCTATATCCTTTTTAAGATACGGCGACCAGAATTGCACACAATATTCAAGGTGCGGTCTCACCATGGAACGATATAGAGGCATTATAATATCTTTTGTTTTATTTTCCATTCCTTTCCTTATGATACCTAGCATTCTATTTGCTCTCTTGGCCGCCGCTGCACACTGGGCTGATGGTTTTAACATGTTATCCACAATGATGCCTAAATCTTTTTCCTGGGTGGTGGTTCCTAATGTGGAACCTTGCATCGTGTAACCATAGTTTGGGTTGTTCTTCCCTAGGTGCATAACTTTGCACTTATCCACATTAAATTTCATCTGCCATTTTGATGCCCAGTCTTCCAAGTTATCAAGATCCTCTTGCAATTTTCCACAATCCTTTTGTGTTTTAACAACTTTAAATAGTTTTGTGTCATCTGCAAATTTGATAACCTCACTCGTTATTCCCCTTTCCAGGTCATTTATGAATATGTCAAAAAGCAGCGGACCCAGCACAGATCCCTGGGGTACAGCACTATTCACCTTTCTCCATTGGGAAAATTGGCCATTTAGCCCTATCCTCTGCTTGCTATCTTTTAACCAGTTCCTGATCCACAATAGTACACTGCCTCCTATCCCATGACTCTTTAGTTTTGCCAAAAGTCTCTGATGAGGGACCTTGTCAAAGGCTTTCTGAAAGTCCAGATACACTATATCAACCAACTCACCTTTGTCCATCTGTTTATTCACATCTTCAAAAAAACATAACAGATTAGTAAGACAAGATCTTCCTTGTCTAAAGCCATGTTGGCTGTCTCCCATTAGGCCATGACTATCTACATGCTGAGTAATTTTGTTCTTTATGATGGTTTCTACCATTTTTCCCGGTACTGACGTCAGGCTCACCGGTCTGTAGTTTCCCGGATCACCCCGGAACCTTTTTTAAAAATTGGCGTTACATTGGCAATCCCCCAATCTTCAGGTATTACAGATGATTTTTATGAAAATTCACAGATTACTAATAGCAGGTCTGCAATCTCATATTTCAGTTCTTTCAACACCCTTGGATGTATACCATCTGGCCCAGGTGATTTGCTACTCTTCAGTTTATCTAATAGTTGTAATAATCTTCCCGATGTATTGATATTTCCTTCAATTCTTCCGCACCTTTAAATACCACTTCAGTCATGGGTAACATCCCTACATCTTCCTCAGTAAAGACCAAAGCAGAGAATTCATTCAGTCTCTCCGCTATCGCCTTGTCGCCTCTTAGTCCCCCTTTAACCCCTCTATCATCTAATGGGAAGGTGGGGGGCGAGGCACATGCCTGATGTTCGTCGCCAGCAGCAGCAGAGCAGACCTAACTTTAAGCAGATCTGATCCCTCCCTGTTCTGATGTCACATCAGAGGAGGGAGGGACCAGACCTGCAGAAAGACCTGCATAAAGGCTTCGGGGGCACATTTCGGCTGCCTGCTGTTGCCCTGCTGATGCTGAGAGAACAAAAAGTGGCAGTGGCAGGGCAACAGCAGGCAGCCAAAATGAACCTTCTGAGCATTTGTGCCCTGTGCGACTGCACCGCTCGTACAGGGCTAGGTACACACCAGGTTGCATCAGGTCAGGTGGCATCACATTTTTGACATGTTGCCACAGCCGGACAGGGGTGGCAGGCAGTGGTGGTTGATCCACTTGCAGAGACAGACAGCACATATATGTATGCTGACACTGGCCCACGCTGACCCTGGGCTGGGATCACAGGGGCTGCTTGGTGGGCCATGTGTCCTGGGTGTCCACATGGGCCAGCAAAGTCAACTTTTGTGGGCAACTCGACCACAGCTCCATTTGCACCAGGCAATGCCATTGCTGTGTGCACCCTGTGGTGTTGCTGCCATCCCCCACCAGGGGATTCAGTGGTCTTACCGCCTGCTGTGTCTTGATATGCCTACTGCTGTTGGAAACCAGGGATGGCACCTGTATCATGCATGGCCCATCCTCTCTACCACCTGTTCTGCAACCATCGGTGCTGCCAACAGCATATGGCTTGGCCCCTCGGTCCTGTCCCCTTGTGCAGACAAATAGCTGTGCTTTTCAGGGTGTGTGTGGCCTAGCATGGTGCTCAGCCCCCCTTCCCCCCATTCAGGTCTCCTTACTGGCACAGGTGGAGTTGGATGGCCCTTCATATGGCCACTGATGGCTGCAGGTTCGGCCGCCGGCCCTCCTGGGGTATAGAACCCCCTCATAACGCAGCACAGAATGGACATGGGCCTCAGACTCATCAGGGCTGAAGTTGACTGTCCTTCTCACCACCACACCTCTAGTGTTTATCTGCCCAGCCAAAGGGGGTTCCTGCACAGGCAGCCCGCAAGGCCTGCGTGACGCTGTTGTCAATGCATGGGTACACCGGAAGGGCGATACACGGTTCTATGCATACCTGCTATCCCAGGTCTCTGCAGGATGGTTTGGACACCTACATGGGTATTGTGGCTTGCCATCTTGTTTGGCGCCGAGCCCAGGTTCTGGCCCCTGCGCTTACTCATCTATGCCACGCTGGGCACCAACCATGGTGCTCAGTTTGTGCTGCATTTTCGAAGCTTGCCCGTTTTGGAGACGCATGACTCACAATTCACACACTTTTCCTGAGCAAGTATCTTTCTGCAGGTATGGCATGCTTCTGCGCTTTGTTGAAAATTGGGCCCAAACTGTTTAGGTGAATCATGTAAACAAACCATTTTTTCAGAAATACTTTCGTCATTATTTTATAGACATCTTATGCTGTTTTTTTCCTCTTTCTAAAATCATTTGATCCTTCGTGAATTTCTGAAAACTGACTCAATTTTCCTCTACAAATATATCTTCTATACTGTAGACAGAAATTTGTAGGTGTTATCTAAATCAAGGCATTTATACAAGTTGCTAAGAGTAATTTTACCTCAAGAATTACAGTATGTAAATTGCTGTGAACTAAATAATTCGAGCAGCATAGTTCAGTATAGTGATTACAGCAAGAGACTGTGAAATGCAGTGGACCTAATTCAATTTCACTGTCCACTACTCTGTTATGTCACTCTTAGCAAGTCATTTGCTAAAACAAATTTCAGTTAGCACAAACTGTTGTCAATAACAACATGTATAATGCTGTGGTGTGGTGTCATGCATTTTAAAATTCTAACCTCATTTTGTAAGCCAGTAATAAAACACACTGCCTGAAGAATTTGGACTAATTGACCATAGCATGTTGTTTAGAAAAAGCTAAAGGCATTCTTGTTTACACAAGCGTTCCCTAATTTCTAATGATGTCACCTTAGAGGCAGTGAGCAACGTTCAGTGCTTAACTGTCAATGATGCTCATTACAGCAACAACTTTTAATTTGCATTTGTTTGTTGTTTTATTTTGCATAATGCAATTTTGCTTAACATTTTTTTAAGAATTTGTATTTTATTAACAATATGATAGCCATTTAACAATGATGCAAAGGCTGACAGAACAATAAATGCCCAGCAAAGGCCAAATAACTTTTTTCTTCCCTCTCCCAATTCCCACGAACCCCAACCTCAACCCCCCACTATGAAACAATAGTCAGACCCCAGTACCCAATTTAATCCCCCCCCAAGCTGCCAGCTCAGAACCATGCATCTTGCATATCCTTCAGTACCCCAGGCATCAACCACCCTCCCCCTCCCTTTTCCTCAGGCATTTACTTGAAGCCATTCTTCATACTTCCCCAGGCTGCTTGAAATTTCTCCCCTCTCCCCCTCCTCAAGGTAGTCAACTGACTAAATAGTAACTACCCAGCTTCATCTGAGCCCCCTGAATTCCCAGCAAATCAGACTTCCAATAGCTCGCAATGTTACTCTGCAAAGCTGCAATCTCATAGAAACCCCCCCCCCACACACAATTTCTTAGGTACTTCTGGAGGCCAATATGACAACAAAAACAATTGAGGATACCTAGGTAAGGTTACTCCAGAGATCTTCTCCAAAAACTGAATGCCCTCCTTTCACTACCTCTGCACCTTAAGGTAAACCCATCTTCCCCACAGTTCCTCCAGCACTGAGGAGAAACCACAGGGAATATGTGATGCAACTATACCGTGGTTAAATGCCACTGAAACGAAAGTTTAAACCATAACTCCACCAAATAAAAGGCAAAAGACCACTGAGTAAAGTTGTTAAAACCCCCCAGCTACTCTTGATCCTCCATAGCGACTCCCAGATCCTGCTCCCATTGTATCACATGACCTGGAACCCACTCCTATCTCTCAGCATGTGCCCTATAAATTCCAGATATGATACCCCGGGAACCCTGCCTCCCCTGACAGACTCCCAAAAAAGGTATTATCCCCCTCCAAATCCTCCCACACCCCTAACATGCTAACATAATGTCTAAACCAGAGGCGTAGATGTCGGAAAGGGGGGGGGGGCACAGGGGTCCTGGCTCCATCAAAATTTTGCTACTGCAATAAGGACTTCCCCTACTTCAGCCTGCAGAGATCTGATCTCCGCGAGCAGAAGTAGGGAATGGCCAGCGATCGTGACCTGGCAAGCAGAAGACTGCCTGCAAGGATCCCATCCCCAGCAGGCAGAAGAGCACTGTGATCGCAGCACAGATCCCTCCTATCTTCCTGTGGGAGACTGGATCTCTGAAGGCAGACAGGAAGGATCTTTGCTGTGATCACAGCTTCTGTTCTTCTGTCCACAGGGGATAGAAACCCCACGGGCAGCCTACTGCCCACTGGCTGCGATCATTGCAAAGACTCTTCCCGTCTATTTTATTTATTTATTTAATGTCTTTTTTTTTATACTGCGCTCTTTAGAATCAGTGCGGTTTACAGTTAACAACTTGTGCAGTGCAGTGCAGGCAGGACCTACACTGGACTCTACCTACAAGGATCATAGGCAGACAGGAAGGGTCTTTGCAATGATCATGACCTGAATGCAGCAGTCTGCCCTTGGGAATCCCATCCCCTGTGGGCAGAAGAAAAGTCACAGTCACGGCAAAGACTCCGTCTGCAAACAGGAAGGTCTCTGCCTACGGGTTGGGGCTTTGGTAGAGTTAGGGTGGAGCTTGGGGTAGGGCTTGGGCCCTCCAAAAGCCCTTCTGCTGTCCCTGTCTGAAGGTATGCATAAAAATCCATAAATCTAGTCCATACTGCTCCTGAAGGGACTGATAAAGATCTAAGAGAACCCTCGGCATACAACTGTCCCAGATTCCTAAGCCCCGATCCATCCCACCTCCCAAATCCAGGACAAAAGAAAATCTGCTAAACTTCTAACAACGTTTTCCTACAATACCCCCAGACCTGCATAGTACACTTGATGAATGGGTTCCCAATAGAGCGAAGCACACCCAAGCCCTGATGCACCCATACTAGTGCAGAAAGGAGAATCTCCCCAAGGGAATTTTGCTCCATTGCCATCCACTGTTTAGGCACCTCCTGCTGCCGGCAAATCACCACACTGAATTTTGATTCAAAGTAATAATCCTGGAAGTTAGGCAATCCCAGTCCCCATGACGCCAATGGTACAGCACGCACCTGTTTATCCTGAGAGGCCAATGCTGCCAAATAAATTCCTACACCAATTTTTGCAAAGATATTAAAATACAATCAGAAACCCCAACAGGCACGGTTTGAAACAAATAGAGAAAACGAGGCAAGGTAACCATCTTGACGCTTGTTATGTGCCCCAATCAGGACAACTTAGAGTTCCCCCATTTATGAAAATCCCACAGCATTCCTTTCCATAAAGAGCTATAGTTCAAATCAAACAGCCTAGAAATAGCAGCACTCAAGCACACTCCCAGAGAGCCAATGTCCCCCCTAGCCCACTTAAAGGGGAACTTAGCTCACAACCAGGCCTCAAGATCCGGTGGCATCACCACCCGCAAGATCTCAGACTTCTGATAATTGACCTTAAAGCTTGATGAGTGACCAAACTTCCCCACTTCCTAGCTCAAAATTAGATGAGTTATCTGTGGGCACTCCACCATCAAAAGCACATTATCTGCAAAGATATTTGATGTTCTTGACCCCCCATCCGCAGCCCACAAAGATTGGTGCTACCTTGAATTCATATATCTAATGGTTCTATGGCTAAGGAAAAAAATAAAAAGGGGAGAGGGGGGGCACCCTTGATGAGTACCCCTCCCTAATGAAAAAAATCCTGAATACCCCTCATTAATACAAACACAAGCTTTCGGATGTGCATATAGTGCCACCACACATGTCCAAAAATGAGCTCCAAATCCTATCCTTTCCAGGGACTTAACCATGCAGTACTAATCTACACAATTGAATGCCTTTTCAGCATCAGTCGACAAGAGGAGAAAGGGATCAGCCCTCCTCTTAGCTAAATCAATAACATTTCACACCCTATGCACATTATCCGATGCTTGATCTTCATGAATTAGGTGACCAATGATCAAGTTAAGCCTATTAGACAACACTTTTACTAAAACGTTTGCATCAAATTCAATAAAGATATAGGGCAATAGGAGCCATACTCCATGGGATCTTCGAATAACCACTATACCTACTTACCCCATAGTCTCCGCTAAATAAATAAATGGATAGCCCTCAAGCACTGCATTGAACAAATGAGTAAGAGGCCCCTCCAAAACCTCTCGAAATCACTTGTAAAAACACGCCGTCAGACCATCCAACCTCAGAGCTATACCATCTTTTAACTGTTTTATCCCTTGAAATACCTCCTCTTCCTCGATCTTCCGGTCCAGAGCTGCATGTTCATCCTCAGACAACACCACAAGCTGTGCTGACAAAAGTTAACTTTCCACTTCAGCTGAGGGAGCCATCTTTTGATACAGCTGCTGATAGAACTGGGCAAAGCATATCCTAATGTCACTAGAAGACATAGCCCACTTCCCCCTGTCCCTCTGCACTCAGAGGATATGGAACTTAAGCCTCTGCTGCCTAAGCTTCAAAGCCAACCTCCTTCCCACCTTATTATTACCCTCAAAATAGCCCTGTTTAACCTTATCAAGCTCATGATTAATTTGCAGCACCTGCGCCACTCACAACTTTTCCTGAGCCCAGTTCAGCTGCTTCTTGTCCTCTTTTTGTTTTGCTGCTCTAATCTCTGGAGCTCAGTCACTAATGCAGCCATCTCTGCCCCTCGCTCCCTTATTTTAGCAAGGGAAAACAGCCTACCCCGAATCGTTGTCTTACACCTATCCCAGAGCACACCTGAGCCTACCATCCTATTATCATCAGTCTCAAAGTACTCCACCATACCCCCAGTTAAGCGCCCCCTGCCCTCTTCATCCTCTTAAAGGGAATCATTAAGCTGCCAGAACCATATACCTCTGTTTTCTTCCCCCACACATAGAGTCAACCAAGCCAGAGAATGATCAGACCAGGTAATACTACATATATCAGCCTGGTGAATCTGCTGGGCAAGCTGCCTGTTGACTAAAATGAAATCAATCCTAGAAGAGGACGCATGTACAGGTGAAAAAACAGTAAAGTCCCACCTAACTGGATGAAGCTAACGCAACCCGTCTATAACCCCCAATACATCCTTAAAGAGTGAAAAGGCTTTAGTCACCACCTCTCTGATAGGCCACAGTACCTGTAGAATCGACTCTTGGATCTGGGACCAAGTTGAAATCCCCCCCACCTCCTCCCCCGGAGCAATTCCTCCTCCAACCTCTCCATAAAAGGGACATGCTGCTCATTAGGCCCTTATAGAGCACTCCCTGCACCTTAGCTCTTACTAGCAAATATTTCCTCCCAGGTCTCTTTGAATATGAATAATCTCAGCCAGGGCATTTCCAGAAAACAAAATAGCCTTTGCTGTGCTTAATTTTTATAATTTAATTATTTTATCTTAGTTGGTTTTATGTTTTATAGGCTTTATGTGTTTTAATTTGATTGCATATTTTGGTTGTGGCCCAATGGTGTTCCCAGCCCACTGTCACCCAGGACAGTGCCCCACCCCATAGCGCAGTGCTATGTGTTGCAATGCATTCCCCGCCCCCCCCCCCCCCCCCCATCCCAGGCCCATGTAGTCAGCACAGCAAACATACAATTAACCTGGCTTGTCATGGTGTCTTGTGCTCCAGGGGCCAGGTGCTCTTCTCTGTCAGCTGAAGTGTTGCTATTCGTGAGACTTGAGCGAGAACAGCACCCAGTCCCTGGAGCACGAGGCACTGCAGCAAACCAACTTAATCGTAAGTTTGCTGTGCTGCCTACGTGTATCTGGGGAGGTGCACCCCCTCCCGATCGGCATCCGTGGTGGGCCCCACTGTGTGTACCACTTAGAATATCAGATAATATGGGATAGAGATTTGTTAAATAAATAAATCTAACATTCTAGGCACACACACACATAGGAGCATGTTTACTAAACATTTATGCACTTTAATGAAGTTAATGCATGTTAAGTATCCAGAGCCCTTTTTCTTTCAATGGGCACAGTGGCACTTAACGCATAAGAGCTTTCTTAATGTGTGTTAACCTTTAGTAAAATGCCCCATACCTGTTATCCAACCATCTTGGGAACTGGGGTCAGTAAAGTAATAGAAAACATAAGGGCATGTTTACTAAAGTGCGGTAGCCAGGGGGCGTAGGGTTTAGCACAGGCAAACAAGCGTTTTGATCATATGTTAGTCAGGAGCATGCAGCCAAAAGGCAGCCATGCTAAAAATGCCTTTGGAGTTATGGTTAAGGCAGAGAATGCGCAGACTGGGTGATGATGTGACGTGTGGCTGCACTAGCATGTGCAAACCGCACAATGATGCCAGTAGCACAGGTGCAATTACTGCCTGCCTCTGACCAGGTGATAGTTGCACCCACCTTGCTAGTGTGTTCCAAATACGTGTTTTATAAGCAAGCATTTAGGATATATATATGAAGGGCAGAAGCAGGGTAAATACATAAGGAATAATAGACATATTGGTGGCTGTTAGAGGAATACCTAGGCACCTGTTTGGAAGTGCTATATGGTGCAGCTGCCAAGGCAGTAGACCACAACAGCCTAAGAACCACAAAACCAGGGTCAGCATTCAGGAGTGACCTTGCTGGGAAAGAGGGCAAACAACCACAGAAACTGTTCATGTTTGCATATGCACTGGATAGATATCAGAGAGCGGCTGGTGTTATGTGCTGTGGCGGTGTCGGAAGTTATGGCCTGTGTGCTCTGTGCTTCAGCCAGTACTGGTCACATAGCCAAAGTTGGAACCAGCAGAGTACAGTGGGGGGTGGGGCTTACAAATGAGGTGTTTCACATCCCGGGCTTGGCCTGCCGACCCCCCCTTGTGCTGAGCTGCACCACGCTTCAGCCCCCCCCCCCACTGATTCTAGCAGCAGAGGGGAAGGCTAGGCTCGGTGGCAGGTCATGTGCTTCAGCACATATGGCCTGCCACTTCTGAATCTGCGAAGTTATATCAGAGAGGAGTCAGAAGAGCCACGCCCCCCCTTGACCCTGCTGCCGGAATCAGCCATAGTGTGGCTCAACACAAAGGGGGTGCGGCTCGGTGGATGGGGGGTGACATGGCTCGGAGGGGGGGGGCAGAGTGGCTGGGGCTTCTTCCTAAGGTGGCAGAAACATGACATTGTGGCATCAAAAGGTGCCGTCCCATTCCTACCTCCCCTGCATGGGGGAGCATGTAGCAGTGCATGCAAGCACTGCGGGGGGGGGGGGGGATTGCCACTGCCATGTGCCATGTTCTGTATGCAGTTGGCTCTTCAGCCTGACCAAGGGAGGATATGGCTGAAGCCTACCAGCTCTGAGCAACTACTTAACATTTCTAGCATTGAATATGGGCTTGCTTTGTTGGGATTCATTAATCTGTTTCCCCTCCCTCGTTCTCATGCCCAGGAGATGAGGCATTCCATGGACCTAGGGAGCTCTTGTGGAGTTTTGGTGCTCTGACAGTTGGGGAGCTCAATGTGGGGGCTGTTTGGGTTTGGCCCCCTCCATGGGAGAGTGTGAGTTGCATTGTGGTGTTCTCTCAGATCTCCTCCAAGTGGGGAGGGGGAGCTTGGGTGCTCTCTTTGGGTGGATTGCTGCACACCCCCATTGTAGATGTCAGGCCACAGGAGTTAGTGTCCTCTATGATGGGTCATGGGGGCGCTTCTTCACCCTGTGGTAGAGGTGATGGCTGGCAAGCTGCCCAGAGCATGTGTGCTGATTGTGTTTGGCCTCCAGACCCCTTGCTCTAGCACCCCTTTTCCCCCACATGATGGACAATGGCTAAGGTGCTGTCCAACCATATAAGAGAAGTGACTAAGAGGGTGATTCCCTCGACACATCAGAGGCCTTGGTACTGTGTTCCCTGAAACTTAGGTGAACAGGCACCCTGGGTGCCTCAGGGTGAGGAGGGTTCATATATCTGTTCCACATGATGGACACTGTGGACTACTGCCTGATCGCATACAAGACCCCCCTGCATCTTCAGATGCCACATTTGCACCCTGTCTCCCACAGTTATGGGTGCAGCACAGACTCACTGCATGTACTTGTTTCTTGATTTGCATGCCCCATTGCTCTGAGCTCTGCAGACAGTTACTACTGTGCTATAGGTGGGATTGCAGCACCTTTCTTACTCTCTGCCATGGTTCTGTAGTGCACTGCCACCCTACTAATGCATTTGCAGCTTACAATTGCAGGGCACATGTTGAAAGCATGTTCACTGTGTGCATGTACTAAGGCTTTGTGTTTGCAGCCACTGCGGGAGTGATGCACCTTTCATTGCGGTACACCTCTACCACGGCCATGCCCCCTGCATCTACCATGGCCGCTAGGCCCTGCTGTTTACCCCACAGTGCTCGCAGTACTTTAGCAAATATGCCCTAAAGTAAAAAAAAACGACAGAAGTCAAGTAACTCCAAAATGTTTGACTTGGAAAGTTGAAATACTGAACTATAAACCATTAGTAGGAGGAAATATATTTATAATAAAAATGAATTTTCTTTATAACTGTAGGGCTTCCATAACAATGTTATGTTTTAATCCCTCCTAAAGCCAATTATAAAAACTGCTGGGTGTGTGGGTTTCCTGAAAAGCTCCATAGGGGCTTAGAGTAGGGCCAAAGAGGGAACACAGAGCTCCTGGCATCACTGATCTGCATATTATAGAGGATATCATTCTGTTGAAAAGCAATTTTTTTCTTTTTATTGGGGTATAACATATTTTAACACTATACAGTCCAATCTAAGCTTTTTAACCGAACCTACATTAATAACAAAGGGAGTTTATATGTTATTTTTTTGCTATTATTTTAACAAAAAGCCTTTAGCTCTTAACTAGCTCCCTAACCCTATTTCTAGTCTTTATTACTTTGTCTGGAAGGACCTCAGCGTCCCTCTTGCCAGCATTTTTCCAGGCTTCAAATTCTGTCTCCAACTACATCTCTTGTGTTTTACCTGGAGAGCCTATCATATACTGCTGTTAACATTAAGTGGGATGACATGTGAGATTGTGAAGCATTTGATATACTTTAGAATAAAAGGTATTTCACAAAATAAAACTTTTTTGCGCAGATGTTAGAAACCTTGTCTCATTGGTGCATTATTAAACAAGGCCTACACTTGCAAAAACAAGCAGACGTATACTGATGTGATTCCTCTTAGATTTCAGGTGCAGAGTCAAATTAATTTTGATATGCTATGCTGAAAAGTCTGGAGGCTAACACAATGGGTTAAAGTGTTGTTTCCTCCTCCCCCTTCCCCTTCCCCTTCCCAGAGAAGGAAAAATTAGAACAGAATAAAAAGCTCTTACTTCTTTCAGGAGTTGACATAAATAGCCAATAAGATTCTATTATTAATGAGTTCGGCTCATAAAGGAATCATCCTGAAATTGATATGCATCCTAATTAACCAGTAAATAAAGGAGATTTATCCTATGATCTGTGTTTCAGAACATAGTAGCATAAGCAATCCAGTTTTACAAATTAACTTTTGTTGCTAGATATCTGCTTTAGGAATATTTAACTAGGATGGCTGATGAGAACACACCAAATGGCAAGATGGCATTCTTATCATTCCGTGCGTAACTTCACAGCTACTGTAGGCCATATTGGGTCAGACCAAGGTCCATCAAGCCCAGTGTCCTGTTTCCAACAGGTTCCACAATGCTTGTTTTGGGACAAGCAGTGGATTTCCCGGATCCTCCAGCTACACTAACAGCTTTTACTACATCCTCCGGTAATGAATTCCAGAGTTTCATTATACATTTGAGTGAAAAAGTATTTTCTCTTATTAGTCTTAAATGGGTTACACGGTAACTTCATTGCACGTCCCCTAGTCTTTCTACTTTTTGATGGCATAAACAATCAGTCTAAATTTACCCATTCCATTCATTTCATTAATTTACAGATCTCTATCATATCTCCCCTCAGCCATCTCTTTTCTAGGTTGAAGAGCCCTAACCTGTTAAGCCTCTCCTCATAGGGGTATCCTTCTATCCCCTTTACCATTTTGGTGGCTCTTATGTGAACCTTTTCCAATTCCATTATATCCTTTTTAAGAAACAGCAACCAGAATTGTAAACAATATTCAAGGTGCAGTTGCACCATGGAAGCCATTAGGATGCCCAATCTTCCAATTTATCAAGGTCCTTTAGCGATTATCCACAATCCTCATGGGTTTTAACAACTTTGAATAATTTTGTGTCATCTGCAAATTTGATTTCCTTACTCGTTATTCCCATTTCCAGGTGATTTATGAATATGTTAAAAAGCAGCGGATCAAGCACGGATCCCTGGGGTACTCCACTATTCACCTTTCTCCATTGGGAAAATCAGCAATTTAGCCATACCCTCTGCTTTCTATCTTTTAACCAGTTCCTTATCCACAATAGTACACTGCCTCCTATCCCATGACTTTTTAATTTTGCAATTCAATGTGCTAATGTGTAGGTTATAAATGCTTTGCATTGAAAAAGAGAACCTTCTTTTTCTCTGTAGTGCATAGAAACACTGGGCTAAATCTACTAAAAGACATTATCGTATTACCGCATACTAACATAACAACATAAGAGAAGTCATTAAGCCCAGTACCCTGTTTCGAACAGCGGCCAATCCAGGTCACAAGTACCTGTCAGGTTCATAAAAAGGTTCACAGATTCTATGCTGTTTATCAAGAAATAAGCAGTGGATTTCCATAGTCCTCTTTAATAATGGCTTATGGACTTTTCCTCCTGGAACTTGCCCAAACCTCTTTTGAACCCAACTACACTAACAGATTTTATTACATCCTCCAGCAAAGAATTCCAGAATTTGACTATTTATTTATTTAGCTGTTCTTATCACCGGGTCAAAGCGGTTTAAAATAAAGGGGGGAGGGGGTACAGTAATCAATGTGGTGGGGGGGGGGGTCCCAGCACCAGGGAGGCCAACATTAAGGATCAAGACAGAATGTAACAGTACTAGACTTTAAACGCGAGTCTCTCAGTTGGTAGGGCAGGTCAGTTTCAGCTTGAAATGGGAGAATGTCAGGGAGCAGGCAGTTAGTGAGAGATGTCCATACCAGGTCCAAGGTATTCAAGAAACAGGAGGGTTTTTAGCTGTTTCCTGAATGTGGGGAGATCTCTGTTGTTTCGGATCTGGTTGGGGAGGGAGTTCCGGAGGGAGTTCCAGAGGGAGGGCGCATACAGTTTGAATTCCCTGTTGCAGGCTTTTTGATTGAACTTCGTTCGTGAGGGATAGTGAGGGTGTTATTGGTGGCCTGGCGGATTGGTCTGTTGTGGGTAGGTTGAGGGAGTAGAGTCCGAAGCTGGGAGGTCTGTACTTGATGGAGGGCTCTGTGGATAAGTAACAGAGATTTGTATTTAATCCTTGCTTCCAGAGGCAGAATGTGGAGCTCTCTCAAGGCTGGGGTAATGTGATCGTGTTTCTTGATCCTTTGGATGATTCTTACGGTGGTGTTGAGGGCAGTTTGTAGACGGTTTTTGTGGGTGGCCGGGAGTCCATGATAGATTGCATTACAGTAGTCCAGGTGGGGGAGTGTCATGGCCTGCATGACTGTTCTGAAGTCTTGTGGGTCAATGAGTGGTCTTAGTCGTTGTACCATCTTTGCTTTGGGGTATATCGTTCTAGCTGTTTTTTCAATCTGTTGTTTAAATGTAAGCGCTTCACCAGTGATGATTCCAAAGTATTTTATATGGAGTTGAACTTGTATTTGGGTGGTACCCAAGGTGAGGTGCGGGGGTGGAAGGAAGGTTTGGTCCTTGGTCACAAAGAGGGCTTCGGTTTTTTAAAATATTTTCTCCATTTAGTCTTAAATGGGCTATATTGTAGCTTCATTGTATTTCCCCTAGTCTTTATACTTTTTAAAGGAGTAACCAACCGATTAACGTTTACCCATTCTACTCCATTCATTATTTTATAGACCTCTATCATATCTCCCCTCAGCCATCCCTTTTCCAAGATGAAAAGACCTACCTTTTTAAGCCTTTCCTCATAGGGGTACCCTTCCATCCCCTTTATCATTTTGGTTGCTCGTCTCTGAATTTGTTTTAATTCTGCTTTTTAAGATACAGAATGGTGACCAAAATTGTACACAATATTCAAGGTGAGGTCGCACCATGGAACAATACAGAGGCATTATAATAACCTTTGTTTTATTCTCCATTCCTTTCTTTATGATTCCTAGCATTCTATTTGCTTTCTTTGCTGCCACTGCACACTAGGCAGAGCGTTTCAATGTATTATCCATGATGATGCCTAGAACCTTTTCCTGGATGGTGGTTCGTAATATGGAATCTTGCATCATATAATCGTAGTTGGGTTGTTCTTCCCTAAGTGCATAACTTTGCTATTGTCCACATTAAATTTCATCTGCCATTTGGACGCCCAGTCTCCCAATTTTTCAGTCCTCTTGTGTTTTAACAACTTAGAATAATTTTGAGTCATCTGCAAATTTGATCACCTCATTCATTATTGCCATTTCCATGTCATTTATGAATATGTTAAAAAGAAGTAGGCCCAGTACATATCCCTGGGCTACTCCACTATTCATCTTTCTCCATTGGGAAAATTGGCCATTTAGCCTTACTCTCTGTTTCCTATCTTTTAACTAGTTCCTAATCCACTATAGTACACTGCCTCCAATCCCATGACTGTTCAATTCCCCTGAAAGTTTCTTATGAGTGATTTTGTTAAAGGCTTTCTTAAGCTCCAGATAAACTATGGGGTAGATTCCAGATGGCATTTAGCAGGGGTGCCGATCCTGCAGACAGAGCTCCCCACACCTACAGACAAGTTATACGGACAGCTCTGTTCGTGGGAGGGAGGGGTGGGCCGGAGGAGAAGCGAGGGTGGGGAGTGGGCGGTAACCTGGCTCTGGATGTACAGACTGATTCCAAGGTTGGCCTTGTACGTCCGAGGTCAACCATTTGCAAGGGGGACTTATTCCACCTCTGAGGTGGAATAAGTCCCCCTAGATGTCGCAGAAGGAGGATGCCAGGCATGGAAAGCAAGGTTAGGGGGTGCAGAGTGTTCCCCTCAGCCGGACCCTGGCCACGATAGGCCTAATCAGGGGTCAGGCCGTGGGGAAAGAAGATTTGATGGTTGGATGGGAATCACAGCTCCTACATGGAGCCATGGTGGCAAGGGAACAGGACACCATGCCATCACTGCTCCATGCAGGAGCCTGGCTTTGCTAGCCAGGTAAATGTCAGAACATCCAGGGAGCATGAGTTGAGGCACATCATGGATGTCTTGGCCTTATGCCGTGATTGTGCTCCTGTGGGGCTGTCTAGGCCCCGTGGGACCAGAATCGGGTGCATCCCCGAGCCATCTGGATGTCTGGATATCCAGACAGCCCGGGGACACACATTTCTGAATTGGTCTCCACATCAATCGGCTCACCTTTATCTATCTGTTTATTTACACCTTTCAAAAAATATAAGATTACTGAGACAAGGTTAAATCCATGTCGGCTTTCTCCCATTAAATCACGACTATCTACATGTTTGGTAATTTTATTCTTTATAATAGTTTCTACCATTTTGACCGGTACTGATGTCAGGCACATCGGTCTGTAGTTTCCTGAATCACCCCTAGAACCCTTTTTAAAAATTGGTGTTACATTGGCCACTCTTCAATCTTCAGGTACTACAGAGGATTTTAATGACAGTTGACAAGCATTAATACTGATTATTTAAGACAAGTTACGCAATGGGATCTATCTACTAACACACATTAATGGCATTAGCGTGTACTAATTCAGTAAGTTGTCTTGTATACAACTTACTAATTCCGTAAGTCGTCTTGTATACAAGTTCCACTTTTCTATGTAATATCAGTTTGGTGTAATGTAGACCTCTTTGCCTCAGTGAACAGCGGTATAACCCCCCCCAGTCAAATAAATAAATAAATCCAGCCCATTGTCTTATTTCATCAGAGGCAAGCATATCTTCAGGCAGAATTATTGGTTTGGCAATGGATCTGCTGTTTAACTTATTTTATTATTTATTTATTTAACATTTTCTATGTTCAAAACTGTTTATTTCAACAATAACAAATGATCAAGTATATAATACATTGTATTAATGTCACTGACATATACATAGAATAGTCTTCAACAGTCAGCATTTCATTTTCCCCCATTTTCTCCCCCCTTACCCCATTCCTCACCCTAGTGTCACCTACACCCTCCCCACAGCAACTATGGTCCAGGCATGATGACTCTTACACACCTGGGCCCTGAACTCCCAGTCCCCTCCCCCTCCCCACTCCCACCTGTGAGTTCCCCATCCCCCCTTCCCAACCCCATCCTGCAAGTGTCCCCACCCAACCTTGAGACCCGCTCCTTCGACTCCTAGAGGTCATTCAGAATGTAGCTATGACTACGTGAGGGCAGCATTTGGATGTAGTCATCCCAAACTTCATGGAATTTAGGTACCCACTTTCGCACATCTTTAGCTCAAAGTTTATCTAGTTGCATATGGTGGTGCAGTGCTGTACGCAACGGCCAAAGGTTCAGGTGGTTGGAGCTCCACCAGCCTGTCAAAATTACCTGAGTAGCTAGCATCCATGCGAATTTCAGCCAACACCGCTTACCCCTTCCCCCGACTTCCACTCCTTCCATTACATGTAGCAGGACTGTCTCTGGAGTCAGAACCCACTGTTGTCGAGAGACCCCTTCCATAAACTGATGCACAGTTCTCCAGTAGTTCTGCACCGCAGGACAAGACCATAACAGATGGATTAGGAGAGTACCATCTTCTCCACATTTGGGACAGCTAAGTCACCTGCTATAGCCCATCACCCTCATATGACCTGGTGAGAAATAAGCTTGTCTGATTATCCAATATTGCGTATCCTGGAGAGAAACCATAGCTGTGAATCGCGGAATCTTGCCAATGAGTTTCCACACAGTATCTCCAGTCAGCGACATACTAAGATCCACATTCCAAAGCTCGGCCAGTTTATGGCATGCGATCTGGGAGGTCCTAGCCACAAAGGAAGATTGCACTTGCGATACTGTGATTCTACCTGATTCTTCGCACAAAAGGAATTCTTCCAAATCAGTGCAAAAGGAGCTGGACAAATGACTACTTACCAAACCTTGAACATAGCTATGAAGCTGGTAGTATTGGAATGTCTCCATCCTCCAGGCCAAATTGAGCCCACAAATCCTCAAAAGACAAGAGGACTCCATTCTCCGTTAATACTTGATTGAGGTTGTCCGTGCCCAAATTCTGCAACCGCCGAAACTTAGAGAACGTCATGCCTGGGGGAAAGTCTGCATTACCCTGAATCGGCAAATACACTGGAAAGCAGAGTGTCCCAAACTTTCACAAATCCATCTCCATGTCTGGAGCATTACACGAATGAGGCCACACTTCTGCAGCAATGATGGCAGCTTACTAAGGGGCACGTGCAACACATAACAAAGAGTCAAGGGTGCAGCCAGTGCCTGCTCGTACTTCAGGGGGGTATAGTCTGCTGTGTCAAAGAGCCAATCCTTTAAGTGCCATAGTAGGCATGCTAAATTGTGGGCTTGGAAGTCTTGGAGTCCCATGCCTCCCCTATGCAAAGACCCTTGAGTGTCTGTATCGCTATTCTAGCTCGCTGCCCTTGCCATAAGAAACGGGCTAATGGCCCATCTATCTTTTTAAAATCTTTCTTCAATAATTGCACGGGCAGTAACTGTAACATGTAGAGCCACTTTGGAAACAAAGCCATCCTAAACAAAGCAATTCTCCCCCCCCCCCTCCCCCAGTGAAATTGGTAGATCCTATCACCGGGATAGACTTTGTGCCAGTTGAGATATCAGAGGCCCCCACATTACTCCTGGGGTCTTTAGGCAGAATCACTCCTAGGTAGCAAAAGGAACTCTCTGCCCACCTTAGAGGGAAATTCCCTTTCCATTCCTCCCTTACCGATTCCAGCCCTGCCAGTGCCTCCGATTTTTCCAAATTGAGTTTAAAACCCGAGAACTCACCAAAAATCTCAAATTCTTTGAGCAGTTTGCTAAAGAATGTTCAGGATTGGCTAAGTGAAGGAGTAAGTCATATGCGAAGGTGGCCAATTTAAATTTGTATGTCCCCAAGCAGATTCCTTCTATACCTGGATTTGCCCGTATGTGATATAATAATGGTTCGAGAGTCAAAATGAATATTAGGGGAGATAGTGGGCAGCCCTGGAAGATCCTGCATTGCAATGGAAATCGCTCTGTGCGTTGCCCATTTATCAAGACTCTCGCCCAGGGGTCTGCATACAGTGCTTGTAACACTTGTAAGAAAAAGCCATGGAACCCTAAGTGCCTCAGCATAGTAAACATATACTGCCATCCCACACTATCAAATGCCTTTTCTGCATCAAAACTTATAAGGATCGAGGGGAGTGCAGTATTTTTGCGATAGTATTGTTTTCAAAATTTGGCAGATATTAGTCACAACATGTCTGCCTCTAATAAAGCCCACTTGAGCTGGGTGTATTAAGTTTGGTATTAATGGAGAGAGCCGCTCCGCCATAACTTTAGACAAAATCTTCAGGTCTACATTCAGGAGAGAAATGGGACAGTAAGACCCCAGCAGACAGAGGTCGCAGCCTGGCTTAGAGATGATGGTAATAACATTTCATTGGTCCGACAGGGGAAATGTTGAAGCTCTGCCAATTGCTGGTATAATTCAGCTAAGGGGATAATAACCTTTTCCCACAGTATCTGGTAAAAGTCTGCGCTAAGCCCGTCTGGACCAGGTTCTCAGGGCATCTTTAAACTCTTAATCATTTTCTGTATTTCCCGGGGGCTAATAGGCATGTTTAACTGCTCACATTGAGCTTGTTCCAGATGTGGGAGCACACAACTGTGCAAATATTCTACCACCCCCTGGCCATTTCGGGGGTCCTCCCTATACAAATCCTTGAAATATTCTAAAAACGTCATCTCTACTGCCTGCTGTGTTGCCCGGAGGGTCCCATCTGCTCCTCTAGTTGCTGCCACCACTCTGTCTGCCTTCCTTTTTTTATCAACGTGGACAACATTCGGCCCGACCTGTAAAGCATGTATCTATAATATATCATAGACTGTTTTGCTTGGGTGCGGATAAGGGTGTTCAGCTGACTTTGCATAGTTAAGTATACTATTTGGTTTTCATCTATATCGTGATTTATCAAGTGATGATGGAGGATGCGGAGTTGAGCGTTCCTATCCACCAACTTGTGATTAGCCTCCTTGTACCTACAGCTAACGTAGCCGATTAAAGCCTCGCACAAGTAGACTTTAGCCATCTCCCAGAAAAGCAGTGAATTATCTTTGTGAATTGCATTCAACTCTTCGAACAGATTCCATTGTTCCCTAAGGAATCTTCCAAATCGGCATCTTCCTTCAAATAGAAGGGGAAGCACGAACCCCCACACTGACCGCCCTGGCCTAAAAACTGGAAGTCGATCCAGACCATTGCATGGTCCGAGATCAGTATATTCCCTATCTGAGCATCTGTTATTCTATGCAAGAGGCGCTGAGAGATTAAGAAATAGTCTATTTGGGACCATGTAAAGTGGGCCCTCGAGAGGTGTGTGTAATCTCGCTCTCCAGGGTGGAAAATGCACCAAACATCAACCAAATCTCTACATCTCAAAAGCCTAACAATTGCTGCTTCTGTCTAGTATCCCCCTCAAATCCACCCTGAGAGTGATCTACCACCAGGTCAAGCACACAATTATAGTCACCCCCGAGAATTATGTCCTGGCCCCTATTTCCCGTTAAATACTGCACCAGATCATCAAAGAGCTGATGTTCATAATTATTTGGACCATAGATATTCCGCAGTAGGATCGGATGGCCCAGTATGTGTCCCAGTAACAACACATATCTTCCTCTCGGATCTCACTCAATATGCTCCACCTGTAAATTAAGGGTCTGCCTAACCAAAATGGCTATCCCTGCCCACCTACTCTCTGCCATAGTGCCATAAATCTCCCCTACCCACCATCTCTTAAGCTTAGTATGTTCCAAGTCGGTCATATGAGTCTCTTGGAGCATGGCAATATCTGCCTGTGAATCCTGCAGCGTTTTAAGCACCTTGTATTGCTTTATCAAGTCACCGATACCACACACATTCCACGAGACTACTTTTAAACCGCCTTTACTCATGTGACTCCCAGTCATAGTAAAAACCGAAGAACAGCCAACTGCAGTCTCTCTGGGTGGGCTCCCCAGCCTATGCCCAAATCCCAGGGACTAGGATATTGTGGAGACACCCGCAGGATGTGGCATGCCCTCCCATTTACCCTCTTATTTGCCTTCCAATTAAACTTTAGATATTTCCCTTTTACTTCCAATGTATGTGGATTGGAGTTCCCTTCCATTCTTGCCTCCTTCCCTCCCTCCACCTCACCTCCCAACCTCCCTCCCCTTTACTGCGTCTATTTCACTGCCCCACCCAAATGTAGGCAGGTGGACTAGAGGTCTATGTGGCATTGGTGCCCCCTCCCCCCCTATTGTTGTTGCATTTATCCCCCGTGTCCACCCACTCCATCTACTAGACTAATGTCAAGGTATTCCCTATATTAAATCATCCACTCTTCACTTACTTGAGTAGGCCCATTTCCACCCCCAGTATACCTTCAAGTTGGTATTAGTAACCCCCTCAGGTTAGGTGCACCACTCTTTTTGTCTCTGTCCTCCCCCCACCTCTCTACCCCCCCCCCCCTCCACATCTAAGGCCCTCCACATGTCCCTACAACCCAGTACACCTACAACACATAATTTAAAGGAGAGAAAAAAAAGAAGATATATATACAGCTCTTCTCTATCATACATATAACCACATTCCAATCATGTTAAACAACCATATAACTTATTATGTCTCCCATTCATTACTGCCCTGTTTCCAACCTCAAGTTTAAACCACGCAGGAGACACACGTTTTGAGAGGGGGTGAATCGATCTAGGAGGGACTATACGCCCCTATTTAGTCTCTAGTATGTTTTACACATACTCTTATCATGTAGCAGCAGATAAGCATACAATAAATAAAACCAGGAGTCTTTTCAAGGATCCAAGCCAGTTTAATGTGCACAGGCTCAAGCAATAATCAATTTCAAAATGGCTGAGCAATGGTTTCTAGCAAAACAACAACTTTTATACCGTTCTTCTCCATTGTAGACATAGGCAAACTTTTCATTGGTCCCAGTAACCCCTCTCACCCATCTATTGGTCCTGGTACCACTACGTAGCTATCCAATGAGGACCCTGATCTGGGCTCAGCACCTGGTTGCCCCCCCTTTCAGTCCTCATTACAATGGACAGTTCTTAGACTTTCGATACTTCTCTCCTCCAAGGTCACTGGCTTGCTGGAATATGAGTGAGAGCGGGGCACTGTAACCTTGCTTTCTGCAGAGTTAATTAATTCCATAGAAGCTGTGCTCTCTTATCAGTACCAATTAGACTTGTTTTTCTATATTTTCTAAGTTTCGATTCTGCTTAGCTATACTAAATTGTGTTCAGTTAAGTTTCAATTCTACGGTGTCATCATTCAGGGGGGTTTTCATTCCTCTGGGCCTAACTACAGGCTTCATTTACAGGTCAAGCTGCTTAGGCCTGTCTGTTTAGTTCAATTAGCATAGATCATAGGCCTTCGCCTACCACAATCACACTTGGGAGAATTATGGTTAAAGTCCATAGAGTGGCTCTATTCTTAGAAATACTCCCCGCCTTTATGCTCCAGTTCCTCGTGGCTCAGCCTACCAGTTGGTGCATTTAAACTGCTTCGGCAGAGGCCAACATCTTGTCCACAAAAGCGCATGCTTCAGCTGGGGTTGAAAAGAAGCAATGTTGTCCCTGATGTTCGATTCACAATCTGGCGGGATATAACAGCGAGAAGCGAATGCCTCACTGCGCAACCTGGCCACAGAGCTGGGAGTACTCCTTTCGCTGATTGCTGAGGAGGGGTGAGTAATCCTGAAATATGAGAATATTGGTAGCATTTTTTCCCATGGCTGTATTCCGATGTTCCCTAGCTGCCCGCAACATGGTCTCCTTCTGTGTGAAGTTGTGGAAGAGCACTATCATCACTCGAGGTTCAGAGCTGTTGTCTCCATATGTCCCAAGTCTGTGTACACGCTCTAAAAGAATCTTTCCAGTTTGTTCTCCCAATTGCAAATTGAATGGCAGCCAAGTTTCTAGGAACCCCTTAACTCGGCATCTATCACTGTTTCTACCAAGCCAATGAACCAGAGATTCTTTCTCCTACCTCTATTTTCGAGGTCATCCAATTTTTCTTCACACCGGCAAAGTGAGCTCTCCAGTTTCTTAATCATGGTGGCATGGGATTGTTGGATTCCTCTGTATAAGAGACCCTCTGTTCCACTGCTGTTACTGTATGTGGCCCATAAAAATCAGTGACTGCTTGTGTCACCTGTGCCAGCCATTCACTCGGCGTCAAGAATCTCTCATCGAGGGCCTGCACCACCGCCAAAGATACCTCCTCTACTAAACTGGGATTGCGGTCAGGCACTGCCTGGTTTGGAGACCCAGCAGCCATCTTTGTTTCTGCAGCGCAATTCTTTTTTTGAGCTCCTTTTGTGCCCATCTGCCACTGGAGGATTGCAAATGCAGTAAGCGGGTACCCAAAAGTGATTCTCTGTTGGAGGATGCCGATTTCCAGGAGTTCCAATGATATATAACAAGTAATGTGATCTTGGAAGAGTGGGGAAGCCCAGAGCTAGAAGCAACGTATCTTGCCTGGCTCACTGTATCATGTGACCTCTATTTAACATTTTTTTATAAGCCACATTTCCTAGGATCAATACAATTTACACGTAACAACTTTGAGATACAATCAACAGCTGATGTACAAACTAAGCAACAATAAGGGAGGATATAATATGATGCTGTAAACATTAAGGGCCCATTATTCAAAAGGCATTTGCATGGTTTACAGTCCAGTAAACCATGTAAATATCTTTAACCAGGATATTCAGCGGCACTTACATGGTTGGTGCCGTTGAATATTTCCTTCTAACCCCTTATATGCCCCGATGCTATGCGGTTAGTATTGGGGCATGTTGGAGGCATTCTGTGGCAGAGCGGAGATAGAGACTGTTGCTAAACCGGGCAGCAGTGATATTGCATTCTGCCCAGTTAGTGACCTGCACCTAAAAGATAGGCGAGGAAAACCCTCGCCTATCTTTAAGGCATAGGAGCTAACCAGTTAGCCACTGCAGTTTCTGGCATGTGCAGCAATCCCCGATATTCAATGCTGGGGCTGCATATGACCCCGCATTGAATATCTGGGGTTAAGGGTTGGCGGGCAGGGCCCTAAGGAATTAACTTTTATACATAATAATTTAGAGCAGAATTAAAAGGTCAGGAAGCTTATATACAGGAGAATGATTTAAGTGATATGGTTGGGATTCTGTACAACTTCTTAGAAATTGAGTTGAGCTGTTATAAATAAGAGGGGCATAGGAGGAATAACAGAGAAGGTGACTGTAGAGTTGGAGTAATGGAATGCGGGCAAACTGGAGTACAATATTATCGTTGATGCTATGTCTTTTCATTGAAATTGTCTCTAAAGAGTATCTTTTTACAGACGTGGGGGAGGTCATCAGTGCATCTAAGTTCTGTAGGAAGGCTGTTCCATAGACCTGAGGCATACTTAGAGAAGGTACATGCTCAAGTTGCTTGGTTGAATTTCAGCTTGTCAAGCGGCACGACTAGTCTGTTCTGAGAACATGTTCTTCTGGCTCTGTTGTCTGGCTGTCTCTTAAGGATGGACTGTAAGTAATCTGCAGACCTGTTGTATAATTGTTATGAAAACTTTGTATTTAATGTGAGATTGAAGCGGTAGCCAGTGGAACTGCTTGGGGACAGGGGGTGATATGGTCTGCTCTTGAGGCACCTTTCAGAACTCTTGCTGTAGGATGCTGAGCCATTTGAAGCAGCTGTAAGACACTCTTAGGGATGCCCTGGTAAATGATGTTACCAAACTTCAAATGTGAGGAGATCATTACCTGAAAAACGGTTCTGAAATTCTTTGGTTCAATCAGAGGGCATAATCATTGCAGGGGCTTAATCTTCTGGTATATCATTCCGGTGGTTCTCTTGATGTGGGCTTGTAGTGTGAGCCGCTGATCAAGTGTCATTCCTAGGTACTGGATCTCATCCTTAACCTTTAGCTCAGCATTATTGACTTTTAAAACTGTGGGGAGATGAGAAGTCTTGGTTCCTAGTTATCTTTTTCTATGATAACATATCAGTCATTGAAACTTGAACATTTTTTTCTTTGTCATGCTACAAACTCAGAATTATGTATGCACTACAAATCTTCTGAATAAGCAAATAGCATTCATAGTAAATAAATTGCTCTGCTGATCAAAATTTAATATTTTGTTAAGTGGGCACAATAATAGAATTTTCTAGAAAATATTTCATTTTATGAATAGCTAAACAAAATGTCTTTATTTTTCTCAAACTGAAAAGTTCAGTCAACCAGGCACTTTCAAACAAATCCAAATGTGTATTCCTCTGGTCTATTCTCATAGCAGTGCTTTTGCTTAAAACTAAAAATTAAAAAAAAAAAAAGTATATACAAATATACAGCATATTGCAGATACACTTTGTACAGTGGATCTATAGGAATCTGACAGAGTTTGCGGAATGAAAGCTTTTGCAGTTGTCTCTGAAACTGGATTAAGATGACCATCTTATTTCAGATAGGCCACCTTTTAAGTTGCTTTTGACCTGAACTGAAGTGACTTTGAGGCCGATTCAGTACTGGCCGTCCAGCCCCTGTATGGCCGATCAGAATCGGGGTGTACAGAGGTAGACCTGATTCTGATCCCACAGGGGCTAGACATGCCCACAGGATCAGAATCGGGTCTAGGGCCTGGGTGTGCAGGCAGGGCCCCAATTCTGATCAGCCACACACCCAACTCACATACTCGGCTAACTCAGCCAGGCTCCTGAATGGAGCCGCAGTGCCATGGCATCCCATTGCCATGGCACTGCGGCTCCATTCAGGAGACGCGATCCCTAGTCAACAGCAACACTCCTTTCCCCACAGCCCGACCCCCAATCTGGCCTCCCATGGCCAGGGTCAGGCTGCAGAGATTCCCTTGCACCCTCACTTTCTGAATCTGCCTGGCACCATGGTTCCCCGACATCCAGGGGGACTTATTCCACCTCTGAGGTGGAATAAGTCCCCCATCTCCAGGGCCAACCCCGAACATACAGGGCCAACCTCAGAATCGGCCCTGTATGTCCAGGGTTGCTCTCTGCCTAACGCCTACCCTCGCTCCACTTCTGTTCCACCCTCTCCTTCCCATGAACAGAGCTCCCTATACAAATCGCCTGTTCATAGAGGGAGCTCTGTCCCAGGCAGCCTTCCAGTCATTTAGCGGGTTGGACGTCCAGATCGGATGTCCAGACCTGCTAAACGGAGTTCAAAATGACCCCCTTTGTATGTATGTATTTATTTATTTATGGACCTTTTCCATGCTGATTTTCAAAACCTGCCAAAGCGATTTATAATTAAAATGACATTCAAATGAAAAGGAAAGGGTGATGGATGCTTGGAATGCCCTCCCGATGGAAGTGGTGGGGCAAATACAGTGACAGAATTCAAAATGCAATGGGACAGACACAGTAGATCCTTTTATAGCAACAGGATAAAATAAAAATAAATATAACTATCTCTTATATCTCAACAAATAGGGGTGACCTACATGGAGAGGTGGGTACACCCCTAAACAAAGGCAAGGGGAGGGGTAACCTGCGTGGAGTGGCAGGTGCACCTACTCTTGCCACCTTGCTGGGCAGACTAGATGGACCATACTGGTCTTTATCTGCCGTCATATACCATGTTACTGTGTAAAATGGAAAGTAAAAGCAAGGGTAAGCAAAAGGAGGGGGGTCAGGAAGCAGGAGGGGATGATTCAGTTCAAACCACATTATACAAGAAAGCACCATTAAGAAATAATTTATTCAGAATATAAACTTCACTGTTTCTTGGCATATCTTCTTTCTTCCATTATTTATAGTTCTTATCCTTTCCTTTGTCCAGGATAATTTTAATTCATGCATCATTACATTTGTTCAAAATAAGAATTGCATACATTTTTGAAAAATGAGGGGACTGCCTTAACAAATCTGTCAGCGGTCATTCTAAAGGCGTTTATATTGTGTTCATGCTTTGTATGTAGCAGAGTGGTGCTAGCACAGCTTTAATGAAAAACACAGCAGAAGCCTGAGGCATGGAGATGTACGGTAGAATGTTAGGCAGAGCATTCAGAACTACCACTTAGTTTTCCATCGAAAAGAAATGGAAATCAAAAAAGAATAGGAGTGTAGGTAATATTTATTCTAAATTTAACATAGATAAGCAAAAGAGAAATTTTAGTATCACTAGTCACTGCTGCTTTATCATGGCTGTTGAAATCTAGGATCATTAGTATTCCTTTAAACTATCATACATAACTATTTGCTAGTGGATATACGCAAATTCTCTACCTAACTTTGAATGTACTGCTATACAGTAATTGGGCAATGTGCAGTGTTTATAAATTTGCTATAAATTTATTAACTATTTACACATTTGTCATGTATTAAGAGATATTTAAACATTGCAATTATCTAGTAACCCATATACTATATAGGGGGCCTTTTACTAAAAGGCACCAATAGCTCCACAACAATTTATTTATTTATTTATTTAACAAGTTTTCTATACCGCCTTTTCCTTCAATCAAAGCGGTCACAAGAAATACAAAGGTTATAGGCAAGGGAAACAAACACAGTATAAACATAACAGTACAATGGTAATATAGGAAAAATAACAAGGGTTAACAATAAGGCAAATTAGTTAAAATAATTAAAATAAATATAATATATTTAGTCAATTGTTGATCCATATTGTTCAATGAAAAGTGTAGTTTTCAATTGTTTACGAAAGTCTTTTAAATCATCCAGTGAGCGTAAATCAGGAGGGAGAGAGTTCCAAATTAAAGGGGCGGCCAAAGCAATTGCTCTTTGTGAGGTACATTTGCATGATTTAGAGTAGTTTTTTGGGGTGCTGAGGGTGTTAGAAGTGGATAACCTTCTTGGTCTTTTGTTGATATCATGGAGTAAGAGGGCATGAAGGCTGATTGCAGAACTGTTGTGTTTCATTTTGAATATATTTATGATTAATTTATACTTTATGCGAAGGATTATTGGGAGCCAGTGGAGTTCTTTAAGGATGGGGGTAATGTGTTCATAATTTGAGGATCCATTGATGATTCTAGCTGCTGTATTTTGTGCCATTTGAAGTGGCTTGAGAGCATGCTTAGGCAGTCCATTGTAAATAGGGTTGCAGAAATCCAGAATGGGAGTAATGAGTGCCTGACAGACTGTTCGAAAGTGATCATAAGAGATAAGAGGCTTAAGTCGTCTAATTATCTTCATTTTGTAATACGCGTTTTTAACAGTTTTTCTTATATGAGAACGCAGGTTTAGCTTCTTATCGAGGGTTATTCCGAGGTATCTTACTTCGTCCTTAACTGGAATCTTTGTGTTGTTGCATGTAATGTAAGGTGGAGGGATAAAGCTGGTGTTTCTAGTTACAATAAGTGCTTCCGTTTTGTTCAGGTTTATTGCAAGGTTATTATTTGTTAGCCAATTTGAAATGCTGGTAATACAGTTTGAAATTTTGCTGTAATCTGGGCAGTTGATATCAATTGGAGTGTAAATCATGATATCATCCGCATAAATCGTGTAATCTATTTGATGATCTGCTATTATGTGACAGATTGGTTGGATAAACAAATTAAAAAGAAGTGAAGAGAGTGCAGATCCTTGCGGCACGCCTTGTTTGATTACTATGTGACGTGAAGTGTTTAGGCCAATTTTAACTTGGAACTGTCTATCAACTAGGTAGGATTCAAACCATTTTAGGACGGTGCCAGTTAATCCACCATGTTAACTGTCGGGAGCATGGGAAGCATGTTCCTGGAAGTTAATGCAGAGCCCTATGTCCTAATATGGCATACAAATAGACCACTCCATCTATTGAGATGGTGGTAGATGAACACACGCTAATTGCAAGGGTTACAGTTAGCTTGCGGTGTTTACCCCATGCTAACTGTGCAGTGCTCACTACACCCACTCTCCGCCCCAATCCACCTCCTTACTATCCCAACGTGCCATTCACAGTTAGCATGGGAATGGGCCCCGTGCCAGCTTTCAACACGTGTGCCTTCAGTGCATACCAGAACACGCACTGACAGCTAGCAAGCTTTACTAAAAGACTCCCAAAGTCTTTAGCACTTTAAAATTATAAACATGATTCAAAACAAAAACCTAAAGAGCAAGGTAAGCAATGAAGCAGGATAACATAAGCTTTGCAAAATCTTCCTTCATTAAATTTCAGTCAGATTTTTCTTTCTTTTATCCAAGCGTTCTTTCCCTTCTCAGTTACAAAAGGGCCATTTTAAAAGGTTTATTTGTGAGCTGGATGTCTGAAGATGTGTACATGAAGGTCAAAATCATGGAAACATCTCTGTAGCCATGTCTGTCTCCGATGCAAGAACGTCCAAGTAGGCATGGGGGTGTGGCAGGGGCATATCTGGGAAGGGGCAATAGACTTACACATCCCCATTCTATCTCAGAAATGTCTGCAGGCACATTCATGTTTATACCTGCTCCAGACATGAAGAGGCATCAGGAAAGTGCTTGTTTTCACCTTAAAACATCCAGAGAAAGTAGAGAAGATAGAGAATTAAATGACTAGCCTTAGTTCACAAAGGCCCACACTGGGATTTGAATCCTAGCCACCCTTCTCTTCACAGCAAACTTCAGAAAAAAAACTGGATCACTCTATAAATCTTCTTACTTATATAGCAGCTCCAAGAATAAATATACAACAGACAATAGTGCTGGAGGAAAAAGACCTCAGAATACTATGCCAACACAATGGCCATGAATAACACTGTATTAGCCAACAGTTGCTTATCACAGATGAATGAATGATATATCACGATATCCCACCATCATAGCTCAGAAAAAAACCTCCAGCACTAGTCACCTTACACTCTCAAACTGGCTTCATTGTAGGTAAACTTAACTCTCACAACATAATGTTGCATAGCCATTCAACAAAATGTATCAGAATTGTTGTACTTAGCTGCCAGTTGCCAGCACTTGCAAACTGCTGTCAATCAGTTTCCAAATATCCATGGTTCAACCACCCCAATGCCATTGGTCTCTCCACTGGGTCTTGAACCTAGAGATTGATTAGTGGAATATTCTTTAACATGTGGGCTGTTGTCATTGATGTGCTTTAGTGACATCATTCATTTGCCATATAAAAAACCCTGGGAGTAAGAATGTCATTTATCTGAGTTATCAGCATTGAACCCATGTGTGTGATGAGAACCCTTTGGTGAGAAGGGTATTTGACTTCTTGTTGCTGTTCTTGGATTTAAAGGCCACCTTTTATATGGTTGTCCCATCTATTCTGTTGCAGCAATTAGCTGATTTAGGTATGGGGAGGGGGGGGGGGGGGTGGGGTTGCCTCTTACCTTTCTGATATAGAATAACAGGTATTTTTCCAGGGAAATGCTTTTGTCTTCCACTTTACTCAACATATATTTGATACTGTTATGCAAGTTATTGCAGAGCCTGGAATTACAGTTTTGCTTCTACATGGATGATATTTCATTTTTTAGAAGTTCTCTGTCAGTTCTGATCTGACATCTTTGAGTATTTCTCGCTACTTTTTGAAAATTATGCAATGGATGAAGTGAGCCCATGGCATGAAAAACGTTCTTGAAAAAAAAGTGCTTAAAGCCTGACTTGATGATGGAAATAGTGTGGGAGAGGAAATATCTGGGTAGGTTTTGCCTGACCAGAGCTGTCATCTCTGAGCTAAGCAGTCCCATGCAAACCATCTTCATAACTTGCCTCTGGAAGAAGAGGTGCTGATAGCTCTTTATTTCCTGGTTACCGACTTCTTCCAGTGGGTGGTTAGTAGTCATAGGGTTTCATTTCCTATTTGCTGTCTCTCATGTATATGGTTTTTTTTTTAAATACTTTTTGTACATATACAATTTGTACTTTAGGTTGCTATATTTATTTGATTCAGGCAATTGTCATAGCGGTTTACAGCGTTGAGTACCAACGCAACAGCAATGTACATAAATTAAGGGAAAGAACAGAAACAAGACAAAGGAATGTACAGTAGGAAAGGAACATAGTAGAACCACAATTATTTCCAGTAAAACATCCAAGTAACTGAAGGGAAGGGAGGGGGTAGTTCTACTAATCCGCTGGCCGTTATGTGGGAAAGGCCTGAGCGAGGGGCCAGGTCTTCATTGTCAATGCACCTGACGAGCAGCAGGTTGTGAACTAGAGAAGACAGCATTCAAATCCTTCTCCCAGTGACATTTGTTGTCATGTTGAACAGGTGTATAACTTTAGTGCATAAGCCTTCTTGGGCAATGAAATACCTACCATAGTTGGCTTTAACTTGCCTTGAGCTCAGATTTGGAAAGGTGAATAATGAAGACTAAAAGTCAAATATATACAAAGTGATTGCAGAGGACTAGTCTCTTATAGTATAAATATTCTCTCTCAAAACCACAGATTTCGTATTGTCTCACGTGTAAGTATGCGCATAGAAAGAGATTTTTGCGTTAATGCAAAGCTGATGAGTAGTATACAGTATCTATGTGTGCGTATAAGCGAGCCTAGCTGGTCCTTGCTGCCACTGATGGTTTTCCAAGCGTGAAGTGCAGCTCCTCTCGGAATTCCTCTGCACTCCGTTCTATCGGGTAACAGGCTCCCCGCCCCCTCCTCCGCCGCCGAAAGCACTGCGCATGCTCGGTCTGCAGTGGCTTTTTCCTTTTATCCCCTTAGCGGCATTATTATTGTCGAGTCCGTTCTCTCTCAGAAAAAAATGGCGACGAGTCAAGGAGGAGGAGGAGGAGCAGCGGCCGTCACGGCGACAGCAACGCCGACACCGTTTCATGCCAGCCCTTCTTACCCGAGCGGACCCCAGTGGGGCACGGGCACTATCCAGCACCCCCACCACACCGTTCGCAGTCTGGACCGGGCCCTGGAGGAGGCGGTGAACACGGGCATCCTGAACCTGAGCGGCCGCAAGCTGAGAGACTTCCCCGGCGGCGGGTACGAGCTGACCGATACCACGCAAGCAGGTAGGGGTTCGGCTGGTGCCCAGCACGCGCTCTGCCGGTCTGGCTCGAGCGCACCTCTTCCCCCCGCGAGGAGCCGGTGACAGGTTGCAGCCGGGGGTCTGTCCTGCGCCCGCTGCCCCTCATTGCCATGCTCGGCACAACCCGGTTGACTGCGGCAAGTTGGCCCATTGTGCGCAGCTCCCTGCCACCGCTGTTAAGCTGCAAACGCTCTTACCCCCTCTTTTTCTTACCTTTATGCATTTTTTGTTCAAAGAGGAGCGGTCTTTTTTTTTTTTATTAAACCTGTAGCGGGATTTGTTGTGATTGCACTCGTATTGAGAGCTGTGGGATTTTAACCTGAGAATGGGGAGGATTTTAAGGCTGTGGGATCGATGACCGTTCATTAACAATCAAGTTATAACTTTGAGCAGTGAAATAAATTGTACTTTATTTTGGCATGGTTAGTCAAGTTCAGACTGTATAGCTGTTATATGGTAAGGGAAGTGTGTTTTTCAATAATACTGGTAATTGATTTATCATTTTTAATGAAGGTCTTTTCATTGTATTGTTTTCGTTCCCTATGACATGTTGCTTTTCTCCCATGGTTTTAATGGATACTCTTTCTCAATATTCTTTGTGGTAGGATACACTTTCAAATGTTTCCTAGATAGACACTTTGCCTTAAATGATCAGTTTTAGTCCTAAGGTAGCTTAATTGTTATGTTAGTCCACTTAGAAACATCTAACACTAAGGGGTATGTTTACTAGGTCCTGCTAAGTGTTAACCCAGATTATCTGCAGCTAGGTTCCATTGAATAAAATATTCTTAAGGGGATATTTACTAAAGGACATTAGCTTTCTTTCAGGCATTGGTAAAATGAGGTTTTTAACTTTAATAAGTATTTTTATTTTCTACTTAGAAAATAATAAAAATAATTTTAATAATTTAGAAGTTTTAAAAATAAATAAGTAAATAAAGAATATTCGGGGGGGGGGGGGGTGGTTCTGACCAGTGAGGATTTGTGCCCTTGTTCTGCAAAACAGATCCAATTGTGGATCTTAGGGATTAACTGAGTTCTTTCCCCCCTCCCCCATATTCATTTACATGAATTTCATAAGCAATTGTTTGGAGCTGTAAAGTGGAAATTATCATTTAAATCATATATAGCTCTTGGAATAATAAATAAAGAGATTTATAACAGGTGATCGTTATTTGAATGGTATTAGTTTGCACCTGTTAAGCCTTTCCTCACACTTGAGATGATTCGTTTTTTCCTTTAAAGTCAGCATGATTTTAACTCGCTAAATAAAAAAAGCCATTCTTCAAATTGTGCCAAAAACAATTATCAAAAAAAGTGCTCATTCTCAAATAAAGGCAACTATATGAATATTGACCTAAGGATTAAAAATACCCATACTTTACTAGATCTGCACACCTCTCTGATTCTTTTAGCACTTACACCAATAGCCATGTTTACTAAAGGGCATTAAGATTTTGCAGCTAACACCTGGTGTTAGTGCTAAAAGCATTGCAAAAGTTGTACCTTATTTGTTGGGGAAATGTTGAGCATACCCCCAGCATCATGGATGCAGCTAACACCATCCATTGAAGTGCCAGTAGCTGCATCCATGACAGCACGAAGCAGCTGCACATTATATAGATGATGCCCATGGTACCCGCATGACACAGGCATACGCGCACTCTACCCATTCTTGCTACCAACACATTGTATGTATCTACTGCAAAAGATTGCATGTGGTACTGCAATTGGCCTCACGTTAGCTGTCACCGTGGAATTATCTTCCCACATTAGCACAGTGATGAATTAAGTTTTCAGATGCTATTAATTTATCTTAATTCCACCATAATGGTTGTTCTCTCAAGAGTATTAAAAAAAAAACACTCAGCAATGCTGGCAGCTGGTTGCACACTCTACACCAGAGGTACTCAAATCCAGTCCTAGAGGGCTGCAAACCAGTTAGGTTTTTGGGATATCCCTAATGAATATGCATGAGATACATTTGCATGCACTGCCTCCATTGTATTTGAATCTATCTCATGCATATTCATTAGGGATATTCCGAAAAACTGACTGGTTTGCGGCCCTCCAGGACTGGATTTGAGTACCTCTGCTCTACACCATCGATAGTGCTGGCAGTTGATAATACACCCTGGTAATACACCCGATGTGGCCCCGTTTTGCCACAAGGCTGCCTCAGGAGTATAGCCAGATAACTGAAGAAATGAGGTATACAAAAGTCATCATTAATATTCAATCAAAAACAGGAGAAAACCCTAAAGCCTATTACATATGCAAAAAATAATTTATTACATTTCATAATAAATATCAAGTAAACCCATAATAATCTATTCTTAAGCAAACATATTGAAAGACTGAAAGACATAACTAATATATATCACTATCCCTCTGCCGTGGGTTGATCTCAAACCATCTCTCTTTAAACAAAAGATGTTGTCAACCAACATCACAGCCAATGGGATGATTTATTATTTGACATTTCATGAATTTGATTTTCTAATGGTGTCCCACCTGGTTATTACAACCATTTATGTGCTACCAAAATCCACATATCTTTACAAACCCCTCCTGTTCACCCCATCATTTCGCAATCGGATCTCTATTCAAACCCATTTCAAAATTTTTGGACCTTTTCCTGTGACCCTTTGTGTCCCTGGCACCATCCTATGTAAATGACACTTCACATATGATTCACATTCTCAATGATCAGCTACCACACCCAGCTTATTTGGTAACCCTTGAGGAATGTTCGTATATAAGGAGACAACATCAACAGGCGGCATTAGAAATAATTACAGATGTACTTGTAGACAGACCCAGACCTCTACAGATCCCCACTCATTTTCTGACCACATTAGCGTCTTTGGCCCTGAAGGAGAACTGCTTTTGTTTTAGGGGCTTATTCTATAAGCAAATAAAAGGGGTTGCAAAAGGGTCATCCGTGGCCCCAGATGTGGCGAACTTGTATTTTGCCAACTTTGAAAATAATTTTTTTGTTAATCGCTTCTTCAAGAACAATGTAAAGCTGTGGAGGAGATACATTGACAACATTTTTATGGTATGGGACGGTGGGGAAAATGGGTTAAAGGGATGTTATCATTGGTTGAATACACTGGATCCCAATTTACAATTTGAAATTTCCTACAGTAGTAGCCAGGTTTCCTATTTAGACATTTTTATCAAAAAGGGCGCCACAGATTTTGTAACCGATCTACCTAAAAAACCTTTGGATCACAATCATTTGTTCCACTATGTAAGTTTTTCCACAATAACAAAATTTACCCATTAATCAGTTTCTAAAGATTAGGAGGATATGTTCAATGGATGCAGAGTTTGACATACATGCTAAGGAAATGGCTATCCGTTTTCGGAACAGATGCTATCCAATGGATTGTATCACACGGGCATACAATAAGGCAAAACAATCGGTTACTAAAACAAAAAGATCAAGAATAGTCAGAACAGATGGTTTGTACTCTTATTTCTTTATTTAACAATTGTTCTATACAGTTTTATCCACTCTTACCTTCTCTAACTTGACCCATGGCATTCAAAAAATTCTACATGAAGAATGACATATCCTTTTGATTGTTCCATCACTTGCTTAGAGTAAATTGGTGGAGACACATAAAAAGAACTCTAATTTGGCTAATTTTTTGGTTCCTTTGGATGCTATTAGTTCCTTATCCTCGTAGAAAAGTTATCGGTCATTTTAAATGTGGATGATGTTCAGTGTGCGACCACACTTTAGTCATCAGAGACTACTTCACTCATCCTCTCACAAATCAGAAGATATACTTAACTGACTATTCTAATTGTGAAACTGACCATGTGATCTATTTAGTGGTTTGCCCATGTAATCTTTATACATAGGAAAGAGGAAACAAACATTACGTGCTTGTATTGTTGGACATCGAAGCTGCCTAAGATGTAAGGTCACAGACAAACCCCTTGTATCCTATTGGGAAGAAGCTGGTCATACCATCTCTGATCTCAAGTTTACTGTTGTCAGAGTTGTAAAACCTCACTGGAGAGGCAGTGATATCGAAAAAGCTTTTTATGAATAGAACAAAGATGTTTTTGAGCTTAATACTATAACACCGACTAGCTTTGATCTTGATCAAGATTTTTCCATCTTTTGGGGAGATTAGTTCAGAATAATTTGTTTTACACTGTAGCCTCTCCCCCCTCCCTTCTTTCTCCTGCTCCCCACACACCCTCCCTCCTCCTTTCCTTTCTCTCTTTCCCTTCCCCCCTCCTTCCCCCCTTTTCTCCTCTTCCTTCCCCCCTCTTCTCTACCTTCCCCTCCCCCCTCCCTCTTAGGACAAATAAAACAGCAATGAATAGATAAATTATTTGTTCTTATCGCCAGTAGGGGTATGGCATTTTAGGTTTTTCTTTTTAACTTGCCCCTTTTTGTAAGGATTTCTCCTCCCTTTTCATATATATTTTATTCAAATACATATAGTTTTAATATGAATATTTCATTTGTAGTTGGCTCTTTAATGTAGCTATTAATTTTTTTGATGAATCACCACCCACCAGTTATGGGGTATTAACCTTTTATATTGGTTTTAAGATCATAATACTTTTGATGCCTTTCTCATACATTTTACAATAAATGTGCGCTTTAACCATTCGTTTTGAAGAATTGAGCATGCCTTGTTTTTAATTATGTGCATACGTTTGCATATCTGTGGTTATATTATCCATGAAATTTGGCCTTACTACTACTTTTGTATTTGTTCTAGGGGTCTTAATATGTACAATGGTCTCCTCACATCTTTGATAATTTTTGCGCATTACATAATCAAAAGAGCAATTTATTCTGCTACTCATTATAATCGTTTTAAGACTTTTATTTCTTTCAGTGGTGTCATTTCACTTTCCCTAACATCTGCACACTTTTTTTATTCCATCACCTATTTTTCAAAAAATTCAGTGACTTGTTTTTATGTGCACAGCATTTATACCCCAAATTCCCTTTTTATTTCTTTGGGATCTCTTATATTATGGTCTTATTGCCCCTTATAATTTTGTTTTTTTAACCTTTTTATTTGTTTTAAGACTCAATAATTTCAGTGATACCCTCTGCATTATTTACAATATAGATACATTATTATTGAATCCATCTGGGATGATTAAAAGTGACTTGTTTCACTCTTTTTCTAAAAGAAACATTATTTTTCTCTCTGTTGCTCCGTTCTACCTTAAGCCATTTTGGGGCCCAAAAACAGTATTTAAATAGTTCATAAGTTGGTTTGTAAACTCTCTTACGTGCTACTTCAGACTGCTTTATTCTCTAGACCCCATTTAGGCAAGCTTCTCTCTTTTGATATTTTCCAGTTCATACAAGTGCAATTTTTAACTTATACATATCAACAGTGCAGACGTCTTAGGATGTTTTTTTTAAGATCTGACCGGCTGACATGATTTTCAAATGATAGTTGATCATTGACAGCTGGTTAGTTTATTTCACTATACCTATTCTCTTTTTAATGTAATGCGTGGGTAGTCTTGAATTGTATAAAGTATATATTATCAAAATCATCGTAGCTATATATCTAAGAGTGCTGTGATCTTGTGATTATGTGTCTGCCGGCTGCACGGGTATGCCCTTGGACAGCTCATACCTCCCTTTTTTTAAAAATACTTAGATGAAAAAAATGATCATTCTTTGATGTGGATGTAACCCAGCAATTGAAAATGTATGTTCTTAGAAGCATCCCGCAGTCAGAACACAAAACACACAGATTCAGAGAGACATAACACATACTGTTTTATAGGTACATGCACATATATCTTAAAAGTAATGCACTGAGGTAAACGAAGCCTTGCACTCCGTTGAACCTAGTTACTCCCCTTTGAATACATTACCATATTTATTGTCATACAGGTTGATTGCATTTCCTTCCTCCCCTTCCCTTTTTAAAAAAAAACAAATATGATTGGTGAAAGAAAGTTTTGTTTTATAACCATTCAGTTGGCTGCTGTCTGTGTAATGACAGCTCTGATTACTTTCTAGTTGGACCTGTCTCTAATAGGTTTTGTTTCATTGCTTTCCCGTCATGATTATAATTTTGAAATATCAATGATGGTTGTCTCAAATGTACAAAACTCTTACTCATATGCTACTATAAATGCCCCCTTTTTTGGACTGTGTTTCCTGTGATTTTTTTATGTTCCTTATCTTTTCTAAGGTTATATTATCCTGTCCTTTAATACTTTTTGGTTTTTCTGTTTTGTATTATACAGAGTAGTGCTTATGTTTTTATTACTAAAGATTGCCAATTAATCTTTTGTCCTTTTTATTTCTAAGTAAGTTTTTGTTTTTTTCTGTGGTTCTTTTATTGTCCCCTCCCTTAGCACTTGTGGGGTCACCATCTTATTGTTGGGTGTATTGTAAAATGCATAATTTTGGATTTTATCCCTCATCACAATTTGTTGTGAGGTGATCTTACTACTATGCAATTAAGCCTGATGCCTCTCTGGTATGGTATCATTTTATATGTAAAATAACTTCCTTTATATGAAGTTTTGGTCCTTATTCTTTTATAACTTTGTTTCACGATACCCTTTTAGTCTTTTTAATGTCAATGTATTAATTTGAGAGATGTCTATTTTTAAAGTTTTAACATATATGAGTTTGTTTTATGCTTTTATATATATGCTAGATAAGCATTTAATTGTTTGTACAATTGTTCTCTTCGAGGTTCCCCCTGACGAATGCTGTACCGAACTGCGGCCTTGTTGGAGTTTCAATAAAGGACCGTTCGTTGTACTACTTGCCTCTTTTGCTGCTCCCCCTCCCCCCCCCCCATTCATTTACAAGGATTTCATAAACAAATGTTTGGAGCTGTAAAGTGGATGTCATTATTTAAAATCATATAGCTCTTGGAATAATAAATGATATAAGGAAATTTGTAACAGGTGATCATTATTTTAATGCGCAAAAGTAACCCATTTGGAGAAACTGCCCTGAAAAATACTTTGGTTTAGGCTATAAAATTATATCTTTTATGTATTTGAGGATGAACCTGTGGGGTTTGTTTTTTTTTTTTTAGAGGTACCTTGAGCATATGGAAAGCACATTTATAGATCCTGCTTTGCATCTTGCAGGTTCTGGATGGACCACACTGCTATCAAGAGAAGTGTTACTGGCCATTAAACCTAGCTCTAATGGGGGAAGGGTGGTGGGGCAATGATAAACTCCATGCTATCCCACTTCAACCATCCTTTTACCAAGTAGTAGAGTGGGCCTTGCTGGTGTGAGCGTACCTTTCTTCAGCTCAGATAGAGGATCTACTGTGGTTGCTTCCTCCTCAACTAGACATACCCTCAAAGGGCTGTAGTGCTCCTAGTGTTTTCCCCTTCCCAATCAGAACGAAAGATTAGGATCAATGAGGGGTAAGAGAAATCCGGAGATATAATTATGTTTTTGGGTTTACAAGCTGGGCTAACATCCATTGTGTATGTTATGCAGTTAACTTTAAAACTTTGTGATTATAATAAGTTGATTTGCATACATTTTGCTTCTTACGCAGTTCACTATCAGTGTACTTGCATTGGGTTGATATGTTTTGGCATTAATGGTATCCCAAATTTTGTAGATTTAGTTTGTGGGTGTTTATATAGCCCTTCTGTATGTGCTAATGTTACTTAGTAAAGTGGACCCCCATACATAGAACTATTGACTTATTTCTGAAAACACCGATTCAGCATGGTAGCAAATGGGTAGTCCAGAACAAAAACTAAAACGGAACTACACAAGAGATAGGAAATTGGGATCACTTCTTCTTACCGCATGCTCATTACATCTCTAAATGAGAAATGTTCATTGAGGCCTTATTGCTTGCATTCTTTTACAAACTGATTCTGTGTTTATTTGGACCATTTTCTCTGTTCATAAAATGTCCAAGTTAAGGAAACATTTCCCGCTGCTAAAGGTAAAATTATGAACCTGCTGAAAAGTGATAGTGACAGTTTGCAGAAGGGTGCTCCCCATGTTTGTTGAACTTTGCCACTATATATGAACAGCAACAGTATAATAATTTTCTCTAGATTGTGATTCCATTGGTAGAACATACCAAATTGCAGTCTAATTGGTTTAATGAATTTAAACTGGTACAAAACTGTCTGCATTGTGTTTCATTTGCTCCTCAGGGCTGTCAAAACCATACTCGAGTTTAGTTTATTTGAGACTCGCTTGCAGGATTGTCTTGAAAATCTTAGTGGAAAACTCGGTTTGTTTAAAGGAGATGTTGACAGTTCATCAGCTCTTGACCTCATCTGGCAAATAAAAATGGTTTAAAATCTTGGCAAAACTAGACTATTTCAAGTGCCTTAACATCCTGCAGCTGCAGTGAGGTTTGAAATGTACTCAGTGGACCTAACTTCTTTTTTCACCTTTTCTGCCAGTCTGTTCTTGCTAGTTATCAAAGAGAATATTGGAGTTGTTGCCTTAATCTATTGCCACCAAAAGATATTTGCACTTCTTAGTTGAAAGCATTATTTTGGACAGTGCATGTATTGTGGATAATATGAGTTGTTAGCTTTAAAATATATTCACTACTTTGAAAATGGACTTATGCATTGTCTCTAAGGTGCATCGCTTTATTTGCACCACATTTGTATTTGTCTATTTACACTGTAAAGGATTGTGAGAATTATATAAAAATGTATATCTTATGTAATATTTTTTTTTTTTTTACAATTCGGTAAAATGTTTGAACAGATAAGATTTTTTTTATTTATTTTAGCTTCTCCTGAGAAATACTCTTTGAAAGCTCATGTAACTTTACCATACCTGCTATAATAGTTGTGCATACATTTTGTAAGTCCTGCACTGGTTTTAGTAATGCATCTAAGATGGTGCCTCCTTTAGAGTTTCAAAGTATGAATATAGCATGAAAGCCAAAGATTGTTTGTTTAGATTAGATTTAAAAAAACCAACAAAACATAAGGGGATAGGAGGAAAAGTCATCAGAAAAGATGCATGCTTTACTTAAAACTAATGTAAAATTGCTCTGTGAAAATGCTATTCCTGAGAGCTCCTGGCCAAAGATGTTTTTCTCCTTTCCTTTAAGGTAATTGTCCTTAATTTTTCCCATCAACTAAATAGTCAAGAGGAAGAGAGAGGAGAAATTCTACTTAGTACTTAGTGTATTTGTGAATGTCACAGGGGTATGTTTACTAAACAGCGGTAGCGGCTTCCATGCGATATCAAAGCTGTGGCCTCATATCGCACGGAAGCCGCTACTGCTGTTTAGTAAACATTCCCCTTAATCACAGTCCTTGTTCTCTCATGGTGAGAAATTGCTGTGAATTAGGTAGTGCTTCTGCATCTTTTTTTCTCTAAAATCACCTTAGACTATGTTCAGTTTAAGACTGGTATACTACCTTGTTATGGTTTTTTTTTAATAATGTATATACTGCAAGATATATAAAATCACATAGAATTAAGTCGATTTACAAACATAATGTTAAAATGGCCACAGAAATCATAAATCAAATACAATTTAATTCAAACCAGAATAGAAACAGATTTTTAACTCTCTTTTCGTGCAGTTGATCTCCACCCTCGGTCAATAAGAAATTTGTTCTAAAAACTGGGAACAGTAATCCAGAGAATCTGAGATCTAAATTTCAGATATTTCTAGGCTTCTTGACTGGATCAAAATGCCATTCCACACTAGTTTCTCCTGATGTAATGCATTGCTAGTTCATGCTAAAATCTTCAACTTAGCTTTGGCTGCTACTGACAGCCAGTATAATCCTGTCACTAAAAGGGACGCTCTTATGTGATTTCTGCAAAATCATCTGTTTAGTCATAAGCCTACCTAATAAGCAAAGCATCTCAGCAGTTTAGTGGAGTCATTTAGTAATGGTGCATGCTCACACCATTTAACACGCATTTTATATTGTCCTGCTATACCAGTCCAGACAAGTGAGTTGTGCTCCCCTACCAGCAGATTGGTGGAGACAACGAACCAATGAAAAGTCCAGGTTTCAAAGACATCACTCCCATGCCTCTATTTGTCTCGGCCACTAGAGGTCTCCAGTATTTCTTTTTCTCCAGCAAATGTGGGATGGATTTTCTCCTCTTTGAAGAAAATCTGAAGATTGAGAGGAAAAGATTGATTAAACGCTTGTGAATGACCACCTTGAGGATGACTTTCACATGAGCACGACTTAGGAGACTCCATTAGACTGCAGGCTTTTTGGTAGCCATAGGAGGAGGGAAAATTGGTTCAGCCCCATGCACTTACCATGATAAGAGCCTGTTGAGCAGCCAGAAATTTGAATGATCTGCAAGAGTGCAGCAGCCTCACACAACATCTATGCCCTCTTTTTCTTCTCTCCCCCAAAGACTGCAGAAGGCTCTCAGGGAGCTGCCTGCCAACCACCTTAAATGCAGTGCTGTAAAGCCAGTAAAACAGTTTCAGGGGAGTAGAGCTGAGCCTAGCACAAATTCTCTGCCTATTGCTCTCAGGGAGATGAGGACCAAAGGCTTGATCTTGTTGGGGGCTCCCAGTTCCATCTTCCTGGGATGCAATTCGAGGTGGACCACTGGTGACCTTTGGTGGGATGTGGGGGTTTCTTGCTGTTTTCTGCACATGTTAGTAGCATTTTCTCCTGTTGTGCACCTGTTGGTCGCACAGTCTGCATGCACGTTTCACCCAAGTGACGCCCAATGTACAGTCCTACCCTAGCGCCTGTAATGCATATTGCAGTTACAACGCAGTTAATGCATGTCACAGTAAAAGTGCATTTAATGTGTGCCTTTGGGCCACTGCAGCATTATCACGCACTGTTGTAATATTTGCCTTACCTATATATGTCATCTTCCAGGAAACATTGTTTGACCTGTGGCAAGGGAAGTGCCTCTTCTCTGGATTCTGCTCTTCTTGCATGGCAGCTTCTGAATAATCCCTGGAGGGCCTGTTCCCCCTCTCTCAGCTGGGGGATGCAGTTCGTCCAGCCTTGCCTGCCTCAGAGCAGGAGGTGACTGGTGGCACTATGGGTAAGGATATCCAGCTGGCCAGAAGTGTTGTAAGCCATTCCTCATCTTCTAGGGGGTCTGTGGTGGCTGAGCAGATCTTCCAGATTGTCCTTCCCAGAATTCGTTTTGCTTTTTTGCAGCAGGCCCGGTTCTTCTGGGTGGAAATTAGGACCCTGCGGCCTCTGGGTGCCCCCTGGTGCAGCCTCATGCAGGACAGGCTGTGTGTGGAAGCCCTCTTCAGTTTTCTTTGGCTGTGTCCCCAGCGAGTGGCGGCCCCTGGAGAATGGGGGACAGTTGGGAGCTGTCCAAGATTTTGACTATGATTTGGACTGAGATGTCTCAGTACTGGGCTCTGACGTGAAGACATAGTAACATAGTATATGACAGCAGATAAAGACCAGTATGGTCCATCTAGTCTGCCCAGTAAGGTGGCAAGAGTAGGTGCACCTACCTCTCCGTGCAAGTTGTTCCTCCCCATGCCTTTGTTTAGGAGTGTACCCACTGCTCCATGTAGGTCACCCTTATTTGTTGAGATGTAAGAGATAGTTATGTTTATTTTGATTTTATGTTGTTGCTATAAAGGGATCCACTGTGTCTGTCCCATGCCATTTGAATTCTGTCACTTATTTGCCCCCACCACTTCCATCAGGAGGGCATTCCATGCAACCACCACCCTTTTCAGTGAAAAAATATTTTCTGACATTACCTTTCAATTTATCCCTTTGCAGCTTCATTTTATGCCATCTCAAGTTTTATAGCTTCCCCGTCTTTGGAAGAGGTTTGTTTGTTCATTAATACTCTTTAAGTATTTAAAGGTCTGAATCATAACTCCCCCTGTACCTCCTCTTCTCCAGAGTGTATAGAGTGTCTTCCAACGCAGGCTCCAAATAATTTTGGTCACCTTCCTCTGAACAGTTTTCAGTCTTTTTATATCCTTTGTGAGATATGATCTCCAAAAGTGAACACACTTTTCCAAGTGAGGCCTCACCAGCGACTTGTACAGTGGCTTTAGTACCTCTTTGTTTCTGCTGGTAATTCCTCTTGGTATGCAACCTAGCATCCTTTTGGTTTTTGCCACTGCCTTGTCGCACTGTTTTTCCATCTTGAGATCCTCAGAAACAATTACTACAAGGTCCTTCTCCTGGTTGGTGCACACCAACCTCTCGCCCCCTATTGTGTACAATTCCCTTGGTTTTCTGCTTTCCAAGTGCATGATACTGCACTTCTTTCATATTAAGTCTTAACTGCCAAACATTAGACCATACTAACAGCTTTTGTAGATCTTTCCTCATGTTATCCACTCCCTCAGGGGAGTCCACTCTTGCAAATTTTCGTGTCATCTGCAAAAAGACAGACTTTTCCATTCAGTCCTTCAGTAATATCACTCACAAATACATTAAACAGTACCGGTACCAGGACCAAACCCTGGGGCACACTGCTAATCATCTTCCTTTCATCCAAGTGAGTTCCATTTACCATCACCTTCTGTCGTCTGTCAGTCAACCAATTTCTGATCCACTTCACCACCTTGGGACCCATCCCCAAGCTGTTCAGTTTATTGATAAACCTCCTATGAGGAACAGCATCAAAGGCTTTGTTTGAAATCTAGGTAGATGACATCCATTGCATGCCCTTGATCTATTTCTCTGGTCACCCAGTCAAAGAACTAAATCAGATTTGTTTGGCAAGATCGTCCTTTGGTACAACCATGTTGCCGTGGATCATGCAACCTGTTGGTTTCAAGAAAGTCCGCTATTCACTCTTTCAGGAGCGCCTCCATTATTTTTACTGCCATTGAGATAAGACTTACTGGCCTGTAGTTTGTCACTTCTTCCCTATTACCACTTTTGTGAAGAAGGTACCACATCAGCTCTTCTCCAGTCCTATGGAACTGCTCCTGTCTCCAAGGATCTATTAAAAGCATCCTTTAATGGCCCTGCAAGAACCTCTCTGAGCGCTCTCAGTATCATGGTATGTATCCCATCCGGTCCCATGGACTTGTCCACTTTCAGTTTTGCAAGCTGTTCTAACACATCATCTTCCGTGAATGGTGTGGTATCTACTCCATTCATAGATGATCCTTCTCCAATATTTTCTTTAGTAAAAACAGAGCAGAAGTATTTGTTTAGCATGTTCGCTTTTTCAATGTCACTTTACACAAATCCATTCCCAGAACATTTGAGTCCAGCAATTCCACTTCTGATTTTCCTCCTCTCCCGAATATACCTGAAGAAAGTTTTGTCGCCACACTTCACATCTTTAGCCATCTTTTCTTCTGCCTTTGATTTTGCTGTCCTTCTTCTCTTTTTGTCTCATTTAGTTTGATCCTGTATTCCTTTCTGTGTTCCTCTGTTTGTTTGTAAACTTCTGATTTTTGTGAAAGCTGTGTGTTTTTCCTTTTTCCTTTTCTTTTATTTACTTTCCTTGCATATGTATCTGTTGCCCCTTTGTATTGCCTCTTTTCAGTTTAGCCCATTGCAGTTCCACTTCCCTTATCCCCTCCCCCTGCCAACTCCTTCTTCAGGTACTAGGCCATTTTACTGAAGTCCGTGTTTCAAGTCTAGGACTTTGAGCTTGCTGTGATTGGACTGCACCTTGGCTTTTATCTCAAACCACACCGTGTGGTGATCGCTACTGCTCACATGGGCACCCACCCGGACATTCTGGACACGCTGTCTCCGTTGGTGAGCACTAAATCCAGCATTGAGCTTTTCCTGGTCGATTCCATCACTATTTGTCTAAGTAACGCATCTTGGAAGGCATCCACAATTTTTTTTTTTTTTTTTACTTCTTTCCAGATTTGCAGAAGGAATATTGCAATCCACATTGGGTAGATTAAAGTTACCCGATATGATCACTTCCCCCTTCGTGGCTATCTTTTCAGTATCAATAATCAATTTGCTATCTGTTTCTTTGGTTTGAGTTGGAGCCCTGTAGACTACACCAGTATGGATGACAGTGCCATCTCCTCTTTCCAACACAATCCATAGCGCTTCTTCTTTTCCCCATGTCCTCTACATTTCAGTAGCTTTAATATTGCTTTTAACATTTAGGGCTGCTTTTTCTCGTTTTCTACCCTCTCTATCTCTTCTAAATAGATTATAGCCGGCTATAGCTATATCTCATTCATGCGACTCGTTAAACCATGTTTCTGTAATAGCCACAATGTCCAAGTCCATTTCCAGGTCAGGAACCTTGTTCTCTAGGCTTCGAGCATTTGTGCTCATTGCTTTTCAGCATTTGTTGGCTGTCTTGCCTGTAGTTCTGCATGGATTTTGTTTTGCACACCTCTTCCCGCTTGACGTTGATGTGTGGTTTAAAAGTGTGGCTGTTTCTAATGTTATGCTTTTGCTGGGAGTGACTTCCCAAACTTGTCCTCCTCCATCCGTCACCCCCTTTCCCTAGTTTAAATGCATGCCCACATACTGCCTGAATTTTTCACTCAGGATCCTTTTCCCTGTGATGGAGAAATGTAGTCCATCAGCACAGTATAGCCTTTTGTTGATCCATCTGTTTCCCCAGTCGCCTATATATCTAAATCCTTCTTGTTTGGAGCCATGTATTAAAGTTGTTTATGCGATGCAGCCTTTTTGCCCCCTTACCAAGAACAGAATGCAAGGTTCCACATTAGGAACCACCACCCAGGAAAAAGATTTAGATGTCATCATGGATAGCATGTTAAAACCCTCTGCCCATTGTGCAGCGGCGGCCAAGAGAGCAAATAGAATGCTAGGTATCATAAGGAAAGGAATGGAAAATTAAACAAAGGATATTATAATGCCTCTGTATCGTTCCATGGTGCGACCGCACCTTGAGTATTGTGTGCAATTCTGGTCGCCGTATCTTAAAAAGGATATAGCGTTATTAGAAAAGGTTCAGAGAAGAGCCACCAAAATGGTAAAGGGGATGGAAGAATACCCCTATGAAGAGAGGCTAAATAGGTTAGGGCTCTTCAACCTGGAAAAGAGATGGCTGAGGGGAGATATGATAGAGGTCTATAAATTATGAATGCAGTGGATTGGGTAAACGTAGATCGATTGTTTACATCATCAGAATATAGAAAGACTAGAGGACATGCAATGAAGCTACAGGGTAAATTATTTAAGACTAATAAGAGAAAATATTTTTTCACTTGACGTGTAATCAAACTCTGGAATTTGTTACCGGAGGATTAGTAAAAGCTGTTAGTGTAGCTGGGTTTAAAAAAGTTTTGGACAAGTTCCTGGAAGAAAGGCCCATAAACCATTATCAAAAGGGACCCGGGATATCACTGCTTGACCCAATACAAGCATTGTGGATTCTGTGTCTTTTGGGGAAACTGCTAGGTACTTATGACCTACTATAGACTGGCCACTGTTGGAAACAGGATACTGGGCTTTGATGGACCTCGGTCTGACCCAGTATGGCATATCTTATGTTCTGAGAATGCTATAGTATGAACAATGGTCTTGAGTTTCTCTCCCAGAGTCTGGAAATCCCTTTGAACTGCAGAGGCACTGTTTCTAGCCAGGTCGTTTGTATCCAAGTGGACGACATCATCAATTTTGGAGTGCTCACTTTCTGCACTAATTATGCCAACAATTTGGTTAGTATTCCTGCTGGCTGAAGAGCCTGGGAGGCATTTGACCATCGTTTCTCCTTTGAACTGTGTTCCCAAATTGGTGCCTCTGATGATAGAATCTCCGTAGTAGTTTTCTGTTTTATGATTTTTTTTCTTCATATTTGGTGCATTATCAGTAGATTGGGCATTGGCTCTCTCATTTAAGGGCACTTCAGTTTCCACAGATTGGGCACCCTGATTATCCAAGGCAGAGAAGACATTATGCAGGGAGATCTCTTGATGTATAGGGTGTCTCTGCGTTACAGGTCGCAACCTACCAGAGGCCACTGTGATCCATTTGTTCTTGGACTGTTTGATTCTTTGTGGGAGCAGTGGTGTATTTTGTTCACTTTGTACCTTTTAGAAGAGGTATGCTTAATTGCAGCTATTTCTTCCCTTAGTAGAGTCAATTCTTTCTGCATAGCAGCTAACTTGAGGCATATAGGGCAAACTCTTAGGTTCCAAATGATTCTTCTCAGAATGAAAGCACCACAGTTATTGCATTGAATACATAACATGCTGATTAAGCAGTCCTAGGAGAAGGAGAAAAGGTGAGTATAACACCTAATTAAAGGACAGATGTCAGAGTATATGATAACTATATAGGCAATGCAACACAGGGCTAAGGTGGGTGGGAACTTAAGGTCTACTGGCCAGTAGACCTTACATGAACTGAGGGCACACTTAGATATCCAATTTAAAGGCTATGCAAGGAATGTAGTCAGAATATTCCTAAAAACTTATATACAACAGTTTACAATTATCTGTTGTTTTCTCTTAATATAGATTTTAAGTCTGAAAGCTTAGCTGTGTGGAGTCTCTTGAAGTTGTGATGACCTGAGTTGATCAGGTTCCTGTGAACAGGCTGTAGAGGTGATTCAATTAGCCCCACCCTATGAAGCAGGCTTGTAACAGACAATGGAAACTGAAATATATTAAAACGGAAATCTTACTTCTATGTATCAGCCTATTATGCAAAGGTCCCTGTAACCTTAAAATGTATACTTTTGCTGCAAAATTAAGAGGGGAGACTTAGGTAGAAGACCAGGTCTCTGCAAACCTGAAAGCAAATGTGTACTTCTGTTCCCAGTAGCTATATATCACAAGTGTCCCTGACCAATAGACCTTAACATGAACTGAGGGCACACGCAGATATCTGATTTAAAGGCTATGCAAGGAATGTAGGTAGTCAGAATATTCCTAAAAACTTGTATCCAGCAGTTAAAATTTATATGAAAAAAAAACCCCCAGGCAGTTGTAAAGTCTGAAAGCTTAGCTGTGTGGACATACTCTCACCTTCAGAAGACTGTGAAGAGGCTAGAGTGATCCGCCTTTTCTGGAAGGAGGAGCTGGCGGTGTTGATTGACAGGGTTTCATCCAACTTGAACTTGACGGATGCTTCCAGCAGAGAGCAGGAGCTGAAGGTGCACCCACCCTTTCAAGGGGTGTGGAAATCACTACTATTTCTCTGTTTCCAGATGTGATCAAGGATATGATCCTGTTGGAGTGGGAGTCTCCCGACTTGCCGCCTAAGGGGTTCAGGATATCTAAGAAGATCTACACTCTCCTGGAGAAGGAGTCTGTTGAGTGGTTTGGTATTCCCAAGGTGGATGCACAGGTCATGGAGGTTACCAGACAGACTGCCATTCCTGTGGAAGGCTGATCGGCCTTAAAGAATTTTCTGGACTGTAAGGTGGATTCTTGTCAAAAACCCAGTTTTCTGTGGTGGCTGTTATTGTGCAGCTGACTATATTTACAGCCTGATATCTCGAGTCCTGCTCCACTGGATTCAGTCTCTTCTGCCAGATACTACCACCCTTTTGGAGTGGACTGTGGCCTTCCTTTCTGATGCAATGTATGACCTGGTAGATTTGGTAAAGAAAATGGAACCAGTCGGATTAAACAGAAACTAACACAAAAAGAACCCAACTTAACTAGAAATTCCCTACGAATCCCAAAATATTTTTTTGTCGGAGCATGTCAACCCAGTGCCCAAAACGTGATCAGTGGGCACCGCCGTGACCACTCCTTTTATTATTAAATCACTTAAAACTGGTTAAAGTCCAGAACTTAGCTGTTGCCAAAGCACCACCAAAACCGAAACAGGTAGACGACGTGGCTCACGTTTCGGGTTTTTTTTCGCCAACTTGTGTAGAAACCCTGCCTCAGGTCCAACGAATCAGCAAATGGCAGATCCTCAGCTGGTACATTTGGTGACTAGGGATGGTGCCCTGATAATGATGTTGTGGTGTTGGATTTAGCTGCAACACTGGGCAGTGGACTAATCTTGCATAGCCCAGTTAGCCCAACTGGCTTTTAAGGGACAGCTTCTTTTTGGAGCCGATTTGGAGAAGCTGGTGAAGGTCCTGAGCGAGATGAAATTTTACTGCCTTCCAGAAGACAGATCTGGGAGGCCTGTGAAGTGGGTTGGTGCCCCTTTGTCATCAGCCTCTGCCCAATGGCTAGATCCATGGGGTCTCGGGACTTTCATCATTACTGTCCTGGAAAACCTTTTTTCCCCTCTGCTTCTGGACTTCGGGCTTGTTCTCAGTCCTTTCATAGACTGCGTGAGCCCAGGGATTTGGTCTCCTCCAGAGGAGAACCCTCCCGGACTGTGCAGTGAAGGTTTGGGGGCCCATTCCATGGTTCCTTCGGTTGGAGGCAGGCTCTGCCTCTTCTTTTAGGAATGGGCCTGGGTTACCAAGGATCGCTGGATATGAAGTTCAGGTACATCTACCTCTCCCTTCATCATATTTTTTAATATTAAACTTTTGCTTTGTTTACATGTGTGTGTCTGCTCTTCCTGGAGGTAAAATAATGTGCTGCTGGCTCTTTGAGCATGGGGGGGGGGGGGGGGAGCAGTCAGAATTGATTTGTTTGTTTAGCTTTGAATACTATTGCTCTTTTCTATCCCTGGTAACGACCCTTTCTTGTCAAATGGTTAGGCCAGCCTTGCGTGTCATGGGTTTTCCCCTGTAGAAATAGCAATGCACCAAGCTCATACCTTCCCTCTCATGCCGCTCACCCCCCAGCTCACTCCATTTCACTCAACCCTCAGAATGGTCAAGAATTTGGCAGCTGAGATTTAATGCAGAAAAATTAGGATCATGCATTTGGGCTGCTAAAATCCAAGTGGACGGTACAGTATAGGGGGTGAAGAACGTCTGTCCATGAAAGAAGAGCAAGACCTTGGCATGATTGTGTTTGATGATCTTAAAGTGGCTAAACAGGTAGAAAAGATGATGGCAAAAGCCAGAAGGATCCTTGAGTGCATAAGGAGAGGAATGACCAGCAGAAAAAATGGAGGTGATAGTGCCTCTATATACAGTAAGTCTCTGCTACAACCTCATTTGGAGTATTGTGTGCAATTCTGGAGATCCCACCTTTGAAAGGATATAAACAGGATGGAGTCTATGCAGAGGGTGGCTACTAAAATGGTTAGTGGTCTTCATAATAAATCATATGGGGACAGACTTAAAGATCTTAATAGGTATACGTTAGAGGAAAGGCTGGATAGAGATATGATAGAGATGTTTAAATACCTCCATGGCATGAAATGCACAAGAGGAGAGCCTCTTTTGATTGACAGTTAGCTCTGCAATGAGGGGGCGTAGGATGAGGGTGAAAGGGGTTAGACCCAGGAGTAAGATGCGGAAATATTTCTTTATGGAAAGAGTGGTAGATGCGTGGAATAGTCTCCCAGTGGAGGTAGCAGAGACGAGGAGAGAATCCCTTCCAGAAGACATCAGAGCCATTAAAGAGTTCGGACAAAAGCTAAAAACTCACCTATTCAAAAAACACTTCGGAACTATTACATAACACAGTATGATTTACTTAACCCTCTATCCTTCTACCTCATGGACCTAACTGCTCAACGACAACCCTTTGTTAAGTTAAATTCCAAGTTGACACTACCACCCTACCAAGTCATCACCTGCATAAGTTCTTATGAATTATATTTATCTGTAAATATTGGCATATCATTATGTAAGTTCTCAAGATTAATGTTAACTGTTAATCGTTATCATGTCACAATGTTATAATGTAAATTGTTACTTGTTGCGATGTAAACTGCTTTGACTAAAGGATAAAACAATATAAAAAACAGTTAAAAATGTATTTTTAGACTTCCGGGGATGCGGTGAGCACGAGCGGACGCACGCCGCTCGAGCTCTGGGCCTCCTCGCCCCTCCGACGCCGCCGAATGAGCTGCCCGAGCCGGGTTTGAGGTTCCGAGCCTCCCCCCTGCACCCCCGCCTGGTCCACCATGTGAGCTGGCGCTCCTGAGCCTCCATCTCCCCCCCCCCCCCCGCGCTGAACAACGGCCGCGGCCTGGATCCGGGCAGCCGCGGCGGAAGACCAGGAGCCTGCAGTGAGTGCCACGTGGTGGGGAGACCCGGTAAGCAGCGGCAAACAGCGACGTGCAACCAGATCCCCGAGCTGCGCCCCGCGGCGGCGGGCGCCCCCCCCCTGCTGAGCCTCACTGTTCCCGCTACCTCCCCCAGCTATATCTATATCTATATCTATATCTATATCTATATATATATATATATATATATTTTATATTTTTTTCTTCTTCTCGCGCTCCAGGAGGGCGGCGGACATCAAGTCCTTAGGGGTGGCTGGAGGCCCCCCTGCTGAGACCTGGGCTGGGCCGCGGCTAGTCCCTTGGCCTTGGGAGATCCGCGGGGGCCGCTTAACCTGGCGTACGGCCCCCCCTGCAGGAGTCGAGGAGCAGAGGAGGGCCTTGGACTGGGGACAGAGAAGACCTTGCCCCCCCCCCCTGTGGCAATTGACTCGCATACCCGCGTGGGAGGTATCTACGCCGCTGAGATCTGCAGTGAGTGGTGGGGACGGGGAGCGAGACCCCTGCGGACTGACACAGCTCGGGCATGGCGGCAAAGGGCGGCTGCCGGGTGGAAAAGGAGAAGACCCCTCTACCGCCCAGAGGGGGAGAGCAGTCCTCGCCGCTGAAGGGGGAGGTTAAAGCCGGGATGGTGGATGAAATCTCCTTGGCTGTGGCGGGAGCGCTGTCAGCGCAATTTGAGGACCTGCGGGGCCGTATGGACCTCCTCCAAGCTTCTGTGGGGGCCCTGGGGAGCCGAATGCAGGAAGCAGAGGGCCGGATGGAGCGGACGGAGGAGCATGTGCTGGAGGGGGGGAGGGGGGGGGAGAGCAGTATTGTCAGGGACCAGTGGAGGGGTGGATGACAAGAGGGAATGCCTTGGAGGGGAGGAGGGGAGGACCTCAGGCTGGGGGGGGGGGTGCCTTCCCTGTATCAGATCTGGTTCGTGCTGTATTATCGTAGGTCTACTTTTGTATTTAATGCCGCTTAAGATCATCTCTTGGAATGTTTGGGCAGCCCTATTAAACGGGCCAAAATCTTGCAGGCATTAGCAAGGCGGGGGGTGGACATCGCCATGCTTCAGGAAACCCACCAGACTGCCGAGGAGCACCGTAAATTATGCCGGGAATGGGTGGGACAGGTCTGGGGGGCCCCAGCTCAGGGGAAGAAGGGGGGTGTGGTGCTCCTGATTCATAAGCGGGTGCGGCTGGAGGTTGTCCGGGACTTTGTTGATCCGACAGGCAGATTTATCTTGGTGCAGGGAGTTCTTGAGGGGAGGCCGGTTATTCTAGGCAATTTGTACTGTCCTAAGGTGCTTGACCTACCCCTTTATGCCCGTCTTGCCTCCAAACTGGAGACAATGCCGGAGTCTCCCTTGATTCTGGGGGGAGATTTTAATGGAGTCATGGATGTCGATCTTGATACTTCTAGGGGGGGGGGAGCAGAGAGACAGGATCGCGACGGTTCGGGCATTGCGACGTTTATGTTCCCGGCTGGGGTTGGTGGACCCTTGGCGACTATTACACCCGGCCGAGCGGGATTATACGCATATATCCCGGGCCCATGGCACTAGTGCCCGTATAGATTGCCTGTTGATTTCTACTGGACTGTTTGCTAAGGTGGCAGATGCTCAGATAGGGCCCATGGAGATATCTGACCATGCGTTTGTCTGGCTCGACGTCTTTTGGAATGGGAACTCTCCCAGGTCCCCGACATGGCGCTTCCCCCTTGAATTATATAGGGATGCGCAATTCCGTTCTTTTCTTCAGCAACGATGGCAGGAATTTGAAGCTGATCATAGGGGTCATCAGGGTGACCCTGAATTGCTCTGGGAAACTGCGAAGGTGGTTTTGCGGGGGGACATTATAGGGTTCCTTGCTCGGAAGAGAAGACTCAGGGCCGAACGTATCATTGCTTTAGAAAAGTTGGTGACGCGGCTGCGGCGTCGAGGGGCCCGAAACCCGACGGCGGTGCTTAAAAAGCAGCTGTGGGACGCTCAAACGGAATTAAATGAGCTTCTGCATCAACGGGCAAAGAAATCTGTGTTATACTATCGTTACCAACTTTATCAGTATGGGGATAAGCCCGGGAAATTATTGGCCAGATGTCTTCGGGGACCCAGGGGCTCCAAATTGATGCCGGGCTTGCGGGACGATTCGGGGGTGTTACATCGGGAGAACCCGGCGATAGTGGGGGTTTTTCGTTCCTTTTTCCAGAGCCTCTATACAGCAGCGTCGCCCTCCTTCACGCAGATGGAGGAGTATGTGGGGGCCTTGGACCTACCGCGCTTGACCGTGGAGCAAAGAGCGCAGTTGGATCGGCCGATAACGGCGGCTGAGCTGCAGGGGGCTATCTCCAAGGCCAGTTGTTATAAATCCCCGGGATCCGACGGGCTCGGTGCTGAATTCTACAAAATCCTTAATGACCTGATTTCCCCAACGCTGACCGCAGTGCATAATCGGCGGGCGCAACAGGGCTACTTTCGGTGGGGGGTTAATCATGCCCATATTGTCCTTATTCCTAAACCGGGGAAGGACCCCCTCTCCGCGGCCTCGTACCGTCCTATCTCATTGCTTAACTTTGACCTTAAATTGATGGCCAAAATTTTGGCGGATCGCCTGGCGGAGTTTTTGGGGTCGCTGGTGCATGATTCTCAGGTTGGGTTTGTAAAGGGGCGATATGCTGTTCGTAATCTGCGCAAAATAGTGGCATCCTTAGAGTGGGCCCAGCATAGACAGTTACCCTCTTTGCTTGTCAGTTTTGACACGGAAAAAGCATTTGACCGGGTGGACTGGCACTATCTGAAGTATATTCTTCCTTGCTATGGTATAGGGCCGCTATTTTGTAGCATGGTTGCGAGTCTGTATGCCGACCCGACGGCGGCGATACTTTGCAATGGGATGGTATCCGAGAATTTTTCGTTGCAAAGGGGGACCCGTCAGGGCTGCCCTCTCTCTCCTCTCCTCTTTGTTCTGTCCCTGGACCCCCTCCTGCGGAGAGTGGCGGGCCTGCGTTCCATAAGGGGGGTTAGAATAGGCGCCCAAGAATTTAAGATATCTGCCTTTGCCGATGACCTGTTGGTCCATCTACTGTCGCCTATGGACTCCTTGCCGCTTCTCTTGGGAGAGTTCCGAACCTTTGGGCAGTTTGCGGGGCTACGCATTAACAGGGATAAATCCGAGGCCATGGATGTGTCGGGGAGTCTTCGGAATGGCTGGCCGGGGGTGTTCCCTCTTAAATGGGCCGAGAATCAATTTATATACTTGGGGATTGTACTGCCCTGTCGCCCGGGCCGTTTGTATGGGTGCAACCTGCAGCGAATGTTGACCAAGGTGAGAGCTCAGCTGCAGGCCTGGCGGCCTCTCCCCTTATCCCTATTGGGCAGGATTGCGGCGATTAAACTGGTGCTCTTGCCGCGGATCTTGTACTGGCTGCAGACCCTCCCTGTTTGGCTTCTTCGCCGGGATGTCCGGTGCTTTGAGGCGGAATTTCGGGGCTTCCTCTGGGGGGGGGGGCGAGAGCTCGTGTCCCCTATGGTCGGCTTGTGGGGAGAATGCGGGATGGGGGATGGGGGCTCCCGGATCTTGGTGCCTATGCTTTGGCCTGCCAAGCGCGTCATTTGGGAGATTGACTAGGTGACACCGACCTTTACACGCCCACAGCTCTGGAGGAGGCATTTGTGGCACCCCACTCTCTGCGGGCCCTCTTGCACCTGGAGGTCAGCCAGTGGGCTACTCACCTGGCTGAGAGTGTGCTGCTGTTGCCGGTGTGTAAGACCTGGCGACAGCTGAACGCTTATTGGGGCCATAATTGGAAGGTGTCGAGTTGGCTACCCCTTCGGGGGAATGCCAATTTCACCCCGGGGACTGAGACTGCTGCCTTCCGTCTTTGGGGGAGCGAGGGGTCCATAGTGTGGGACATGTGGTGGACTTGACGGGGAAGCCTAAACCCTTCTCTGTGCTTTCCCGCGAGTTTGAATTGCGGCCTAATCATTCATTTGCGTATATGCAGGTGGCCCATTATGTGGCCTCCCTTCCGGGGGGGGAGTTACATAGTGACCGCTCGGCCCAGATTATGGCGTTCTTTGGCCTGGGCGACGAGGCCCGACCGTCCATCCGGGGTTTTCACCTCCGGCTGGAGCAGTTTCGCCAGCGGCTAGACTATGGCAGAGTGGAGCAGGCTTGGGGGGCCGAAATGGGGCGGGGTATCCCCCAGGGCACCATCCTGGTAGCCCTAAGGCGGGTGGTGAGCCTGGTGGGCGGGGCCCGTTGGCGGGAAATCCAATTTAAATGTCTAACTAGGGTCCACTTCTCCCCGCGGAGGGCTTTTCGTTGCCACTTGACCACGGACAGTAGTTGTCCGCGGTGTGCGGCGCCAATGGCGACTTTGTTACATATGTGGTGGGGATGCCGGCGGCTTCACCCCTATTGGCGGAGGATTGCCCTGTACGTAGCTAATCTGCTGGGACAACCTGTTCACTGGGATGCAGCCTTGGTGGTCCTGGATTCTCTGGCCCTCGCCTCTCCCAAGGGGAGGTGGGGTCGCTTGCTCGTGCGTAAGGCATGTCTGGTGGGTAAGGGGCCTCTGTTGCGGCGGTGGCGGGAGGTCCGCCCACCCTCTTTTTGGGAGTGGCGGAACTCCTTCCACCAGCTTATGCTCCTGGAGTGTAGGGCTGCCCGGGGCCATGCACGGCGATGGTCCACCTTCTTGCTCATTTGGGATCCATACATTCAAAGCCTGAGTGCCCGGACCCGTAATACGATCCTGCAGATGGGATGTTGATACCCTCATTTGTTATACTGTTATTTGGGTGATATGTCGAACTTCCAGATGGTCCTGTGTGGCTTGCTATGGGGGGGAGGGGAGGTGGGTGAGGGTGGGGGGAGGGGGGTAGAGGAAGGGGGTGAGGGTAATTCTTCTTTGAAAACTTTTCTGTAACCATCGATGAGTACTGCCCCTGTGGATAAGAGCCAACCCCAGGGAGTGGTGATTCTTTGCTGTGTACTTGTTGTTTTTCTTTGTTGATGGTTCTAAATAAAATTTTGAAAAAAAAATGTATTTTTATCTGAATTCAGGAAAGCATGGGGCAAACACAGAATGTCTCTAAAGGAAAAAGGGACTACAGTAATTGATATGGAAGGGCAGACTAGATGGGGCATATGGTATTTTTTTGCTGACATGTTTCTATTTTCCATGGCATCGATCTTGAAGCTGGTTCATGGGTCAGGACATATATGAATCCTCTGCAGAGGCTCCTGCTGGTCCTCTGGTTTCCTTGTTCCCAGTTGATCAGTCAGACCCCTACTCTTTCCAGGAGATCAAGGAGCAATTGTAATGGTGGTTGCAGTCCTGCCATTTAATGACTAGGATGTTACTAAAGTCTTCAAAGTCTGATTGTCATCTCAGATGCTTGTGTCCCCTCAGGAGGTCTCCTGGTGCTAAATCGATTTGAAGGCAAAGGCAATGCACCTAGGGCTGAAGAGATTTCATCCTTTCATGAAGGGCAAAGTGGTCTAAGTGTTCTCAGACAATGCCATAGTTGTGGTGTATGTCAACAATCAGGTCTGATCGTGCAGTGTTGGAGAGGCTCTTGAGGTTGCGATGTACAGGCAGACATTGAGTCACAATCCCATTGATTCAGGTGTGTGGGAGCTTAGCCCTCACACTTTCAACCTCTTAGTGCAGAGATGGGGGTCTTCCATTGTTCAACTTGATGGGCATTCAGGAGAATGCCAAAGTGGAGAATCTTTTCAGATGCAGGAAAGATTCTCAAATGGCTGGCTTTGATGATGTTTTCCATGATGCCCCTCTGGCCTGGAACAGGTATCCCAGAGTTGTCTCTTGCCACCACAGCTCCTCCATATAGTCTGTCTCCAGCAAGTTCTCTCCCATCCTCTATCTCTCCATCTCAGTCCACTTGACATCTCCAGGAGAGGCTGGGGAACGCTCTCCTCGATGTCTCAAAAGCTTGAGAGTTTATGGGTAGTCGACCTTGTACCCTCAGGGTGAAGAGACAAATTAACAGTTATATTGTCCCAGTAGTGCTCAACAAAAAAAGTTCTGTCGCTTTTCTCACTGGAATGAAAATCTATGACCACCTTGTTTCCTCCAAGTCTGGGGAAAACACTTCCTTATAGTGGTCCAATTACTGCATGCAAATAATGTGCTAAAGTGCTTCACCAACAGGTGGCTTTCTCTCGAGTTCCTTAAGCACAATCTCCAGCCTCCATAGTCTTTAAGAGTTCCAAGTCTCTCCAAGTAATTGACTCAGGCCTCCAGCTGCCTGGTCGACCTGTGATCTGATGTAGTGGTTAAGCCTCTACCACCTATTGGCAGGCCTTACCTGCTATTGGTCATGGAGACATCAATGGGGGTTTCAGATATTGAATCCTCCCCTGGACTTGGTTCTTCCTGTTCCTACTCCATTTCGCCAGAGTCCTCTGGAGGGAGGTCCATCTCTAGGTCCATGTCGGAGGCGGGGTTCACTCCTATACTGCTGGTTCCATATAAGTTGCTTTTGGGGACCTAACTACCTCCTTGTCCTGTTCCCCCCCCCCCCCCCCAGCCCAGGGATCAGAAACCCTTCCGCCAACACTGGGACCCTGGGCTTGGGGACGATTCTGGGAACCTTTTGAGTGCTCCCCTTCTGATCCATTGCTCTAGGGATTTTCCCTGTGTTGGGGCATATTACCCCATCACAGATGACTTGTTTCAGGAGTGACCCAAGGAGGAATTTGCTATTTGTCTTTCCTCCATGGATCTTGGTGAACCGTCTTCTATGCAGAATTCAGGCACGCCTGGGCCAGGTGATTATAGTAGGCCCAGACTGGCCTTGCAAGCTCTGATACATGGATCATGTGAATCTGTTGATGGGGTCCCTCTCTTTCTTTTTAGCTAAGGGTAAGGACCCCTAATGATGGCAAACCCCAGTCCCCTCCTCATTTACGGCTCAGCTCTTGAGAGGCATAGACTGCCTAAAAAGAACTATTCTATAGTGGTAGTAAACATTTTGCTTATGGACCAAATGGCTCTACATTCTTTGCTTATGTTCGAGTCTGGAGGGCTTTCGAGAAGTGGTGGTCCTCTTTCCTAGAGGCCAGGAAGACATCATAGTCAGGATTTTATCCTTCCTGTAGTCTGGTCTGAACTAGCCTTAAACCTTCTTAAGGTTCAGGTAGTGACACTGGCATTCTACAGTGGTTGTTGGCAGCACACCCTGATGTGTCTCGCTTCCTCAAGGGAGCAAAACGGAGCTGCCCATTAGTGCATCCAGTTGTTCCTCAGTGGAACCTCTCATTGATGTTGAAGGCCTTGAAAGGGCCTCCATTTGCACCTATTTGCAAGGCCTCTCTCAAGGATTGGACCCTTAAGATAGTGTTCCTAGTGGCTATAGCTTCCAGTAGGCAGGTGTCAGAGTTGTAGGCTTGTCCTTAAGGGAACTTTTTTTTTTTTTTTTGTTTGTCATCTTGATGGTGGACTGTGCCATCTTTTCTCTCAAAGTCCTTTCTATCTTAACCAAACTGTGGTTCTGCCCTCCTTCTCCTCCTCCTTGGATTTTCAGAAGGCTCCTTTTCTTTCTGTGGACATGCAGAAGAGGGTTGATCAGGTGCTGGAACTTACCTCTTCTTTCCATCAGTAAGATCATCTTTTTTTGATTTCTTTGGCTGCTGCCAGTCATTTTCTCAAGCCGCCAAGTTCTCTGTTGCCTGCTGGATTAAGGAACCCGTTGAATCGGCATACCTTCTGACTTGTAAGTGCGTGCCAGAAGAAGTCTGAGTTAACACCACGAGGACACAAATTCCTCTTGGGCAGAGGATATCTGTAGGATTATCTGGCCATTGGAGTACTTTTGTGAAGTAGTACAGATGGCAGGTGGGAGCAAGTGCAGATAGTGCCTTTGGCAGGGCAGTCCTGTCCACCTACCCAAAATTATTGTGTTATGGCCACCACGGGTCCTGATTACTTTTTTGGACCGGTCTAGCTGGACGATAAATTAATCGGTAAAATGTATAGTTCCTTTCTTTCCTTGAATCCTGCTAGACCAGTCCAGTACCTTCCTTAGAAGACTCCTACTATAGGTTGAAATGCCCTATTGCCTTTTGATTGCATTGTGTCTGTCAGTGCCTGACACAAGAGTTAATTCTGGTAAGAGAGCCAAATATTTTCTCATGTTGCAAAATTGAATTTGTTGGTTATTTAACATTATTCATTATTAGTATTTCAGTTTACTGCATGGAAAGTGACAGACTGTCTTAGTGATGCACCAGCATATATACCAATGATATCACTGAAAACTGTTCAAGTCTGCCTCAGCCTTCTGGCAAGGGAGCAAAACCCGTTCATCTGGACAAGTCTAGCAGGATTCAAGGAAAGAAAATGATCAGGTAAAATTTCTACATTGGCTATATAAATTACAGATACCATGACTGATGTACAAGAGATCATAAAATAGACCCTTGATAGCTGAAGAGATACAGAACTATTTCTTCACTGAAAAATAATAGGGCTGGGACTTCTAGTCTGACTCCAATAGGCAACATTTGCATCTGAGCTCTCCAGTATCCTCTCTTGAAATGCAACATTTCACTCATTAAGGCACATATTTTGCCAGACTTTGTGTCAAAAATGCTAAAGACACTGAAACAAAAAATATAATAAAATGCTAAGAGATGTATGCAGAAAAAACTAAGCACTCTAGTTGAGATGACTCTGCTGTACATTTGCCATCTTCTCTCGTCTCAGCATCTGGCAACAAAGAGGAAGAAACAATGAGTGTGAAACTCACTTGATTCATTCCACTTATGTCTTTGGCACCTCTTCTAGAATTTTGGCATACGCTATTGTAGCTAGGTGCCTTGCCTGTTTATGGACTTCAGAGCTTAGAGAAGTTGTTCATATTAAGTTGGCAGATGCACTTTGCACTGGAAATGAACTTCTTGGTGAAAATGGTTAAGATAGTTGATATCATAGAGATCATTATATCTATTTATCTTTCTGCTCTAGTCTCACAGCCTACATAACCCTGTAGACCAGAGGTCCCCAACTCCAGTCCTGGAGGGCCAGACACCATTCAGGTTTTCAGGCTGTCCCTAATGAATATGCATGAGATACATTTGAATATAACGGAGGCAGTGCATGCAAATGCATCTCATGCATATTTATTAGGGACAGCCTAAAAACCTGAATGGTGTTTGGCCCTCCAGGACTGGAGTTGGGAACCTCTGCTGTAGACGAATGAGCATAGCCAACTATAGAAGTTTCTCATTCAGTAAAAGGAGCAGATCTACAGGTCCCATGCGACTCTTACTCTTCTAGGACTTGCCAGAGACAAAGACAACTGAAATGGGCTGTTTCTGTTAAGCCCAAGCTGTCTTCCTCCTTTTGACTGATCATCTAAATATTTCATATTGTCCCTCCTGTCCTGTCCAGTACATGTGGATTATCTCCCTCCACCAGCAGCTGGAGACTGAGCATGTCAGAATTATAATGTCACAGTAGAAGAGCTCCCTCCTTAGGCTCCAGGAGCTAGTATCTCAGCCTCCAACAGTTGGATAAGGAGCCTCTATGTGGCTGGACTCCACTGAATGGACGTTTAGGCCTAGTACTTCTCCACAAGGAGGGAAGGAGGGGGGGAAGAAATAGAGACATTAATATATTTATCTGTTTGGACTGGGTGTCTCTCTGGTACAGAGTATGTAAGTATGAAGGCTAGCAGGTGCAAGATCTGCTATTTGGGCACTGCAATGTGGAGGTGGGTCAGATGCAGCCCTGGGTTTCAATTACTTGGTTGTGCAGATCCCTTCCTGCCCCCCCCCCCCCAGCCGGACAGCCCAGCATACCTATTTGTGAGGTTTGGCTGGCTTCTTCCTAGTTATTGTTCTCTTGGAGCTGACAGGCACTATGCCGTTAAAAAAAAGAAATAAATAAAAACACACGTAAAATGAAGACATCCTTTCACTTTCTAACTGACAGACTGTCCTGGGGTGGTTTGACTGTGTGAGTTGTGCCAGCAGCACACTGGTACTTAGCCATCGGACAGCTGTTTTTTGGGGGTGAGTGGAACCGTTATTCTCTCTAAGGCAGTCTGGCTTTCTCTTCAGTGCCATGGGTGCTTGCATACTTTTGGCTCTCTTGGTTTATGCTCTCTATGGGAGGGAGCCGTGTGTATTTTTTTCTTCTAGGGGCTTTGTTGTGCTTGTGTGCTTCGGGGGAAGTTGGCAGAGTGGATATTTTTATGCCAGGGTCATGGAGAGCGAGTCGGGGGCTTCTATTCAGGACGTATCGAAGGTGGTGGGAGCCATGGCCATTTAACTGCCGGCTGCCATTTCCTCATCAGGAAAGCAGAGAAAGCACAGTTACTTACCTTTAACAGGTGATCTCTGGGAACAGCAGGAATAAGTCTTCACATATGGGTACGTCGGTACCGACAGAGCCTGCGCGGGAACGCTTCCCAGCGTCCAATCAGAAAGCTTTTTGGGAGCATCCCACAGCGCCTGCGTGCTGCCTTCCCGCCTTTCCAACTGTCTCTCCTCAGTTGAGTTTTATAGCTGAGATAAAGATGGAGAGAGAGGGAAAGGAAGAGAAAGAGAGATAGTGAGAGACAACTCCTAGGGGAGGTGGGTGGGTTGTGAAGACTTATTCCTGCTGTTCCCAGAGATCACCTGTTACAGGTAAGTAACTGTGCTATCTCCAGGAACAAGCAGGAATGAGTCTTCACATATGGGGACTCCCTAGCTTTTGATGCCAGGAAGAGAGCCCATAAGTTGTGTATCTCTGGGACAGGGCTGCACCTCCCCACCTGGATCTCTGGCATCCCATGAGGGATGGTGGGTAGGAGTTGATTAAGTATGGAACAGGTGTCTGAGAACAGCCTGACCAAACAAGGCATCTCTGCGGGAGTCCTTGTCCAAACAGTAATGGGCTGTGAAGGTTTGAACCGAGGCCCAAGTGGCTACTCAACAGATGTCGTCAATAGACACAGAGTTCAGATGAGCCATTGAGGCTGCCATGGCTCTCACATTGTGAGCTGTGATATGGCCCTCCAGAGAAATGTTCTTGCTCTGATAGGCGAAAGAAATACATTGGGCAATCCAGTTGGAAAGAGTTCTCTTGGAGACTGGCTGTCCCAAATGAGAAGGATCAAAAGCAACAAAGAGTTGAGAGGACTTTCTATGTTGCTGTGTCCTCTGTAAATAAAAAGCTAGAGCTCTTTTACAATCCAGGGTATGAAGATTCCTCTCTGCATTTGAGGCATGAGGTCCTGGAAAAAAGAGAGGTAGGTAGACCTCTTGGTTGAGGTGAAAAGGCGAGACCACCTTAGGCATAAAGTGTGGATTAGTCCTAAGGACCACCTTGTCATGATGGAACCTTGTGTAAGGTGGATTAGCTACTAGTGCTTGCAATTCACTGATGCGGCGTGCTGATGTGATTGCGATGAGAAAGATAACCTTCCAAGAAAGGTATTTCAAGGAGGTAGTAGCCAAAGGTTCAAAAGGCGGCTGCATAAGCTGACCAAGAACCAAATTTAAGTCCCATGCCACCGGTGGTGGTCTAATGGGAGGCTTTGTCAAAAGGAGGCCTCTCATGAACCTTGCTACAAGGGGATGAGAGGAAACAGGTTGTCCATTTAGAGGCTTGAGGGAAGCTGCAATAGCACTCAGATGGACTCTTACTGAATTTGTCTTAAGGCCTGCATTAGACAGATGCAGTAGATACTCCAGCAACGATTCCAGAGGTATGGCACGGGGGTTAAGACCCTTTCCAGAACACCAGATGGTAAACCTTTTCCACTTGAAGGCGTAAGAACGTCTAGTAGAAGGTTTTCTGGAAGCATAAAGAACATCTTTCACCTGTTGAGAAAGAGGAAGATCCTGGAGATCTAGGCCTTCAGCAACCAAGCCCTGAGATGCAGAGACTGGGGATTGGGATGCCACAACTTTCCGTCCTCCTGAGAGAGGCGGTCTGGAGCAGACCCTAACTCTAGGGAGGGAGCTTGAGAAAGATGTAGAAGCAGAGGGTACCACACTTGCCGTGGCCAATGTGGAGCTATGAGAATCATGTGTCTCTGTCTCTCTGAAACTTGAACAGGGTTTTGGGAATTAGGGGAATGGGTGGAAAGGCATACAGGAAGTCTTGACCCCAATGAAGGAGGAAAGCATCCTTTGAGTCCCCTGAGCCGGAGTTCTGGAACAGAACCGGGGAAGTTTGGCATTCCACGGACTTGCAAAGAGGTCTATGTCCGGTGTTCCACAAAGTTGAAAAATCTTGGATACCTGGTCCATATGTAGGGACCATTCGTGTGGAAGCAGAACTCGACGGAGTCTGTCTGCCCAAGAGTTTTGAACCCCTGGAAGATAGACTGACAGAAGATGAATGTGATGCTCTCTGACGAGGGCCCACAGTCGCAGAGCTTCGTTGCAAAGCGAAAGAGAGCCAGTTCCTCCCTGCTTGTTTGTTTTTATATAGAACATGGCTACCTGATTGTCCGTGTGGATAAGGACTGTCTTGTGGCTGAGCAGGGTGTGTAAAACTCGCAGAGCAAGGAAGATTGCTCTGAGTTCCAAGAGATTTGATATGTAGAGAAGTCTCCTGTGGGGACCAGATGCCCTGGGTGGAGAGGTTCTGAAGATGAGCTCCCCAGCCCATTGGAGAAGCATCAGTTGTAAGAGTTGCCTGGGGTAGAGGCTGTTGAAAGGGAGACCCCAGCAACAGGCTTTGAGGGGACTTCCACCACTGGAGGGACAAAATGAGGCTGCTAGTGTTTGCTATTTTGTCTGACAGGCAGCCTAATGCCTGGGTCCATTGGGTGGATAAAGTCCACTGAGCTGCTCTCATGTGAAGGCGAGCGTATGGTACCACATGGACGGTGGATGCAACTGTAACATTTCTCGAGCAGTTAGTAGGGGTTTTGACTCTGCTTGAAGGCAACGGGCCTGGGGAAGATAGGCCCTTGCCTTTGTGGTATCCAGCAATGCCCCTATAAACTCCAGGGACTGAGTAGGGATCAGATTGGATTTTGGGATGTTTATTACCAGCCCTAAATATTGAAGGATACGCATTGTGCAGGTTAGAGCAGTCTTGACTTCTGAGTGGAAGCCAGTCGTCCAGATAAGGGAAGACAAATATTCCCAGGGTGTGCAGAAAGGCAGCAACCACTGCCATGCATTTCGTGAACACCCTTGGTACAGAGGCTTGGCCAAAGGGGAGCACTCTGTATTGATAGTGCTTCTCCTGGAAAAGGAACCGAAGGAACCTTCTGTGAGTTGGGTGGATGCGAACATGGGTGTACGCATCCTTGAGATCTAGAGAACAAAGCCAATCCTGACTCTGAAGGTATAGCAGCAGAGTTCCTAGAGAAACCATTTTGAATTTCTCTTTGACTAGAAATCTGTTCAACTCTCTGAGATCTAAAATGGGTCTGAAGCCCCCTGTTTTCTTTGGGATAAGAAAATAGGGGGTGTAGAACCCTGTGCCCTGTTGTTGAGAAGGCACTTCCTCTATTGCCCCTTGGGCGAAAAGAGTGGCAACCTCCTGCTCCAACAGGCTGAGGAGGGAGGTTGGAGAATTGAACTGGTGCACTCTTGTGAGAGGGGGCAAGCTTGAAAAATGAAGTTTGTACCCCTCTCTTATGATGGAGAGTGACAATGCTCTGCTGTGATTTGCTCCCATCTGGAAGCGAAGTGACATAGTCTTCCTGGCTCTAGAAGGACCAGAGCCCTCCACCATTCCAGGAAGGTTAAGTTCTCTAGCAGAGAGTCAAAGGCCCTGAGGGGGCTGAGATTGCTGGGCTGGAGCAGGCCTCACAGCCTTTACCTTGGTCTGTTGGGAGGCTTGCTGACGTTTGGAAGGGAACTGAGCTGCAGAAGATGCTCTCTGACTATAAGCAGGATAGGATCTTCCCTTTTTAGAAAAAGGTGTTTTCTTGAACAACCTTTTCTTAGCAGGAGCAGCAATAGATTTGGATAGTCTATCCAAAGCAGAATTTTAGGCATCCATTTGATTGGCTTTTGCTTGCCAATCTTTACCAAACAGATTCTCACCTGTACAAGGGATATTTCCCAATTCATCTTGGACCCAGGTCTCCAAATCAGATGCTTGAAGCCAAGCAATCCTACGTGCACATATAGCTATAGCTGAGGCTCTGCTTACGCATTTAAAGGAGTCGAAAGCTGCACGGTTGGAGAATTTGGAGCTATCCTGGGCATGTTTGAGCCCAGTGAGAAATTCTTGCCTTTTACTGTCAGACATAAAAGGACTTAGTCTGCAAATGGTCAGTGACTTCTCTTAAGAACATTCCCATGTACAGACTATAAGAATTAATTCTCGCAGCAAGCATGGAAGTTTGGAAGACTCTTCTACCAAAAGCATCCAGGGTTCTACATTCACATCCTGGAGGATTAGAGGCATGTCTCTTGGTTTCTCATTGCAGACTCAACCACAATAGAGTGGTGAGGAAGCTGAGTTTTATGGAAACCAGGACAAGGAGGGACACGATACATGGTCTCCAACCTGCGAGAATGAGGAGAGGTGGTTAGAGGTGCTTCCCACATCCTTAACATGAGATCATACAGAATCTCATGAATAGGCAAGGTAGCTGCCTCCTTAGGAGTTTTAGGATATTGTACAATATCTAACTCCTTAGCTCTAGGCTCTGACTCTGTGGCTACTGTAATAGAGAGGCCCCGAGCCACCTCTCTAATAAAGTCTTGAAAAGACAAGTCCTATGGAGGAGACATCCTTCGTTTAGGAGAGGACTCCTCCTGTGGAAGAAGCATCGCTGCATCGACAGACTCTTCAGAATCCTCAGAGTCATCAGAGGAATCGAAGTATCGTCTGTCGGGATGCTCTTGCAAAGCCTGATACCTGTACCAACTGGGATCGGTATCGGGAATCACCGGTACCGGGGTATCGGTACCGGGGGCTGCAGAGGGCAGAGTATCGGTATAGTGGACACCGATGCCGATGCCACCGGTACCAGAATCGGTGCCGATGGCGATACCGGAGCCGGTGCCGGTGGAGTAGTCTGTTGCGGTACCACGGGCGTCAATGCCACAAGGAAAGCCGCCAGACTGCGTTCGATGGACAGAATCCTCTGATCCATCGACGCCGCTAATGCCTGGAAGTCGGTACCGGTGGAAGCCACCGGTACCCCAGAGCATGGCACCAGGAGATCTGTTGAGGCCATGCCATCTAGATCATCCTGGAACCCCGATGACGATGCTTTAGAGGCTGAAGCCTACCGCCGGGGTAATTTTGCCGGTGCAGAATTCTCGAGGGCAAGGCCAGGGGCATCTCGATGCTTAGAAGGAGATTTGCCCTTTGATTACCGGCTGGATTTATGTTTAGTTACCTGAGATCCATGTGAGGAATAAGAAGCCCTGGAAGACGTCAATGCCACCGAAGCTGCATCAAAGGGAAACAGGGTACTGAGCTTGGCAGCTCGGTTCTGTCGACCTCTCTTAGACATCATGGAACAGGACACACAGTCTTTAATGGAATGGTCAGGGCCTAAACACTTTAGACACCGGTCATGGGTGTCGGTGACGGAGATAGTACCGCCACATTTTGTGCACTTCTTAAATCCTGAGGCAGGCTTTTCCATATTTAAGGAAAAGGGTTTTGGGCCTAAGGCCCAAAACTGAAGTACACCTGAAGAAAAATAAATGGGGGAAAAAAAGGTCTTATTCTTTTCTTTAAAAAAAAAAAAGAACCGGCGGTACCGGTATAGCGTCGAGGAAGGCAGACGCGACAGAAAAGAAATAAAGAAAAAATAAGGAAATTCTTCTGCGGTGACAGGAACACAACCTGCTGGCTCCGCGGAAAAAGAACAACTGAGGAGAGACAGTTGGAAAGGCGGGAAGGCAGCACGCAGGCGCTGTGGGATGCTCCCAAAAGCTTTCTGACTGGACGCTGGGGAGCGTTCCCACGCAGGCTCCGTCGGTACCGACATACCCATATGTGAAGACTCATTCCTGCTTGTTCCTGGAGATAATAGCAGCCTAAGCATGTTTCAGCACCAGGGACAGCGGAATTAGACCTTTCTGAGGCTGCAGACACTGTTTTATCTCCCAATTTTTATTTTGCTATTGCACAAAGGCTTATTGTATGAAGAGGAAACAGAATAGCAGCGCTGAGGCCTCAGCTATTATAAAATCTCCATAGGAAAATACAGAGGAATCCTTGCTGCAGGGAGTCCCTAGTAAAGGGGACCCCTCCTGTAAGAAAAAGCACATGGAGGAGACTTCCTGGGAGGAACAGAACTCTCCTCAGTCACCTGCTTCAGAAAACCCCTTGGAAGGTCCTTCGGATCTCTGTGGGTAAACAGTGCAACCAGATTTAGAAGAGGGTGAAATCCCACAGGCGGAGGACCTCAATTAGGTAGTTTACACTGAACAAGGAACATATTGAACAAGAACAATAACATCATAATTAAATTGATTACAGCATACTTAGGCCTATAGGATGATATAAACGGCCAACTATGTACAGTTAGGGTGTAACATTACGGAGAGTGAGGTATTGAAGGTTATCTTTACATCAAGGTCTCCGTTGAAGTTTGCTTATCCATTATAGACTTGTAGGATTTGTAAAATTGTGAGTCCTTTGTTACCAGAGCTTCTATTTGATGGATACAAGGTTTGCCGGTAGTGAACTTGGTCTCTCAAGCGGGAACGCCAGAAGCAGCCAAGCTAGAATTGGCCGCTGCCTATCTGGCTGATGCCTTCTATGACTTGGTCCGTGCTTCAGCTAAGACTATGGCCTCAGTTATCATGGCTCGGCGTTTTCTATGGTTACAAAACTGGTTGACGGATCAAGATCAGACTTGCTTCTAAGGACAAACTCTGTTTTGGGGAGGCTCTGGATAAATTGGTTAAAGATATGGGAGACTCTAATGCGTCTCTTGATTACTGGAAGACTGTCCCAAAGTGCTGAAACAGATGATGGCTTCTAGAAGCCAGCCTAGGGACTATTGAAAGTTTTGGTTGGTGCGTTTTGCCCTCTTCCAGAGGGAGTGCTACTTCTCAGCCCTTTCGGGGCTACAGAGGGTCCAGTAGGGGATATTGCTTCACCCCTTCAGTCCTTGCCAAGAAATCCCACTGAAGTGAGGCAGGCCCAGGTGGAAGTGATACCAGTAGGAGGTCAGCTACAACAATTTTATGCTGACCAGTGGGTACTGGAAGTAATTTGGGAAGGATATGCCTTGTAGTTCACTTGTCCTCTCTCTGAAGCTTTTGTGCAATCGCCCTGCAAAGCCCCTTCCAAAGAGTGGGCAATTCAGGACTCGCTACAGCAGTTAATGCAAACTGGAGCCAGTGATACCAATCCCGGCAAACCAGTGTGGATTAGGTTGATATTTCATTTACTTCTTGGTCCCTAAGAAGGGAGGATCTTTCTGGCCCATTCTGGATCTCAGCAGGTAAACCATGCTTCATGAGTAACTCGCTTCCATATGGAAACCATATGTTTGCTTATTCTCGCAGAGAGATGGGGCGAGTTCCTTTCTGCTCTGGATCTCACAAAGGTGTATGCCTTTATATGCTGAATCAACCAGAACATCAGCAGTACCTGAGATTTGCAATGCCTATGGGACATTTTCAGTTTCGAGCTTTGCCATTTGGCCTGGCCATAGCTCCTTGCACCTTCACCAAAGTCTTGGTGATAGTGGTGGCGGCGGCTCTAAGAGAAGAGGGCATTCTGGTATACCCTTACATGGGCAATTGGTTGATCAGAGCAGAATGAGAGTATGAAAGTGTGAATGCCGCTCAGAGAGTGGTGGATTTCCTTTAAGGTCTGGGCTGGGTAGTCAACTTAGCCAAGAGCTAGCTCAAGTTCGTCCAGAGTCTGGTCTATCTAGACACTTGCTTTGACACCAAAATGGGGTTTGTTTTTCTGCCAAGTGAGCAGGCACATCAGATTAAACACACAGTGTGCAGTTCTTTTGGCCTGGTACTACCTCCATCTCCTGGGGTCTATGGTGGTGACCTTGGATTTGGTGCCCTGGGCATAGACGCACAGGAGGCCTCTACAACTGGCGCTGCTTTCTCAGTGGTCTCCACAGCTGATCTTTTCCTTGGGCACGAGGGTGTAGTTTTCCTGGTGGCTGCAGCCAGCTTACCTCATAGCAGAGATGCCACTGAAACCACTGGATTGGTTACTCATGGTGACCAATGCCAGTCTCCCAGAATGGGGGGTGCATTGCGAGTCACAGATAACCCTGGAGGACAGTACGCTTGGCGATGAGAGCTGTCTTTCTGGCACTCCAGGCCTTCCAATCTCTCATTTTCCATTGGGCAGGGAGAGTCTGCTCTGACAACGCAACCACGGTGGCATACATAAATCGCAAGGGGAGCATGGACAGTACTATGTTGACAGATGAAATTCATCCGCTGCTGCTGTGAGTGGAGGAGAATCTAGTGGCCCTATCAGCGGCTCACATGGCAGGCAAAGAGAACATTCAGACAGATTTTCTCAGTCTACACCGGTTGAATTCGGGGGAATGAGAACTAAACACGACAGTGTTTCAGGACATCACCAGTCATTGGGGCATTCCAGCTATGGATCTGATGGCCTCCCTGTCCAGTGCTAAAGTGAACTGGTTCTTCAGCAGGTGCAGGAAACGCATGTCGGAAGGATTTGACGCTCTGGCGCAAAAGTGGCCAATGGATTCCTCCATGGCCTCTCATATGTCATCTGCTCCAGCACATAGAGGCCCATTGAGGGCAGGTAATACTCATCGCTCCTGAATGGCCCCATCAGCCTCGGTATGCCATCCTGCTCAGACTCCTGATAGCGCTTCCATGGCGTCTTCAGAGCAGGATCAATCTTCTTTCGCAGGGGCCGATTCTCATGTCACAAGTGGATTGATTCTTGCGTATGGCCTGGCACTTGGAAAGAGCATGGCTGAAGCATAGGGACTACTCCTGCAGCAGTAGTGGACACTCTTTTTGAGGGCTTGCAAACACTCTACGTCCTTGGTTTATGTGAGAATTTGGCGAGTGTTTGAGAATTGGTGCAAGGATAATGGGCTCCCAGCTTTCTCCTCACTGCTGGATATTTTGTTTTTTTCTGCAGGCATGGATGGACAAGGGGTTGGCCTTGAACTTCCTGCAAGTGCAGGTAGTGGCTCTTTTTCATGCTACCAAGGCCCTGTGCAGAGCTACTCCTTGACAGCTCATCCGGATGTAGCTCATTTTCTTAGAGTGATGAAACAGGTGCAGTCCCCAGTACAGACCGTGGTTCCAACATGGTATCTCAGCTTGATACTTTCGGCATTAACGGGTGAGCTCTTTGAGCCTCTGGCTTGTGCATCCCTGAAGGATATTATGCTAAAAATGGTGTTCCTGGTGGCTATTTGCTCGGCTCGTCTGATTACAGAACATCAATCCTTATCTTGTAGGGAAACCTTCCTAGTCATCTCCAAGGAAAAAGTGGTTTTACGGCCGGTTCCTTCCTTTTTGTCCAAAGTGGTATGAGACTTTCCTCTCAATCAAGCCGTGATTTTACTGGTATTTTCTCTTCCTGCAGAATCTGAGGGGGATTGTCATATGCATCGGTTGGATTTGCGGAGAGTTTTACATCGTTATCTGAAGCACATGGAATTGTTTTGTCATTTGGATGGATTGTTCATCATCTTATTCAGATGCCCGCATAAAGGAGAGGCTGCGTCTAAAGCATCAGTGGCCCACTGGATAAAAGAAGCTATTGCCTCAGCTTACTTGCTGAATCGTAGGGAGGTACTGCAAGGATTGTGGGCACATTTGACAAGAGCACAAGCATTGTCCTGAGTGGAGCATAGTCTAGTTCTGACGGTGGACATTTGCAGAGTGGTGACATGGTTGTTCACCCTGGATGTGCAAGCAGCTAGTGATGCACTTTTTGGGCTTTTAGTACTTCAAGCCGGACTCACGGGTTTCTCCCATGATTACTGCTTTGGTACATCCCACACATACAGGACTGGACTGGACTGGAGGGACGATATGGAAGGTGAAATTAGACCTTAACCTACTAATTGTCTCTCCTTGTGTCCCTCCAGTCTGGTCCAGGATCCTCCCTTGTTTGATGAATGTCTTCCTTTCTCTGTCTTTGCTATATTCAGCAATAGGCTTGTATGGCCATGCTCAGGGAAGGTCTCTAATAAGAATCACATCACTTTGCTAGCTGAGGCCTTTTTGCCAGTTGGGGGTTGGAGTTTGTGTTGGCACAAGTATGACCCTTACGTGGTGGTCCATTTTTCACTTTATACATAGTTCTGTACTTTTGCGGTACACAGTTCATTGATAAGATTTGTTCAATTTAGTGGCGATTTTGGGATTCATGTCCTGACTTAGTATGTTATGCTCAAAGTCTGCTTTGTCAATAGGATACTGGGTCCACAGTTCTGACAATCTCCCTCTCCAGCTGCTGGTAGAGAGAGAGAGAACCCACACGTACTGGACTGGACTGGAGGGACTCAAGGAAAGACAGCAGGAAAGGTCTATTTTCACCTTATCAGTTCTTTCTCCATGTAGTGTCTTGCCTTTAGAGGATCAGGAACATTTTTTTCCTACAGGAATAGGAAAAGATGATAGAATCTGTCTGGATCTGTCAATGAGTGAACTAATAAAATTTACAGATGACACAAAAACAGTCAAAATAGTTAAAACACAAGAAAACTGTGAGGAACTGCAGAAGGACCTCACCAGACTGATGAGTGGGTGCTAAAATAGCAGATTTTAACAAGAAGCTGCCCAAATTACTACCAATTTGATATACATATTTTACAGTAACCAGTCATGTATTTTGGTCATTACTGATCATTACTATCTACATGTGATAGGAATGGGATAATTTAAATGTCCCATAGGATGGGACAGCCAAGTGGAAAGGATTAAAGCTGCACATGGAGAAAGGCATCCTGTTTCCCCCAAATCTGCATGGGAGTCGTTTTTGTTGTTGTTGTTATTAGGTTGTTGTGGTGGTTGTTTCATTTTAAACCTCTGCACCCATCATCCATTACCCTCACCCCCAGCCATACCCTCAACATCAATCCTGACCCCTGCTCCCTAATTCCAACCAGGTCCCAGGTAGCTAATGGGAGCCATTCCCACTTGCTCATGGCAGTTCCAAAATGTCATCCTTGATCCCTAGCTATCCCATGGTGTTACCACTAGGGTCAAGCTGTCAAATAAGGGATTCCATTAACTAGTATAATTTGGACTTCTAGTCTTAAGGTGTTTATAAATTGTAAGTTTAGTGGCTTATTTTCCAGATAATTAAGGGGTCTTTGGACAAAAACAGATGTTTTGTCTTCATGATTCCTAAATGACATTGAAATGAGACAAATTGGCTGGAGGATACAAGATAAGCAGGGGAAGGGTGAGAGAATACAGGGGGAAATGGTGTTTCTCTGGTGTTTATCCAATGAACCACCATTTACATTTTTTTGCCTTGGGGATAGTTTAACTTTTAAAGCCTAAAATAAGAAGCTTTACGTATGATCAAGCCTCATCAAATTGGAGCCAGTGCTGCTACCATACCTTTCTTAAAATCTTTTTTCCAATTTTGCTATCTGTTTTATGTAGTAATTCAAAAGTTTTTTTAAGTACAGTTTTGTTACTAGCAGTAGTTTTATAATGGCGCAAAATATTCACAATGATTTTTTTTTTTGGTATATTTTCTACTTTGCAAAACATGGGCCTATTTTACCTTAATTTTGTTGCTTTCTAAAAGCAGTAGTAACTTAAGTGTTTATTTTGTTGTCTAATATAAAGATGTTTACTTCTAATATTCAAATGTTCTTAATTATATTGTTGGGGATTTGACAACTCCTGTGGGACTTACTTGCCATGAACTCCCCCCCCACATCAAATAGTTTGGTTCTAGGAGGGAGGGCAAGAGCAACAGGAGTACATAGTGAGTGCATTTTTTTCTTGGTGAGTGCAGCTCCTTTACTTCTCCTCATCCCTCTCAGATGTGGTTAATAGGCTATATTTGTACAGTGCTGTGTACACCTTGTGTAGTGCTTTATAAATGATTAGTAATAGTAGTTTTCCCTGTTCACTATCTTTCCTCTCCACTCCACCTAGGTGCAGTTTTCTTCTCTCTGACCACAGTCAAAACCAAAGAGAATCCATTCTTGAACGCCCCTCATTTCTTATCCCGGGCCCTGATTGGTAGCCAAAGATGCTGTCACTGGTTCCTGATCCTGATTAGGAGTTAAAAATGATGCCTTTCTTCTCCCCCCCCCCTAGTCATAAACAAAAATGCAATGTGTGTACCTTCGAGTCAGTCCTTACTCCTGGCAACCCAGAAGCTCCTGGGTTTTCTTGGCAGTGTCACTGGAAGTAGATTGCCAGGCCTTTCTTCCGAGGCAATGGAGGGTTAAGTGACTTGCCCAAGGCCACAAGGAGTGCTAGTGGGACTTGAACCCTGGTTGCTTGGTTACCAAGCCAGTGTTCTAACCACTAGGCTGCTCCTCCACTCCCCAGTCATAAACAGAGGACTAATAATATCACTGGTTTTTGATCTGCCTCCCAGAACAGTTTAGTCAGTCATGAAAATCCATTTCCCGGCAGAACGGATTTCCAAAATCCTGTGTTTTGTAATTGTGAATTATGGCATAGACTTTGGAATGTCTTAAAATATACTGTTTAGCTGTAACTGTTGCTGAAGCCAAATAACTGGGAAGGATGAGATAGTATCTTATTCTGACTTGCTTGAATCTTACTTGCCAGTTCTTTTATAGCAATTTGAGTCATGAACAACCACCTACTGTTTATCTTCTTGACATCTGTCACAATTTTTGGAGCTAATTGAAGCAATCTGCTCTACTCTAGTAACTAGTACTTGTTAGGATGTGAGACTGGCTTTTCATCATGCCCCTGCAAGGCTGAAATTTAACTGAGAATCCATTCTATAGACTTTTAAGGCTCACTATATTTAACTTTTTAGATGGTTTGACAGGAACTGATCTGTCACACTGGAGATTCTAGATTAAAATCTTATTGGAAACCTTTGGTTTGATAGAGTTAATTCTTTTTTCCTTATCCTGCTAGACCAGTCCAGGTGAGCAGGTTATGCTCCTTGCCAGCAGGGGGAGGCATACTTGAGTATCTTTCAGTGATGTCATCAGAAAGTATAATAACTGGTGCAGCATTGAGAGAAGCCAGTAATGGTCTCCCTCAAGGATGTGGCAAGGTGTGTGGACTGGTGCAGCAGTGCAAAAAGGATGGACTCTCCTGGTTCATACTACAATTCAGTGGTCATTAAGACGAGTCCTGACAAGAACAATTGGTGTTCGGAGCACAGGTACGTCTTTAACTCCTCAGGCTGATAACTGCCCTGATCCAGCACTGTTTCACATGGATTAGTAGTATGTGATGGATTGAAGAGGAGTAGGAGGACCCTATTGGGCCTCCGAAGGGGGGGGGGGGCTGGTAAGTTGGGCCCAAGCCCCTTCCCCTTCCCCTCTTACTGTCTCATCTGCATGCAAGTTGTGTTTTGTTTTTGTTTTTTTGTTAATTTTACTCCTTTTAAATTTTTGCCCATTGGTTAATATTGGGCTTTATTTGGTTCTCTTGTCCCTCTTTTATATATAAAAAGAAATTAAAAAAAAAAGAGGAGCTCAAAGTTGGTGACGGAGCAGGGCGAGTCCCCTCTGAGGTTACTGGAAAACTGGTCCAAAGGCACTCACTTGGCCTCTCAGAGAATTTCTCATGGAGCTTGGAGGTGCTCACGTGCAGCCAAAAGCTTGGGTTCAGCCTGGTATCCTTATAGTTCTGTACCTAGGAAGGGTCAGCCCATTTGGGGCTCCCAGAAGTCTCGAGACTCCTTGATGGCTGCTACCAAAGCTGGGAAACCCTTGAAATGAGATCTGGTGCGCTTCTTCTGAGGCTTTGTACAGCCAGTAGGAGGGTGGCTCTGGCAGTTTCTCTCAGAATGGACCCTGATGACATTATGCCAATGGGTTCTGGAGGTCCTAAGTTAGTGGTTTGCACTGGAATTTGCAGAGCCTTTAGGAGATGCCGTTTAGAGTCTCTCTGTGGCTCCCTGTTCAAGCCAGTGGTGGTTGCAGAAACGTTACATTGCCTCCTGCAGTTGCATGCTACTTTACCCATGTCTTCAGCATAGTAAGGTCAGGGCTAATATTCCATCTTCTTTCTGATACCCAAAAAAGGTGGTTCATTTGACTGGTTTCAGGTCCAGGTTAGGCCCAATGTCAGACTCTGAGTACCGCATTTTCACATTGAGGCAGTCCGGTCAGTCATTGGGTCTGTTCAGCTGGAGCGGCTCCTTACCTTCCTAGATCTAGCTGAGGCATCAGTGATTCCTATGCTTTTGCATCCTTGACCATCATTTCTAGTTCTGAGCTCTGCTGTTTGGCCTAGCCACTGCTCCCTGCACTTTCTCGAAAGTGATGGTTGCACAGGAATGCTGCCATTGCCAGCAGGGGGTCTGGGTTCACACTTACTGATGGGTCAGATTCCCATGATTCAGATGACTGGAATTGCTGCAGTTGGTGATAGACTGAGGCTATTCTTGGGGTAATATTTCTTAGGAGATGGTGTATTTGGGGGCACATTTCATATTCTGGTTTTCCTCACAATGGAGAGGATGTTCGAGAAGCAGAAACAACTCGGGGGAGCTGTGCACATCTTCAGCTCCTAGGGTCTATGTGGCATAGATTCTGGAATTGGTCCTGTGGTCTAGGGCAACATATATTTGCCTGATACAGAGACACCTGGCTTCACTCTTATCTCCATGCTTTCAACTCTTCAACTGTTCTCTCCTCCCTGGGGACCTCAAGAAATAGCATGGTGGCTTAAACCTGCTATCTGGTGATCGACATGTAACATACCAGCCTGAGAGGTTGAGTTGACTCGCTCTCTAGACCAGATGGCTCCCCTCAGGAGGCCCCCTGGCTGAGTAATCTGCTGGAGACCAGAGCAATATGGCTGATGCTGTAGAGGTTTCAAACCTTTATTAGTGGGCAGAGTGGTTCATGTGTTCTCAGATAATGCCGCAGCAGTGACATATATGTTAATAAACAAGGAGGACTCGAAGTGTTGGGAGACGCTCAGGAGTTTTTTATTTTTATTTGGCGTTTTTTATACCGCCCCTTCTGAGATCAAGGGAAGTTTATAATACAACATTGTTCTATGTGATATTGTTGTTTAAACAGTCAGTATATTCAACAAATATCTTAACTATAGAAACATAGAAACATAGAAAAATGATGACAGAAAAAGACCACATGGCCTATCTAGTCTGTCCTTCCATATCAACAACTACAACAGCCCCCTTTTTTCCTTTAGAGATTCTCTGTGTTTGTCCCATGCTTTTTTGAATTCAGATACTGTCCTCGTCTCTACCACCTCCACTGGGAGATTATTCCATGGATCTACCACTCTTTCTGTAAAGAAATATTTCCGCATATTACTCCTGAATCTATCCCCCTTCAACCTCATCCCATGTCCCCTCGTAGCAGAACTTGCTTTCAATTGAAAGAGGCTCTCCCCCTGTACATTTATGCCACGGAGGTATTTAAACATTTCAATAATATCATCTCTATCCCGCCTTTCCTCTAAGGTATTGTCAGACGGCTGCCTGGGTGAGAATCTTCACACTCTTGGTAAGTGCATATTTCTATATGATTTGCAAGGTATTGTGGGCAATGTAGTTCATTCACACCAGACACAGCTGCTGACAATAATTTAGTTGTGCTCTTGGGTAAAGCCAATAAGATATTTATTTATGGGGTTATTTCTCCCAACACAGATATGCTTGGTAGCACATAAAATCAGGTAACTTGCTTTCAGTGTTAACTTGGAAAAACAAAGTCAAAATCAGGAAAACAACAAATGAAAAGCCACAAAGCAAGAAACAAACTGTTCTTTTCAGATTAACTTCTGATTACTTCCCACATAGATTCAGAAGTGATTCTCTTCCTAGCTCACAAGCAATTAGGTAAGGCTTAATTGCTAGCAGTTATCCAGCTGAAACCCCTTTAGCTGGCTTGCTTTCTACTGTGTGGGTCAAATCCTGCTTCAGGAGCTTTTCTGAGTAGATTAAAGAACAAATTTGTATTTCTTTGTGATGGTTGCTGTACTTTATAACAGAAAGTTACCAACGGAGTTTAGATAGAGAGCAGTCCATATAAATAGGATCTTCATCTGCAATCATACCCCCATCTTCAACAAGCATAGGTTCAATATCAGGGATTGGCACAGATGAATCTCTCAATGGAGCACTTTCAGGAGAATACTTGTTTCCCTGCTGTCTTTCAAGGTTATAGCTAGGGCATAGATCAGTGTTCATACCTGAGTTCCATTGCTGCTAGAGTTCCTCTCTATATAACCTGGCCAGTATGTAGTCCAGTTCTTATGTCCAGCCTTCCAATCCAGATCCCTGGACACTGGATCTCTCTTCACATACCTTCTGGCATGGGTCTTAGGGTCCCTTCCACGTGCAGCCTTCTCCCTCACAGGTAGCCTCTGGTGATTCCTAGCTCTGCAGCACCATTCCTCTGGCTTTCCCCAGTCCAATGGTGTATGCTGGCCCTTGGAATACCTCCCAGTATACGTACTGCTTTGGACTCTTCTAGACCTCTCAAAGGCTTTTCTCCTCTTTCTTCCAGAGGGTCTCTTTCCCTCTCTGTCCATCCGGTTTGGCTTCTGCTTCTGATAATCCTTCAGATGAAACTGAGGATAATTCTCTGGATATCCAAGGTGATCATGAAGATGGTCATCTGTAGAATAAACTCTACTCTTATTCTGCTTAGATGAGTGATCCTCCCTAACACAGCGCAGCTGTGCTGAATCAGGCCCTGCCCTTTGAGATGAGTGCTTAGGGATTACCTCATAGCCCTCCTGATTGAACAAACGTTTCCCCACTTCAGCTCCTCTAATGGCTGTTGGAAACCTGGTGCATTCTGGGACTGGTAGTCTTTTATGGGAAAATTCTGTTTTCTTATTTCTACCAGAACTGACAGGTTGCTTGTTCAGAGTCACTTCACCTTTTCTATAGCTGCTTCCTGAGCTATGATAAGCTTCCTTATCACAGTATACATATTAAGATCCTTAAGTCGGTCCTCGTATGCTTTATAAGGAAGACCACTAACCATTTTAGTAGCCACCCTCTGTACTGACTCCATCCTTTTTATATCCTTTTGAAGGTGCGGTCTCCAGAATTGCACACTATACTCCAAATGAGGTCACACCAAAGACTTATACAGAGGCACTATCACCTCCTTTTTTTCTGCTAGCCATTCCTCTCCGTATGCACCCAAGCATCCTTCTAGCTTTTGCCGTCGCCTTTTCTACCTGTTTAGCTACTTTTAAGATCATCAGACACAACCACGCCTAGGTCCCACTCTTCTTTAGTGGACAAATGTACTTCACCCCCTATACTATATTGCTCCCTTGGATTGCTGCAGCCCAAATGCATGACCTTACATTTTTTAACATTAAATCCCAGCTACCAAATTCTAGACCATTCTTCAAGCTTAGCTAGATCCCTCCTCATGTTATCTACACCTTCCTGGGTGTCTATTCTATTGCAGATTTTGGTATTGTCTGCAAAGAGGCAAACCTTACCCGACAGCCCTTCTGCTATATCACTAACAAAGATGTTAAAAAGAATCGGACCAAGGACAGATCCCTGGTGCACACCACTGGTAACGTCCTTCTCCTCAGAGTGAGCTCCATTTACCTGTACTCTTTGTCGCCTCCCACCCAACCAATTTCTAACCCAAGCAGTAACTTTAGGGTCCATCCCTAGGGTGCTCAGTTTGTTTATAAGTCGCCTGTGAGGAACAGTGTCAAAGGCTTTACTGAAATCTAAATACACCACATCTAGGGCTCTCCCTCGGTCCAACTCCCTGGTCACCCAGTCAAAGAAATCAATCAGATTTGTCTGACAAGACCTGCCTCTGGTGAATCCATGCTGCCTCGGATCCTGTAATCCGCTGGACTCCAGAAACCTCACTATTTTCTCTTTCAGCAGCATTTCCAATAATTTACTCACCACCGAAGTTAAACTAACTGGCCTGTAGTTTTCAACCACATCCTTACTTCCGCTTTTGTGTAAAGGCACCACATAAGCCTCTCTCCAGTCCTTTGGCATCACTCCTGACTCTGAGGCATTGACAAGGTCAGTCAGTGGAGCTGCTAGAATGTCCCCAAGTTCCCTCAGTATTCTAGGGTGTATCCAATCTGGTCCCATTGCTTTGTCTACTTTAAGTTGAGCTAGTTTCTCATGAACACAGTTTTCTGAAAATTGTTCAAGATGTCCCTCGCTTCTGTTGCTGTTTGTGGGTGTTTTCTGAGGTCCTGCTCCTGGTTCTTCATCTGTGAACACAGAATAGAAATATTTGTTAGGCAATTCCGCTTTATCCTCATCAGCTTATACATATTCCTTATCGTCCCTCCAGTCTAGTGCCGAACTCTGGAGTTTATGCTCTTCTTCCAGCAGCTTGGAGACTGAGAAATGTCATTTCTGTGATGTCATGGGTACATAAGTACAGACCCCTCCTTCACACTCCAGTTCTCTTAGTCTCCAAACAGCTGGAGGATTAGTGAGCCCAGTCCGGGGCTCACTGGAGGAGCAATTAAGGAAAGTTAGGATTTAATTTAATTTAATTTTTAGTTCCATTTAGTTTCATTTCATTTAGTTTCATTTGGTTAAAAAAAAAAAAGAAAGGGCTAACTCTTCCTTTATTTCTTTTATTTGTACTTTATTACTAGTTGAGGCTGAGCCCTTCCCCCCCCTTCCCTTCCCCTCCTGCTAATTTCGGGGGGGGGGGGGGGGGTTGCACGGAGCAGATTAATTTTGGGGCAGTCACCTCCGGGGGCGGGAGCCTTCATAGTGACTAAAAAAGCCGGCGGTGAGCACGGCCCATAGCCAGTGCAGAAGACTCTGCCTGCCAGAGCTATTAGGTCGCGGACGTCAGTGCGCCTGTCAGCTTTGTCCGGCGGCTCTGCTCGGAGCAGGATCTCGGCAGCATTGGGCTCCCGATTTGCCCGAGGCGGCAGCTCTCGCTTGGCGATTGAGCGCCGCAGGAGAAAGGCTTCCCGTTGCAGAGAATTGAGGTACAATTTATGTGATTGAGCGGGAAGCAGGATGGGAGCCGGCGGCGCACTGAGACATGGCCAGGGAGATCAGGCCGGGCTGCGTGTCAGTTGCGTGGGAAAATGCCAGGCTTCAGTCAGCGGCTACAGATTGTCACATTATTCCAAGGGGAAAGCTCGTTTTCACTTCCTTTTTCCAGGGAGTGCCTGGGGGGGGGCCCCTTTTGAGTGGGATGAGATAAAAGAAAAAAGAGAAAAAGGATTTTTATTGTGTTCAGAGGTTGTTAAGGCGTTGTGCTGTGCAGAGAGCCCTCTGGAGCTTGGGGGAGCAGCCACGAGGGTAATGCCTTCTAAAACGCTTTGTTTGCTGTGTGCGGCAAAGAGGAGCGCAGTGCCCGAGGCGGGGGTGTGCAGGAGCTGCAGTGTAGAGTCTGCGGTGCTGGACCAAGGCTCAGAGGGGGTAACGGAGGCTCAAAGAGGAGGGCCTGCCGTCCTGATGGAGCCAGTGTCTCCTCTTCCTCCACCTCCCAGAGACGGTGCCTGGCACTTCCTCTGCTCCGGATGTACGGGGCCCGCAGCCCCCGTTAGCTGGAGGGCTGGCAGCAATTTTTTCACCGGAGTTTGTGGCGGTAATCCAGCAGGCATTCGGCTCGGCCTCAGGGGTTTCTCCGCCAGGGGTCATGGAGTCTCTGCTGGGGGTAAAGAGACCGGGAACACCTCTGCCCACGGGAGGTTCAGGTTCAGCGGCTAAGAGGCCCAGAGGTGAGAAGGACTCGATCTTCTCGGAGGGTGACCGATCGGCGGACCCTGACCTGGATTTGGATGAAGAGTTGGAGGAAGGCGAGATTACGGAACAGGAAGATCAGGCAAGAGTGGTGCGTGTATTTCGACGAGAGGAGTTGCCCACACTCATTTCAGAGACTCTCAAAGCTCTTAATATGCCCTCCGGAGGTCAAGCGGAGGAGACATACCTGGAGGACCCGTTGCTGCAGGCCTTTAGAAAGACTCAAAGGGCATTCCTGGTGCACCGGGTGGTTCGGGAAATGATTCAGGAGGAGTGGAACCTACTCTAAGCGGCTCTCAAGGGGTCCAGAGTTATGGTGAGGCTGTACCCTCTCATGGACCAGGATCAGGAGTTGTTTAAGTCTCCCAGAGTGGATGCAACTGTATCAGCGGTCACCAAGAAGACTACCATTCCGGTAGAGGGTAGTGCGGCCCTCAAGGATGGGCAGGACCGGAAACTGGAGACCTTGTTAAAGCAGGTCTTTGAAGTGAATGCGCTGTCCTTGCAAGCGTCCATTTGTGGGGCGTGGGTGGCGAGAGCGTGTCTTCTCTGGGTGCAGCGTATTCATGGTGACCAGGCAGAAGATACAGCGGAGGAAGCGGTGAGATTGGAGTCCGGAGCGGCCTATCTGGCGGATATTCATTATGACCTTATTAGAGGCCTGTACAAGAGTATGTCCTCGGCGGTAGCAGCGAGACGTTATCTTTGGCTGCGGAATTGGGCGGGGGATAGTTCGTCTAAGGCTCGGCTTAGTAAGCTCCCTTTCCAGGGGAAGCTCCTGTTTTGGAGATGATTTGGATAAGATTGTAAAGGATTTGGGAGAATCCAAAAGCGGTAGGTTACTGGAGGACAGACAGAAATGGGGGCGAGTGCCTTCTCTGCCTAAAGGACAGCTGAGGGAGTTTCGGCATTTTCGCTCCCCAAGGTTTGGGCAAAGTCAGAGAGCGCATTTTTCCCTATAGAAACCAGAGGTTTTGCGGTTTCCGAGGAGTGGGGAGAGGATTTGCGGCGTCCTCTTCCTCGGCGGCCTCCTCCTCCAATCTCCGTAAGTTCCAATGAAGCCAGGGGGGCCTGGGGGGAGTGCGTTCCCATGGGGGGTCGTTTGCGGGAATTTTACCCTGCCTGGGTCCGAGTTACCTCTGATCAGTGGTTGCTGGAGGTTATTCGAGAGGGTTATTTATTTATTTATTTATTCATTTAATAATATTTCTATTCCGCTTTATCATATCATCAAAGCGGTTTAACAAAAAACATACAATACAATAGAGGTGAAAGTGTAAACAAACTGCGAATGTAGTTATGCCTTGGAGTTGCAGCGCCCAGTGACGGATTCCTTTGTGCAGTCTCCATGCAATGCCCGCATCATGCGCAGGGTGGTGAGGGAGACCATACAAAGGTTGTTGTCTCTCAAGGCCGTAGTGCCGATGCCTCCCGACCAGTTAGGCTGCGGTCGATACTCGATTTACTTCATAGTTCCAAAGACATATCAACCAATTTTGGATCTCAAAAAGGTAAATCGCTGTCTCCACGTGTCTCATTTTCGAATGGAAACCCTGCGGTCCGTCATCGTGGTAGTACGGAAGGGGGAGTTTCTTACGTCCATGGACCTGGCGGAAGCGTATCTTCACATTCCGATATGGCAGCAGCATCAGAAGTTTCTCAGATTCGCAGTTCTGATGGGGCACTTTCAATTCCAAGCGTTGCCGTTCGGTCTAGCTACGGCGCCACGGGTGTTCACCAAGGTTAGGGTCGTCGTGACGGCGGCCTTGCGGAAGGAGGGTGTATTGGTACACCCTTATCTAGACGATTGGTTAATCAGAGCAAAGTCCAGGGAGGAGAGCGAGGCGGCTACAGCCAAGGTGGTGGCATTCCTGGAGAGTCTCGGTTGGGTAGTCAACAGGGTAAAGAGCAAGTTGATGCCGTCTCAGAGTCTAGAGCCATCTGGGAGCGCACTTTGACACCAGTGCGGGAAGAGTTCTTCTTCCGCGGAAGCGGGCGCTAGCGCTAAGGGGATTGGTCCGCGAGTTTCTCCAAAGGCGGCATCCCATGGCGTGGCATTATCTACAGTTGGTTGGAACGATGGCAGCGACTCTCGAGTTGGTCCCCTGGGCGCGGGCCCACATGCGGCCATTGCAGAGAGCGTTGTTGAGAAGGTGGTTGCATCAGAACGATCTCTTGTCAAAATGCCTCCCTTGCCCCCAGGAAACGCGCAAAGCCCTTCAGTGGTGGTTGCATCCTGGATCTCTCGGGAAGGGGATGCCATTGGAGGCGCCGGTGTGGCTGTCGCTGACGACGGATGCCAGTTTCTACGGCTGGGGGGCCCACTTTCAAGGAAGGTTCGCTCAAGGTCAATGGACCGAATTGGAAAGGGGTTGGTCCATCAACAGGTTAGAGTTAAGTGCAGTAGCTCTAGTGCTTCGCGACTTTCAGCCTTATTTTCATGGGAAAGCCATTCGAGTGTTTTCCGACAACAGAACTGCAGTGGCTTACATCAACCGTCAAGGAGGAACGAGCAGTGTACAGCTCGAGACGGAGGCCCAGAGTTTGTTCGACTGGGCTGAAGAAAACCTGGAAGCATTGTCGGCAGCGCATGTAGTGGGGGTAGACAATGTGCAGGCCGACTTCTTGAGCCGGGTAAAGGTAGACCCGGGGGAGTGGGTTCTTCACCCGGACGTGTTAGCAATGTTGGTGCGACGCTGGGGGACGCCGGTCATGGATCTGATGGCGACCTTTCAGTCGGCTCAGGTAGATCATTTCTTCAGCAGAAGGAAAGAGCGGATGTCGGAAGGCCTGGATGCGCTCATTCAACCCTGGCCAGAGGGGCACCTCCTATACGTCTTCCCTCCGTGGGTGCTAATCGGTCGAGGGTTGCAGGGCGTAGAAAGGTTCAAAGGACAGGTAGTCTTAATCGCGCCGGATTGGCCGAGGAGACTGTGGTATGCAAACCTCATGAGGCTGGTAGTTGAGGACCCGTGGCAGCTTCCCCTGCGGGACGATCTGCTGTCTCTCTCAGGGCCCCTTGCTCATGCCTTAGGTAGCTCAATTCTCGCTTATGGCTTGGCTCTTGAAAGGACGAGGATGACGGGGAAGGGTTATTCGGTGGCGGTGATTTCCACCTTGCTGAAGGCTTGTCGTAGGTCGGCTTCTTTGGCTTATATCTGGGTTTGGTGAATTTTTGAGAATTGGTGTATGAGCAGGCAGATTGTGGCGCTAAAGGTTTCTCTCCCGCAGGTTTTGTCTGTCTTGCGGGAAGACTTTCAAAAAGGCTTGGCGGCTTCATCATTGTGGGTGCAGCTGGCAGCGTTGTCCTGTTATAGGGGCAAAGTTTGAGGGATAGCACTTGGGGGGGCATCCGGATATAGAGCGTTTTTTGAAAGCCGTGTCTCTCTTGAGGCCCCCTCGCACGCAAGTAGTGCCAGCTTGGGATCTCCCTTTGGTCTTGCAGGTGCTGGTAAAAGAGCCATTTGAGCCACTGTCAAGGGCGTCTCTGAAGGATCTTACTCTTAAGGTTGTGTTCTTGTTAGCTATCTGTTCTGCTAGGCGAATTTCAGAGTTGCAAGCTTTGTCCTGTCGGAGGCCTTTTCTATCCTTTTTGGAGTCTAAGGTAGTTTTGAGACCCGTGCTGTCCTTTCTGCTGAAGGTGGTCTCAGCGTTTCATGTGAATCAGGTGGTTTCCTTGCCGGTGTTTAGCGCAGGCAGTGGAGAACAGCCTTCTGAGCGGTTACATCTCTTGGATGTTCGTCGAGCGTTAAAGAGCTATTTGCGTCAGACAGCCAGTTTCCGTAAATCGGATAGGTTGTTTGTTCTCTTTTCGGGGCCTCGCAAAGGAGAAGCAGCATCGAAGGCCTCCATTGTGCGATGGGTGAAGGAGGCCATAGCGTCGGCATATCTTCTAAAAGGCAAGTTGGTACCGGAAGGACTTAGGGCTCATTCTACCAGAGCTCAGGCGACTTCATGGGCAGAGTGCAGTTTGGTACCGGCGGCGGAGATTTGTAAAGCAGCTACCTGGTCTTTGCTCAATTTCTTTGTTAAGCATTACTGTCTGGATGTTCAGGCAGGCAGGGATGCCTGTTTTGGATCGGCAGTGCTTCAGTCTGGTCTACAGGATCCCTCCCAATAAGTGCTATCACTGCTCTGTTACATCTCCAGAGTTCGGGACTAGACTGGAGGGACGATAAGGAAGGTGAAATTAGACTTACCTGCTAATTGTTGTTCCTTGAGGAACTCCAGTCTAGTCCCATATCCCACCTAGTGAGTCTGGTGGACTTTAGCCTGAAGCGTAGGAGTCTTACAGGTAAGCTTCGGTTAATGTGAAGGGATGAGATGGTTCTTCACGGTAGGGTGTGGACTGGGGAATGTGTGGGTGGGGTTCCACGTCCTTCATGCAGGGGAGGGACGGACCTCAGCACTTGTTAAAGCACTGTAAATAAGAGAAGAGTTTAACTGTATATAGTGTTCTCTTATGTCATATTCAGGTTTGGTTAGTAAATTTAATACATTGTTATTTGTTACTTAATTGTTGCTCCGGGGAGCCTGCTTTGTCAATAGGTTACTGGAGTGTGAAGGAAGGGTCTGTACTTATGTACCCGTGACATCACAGAAATGACGTTTCTCAGTCTCCAAGCTGCTGGAAGAGGAACATAAACTCCAGAGTTCGGGACTAGACTGGAGTTCCTCAAGGAACAATAATTAGCAGGTAAGTCTAATTTCACCTTCCTCCCCTTCACACTTGAGTCTGACAATACCATGTTTGCCCTTCCTCTTCTCACTAACATATCTGAAAAATGTCTTATCTCCCCATTTTATTGTATTGGCTATTTCCTCCTCTTTTTGAATCTTTGCTTTCCTGACTACTTTGCTAGCTTCTCTAAGTTTTTCCAAATATAGATGCCTGTCTTCCTCTCTCTGTGAACTGTGAACATGGTCGCCTTCTGCATTTGGGTGGAGGAGCCACCTAGTGGCGCTGTCAGCAACCCACATACCAAGTGTCAATCAACATTTTCAGACTTTCTGAGTTGGAACATGGTAGATCTGGGGAATGGTATTTGTGCTCCCATACGTTCAGACTCATAGTGCAAAGGTGGGGTCTCCTGGTCTTTTGGCATTATCCCATGTGGCCATAAGATCAAAGTTGGCAACTTCTTCAATCACCAAAGGAATACACAAGTGGTGGACTTGGATGTCCTGTTCCAAGTGTGGCTCTAGAAGAGGATTCTCTGTTTTCCCTCCATGACCCTTGGGGAGCTGCTTCCTATGCAGGATTTGGATTCATTTGGTGATCCTGGTAGCCCCAGACTACCCGCACAGACCATGGTACGCATCAGTGGGGCTTTTAGTGGAGTCCCACTCCAGATCCTGCAGGAGGAGAGCCGCCTTTGTTAAGATGATAATGGTGAAAGATGTTTTTGAGTGGATTGTAAATTTTTCCTTCAATCTAGAGTTTTCTTGATTTTTAAATGGACTGTGAACATTTGTATTTTATTATCTCAATGGTTTTGGTCACCTTTTTGAACAGTGCCATCATTTCTTTCAAAGGTGATCTCTTCTCTTCACTTTAATCAGGCAGACATTCTGCCTTAATTTTTGGAGGAGGACCTTTGGTCTGATCTCCCCTCTGCATCTGCTTGATGTGAGGAGAGTATTGCTTAGACACCTAGAAGAGACAAACTCCTTTTGTCAGTTGGACTATTCTAATTTGCTTCAGAGGTCTGACGAAAGGACATAGAGCAGCAAAGTTCTCAATTTCCCACTGATCAAAGATGCCATTGGTTCAGTGTACCTTTCGAATGGGAAGCTGGTACCAAAGGGACTCTGGGCTCATACTCATATGGCTTGGTCTATCAGGCTGATAAGGAAGGAAGGAGACATTTTAATCATACCTAATAATTTCCTTTCCTTTATTTGAATCCTGCTGAATGCATCCTGGAAGCTTTCCTACAGGTTGGGAAGCCCTGCTGCCATTACATTGCATTGCTGTTGCAGTGCCTGTTGCAAGTCCATTTATGATAAGAGAGACAAATATTAGCTCCAGTTGTTCTGATGGTTGAATGTTATGTTTGCTTATAGTTGAGTTTTTATCTCTGAGTTTTTCAGTCTATTTACTAATTGGGAGGTGTCTTATTGGTTTCTCTCGGTGCTGCACCAGTGGTTATACCTTCTGATGCTATCATTGAAAATGTTGAACTTTGCCTCCATGTCCTGGCAAGGGAGCGTAACCCACTCATCTGGACTTGTCTAGCAGGAGTCAAGGAAAGAAAATTATCAGGTATGATTAAAACTTCTCCTCTTCCAATATCTTTGTTTCAACACACTATACAGTAACCCACTAGTCATCAGCAGTTCTTCACATATTTATCCAAGCAAGTCTACGCTTGCTTATATCTAAAGCACTCCTTTCAGCAGCTGCTGTCTCATATTTGAGTAAGCTCCCCCTTGCCTTCCTGCTTTTTTCACCACCCATTTCCATTTACATCTAGCTTTTTTTTATTATTCCGGTTTAGTGCAAACAGCTTCATAGCCAAATATATTAATATTGAGAACAGCGACTCCATCATATGACAAGCAATTCAGAGGTCTAGTGCTCTCCATACAGTCACTTTAAATGACAGACCCTCCAATACAGCAAATGTTGCCTGCATTTTCCCCTACATATATCATTCCAAAAGTGAATTGAATTTTTGGGATAGCGAACTTCATGACTCTTTTTCTTCTGTACCATCCTGCCAAAGAAAAAGAAAAATGTGAAAATAAAAACTAATTTTATATATTGTCACCCCTTTGTCGTGCAGCACCTCCTGCTGGTCACAGCTGGTACTGCACCCGGGTGTAAAGTACTGGCCTTTTCAATATTTATAGTCCTTGCCAGTACACAAATAAGTTGTGACACCGAAATCGGTTTAACTGGGTTTTATTCCCCGTCCCGTAGGATTCTTTCAAAAGTATAACAATCAAATCAACATAACCCTTCTCGGGTAAACAAAAAGAACTATAACAAAAATAGCTTTCCTTTCAGCAAACAAAATATGAATGGAAGCAGAAATACAGCTTGTCAGGTTTCCAGATAAAGGCTTCTCTGGAGCAGTTCAGCCTTCTATCTGAGAGACTCTATTTGGTCAGCTAGTATCAAACTACAGTCCATCTGTTCAACAGGCAATTCAATGTTATCCTCTATTGCATAAGACTCATACTGCATGGGAACACTGTCATGTACAGATGCTTCGTCACTTCTCTCCTGAGGTAGTTTGTTCAACAAACTTTCCAGCTTGTGACGTACTTGACTCTCTACAGAATGTATCTGTTTGGTTTTACCATATTCTCTGGAGTTGCTCAACCAGGAGCCTTTCCTCTGCCTCTGGTTATCAGGCAGAGTAAAGCAGTTAGCTGCCCAGCTATTAGAAAGTGGAACCTTTGTTCGGGGTTTTGTTTTAACAGGAGCTTTACAAACAGCTGTTGTCTCCAACGGCAGTTTCTGAGAAGGTTTATGCCAGTTATATCCCTCTGCAGGGTTCTCTCTCACAGGTAACAAGCTTTGTTCTATATTCTGTCTGTAGCCCAGACTCTGGAGTTTTCCTGCTTTCATTAAGTTAGCATTATAGGGCTTTTGTTTCTCATACAAACGCCTCTCATAGCTCAGCTTAGCATTTCTCCTCTCTGGCTCAGAATAGCTTTTCCTAGCTTGTAACTTGTGTCTTAGGGCATAGCTTCTATCAAGGCTGCTGCATACACTGTCCCTGTCTGAATTCAGTTGCTCATCTCTTTCACTTAATTGTTCATCAGACTCACTCAGACTTTCATTCAGCCAGTGCCTTCTGCCTTGCTGTAGAGACCTGGGATGTCTGTGTCCTTCCCACTCTGGATATCTCCTCTGCCTGGGAATATCCTTTCTCCTTGGGTCTTTCAACTCTCTTGGTTGCCTTGATTCTCTTGATCTCCTTCGTCTCTCAGGTCTCCCAGCTTCCTCAGCTCTCTCTGCCTCTTCCTCCTGTGAGCTGTGCTGATTATTTACGTAATCCCCAGCTGCACCACACCCTAGCCTATTGGGGTCAGGTGGGACCTTCCTTGCCTCCCTACTGGCTGGGTGATAATTCCAGGCTTGTGACCTCACTCCCTTATACCCATTCTGATACCCTTGTGTCATGTGCTCTCTCCACACGTCACTGTTTACTTGAGGAGTAGTGTTTTTTAGCTCCACAGGGGGCTCTAGAGAGTCTGCTCTGTGACAATATATAATGATAAAATTAATTTGAATTAATGATGCTCTTGCTAAAGTTTTTGTACATTATGTAAAAATTCAGTAACAATAAAGATTTTATAACCTAAAATACCGCAGTCTGAGCCAGCGTCAATTGTCCATCTTACCTTCCGGAGTTTTCTTGCACTGCTTGCAAGTGAAATGAGGTGCCCAGGGTTTGTCCTGATCCCCAACAGGCATGCCAAAATATGCCTTTACACATCTTGGCTTATGCTTTCACGGAGTAGTGTTTCGCTCTTATCTTGATAAAATCGCCAAAGACGTAGCAAAATGCGTCTGACAGATGCTTACAGCCTCTTGATGCCATGTCAGTCCACTTAAGAATCTAGAAGGGAAATAAATTGGCTCGTTTCCAGTTGGTGAGGAGGCTGCTGAACGACTGTGCTCACTCCGTGCAAATCCTTTGTTTATATAGACACGAGGCGGATGTGATGTTATAATGTTCATTAAAATGCTTTTATTAAAAGTTTTCAAAAGTTATACAAAGTTCCAAAAGTTTTGCAAAGTTCTTGAAAGTTCTAGAAATTTCCAAAAGGTACTCCAAGTTTACTTTGCACTAAATCTATTTAGAATGCCCTGCAAAATAGGTAATTTTCAAAACTATCACTCTCCTGGTCCCAAAAGCAATGCTTGTGGGCCATAATTGCCATTTCCTATGGTTTTGAGACATAAGATATCGGAAAATAACATTTATTACCCAGGAAAAAGAAAAAAGTAAAAACTGGTTACACATTATTATCAGACAGGCTAAATTCCCGCTGAAGCACCGGAAAGGATTTAAAGGAGTCTCCAATAATCAAGTGCTTCATAATCCATATAGCGGCCTCTGTTCAATATCTCAAGTGTACTGGTGCCACGAATCTTGAATCACAGCTTCCATATTGTCCTGCTAGACCAGTCCAGACAAGTGAATTGTCCAAAAAACTGCCAGCAGAGTTTAAAGGTGAGGTCAGAGAGGCTGTTGTAGCCAAAAAAGCATCTTTCAAGAAATGAAAAAAGGAACCAAATGACATAAACTGGAAACATAAGCACTGGCAAGTTAGATGCAAGGCATTGATAAGGCAGGCATAGGGATAATTTGAAAGAAAGCTTGCTATGGAAGCAAAAATGCATAATAAAGACGTTTTCAAGTACATTCATAGCAAAAAACCTGTGAGAAAGTCAGTTGGACCATTGATAGAGGGATAAAAAAGGGCACTAAAAGAGGGGACAAGGCCATAGCAGAGAGACTGAATGAATATTTTTGCTTCAGTCTCTGCTGAAGAAGAAGCAGGGAAGTTATCCATGACTGAAATAGTATTTGAAGGCGATACCACAGAAGAATTGAAAGAAATATAGATAAACCGGGAAGATGTATTACAACTAAAGAGTAGCAAATCACCTGGACCGGATGCTATACATCTAAGGGTGTTGAAAGAACTGAAATATGAGATTGCAGACCTACTATTAGCAATCTGTGAACTATCATTAAAATCATCTGTAATACCTGAAGTTTGGAGGATGGCCAATGAAATGCCGATTTTTAAAAAGGGTTCAGGGGTAATCTCGGTACTAGGTAAAATGGTAGAAACCATTATAAAGAGGAAAATTACTGAACATGTAACATAGTAACATAGTAAATGACGGCAGATAAAGACTAGTATGGTCTATCTACTCTGCCCAGTAAGATGGCAGATAGTCATGGTTTAATGGGAGAAAGCCAACATGGCTTTAGCCAAGGAAAGTCTTGTCTTACTAATCTATTAGATGTTTTTGAAGGTGTAAATAAACAGGCAGACAAAGGTGAGCTAGTTGATAGTGTATCTGGATTTTCCGAAAGCTTTTGACAAGGTCCCTCATGAGTCTCTTGTTGAAAATAAGAAATCATGGGGTTGGAGACAGTGTACTATTGTGGATAGAAAGCAGACGGTAGGGCTAAATGGCCAATTTTCCCAATGGAGAAAGGTGAATAGTGGAGTATCCCAGGGATCTGTGCTGGGTCTGCTGCTTTTTAACATATTTGTAAATGACCTGGAAAAGGAAATAACGAGTGAGGTAATCAAATTTGCAGATGACACAAAATTATTCAAAGTCGTTAAAAACCCTAGAGGATTGTGAAAAATTGCAAGAGGACCTTGAAAAATCGGAAGACTGGACATTCAAATGGCAGATGAAATTTAATGTGGACAAGTGCAAAGTTATGCACCTAGGAAAGAACAACCCAAACTACGGTTACACGATGCAAGGTTCCACATTAGGAACTACCAGCCAGGAAAAATATTTAGGCGTCATTGTGGGTAACATGCTGAAACCCTCCGCCCAGTGTGGGCAAAGAAGGCAAATAGAATGCTAGGAATCATAAGGAAAGGAATGGAGAATAAAACCAAGGATATTATAATGCCACTGTTTCATGCCATGGTGTGACCACACCTTGAATACTGTGTGCAATTCTGGTCATCGGATCTTAAAAAGGATATAGTGGAATTAGAAAAGGTACAGAGATGAGCCCCCAAAATGGTAAAAAGGATGGAAGGATACTCCTATAAAGAGAGGCTAAAAAGGTTAGGGTTCTTTAACTTGGAAAAGAAACATAGAAACCTAGAAATATGACGACAGAAAAAGACCACATGGCCTATCTAGTCTGTCCTTCCATATCAAAAACTACAAGAGTCTCACCTGAGATGGCTGAGGGTAGATATGATAAAGGTCTATAAATTTAATAAATGAAGTGGAACAGGTAAACATAGATTGATTGCTTATGCCATCAAAGAGTAGAAAGACTAGGGGACATGCAATGAAGCTACAGTGTAACCCGTTAAGACTAATAAGAGAAAATATTTTTTCACTCAACGCGTAATGAAACTCTGGAGGCTGTAGTAAAAGCTATTAGTGTAGCTGGGTTTAAAAAAGGTTTGGAGAAGTTCCTGGAGGAAAAGTCCATAAACCATTATGAAAGAGGACCCAGGAAATCCACTTCATGCCTCAGTACAAGCATTGTGGAACCTGTGTGTCTTTTTGGGAAAAATCTAGGTACTTGTAATCTGGATTGGCCACTGTTGAAAACAGGATACTGGGCCTTATGGACCTTGGTTTGATTCAGTATTGCCTTTCTTATGTTTCCCTACCAGCAGATTGGTGGTGACAACCAGTGAAAAGTCCCAATTTTAATGACATCACTTCCATGCCTCTGTTCACTTCAGCCACTGAAGGTCCCATTAGTATTTTGCCATGCTTGGCTCTCACTATCAGTTTGCTGCCCTTCCTTTCAGGCTATCCACTGCCCCAAGGACATTCTCCAAGATCATGATGGTGGTGGCCGAAGGATCTGTGTCCATCCATATTTGGATGAATAGCTCATCTAGGCCTGTTCCCTTTCAGAGGCATCTCGGTTGGAGTTCCGAGTGGTGTCCTTTTTTTTGATAGCCTTTGCTGGGTAATCAATCGGGGATAGAGCCAGCTGTTGCCTTCCAGTCTCTTGATTTCTAGGGAGCATGTTTCAACACTAGAGTGGGCAGAGATTTCCTGCTAGAGGAGAAAGTCAAAAGGCTGTTGAATTGCCTGGTGCTGTTCTGTGTGCAGCAGGTTCTCTGAGACTTATTTCAGCTCTTTGGGTTGATGGCGGCAGCACATTGAAAGGGTCACATGTGGTCTCTCCAGCGGTTTCTGTTGACTCTGTGGTCCTCAAGTTTTCAGTAGTTCAAGCTGATGGTGAGGGCCATCAGGTTGGCTGTTATGCGTTTCTGGTCCTTAGCCGAGGGCTGGGCGGTTCAATGGTTTTGGACAATGCCATGGCGGTGGCTTATGTCAACTGGCAAGGTGGGACAAGGTGTTCAGAGGTAACTGTGGAGAAGAACCTTTTTAGATTTTTCGGTTCAACACATTGCTGGGGTGGACAATGTGGAAGCAGATTTCCTCAGTCAGAACTCTGGATCGTAGAGAGTGGGAGTTGAATCCAGGAGATGTTTTTCAGTTGATTTTGCGCCACTGGAGTTGCCCAGAAATGGATCTGATGGTGACCTATTCCAGTGCCAATGTTTTGCTGGTTCTTCAGTTGCTACGCAGAGATGGGGTCCGAAGGTATTAATATCCTGTCCCAGCCTTGACCAAGTCAGCACCTTCTGTTCATGTTTCCTCCATGGCCCCACTGTTAGGGTGTGTGCTTTGGTGTGTAGAAAGCCACCTGGGCAGGATTGTTCTGATGGAGCCGGATTGGCCGAGGAGAATGTGATTAGGAGTCCTGATGCAACGTCTGCAGGCTCCTCCTCTTTGGTTGCCCCCATCTTGGGGTCTATTATGGCAGGGACCGATCATCCTGAAGGACCCGGTTCCCTTCTCGCTTATGGCTTGGCTTTTGAAAGGAGACAGCTAGTGCATATGGTTTACTCTCCAGTGCTGGACTCCACTCTGCTTGGAGCTTGGAGGAGGTCTGTCAAGTTAGCATATGTGTGGATCTGGTGCCTCTTAGAGCGATAAAGCGGTGCTCGGCAGTTGGCTTCTGAAGCGGCCAGGGTTCCCCCTCTGTTGGCCTTTCTACAAGATGGCCCAGAGAAGTGTCTTTCCCTTAGCTCTCTGAAAGTTCGGGTGGCAAATTTGTCCTGTTTCCATTGTCCGGTGGCTGGTAAGTCTCTAGCCTTGATCCCGGACATCTCACACTTTCTCCAGGGGGTTTGATGTCTGCATACTCCCCTCTGGTCTGTGATCCCTTCCTGGGATCTCTGTCTGGTGCTCAAGACCCTGATGGTGGTGCCTTTTGAGTCATTGAAGTGCTCTACTTTAAAGGATTTGACACTCAAGACAGTCATCTTGGTCACTATTTGTTCTGCAAGGTGGATTTCTGAGCTGCAGGCTCTGTCTTGCCGAGATCCTTATCTGTTTTATTCAGAGAAGGCCGTTTCCATTCGGCCTGTACCTGCTTTCTTGCCTAAGGGACTTTCTTCTTTTCACATGAAACCAGATGGTCTGCCTGCCTCCCTTCTCTAAGGAGCAGTGTCAGGGGGAAGGATAAGGATCTTTGCCTTGTGGATGTCCAGAGGGTGCTTCTCCAGTATTTGGAAGTTACAAATTCCTTTCATAAGTCCAACCTTCTTTTTGTGGTGCTTGCTGGCCAATGCAAGGGTGACGTGGCGGCCAAGTCTACCTCAGGGCGCTGGATTAAGGAAGCCATTGCCTCAGTGTATCTCCTTTTGCAGAACCAGCCAGTTCTGGAGAGTTTGCACACCCATTCTTCTGAGTACAAGCATCCTTGTGGGCTGAGTAGAGCTCGGTAACCCCTGCAAACATTTGTCAGGCAGCAATGTGGGCATCACTTTCCACTTTTTTCAAGCATTACCACTTGGATGTCCACGCACAGGTGGACACAGCCTTTGGCTTATGGGTTTTGCGAGCTGCTGTCCTCTTCCTACCCAATGAAGTTATAGCTTTGATACATCCCATTTGTCTGGACGGGTCTAGCCGGACGATATGGACGTTGACATTTTATTTGTTAATGTCCTTTCTCTGAGTCCTGCTAGACCAGTTCAGGACCTGCTCCTGAAACTGTATTTCCTCTTCTGCTGCGGTACCCTTGGGTCTGCTATGATTTTTATGCTTGGCCCTGCAGATTCATCTTCTATTGACAGCCTTCTGTTTAGGCTTTCCTATACATAGTTCTGTACTGTTCATTACTCCTTGTTGCCCACTATAGAGGTTGTATGAGGTTTGCCATACTTCTCTCATATGCTTTGGGACGAATACAGAAGGGATCTGTAGTGGCTGAGATGAGTAGATGCATGGGAGTGATGTCATTTAAAATCTGGCCTTTTCATTAGTTCTTTGTCTCCACCAGTATGCTGGTAGGGGAACACAACCCACTTGTGTAGACTGGTCTAGCAGGACTCAAGGAAAGGACATTAACTGGTAAGTAAAATATCACCTTATACTGGATAGGCATCCATTTAGAAAAGGAAGGGACATCTTCGGACCTGGTGGCTTCCTGGAATGCCTGAAAAGTGGCCACCAAAATGAGATGAAGCTGCTGTGACTCAGGAAGAGACTTTCCTGGTGCCTATGAAAGTGCCCAAGAATCAAAAAGATCTTGCTCCACTCATAGCCAAATTGGGCTGTACGCGATAAGAGAACCATAAACTGCTTTGCCATAAACAGGATAGTCTGGTATCTTTGCAAAATTGGAAACAATTAACATCTCCATTTCAGTTTATATGTTGCAGTTCTAGTGGGTTTGTTACCCATAGGAACTTTAACATTAGTTCTTAAATATCCTTGTACATCCTCTGAGGAAAGGACAGAGGCAGCATACACAAAATATAATTGACTTTGGAAGCTCTCAAGATCATTGTTCCTAATCTGTCCCACCATTTGAGGTAAAAAAAAAAAAAAAAAAAGACCTGACAGGTACTTGAGACCTGGATTGGCTGCTGGTGGAAACAGGATACTGGGCTTGATGGACCTTTGGTCGACCCAGTATGATATCTCTTATGTTCTGATAAAGTTGCATGAGTCTAGGATGCTTGGGTGCATACGGAGAGGAATGGCTAGCAGAAAAAAGGAGGTGATAATGCCTCTGTATAAGTCTTTGGTGCGACCTCATTTGGAGTATGGTGTGCAATTCTGGAGACCGCACCTTCAAAAGGATGTGAACAGGATGGAGTCGGTGCAGAGGTTTGCTACTAAAATGATTAATGGGCTTCATTATAAAGCATATGAGGACAGACTTAAGGATCTTAATATGTACACCTTAGAGGAAAGGCGGGATAGAGGTGAAATGATTGAGATGTTTAAATACCTCCGTGGCATAAATGTTCAGGGAGAGAGCCTCTTTCAATTGAAAGCAAGTTCTGCTACGGGGGGACATGGGATGAGGGTGAAGGGAGATAGATTCAGGAGTGATATGCGGAAATATTTCTTTACGGAAAGAGTAGTGGATCCATGGAATAGTCTCCCAGTGGAGGTGGTAGAGATGAGGACAGTAACTGAATTCAAAAAAGCATGGGACCAACACAGAGGATCTCTAAAGGTAAAAAGTGGACTGTTGTAGTTGTTATGGAAGGACAGACTAGATAGGCCATGTGGTCTTTTTCTGTCATCATGTTTCTATGTTTCTTATGCAGTCTATAAAAGGTGTCTAGAACTCTGCATTGTACCCATTGGTGTTCGGGGCTTTTCAAACCAGCATAGCTCTAATTGCACTCTGTCTTTGTCAAGGTAATCAACTGCTCCAGCAAAGTCCTCTGTTCCACTTTTTTTTTAGTGGGATGTACTAATTTGTTAAAGAACAGATGAAAATTCTCTACCTATGGGAAGATTTGAAAAGTATATAATTAAGGTAAAAATTCTTGAAATCTCTCTCAAATCTGTCTGTCCTATGCTTTTTGATTGCAAAACCTGCACTCATCTGTTCTTTTTCGCTTTAAGATAGCAATAAGAGCAGGTGTATACTAACTTTCATCATAATAGTTATGTAAGGTTTTGCTGAAACAGAACTATGCCCACCTGGCACCTTGAGAGAGTTCTATTTTAGGAGCAAAGCACTGTCCCTCTGGTGGCTGTACTAGTACTTCAGCTTCTTTATGCTAGCTTCAAAACTAATTACATATTTCTCTTCTCTCTGGCCTTTTCATTGTGATCTATGCCAAGTAGTGGCAGTTACCAGTCAGCATGTGGCCTGTAAGCCTGTGAACATTCATATGCCCTTGTTCCCTCCTGGGTAAGCTTCCTTTTAAACTGGAAAATGCCGCTGTTGCCACTGCTTTCTGCTTTAGAGGAGTGGAGGGAGGCGCTGGAAGCTATTTTGATTTCATCAACATCTGGGGTCATGTCAATTTTCAGTTGCTAAAATGGGGTCTTATGGGATAAAAGTTTGGAAAGCACTTCTCTAGCAGGTTCTAATCAGCCAATTATTAAACCGCCATTGGCAAAATTAGGACTGGCATCTGATACAGTAACTATTAATGATAGAGCAGCATAGTTTGTTACTAAAATATTCTTAATGGCAGTTTGCTTTTGGATACCAAAGAATAATTTAGCCTTGAATAAAAACCATGTGGCAATGATTAAACTATATATTTCCTACCTCTCGCGTATGGCAGCTGCCAAGGATCTGATAGACTCAATTCCTCAATGCATTACCACTCTGAACGTGATCTGTGGTCTTTTTAGGAGGAACTGTCCAGAATAAAGTGTAGGGGTTGATTGCAGACTTCCCCAATAGCCAGGACTTCAGCCTCTTTCTGCAATAATATTGCCAGTGAGGGGGAGTGGTCTAAACAAGATGGCCGTTGGAACGTTTGCTGAGTGAGATCATGCCGAAGCGTAAGGGCAAGCTGAGGGTGTTCCTGCCCGAACCCGTAGTCGGCCCTATGAATCATTTTTTTCAGTTGACTAAGGAGATGGTACAGGAGATCAGAGCAGGTGGTGGAGGCTTGCGAAAGGAGGCGATCTCTCCGAAGTGCCTGGATTCCACACACTCTCCTGTTGCAAGGTCCCCGCCGCAGCCCCCAGCGTCTTCCCATCTACCTTTGCCTGTTTCCCAAGCTAGTGAGTCAGAAAGCGGCATCGCAGCTGGGGCGTGGCGGGAAGCGGCGGAGGTGGAAGAGGGGCGGGTGAGCTATGTTGCCGGAGGAGAATTGGCAACGGAGGGTCCCCTACAGCTGGGTTTGCAAACTCCGAGCCACGGAAGTACAGGTACCTTCACAACTGTTCCTGAGGTGTCTCTCACTTCATTTAAGCTTGTTCGCTCCAAGACAACAACTTTGTACAATATATGGGACGCTATTACTTCTTTATCAGTGGCCGTCACTTCTCAGGTTGCTGGGACCTTGGCGAGGGTGTCTCAAGTTGAAGAGAAATTGCAGAGATATTGTGCTGAGGTGAACCAACTTAAAATACAGGTTGGAGAATCACACCAAAAACCGAGTTCTGTCTCGGATACTAATATGGCTCTAATTAAAGATAATAATCATCTTCGTGCAAAAATAGAAGGATTGGAAAATGCTGTTCGGGCTGCTAACTTGAGAGTGCTGAACTTTCCTATGATTGCAGGGATCACACCGCTGGATCTCTTCAGAAAATATTTAGTGGATGTATTAGCGGTACCTCAAGACTTAATGCCACTGATTTCGAAGGCCTTCTATCTTCCTCAGGCAAAAAGGGAGCTGGGATCTGTTAATGATGATGTGGTTACAGATGTATTAAATGTTTCTGATTTGTTAGTTTCCCCAACTGTAGGCTCTGTTAAATTGTCAACCTTGTTGGTATCGCTTTTCTTGGTCTCAGACAGAGAGTGGTTGCTCAAATTATTTTTAAGAAACGTTTTTCTTTGTTCTATGGTGTTAATATGTCTGTTTCCTGATATAAGTAGAGATGCTCAAAGGGGCAAGCAATTTCTTTTGTTAAAAAAATGGGGTATTGCAGATAGGGGGAACTTACTATTTGCGTTTTCCGTGTAAATGTGTTATAATGCATAATTCACAGAAATTTACTTTGAACCAACCTGAAGCTTTATCTGCATTTATTAGTTCCAGGTTGCCCCCGGTTTTGTCCCCAAGCTGAGGGTTGATGTAACCTTGCAGATAATTTAAGTCTATCCCCTTGCTCTATGGCTATCTTTTTCCTTTATCTTTTTGAATTGTAATAGTCTTGGTGGTTTCCTCAACCACTAAGAGTCTTTTCTTCTCTTTTCACTCTCCCTTTTCTAATTGTGGACTATAGGCGAGCCAGTATTGTTTTCTTCTTCAATATTTTTGATGATATATTTCTGGATGGTGTCCCCTTTTCTGTCAAGCTATGTTTGCTTGCGGTTTTTTTGTTAAAACTTATTAATCTAAAAAAGAATACTGCCAGTGATCTAGAAAATCAAAAGAAACCTTTGGATTGTCCCTAACTGGAGCATACAGGTTATATAATGCCCATGAGTTAACTGAATTTTAACCAAATGGCCCTTGCTGTTTGCAGCCAGAGAATCAATGCTAATCAACACCTCCTTTAATAATATAGCCACATGGTTTTTCTTCCCTATGGCAGTAGAGAAAATACCCACCTCGTATTTCCTATTTGCTGTGGAAAATATGTTTGTGGAAAAAATGTTAGGATTCTCCTTTTGCATATAAATCATTTTTTCCTTTTAACTGGGTTATTGAGTCCTTTATCAAAAACTAGGAGGCGTCAATATAATCATTAATTCTATTTTCACCAGCAACAACACAAAACTCTAAAAAATGTGTTTTAAAATGTTTATTTTATCTTTATAAATTTTCACATAATACATTTGAGCATACACCAAAATAAAACATCAATGATATACAGTAATATAAGTCATTGGGGGAAAATGTATGTATGTATATATATATGTATGTATGTATGTGTGTATATATGTATGTATGTGTGTATATATGTATATATGTGTATGTATGTGTGTATATATGTGTATGTGTATGTATGTGTGTATATATGTGTATGTGTATGTGTATGTGTATATGTGTATGTATGTGTGTATATGTGTATGTATGTGTGTATGTATGTGTGTGTGTATATATGTGTGTGTGTGTGTATATGTGTATGTGTGTGTATATGTGTATGTGTATATATATGTGTATATGTATATGTATATGTGTATATGTATATGTGTATATGTATATGTATATATGTATAACCGGAATAGAAATATCACTCCCTCTCACATTATGCATAGGATAACCATTACACAAATCAGAGCGGAGACCTAGGTGTCAGCCATATGGGATATTACGTTCGTCTCATTAACCTCCCTAATGGAAAGGAACGTGGAGAGTTGTTCCAGATCAAAAAAACAGAAAAGCCTCCTCTTTATAGGTAATAACACACCGTGAAGGAAATATTAACATAAATATACCCCTAGAGAGAGAGAACTCTGGAACGTTATCCCAAGAATTCTTTTCTCCTTTTCTGGGTCACACGTGAAAGGTCAGGGTAAATATGAACATAAGACCCAAAAAACAACTCCGAAAAGTTCCTAGAATTAAAGGCTTATTTGACTCGAGAGCTAGCGTAATAGAGTGGACTGCTCGGTGATAACCTCCAAGGATCCATCCAGAAACCCAGTCAGGTCTCCAGGGGCCCCTGTGGCATCCCCGTTAGCAGCTTGAGGTGGCCCAGCACCCACGGACAAATACTGGGCCCTAACAATGGGAGGCAGGCCCTCTGGAATAATCTTAAGAGTCTCCCGGAAGTATCTGAATACCATTTCCAAGCGAGACAGAATAGGAGATTTAGGAAAGTTTAAAAGTCTAAGATTATTCTTCTGAACTTGATTTTCAAGATGTTCCATCTTCATAGAGAGTGCAGACTTATCCTTAATTTGGACGGAAGTCCAAAAAACTGCCAGCATGGTTTAAAGGTGAGGTCAGAGAGGCTGTTGTTGCCAAAAATGCATCTTTCAGGAAATGGAAAAAAGAGCCAAATGATGAAACCTGGAAACAGCACAAGCACTGGCAAGTCAAATGCAAGGCATTGATAAGGCAGGCAAAGAGAGAATTTGAGAAGAAGCTTGCTGCGGAAGCAAAAACGCGAAATAAAGACCTTTTCAAGTACATTCGTAGCAAAAAACCTGTGAGAGAGTCAGTTGGTCCATTAGATGATAAAGGGGTTAAAGGAGCACTAAAAGGCGACAAGGCGATAGCGGAGAGGCTGAATGAATTCTTTGCTTCGGTCTTTACTGAGGAAGATGTAAGGATGTTACCCATGACTGAAGTGGTATTTAAAGGTGCGGAAGAATTGAAGGAAATATCGATACATCGGGAAGATGTCTTACAACTATTAGATAAACTGAAGAGTAGCAAATCACCTGTGCCGGATGGTATACATCCAAGGGTGTTGAAAGAACTGAAATATGAGATTGCAGACCTGCTATCAGTAATCTGTGAACTATCATTAAAATCATCTCTAATACCTGAAGATTGGAGGATCGCCATTGTAACACCAATTTTAAAAAGGGTTCCAGGGGTGATCCGGGAAACTACAGACCGGTGAGCCTGACGTCAGTACCGGGAAAAATGGTAGAAACCATCATAAAGAATAAAATTACTCAGCATGTAGATAGTCACAACCTAATGGGAGACAGCCAACATGGCTTTAGACAAGGAAGATCTTGTCTTACTAATCTGTTATGTTTTTTTGAAGGAGTGAATAAACAGGTGGACAAAGGTGAGTCGGTTGATATTGTGTATCTGGACTTTCAGAAAGCCTTTGACAAGGTCCCTCATGAGAGACTTTTGGCAAAACTAAAGTCATGGGATAGCAGGCAGTGTACTATTGTGGATCAGGAACTGGTTAAAAGATAGAAAGCAGAGGGTAGGGCTAAATGGCCAATTTTCCCAATGGAGAAAGGTGAATAGTGGTGTATCCAAGGGATCTGTGCTGGGTCTGCTGCTTTTTGACATATTCATAAATGACCTGGAAAGTGGAATAACGAGTGAGGTTATCAAATTTGCAGATGACACAAAACTATTTAAAGTTGTTAAAACCCAAGAGGATTGTGAAAAATTGCAAAAGGATCTTGATAAATTGTTAGACTGGGCATCAAAATGGCAGATGAAATTTAATGTGGACAAGTGCAAGGTTATGCACCTAGGGAAGAACAACCCGAACTATGGTTACACGATGCAGGGTTCCACATTAGGAGCCACCACCCAGGAAAAAGATTTAGGCGTCATTGTGGATGCCATGTTAAAACCCTCGGCCCAGTGTGCAGCGGCGGCCAAGAGAGCAAATAGAATGCTAGGTATGATAAGGAAAGGAATGGAAAATAAAACAAAAGATATTATAATGCCTCTATATCGTTCCATGGTGAGACCGCACCTTGAATATTGTGTGCAATTCTGGTCGCCGTATCTTAAAAAGGATATAGCGATTTTAGAAAAGGTACAGAGAAGAGCCACCAAAATGGTAAAGGGGATGGAAGGATACTCCTATGAAGAGAGGCTAAAAAGGTTAGGGCTCTTTAACCTGGAAAAGAGACGGCTGAGGGGAGATATGATAGAAGTCTATAAATTAATGAACGGAGTGTAACGGGTAAACGTAGATCGATTGTTTACCTTATTAGAATATAGAAAGACTAGGGGACATGCAATGAAGCTACAGGGTAAACTATTTAAGACTAATAAAAGAAAATATTTTTTCACTCAACATGTAATCAAACTCTGGAATTTGTTACCGGAGGATGTAGTAAAGGCTGTTAGTGTAGCTGGGTTTAAAAAAGGTTTGGACAAGTTCCTGGAGGAAAGATCCATAAACCATTATTAAGAAGTGACCGAAGATATCAATGCTTGATCCAGTACAAGCATTGTGGAACTTGTGTCTCTTGGGGAAACTGCTAGGTACATATGACCTAGGTTGGCCACTGTTGGAAACAGAATACTGGGCTTGATGGACCTTGGTCTGACCCAGTATGGCATATCTTATGTTCTTATGGGCAGCACACGGACACTTGAGCTGAATAAGATCATGAGATCCTCTCCGCCTGCTCACCCTGCACACGAGAGACATACAAAATGTTTAAATTCACCACATTCAGCTCTGTACTCGCAGTTCCATCAAAAGTCAAAAGGGAAGAATTAATGGAGGCCATCACATTGCACAATACATCAACAATAGTAGTTGCAGGTTTCACTCCCAAAAGACCCGGGGTTCAGTCCCATCACAAGTTTAGAAGCCCTAGCCACCAAACCAGGACTAGATGCCCCCGCAGGTCCACCAGTCACTTGACCAGTGGACTCAAGACAAGCTGGCAACAGCATGGAGCCCTCTTCATTCACCCACAGTGTTGTGCTCGTCAGCCGACCAGTGAGGAGTACTCCATCAACATTCTGATCTCTTCTGGTTCAAGGCGGGGGGTACGCTGCTCCGAGGATAGTCATACCCCAGAAGTGCCCAGGACAGCAGAGCTTTTGTCCTTCAGTCCCACTAAAGAGACTGCTCCGGTCACAGAAAAGGCAAAGCCACAAGCATCCAAAGTCTTTTGTCCAGCGGCAGTTTCGCCAGCCTGGCCCGAGGGTAGGCCAGCTTGCTTTCTATTCCTCTGACCCATTTTCACAGGTGGAATTTGACCCATTTCTCTTCCTCTGACCCATTTCCACAGGTGGAATTCGAGAAGAAGCTTGCTGTGGAAGCAAAAACACATAATAAAGACTTTTTCAAGTACATTCACAGCAAAAGACCTGTGAGAGAGTCAGTTGGACCATTAGATGTTAGAGGGGTAAAAGGGGCACTAAGAGGGGACAAGGCCATTGTGGAGAGACTGAATGAATGCTTTGCTTCGGTCTTTACTGAGGAAGATGTTGGGATGTTATCCATGACTGAAATGGTATTTAAAGGAGATGCTATGGAAGAATTGAAAGAAATATCGATACACCAGAAAGTTGTATTACAACTATTTTGATAAACTGAAGAGTAGAAAATCACCTGGACAGGATGGTATATATCCAAGGATGTTGAAAGAACTGAAATATGGGAATGCAAACCTACTATTTGTAATCTGTGAACTATCATTAAAATCATCTGTAATACCTGAAGTTTGGAGGATTTGCAATGTAATGCCAATTTTTAAAAAGGGTTCCAGGGATGATCCGGGAGACTACAGACTGGTGAGCCTGACGTCAGTACCAGGAAAAATGGTGGAAACCCTCATAAAGAACAAAATTACTGAACATGTAGATAGTCATGGCTTAATTGGAGACAGCCAAAATGGCTTTAGCCAAGGAAGGTCTTGTCTTACTAATCTGTTATGTTTTTTTTGAAGGTAAGCGTAGATCGATTGTTTATGGCATCAAAATATAGAAAGGCTAGGGGGCATGCAATGAAGCTACAGGGTCACTTATTTAAGACTAATAAGAGAAAATATTTTTTCACCCAACGTGTAATCAAACTATGGAATTTGCTACCGGAGGATGTAGTAAAAGCTGTTAGTGTAGCCAGGTTTAAAAAAGGTTTGGACAAGTTCCTGGAGGAAAGGTCCATAAGCCATTATTAAAGTGGACCCAGAATATCCACTGCTTGCCCCAATACAATCATTGTGGAACCTGTGTCTTTTGGGGAAACTGCTAGGTACTTCCACTGTTGGAAACAGGGTACTGGGCTTGATGGACCTTGGTCTTACCCAGTATGGCATATCTTATGTTCTTAGATACCATTCAGCTGGTAAGGAGAGTCGGAGACAAGCTGCCATTCCGGAACAAACTCTGCTGACATCTTGCCTCCAGATTCCTCTAAAATGTTGTTTTTTTTATGAGATATCATAAATGCAGAGCTTCCAAATCAAATGTCTAGTTCACTGACTATCAGCGTCTCAGGTTTTCATCATGTAGCTCACTTTTTCTTGTTCAAGATATGTAAATATAACGTCTAATATGACTATGAACAAAATTAAATGAAAAAACTGAGTACTACTTTGAGAGTTGGGTAATTGGGCATCCAAGAGCTCAATGCTACTCTCAGGGTTCCATCCAAGAGTAAATGCAACAACCCAACGCCAGCGTTTTGGCACACCCTTACCTTCTTTGAAGGATTCACCAGGCTGCAAATGCTTTCTTTTCTGGGAGCAAAACAAAAGAATCTTTAAAAAACCCAGTGATCAAAATAAACAAGCCCCACACATTTAACCAACTCACTTAAGTGATATTGACTAGAGCAGTGTTTTTCAACCTTTTTTGTGCAAAGGCACACTTTTTTCATGAAAAAAATCACGAGGCACACCACCATTAGAAAATGTTAAAAAAATCTACCTCTGTGCCTATATTGACTATATATAAAGTAATTCTCTTGAATAGGAATCAAACACTCACACCTTCCCCCCTCCCCTGCTGGTTCACTCACACCCCCCCCCCTCCACTGCTGGTTCACTCACCCACCCCCCTGTCACTTACTCACCCCTCCTGCTGGGTCACTCACTCACTTACCCCCCCTCCCCTGCTGGTTCACTCACACCATCGCCCCCCCCCCCTTGCTGGTTCACTCACACCACCCCCCCCTCCACTGCTGGTTCAATCACACACCCCCCCCCTTGCTGGTTCACTCACACTCCCCCCCCCCCTGCTGGTTCACTCTCACACACACCCCCCCCCCTCTGCCCAAGCCGCTGCTTCTGCTTTGTACAGAGCAGCGGCTGCACTACACTTACATTGAAAAGTAAAGAGAAACTGTGTCAGGAGCCCTCCGGTCATCGCAGAGCCCGAGGAAGTGATGTCATGGGGGCAGGCTCCTCACAGGCTGTCTTTCCTTTTCAAATTAACTTTATTGCAGCTAAAGTTAATTTGAAAAGGAAAGACAGCCTGTGAGGAGCCCGCCCCCATGACATCACTTCCTCGGGCTCTGCATGATCGGAGGGCTCCTGACACAGTTTCTCTTTACTTTTCAATGTAAGTGTAGTGCAGCCGCTGCTCTGTACAAAGCAGAACCAGCGGCTGCACTGCTATAGGGAATCGCGATTGCGTTCGCGCTGTGGACTTCGGCACAAAAGCCGGTTTTTTGCTCTGGCCGCTCCCGATCTTGCGGCCAGAGCAAAAAACCGGCTTTTCAATGGCCGGTTTTACAACTGTGCTGGCAGCCGGCCTGGCCATGGAAAAACCGGCCAGGCCGGCTAAAAACCGGCCAGGCCGGCTGAAAACCGGCCGGTTGGCAACCCTAATTTGTGAGCCGAGGCCACATGTTACAGATGAAATTGGAATTTTTCCCACGGCACACCAGACAATATCTCACGGCACACTAGTGTGCCGCGGCACAGTGGTTGAAAAACGCTGGACTAGAGCAATGCGCTGTCAGTCAGACCAAGGCCATGCAGGTGCTGACTTAAAGTCCACAGGAATCAATCAGAAATTCACACATTAAAAAACTAAGAAGTCAGTGTTTAAGTCCTCCAGGGGCAGTAGTCCCCAATTTAAAAATCCACCATTGTTCACATTGCAGTAACTGCTGAGATAAATCTCCTTCATGAGGGAGTGGATATACCACTGCAATTGCAAGAAACCGCAGGTCAGAAAAAGTATGTTGAAACTGTTGACAATGAGTAATAAGTGGTGCCTCCCAACTTCCCGTTGGAGCTATAACTGCGATATTCTATCATACGAGACTTCAAAGTTGTTTCGTCTTGCCAATGTAATATAACCAGCAAGGACAAAAAAATCAAATAGACCACATTTTTAATGTCACAAGTTTAAAAATGGTTAATGTGCAATACCTTCCCAGATGAAAAGGTAAAAGATGCTCTTGAAAAAGACTGTGTGCAGACAGAGCAATGACCTCACAGAAAGTGGCCAGCCAAGGGAGGAACAGTGGACGGAACAGAAGAATCCCACATTGAGAAAACCAGGCGAATTTGTAAATTCTATGCTCCTTTAAAAGCAAAAATTGTAGGATCTTTTAACTCATCAGAAGCTCGTAGAATAGACCAGTGCTTCAAAATGATATTGAGATGCCAAAATACTATGAGAGAAAGTACACGCCATTCGTGCAGTCTCAGTTTTTAAGGTAGGAAGTAGTAGTTACTGAGGGGCAGCATGAGAAGCTCATGAATATGCTGTCTTAACCACATATGGAGGATAGCCTCTTTGAAGGAGACAAACTCTCATGTTATGAGCACAGCTCTGAAATTAATCTGTGGAGCACAAACGCTGCAAATGTAAGAACTGTTCCATAGGTAAGTTCTGCCGCAAATGGCGAGGATGACAGCTTGTATAATGTAACAGTATTTTCTTGCTTGTGGCTTCCAAAAATTGTAATATCAAAATGGTCCATTGCTGCGGTGATCAACAATTCTTAAAAAAAGAACAAACAACTTGATAACTAGCAACAGAGGTAAATCTCAAATTGGGATCATGGTTATTCAGCCACTGAAAAAATGAGGACACATCTTCCATAGTACCCTCACCAGAATAACAATACTTCATTAATAAAACATTTGCAGAGATGGATATGATGCCCAAAAAGAAATGTTGGTAAAAAGATTTTTTTCAAAAGGACTTGCATAAATATTAGCCAGGTCCTTTGGCATTTTTTTACAAGACTATCTTTAAAGTTTTGGACATAATCAATGACTAAATATAAAAGGGTGTGATAAAGGCATTAGACAAATAATCATGATCCATACCATGTAGCAGCTGCCAAACATTACCAATACCCAAGTGGGCTCATCCACAAATGACCATCAGTTAACCCTATTGAACATCCCCTAAAAGAATCTACAAACTAGCCACCCAGCTGCAACACACAGCATAGCCTACTTCAGTAACAAACCAGGCCAGTGGCATCAACAAAGTCCACCATAGAAAGATATTTGAAGGATTTGTAATACTAGAAGTGCCACCATCTCCCATCCTTAGTGCCCCTTTCACAACCCATCCTATCGTTAATCTCCATTATACTCCCAACCCATCTCAGCATGAATGTACAAAAAACACTCCCACAAACCGACACACATTCTTGTGTACACCCACCCACCTCATTCTGATACACACTTTACCCACCCCCATAGTTACATGCCCATTACCTGAAAATGAACCTCCACCTTCAATGCGCTCACACAAAAAGTCTCTAAGCACTCCCCTCTCAGCCACAACCCATCCCACACCCACATTAACCATACCCTATAGCCCAAGGACCTACCAAAGCAGGGAGCCTCCAAAGCCAATCCAACCTTTCCTCTATGAAAACTATCCATACTACATGTATTTCCATGTAGTTTCATATTCTGCTGTTCCCATGTGCACTTTATACACCAACTACACGTACACAACCGCCATTCATACTGGCGTGGACAACTTTTTGTTTAGGAACCATGCCAAAATCTTAGGAGCCAATGGCTGTGACATCTTTGCCTCTCTCCCTCCCCCCCACCCCCATTGTCTCCATTCTCCATTGAAGTTCGAGAACTGGGGGAAGGGGTGTCGAATCTCCTTTGAGGAGGTATACCACAGATTCTTTAGGGCCAGATTTGCTTGGGCCATTTTCCCATTTTGTGTCCAAGAGGGGGGAGGGGAGAAGATACTTTCTTTTGCTAGACCAGGCCAGTCCCTGCACTAGTTATTTTATTAGCTGGGCTTATATACTGCTTTTCTCCAGGTCAAAGCGGTTTACATCAAACAAGCGATAGATAGTTACCTTAAAACACAGCGCGAATTTATTTACAATTGAATGAGGTAGTGACTAAATGAGGAAAATGTTCAACTTATTTACATATTTACAGTACAGACAGGTGCACAGTTTGAGGTTTGGCTTTTGTTTCATAAGTTTTCAGGGAGGCCAAAGTGTTGAGTGAAGTGGTGCGTCTTTACTTGCTTCCGAAAGGTTAGGAAGTCAGCGGTGGATCTGATTTTGTCTGGTTGTGTTTCCATAAGGATGGGGCATAGAGGTCGAAGAAGCATGTGCAGGCTTGATTGTCGTGATTCGTTCTGGTGTGCAGGATTACCAGTGTGTTAGTTGCTTGTCTTGTGGCTCTGCTGGGAACTCTTGAAGGAGTTTGAGCATAAGTGGAATGAGTCCTGATGCTTGATAGCTTTATGGGTGAGGAGAAGGGTTTGTATTTGATGTGGCTTTCTAGGGGGAGCCAGTGGAGCTGTTTTAGGCTAGGTGTAATATCATTGTGTTTTGCTGCTTTCTGTATGTTGCATGCTATTGTTGTGTGCAAGGTTGTGCATAGGGGACGAGTGAGGAGTGGGGGAGTCCCTGGTATATATCATTACAGTATTCGAGGTGGGGGAGGGTAATGGCTTATAGTACTGTGCAGAAGTCATGTGGGTTTAGGAGGGGGCAAAGACGTTGCAGGGACTTTGCCTTGTAGTATATTGCTTTTGTGGTTTTGGCTATTTGTTGTTCATGTGAAAGGGTTTGGTCCATGATGATGCCCAGGTACTTTATTTGTGGTTGTACTTTTATCTGGGTGGTACCTAGCGTGAGATGGTTTGGCAGTGTGAATGAAGGGTCTTTCATTATGAACAGTGCTTCTGTTTTCTTGTAGTTGATGGTAAGGTGGTTGTCTTTGAGTCATCTGGATATGTCATCGAAGCATTGAAGGAGTTGATTGTTGGTAGGATGGTTAATGGTTATTGATTCATATAGCATGATATCATCAGTGTGTATGTGGAAGTCATCAATGTTGTAGGGTTTTATGATTGAACAGGGGTTGCAGTTTTTGAAGGTAAGGAGGAGGGAGGAGTGGCCTAGTGGTTGGGGCAAGGTACTTCAGGCCGGAAGGTCAGGGGTTCAAATCCCACTAAAGGACAGCAACCTTGGGCTGGAAGGACTGGGGTTTCTAGTCCCACAGGTGCTCCTTGTGGTCTTGGGCAAGCCACTTAACCCTCCATTGCCCATGTTCTCTGTAAGTATCAGTGTATGTGTCTCATATCCTCTCATGTTAAATGTATCCCCCAATTGTGTTGTGACCACTTTGATTGAAGGATAAGGTGGTATACAAAACTGTCTAAATAAATAAAATGTTGAATAGAAGGGCTGATAATGTGGAACCTTGAGAAATACCCCCCTAGGTTTGGCGGTAAGGGGTGGAGATGCTGGTTCCGGTTCATATTTGTTGGTGCCTGTTCATCAAATATGAGTGAAACCATTGTAGTACTGTACCCTGAATTCCAGCTGCTTGAAGACGGCAGAGGAGAATGTTGTGGGAGACTGTGTCGAATGCAGCAGAGAAGTCCAGAAAGATTAGTATGTATCAGTTTGTTTTGTTTTGAATTCCTTTTATCAGGGTTTTTAACAGAGAGACCATGAGAGTCTTGACTCCATGGAGAAGACAGAAGCCGTGTTGTTGTGGATCCAGGAGGGCATTTCTGTCGATGCAGTCTTGCAGTTGATGCTGAACGGTCTTCTCAATGATTTTGGTTGCAAATGGGAGGCTTGCATTGGCTTTGTATGAAGTGGGATCCAAGGGTTTGAGTTCGGGGGGTGGTTTTTTTTTTTAGGGTGGGGCAGATGGAGGATAATTTGAGGCAGTTGGGCATCAGGCCTTGTTGAAGGGATGTTTGGGTGAGGTTGGTGAGTTCCGGGCTTAGTTCGTATTTGGCTTTCTTGATCCAGCTGACTGGGTATGGGTCATGGGAGATGTGGTTGTGTTGAGTGCGATTATGATGGATTTGATCTTTTCATTACTGATGGTGTCAAAGGTTGACCATGTCTGGGGGGGGTGGATTTTTGAGGGTGTTTGGGGTGGGTTATGTGTTGGTATGGGGGAGCAGTTGTGTGTAGTAACTGGCGAGTTGTTGGGGGTTGATGTTTATGTGTATATCCGAAGTGGTGGGGACTTTTGTTAGTTGCTTTATTAGGTCGAACAATTTGTGGGGGTGATTGAGAGCTTCATTGAGTAGTTTAGTATGGTAATTTTTTTTGGCATTTCTTGGTTGCAGTTCAATAGTTTAATGTTTCCATGTATCGCGCTTTGTCAGCATCAAGTGTGGTTTTTCGCCATTGTCTTTTTAGTCTTCGTAGATGGAGTGTACCAAGGTGTCTTTTGATGCCTTACATTTTTCTTTGTGAGGGTGGTTGTTGCGCCTGCTGCTTTGCTGACTGTTCAGTCTGTTGCAAGTTTGTTGGGGTCAGATGATTTGGATTGGAGTTTGGTGTAGGATGTCCTCGAGGAAGATTTCCTTGTGGAACAGTTTGAAGTGTCTCTTTGTTAGGTTGCAGGTGGAGATGATTGTTTGGGTGTTGAGATGATTAGTCTGTGGTCTGACCATGGAGGGCTTGTGGATCAGGGATGTTGCATGATCAGGTTGAATGGGTGTTAAGGGAGATAAGGTTAAGGGTATTTCCTTTGCCGTGCTTGGATGATCTTAAGTAATATCAGGGATTTCATGGCTTTGAGGAAGGCAGTAGTGTGTTTGGGTTGTACAGTGGGAAGGTTGAAGTCACCCAATTCAAAAGATCCTTTGAGTTAGAGATGTTCAATGCTCTCTTTAGGATGTTGGATAGGTTGGATGTTGTTGGATCTATAGATGAGGCAAATTGCGAATAGCTTGTTGGTGATGGTGAGGATGCCAGCCTCTTTGGTGCTTTCCATGGAGGAGTATCAAAAGTGGAGAGGTGTTTTTGCTAGTATTGCTACACTACCCCCCCCCCCCCGCCATGGAAGTGTGGGTAGTGGAAGAGGTTGAAACTGTGGAGGAGGAGTTGGTTCATGAGGACGAAATCTGTGTCTGGTATACGAGATTCTGTTATGCAGAGTATGTCTATATGGTGGGTTGAGATTAGGTCCTTGATAATGGGGATTTTGTTCTTCACTGAATTGGCATGTGAGGTCACACTGGAGTGAGGGTATAGGGTCTGGTGATGGTGAGATTGCAGGGGGATAGGGAGGATGGTGGGTATGGGTTTGAGGTGTTGGGGGGGTTGCTGTAGGTTTTTGCTGTCAGTGCAAGTGTGCTTGTGTAGTGGGTGAGAGCTGGATACTGGTGGTGGGGGGGGGGGATTTAGGTTACTGCGGTAAGGGTAGGCTATTAACGTTATTGCAGGGATAGTGTACAGTGCTATGTAGAGTGGAGGCATGGTTCCAGGTGAGTGTTCCATTGGGCGTTCATTTTCTGGGGTTTGTTTCTGTGTGTGTGGAGGGTATGTGCTAGTATGTAGATTTCTGATGCCCTGATGTCTGAGAGAGGTGATGATCTGTTTGGGAAGTCAGTCTGATTGTTGGTCTGGTGGTAGTTCTCAGTGGTGTGGAGGGGTCCAGGTGCAGCACTGGTCCTTCCTGTGGAGTTTCTTGGGAAGTCCCTGCCTAAGGGCCACACCGAAGGGCCCTTTGGCAAGGCGTGCCAGGTGTGGGCCCGCCTTGGAGCTGTTTCAAATTTAAAGTCTGTGAGCAGGAAGGACGATGATGCTGGTATGCACTGGCAGTGGGAGGGGCTTACTACCAATGTGCTGTGCTGCTGCAGGGTCCCTGGTCTTGGCAGCTGTTTGCGATGATGGCACTGAGGTGAGGCAGTGGTAGTAGGCAGTATGGATGGGTCCTCTATCTTTCTCTCCCTTCCCACCCTCTATTCATCTAGTCCTGTGCACTCTACCCCCCAGTCTCATCACCCAGTCTCACTCCTCCCTTTTAAAATTGGCTACTCCCCAGCTCCTGCCTCCTGAACGCCAGTCAACCTTCCTCCCAGCTAACCATTCAACTCCACCCCCAGCCTTTATCCCTACCCATGCAAGCCAGTCAGCCCGCTCAGCGCTCTCATTAGCCAGTCAGTTCTCCAAACCTCCCCTTGCAAGACAGTCGGCCCCCAGGATCCCCCTAGCTAACCAGCCAGCCACTCCAACAAGCTAGTCACCACCTCCCCATCCCGGATCCTTGTAGCTAGCCAGTTAGCACCCTCAGCCCTTTCAATCCAGTCAACCTCTTCTCCTCCCCCACCCCCCACGATTGATCTTCAACTTGATGTCAGGCCGCCCTCAGAGCAGGAAGTTCTTTATCTTCGCTTCTTGCAGCTCAGGCTCAGCCTCAGCTTCAGCAGAGAACTTTTAATTTAAATGAAATCAGAGTATAGCTTAGGATAGAAGGAAGAATAGGATAAATATTCTTTGAGTAGAAAGAAATTGTTTCTAGAGACCTTTACAAAGAGGCCTTCCAGTTAGGAGGCAAGAGATGTGTGAATTTGTTTTAAATAGGTGTTAAGGCCAAGTGACAGATAAAAGGGGCAATTTGAAAGGCTCCCTCTATCAAACCAAGGGCTGTGTGAATCACCCAAGAAATTAACAAATTATCTTTAGAAACACAGGTCTGAGATCTGTCTAGCAAGCCAGCCTTTACTAAGTGTTAATTTCCACCCACCACGATTCCCACACACCCCAGGCATAATCTTAGCTTTCTAGGCTCTTAAATCTATTAAAGGGAGAGAGGTGGTCAGGTTCGCTTTCAGCTGGTTATCCTTCCAAAGAATAGATTAATTAAGGCTCTGAAATGAATTAATCTTGAGTTGAACAAAGTCCCTTAAACATATTTGGTATAGTTGTATCAATACATGTATCCCTAGTAACTTTAAACAACTTAAATAGCGAAACAAAGCCTTAAAATTAAGTTGCAGACAGCAGTCCAGCAGCGAGATGGGGGTTATGTATTCTTTTGCACCGAGTGTCACATGTACAATTTCTCCCAGTTGGTGAGGTGTCTTATGTATGTACTAGGTGCAAAGAGCTCTTTGCCCTCAGGGGGAACAAGTCTGATTTCTGGAGGTTAGAGTAGCAGACTTGGAGGACATAAGGAAGACAGAGAGGTACTTAGATGAGACCTACAAGGATGTAGTACTGAAGTCTCATTCTCCAGTCTGGTAGCTTCTTAGTTGACATGGAGGAGAGAGGTCACGTGAAAGGAGAGCATCACTTTGGTGTCGCAGGAAGTGATCCTGTAGCTAGGACCTGTCCACCAGGAGATATAAAACCCTCTTACATTGAGAAGGCTTCTCCAGGGCCATATGCCCATGAGAGAAGGGTTAGGACAGCCATTATAACTAATGATTCGATCATTAGGCATGTAGATAGCTGGGTGGCTGGTGGATGTGAGATTCGCCTGGTAACATGCCTTCCCGGATCTCACTGGCCACCTAGACAAGGTTTTAGATAGTGCTGGGGCGAAGTCTGCTGTCTTGGTACATGTTAGTACTAGTGACATAGGAAAGTGTGGGAGAGAGGTTCTGGAGGCCAAATTTAGGCTTTTAGGTAGGAAGTTGAAATCTGGAACTTCCAGGGTAGCATTCTCCGAAATGCTTCCTGTTCCACACGCAGGACCCAACAGGCAGGCAGAGCTCTGGAGTCTCAACACGTAGATGAGATGATGGTGCAAGGAAGAGGTTTTTGGATTTGTTAGGAACTGGGCAACATTCTGGGGAAGGGAGGGGCTGTTACAAAAGAGTGGGTTCTACCTTAACCGGAATGGAACCAGGCTGCTGGCATTAACTTTTAAAAAGGGGAGAGAGCAGCTTTTAAAGTAGATAATAGGGGAAAGCTGACAGTTGCTCAAGAGTGCATGGTTCAGAAGGCTGTATCTTTGAAGGATACTAGCAAAAGAGGGAAGTTAAGACATCCCAACAGAGAGATTCTAATAAAGATAAAAGTATCCCTTAACTGCAGAGCTGAAAGATTCCAAATTACCCCTATGAACTGATAACCAGATTAATATGAAAAAATACAACCTCTAAAATGCCTGTATGCAAATGCTAGAAGTAATAAGATAGGAGAGCTAGAATATATAGCATGAAATGAAAGTTTAGATATGATTGGCATCTCAGAGACTCGGTGGAAGGAGGCAGTCAATGGGACACTGTAATACCTGGGTACAAACTATATCGCAATGACAGGGTAGACCAAATTGGTGGGGGGATTGTGCTCTATATTAGAGAGGGCATTGAGACACATAGGATTAAAGTTTTGCAGGAAACAAAATACACTGTAGAATCTCTATGGATAGAAATTCCATCTAAAAGGGAAAGGCGATGGCAATGGGGAGTGTACTACCGACCACCTGACCAGAATGAACAGATGGATGATGAAATTCTGAAAGAAATTCAAGGAAGCTAACAAAAGTTGCCACACAGTAATAATGAATGATTTTCAGTTACCCTGGTATCGACTGGGTCAGTGTCACAGCAGGGCATGCTAGGGAGATGGTTTCTAGATGAAATAAATAACTGCTTCTTGGAGCAACTGGTTCATGAACTGACAAGCAGGGAAGCTATTTAGAACCTAGTCCTTAGTGGAACACAGGATCTGGTGCAAGAGAGAAAGTTGTTTGGGCCACTTGGCAACAGTGATCATAGCATGATTGCATTTGATTTAATAAATGGAAGAAGGGTGGCAAGAAAATCCACAGTACTACCTTTCAACTTTCAAAAGGGAGACAATGATAAAATGAGGAAAATAATTAAGAAAAAACTAAAAGGAGCAGCTGCAAAAGTTAAAGATTTACATCAAGCAAGGGCATTGTTTTAAAAGTACAATCTTGGAAGCCCAGAACAGATGTGTGCCATGGTTTAAGAAAGGTGGAAGGAAGGCCAAAAAATTGACAGCATGGTTTAAAGGTGAGGTCAGAGAGGTGGTTCCAAAAAAGGTATCTTGCAGAAAATGGAAAAGGGTGCCAAATGACGAAAACGGGAAACAGAAATATTGGCAAGGTAGATGCAAGGCAGGCAAAGAGAGAATTTGAAAAAAAAAAAAGCTTGCCCTGGAAGCAGAAGCATATAATAAAAACACCTGTGAGAGTATCAGTTTGACCATTGGATGAAGGAGGGGTAAAAGGGGCTCTAAGAGAGGAAAGGGCTATAGTGGAGAGACTGAATGAATTCTTTGCTTTGGTATTTACTGAACAAGATGTAGGTAAGTTATCTGTGCCTGAAAGGGTATATAAATGTGATGTGGAGAAGTGTAAAGTTATGCACCTAGTAAAGAACAAACCAAACTTTGGTTACTACCTTAGAAACAATCACCCAGGAAAATTATTTAGGCATCATCATACATTGAAACCCTCCACCTAGTGTGCAGCGGTGGCCAAGAAATCAAATACAATGCTAGGAATCATAAGGAAGGGAATGGAGACTAAAACCAAGGATATTATTATGCCTCTGTATCATTCCATTGTGCAACCACACCTTGAATATTGTGTGCAATTCTGGTCACCATATCTTTAAAAAAGATATAGTAGCATTAGATATGGTACGGAGAAGAGCAACAAAAATTGTAAAGGGGTTGGAAGCATGTCCCTTTGAGGAAAGGCTTAAAAGGTTAGGGCTCTTCAACTTGTAAAAGTGATGGCTAGGGGGGATATGATAGAGGTCTATAAATTAACGAATGGAGTGGAACATTTAAACTTAGATCAGTTGTTTACCCAATCAAAAAGTAAAAGACTAGAGGACACACAATGAAGCTACAGTGTCGCCCATTTAAGACTAATAAGAGAAAATATTTTTTCACTCAATGCATAATCGAACTCTGGAATTCGTTACTGGAGAATGTAGTAA